>CM060990.1:42306261-43650428 GCA_030765065.1 Deroplatys truncata
TAGCAATAAGATGGTTTCTGCAAATGTTTATCTCGATTACATGAAGTAGATGGAGAATAAGCGTTAATCAAAATAGTTTTTACAGGAGTGGAGAAAGTCGTGTGAGTGTAACTTATCAGATTTTTTATTATTGTTTTGAATACGCTTTGTAACTGAGAAATCGCTATTAGTTTTGTGTTTGTCGCGGTCATACAAACAACATGGAGTTTCAAAGCATCGCGTAGTGACATGCTTTATGAAAATGTGACTATCGCTTTATCCACGTATTCTACAACGAGATGTACAAATGTGAACTTTTTCTTTTGGTATTTAATTAACATCTTTTTACCAGGTAGGACGGTGAAGGAACGAAATGGTTAAAATTATGCTCAAATGGGCCTGAGGTCCCTAGTGTTTAGAGTTATCTGACGTTCATCTTCTCAGGATAAGGGGAAACTCTGGAAAAAGCTTTATCCAGGTAAATCATTCTAACCGAGATTCGAACTCGGGACCTCTTGAATGTGAGGCAACCTCCACACCTCAGTGATGGACTAAACGTGAATTGAAAGTTCATCAAGAAGTAGATAGAAAAATAAGATTTAGTAAATATAATTTGTATTATGGTGAGAAGAGAAGGCTGTGTGAATGTAACACAAGTTTTTCTCGTGGTAATGCAAAGAGCGTGAAGTTTCAAAGGTACCACATAAAAAGTTGACTATCGTTTTAGCCTCTGCATTCTTCTTATACTTAAAAGGAAGGGTAATGACAGTTCATATGAATCAAGAAGTTCACACAAGCTGTGTGTAGGACAATATTGGTAAAGTAGAATTCAGACTTAAAAATTCTATGCCGTAGCCGGGGATTTGAACTACGGATCTTCCAGTTTCGGTCCAGTTGGCACCGAGTAAAGCGTGCGTCTCGCATTCGGGAGGTCCCTGGTTCGCTTCCCGACGCCCGCCCACTCTGACCCATGGGCCTTATCTGGAGTTTTCTCGGGTCGTCAGGCGAATGCAGGAGCGGTTTCCCTCAGCCCAGAATTTCCTGTCTCTCCATATTGTTCAACTCCTGATTTCATTCATCCTTAACCCCGTTAGGCCCGTTTTATGGTTGGAACTGTCGGCGATTGTGTTCCGGTGCAGCGTGACGTGGAAAAAGGATGCTCTCTATGGAATCTTATCCATCTATCAGACTTCGTTAGTTGTCGAGGTATCGTACAACCCCTTGGGGTGCGTTGGACCCTTTGTGTAGGGGCGAGGTCTGCAATTTGCCTGCCCTGTCAGGGCGTCTAAATCCTGAATCTTTAGGGACCCTGTCATTGCTGTGCCGTCACCCTTGGTTCTAGCCACCCAGTGTCTCTCACCTTGCCCCTCCCACCCAGAGCGCCTCCGTTACAGATTTCATTTCATTCCAGATTAGGGAAGAGATGCATTTTAGAAATTCAGAACGTGAGTCATCTAAGTCAAACACCGTATGTTATTTCCAAAGATTTTTTGTTTCTTTGTTTCTTTGTTTCTTCCTTTCTTTCTTTCTTTCTTTCTTTCTTCAGATTTTTTATTCCAAAGCAAGTTTACTTTTGAAGGAAACTGAACTTTCATAATAGAGTGCTTTCAAATACGAAACTAATTGCAACAAAAGCACACCAATCGTTTTGCATTAACACTTTGGTGTCAGTATTTTTAAAATTTAGCTTATAGGTTATCCTAATCGAATAAAAACAGCTATATAGAAACTGCATATTTTGCGCTAAACGTTGTTCCTTGTATCTGTTAACATTTTCTCCTTTTACATACACTATTTAGGTGTTTTTATTCCACGTCCACTATACAGTTGGCACGGTTTTTCTTCCTTTCTCTTGTGGGTGTGTGTAAGGGGGAATTATGTTTCAAATAAAACAATGGTTGTTTATTTTTAAGTCATAAACGCAAAATATATCTCATTTTGAAGAAAATTAAATAATGCACATAATTGAGCTCAAAGTGCTTCAACAGTTTGACATTTATATTATTTTTGCTTCCGTATTTTCGAAACGTTAGTTGGATATTATCCGAATGAATGTGCCAACTGTGTGGAGCTACACACTCATAGCTAAACCGTGATCAATCTCCTTGGAAATTAAAAAGCAAAACAATCTTATATTCAAGATAATACATACATTATGCTATCGGAGTTTTCTTAGAACAGTCCATTGCGCGGTATTTCTGAACCTACCATTATTACTAGCAAAATGTTAAAAATAAGATATACATTATGTGAACGTTATTATTAAAGAAAATTACTGAATAATGCATTTTAACTTTCTGTAGCACCCTCATAAATAGTGCAGTATTTTCTTTCTAGGCAACATATTATGTAAAGACAGTATTAATTTATTTCGTTTGCATAGATCTAGCGAAGAGAAAGTATTTAGTTTCGTCTTCTTTTGTCTTACAGTCAGGTTGCTGAGTTATACGAGCATACACAAAAGTAAATGTGACCTTTGAGACGGTACCGGCATTACTGTTGAGTATAGCCAGGCATGACTAGTGGAGTAGACATTCCTTCCTCCTATTCTTCTACACACACTGGTGCATCGGAAAACATTTGCAGCCTTCTGTACACAGCCATTCCGAATTTTCGTTGTTATTTACGTTGATGTAAGAACAACTGCATAGTGCTAGTGATTCAGTTCTTTATGAGGAGCGAGGAAACAACATAAAAAGTAGCATTCCATTAAAAAAAATAAATGTATCATCGCATATCCAGGATGGGCGATCAGCCCAATGCCTTGGGTCATTGTCATGTCAAGGAGCAATCAAACTCTGGATCTTAGCATAATCAGGATGGGTGATCAGCCCAATGCCTTGGGTCAGTAGCCTGTCGAGGAGCAATCAAACTCTGGATCTTAGCATAATCAGGATGGGTGATCAGCCCAATGCCTTTGGTCAGTAGCCTGTCGAGGAGCAATCAAACTCTGGATCTTAGCATAATCAGGATGGGTGATCAGCCCAATGCCTTGGGTCAGTAGCCTGTCGAGGAGCAATCAAACTCTGGATCTTAGCATAATCAGGATGGTTGATCAGCCCAATGCCTTGGGTCAGTAGCCTGTCGAGGAGCAATCAAACTCTGGATCTTAGCATAATCAGGATGGGTGATCAGCCCAATGCCTTGGGTCAGTAGCCTGTCGAGGAGCAATCAAACTCTGGATCTTAGCATAATCAGGATGGGTGATCAGCCCAATGCTTGGTATGGCGGTGATGAAGAAGAGAATTAAATTAATGGTGAAAGGGATGATAGGAAAAATCGCGTATCAAATTATCCAACCCAGAATTCGCCTGGCAACCTTGGAAATTCAGATTGTGAATCCATTTTGCAATAATAACCTCCTTCAAATGGATGCCGTTGTAAGGGGAGTTTAAATGGTGAAAATTGCCAAAACCAATGAAATTGTTAGTTTTTGAGCAATGATATAAATTGAAATTTCCTCTTTAATTTGATATTTTATAATTGTCTACACAATACGTATGTTTTAAATGTATTTTTGACAACAGTACGGCATCTGTCATTTTTTGCTCTGAATTCTTCAGCACTGACAGCAGAATATGCTTAGACCACTTTCAATAACTTTAATTTTAGTGACTAATGGGTACGTAAAATAGGATAAACCTTGTACGCTATAATTTCGAAAAGTAAGCGCCTAGAATTGAAATATTTTGTTTAGTGATGGGACGGTAGCACTATTTCTCGATTGTCGATACTGATACTGATTTTTGATATCCGATACTCGATACTCACTCTATAAAAAACTGTAAAGGCGATAGCTTGTTCACTGAATTATGTTCTCATTAGTATTTTTCTGTGTAACCAATTTTGTATAACGCTAATTCCGAAAATGTTTGTTTGGCATTCTCAATTGGCAGCAATTTGTTTTTCTTAATAATGGCACATGTGCGTTTTTTTTCATCCGGTAATAAGTAATTAGCCAAATATAACACTCGGAAACATAGTAATATTGTGGATTAAACCTCTCTACTACCCACCGACATTGGGTACCTTAGCTACAGTTTTACAGGCTGAGGTTTATGCAATCTGAACCAGTGTCATGGAAAGCATTAAAAAGAGATATAGGAATAGAAGTGTTCTTATTCTCTCAGACAGTCAAGCGGCTCTTAAAGCACTTGAATCACCATCAATAAAATCAAAGTTCGTCTCAGAATGCCGGAAATCCTTAATGACACTGGCTGCACACAATAAGGTTCAACTTATGTGGGTGCTAGGACATACGGGTATACCAAGCAATGAGAAAGCAGATGATGCAGCCAAGATTGGCAGCGAAATCCCATTATTGGTTCCGGAGCCTATACCGGGGGTGTCATACAGACCTGTGAAACAGGCTATTAAGTGCTGGGCTCAAGCAGAGCACAAGAAATACTGGATCTCCATTGAGGGTTGCAGACATTCCAAGTTGTTTATTACAGACCTGAATAGCAGCAGGGCAAAGTACCTGCGCGGTCTTTGTAGAAAAGGCTTGCATGGGCAGCAGGATTCATTACAGGACAATGTTTAATCTATGCAAAATGGGATTGTTTAACAACCCTAGCTGTAGTAGATGTCTAGAAGGATATGAGACTGTTACTCTTCTACTATGTGATTGCCCTGATCTTGCGAGTCAAAGAGCAAGTATGTTTGGCAATCGCTTTCCAAAGATAGGTGAACCATCGTAAACCTCAGCAGACTGGTTAAGTTCATAACGAGCAACAGACTACTTAACTGATGAAAGGGGGGAGGGGCAATAGATCTTTAAGGTCGCAGTGCTTGGGCATAAAACCCAACCCTTTTTCAAACTACAACTACAACTACCCACCGACATACATTAGCATATACATTTTTAATACAAAGATATGTTAGACAATTAAAATTTGAAGAAAAAGTAAAGGAAGTATTATATGAAATTCAGAACTATATAGGAATCAAAAACGTTTGAACATCTTTGAAAGAACAAATGTTTCCATGTGCTGTACTGTCTCACATCATAAGTTCTGATTTGTTTCTGCTGGATTCACTGGAGTAGATAAAATGTAATGGCTGAGAGTGAGTCACCAAGTCAGGCTGTTGCAGAAACGTGATTTAGTACGTCACCTAAGTCACCTTGGTTCACAACTCAGTTAACGCTGCATGTTACATGAATACCTCTACTCCTTTCCCCATTATTTTACATGTTTTCATTTAGACGCAAGTGTCTGGAATGTTGCATTCATCGCAGTCGAGTTCTATCAAGAACTATAGTCCAGCAACTCTTTGGAAACACGTGCGAGGCAATAACATGAAATATCGACTCCTTTCCTTCTTTATCTGGCATAAAGTTAAACGCAACAACTTTCAGTAATGCAAAACATAAAATTGAAAGTATCGAAAAAGTATCGAAGGTTTATCCTATAGTATTAGAACTACTTCGACACCACCGAGTATCGAGAGTATCAAAGATATCGATATCCCATCCCTAATTTTATTGTAGGGTATGTATTATGATTTTAAATCTGGTAACGAAAATGCCCATTCTGTGGTTTTGTTTGAGGCAGTATTTTAACACTTAAATGATATCAGTCTAATTATATAATATATAAATTCACTATCAGCACTCTTTAAAGCAATATGTGTATTTAACAAGATATAAACCGTGTATATTACAGTCATTGTGTATGTTATATTATTGTATACATGTGTAATAAAGTTATGTGAATGTATTACGTAATTTAATAATGTAGGAGCTGTGAGAAATAGGTCAAAAGTTGCTAACAATGAGGTAACAATGAGGCAATAATGAATTTGAAGGTTTAATAATGCTACTTGTGATTCTTGGAAGCAATAATATAATTTTGGTGACAGTTTATAAAATAGCCAATCAAAAAACCAGAAAAGGCTTTAATTAAATGAGGGTATTCTATTGGACTAGGGTTAGCCAATCATAAATTGAAATAGGGGACATTGTACAAATTCAGAAGTCAGTTGTTTGTAGACAGTGTTCCTAACCGGACGCGAGATGCATCCTCGAGAAATTTAATACGTATTCGCGTGGGACAAAAATAGTTTACGTGTTAAAAAGTGCAAGTAATTAATAAAAAATCTCACAGTTCTGTCTCTATATCATTAAAGCAAGCATTAATAGATGGAGTGAAGAAAAACTTAAAATCTGTGTAGGCCTACATTCTTCAGTCGCACTACTCCCTGATAAGACATTCATGTCTCTAAAAGAATATAAATACTGACGCAGCCGAGGCAAACATAAATATATAATAATTAAAAAAACAGCCAAAATTATAAAGTTATTATTTTTTAAACATTTTGTGCGAAGGCTACCGGAAACTTTTTACCATAGGTACGGTTACAACTACTTCAAGTTCGGCTCCCCAACAGTCGAAATATAATACATCTTCTTCAAACTGACTTTCCTTACGTAGCAGCAACAAACCTCCTTCAAATTGGCTCCCAAAGCATGGGACAAATAACAATACAATACAACAAAATAACTACTTCAGTTTAAGGTAGTGCGGTGTGTAACAGTGGGGGTAAACAACCACATTTTGCTTCGTCTTTGTTATACTTTCTTCTATACCAAAGTGTGCAATAGGATTTAAGACTTAGTTAAAGGAGAAAGAAAATTAATTTTAGTAGAAGCGCACAAGTTGACTATTACCGCAGTGTCCAAATAGAACATTTTAAGGCTACACCCTTCAAAATAGTCATAGAAATCAATATTTCTTCTCTCTCTATCATGTACCTTCAGGTAGAGGAGATTCGCATTCCATTAAGGAGTTTGAAATAGAAATTTCGCCGGAAGTAGTGCACCTGAATCCAAGGAACGCAACTTTAGAAAGAGTTCGTGTGTGTGTGTGTGTGTGTGTGTGTGTTTGAACCCAAAAACTTAATGTGGGATAAGTACCAATTTTGGTATTTAAATTCAGTATTTTCCAAAGGTGTGACACTAAATTTTTTGGAAATGTTATGGGAAAAAGAAGCTTTACGGTATTTGTTTTGTGAAAATTTTTCAATGTTGTTGCTTTCTTAATATCAGTAAAATACATTATAAAGTTATGATTGTGGTTAAGAAAGTTTATCTATGTGTTGTACACTTGTACTGAAAACTTCAGCTCTCTATCTCTCATACTTCCTGAGAAAAAGGTACATTAGTAACCAAAAATGCTGAGAAAACTGAACTCAAAGTTTGAACATTAAAATTCTGACACACTTCAGTACATTTCAGTGTCATAATCATCTGCACCTTCATTCCTGGATTACTTCAGCTTTCCGGAATGCTTTCTCTTGGTCCTAGTCTCTTTTGTTAATTGCTGAACTGCTCGCTGGGCATGATATAGTCGTTCGTTGTAGAAAAATAATAAGAATGTTCTAAAAAGGGGCGCTGCATGACAGCTTTAAAGGAATGCAGACTAACATTTAAATGGAACTTAAATATCTTAAAAACCTCTTAACCCCCCAAAAGTATATATTTTCTGAAACTGGAAATAATAGAGATTGTATTAGTGCATAAAATAAAAAAAATGTGATTTTTGACCATTTCAGAGTACCTTGTGCTCTTAAGTAGTGTCACGTTGGGTTAGGTTCAACGCAATCCCGACTTAAATATGGGAGTATTTACCTAATTTTACCGAAGCAAATATTTCAGAGACGGCTAATATAAACAACGTTTTGAAAAACAAATTATGTACTTAGTTACATCTATACTTTTCATATTGTGAAATTTTCCTGTATATTTTATTGCTTCTCGTTATGTAACATTCAATAGGAACAATGATTTCCATCATAATAACTGCATGGTATTAACCTACAATTATTTAAATTTTTCAAAATGTTGAATTTCTTACAAATAATGATAATAGAAATTCCATTCTCGCTGTGCATCTAACCTGTCATGAATATCATTTTACAAGAATGAAATTCGAGTCGTATGTAGAATATTTTACGTCTTAAGTTTTAAATTTTAGAAGTTTAAAATTTATTTATAATCAAAGATTATATTTTGTGTAACATAAATGACTTAGCTAAAATAAAATGTAACGATTTTGGTTTTCCAAAACGCATTCGTACATGAAATTGTTACAATCTTAAATGCCACCATTTAATGAAAACCTAAACAACACTGTTAGGAAATTGCTTCATGAGGAGCATTTTAAAGTGGCAAAAACGAAACCAAACAAGCTTGTGAGTGGCATACAACTCTGTGCTCTATATAATGCAAAGATACGTATGGTCGCGATATGACCAAGTTGTTCAAGAGACCCTAAATAAATTAAATTAAACAGAACAGATTAGGAGAAAATCCAATTTTTAATATTATCTTCTATTTCCACAATCCTGCGTACGCAATAGAATGTCACGTATGAACATTTAAATGGGCAGAAGGCACAATTGCAATTGATGTTCGATGAAGGTTTTTAAAAAATTAACTTTTTTTCAGCATTTTCTCGGAAATTGGATTTCGAGTTCCCTAAATTCCAATACTTAATAAAGAAATTGTCCACGCTGTATTCTGAAGAAGTATTCCATGTAAAGAGCTGTTACTTATCCAACATTTTCGCCTTGCATTCCTACAAAATTCCAGCTTTAAATAGAAAATTTGTCATTTATAGAAATTCTACTTTTACTGTATGGGTCATGCAAACGCTTTAGTCACGTAAATTGAAAAGTACGAATCCAGGGAAATCACTATATCGTCTAATTAAATTTAATGCAATAGCTCCTGTGCATTTTGCAACGGTTATAGAAAGTAATATGTGTGTTCCTAAAAAGCTCCCGAAAAAAATAAAAAGGGAAGTCATGGTCGCTACGTGGGTTAAGATTTCATTATATACAAATTTGTAAATTCATTGCTGTCCCTGTAGTTACCCCGTAGCTTCGGACCTCCCCACTTACAAGAGTTTCTGACGCTTCTTATATATAAACCAAAAGGTTAGTATTGTGACCGCGAGAGTTCTACTAATTCCTCCCTCACAAATTTTTGTTTCATTGTACGCCCTGGTGTTTGATATTTTCTGCTTTTGCATATAGTTTTGCATAAAATAACATAAAGTTTAAGTGTGTTTATATTATATTCGATGAAAACACCTATGCCCCATAGCCCATATATCCAATCCGACGGCAAATTATTTAATAGCTTCAACTTCATTGTCTTACATGTTTTCATCACTGAGTATAAGTGATTGGTATCACTGCTCTTCTGGAACTCTTTGAAATAGTTAAGTGACACCGTGACCTGAAAAACAGGCCGTAGATCATAAAAATTACGATATTTAGATCTATGCATATAAATGTTCGCCAAATCTTAACTCATTAAATAGTGGTGAGATTTTTTTTTTACTTTCAGCCATTTTTAAAGGCCAAGCGCAGGGTTTAAATGGGCGTTGCAAATCTGTCAGATTTCAATTCGTAGCTAAGAGTCGGTCTATTTGTGGTATTTAAATTTTAATGGGACAATTACCTTTAAAATATACATGTTGGCTGCTTGGCCAGATGAACACTGCATTGTCCGATCTCATTAAACGCGTAAAAATATTCGTTAAGAATAAGAATAAAAAATTTTTTTTTGCTACTTTGGGACGCGAACCTGTGCCTATGTAATGTAATCATATCATGTCACAATGCCTTAAACCGCTCGGCCATCTGGTAGTAGCAGCATTGTTGTTACACCGCTTGCTTTAGTTGGGCCCTCCCCATGCTTTCCCACAGTTTCAATTGAATGCAGAACATACATTTTACCGGATTTCGATCCTACGATTCTTGGTTTGATAGGTTAGCTACTCCTATCGTGCCTTGGACCGCACGGCCTGAAATCCCGATGTCGAAGTCAAGTTGCAGATGCAAGCACATTGCAGTGTGAATGTTCAATGCACGCGCTGAAGCGAAGTTTTCAAGATTTGAAAAACTGAGAGAAAGTGTTGTAAATAGTAATGTACGTACCATTAAAGATAGTATACAGAGTAGGAGTATTAGTATGGGTAACTCTGTACATGACAGTGTATATAGTGCAAATTTTTGGCCTAGTGTAGATGTAAACAATGAATATATTTTAGTACACAGTGCTTCTCTAAATCAACTAGTAAGTAATGTACAGTGTGGAAAAGTCTCACTAAGGGAGAAACATGGATTTGCTATTAAACTAGTTCTAAAATGCAGTGAATGTGGATTCAGTCCAAGACTCCATTTGAAGTAAACAGAAAAGGTGTAGATGCTTTTTTAAGTTTGGGTGTGGGTCATAGTGGCTTGCAAAAAAAAAAAAAAAAAAAAAAGGTGGGAGGGAGGGAGGTTGCCAATCAAATGAAGGAAGGTGTTACATATGCAGCAGGGCAATTCTAATGTAATGAGACAATGTGAATCTTACTCATGGTGCATGCTTTTAGAAAAGTTGATTTTTCTGCAGCTTACATTTTTTTGTACAATATCTGCACCTGTCGCATTAGATTTTGGGCTATAAACTTGACTTTATTCCACAATGTTCTCCATATATGTGTATATATATATATATATATATATATATATATACAGTCTCAGGTGTTAAGATTGGATACCTAGTTTGGCTGAAGAAAAAATCTAAAGCTAAAAATATTTTAAAAAATTGAACTAAATGCTCATGCACAAAAAAAACATTATTTTACTAAACGTAATAGCTGTTTCTTCCAGGCTGAGACTGAAGTTGGTCTTACAATCACTAGGAATTAGAAAATGTCAAAATAATTCAAATATTTAATTTTCTGATGCGCAAGGATTAAGTCTAATTCTATTATAAAACCACATTATGTTAACAATAAAAAAATTAATTTAATCAAAACTGCTGATCAGAGAATGCTGAAACTTTGCATGATAGTTTATAATATAAGTTAACATATGTGTACAAAGTTTGAATGCAATAGCTATAGAAATATAGAAAATAGGAATTTCAGTCCCGGTGTCCCTTAAGCAGTGAAACTTACGGGATGCGTTTGCTGTCAGTGCATTTCTGAGAAAATCTCAAGTCGAAAAAAGAAGCCACGATGCAGTTACTTTTATAATTATTACCAAAATATATTTTGGTTAGTGATAAGTCAACATTCAGTACACAATGTGAAGCATTTGAATGTTCCCATTGTTCTAAATTTACGCAACTTTATAGTACAGTGTCAAAATGCATTCACTTCTTTTTTTATATCAGCGTATAAAAGTTGATACACATCTGAAAATACACATCAGTCGAAAAATTTGGATTTCAATATGTAAGTGAGTTTGAAATATGCTTTTTGACTTTTGTATTTAACATCGACTAATAACTCTTTTATGGCTGATTTTCTTACTTGTGAAAACGCTGAGATATCCAAATTACGAACATTATTTGATGGATACCGTGAGTACATCTTTAAATATTATCTTATTTTCCGTAACGAAGGGGACTCGGCACCGATCCAGAGGGGATATTGTAGAGACGGCTCCAAATGTTTTACGGGTCACAAGCTTGTAGCATTGGGTGCGGGGGAGCAGGGTGTCTATTCGAGAGGTTATGCCATGTACCTTAGCTCATACCTGCTCTGCAAGGTTAGGGGATATAGTATTACGAAAGGAAATAGCATTCCAACACATTTCCGTTAGACTTGGCTGTAAGTACCTCTGAAAAGAAATCAGCAATAACATTACAGCACAGCGACATAAGCAGTATACAAACTAATTTTGTTTTTAATTAGAGGCATCATATCATTGTACATATAATAAACAAGTGTTAAAACAAAATGGTTTAGTTTTCAATATTCACGACTTTTCTAACCATTATCATCTCACATATGTTCTTTATTTATCATAATGTCCTTATAAAGTATGTTTTTTTCCGTGTACTTTACTTTAATCGTGACAGCAATTTAGGCCAGAAATTTATTTCAAGTTACACTCTAAGTTACACTTTTTCCTATTTGGTTGCACGCAAGATGCCGTAATGGCAAACAGCCGGTTATCTCTACCACAACTCTTCTTTTTATTGTCTCTATTAATAAGTAGGGAATGTATTGTATTCCACTGAAAAACTCAATAACGAGATTCACGTAAAACACACGTTTTGGGACGCCCTCAATCCATTGGAAACTTTTTTCGTACTCTGCTACGCAATTACAGTGAGATAAGGAAGTATCGTATTCCACCCAAAAATTCAGTAACGTGATTCACTGGAAATACACGTTTTGAGAGCCCCTAAATCAAAAGAAAGCATATTCTTTCCCTACTACGCATTTAAAGTAAGTAAGGGAAGTATTGTATTCCTCCCAAAAATTCAATAACGAAATTCACTGGAAATACACGTTTTGGGAGCCCCTGAATCCAAAGAAACTATATTCAGATTCTCTACTACCCTCCCACAGTAAGTAAAGGAACTATTGTATTCCACGCAAAAATTCAATAACGAGATTCACAATAAATACATGTTTTGAGACCCCCTGAATCCAAAGAAAGCATTTTTACCTTCTCTACTACGCACTTACAGTAAGTAGAGGAAGGATTGTACTCCACCCAAAAATTAAATCATGATATTCACTGGAAATACACGTTTGGAGAGCCCTTGAATCAAAAGAAAGCTTATTCACTTTCCCTACTACGCACTTACAGTGAGTAAAAGAATTATTGTATTCCACCCAAATATTCAGTAATGTGATTCACTGGAAATACACGTTTTGAGAGCTCCTGAATCCAAGGAAACTATATTCACATTCCCTACTACGCACTTACAGTAAGTAAAGGAACTATTGTATTCCATTCCAAAAATCAATAACTAGGTACACTAGAAATACATGTTTTGAGGCCCTCTGAATCCCAAGAAACCATCATTACCTTCTTTACTACGCACTTAAAGTAAGTAGAGGAAGGATTGTATTCCACACAAAAATTCAATAACGAGATTCACTGGAAATACATGTTTTGAGACCCCCTGAATCCCATGAAAGCAATTTTACTTTCTCTACTACGCACTTGCAGTAAGTAGAGGAGGGATTGTACTCCACACAAAAATTCAATTACGAGATTCACTGGAAATACATGTTTTGAGACCCCCTGAATCCCAAGAAAGCAATTTTACTTTCTCTACTACGCACTTGCAGTAAGTTTGTACTCCACACAAAAATTCAATATCGAGATACACTGGAAATACAGGTTTTGAAAATCCCTGAATACAAGGAATGTGTTTTTAGAAACGGTTCAAGTGTGTTTATCCGTGCACAGCATAACACAAAATCGAAAAGTCGGTTAAAGATCAAACTTAACCTTTAACTTCAACATCTTCCACGGATGCGACACGAAAATTTTGAACAAAATCCCTCACTCCAAACTACATTTTACAATCGACAATTTTTTTATTTTTTTATTTTTTCAAAAATGGCTGTAACGATTTTTATTAAAATACAATGCTTAAATTACTTTCATGCTAAATAAAATGTATATCTTTAATTTTCTAGGAATAGTCTGTAAATTGGTTTTTATTGCAAATGACTTTTGATAATTAGTAAACTGTAAAAGAGAGAAAAAGTCTACTGCACTGTAGATCTTGTTAAAGCACAAAGTGTATGTCAAATAACATTTTTATGGTGTTAAAGCAATTCTGAAATATTGTTTGTCATTAGTTTGAATTTTCAAATACTTTACTTCAAATACTTCTCTCAATGGAAATCACTATTGCTTTTCTTTCTTTCTTTATCATGTTGATACAAAGAGAACAGAATTTCAAAGCCATTAGCTTTGAGGGGTTTGGCTAACGCGTTAACTTAATATGCTTAATAAAATGAATACAATTTTCGAAATATTTTATTTTCTCTAACGATTTTGATTAAAATACTCTCTAAGATATTTTCATGACAAGCGGAATTATATTTTGAATTTTCTGAGAAGAGCCTTCATTCTGGATGACTTTTGTATAATTGGTAAACTGTAAGAGATGGACCAAGTTTTACTACACAAGAAATGCAGACCCCGTTAAAGCACATAGTTTGTCAAACATATACTATTTTATTAAATTAACTTTTTCCCAGATGTTTTTACTTTCTCCACTACGTATAGTAAGTAGGGAAACTTTGCCTTCCACCCAAAAATTCGATACCACATTTCTCAAGAATTACATTTATTGAGGTGCCGTTAATCCAAATAAAGCATTTTTGGAAACATGTCTCGGTGTGTCTGTCTGTTAACAGCATAACTGAAGAGCGGAAAGTCAGATTATTACGAAACTTGGTATTTAGGTTCAGTAAATTTAAAAGAAGCAACACGGAGATTTTCAAGCAAATCCCTTTATCCCAGAATACCCTTTACTGGAACATTCATCGAAAATTTTGATTTTGTCAAAAATGGCTGTAACGATTTTGATTAAAGTATCATATAGTTACAGATATTTTCATTATAAATAAAGTGTACATCTTTAATTTTCTGGGAATGTCCCCAAAAGTCCTCTTCTTTCTGTATGGATTTTGCATAACTGATAAACCGTAAGAGATAGAAACAAGTTTTATACACAAAAAAACTTAGAGCTCGTTAAAGCACACAATTTATGTCATATGCATTTTTTTTTGACTGAACGCTTTCCGAGATATTTCTTGTCATTTGTTTCAATTTTCCAATACCTTTTCTCAAATGGGAATTCGTTATTCGTTTTTTTAAGCCTGGACATGCAAAGAGAATGGAATGTTCCACATCGTAACCAGCTCTTAAAATATTTGACTACCGCTTAAAGCCCACCATATTCCCCTTGCACTTACAAGAAAATTAGCAATAAGATGGTTTCTGCAAATGTTTATCTCGATTACATGAAGTAGATGGAGAATAAGCGTTAATCAAAATAGTTTTTACAGGAGTGGAGAAAGTCGTGTGAGTGTAACTTATCAGATTTTTTATTATTGTTTTGAATACGCGTTGTAACTGAGAAATCGCTATTAGTTTTGTGTTTGTCGCGGTCATACAAACAACATGGAGTTTCAAAGCATCGCGTAGTGACATGCTTTATGAAAATGTGACTATCGCTTTATCCACGTATTCTACAACGAGATGTACAAATGTGAACTTTTTCTTTTGGTATTTAATTAACATCTTTTTACCAGGTAGGACGGTGAAGGAACGAAATGGTTAAAATTATGCTCAAATGGGCCTGAGGTCCCTAGTGTTTAGAGTTATCTGACGTTCATCTTCTCAGGATAAGGGGAAACTCCGGAAAAAGCTTTATCCAGGTAAATCATTCTAACCGAGATTCGAACTCGGGACCTCTTGAATGTGAGGCAACCTCCACACCTCAGTGATGGACTAAACGTGAATTGAAAGTTCATCAAGAAGTAGATAGAAAAATAAGATTTAGTAAATATAATTTGTATTATGGTGAGAAGAGAAGGCTATGTGAATGTAACACAAGTTTTTCTCGTGGTAATGCAAAGAGCGTGAAGTTTCAAAGGTACCACATAAAAAGTTGACTATCGTTTTAGCCACTGCATTCTTCTTATACTTACAAGGAAGGGTAATGACAGTTCATATGAATCAAGAAGTTCACACAAGCTGTGTGTAGGACAATATTGGTAAAGTAGAATTCAGACTTAAAAATTCTATGCCGTAGCCGGGGATTTGAACTACGGATCTTCCAGTTTCGGTCCAGTTGGCACCGAGTAAAGCGTGCGACTCGCATTCGGGAGGTCCCTGGTTCGCTTCCCGACGCCCGCCCACTCTGACCCATGGGCCTTTTCTGGAGTTTTCTCGGGTCGTCAGGCGAATGCAGGAGCCGTTTCCCTCAGCCCAGAATTTGCTGTCTCTCCATATTGTTCAACTCTTGATTTCATTCATCCTTAACATCGTTAGGTCCGTTTTATGGTTGGAACTGTCGGCGATTGTGTTCCGGTGCAGCGTGACGTGGAAAAAGGATGCTCTCTATGGAATCTTATCCATCTATCAGACTTCGGTTAGTTGTCGAGGTATCGTACAGCCTCTTGGGGTGCGTTGGACCCTTTGTGTAGGGGCGAGGTCTCCAATTTGCCTGCCCTGTCAGGGCGTCATAATCCTGAAATCCTGTCATTGCTGTGCCGTCACCCTTGGATCTAGCCACCCAGTGTCTCTCACCTTGCCCCTCCCACCCAGAGCGCCTCCGTTACAGATTTCATTTCATTCCAGATCAGGGAAGAGAGGCATTTAAGAAATTCAGAACGTGAGTCATCTAAGTCAAACACCGTATGTTATTTCCAAAGCTTTATTGTTTCTTTCTTACTTTCTTCAGATTTTTTATTCCAAAGCAAGTTTACTTTTGAAGGAAACTGAACTTTCATAATAGAGTGCTTTCAAATACGGAACCAATTGCAACAAAAGCACACCAACCGTTTTGCATTAACACTTTGGTGTCTGTATTTTTAAAATTTAGCTTATAGGTTATCCTAATCGAATAAAAACAGCTATATAGAAACTGCATATTTTGCGCTAAACGTTGTTCCTTGTATCTGTTAACATTTTCTCCTTTTACATACACTATTTAGGTGTTTTAATTCCACGTCCACTATACAGTTGGCACGGTTTTTCTTCCTTTCTCTTTTGGGTGTGTGTAAGGGGGAACTATGTTTCAAATAAAACAACGCCTGTTTATTTTTCAGTCATAAACGCAAAATATATCTCATTTTGAAGAAAATTAAATAATGCACATAATTGAGCTCAAACTGCTTCAACAGTTTGATATTTATATTATTTTTGCTTCCGTATTTTCGAAACGTTAGTTGGATATTATCAGAATGAATGTGCCAACTGTGTGGAGCTACACACTCATAGCTAAACCGTGATCAATCTCCTTGGAAATTAAAAAGCAAAACAAGCTTATATTCAAGATAATACATACATTATGCTATCGGAGTTTTCTTAGAACAGTCCATTGCGCGGTATTTCTGAACCTACCATTATTACTAGCAAAATGTTAAAAATAAGATATACATTATGTGAACGTTATTATTAAAGAAAATTACTGAATAATGCATTTTAACTTTCTGTAGCACCCTCATAAATAGTGCAGTATTTTCTTTCTAGGCAACATATTATGTAAAGACAGTATTAATTTATTTCGTTTGCATAGATCTAGTAAAGAGAAAGTATTTAGTTTAGTCTTCTTTTGTCTTAGAGTCAGGTTGCTGAGTTATACAAGCATACACAAAAGTAAATGTGACCTTTGATACGGTACCGGCATTACTGTTGAGTATAGCCAGGCATGACTAGTGGAGTAGACATTCCTTCCTCCTATTCTTCTACACCCACTGGTGCATCGGAAAACATTTGGAGCCTTCTGTACATAGCCATTCCAAATTTTCGTTGTTACTTACGTTGGTGTATGAACAACTGCAAAGTCCTTTATACAAATGTAGTTTAGTTTGATAAGAGGAGTGAGGAAGCAACATAAATAAGATAGGCTACCATTAAAAGAAATTAAATTGTCCCTAAAATGACCATACTTTCCCCCATAATATCAAGAAACTTTTATTCAAGTTATTTCTATTTACAACGGTTAGTTTTGTAGATATTGTACAGTCTCAACTTAAATGGTGCACCCTGTATATATGCATATAGATTATAGAATTTTGTAAATTATATTAATTTTACTACCAATAAAAAGCTTAAGTATAAACAGCATTCTAACATAGGTAGTTCAGTTAGGAGATACATGCATGTTCATATTCCTATTTATGGCATATGCTGAAAATGAAGATAGGACTGCATTAAATCGTGTATTGTGAACACAGCTTCGGTGAATGCCTCCAATATTTTCCGAATCGGATTGTCTTTCTGGCGTTCATTCTTTCTGCCTTAGGATGTATATACTTCTTAGGGTTTTCATTATGCGATATTAATTATATATGCTGACTTGCTGTTATCACTATTCTGCACCGCTAGTTTAATTCCAAAACAGGTGAAGGAGTAGGTAAGAATGGTGTCAGGGTCATAGCACTTCTCGATTGCTTCTAAAAAGTAGTAATCTTCTCTTCACGCAAAGGATGCAGGTTAACTCTGATTTCAAAATGAAACGTAACACCCTGTATAGTTGCCACGGACAGACATGTAACGCATATGTTGTAAAGTTACTCTTCCTTGACTACATTGACGTCACAGATGATGCGGTATCAGGGGTACTACACTGTGAGGGAAAATTTGACTGTTTGTATGGCAGCAGTGCACAAAGGGACATCTCGTATTTCCATAATTATAAGTTATATATATCTCACTATTGCAACCTGGTACCTTAGGTAGTTACTGGTGTTTGTGACTGTGTCTGCAACAGTATAACTTATACAATGCCTCCAGAGAAACCCTTTAAACTGTACTAAATAATAGCTAAGCTTGGACATTAGTGTGAGCCATGAAAGCATATTTTGTAAAGTATGAGTGTAAAGTAAATATAAAATAGTAAAGTTGGGAGAAGATCCTCTGAGTACAGACAAATTGTGTACCAGCAGAAGTCGATATATTTTCCTTTCTATTAAAATGCGTTTTAATGTAGACTCTAAAGAAGGATATTTGATTATAATATCGTAATAAAGTAAAACAAACAAGAACATAATATACATTTGATTTTGAAATGTTTAATATATTTCTCTCGATCTGTAGTAACAGTTGCATGGGCTAGGCTGCAGTGTTCAGTGTTTTTTATAAAAAAATATATAAATATGTATAAACAATTAAGAATCATACATTCCAGTTTATGAATACTTCTTCCTCTTGTTATTTTTTAACAGATTACCGCACTGGTTGTAGGACTTACACCCCCAAGGACTTACAAGCCAATGCCTTAGGTCAGTAGCCTGTCGAGGAGCAAACTGACGTTGCAGCAACAAACCTTCTTCACGTTCAACGGATCTTTCTTCCGAAATCATGTTGCAAATCAGTACCTTCAAAATCACCGCAGTGTACAGATTGTCTCGGAAAATGGGTACTGTAGAATGAGTGGCCTAATCTTGCACGCTGCAAGGACTTCAATTATAATACACTGGACATTCAAACAGAATGCTTAAATTAAGTTTTGTCCGGCTCTGCGCACATTGCGAATCTCCATATTAGCTTTTCTTGCAACTTTCGCAGCACATTAAGTACGTAGTTTAGTCGCATTTCGCGCTTGAGAAAATAGGCACATTAGGGTAATGCATCTGTGAAATTTGGCCAAAAACTGTGAAAAATTAAAAAATTAATTTTTTTCAAAATAAAATAATATGGATTTAAAACTTAAAGAAAAAGATCTTTTTTGTTTTACATTTAGCACATTTAAACTACCAACTAAATCTATAAGTGTACAGGATAGTGCTTATTAATAGGCAAGCCCAACTTTAAACCATGTTTTCTCGCAAACTTTCAGTATTTTTCCATACTGAAAGTTTTTTTACTAATTTGTTTAAAAAGTTTTCTCTGCCTCTCAAAATGTACATTAAAATAAACCACCATATACGTTTTAATATCCAGTTTTGAGAATTCAATTAAATTTTTAATAAACTATGAACTTTTAAGAGCACAAAAGTAATGTTTTCTATGTTAGTTTTAGGTTAATAGAAAAGTTCTAATCATAAACTCGTTTACTATATAACCCGAGTGTTTGTGTGAGTATTTTTAAAAATGCATTGTGTGGATAATTTTTATTAGAAGATGAATTTAGTGGTTAAATAACCATGCAAGCAAGAATTTTGAAACATGACAAAAATGTTACTGTTATTGTGTGTAATAACTGCCATAAATTTCAATAAGATATCTTACATGTTATGGATTTTCAAAACTTCACAGATGATTATTTTAAACATTTTGTCAAGAAATTCAGGGGTAGTTATTCTTCTGTGAATTGTGGTTATTGAAAATACAACAGCAGTACTCATTTAATAATATGTTTCTTACTTTTTGCTTTTTCTGTGTTTCAGATGTTTTATGGGGGTAAATTAATGTAAACTAGAATATTTAAAACTAAACGTTAGAATTATAACTAATATGATTTTCCGGGCTGTTATGCCGTGGTCTGCTGAAGAAAGATTTCCCAGACGTTTCGTCCACAACTGCGGTGGACATCTTCAGTGGCGCGGACGAAGTCTTCTCGGTGAAAGTATCGCAGCGTCTGTGGACGAAACGTCTGGGAAATCTTTCTTCAGCAGACCACGGCATAACAGCCCGGAAAATCATATTAGTTATAATTGTGACACCGGCCGTGAAAACCTAACGTTCTTAAACGTTAGAAGTTCAAGGGCAGAGCACTTGTACAAGAACAGAGTATTAATTTTTAAAGTCATGGAGTAGCTAAACATATATGTTTTGTTTGGTCTTAGTTAAAAAAAATGTAACCAACTAGGGTTTAAATAGTTTTTAGTGGTGTTCAATGTATTATGTTTTGAAGTAGATTGTAGAGCAAATCCATACCGCAGTTCGGTTTAGCCGATCCTTCTTCCGAAAACATGTGGCAAAATGCAGAAAACCTGCAGTTTACAAAAGCAGGTAATCCATACCGTTATACACCGGGGTGAGGCCAAAAGGTTTGCAGCTAAAATATTAAATTTAGTTACCCCGGCATAAACATTGGGGAGCGTAGACAGAGGGAACCGAGAAAGGTACCAAAAACTTGCTGCACAAAACTAAAACGGGCGTGGAATATTTCTAAATAATTACATTTGAATTCCATTTTGCTCAGGTTTATTATAAATCAAGGTGCTCTACATGGTACACAAAGGTTACACACAAAACACTGGGGGAGATGCCCCACGCACACACACCCATCACACATACACCCGTTCCCTCCGAAGATTTACATTAGTGACGCTACTCTGGCTACAACTAGTCCTACGCTATAACACACACACACACACACACACACACAAACAGCTCTTCTCACAATTGCCTGAAATATTAGGGCAGGAAAGGTATAGAACTGCACATTTTAATGCGGTTATCATAAGAACGCATTGCTAAAGGTAATGGATATATACCAACTGTTCAGAGATTACAATATATGATTTTCGTGTGCTGTTGCGCTTACGCCAAGAGTATCTTGCTTGTTAATACCAACTGTATGCATGACTGCCATTCTCTTGCATATACAACGAATGCAGCAATGAAATCCCAGAGGTGCTATCTGATTATCGAATAAACACTTTGCGTAACACAGGAAATATGATAAGTGAACAGGCATTCATAATACACTAACATGCATATGCTCAGCTCAGGTCAAATCTTGTGATTTAGTCAGTTGGTATTTGAGTTATCACGGCAGAGCAAGGTGCTTGTAGTGCGAATAAACTGTTCAAACACAAAAGCGAGAAACAGTTAAAATGTGGCAAAAAACAAACAATACTTCATATATTTAACTCGCTATTAGAAAAATACGCGACAGTTGCATCGGTGCATATTACGAAACTAATATCGGATTTTACAGGCGTTTCAGTGAGAAGTGTAACCAAAGCGAACACTGAATATAAACATACATAATAAAGCATAGAAGAGGATAATATGTGGGAACTTGTTGCGTGTGCGACAGTGCTGTGGAATTGTGGATAAGCTTGTCATTATTTTGGAGAGTAGTTCTGATTCCGATGAGTCATCTTCGGTGGATTCAGACTTGGGTGTTGCACTTTTGCCCGAAGATTGTGATTAACGTAAGTAAAATATTCATTTCCGCATACTTATAAAATCGATTGTCACCTCGGATTGCATATTGAACTATGATTCTCACGCAGGGCGCCTTTTTGCAGATTGAAACGATGTTCAACAAGCACGTGAGAGGGGAACAAGCAGCCATTATGGGCGGGGATTGCGAACTACTTTCGCGCGGATAATACAGAGTGAGCCAAAAGACTTCGAACCACCTGCGCGGTGTTTATCCTGTCCGCGTCCTCGGCGCTCGTTGCCGTCTGCCGCTATCATAGAACGGCGCGGATGAAACCATACAACATTTTTAAAACTACTTTTAAAGGCTTTACTTACCAACTTTAGGAAAGGAGATGCTGAAACTGGCCACCGTCGTTGTCCATACATTTTTGGCACCTCTTTAGGAAGCTATCCATCACTCGTCGTAGTTCACGTTGAGAAATTTCCTGGCGGATATTTTGTTTTAATTCTTCCAGGGCGTGTGCGTTTGTCTTGTACACTTTATGTTTTAAGTTACCCCGGTTGGGTATTTTATGAACAATTTTACCGGCTGCGCGTTGTTTTTCCACGGGCGTGTGGAAATTGGATATAAACATGATAACACACTGCTGCTATAAACAAAGTCGCGCTGTTGTGCAGTGTGAAGTGCAGTTTTGAGTTGACGGTGATGTGATGTAGTTCAGTATTTACGAGTTGTTTATTTTTTTGTCGTGTACTTAGTCACAAAGTATATTATGGCTCAGTATATGTTTTCTACTACACAGCGTGCATTTATTTATGATTCATATGTGTAAACTCGGTCAGCTCGCCAAGTGAAGTACGATTTGCAGAAAGATTTCCAGGTGTAAAAGTTTCAGGCCGTACAACAATCCATGAACTTTACAGTAAATTTCAGGCCACAGGAAGTGTTCAGGCTAAGAAATCTAAAAGGCGGCGTTCGGTTCTTACCGAAGAAACATTAGACGACATCGGTCATGGTGGATAGTTTCCTAAAGAGGTGCCAAAATGTATGGACAACGACGGGGGTCAGTTTCAACATTTCCTTTCATAAAGTTGGTAAGTAAAGCCTTTAAAGGCTGTTTTAAAAATGTTGTATGGCTTCATCCGCGCCTTTCTATGATAGTGGCAGACGGCAACGAGCGCCAAGGACGCGGACAGGATAAACACCGCGCAGGCGGTTCGGAGTCCTTTGGCTCACACTGTACAAAGAGTAGTAGTGATTCAGTTTTAATAATAGACCTATAAACAAACAATTGAATTTTTTAAGGATTTCGCTCAATTTTCTCCTATGTGTGCCTTAAGAGCTGGTAAGTACTATAAACCTAATTTCTGTCTTACTAACCTGATTTGTGAGTAATGGCCCCCCTCATTGTACTATGAAAGAAGCTTTCGAGGGTGGCAAATTATTTTAATATAAATTGAAATACGCAAGCCGAAGTTGTATAATGGGTGGAGAGGGGTTAAACCGTACTGGATCTCGGCGAGAAAACTTCCTCTCTCTCGCTCTCTGATAGCTGCCAAACGTGGAGCGCAAAAAGTGAAATTGGATGACAGAAAAAAGTAAGAGAGCGAATACTGTAACTTACCTCTTTTGCCAGAATTCAATCTCATTTCTATCCGCGTATGTTAAACTTCTGAACCTCCACTCCGCTGCTGGAAAGTTTAAAGGAAGAGTCCTTTATTGCTAAATGTTCGCATTTCCACATTTCTGAATCTATCCGTTTCCTATATCTACAGAACTTTAATAGAATGTTTACCGTTGGACTAATAGAGATTACATACATTGAGTTTACATTTCAGTAAAAACGAGGAAGTATTGCTATTTTTGGAAGAAAACTCCACATTCGCGTTTCCTGCGTTTTTATGTTTAGTCTAAAGAAGGTGGTTTGAAGTTCAGTTAACAGGATCTACGTGCGCGTTTCTTTTTTTTTCTGGAATATTTTCCCGCTGAAGGCACAGAGACGAGAGGAAAACAAGGTAACGGACAACTATTTTCGAATTAATTTAGTTAGAACTTCTTTTTGCAAGGCCAGAGGTTCGTAATTTTCTCCCTAAATGACACCTTAAGTTTACCCCGATCCCATTTCTACCAGTCTAATTCAATTTTGTGAAAGCTTTACTCGGCTGACTTCATTTGGGATGCTTGTAAGTTCTGTGCCCTTTGAAATTACTTCATTGCAATCCCTTCATCTGCTATTTGCATTGGAAGTGGCTTTGATATATTAATTTTTAAAATGAACTAAATAATGAACTTATACTACAGTCAGTGTTTATGGGGTGAAAGAGGCTCGAACACGCTGTTCTTTGCTATAATTAACTAAATCGTTTGATTGTATTTTTGTGCTTGAGGATCTGTCCTCAATAACACCCATCTGTTCATTTAAGAATTCTCGTCTATGTTACAAGTGGAGAGCGTTAGATATATGAAATGTGGTACCTAGATGGTGGCTCGAAGTAAAGAAATAAAAGGTCGTCGGCTGCTGCGAAAAATGAGGTTTCTCTTCCTTTTCAATTGTGGACAAATTTGTTGAAAGTATTGAAAATGAAACATGTCGAACTTGCATACCTTTGAGGCTTCTGCATTTGATGTATTTACGTCTATTAGTAACATTCAAACTGTATATTGTTACACAAGATAGTGTAATATAATAATGTAGTATGTTTTAGTTTCCTTATAGAGATTTAAATATATAATTTAAACGTGTTATACACATTTGAAACCAATTTTTCCTGCTTGAAACCATTAAACTGTGATAGGTCGTAAGTAACCTTCATGTTAATATTTACTGTAAATATATTACAGACTTACATATTTTAAAAGTGAAATTATGTCAGCGTAAAGAAGACCATAGCGTAAATATGTGTTCTAGTACAGTTTTTACCTAATTAACGTATTTTACTCTGAAAACTTAAGGTTCCTAATGTTATACATTTATGAAGCATAATATACTGTACAAGTAAGCTAACTCTACTTAAATTATTCAAGATGTAATTTATCTCACATGGTTTTAAGGGGAGATCAAAAGGCCTAACCCACCAATTTTAAATCTGCTAAGTTCACGACAGATTGCCCCTGAAACTATTTTAGATATCAGGCTGATATTTTACAGAATACACAATCATGCTTTCTAAGTTTAGTTGTCAAACCTTCATCCCATTGGTTTGTTTATTTTATATTTTATTTATATTTATTTATTTGTGCTAGCAATCTTCCTTAGAATATAGCTATACATCAACCCAAGCTGTTATCTTGCCATATTCTACCCATATTACTTTCTTTAATTATAACATAAAAATTATAATAATTATAATAGTAATACCAAAATTATAATCTAATAATACTAATATTATAATAATGATAATATAATTACATAACTTAATATCACATGATAAAACTAATTCACATCTCTTTTTATTGTCCATAACCATTTCTTTTTTTACTTTGGACAGGTACTCTCCTACCTTTTTACTATCCTTGTTAAAAATCCTGCTTAAGTCTACTTTCCCGTCCAGTTTTAACCATTTCCGATTTATAGCTTGCTTTCTCCAATGCTGAGTACCTTTACAATCAAAAACGATATGCTCTAAATCTTCTCTTTCCCCACATATTGGACACTGGTTCATTTGTTTATTAAGAACTATAGTATTATTTTCTTAATTATACCAAATGTTGATTAAAATTGATCAGCAATTTTACTTTGTTTTTTTAATAGAATTAGCCATTTTATTAACACAAAGTAGGCCCGCAACAGCAATTAGCGTCCTCTTAAGGATAC
This sequence comes from Deroplatys truncata, assembly GCA_030765065.1. Classification (NCBI taxonomy): domain Eukaryota; kingdom Metazoa; phylum Arthropoda; class Insecta; order Mantodea; family Mantidae; genus Deroplatys; species Deroplatys truncata. Next base: position 42,331,611 of record CM060990.1, read on the forward strand.
TTCATGAAAATTATATCAAATAACACTTAATCGTGACGTTGAACATTTTTGAAATGATATTTATAATTGGTTGGAATTTTCAAACAATTATACTTTTTACTTTCTCTACTATGTATAGTAAGTAGGGGAAGTATTGTATTCCACCCAAAAATTCGATACCGAGATTTCACCGGAAATGACTGTTTTGAGACCCCCTGAATCCAAAAAAAGCATTTTTGGAAACATGTCTGTGTGTGTCTATGTGTGTGTATGTGTGTGTGTGTGTGTGTGTGTGTGTGTGTGTGTGTGTGTGTCTGTCTGTCTGTCTGTCTGTGAACAGCAGAACTCAGAAACGAACAGTCGGATAAACACCAAACTTGGTATTTAGGTTCAGTATCTTCCAGAGATGCGACACGAAGGTTTCAAGAAAATCCCCCCACCCCAGATTACCCTTTACATGGAACATTTTTCGAAAATTTTAATTTTCTCAAAAATGGCTCTAACAATTTTGATTAAAATATCATATGTTTAAGATATTTTAATGACAAATAAAATGTATATCTTGAATTTCCTGGGAATGTCTCCAAAAGTATTCTTGATTGTGAACGACTTTTGCATAACTGGTAAACCATAAGAGATAGACAGAATTTTACTACACAAAAAATGTAGATCGCGTTAAAATACACAATTTATGTCATATACATTTTTTTTGTTGAGTGAACCATTTTCGAGATATTACTTGTTATTCCCTTAAATTTTTCAATACTTATTTTCTCAAATTGGAATTCGTTATTCATTTTTTTGTCTTGTATATGCAAAGAGTATTAATCTGTGGGAAACGGAATGGTCTGCACCTAGCAACCAGCTATTAAGAGATATGTATGTGCTTAAAGGCTACTGTATTTCCAAATTGCCCTTGTAAATATATATTCCCCTTACATCTACAAGAAAATTAGCAATAAAATAGACTTTGCAAATGTTTATCTCGATTAACATGAAGTAGATGGAGAATAAGCGCTTGTATAAATAGTTTGTACAAGAGCAGAGAAATTCATGTGAGTGTAACACATAAGATTTTTTCAAATCGCTATTCCTGTTTTCTCGAGATAATACAAAGCAATGGAAATTCAGAGTTATCTAATAGGCACCCTCTTTTACTTTCTCTACTACATATAGTAAGTAGGGGAAGTATTGCACTCCATCCAAAAATTCGATACCGAGATTTCACCGGAAATACATGTTTTGAGGCCTCCTAATCCAAAAAGGTATTTTTGGAAACATGTCCGTGTGTGTTTGTGTTTCTGTGTGTCTGTGAACAGCATAACTCAGAAACGAACAGTCGGATAAGCACCAAACTTGGTATTTAGGTTCAGTATCTTCCAAGGATGCGACAAGAAGAAAATCCCCCACCCCCGATTACCCTTTACGTGGGACATTTTTCGAAAATTTTAATTTTCTCAAAAATGGCTCTAACGATTTTAATTGAAATATTATATATTTAAGGTACTTTTATGACAAATAAAATGTATATCTTGAATTTTCTGGGAATGTCTCCAAAAGTGTTCATTGTGAACGACGTTTGCATAACTGGTAAACCATAAGAGATAGACAAAGTTTTACTATACAAAAAGGTAGACCGCGTTAAAATACATAATTTATGTCATATACATTTTTTTTGTTGAGTGAACCATTTTCAAGATATTGCTTGTTATTCCCTTAAATTTTCCAATACTTATACTTTTTCTCAAATGGGAATTCATTATTCATTTTTTTTTTTTGTCCAGGTAATGCAAAGAGAATGGAATACTCCACATAGCAACGAGCTCTTAAAATATTTGACTATCGCTTATAGCCTTGCATCTACAAGAAAATTAACAATAAGATTAACATATCGATATGTTGATTAACATGAAGCATATGGAGAATAAGCGTTTGTAAAAATAGTTTGTACAAGAGTAGAGAAAGTCGTGTGATTGTAACACGTGATATTTTTTCGTTTCATTAATGTTACTTAATACCGCTCTAGTAAATATTATTGGCATCTGTCATTATAGTCTAATCTACGTTGTGTAATTATACTGAGGGTTTTAATAACTCATTTTCTTGCCGCTAATTAAAATATTTTACATTATGCATTTATCGTCCATTAAGCAATAGCTCAAAAACTTTTAGTGCACTGTCAAACGCTTCTGCATTTCATCCGTTTCGACACTGTTCTATTAAATTATTGTAATACAGCTGCTATTCACACATACGCTGACATTACTATTTGATCTAATTCTGTGGTTTCCAATTCACTAATGGAGTGCCTATTATAATATTCATAATAAACAGAAAGGTCACAGCTATCAGCCAGTAGCAGAATTAAGCAGTGACGTAACTGATATGTTATCATGAGAGGTTTTGTTGCTAGAGGTAACTCAGAAATACAGAATGAATAGAATGGCACGTTATGCCCGGAGCGAACGTCGCATGGTACGGGATATACGGCTCTGACGCCAGAACTCTGCTATCCACCAACACTTGACAGTTATTGGATTCTAGAAACCACACGGTATCTAGCCCTAGTTCATATGATCTAATTCAGGTATTTAAGAAATGTGGGTTAGTAATAGGGTGTCTGTCTATGCTGTGTTACTGGACACTGCAGGGCCGTTAGTAGAATTCTAACAATACCTTATAATGCCACGCAACGTAAAATACTGCATTAATTGTAGTATAATAAGTAATAAAGGCCACATATTGAGTCTTGAGGCAGCATTTTCAACATTTAAATGATTTCAGTCTAATTATATAATATAAAATATAATAACAGCCTGCCTTAAAGCAATATGTGTATAAAATAACATATAAAATGTATGTAACAGTCATTGTATTAATGTTTATATTATTGTGTACATGTTTAATAATGGTATGTGAATTATTACGTAATTTAATAACGTAGGAGCTGTGAGAATATAGGTCAAAAGTTCCTAACAAAGAGATAACCTTGAGGCAATAATGAATTGGAAAGTTTAATAATGCTACTAGTAATTCTTGTAAACAATAATGTAATTTTTGAGACAGTTTATAAATAGCCAATAAACAACCAGAAAAAGCTTAATTTAAGTGAAAATATTCTATTTGGGATAGGATTAGCCAATCAGAAACTGAAATAGAGCAAATTCTACAAATTCAGACGCCAGTTGCTAGTAGACAGTGTTCCTAACTGGACGCGAGACGCGTCCTCGAGAAGTTTAATACGTATCATTACGGCGAGGATATTATGAAGTTTACGTGTTTAAAAAGGTGCAAGTAATTAATAAATAATCTCACAGCACTCTATATAAGTGAAGTGTTATTTAATCGTGTCAAGGATTAATAAAAGGAGTGAAGTAAAAATTATAATCTGTGTATGCCTACATTCTTTAGCCGTATCAAACCCTGTTAAGAGAAACATGTTTCTACAAAATTAATACTGACGCAGCCGACGCAAACCTAAATATATATAATATTTAAAGAAAACATTAAAATACAAAGTTCATTCATACACATTGGGGCGAAGGCCACCGGAAAGTGAACTTGGGGCGAAGACCACTGGAAAGTGAACATTGGGGCGAAGGCCACCGGAAACTTTGTACCATACATGGTCTAACATTACAACTCCTCCTAAAATAAACCTTCTCAGTCTGTATGTATCAAAACTTCCAGTGTTACATTTCTTCTTTGTAGACTAAGAAATTACGTTCCACCCTCTACTTCCAGAAGTACTATTTTACACTATTGCATGATCATATAGTGTATCACGGTGTTCATTTGTGGGGCCACTCTTCTGCTTGCGTTGATTTATTGAAATGTCAAAAAAGTGCATACCGGCATGTTGCCATGGACACCGAAGGATCAGTGGTTCAAATCCCGGCTATGGATTGAATTTTTCAGTCTGATTCCAACCTTGTCCTACAACGACTTGTGTGAAAAAATAGTTTATTACCAAAATAACGACTTTTCATTTATACCCGTGTACCTAATATATAGGTATGAGTTGAGATTAGATATACATAACATAAACAGATAGTCTTCTTAAATTTGATCTCCCCAGATGTAGACTGTAGATGATCGAAGATGCTCGCCCTCATAACGGTACACATCTTTACGAGCATTCTGCTTCAGCCAGAACCGCTCCTATCAACACTTTTAATACTAAATTATACAATTGGTTCTGGCTAAAACCATCGTATTCCGTTGACGAGCTTCTTATTGAAATAAAGTAAATATAGAATTTAAATTTAATATTCTTTATTTTTTGTATCATGCAATTCCTGCACCAAAAGAAATGGCTCAGACGATAACGTCTGTGGCCCTCATTTGGGAGCCCCAGGTTCAAATCCCCGAGGTCGACAAATCTGACCGAAGGTTTTTTTAGCGGTTTTATGCGATCGCTACGTCATTTCCTTCTTCACCGGCATTCCAGGCATTGGGCTGATCACCCATCCTGGATATGCTATGATCCAGAGTTTGCTTGCTTCTCGACTGGCTGGAGACCCAAGGCATTGGGCTGATCACCCATCCTAGATACGCTATGATCCAGAGTTTGCTTGCTCCTCGACTGGCTATTGACCCAAGGGACTGGGCTGATCATCCATCCTGTATAAGCTATGATCCAGAGTTTGCTTGCTCCTCGACAGACTACTGACTCGAGGCATTGGGCTGATCACCCATCCTGATTATGCTAAGATCCAGAGTTTGATTGCTCCTCGACAGGCTACAGACCCAAAGCATTGGGCTGATCACCCATCCTGAGTATGCTAAGATCCAGAGTTTGATTGCTCCTCGACAGGCTACTGACCCAAGGCATTGGGCTGATCACCCATCCTGATTATGCTATGAAAAAAAGTTTGCTTGCTCCTCGACAGGCTACTGACCCAAGGCATTGGGCTGATCACCCATCCTGGATATGCTATGATCCAGAGTTTGCTTGCTCCTCGGCAGGCTACTGACCCAAGACATTGGGCTGATCACCCATCCTGGATAAGCTATGATCCAGAGTTTGCTTGCTCCTCGACAGGCTACTGACCCAAGACATTGTGCTGATCACCCATCCTGGATATGCTATGATCCAGAGTTTGCTTGCTCCTCGACAGGCTACTGACCCAAGGCATTGGGCTGATCACCCATCCTGGATATGCTATGATCCAGAGTTTGCTTGCTCCTCGGCAGGCTACTGACCCAAGACATTGTGCTGATCACCCATCCTGGATATGCTATGATCCAGAGTTTGCTTGCTCCTCGGCAGGCTACTGACCCAAGACATTGTGCTGATCACCCATCCTGGATATGCTATGATCCAGAGTTTGCTTGCTCCTCGACAGACTACTGACCCAAGGCATTGGGCTGATCACCCATCCTGGATAAGCTATGATCCAGAGTTTGCTTGCTCCTCGACTGGCTACTGACCCAAGGCATTGGCTTGTAAGTCCTTGGGGATGTAAGTCCTGCAAAGAAGAGGGGTAATCCGTTATAGAAGAAGTAATTCTAGCTATAATGCATATGTCATTGTATTGATGAAATCCTTTTGAAATTTAGTTTTGACCTTGATCAAATGCGTTATTATTATGATTATTATTAATATACACGCAACTTTCACATCACATGAATCACCGTTGTGCATAACCACCAGGCGACTTGTCTTCATCTTCGTGTAAGCAGCTAGGGCATGACAGGGACATAATCCTGGCTAACTTAAGACGAATTTAAACTAGTTATAGCAGCTTTTCTCGAGATACTTTGTGGGCTGCTGCTCAGCATGTCTCACCTTCTACCTGGTGGAGAGGATTGTATGGCAGACAACCCATAAGTTTGCTGGTATCAAAACTTCTGAATGTACCATCATCACCTGCAGCTGGTATACTCATCGGCTAGTCCACACAAAAACCAGCAACAAGCTTTCTTCGGCAACAAACGAAAAGCTGGTTTCAGTAAAATGAAATCTCCGATGCAGATACACCAAAACCAGTTCAGAATAGACAACCGCAATTCTCGTTTGATGAAGAGGACTATTAATCTTGGGAATTCTTGCGGATCTTAAGAAAAGTTCGCAATTCCGGCACAAAATATTGCAGTTTTGCTTTCAGTGTCTTCGTGAAATCTTTTGGAAAAGAATATTTTATTGTACTTTTGCTTTCTTTTGCAAAAACGATTGTGAGTCAATTCAATACTATACAAAACATTACAGTAGTAATTTTATTTTGATTTTTGTCTTATTAAAAATGCTACTCATATATTTAACTTACAGAGGTTTCAAAATTATTAGACTCGCAGCAAAGTTTTGATTGTTTAATGCTCGAGGTTATTGAAGCTCTAGTGTGATAAATACTTCCACATATCATAATTAGATGACTGTTCTATATGAAAAAGTAGAATAAAACTTTCAGAGCCAACCCTTTGTCCTGTATTACTGGACAAATGGAGATACTTTTCTTCAATAAAATGTAGGCAAAATGAATGCAAGCTTTTCAGAAATGGGTCTTAGATTATGGTTTTCTGTCATTTTCCCCTCTCAGTATTAGTATCTGTGAAAATTCAGCATCTGAACTGGAAATGAAATACTAGATATTTGTTCTATGATGTGTACCTTTTATTCTGGGCAGATTTTTGAGGCTATGGGTTGGAAAAATAATGTTTCACCAAGAAAAATTACTAATGCAATGTGTTATTAGAGGGAGAAGTATTCACATTTAGAAATAGCTGATGGCCATTCACATAATATGAAGATTTTATTTTAGACATTTGTAAATTATTTTCTAAGTCAGAACTTATAATCATTTTTACTTTCTCTACTATGTATGGTAAGTAGGGGAAGTATTGTATGCCACCCAAAAATTCGATGTAGATATTTCACTGGAAATATACGTTTTAAGGTCCCCAACACCATGCCTAAGACAAAATTTTAATAAAGTATTTTTTAGATAGCTGACATTAAAAGAAGGCCTTTAAATACGAACCACTCACTCATACTAGAAATTGGATATGATAACCTCATCGCAATAAAACTTTGTAACACTTCATTGTTACCACCCTAGTTCCTTGCGACGGAATTATATCTATATTAAGCGGAGGCCTCGTATCGATTAGTATGACCAGGACCAGAAGAAACGTGTCAACCAGCGGTGAGGATTACGTCGGAATTGTTACCAGAAGTAACAATACAACAGTACAACATTGGGTACAACAGATTTCATCAATTTTATCTAACAATTAAGATACGTTACATTCACATGACTATCTCTAACCTCTATCGTTTATTAGTGGCTATACAATTATTCTTACGAAAGTTTATTTTTATATTTACTTCATTTTAATCGAGAAAAACCTTTGAAAAAATAGCTATCTTACACATTTCGTTAGGCTACAGAGAGAACGATAGTCAAATGTTTAAGATCTGGACGCTATATGCTGACCTTAAATTTCCATACTGTTTCCATGACATCGCGAGAAACAACTGAAAATCAACAGGACTTAAGGGGACAAGGTACTCTGAAATGGTCAAAAATAAAATTTTGTTGTTTTAGACACTAATAAAATCTCTATATTTTCCAGTTTCAGAAAATATATACTTTTTGAGGGTTAAGAGGATTTTAAGACACTTTAGATACCATTTAAATGCTAGTCTGCATTCATTTAAAGCTGTCATGTAACCCCTATTTTAGAACATTTTTGTATCTTTGAACAACGAACGACTATATCATGCCCAGCGAGCAGTTCAGCAATTAACAAAAGAGACTAGGACGAAGAGAAGGCAATCAGAAAAGCTGAAGCAATCCAGGAATGAAGGTGCAGGTGATTATGGCCCTGGAATGTACTGAAGTGTGTCAGAATTTTAATGTTCAAACTTTAAATTCAGTTTTCTCAAAACAACAGATTTGGATACTTGTGTACCCTTTTTGTCAGAAAGTATGAGAGCTAGTGAGCTGAAATTTTCAGTACATTTATACAACACATAGTTAAACTTTCTGAACGTAATCATAATTTTATAATGCACATTAGTGATATTAAGAAAGTAACAACATTCCCAATTTTCAACATTTTTACTTTTTTGACTTTGCAAATAATTATTTTTCAATTTATAGTGAACTGATATACATAACTAAATAATTGTGGTTCAGAAGATAGCTGATTATACTAATAATAAGCAAAAAGCGTGATTCTGTATTGCAAGTAGTATCAGAGAAAAAGGTACATGAATTCACATGTTTTAAGAGTACATTTGATTATTTTTCTGCTGAATGAAATACTTTTTACGGACTCAACGTCATAAGCTATCAGCGCAAACAACCATTTGAAATAATTACCAGGATTTATAGAGTAATTATTAAAAATTTCAGGAAAAATTATTGAGAACTTTAAGAGCAGAGGTAATATAACCCACTTAAGGTGTAATTTCCATGTGTTCAGACTATATTGTCCCCTTAACAGAATGGCAAGGCATTCACCAAATCGAACTGATAAGGGATATCTAGGAAATGGCTTAAGCCACAAATAAGTTATGTGAAATAAATTGTGTGTTTTAAAAGATATATAATTTTTTGTATAGTACAGTTTTGTCTATCTCTTTACGTTTACCAGTCATACAGGATTCTACAAAATTCCATGCAAATGAAGAGGATTTCACAGGTTATTCCCAGAAAATTCAAGGTATTCATTTTATTTGTCATTTGAATATCTTTAATATATTGTATTTTAATTAAAAATGGTTATATCCATTTTAGAAAAAAAAAATTAAAACACGTATGTGAAGGGGTTAGAGGATTTTCTTGAAAATCTTCGAGTCGCATCTTTGGAAAGTTCATTCATTCATTATCTGTTTACCCTCCTCTTATGTAGAACTTACACCCCCCAGGACTTACAAGCGGGTGCCTGGGGTCAGAGGCCCGTCGAGGAGCAGACACTCATGGATCAGACAGAGCATCCAGGATGGGTGATCAGCCCGATGCCTGGTATGGGATGAAGGAAGTAGTTGAAACGAAATGATGGTGAAATGGATGAAAGGGAAGGTGATAATGGAGCAGCTGGTGGAATGAATGGCGGGGGAAACCGGAGAACCCGGAGAAAACCCGCCCAGACGCCGCTTCGTCCACCACAAATCCCACATGCAGGTCCCTGGGATTGAACCCGGGCGCCTCGGTCTAACCACTCGGCCACGGCGCCGCCATCTTTGGAAAGTACTTCGTTTAAATGTCATGTTTGGTACTTGTCCGAGATTTCGTTTTGAGTGTTGTTCAGTGACACATAGACACACACATATACACGGAATTATTTTATAAAAATTCTTTTTCTTTTGATTCGGGAGCCTGAAATGAAGTATTTCCGGTAAAATTTTGGTATCGAATTTTTGGGTGGAATGCAATACTAGGTACGTGATTGAGAAAGGAAAAACGTAATGTCATTGTTGTGTAAGTGTTCACGTTGTCAACAATGGTATTACGATGGCCAGGAAGACCACGAAGGTTTCTTTTGATTTGTAGTTGTTAACTCTTCCCTACGTAGTCTATTCATCATGAGATTTACACACCTTTCCCAGCGTTTCTTGACCCTCCGAATACCATAATTGTAGAAGGCTGCAGATTGCATCTTAAATCACTCTTTAATTAATGAATGCTATCATCTGTGTTGTCAAATCGACGACCCCGTAACTGACTTTTCATTTCTGGGAACAAGAAAAAATCACTTGGTGTGAGATCGGGAGAATAAGGCGGATGCTGCAACACCTCAAAGTCACATGCCTTTGTTTTGTCGACTGCAACTGGAGATGAGTGATGCTGATGGAGTGCGCTGATGCATTGTCAGGTGGGAGAACATACCACGGCGTTTCTGAATCAGAGCAATAATGTCAACACACGTAACTCGGACCACAACAGTACATTTCTAACACTGGAGATGCTTTATAACAATACTCAGCTACCCAATAATGTCAATGCCGCTTGTCTAGAAGAATGAAGTAGTATGCATCAGCGATGGTTTTATCCTTTTCACGATAATCTGCGACAATAACCTCCACGGCAGTCCCAAAATCTGATGGCATAGCCTTCCCTGCTGACGTTTGCACCTTTGGCTTTTAGGGGGAGCAGAATCTGCATACTTCGACTCTTTGCTTATGGGTTTGGTCTCTGGGTCATATTGATAGATCCAAGATCCATCCATGGTTACCATACGATCAAAACATCCACTTCATCCTGTTCCAAAAACGTCAACAGTCTGTCGCGAGAGGTCATGCCGTTTTTGTTTCTGGGAAGGAGCTAGCAAACCTGGGACCCACCATGCACACACCTTAGATATGTGCAGTTCATCATGAATAATTTCCCACACACTGCCATAACTGAGACCAGTTTCATTAATGATCATTTGGATGTTTGTTCGTCTGTCTTCCAGGATTAAATACTCTATATTCTTCACTGTGGCTCCATCATCCGTCAGTGGTCTTGACACCTTTTTGAGGGACAGTTTGGAAATTCATTTTCCACCTCACAATGGTGTCATAAGACGGGCAATCATTTCCATAAGTTGCCATGATCTCATCATGAATTTCCTGGGCACCATTACCCTTTAAAGCAGGAATTTTATCCCTCTGGGAGCTTCATCCTTCTCCATCTTGCACTGTAGTTACTTCTGGCACTCCCTGTAAAAAATAAAGGACACAAAGAGCCGATTTTCTCAGCATGATGCACTTAGGGACCAATGATAACACTGAAAAAATGTCATCAATATGCCATAACTTCCGGGTGATAATTCGAACTTTTCGATACACCCTCGTATACTTTACTGGTAGGATTGCAACACTCAGCTTTCAGCCTCGTTGCAAAAACATTCCCACTCACAAAATAAAGCTCTACTTTTACCACTTGTATCAAAAATAACTATTTCTCACTCTAGAATATACACATAATGCTGGCAATACTTATGGCTTGCACTCTTAACAAAAGCTTTACTATGGCGTTACTCGCAAACTTTGATGTTATGCTACATATAGTTTGTAGATTCCTTTTAAAATTCCTTTACTTGTTTAAGCTTTTCGCTTGATTGCTCATTCTATTTGTCCGTTTTGCTTTTCACGAGCTAGTGGAATACACAAGGCTTCCCATTTGTTTCCGAAATACTTTAGAATATTGATCACATGGATACCTTTGAAACCTGAGCGTCCTTTGGTGCTTTTTAGACCTAGTATAGGCAGCTGAAAGCGGAGTTATATGATGGCAAGTTGGTGAAGCCTTGGATATAAACTTTAGTGTATTATATAAACCGTTCTGTTTAATTAAAATTCCTTCAAGCAGCTACATCAAAGTGTCGGACGTGTCCACGTGTTATGCATTAAAAACTAGGAAACTTTGAGGGGGTTACCTAGGTACAATCCTGCTCAGTCATGGATTTTTGATATGGTAGAAGTTTGATTTTTTGACTATTTTAGAGTTGTTAGCTCATTAGAGAAGATGGGTTTCCTTGGGGATTTGACTAGGCACTGTAATTAATCCTTTTACGTCTTCAATATTTTTCAGAATTTCCATGAAGAACAGTGACCACTGATTTCATTTTTATAAAAAAGTGTACTCTAAACCCATAAAGTCGAGTACATGGAATCGTGCCGAAATGATGCATAGCGATTTTCTTATTAAGGAAATACTAAACCGCCTTTTCTACGCCCAGACCCCATCCCTTATCCCCTTCTAGCACTGGTCTTAATGCTTGTCTTACTCTCCCGTTGTTTACTCCTTCCTGAACCAGAAACCGACCTGTGTTCAGAGGTTAATGTTTGAATTCCAGACTTTGACATCACACCAATACGAGACGGACTCATCCACGGGCTAGTATGCCTTCGAGAAATGTATTTATGTACCCCTTCCCTTTCGTCGGTTACCTAGGCCTGACCTTTGTTCGTAGACTAATGCGTGTGTAGGACTTCAATTGAAAACAATAAGGGAATGCCTAACCTAGGGATAGTGTGAAACAAAGATGATAAGATTCTTCCAACATTAAATAAAGAAAACCACCATAGGAAACCAAAAGCATCAGCAAGTTTTCATGTACTCTCGACTGTACACAATCATAAGTTAATGCATATATATTGCTTTCCTAATTATCCTATTATGTAAGTGTAGTATTTGATTACGATCTCAAGTAAGTGGCAGATTGCAGTCCTTGCCCCTGTGCTACCACAACCATAATGCTTCTTCAACCCCAGGTTTTCTAAAGCTACAATCAGTTTAAATTCTGATAAAGCTCAAAACAACGCATTAGTTTAATTTGATTTTTTAATATTTGCTAGCCTTTTAATATCCTCAAATATTATTTAGCCTAAATAGTGTAGTATTTATACGGCAATGATTGTAGGTACACTTTTCTCAGAATTGCTGTAAGATGCACGTTTCAGATGTTCAGAGCTTGATAAGAGTCTTACAAAGCGCTATCAATATTTAAGCTCTTCGAGTACTACTAATATGTTTTGCATATAAATCATAAAATATGCTTTACTTGAAACGTTCATAACAAGGATGTTTTTATTCTTTAACTGAAAGATTTTTAGTCTAAGGATAGAAAACGCTTTTATAAAGATAGCCTAAATAGTTCTTGAGAAATCGCTGCTTAAATTTTAGATAGTATAATGTAGGCTAATCAAAGCATACAGAGTTTTGAGGTAAATGTTTAAAAACATTACATCAAAACCATTCTACTCCTAAGAACTGGCAAACGGAGAAATAATGCAACGTTTTAATTTGGTGTCGAAATTCCGTTCAAGACAGTCACAAAGTGTGTTCTTAGTTCTACTTAATCTGCTTTCAGTGGCTGATATTAATTGAACGTATATTTTAGGTAATTTAATTCCAAATGAACCAGAAATAATGCCCTCGTGATAATGTGGAGCAAGAAGAGTGATTCTTTTCAGTTTTTTAGATAGTTGATATTATGCTTAAATTGAAATTCCGAAATTTAGACTTTTATAAAGCTAGGCGTGTCTTGTTTAATTTTTTTTGTTTACTACAAATATAAAGTGCATTCTCTGAGCTTTCAAATGAGATATTTAGAAAGTCTTTAACATAAAAAGGACCAGAACAATCCGCATTTAAATGTGTCGAGGAGTTTTTAGTAACTGGCATAATACTACTATTAAATAGTATTTTAAAACACGCACACATACACTATGTGATCAAAAGTATCCGGACGCCCCCACAAACATAAGTTTTTCATCTTAGGTGATTGTACTGCCACCTACTGCCTGGTGCTCATTATCTGCGACCTCAGTAGTCATTTGACATCGTGAAACAGCAGAACAGGACGCTCCGTGGAACTCACGAACTTCGAACGTGGTCAGGTGATTGGGTGTCACTTGTGTCAGAAGTCTGTACGCGAGATTTCCACACTCCTAAACATCCCTAGGTCCACTGTTTCTGATGTGATAGTGAAATGTAAACGTGAAGGGACATGTACAGCACAAAAGCGTACAGGCCGACCTCGTCTGTTGACTGACAGAGACCGCCGACATTTGAAGAGGGTCGTAAAGAGTAATAGGCATACATCTATCCAGACCATCACACAGGAATTCCAAACTGCATCAGGATCCACTCCAAGTACTATGGCAGTTAGGCGTGAGGTGAGAAACCTTGGATTCCATGGTCGAGCGGCTGCTCATAAGCCACACATCACGCAGGAAAATGCCAAACGACGCCTCGTTTGGTGTAAGGAGCGTCAACATTACACGATTGAACAGTGGCAAAACGTTGTGTGGAGTGACGAATCACGGTACACAATGTGGTGATCCGATGGCAGGGTTTGGGTATGGCGAATGCCCGGCGAACGTCATCTGCTAGTGCCAACAGTGAAATTCGGAGGTTGTGGTGTTATGGTGTGGTCGTGTTTTTCCTGAAGGGGGCTTGCACCCCTTGTTATTTTGCGTGGCACGATCACAGCGCAGACCTACATTGATATTTTAAGCACCTTCTTGCTTCCCACTGTTGAAGAGCAATTCGGGGATGGCGATTGCATCTTTCAACACGATCGAGCACCTGTTCATACTGCACTGGCTGTGGCGGAGTGGTTACACGACAATAACACCTCTGTAATGGACTGGCCTGCACAGAGTACTGACTTGAATCCTATAGAACACCTTTGGGATGTTTTGGAACTCTGACTTCGTGCCAGGCCTCGCCGACCTACATCGATACCTCTCCTCAGTTCGCACTCCGTGAAGAATGGGCTGCCATTCCCCAAGAAACCTTCCAGCACCTGATTGAAAGCATGCCTGCGAGAGTGAACGCTGTTATCAAGGCTAAGGGTTTGCCAGCACCATATTGACTTCCAGCATTGCCGATGGAGGGCGCCAGGAACTTGTACGTCACTTTCAGCCAGGTTTCTAAACACTTTTGATCACGTAGTGTATATTTTTTGTGATAATATGGCGCACAGAGAAATTAAATGTTTAATAAGTTGGGTTCTGGAAAAAAATGATCTAGTCATATATTCTTTGCTATTTAACTCATAAACTCGGAAATAGATATTTCATTTTATTGTGTTTTATGCTGTGTGAAATCGGTCTTTTTCCTATGAGCTAGATATGTTCTATATAATTGGCAGACGACTTCATATATGAGCAGGAAACCACGTTGTACTTATTCATATTGTGCACGAATTACATAAATCTCCGATGGCTGTGGCGAGTACGCGAGGGTGTAGAAATAAATTTCACATGCACATAAATACAACATGCTGTGCATGCACCAAACTTTATACTCTGTACCGCTATCTAAAATGCTGATGGAGTAAATAAACTTGTCCCTAGCTTTGACGATATTATCTGGAACCGATAGTTAGGCAACGTTAATTTCAGCGCTTGTAAGAGGGTTTCTCTTTATTGTAATGCGCTTTATTGATTATATCCCGTAATCACGTTTAAATTTAATATCACTCATAGTAGAATATTAAACCATAATTATTAAAACCGTTTCGCATTTATGCACCCTATTGCTTTGTATTACCACATAATACAAATTAATTGCTCAAACTTAATATCATAAAAAGCGTTTTCATCTATGCTTCTTTAACACAGAGTACATATTGCATCCTGCTGTGATCTCGGAGTTGGGCTTTCATAAGTGTTCATGGGTTTATGAAGCTTTGACAAAATTCAAAGCAAACACACATACCGCACAAATATTTAATGCTGCATACTTAAATGTTTTCCATCGTGTTTGTACTTAGTAAAATTACATGCATAACATTCTTTAAAGTTCCCTTGTTTACCCGGTTTATGAGTGCTGTGTTTTAGTGTTTACTTTACCACTTATTACCGCAATTACACATACAACACACACACACACACAAACACCCATGCCCATGGCGGGACTCTAACAATAATAATTTCAGGTTAGTACAATAAAACCACAAATATAATACCTCTCAATTTATACATTGGGTCATATGAATAAAAAGCAATTACTTTCTCAAAGTTAGTACTCATGAGTATGAGCACTTTCTGTGATTATATACTCGGCTCAATGAGAACATACTCGTTTTCATAAGAATGAAAGCCTACTACCTCACGCGAGTATATACTCATCCCTACAGCCATTTCGTTCACTTAAATGTAAGAATATGCTCGTGTAATCTATACTCTTTGACCATATACTAGCTTCATTGATTGTGTGGTGTATTGTTTAGCACTCTGAATGTACTTTTAACACTTAAATAATTTCAGTCTAATTATATAATATATAAATTCAATAAAAGCCCGCCTTGAAGCAATATGTGTATGTAATAATTTGTAAAATGTATGTAACAGTCATTGCATATGCTTATATTATTGTAAACAAGTTCAATAAGGTTATGTGAATGTATTACGTAATTTAATAATGTAGGAGATGTGAGAATAATAGGTTAAAAGTTGATAACAATGAGGTAACCTTGAGGCAAGAATGAGTAAGAATGTTTAATAATGCTACTAGTCATTATTGGAGTAACAATAATGTAATTTTAGTGACAGTTTATAAAATAGCTAATCAATAACCAGAAAAAGCTTTAGTTAAATGAAGATATTCTATTGCACTAGGGTTAGCCAATCAGAAACTAAAACGGAGAAAAAATTACAAATTTAGAAGTCAGTTGCCTGTAAACAGTGTTCCTAACCGGACGCGAGACACATCCTCTAGTAGTAGGTATAATACGTATTCGTGTGAGACGAAAAAATAGTTTACGTGTTAAAAAGCGTAATTAATTAATTAAAGAGTCTCACAGCTCTTTATATCAGCGAAATGTTATTTAAATGGTATCAAGTGTTAATAAAAGGAGTGAAGTAAAATTATAATTTGTGTAAGCCTACATCCTTGGTCGCATCACAACCCTGCTAAGAGAAACGGGTCTCTAACAATAATACTGACGCAGCCGAGGCAAACATAAATATTTAATACTTAAAGAAGAATTCAAATTACAAAGTTAATATTTTAAACAAAATTGGGGCAAAGGCTACTGTGTACCATACGTGCGGCTGCAACTACTTCAAGTTCTGCTCCCCAACAGTTGAAATATAATACAAGCTACTTCAAATTGGCGCCCATACGTGGGGCAAACTATAACAAGTTAAAAAAAAACAATACAACATAACTACTTCCTCAAATTAATAACAATACAACTAAAATACTACCTTTCTTAAGTTTCAGCAGAAATGTTAGAGAAATATGAAGTTATTCAAGAAATGAAAAATTCATTGAAGCAACACACACAAAATTAAAGTACCAAAACAATAAATAAAATGAAATAAGCAAAAGTCTATTTTCAATAAATCAAACACAAAGAAAGTATTCACAGATTCTAGTTATAATTATAAGGTGGTAGATGCAGATTCAAATCAGACTGTTTCTGGAATCCTGGAACGTTTACGCTATTTTTCTACGAAACAGTTTTGTTATAAGTAACCTAACTTCTTAAACAACTGAATTTTGGAGTTAGGATTTTACATAGTAAGCTTAATTAATATATCTGACTTTCAATGATATTTCTAGGTTATGTTTTCATGATGCAATACCGGATTTTGAAACTCTTTGAATGTTTATGGCAATGATAGAAAACCAATAAATAAAATGCTTATAAGCAAAAAGAAAGGAATTTGTGGATTGGAAAGTCATAACTCATGACGTGCTGGAGGAAGTCATCTGACTGTTTTAGAATCCCAGGATATTTACACTATTTAGGTATACTATGAAACAGTTTTCTTATAAAGTTATAAGTATGTATCTGGGTTTTGAAGTTAACACTTTACATAGTAAGGTTAATTAATAAAGCTGACTTTCAATGTTACCTCCAGGTTATGTTTTTCTGAAACAATGAAGGATTTTGAAACTTCTTTAATGCCCATGGCTATGTTTGTAACCTTTTCATGAGTACTATACAGCTCATAAATTGTGCCATTCTCCTCATATTTAGTTTTACGTAAAAAACTCAATATATACTCAGAAGCGAGTATGCATCTAATCATGCTCAACATGAGAGGAGAATGAACTCATAAAACTGAGAATATAATAGCTTTTATTCATACCAAATATGAGTACATACTCTTCTGAGATGGATGCCTGAGTATGTTCTACTCTGCTTCCATTATTTGAGTATGTTCTCAAAATAAAGTAGATACTCAAAGGTTTTATTCTTACCAAACTGAGTATTTACTTGAAAAAGTGAAGCATATACTATATACTTATTTTTGTTCATATAACTCATTGTATCAGCGCATTATTATCGTAAATAATTCAGAACGCAGGGAACAGCTTGGCTGCATTCCATTTTTTACACATTGGGTAAACAGTTCACGTATGTTCACTTTAATTACTGATATCATTTTATAAACTATCAGAAATAATTTATACATTAATATAAGTTACCTTGTATAAGCTACGACTAAATTTAAAACGTCTTCCTTTTCAATCATTTTCATATAGAGAGTAGACCTCAGCCCATGTGGTCTTCTTCGGTACCAATCTATAGCTTAGTTGACTGTTGTTTAAATCTACTACCACGAAGTGCATTCTGAATAAAAACATTCGTACACGACATAAAAAGATTCTAAATATCTTAACTAAACGAGATAACAAACACGAAAAATGGACGCTGGGGTATCGCAGTACTTTCGTTTCCGGCTCTCGTGCTGAGGGTCTGGGTTCGAGTCCCGCTCTGGGGTGACGATTTTAAGTCCACGGTAAAAGCTGTAGGTCCTCTCATTCCACCGCCATCCTCATCGTCATCCTACCATCGGAGGCAACGGAATCCGCACTATGGGCGCTTCCACCTCAGAAATGGGTCCAATCATCATTTGGTAGAATGAGGTAACCTCAAAGGTCATAGGCCATATGGGGAGCGTCAGAAATGACGACGATAATATACGAAAAGAAGAAACTTAGTCTCCAGTAATAGACAAATGATTTTTAATATTATGAGGTTTAGATTTGGAAAATGCACCAAATTTGCAACCTTTATAGGCGCTATTTTCAAAATACGCTTAGCTGAGTTAGTAGATCAGAGTATTTAGTGTAATTTCTATAAACATCATCTAAATATATATTAAAGTAACAAATCGTAATCCTTTTGATTTTGCTGAAGGTGAATCAGAATTAGTATCAGGATTTAATGTTGAATATGGAAGTGGAGAGAGATAAACTCCCTATATATCCTACGCCGTTGCTGAATTCCATTGTTAATTTCTGCCTGAATATTTAGTTTTTCTAAATGGAATCATAAAGTCGAAAAAGAGATACTTTTTCTTTGAAAAAAAAGCGAAACTATGTCTTAGGCTGAGGGTTTCTGTTCCTGTTATTAAACATATCATTTACATCAGTATGTAGCTTTTGATATGTTTTTTTAAACTATCTCTTTTAAAGCCCCTCCCCCAGAGATGTAAATCGCAGGGGGTTGAATCAGGAGAACGAGGGAACATTAAAACATTTTCAAAACAAAACCGCACACTTTAGATGAACTAAAAATTAATATTCGTTAAGAAATTACTGCCATTTCTCAGAGGAAACTGCAGAGTGTAATGGGCAATTGCCTAAGCAATGTCAGAAATATTTCAACAAAGAAAGGGAAACAGTTTCAATATCTGCTTACTTGATATACTCGAGAAATTTACTTCAAACCGTACTATATTTAATGTGGACTTCGTGACACCTCACAGCTGCAAGCCTCGCCGTCCAGTCGCATGTCGCGAAATCGGTCCCGCCAAGAATTGTTCACCCGATATGTACGTAACGCATTATGTCTTAAACCGGGAAGTTTAACATAGTTGTATAGGGATGTACGTTCTTTTCTTTTTTTTTCAAAACCTAAACTAAAAATGTTTTACAATTTCATTCATTTTAATGGTTTATTTGTTCGAGAATTAATTTTAAGCTCAATATAGAACATAAATGTGAATATGAGTATAATATGAACATTTAATCGTAAGAAATTTGTGTTTACAATGCACAATTCAGAAACAACTGAATATATATATATATATATATATATATATATATATATATATATATATATATGCAACAAGCTTAGTAATCTCACTATTTATGCATAGGATAGATGTGATTAAAGAATTAAAAATTATCAGTTACTTTAGGATTTGGAAAACTCGCCAATCGGTCTCCTAAAACTGGTCAATATCGTCTGTTTCTCAGCGAAAGTATGGGATGGAACACCGATAGAATATCCAGTTTAACTTTATGGTTAGGTTTACTGATATCTGTACTGTTTTTATTAATTTTGGAACGATGTGGTTAATCACTTTTTGCATATAACCAAAACCAGTATACTAAGAAGTGCAAAAGACAAGGTGTCGAATCCTGCCAAAAGTTACAAAATGTATCATCTGTGGAAAGCTGGGGTTCAGGAAAAGAACGCTAGACCGTATTCGGGCAAAAGGAAACAGTGATTGGGTAAAATATTAGTTTTAACATCTGTGAATAAGTTGATCTATTTTTGCCCCAACTAGGGAGCATGCAGTAGGTCTGTGGGTGGATTTACAAGGGAGGTCTCCATATTTCAGTCCAAATGGAACGAGGGATGGGACTAGAAGCCCGATATACCTCTCTGCTGCAAATCAATAGCATTTGCACCGTTTCCACTGACTGGCTCCTTTATCCAGCCGTGACATGGCATAGCACCACACAGTACCATGGTAATGTTCCACAAACGAAATAGCATGCCATTATAATGCTGTCTTAAGGTGCGCGCCCGCTGGAGGCAAGGGGTGATAACGAATGCCAAGAGGATGATTTCCTTATGAGAAAAGCATAATGGGGGAATAGAAGAAGCTTCACAATAAGCAGGTCGCGGTTGGTGGCGTTGTTCTATTTATTTGGAAATTTCTCCTTCCCATGCCTTGCCGTCCTATATTCCTGTTGTGTACGCCTGAGAAGCAACGTTTCTCCAAAATCCATAGTGTAATGAAACCCAAGTACTTTGTTTACGACAATGATCCATAAATGATTATGTGAAGAAATATTAAAAGCTATACCAGGTGAAACAGCTGACTCTTAATTTTTCCAATCTATGCAATCACACATTATAATCTTACTTGAAAACATCTCTCAATTTATCAAACAATAATTTCTTTTGTAGCTGTATTGGGTCAAATATTCGTTTCCCAATCGTTCTTGGGCCTATTGAAAGGGGATATATCATACACGTATAAGAATTGTACATAGTAACAATATAATTCACCAAGAAACATGTTAAAATATCCAACAACCAAGAATTGTACAAAACAGATTGTAACAAACCGGCGAGCTAGCAAATTCCAAGTAAAAGATAATTCTAAGTAGAGCCCACCTTTCACCAAGCTAATGAACAGGGAGCTGGTAGCGTTAAGGAGAAATAGAAAGAGACAGAGAAAAGAAAGAGACAGAGATATTGAATCCACTTCCCAACGCGTCATGGTGACGCGTAAGCGCAAAACTTTGAAGTAGAATATTCTCATACATGTAAAGGTAACGCGGTCTGAGGACCAATTAGAAACGTCGTTACATTTTCAGGTGCAGAGGTAAGCGTCATTAGGCTCAGGTATATAAAGGCGAACAAAGCCCCAGATTTTCACTCCTAGAATTTCGTCGACACAAAGTGCTATGCTCTTGACGACAGATGCACGTGTGTGCATATGTGAGGGAAGACGTGTGCAGTTAGTTTAGGCTCCTGATTTATTGATATAATGGGAAAAGCTAGCCGCCCATAGATATTTAAATTGTTAATAAACAACATTTATTAAGGGAAATTCAATATACTTTTAATTTGCCTCACCCACGATAACCCTGACAATCAATAATTAGCTGTGTAGGGAAAGATTACGAATGGAAAACACAGCAGCCGACGAGCATCCATAGCGGAGGACAAGAATACTGCAGCAGATAGCATCAACTAGAGGAACGACGCTTTCCAGATGCTACTGATCAACGATTTCCCGCTACACTATCTGACAACAATGAACGAAAAGTTCCGTGAAGACTAATAAGCTGCCAACTGCTAAAATATAAATATCTTTTCGTAGACTTGAAGACATACCGAAATGTTGCGTGTGAGAATAATCAGTAAGGGTTTGCTGTGTTCGAGAGGGCTCGACTCTGTCTGTCATGAACTAAATAGGTATTTCATAGATTCAAATCCCCGATAGGAAGATAGGAAAATTCTTTTTTGGGGTTAATTATTATTAATCATCACATTTAAGGAATAGAAAACCAATTTCTGAAAAAGCAAATAACATCGTTTCATATGGCTTTGTTGGAATATAATCCATTGCATTTAGCAATTCCTTGCAGGAAAAAAAAATCAAAATAACAAGAAAGAAAAACGCAACCATACATAGTAACCACAGAGGAATAGTTACATATTAATATTTTAACACATTTAAAATCACATGCAAAAATAAACTGAGCTCCAGAGGCATTTGATTAATAAGCAAGTACTCAAAATGTCGCCCTCTTTGGTTAATATACATTTGAACGTGCTGTTGTCGAGAAGTTCTTTGTGCTGCAATATGTAGCAGGCTTTGCTGATCAGCAACCGTAATTAGTTTGGGTTCTGTGGTTCTTCTGCATAGACCCTTTCCTTTAAAGAAGAAATCCAGTGGAGCGAGATCAGGAGATCAGCCGGCCAAGCTTTAGGGCCCCCTCGTCCACTCCATTTTTCTGGATATATTCCGTGTAAGTAATTCCGTACAATTACGTATCAATGTGGAGGCGCTCCATCCTGCTGAAACCACATTCTCACCCGTTTCATCAACTGCAGATTTTCTTATAACAGCGACAGATCTTCTCGAAGCTGAAGATATTGAGATCCCGTGAGGTTACCTTCGAATAAAATAGGATCTTATTGGTTGATCGCCTAAGACGAAACGTAGTCCTTACCCAGTGTGGGTTATTTATACTCCAGTAGCTCGTATTGTGTCGGTTCAAAGTTCCGTTATTGTGGAACGTGGCTTCGTCACTAAACAGCACGTTGCTTAAGACTCCCGTGTCAGTTTCCACGTGTTACAATAACCACTGCGAAAATACCACTCGCGCTTGGTGGTTGCGTTCATTGAGAGCCTGGTGTAGCTGAGGTGATATAGATGGAATTCATTGCGGTGAAATATTCGCAACGCTGATCCCTGGCTAATGTCCATATCCTGTGCTATGCCCCTAGAACCGGTATGCAGGTTGTTTAAATTGCATTAACTCCAGAAGCTACTGAAACATCCAGAGCAGGAGGTGCCTTTTTGATTGACCCTACTTCACGGAGGCGCCTTTCAGCTTTTCGAAACGTATCTGTAGTTGAAGTTCTTCCTGGAAATCTTCCTGGAAAACACCTCTTGGCATAGGCGTCTTGCTTCCACTGCACTACATCTTACTTCACCATAGAGCAACAGTAAATCTACATATTCGTCGTTTGAATACATCGCTGTGTATGCCACAGTAACAACTGAGGCTAGAAAGCTTAGAAGTAGGGTACTGTAAAGACAGAAGATTACGCTATGCCAGATTTCGACGCAAGTGCCTGGACACCTTACATTTTGATATACAAGATATACAACTTGGTTAAGGTCGATATTACAGAGAGAGCCAAAAAACTACGAACCGGCTGCGCGGTGTTTTTCCTGTCCGCGTCCTCGGCGCCATCTGCCGCTATCATAGAAAGGCGCGGATGAAACCATACAACATTTTTAAAACTATTTTTAAAGGCTTTACTTACCAACTTTTTGAAAGGAGATGCTAAAACTGGCCACCTCGTTGTCCATACATTTTTGGCAACTCTTTAGGAAACTATTCATCACTCGCCGCAGTTTACGTTGAGAAATGCTTTCAATTTCCCGGCGGATATTTTGTTTTAATTCTTCCAGGGTGTGTGGGTTTGTCTTGTACACTTTATGCTTTAAGTTACCCCAGAGATAGAAGTCTCAGGGGGTTAGGTCGGTGGACCAAGGGGGCCCCAAATCTCTACTAATATTTCTGTCCTCAAACACACTTTTATAAAGTTGTTAAGTAAAACCTTTAAAAATAGTTTTACAAATGTTGTATGATTTCATCAGCGCCTTTCTATGATTGCGGCAGACGGCAGCGAGCGCTGAGGACGCGGACAGGATAAACACCGCGCAGCCGGTTCGTAGTCTTTTGGCTCTCCTTGTAGATAGGTGCTTAAGACCATGAATTTGCTTCCGTGTTCAGTATGCATGTATCACAAAAATGCACGGAACATTCTCATCTTTCATGCAATTTATTTGTAATTTTCATAGAATAATATTTTGTTTTGTAATACATAATCATGGGTCGATAGAAGTAAATGGGGGTAAACTAAATTGACCCATTACCACATATTAGAACACGTATTCTGGCCGAAACGTAAGAATCCCACTCGACCATCACAACATTTAGGTGTTAGCCTTTTAAACTCCAATGCTAACTGAGGTAAGCGGCAACTAGCGTCGCTTCGTAACTTTTTATAACACCTTAGTGCAATTTTAAGTTCCTTTGGTGCTTTATGTTCATTAATAACATGGCTCAAGCTATTCGCTTGCTATACAAACTAGTAAGTGCTGTGGTTTGTGCTAGAATCGAATTATGTACCTATTTAACGTTTATTGATGTGACTACAACTCCATTATGAATGTAGGCGTGTCTTTAATTGGTCGTAACTATCACTTTCTCTTTGCATAGATCCGCCATTTTGTTTTATTTCATTCTGAAGCAGGCTCCGTTATGAATGAGCTCGAGAGCTGTGTGCGAATGTGTACTGCAAAAGAGGTTATAAATTGTGTAGAAACCTGGTGAAGTTCTCAGTGTGAGAGTACGATGTTTCTGGAATGGGTTTAGGTATTGAACACCTTTTTCCCCTGAGAAAGGAGTATTTTAGAAGGAGTTGTATCGTATTTCAACTGTTGGGGAACCGTACTTGAAATTCGTTGCAACCACACGTATAGTACCCGCTTTCCGATAGCCTTTGCCCTAAGTTTAAAAATATTATTAACTTTGTAATTTAACTGTTTCTTTAAATATTATATATTTATGCTTGCCTCGGCTGCGTCAGTATTATTGTTAGAGACATGGATGTCTTGGTAGGGTTGTGGTGCGACTAAGAATGTAGGCTTACACAGATTATAATTTTACTTCACTCCTTTTATTAATACTTGAAACGATTTAAATAACACTTCACTGATATAGAGCGCTGTGAGATTCTTTCATTAATTACTTGTACTTTTTAACACGTAAAACTATTTTCGTCTCACACGAATACGTATTAAATTTTTTGAGGACACTTTTTGCGTCTGTTTAGTTACGCTGTCTGCAACCAGCTGAATTGATTTCAACCGCCTAAACTTGTAAATTTCTATATTTCAAGTCTCTGATTGGCTATTCCTAATCCAATAGAATACCTTCATTTAACTAAAGCTTTTTCAGGTTGTTGATTGGCTATTTTTAGAAACTGTCACTAAAATTACATTATTGCTTCCAGGAATCACAAGTAGTATTGTTAAACTTTCAAATTCATTATTGCCTCAAGGTTACCTCATTGTTACCTCATTATTAGCAACGTTTAACCTATTATTCTTACAGCTCCTACATTATTAAATTACGTAATATATTCACATAGCATCATTACACATGGATACAATAATGCAAACAAATACAATGACTGTTACATTCATTTTTTTATATTGTTACATACACACATTGCTTTAAGGCGGGCTGTTATTGAATTTACATATTATATGATTAGACTGAAATCATTTTAGTGTTAAAAACACTGCCTCACCCCTTAAATCACTTACTTACTGAATTCTTAAGTCGTCTTCTGTTTATGTACATATGTGAGGTGTAGAGTGGACGGTCAAGATAGACTCAAGGTGTATCTGTTTCATAGTGGGTTGCATAAGTTTGAAAAAAGTAAGGGCAGGTGATTCACCTGGTATATTTGGGAAATAAGTGCAAAATGAAATTAGGAAGCTATGTATCCAGGAAATTTTACATCTCTAAGGGAAAGCTACAAGGATGGCGTCTATATGGATGCTTGTTTACTCCAATGGTACAAAAAAATGCAATACGATGGGAATTTCAATGAATCAAAATTACATACTACGGCAATTACTTTTGCAGACGATCAAGTAATATGTAGCGGTTCCTACGTGGTAGGTCCACACTAAGTTGATGATGATGGACCGTTGGGAGATGATGGATGCTGTATTACGTACCTGTAGTTCGTCTTAATGCCCGTAATCTTGTGATATATCAAAACGTTCTCGTACACTATCTGATGATCGTATATCTGTATTCTTGTGTGTGTGTGTGTGTGTGTGTGTTAGTATGTTGTAATTATTATTTTATAATTATTCCACGGCTGCTGCATTTGTGTCGGAGAGCACTTGTGTCTTGTCAGGGTTAGGTATGGAGAATGTTAAAATAATGTGCACACGCGTATTCTGTTAAATATTATACTCGTATTTTAGATAAACCACATGTAGATATTAACAAACCGCTATCACCTTTGTCATGTTAAAATATGTATAACGGTAGAATTTAAATACGTAATTTTAGCGTCTATTTAGAGACGAGCTTATACATGGGCCTCCTGCTAGAATTCTGACAAGCTTCTGTTAGCGTTCCCTTCAACCGTTTTCTTAACGTACGTATCTGAATTATAGGCATGTATCAATGTACCTGATTGGTGCTACTATCCAATAACCGTTTATGTTACATATATATATATATATATATATATATATATATATATATATGTTTACAGACTTCCATCGTCTTAATTTTTGTTACTGGTTGTATAGCTAACAATGGCCTTTCCCTTTCATATTATATTTTATATGTTATAACGTTATATACTTGTTCTCTACTATATGAGCATTATAAATATATGTGTTTTTAACATCTTCTTAATTATTATACGTACAATATTATCATAAACAAAAAATACATAACATAAAACTTAGAAGAAAATATTAAAGAAGGAAATTATTAATGTGTTGACACTGAGAAGCTCTGAATTAGGTATCTTAATACATTAATGAGTTGTATTAGTTTGACCATGGCTAGTACTGTATGTTGCTTCAAGTAATAACACAAGATATTGAGGGCGTTTCATACATGATGAGAAAATTAATACAAGAGTATAAAATGTGGTGACAGAATATTTCTTATTATCAACAATGAACACGGATGAGAGGTTATCAATGAGGAAATTAGAATATTCAATATTTAGGCTCACTCATATCAGCATATGGAACTCTTGATTAATAATATGAAAAAGAATAAATGAAGGAGTAAGTTGACTCGATATTATGGAGCGGAAACGTTTTAAACAAAGCTAAAAAGCTAATTTATAATTCAATAGTACAAAGCATATAAATCTGTGGAGCAGAAACCTGGGCAATGAATAGGCAATAAGAAAGAAAATTATTAACAAGAGTTAGATTTTTGACGAAGGGCTTCCCGAATCTCAAGAGCGGATAAAATTAGAAATGCGGTTCAGGAAATAATAGATGTAAAATCAACGTATTGGGAATAATAGGAGAGAGATGATTAAAATGGTTCGGTCATGTGGAAGGAATGAGAAACGATAGGGTAGCGAGAATGGTGCTAGAATGGGAACCTAAAGGGAACAGAAGACCAAGAGAACAATAGATGAATGGGGTCCGAAGAAGCATGGCGTCTAGTGGGCTAACAAATGAAGATGCAGAGGTTAGGGATTTATGAGAAATTAAGTACGTTTGGATATCATCTTCTTTATCGTTATCTTCATCTTCTACCAAACAAATACATTTTTGCAATGCTAAGATTGCTGTAACACTTATTCGCTCTTATGCCCCAACCAGCAGTACTTAAAAAGCTGCAGAAAATTTAAGAAAATAATACATTGGCGTGCATGTGAAACCAGGATGGTACTTCAGAGATGTCTCGTTGTAGACCAAGACGTGAAGAATCATTTGCGTTTGCCGTTAAACTGAACGACAGTTACGCCATCTATATGAACTTTGTAATTTGACTGTTTCTTTAAATATTATATATTTATTTTTGCCTCGGCTGCGTCAGTATTTATTTTTAGAGGCATGAATGTCTTAGCAGGGGATGGTGCGACTGAAGAATGTAGGCCTACGCAAATTTTAATTTTTTATTCACTCCTTTATATTAATTCTTGACAGGATTTAAATAACACTTCACTGATATAGAGAGCCGTAAGATTCTTTTATTAAATACTTGCACTTTTTAAACACGTAAACTATTTTCTCACACAAAATACGTATCTCGTACACATCTCGCGTCCAGTTAGGAACACTGTCTGCAAGCAACGCGTCCAGTTATGAGCGGTGTCTACAAGCAACTGACTTGATTTCTACCGCCTAAATTTGTAAATTTCTGTATTTCAAGTCTCTTATTGGCTAATCCTAGTCCAATAGAATACCTTCATTTAACTAAAGCTTTTTCTGGTTGTTGATTGGCTATTTTATAAACTGTCACAAAAATTACATTATTGTTGCTCCAAAAATGACTAGTAGCATTATTACACTTTCTTACTCATTATTGCCTCAAGGTTACCTCATTGTTACCTATTATTCTCACAGCTCCTACATTATTAAATTACGTAATACATTCACATAACATTATTGAACATGTACATAATAATATAAACATTAATACAATGACTTACATAATTTTTATATGTTGTTACATACACATATTTCTTTAAGGCAGGCTGTTATTGAATTTATATATTATATAATTAGACTGAAATCATTTAAGTGTTAAAAATACTGCCTCAATTTCTACGTTTTTATTATGTTATGTTTTACGTTTGCGCCTAACTTCGACGAATTATTGCCTTAATGGTACTCCGCTAATGAGAACGTGTAGCGTGTCATGTTATTCTTTGGCATTTCGAGAAAATTCGGAGCAATGAAGGTACCCTGTCCATCCAGTGGCTAGAAATAATGCTCCAGCAACAGGGTAGCTCACGCTGGTAGAGAGAGGGGCTACATGCGTCATTACCAGCAAATGGTGAAGCCAAATCAGTGAACAGCTGGTTGCGAGCACAGGACCCGATTTGGTACAACACTGGCTTGGAAAACCTTGTGTCACGTCCCTAAAAATGCTTGGAAAAACATGTTGACTATGTAGAAAAGTAACAGAAGGATTGTACAATATAAATAAAATTAATTCAACATGATCAATTGTGTGTAATGTTTTTTATAGAATAGGGAAGTTTACTTACTTGACGACCCTCGTAAATGTGAAGTTTATAAAATCGGAAATAAAACTAACATGTCTCTAGTAGAAGGGACTGTACTTTTTAGACTATGTTTGGGCTAAAAATATGTATAATTGTGTAATTTGAAATACAAAATATGGTAGGCTAGGAATGAGAAAGTGAAACTCAAAATGAAATTAAGTCATGAGTTTTTAGCTTTCCCCTGAATACTTAAGCGTGATCAAAATATTTGAACTTAAGTTGAAATTAATAAGTAAATAGTTATAAGACTAAAAGGCTTTGAAATTGAAAATTGTGTATAGGTTATGCATACTAGGCCATTGGTTGACCTAATAGAGGTTAACTATGAAAACCGAGACTAGGAGCTAACAATATTTTAAGCTGCCATTAGTGTGTGCTATCTCTAAATTAATTTCAGAACGCCTTGTGATTTACTAGGGAAAACGTGAGTCGGTTCGAAAATTTAGTGTCGTACCGGGATGTTGCAATGGTAGCTCACTTGGTTAGAGCAGCAGCGCGGTAAGCCAAGATTCGTGGTTCAAATCTCAGCTATGGCATTGCATTTTTCAGTCTTTTTTTTTTAACTTTAGGCTACACACGGCTTGTGTGAAGGAAGGATTAAATATCGTGCTGGTATCAATTTTCACACAAAGCTATGGGAGGTGTTTGTCACATCTTTGGTTTTGCTGAAGGTAAATGCCTCCTCCTCTTTACCAGTGCGATGTTCAGAACGCTAGAGATGTAAAGTGAACAATCTCAACAATTACCGACCTTGTTGGGCGGACGCATGTACATGTGATGGAATGTGCATTTGTACGTTTTACTTGTTATCAACAAAGCCAGTGGGTGGCCTACTCTAATGCGCTGCAGGGGCTCTCAGTAGATGCCTATATTATTTCACTTACTTGCTCTGATAGCGCATTAGGCTGCCCGGCCCCCAGCTGTAGCATCCGGTATGAGCCTAATGTATTTCCCTTTACATTAACCATTCACATAGAAACAGGCTTGTTTGTTCACTCTTTAACGTTGGTTACTCGAACTTCATTCTATTGTTTGGCTTAAGGCCGTTTTAAATATGTTTATAGCACATTGCTATATTAATTATACTTTTAACACTATAGGTAGTTATTTTAAAACGTGAAATGGATTAGAAATGAATTTTTGCTTATCGTTTAGGAGACGTTCTGCTCTACAAATTGGTACCACTGCAAAATATGAGTACTTCCGTATGTTCAAGTCATGTGGCTTGTTTTTTTTTTCAAATATATGCGAGTTTTTCTTCATTTTGAGTTTTAAAAGTTTTTCAGTGAATGACGTATGATATAAAAATGATTCGTTTTCTCAGAAACTATCGAACATAGTTGAATAAATTTTGGGATTATAAAAAAAACCGCATTTGGGATTTGTGGTGGACGAAGCGGCGTCTTGGCGGGTTTTCTCCGGGTTCTCCGGTTTCCCCCGCCATTCATTCCACCAACTGCTCCATCATCACCTTTCCTTTCATCCATTTCACCATCATTTCGTTTCATCTACTTCCTTCCTCCCATACCAGGCATCGGGCTGATTACCCATCCTGGTTATTCTGTCTGATCCATGAGTGTCTGCTCCTCGACGGGCCTCTGGCCCCAGGCACCCGCCTGTAAGTCCTGGGGGTGTAAGTCCTACATAAGAGGAGGTTAAACAGGGAAAGGAGAAGAACTGTAATGAATTTAATTTTAAAAGAAATTACGTACTTTCTGATAAATTTTAATTAAAGCAGAACATATTAATCCACATACAATGTAAACAATTCAGTGTGATATCTTCAATATTTTCTGAGATAATGGGTCATGAAGTTAGTACATTTAACATTGGCGGAATAGGGCTTTTAATCTCCCATTAAACATTAGATAAAAGTAAACAAAGACGACATACTGTTTTGGTAACAACATTTACACCGAAGATACTATAGCAGTCTTGGGCGTGTGTGTAATGATTCAGACACCACTGCTACTTCACACAATTTACATTTTTATGAAACAGAAACGCTGAAATGTGTCGAAGCGAGGTTCTTGGAGAACAAAGTAAAACTAATAAAGCTGAAAATCAGTTACTATTCTGTCACGCACTTCAAAGATACTTCCTTTAATCATAATACGACGAAATAATAATACTAGTTTTCTGCTAAAATAGCATTCAAGGACTAAAGCCGCATCAGAATTTTTCATTCGAACTTTTATAGAACCGCCTCTTAAGAGAAGGACATTAATATCCCTTCCATCTGGTATATATCGTGCAGAAATATCTCAC
The DNA here is from genome assembly GCA_030765065.1 of Deroplatys truncata. Classification (NCBI taxonomy): domain Eukaryota; kingdom Metazoa; phylum Arthropoda; class Insecta; order Mantodea; family Mantidae; genus Deroplatys; species Deroplatys truncata. The sequence continues at coordinate 42,362,607 of CM060990.1, forward strand.
ATCTCGGAGATTGTATACATTTATCCAAATAGAACATAGATAGGATGGATTTTTTTATTGCTAAAGACATATATAATAACGTCAGAAATAACAATAAACATTGTGTCCAGTGAATAAAACTAAATTACTGGATCTTCTGGAGAGGAGCTCAGTGTAAAACACTTCCTATCTTCGTTATAAAATAACAAATCAAAGACTTTTTAAAACAAAATATATATATATATATATATATGTGTGTATATATATAGGATCGACCATTTAAGCTGAGACTGTAAAATATCTCCAAAACTAATCGTTGTAGAAATAAATGTGTTGAATAAAAGTTGCTTGATATAATGGGTGGAAAGTAAATGGCATTAGTCGTTGTTTTTGGAGGACGTTGTGATAGTTATTTTAGGGTCAATTAACTTTTTTTAATGGAAACCTACAATTAGGGTCAAATTAAATAGACCCAAAATCTACATCGAATTTTTTGGTGGAATACAATACTTCCCCTACATACTATATGTAGTACAGAAAGTATAACATACAGGGAAATGGAACTGTCCCAAATGCAATGAAGAGTGACTTAACAATGACTGGCGGAGGTCCACAAATGACCCTTACAGCCTTCTTTTGTAAAGTAAGTAGTTTATTGGCATAAGTACGGTTGCCCCACAGCAAGAGTACATAGTTAAGATTACTATAAAAGTGACTGTAATATACTGCCGCTAAAGATTTGTTGTGAATATTTTGTTTAAGAATGCCTAGCTCGGAAATGTCTGTGGTTCTTTTATTGACTAAATAATCTACATGCGGTTTCCTGTCCAAATTTCTATTAAGGTAAACACCCAACAGTCTAACAGTTATAGTAGTAGGATTTGGAGCACTATTTAATAGGAGATTAAACCTCCTATGCCGTCAGTGTTAAATTTGCTAAATTCATGACCCATTATCTCAGAATATATTTAAGATATTACATTTAAATTTTACAGTATGTGTATTCTAGGCGTCTAATTTAATTGGCCTACTTTTTATTATGGAAGACAGGATTTGCTTTGAACTTTACCATCCTTTGATTAAACTTTAACATATTTTTTAAACAATAACCAAACATCATATTAACAACAATATAAATCAACAGCACTTACAGGTTGGTTTATTATCCTAAACCGTTATTCATCTATCTTCATTGGTTTCTGAGAAAACTATTATTCACAGAAAAAGCTGTTGAAAGCAAAGATGGAAAAACAACCTCGCCTATATTTAGAAATAGAGGAACCACATGGCTTGAAAATACAGCAGCTAGCATGCTTAAAGTAGCACCACTCTATAGTGCAAAACGTCCCCTAAAAGATGGGTTAAAGTTTATTACTCTATTCCAAATTGTGTAGAATTTTTTTCTGTGAAGTAAGAAATTACTCATATTTTTTTACCATGGTATTGCATCTGTAATGTGTATACAAAAATTAAAGAGGGAATACCAATTTATAAGACCGTATAAAAACTAAACGTATGATTTTTTTTTGTTGCTAATTTTCAACATTTAATCTCTCTTTAATAAGTTATATAGTAATTGATTTACTTTGATTTATAATTAGTTTATTACTATCATGACATTTTGTCGTCCTCTGTGGTGTAGTGGTTACCATGCTAACCTCTAGTTCCCGAGGCCGCGGGTTCAAACCCGGCGGAGGGCGATGGATTTTTACGGGCGTAAATATCCTTAGCAATGATTTCCTTCGGAAGGGAAGTAAAGCCGGTGGTCCCATGTCGTAGATATATGGCACGTAAAAGAACCTCAAGCCTGATAAAGACGCCTCTGAGCAAAATTACCATTCTTTCACGTCCAATATAGAATGGGACGCTTAAGACCACGGCAGTTAAAGAGCGTCCATAAATAAAACTCAATTTCAGTTCACGGCATTTATATTTTAAAATAGGTGGCTTCGACTTACAGTACCTACCAAAAGTTTAAGGGCACCTGTATATTTCACTAAAATACACCCTGTCCTTAAACTATTTTATCCAGCGTACTTACGTTTGGTAAAAGATATTACCTTACTAAGACGTACATTTTGAAAAAATAATTATGTAAATCTCACTATTTTTGAAGGAGTTATGATTTGTTCTCACTTTTAGAAAAACTAAAAAAATTCTTCATTTTTAAATACTTGTGGAGTTGTGAACATGAAAATATAGGATACCAATTTTATTTTTTGCTGAAGAGAAACTCACATGTGTAAGGAATATTTATAAATATGGCATTGTTATCATATGCTGTTTATCAACAATTGACATCATGTATATCATTTTAAAAGAAATTGGGAAAAAGGAGTTTAAATTAGCATTATTTGATAATAGATTTAATCCCATGATGAAAGAGCCAGCGAAGCCGAAGTGGTGTCTATTTATAGTGTAAGGTGTGTACGGCAGAGCGCACCACTGAAGTCTTTGAGTTACTTCTTGTACATGCCACGACATTCACTTGGTTTGTGGCTTCCATTTTGTTGTGATGACAAAAGTGATTGTTAATAAAATGGGAAATAAAAGTGTAAATAAGGACATAAAATGGCAAGTGATTGGTATGCACAAATGCGGTAACTCATATAGAGATATTGCAACTCAACTGGGGATAAGTAAAACCTGTGTGGCACAGACAGTAGAAAATATAAGAAAAGCGGCAGCGTTTCAGACCTAGAGCGAAGTGGTAGGCCAAGGGTTACGTCAGCCCGGGAGGATAGGACCTTAGTAATTATATCCAAACGTGATCGGCAGGCTTCTATTCCAAAAATACAGAGGGAATATAAAGAAAGAACTGGAAAAACAGTCTCAGCAATGACTTGTTCTCGTAGACTTCGGAAACAAGATCTTGATTCCTACGTAGCGCTAAAGAAACCTCTTCTGACCGCAATTTCTCGCCGAAAACGAAAGATTTGGTGCAGAAGTAAAAAGATCTGGGGAATGGAAAGATGGGGTAAGGTTTTATTTAGTGATGAGTCTCGGTTTCAGCTTTATCCCAACCAGAGAGTTCGTGTGAGGCGTACAACTACTGAGAGATTTCTCCCAGCCTGTTTGTCGCCAGCTGTTCAAGGTGGTGGTGGTGATGCAGTTATGATCTGGGGATGTATGTCTGCAAATGAAACTGGGATTTTAAGATTCGTTGACTCCAGAGAGTACATTTCTACAATGCAGGACATGCTCCCTTTTGCAGAAAGGCTTCATGGCCGATACTTTGTGTATCAGCAGGGTAATGCACCCTGCCACAAATCAGCAATGACAACGCAATGGTTCCAAGGCAATTAAATACCACTTTTGGAATGGCCAAGCAGAAGTCCTGATCTCAATCCTATTGAGAACCTGTGGAACATAATTGGTAGAAGAGTGGCGGCCTGCAGACCGAAAAACCGCCAAGGACTTCGAGAGGCATTGTCTGTATTTTGGAGCAATATTACCGTACAAGGGTTTAGGAATCTTGTGAACAGCATGATCAAACGAATAAAACTTTGGAAATCAGATGACTGAAAAATTCAATGCCATAGCCGGGATTTGAACCACGGATCTCACGGTCTCCGTCCGGTTGCTCTAACCACTGAGCTACCATGGCAACATGCCGGTACCCCATTAAATTCTCCAGCTGATTCGCATTTTTCCCGGTGAACCACAAGGAGATCTCAAATTATATGAGATGTCATACCCCAATGGCGACTTACATTCTTTGTAAGTACTTTAAGTCCCGGGCTTTATAGTTACAACCACTATTAGGTCATTAATGAAATTAATTGTTCTTCAATTAATTTCATGAATAAAACTTTGTTTGAAAGCCAAAGGAGGGGCAATAAAGTATTAAAAACAAGTGCAATGTAAATTTGAAGCAATACGTAACAAATATGTAATAATGTATAATGTGATGTGTTCTTAGAATAAAAGTTTTCAAAATTTTAATGGGTGTTCTTAAACTTTTGGTAGGACCTGCAGTTATTATTTTCATTGTTTTATAGTTTATATTCAGGTCCAAATCATCAACAGACATATAAGATTCCGGGAGGTTAGCCCTTATGTACTTGGGAAGAACTGGGCCGTATGCGGAGTCCTGCAAATCACCATATTTTACATACTTAAAATCAAATTTGCAACCTTTTGAATAAATATACTGCGAAATTATAAATGTCCTTGATCCTTACCCGAGAGACAATTATCAATGAAAACCATAACATTACAACTTGTGCATAAGAATTTAATGGAAAATTATATCGAATTTTTGAAGTATTTATGCTGAAATTAAATGCTAACTTGTTACTGTTGACAACCTTGAAATTTCAAATATAGGCGTAAGGTGAAGAGTTGAACGCAATGGAAAATTCACGGTATTGGGGCCGTGGGTCGAAGTAGTCTTAAAAATTTAGGTTTTAAAAGTTGTTTGCCTCTGTCCGCAAACGTTAAGAAATTCCCACCTGTTGTATAAGGCGTTCGGTTGATTTCCGAGGGGACTTGCTAACCCAAAAGCAATGACAGGCCACTTTTCTTCTTTTTACTCGTATGCATTGCTTACCGATGCGGACCGTTGTCGATCCAAGCGGGATTATGCGGCGCCGTGGGGCCAAGTGACCTCAAAACATCAGTCGCAGCACTGTGTGTAAGATGCAAGTACCAGATACTGCCCAGAATTTTAGAAATATTAACTTAACACGGTTGCTTCTAGTATTCCCTGATCAATCATACACCGATAGATGTAAATGTCTTATTTAGCAAATTACTATTTTCAGGAGCGCGTTTTGAATAATGAATAAGCAGCACACTGTATGATATTATACTCAAGTATTACTTTCACTTTGCTTATTTTTAAATTAGAATTAAAATCCTTTCAAGAAAATTGGACACTCAGATTTAAACAACTTCTTAACGTTGCTACGAGTATTTTCTTATTAGGGTTCAAATATTCTGATTTGCTTTTTTTAAAAAAAACGAACTGTGGAATTCTAAAATCTAACTTTTCAGTTTTTAGATTTGCATATAAAACAATTTATTTATGTACTAAAAGGTATAATATAACGGAAACTACAATATCGAGAAGCAACACTAAAAACAAGGCCAACGTATATCCTTTGAGCTTTGTTTAATGTGGAAGTTAGATTTACTAGTAATATTTCTTCTATGATATACGAACCTTAAAACTGTCTTATTTTCGGTGTAACAGTATTATTTTTTCAAATTCATGCTTTCTACAAAATATTCTACATAAACCAAAATTCAAAAGTCAACATAATGGAGTTTGTCTCCTTCAGGCACAATTAACGCGCAAACAATGTGTATTTTATTCGTTTCACGAGGGATAGAGGTGTTCATTTAACAGTTTTGCTTTTATAATTTTATGCAAAATTTTGTATATTTGTGTGAATTTTATTTGCTTGGGGTGTATACTGCACGTGCCTTGAACGTCATTTTAAAGCCCTGCGGTTTAAGGAGGAGATATGAAAACATTTAAAATATAGGTCGAAACAGAATTTTGGCTTCTCAACTCAAAAAATTATTTAATCAGTACATAATTAAAAACGTATCATAATATGGTAAAAACAGCTATTTGGAGACCACTTTTTTGTGTATAGACTATTAGAGACTCAATAAAATTAAACTTATTCTTTGCGTTACCCGAAAAAGTTTTAGGTGAAATAACTCGCACAGTATTAGATATCATTGCATGAAAATTGTAGTGCATTTTTATCTTGTGTTTATTATTAACTATACAAGTGGAAATTTGGAAATTTAAACAACTTCACATAATATTATTCTATAAATGCAAATGTTCATTTCTTACATAGTGGGACGGACTTCGTTGGGTGTTATATTTGTATGGTATCGGTTTTGCAGGGGGAAAGAAAGGAGGTCGGTGAAATATCGGAAGAGCATGGATATATATAGTGTTCTCTTAATCTCGGGTCGTGTTAACTGATGAAATTTATATTATTTTATACGTTTTATTCTGTCCTTCTTAAAACCATTCCCGCAATCGATCCGTCCACACAAATATATAGCCACATGACAGCCCGTTGTGTTGTCCACCTTTGCTCGCGTCGGATTCCAGATTACAAGTGCTTGTCTTTACCCTTCGCTCCGCATTCCTTAAGGTTTTTAATCCTAACTTTCTGACTGTCTTGTTTCCCCAAGTCACATGTGTGCCCTTAGACAAAAGAAATGTTCGGCCCGAATTCCTGTCCCCTAACGGTATGTTTACTTCCCAGCTATACCTACTGTGTACAGGCTTATAAAAATGTTATATGTTTCTACATTTATTTAGGTGACACGCAAATATACTTTATATATATTATTATCCTTATTGCTTCAGCGATTCGCTTCAATAGAAACTGAACTTTAATTTGTTTTTTCAACATTAGACACCTAAAACGTCAAAACTTCCCCTAGATAATTTTTAAGGTGTTTGTGTTACTCTTTGAATAGTGTTTAACGCAGGTTCTCAGCATACGGCACCACAGGTGAGGGACACCTAATGATAATTTCTAAAAGAACTTTGGGAAGGAAACGTTTAGGGTATCTCCCCGGCATTTTTCAGTTGTGAGGACAGATTTGAACCGTAGACCCCCCATAATGAGTCCGTATCTTAACGACCTCGACTATCTGTGTTGTCACTAAGGGCATTTGTAAGCTCTGTTTAATTCATTACACCACACAGCAACTGTTTGGTAATTGTAGCCTATAAGCAGTTAACAGCGTTTCTGCTGCTGTCCTGGAATCCATTATGGTTGTATTCTGCTTCTAATGGTAAAACAAGCTTAAAACGCAGTGTATTATAGCCTCCGGCCAGTTTGCAATCAATTACGTACATAGTTATCTGCAGCATTTCTTTAAGTTAGCGAAGTTTCAAAGCTTGAGCTTGGGTTGGGAAACATTCAGCTGCAACCTCGATTCCAAGGCTATTTTTCTAAACTAACTTTAATTCTTCCATATACAATATCTCAACTCCATACAGCAGCGTTCGGTGAGTCAGTTTATGCGATAAACAGAAAAAAATGTGTTGCCTGGCCCCGTAGCTTAGTTGGTAGAGCGCCTGCCTATTGTACGAGTGGTCACGGGTTCGATTCCAGACTGGGGGGTGGTATTTTTTTCTTTAGCCAAGATTATTCTTTATACTCCCCAGAGTCTGGAAGTATGAATGTGTGTATGATCTATTGATTAAAAATCAAAAGTGCAAGCTTACCCAACGACACAAGTTAAAGACAGGGTATATATGGAGCTAAAACAGACGCTGTTACTAGGTGCACACGCCTAAAAATAAAGATAAAGATGAATTGAAATTGAGTTACATTAGGAACATTTACAGTAATGAAATAACACACTGGATAAAGGGAGAAAACGGAACTCAAAAATGCTAGCGTCTGAAATTAATTAACATAATGTTACGTAAAACCCTTTGAACTAAATAAGAAAACTATGATGATAATTAACGATGCAATGGCACAACATATAGAAAATAAATCGCACAGACACAGCGAGTGAAAAGATTTTAAAACAGCAAGCCATAACTGATGACAAAAGGGCTTCCAAAGTGTTATAACACTTTATAAGGTGTGATAGAAGTGTTATCTCCTCATTTAAGGTGATACATGGATTTATTTTTTGAGACTTTTGTCAAATATTTTTATTTAATACTTGGTTACCTTGGTATTTATTCAATTCATGGGCCAAATGGTTTCTCTGAATTCTGCATAATATGATAAAACTGATGATGTTTATGTGCCTGCGTAGGCCCAGGAAGGGGGCATGGCTCGAATGAAGGCTTATTCTTGAAGTTTTACCCCCGCATTTTATAGATATTTGCACGATTATCCAATGTCTTAATGCATGTGTGACTCACTTGTGTGAAAAACTCAAAGTATCACCTTTAAAGATGAATAATTAAAATCAGAATTACATTAATTTTAAGTTGATATTTTAGTTGACTGAAATGTATTCAAAACTTAAAAAATTTAAAATATATGACCTAAATTCATGCTTTGAAAAACCAATCAATAGAGCTATCTCCATTACATTTATTCACAACATATCCAGAGGACATGAATTTCCGTTAATATTGACATCAAAATAGGGTTGAAATTTACAGCCCATTTCAAAGCCCAAAAAAAATTTTATCTGCAAACAACAATTTCACATCTCTGAAACCTTTTAGTATTAGTTATTATCGTTGTCTCTACATATAATAAAGACTGAATCAAATTTGGTGAATTTTGGAAAAAAGTATTGAAAAACTATTCAGTGTGTTCTTAAATAGAATAAAAATTTGTTATTGAATATGAGTTTTATATACTTTTTCTTCTCAAAACTCATTTTTACAACTTCTTTTAAATTGTGTAATAAGCAGGCTATTTTGTCTTTCTATGGAATGACATAGTATTGTGTGACTAAGATCTCACACCAGAATGCAAGTGGAAGGAATACTCGCAACCTACCATGAGGCAGATTAACCAACATCCTCATGAGGCCGATAGAACCTAACTCTCTGTCTAACAACCATCCAGGTTCGTACTAGAAAACATTAGGGTGTCTTCACAACACTGGCTTGACCTATCCGAGTCCAACCTAATCCAAAACCCTCCCAAAGGTACTCAAACGTTCGGCACAGCATACTTCAAGTTATGTCAGAAGTAGTACTACGAATTCCAAGCGCTCATATCAAGCCAGTTGAAGATATAGTAAATAAATTATCTTGCTTGTAATGCAGTGGGGGTGATACTGTCAACACCGTTCTTCAGCCCAACCTGTACAAAGATAATTTCGTCATGGTCAAATGTTTTCTTTACTAGCACCAAGCACGTGGTATTACCTGGTTTGCATTCATAAAGGACTTTTACTTCCATATAAAGTGCAATGAAAGGATATTCAAATAAACATCTTCCAGATGCTCATTTTATAGTGGTCCAAGCATGTATGGTTGTGAACTTGCCTTCTTAACGGTCTTCTTATATGAAAGGAAAACTGGCACGCGCAGCCCTCAGTGAATTGTGGAAAGGACGTTAAGGCATGTCCAAACTGCTTCGTCCACCTTGAACGTCACTCAGTCTGAAGTACCACCTTATCCATCATGTTATGCGGGTTGTATGACGACTTATCTTGAAGTTTGGTTCCTAACCAGATATGGGTAACCAGACGATAATATCCGTCAACGTAATATGGCGTTCAGCTTTTGCTGTCACGTGCGATTCCTGTAATAATAAGGTGCCCTGACTAATGCATCAAGTACTTAACCGTCATCTTAAGGACAATGGAACGTTGTAGAGTGCTGTTTGCGTCTAGGGGTGGCCTAGAAGAACTAACTATTCGAGTGTGGGTTAGTTGTTTCAGTATGGTGACTGCATTTCACACAAACACACACATGGTTTGGCTATCAAACATGTTCACAAAACATATGTTCAGCTTCTGTGTGAGAGGAACGTGTCCCAAAATTTGGGGAATAGCCTTTTTAGATCTTCATACAGTGCAGTGCTGCTTTTAAAATGATTTATACTCATAATTTTAACTTCAAGTGATGTAAGCATGTTGCCTACGGTATGCATTCTTTTATTGAGGTTTACAACCATTCACAACCTTTCGTCGTGGTGTAGGGGTACCATGCTAGCCTCTAATTCTCGAGGTCGCGGGTTCTAGCTCGACTGAGGGTGATTGATTTTTTCGGGCTCAAATATCCTTAGCATGGCTTCCTTCGAAAGGGAAGTAAAACCGATGGTCCCGTGTCGTAGATTTACGGCACATAAAAGCATCTCAAAGCTGATAAAGAGGCCTTTGAGCAAAATTTCCGATCTTTCACGCCCAGTATACAATGGGACGCTAAGAACCATAGTAGTTACAGGGCGTCCATAAATAAAACTCAATTTAATTTAATTTAACAACCTTTCGGGCTCTCTATATCGCTACGTGGTGCATACTTACTTACATAATGAGCTAACTCAAGGTAGCAAGTCGAAGAAAATCGCTACTCGTATGAAGGCATAGGATTTTATTAATGTGGCTTACATATTTTAGCTGCATAAAATGTTACTAACCTAACTGATATAACTGAAAGTAGCGATAACACAAGCAAAAGTGTCTCATTAGAAGTATAGATCTGGGAATGTGTAGTTACAAGGTTCCACTAAATAAGCCCTTTTTAAACATTATACTCGTTTCTTCTAGAACACTAGAAGATTTTATTTTTGTTAAAAACACCGACAATTTCCCAGAGGTGGAGTTGTAATCAAACTATACACACTAGCCTAGAGGAATACCGTACGCAGTCTGTAAAGATATAAAGAGTGTCACTTCTCTGAGGACTATCAATTGTGCGGTGCTGTAGTGAAAACGAGGATTATGCTGATATCTCAGTGCGTATAAGCAATAAAATCAGTGACACGTCGTGGCCATACTTTTACAGTTATCTCCCGAATGGCTCGTTTGTTGTTCCTCGTTTACCAACATATATTTTGCTTTTATTTTATGGCACGTCCAAGCGTATCAGTTTTCGACATCAGTTATGATGCAGCCCGTTGTTCAAACTAATTAAAGATGCATTTCACACCGGCAGATTTTTAAAACCATAAAATGATGCGGTAATTAATATGATTAGCTAATTAGCATACGTCTTAAAACACTAACACAAAGTAATACGAAAATGTTCAACTGCAGAAGTTGGAAATTTAATGCCTTTTACTTGCCTGAAAAGTGGTGTATTTGTTTAGAAAAAAAGCATGTAGATATTGGGATTTATTATACTCGTATATCATATACACATTTTCTAAGGCTAGTATTAAATTTACAATTCATTTAGTAACTGTGATATTTTATGATGCTTTTGGAAGTAGTGAAAAATACAGTGAGTGAGGTCTTTCACTATGTTTTTAGGCAGTAATGACTGTACAACAAAGAATGCTTGTGTAGAGAATATGCATGCATAGCAAGGCGCATATAATTACATTTCAGTCTGTATTACCGATGTTATTTAGAATTTCCAAATAGGAGTATACGGAATTCTTCAGTCGTGTTGCAAATGTTACGTCATGAGCAAAACAGTATCGACAGTAAATATCTGCATCACTATTCACATTTAACTTTAAATTCTGGCTCTACATGTACATATTTGAGACAGGTGAAGTCAATGTTTATGGTGGTTAATGTGATTTTAGTTCAGCCTTGGGCATGTTTAATTTGTGTACAGTGATGCACTTCATTGTGGTTTGTTGTTATGGAATATTGAGCAAAATTGTATTTGACCAATAACGCAGATCTTGATCACGATAACAGATAACGCAATAGTTATCTAGAAAATGGAGTCACGTTTATCAACAGTATGGCGAAGTTACGGCATTTGATAACGTTCTCCTTTGGATCATTGAAACTGCGCCACTGACTTTTTTCCGATACCCAGAGGGGTTAAATATTGTGGAAAGGACTATTGCGTAGGAGCTAAGAATTGAAAAGTATCACCGGGCACATATGCTAACAATTTATTATAAAGTGTTGCATTTGTTAACAATTCCATCATCAGATTGCTTTAACATTTTGTAATTTACAAATAATATGCTCTGAAACGATAATGTAATGTGCTTTTTTACCTTTTTGCAATTTAAGTTGCCCTACAAATCGAGAATATTTCTGAAACAGCGACTAATTCAATGCAAATATAAATGTTTTTCCCGTAAATGTGAATTTAGAAACACCAAGATTAAAAAGGCTAATTTTGTAGCTGTTGAAAATAATTTAGAAAACGCCAAAAAGGTCGAAGTGTACCTCTGCTGCCTGCGTAGGAGTTGCTGAAGTTGACCACGAGCGTGATGGCGCTGGCGTCAATAGCGTGAAGTAAACCAGCCAATGGTAGCTCTGCACGACGCTTTGAGTTGTGGAATGATGAATTACGTCATGCATAACGACATCTTTCTCGAAGCTTCGGATGTTAACCGTTTCTCTCGATGACCCACGTCATCATTTTCGAAGCATTGGGCCGTTCTTGAGCTGGTTGCATAAGCCATGACCAAGGGGGAGAGTGAAAACGACACAAAACACATATGCCCATGAAATAAAACCTCTTGTTGCAGTTTTGAAACGCAGTTTTTTTGGATGAATTAGAGCACATGCAGCCCTTAAAAAATTCATTACAATACTTGTACGTAGCATTTTGAAATGCTTTCGGAAGTTTTATTGGGATTAGAGGTTTCAAATGGGCTTGCCAGCTGAACTATAACAATGCAATGTAATGTTGAATGAAATGCCTCTTAAACTAATTCAGCATCTCTTCACATTTTAGAAGTGTTCAACGCCCGTTCTTACTACATTGACACCACGAGTGTGCGAGGACGGTGATACATGAAATTATATTATTGGGAAAAGAAATTTGGGGAGGAGGCGTTCCAGGCCTAAGTTTAGGGTACCTCCCGGGCAGTTAGGACTGAGGAAACCCTGAAAAAAGGCTCTGTCAGGGAAGACGGTCCTGGCTGTATTTGAACCGCAGGCCTCCAGTTCACAACTCCGTGCCTTAACGACCTCGGTTACCTCCTCTCGGTATTCAGCATCTCTCCTAGTGCATTATAAGAACGTAGGTTTAAGTTATTTACTAAATGTAACCTATTTTATTAAAATTGTTAGATTCCAGCGAATACACCAAAGCTACAAACTGTGTCACTTGAACTGTCAAGGCAATTTTAAATGATAAAATGTAAAAAATTAAGCTTTTGCTGATTATTTGTCTTCAGAATTTTAGCTATACATTACACTTGTGGTAAATAGTTCTATAATTTAGTTAAAACTATTTATGATATGATTTTATGAAGAAAACGTCCTGCAAAGTATGAAAAAATCCTTACGTACAGTGCTGAATAACCTTTTTTTTCTCTCTACAAGAAAGCTGTAATATTCAGATTTTTTGTGTTAGACACTTTTTCGTTCCTGTGTTGGTATTAGAAGATATGTTGGATTGCAAATGTTTGCTTACGGTAGTAAATGCACAGATGTGTTTTGCTTAAACGTTTTAGTGAACCATTCTATATGTATTGTTTACCTTAAGTGTAGGTTTCTCTAAATTAAAAATTTCTGTGCAAATGTCCCACCATTGAACTTAGAACAGCGACAATTGAAACATAAATTGTTTACATATGATTGTTTAATAGACAACGAGAAAAATCTTATATATCCAGACACGTTCAGCATAGCATGCAGACTGTGCGCAAATCTTATTATAAGCGACTTCTAGAATATCTTTGGGTTTCGCAAAGGGTTTTGCGTCTCAGGAAAGGCTGATTCCTCTCTACATAGATAGTCTTGAAATGGCATCTAACCCGAGTTACTAACCAAAGAATGCAAGAAGGAGTACAGTATGATGATGACAAACAATATTTCGGCACTGCTGAAAAGTTCGGTAGTCCATGTCTAAAATTAAGGAAGTACTTTAAGATACAAAGATTAGCCTTGGTGTACTGTCCTCACTCTGCAGTATTCTAAAGCTCAAATTCTACACAAAAATTTTTCACAGACTGGAAGAACACAAGAAACACTTAATAAATTAAATTAGTAACATAACAGGGATTTAAAAACGTATGCTCACTAGAATGTCTTTTTAAATGGAGGAAGACATTCTCAGCTTTTGCTATAATAGAAGATTTTGTATATAGTTTGAATAAGGGAAATTAAGAGCAGGAGCAGTTGGCTGTGGCATGTTCAACTGCCGAGACGCAAAAACCCGTACCAGCGGTAAGGATATATACTTCAAGCCTCGTAATTTCTAGTTTGTTCACAAAATGTAGTCTTTTTGTGTAAATACCAGTAGATTTTCTTGTGGATTTATAACCTTGGTTTTTAAATTATACATAATACTAAAAATAGCTTCTTAACTGATATATTACAATTTACAAACGGTACAAATGTATCTGTATGTTTAATTGTCTATTATATCAGAAGCCTAAAAGCAATGAATCTAATCAACACCTCACATTGTAGCGGACAGGTAGCAAAGCTCAGTCGAATTAACGTCTAGTAAGCAAAAATAATCATTTTGTTCCCCACTACATTGCCAGGTATTCAGATATATTTTCAGAGAAATTTAAAAAATTAGTGTTTTTTTTAAATATGCTGTGTAGCAGTATTACCTCCGTGAGGCTAATTTGCCGCTAGTTTTGCCAAAGTGTACAAAGTGATTGTACTCCAATGCCTCAGGGGCAAAAGCGCTGCTTTATTTAAAGATGAAAATGATGCTAATTTCATACACTGTGTAACTGTTAATGTGGTGGCTTGAATCCACTTACATTTCATTTCAGGGGAACCGGAAACTAATATGGTGCACATTGCGCTTCAGCAGGGGAAAAAGGCTGTTGCTTAAAAAGGATGTAAAATTAGAGCTATAAGGATAGGAGATAGCGCAGTGGTACATTTTAACATAATATTTATTCACTCTTTCTGTTTACTGCGCTTTAACTCCTGTAACTTTCATTAAAATGTTCGCCATAAGGCTTTCAGTTTAGGCATATGTGTGTGGAAGCATTTCCACCTAGAACGTAATTTCTTCTCGGGGTTGATAAATGCTTTGTGTCAAGGTTTTGTTCTCTGGTAAGCCGACCTTGCACAGTTTCGTGTAGGTCTAGACAAAAGCAGCAAAAGTATAGCACCAGCAGTTTTCGGGAATAACTGGAGCTTGGTTTTCGTTGGCGCTTCGTCTCTCTTCTTAAGCCCCTTGTACACGATCAATTTTTTTTTTCAGTTCAAGAGTTTGCAAGAAAAATTGTCAAACATTTTTCAATATGTGACAAGATTGGTCAAGACTTGAAAATGTCATAAATGTGTATTTACAAGTTGTATTTTTTCAAACTGAAACCCTTCAGAACACATTAATAGATAATTTATCACGCACAAAGCAATTTACTATTTGCGTCACGGTATAACAGTTTGTAATGAAATACTGTTCTATACCAACATTATGTAGCACTTTCGCGTATTATATCCAATGAAATCACATTACGATTACAGAATACAATGGAAATAACACCAACTGATACGTTACCCACACTATATAACATTGCATTAATGTATACTTAAGTTCGGAAATCTGCCTGGCAATTATTTCTTCATCTCCTTCATCTTGTGGTAACCCACAGAGTCCTAGACATACGAACAGGAACAGCTTATGTATAACCTAATCAGTTCGCATACGACATACCTTGGCCGGGTAGCCATTTTTGTTTACTTTTCGCTTTCCGCCATGTTGCAGATTTCGTGACGCAATGTAAATACTCGCATTTCATTGGCTAAAGTCATCAAATCATTGTCAAATCTTTGACCGTTTAGAGCATGTCCTTATTTGCTTTCAAGACTTTCAAAGAGTTTAAAAGTATTGCAAGCAATTTGTCAAGAAGAGTTGTAAAGTTGTGACAACACTTGAAAGGTCTTGTAAAGTATTGAATTTCACAAAAATCTGATCGTGTACAAGGGGCTTTAGGCAGATTTAATGGCTTCAATAATTTATTATTATTATTACGCTGCTGATTCATCAGAAAACCATCGACTGAAGTATCTGCATTTCTAGATGATCGCAAGCTTTCTAACCCAATAATGGATTTCACAGCTATCTACATTTAAATAGAGATCTGTCTAAAAAAAAAAAAGCAAAGAGTTATTATTAACATGATTCCCATGTTATACGGGTTGTTAATAGGACTGGCGGCAACCGGGTCTGGCACGTAGCATGCATCAGGTTGAATGACCTCACTGTATAGTAGCCTAACTCATGTTGGAATTTTCAGTTTACTAACGTTTTTTGACGCATTATATAATGGGGATAGCCTTATCTGAAGCTGTTGACTGTGTAGTCATCATGTTGTGTAGTACAGAACAACGTGTGTTTATTGTAGTAAGTTTTGCTCGAACGGAGTCAATATACATAAATTCCCGCTGACACAGATCCTAACAAATCCTCTTTGTTATAGGTTTTTAGAAAATTTTAACCAAGCTAGGTCCATATGAAGTAGAAAAAACACAATACAACCAACACATTCAACCAAGGGGAAATTAGACGAGACTCTTCGTTGAAAGAAGTGCTTGACTCCACGAGAAGCAAACTCCGTGATATAACATCAAGTTTTTCGACACATCTTCCCAGTAATTCTCTTTCCAGACAAGATCAGGTTTTAATATCCCGACTGAGAATGGGCCATATCAAGATCACGCACAGTTATCTTCTTTCAAAGGACCAACCACCCATTTGCCATTAGTGTAACGTACTGTTAACGACGAAACACATAATCGTGGAATTTCCACAATACGATCAATGGAGACAACACTACCAGATACCCAACGATTTACAAACAGCACTCAACTATATATGTACCCTATATAGTTGTATTTTTAAAAGCATAAATTTATATTAAGGTATATAATGTTCAATCAGTTTGATTTATTATAGTGTCACAATTTTATACTAGTTCATTATAATGGTTGAAAATGCCAGTATGTTAAATAACCTCACTGTTTTATCGTTAAATATTTATTTTAAAAGTTAAGATATGACTACTATGTTAAAGCGACTGTAAACTGTCAAAATAAAAAAGAAGTCCAAGTAGTGTTTGTGGCTCAATAGTAACCTATTTGAAATGAAAGTGTGTGCTGTATCTTGGTTATGAAGTTCAAGACCCAAACCAAAAAGAATACGTTTTTTATCGTTTCTATTTTTATGTTATAAAACATCCAATAGTGTCTGTGTTCAGTACGTTGTGATTATCACTGTTTGTCGAGGTAATTGAGGGTACAATGCCCGTACGAGTATCTCGCCTAGTAGCTCAAGCGGTAAGAGCATCGGAACGGAGACTTGACGCGACCGTGGCGTTGAAAGTTGTAGTTTAAGGAAAGTAATTATATCTGATTAAGAACGTACATCAGGCATACTGTAAGCACGTTAATTACACATTTTAAACGAGTTACAAAACAAACTGTTTTTAAATAAAACAGTAAAAGCACCATGACCACGAGCTAGTATTTTATTGAGTCTACGAATGCAAAGGAGTAATGTTAAGAGAACATGAAAGAAGAAAGCCATCTTCTCATTCCCCCTAGGGCGAAGGAAAAAGTAAACAAGAGTTGTTCATATTGGAGGCTAGGCAGATGTGAGCAATATGTAAAATGCATTTGTTATCCGTACGTCATAATGAAGACAGTTCTGTATGTAAATATTAAGCAGAGAAAAGTGATTGTGCTAAGAAAAAGATGCAAACAATAAAGAATAAGAATAAAGGAAACCAAAACTGCTATTCCTACCAGAAAATAAGAAAGGAAAAATAAAGACATTTGCTGTGATAGAATCCTTTGTCCTGACGACGTATTTTAAACTCGTTATTTTATCCTGAGCCACAAAATCGCACGTCACTCCCTCTCGACAATGCCTTTAAGTATAACTAAGTAAAAAGGTTATACAAGAGACGCTGTGTCCCCAAAAGGCAAAAGCGGAAAAATAAGCTGTTCAGCAATTAGACTTGTGTCTATTTTGCCCGAATTCGATATTTCGCAACAGCTTGTACAAAGGGCGCTAAAGAAAATCTCACTGCACCTCCCGTCTGTCGCATTATTTATCGTTGTACGTGACCTTGCGTAGCCATGGCCATTTCATTGGTTGCTTTAGGCCACGGTGCAAGTGTGCGCCACTCCTTCTGCCAAATAGTTGAACCAATAACCGCAACAAAGGTTACAAAATGGTGTAGAAACGAAATATATGTTTACGCTACCGATCGTATTGGCTAAAAGAGAAAAATGTAGAGTAAGTGTATTCAGTTTGTCATACAGACCTCTTATCGTGATTGGTAGCCCATACCTTATTGGTTAGTGCAGGATATGCCTTTGAAAGGGTTAAAAGCTAAGGAAAAAACTTGATGGGTGCCCGAGTTAGTGAAATGTAGAATATATAGTTTAATAAGATTTTAGGGGGTGCAAATTAAAGCTTGAATGGTAAAACAGTATTATAGACAAAAATGTAACCCAGTTTTATTACCATAATGTGTATGCCATATTCAGTAAACCATATACATATTTATCTATAGTTTCTAAACAAGATCAGTCAATCATAACAAAAGAGTAATTTTCATTTAGTAAACGAACATCATCATCTGCGGATGTTTTAAGGGGAGTGCCCACTTTATGACGGATATGTAGACCGTCTTCCCCACTTTCCTGGAATATTTTTATCTATTAATTTACTATAAAACCACTTTTATGCACTGCCGTTGCAGTGCGACCAGCCTCCCACATACCCACAATACGTCCACGAGTAATTTCGCTAGTATACGGCATGACTGGTTCTGAGACAATGAACATGTTTTTGTTTCAGTAACACCAGAAAAAGCAAAGGCATCAATCTCATCACTTTCCCCCTTATTGCTGTGTTACAAGCCACCACGCTCTGCGATTGGCAAGGTGAAGGACACGCCTCCAAAGATCTCAGAAAACTATACAAAATCCGCCGAAGATTTTCTTTGGCGCTCTATGTACCTACTAACCGGTTCAGTCTGTCAACATCGGGGAAAATAGACGTAAGTCTAACTACTGAACACCTCATTTTTACGCATTTATCTTTTGGGGCCACTGCACACTCTGGAGCAGAAAAAGTGGCATATTGCCCCAGATCGCATTAGTGTTTTTTCTTCCGTAAGGTTTCCCTTATCACGCTTCTCTATGACAGGTATGAAACAAACCTGAACCAATGTGCAATGTTATATTCAGTGTGAAACGAAAGAAAGATCGTCTCTAAATGACTTCTCTGATTCGTCCAATAGCTAGATGGCTGGTCCAATGCTACATGGTTAGCCATTCGTCTTTTCTGAGGGTAGGGTGCAGCGCGAAATACTGAACAGCCATAGTATTTACGCCAAGCCTTACTTTGAATTAGACGTGAAAACAAAGCTTAAGTTATTGTCATCACCGAATTGATGTATTTATCTATTTGCTTTGATCATAAGCATTTATAAGTATTAATAACACACAAATTATTATTATTGTTATTATTATTATTATTACTATTATTATTCCTCGGTGATTAAAATACTTAAAAGTATAAACGTCGGTAAATTCAGTGTACTTTTTCCTAAAGACATCGAGGCAGTATTTTTAACACTAAAATGATTTCAGTCTAATTGTATAATATATATAATTCAATAACAGCCCGCCTTAAAGCAATATGTGTATGTAACAATATATAAAAAATGTATCTAACGGTCATTGTATATGTTTGTATTATTGTATCCATGTGTAATAATGTTATGTGAATAGTGAATATATTACGCAATTTAATAATGTAGGAGCTGTGAGAGTAATAGGTTAAAATTTGCTAACAATGACGTAACCTTGAGGCAATAATGAATTTGAAAGTTTAAATGCTACTAGTCATTATTGGAGCAACAATAATGTAAATTTTTAGTGACAGTTTATAAAATAGCCAATCAACAACCAGAAAAAGCTTTAGTTAAATGAAGGTATTATATTGGAGTAGGATTAGCCAATCAGAAACTGAAATATAGCAAAATTTACAAATTTAGAGTTCATTTGCCTGCAAAAAGTGTTTGTAACCGGATGCGTGATGCGTCCTCGAGAAATAATACGCATTCGTGTGAGAAAAAAATAGTTTACGTGTTAAAAAGGGCAAGTATTTAATAAAAAGAATCTCACAGCTCTGTATATCAGTGAAGTGTTAACTAAATCGTGTCAAGCATTAATAAAAGAAGTGAAGTAAAATTATAATGTGTGTAAGCCTACATTCTTAGTCGCACCACAACCCTGCCAAGACATCCATGTCTCTAACAATAATACTGACGCAGCCGAGGCAAACATAAATATATAATATTTAAAGAAACAGTCAAATTACGAAGTTAATATTTTTTTAAACTTGGAGCAAAGGCCACCTGAAAGTACATTTGGGGCGAAGACTACTGGAAACTGTTTACTATACCTGCGGTTGCAACTACTACAAGTTCGGCTCCCCAACAGTTGAAATATAATACAACTCCTTCAATACGACCTACTTAAAATTGACGCCCAAAGCATGGTGCTAATAAATAACGTTAACAAACCAACTTCTCAAATTGGCTTCCATACCTGGAGCTAATAAAATTACTTCAACATTCATTACAAATTAAATATTCAGAGCAACTGCCGAAGAGCAAAATAAATATATTTATAACAGTTTTACTAGTTTTAAACATTTGTAATGAAAATGTACCTGAAACCCCTTCTTATAACCTAAACTCTATCTTTAAAAGGTTTGCGCAATTAGACGAGAATTGACTTTCTGTGTTAAAACGGGCAGACTTGATAATGAGCAGGCTCTTGGCATTTAAATGGCCAGATTTACTCGACGCATTTAGTGTGAGGCTATCTAGTGTGAATACCACACTAATATGACACTGTTGGATAAAAGGGGTCATTAGATATATGAACTACTATTATGAATACCAATACCTTTATGACTTTTATTGCTTAAGGCAATGCATTTGCAGAAAACTAAACATAAACAAGCATTGATTAGCTTGAAAGTTCAAATGCAAAACATAAAACAAACTGAAAATACAAACATTTAATGAGCTGATCAAATCCTTTTAGTCATTTTTTATTCATATCATTAATCAAACTCTTTGATATACTGATATAAAATGCTCTTTTTACCGAAAGGTTTCTTATATCTGTTCCAATTTTATTTAGAAATAAAAATGAGAAATCGCTGTGGAGTTATTAATTTTAATCACCACATTATAGCACCATCCTTTGGTGTACGTATTATTAACGCTTTAAATGTAATTTGTGGAAATGATTTAATAGCAAATGAGTAACTTAATATTTGTTGTTAATTGCGCAATACACTTCGACTTCATAATAACTGAAGCTCATCTTCAAGAACGCAATTTAAGAACTGCTGTGCAAAGAGCATTTTGAAGTGAAGAAAAAATCTTCACATGAGTTTCTCTACCCTCTCTCGCTTAATAGTGGGTATACAGATTATTCTTACGAAAGTTTATTTTCCTATTTATTTAATTTTAATCGAGATAAACCTTTCCGGAAATAGCTGCATTACACATTTTGTCATAGCCACATAGGAAATAGCGATGGTCAAATGTTTCAGGACTGCACTCTATATGCTGGTCTTAAAATCTAAAATGTAATGTAATATTTAAAACAGTTTATAAATAATCACGTGGATGTGAAAAACAAGCAAAAGTAAAATAAAGGTATTCTATTGAAGTAGGCTTAGCTAATCAGAAACTAGAAATAGAGAAATGTACAAATTCAAAATGTCGACGCTAGAAGATGGCGTACCCATGCAGTTAGGTTCGCTACGGGTTCAGTGGTTGCATGTGAGACATGTAAATTCAGTGTAGCGAGAATAATATAAATGTTTACCTGTTAAAAGTGTAATTAATAATAATAATAATATCACAGCTCTATAGTAGGATACATCAGTGAAGTGTTATTTAATAAAGAAGTAAAATACAATTATAGTTTGTGTAATCTGTGTTAACATTATTCTTCAGCCGTACCAGCCCTAGTAAGAGATACTTGCTCTAAAAATTACTACTGACGCAGCCGAGGCATAAAAAATAAATAAACATAAAAATAATTATTACACATAAAATAAACACGACACCGCCGCAAAAGTAGGTTCCTAAACGTGGGGCGAAGGCCACCGGAAAGTTTGTACCCAAAGCGTGGTGCGAACACTCCTAGAAACATATATCTCCCGCAAATTGACATCCATACGTGGGTCCAAGAATAGAAAAGTTTAAGAATATAATAGAAAACTATAAAGTTTGGCGATATTTTCTTCCATTCCTTTGCTAGTTTCAAATAGAATTACTCCTCAGGAAGAATCAGTTTTGGAAACACATTCGTCTATACATAGAGGAAGAACAGTCATCTCATTCCGGCATGTATACAAAATATAATTTATTGAACACCTGGACGTGCGAATTCTAAACCAGGATGAACATGTCAACAGAAAGGATTATCCGAATATATACGTGAACGTTAATCTCACAGTGCAACAAAAGCGCGCAAATATGGATGTCATCCGCTCCCGCGACAACGCAGTAAGAAAGGATTCCAGCAGTGAGAGATACTTCCTCTGTTGTAGGAACACAATATTTCAGTATTATTGGCACTATCAATTAGATATTGTATATAGAGGGACACACCATGAGAATAAACCTGTGTGTCTTTCTGAACATAACTAAAAACTGAATTTCCTGTTGTTCCCCATGGTGAATTTTATGACATTTTTCGGTATTCTAGGCGTAGAAACAAGCTTTGTTTGTAACCTATATTTAAAATAGTTACCGTTTGAAATTCACTCGCAAAATATGTACACGTTTATGGCATACTTCAAGATATTACTTGTGATTTTATACCTTGCCTACTGTATAGCGGTACCTCCTTGGTAGGACCCCACTACGTTGATAATGATGGATGTTCTGTTACGTACCTGTAGGTCGTCTTGATGCCCGTACTCTTATGACGTTCTCGTAGACTGGAATCTGAAGATCGTATATCTGTATTCTTGTGTGTGTATGTGAGATAGGATGTTGAATTATGCCACGACTGTTGTATTTGTGTCGGAGAGCACTTGTGTCTTGTCAGGGTTAGGTATGGTGAAGGTTAAAATATTTTACACATACGTATTCTGTTAATTATTTCACTTGTATTTTAGATAAACCGCATGTGATATTCACAATACACTATCACCTTTGTCATGTTAAAATACGTATAAGTGGCAGACTTTAAATACGTAGTTTTAGCGTCTATTTAGAGACGAGCTTATACACGGCTTTCCTGCTCGAACACTGACAAGCTTCTGTTAGCGTTCCCTTCAACCGTTTTCTTAACGTACGTATATGAATTATAGTAATGTATCAATGTACCTGATTGGTGCTACTATCCAATAACATCCAATAACAGTTTATGTTACACACACACACACACACACACACATATATATACAGACTTCCATCGCCTTAATCATGAATCCAAGGTTCGTTACATGCTTGCGTAGATACTATTGCTATTTATATTACTGGTTATATACCTAGCAATGGCCTTTCCCTCTTATATTATATTTTATATGTTATAACGTTAAGCATTGGACAGTTTTTGTATAAAGTAAAAAATAAATGGCTTTGGACAGTGAATAGAGAAGAGTAAGAGTAGTGTATCTTACTTTGAATGGAAAACTATAGTGAATGTGTGATGGTTAAGTAATCAATAAGTGACAAGTGAAAAACAAGTGGAAATGGGACATGAAAAAACTGAAAAAACAAGATAATTTATTGACGAGAAATTGTAAAGTGTAAATAAACTGTACTGATTGTCTACTGAATGAGTGGCTAGGGTCAAAGTGCAGTAGACAATCAAATTTTAAAACTCTTAGCACAATAAATACAAATACAAATACTTATTCTCTACCATGTGTACATTATGAATATATGTGTTTTTTACATCCTGTTCATTATTATATGTACAATATTATCAAAAAAATACATAAGATGTAAAACTTCGAACAAAATATTAAAGAAAGGAATTATTAATGTGTTGATGCCGAGAAGCTGTGAATTAGATATCTTATTACATTAATGAGTTATTGTATTAATTTGTCCGTGGCTAGTACTGTATGTTGCTTCAACTATTTATTTTGAGTCCTAATGGCAAAAACAAAATATGACTTTTTCATTCAGAATGCATATTCCAAGAAATTCAACTTATCTAAAGAGATCCCTAGCACTGAAAACATAAGAATGTCGATTTTGAATGAAGGGCGGGTGTATGGATATACCAATTTTTATTCTGATGGTCGGTAAAGTTGAAAGCTGGCCACAACTCTAAGGCAGTCATCAGAGTCCTGCATGATAGAACATTAATGTTTCCATGCACGTGCTTAATTTGAATGCTCCGGAAGGACACATTGGCTCCTTGATTGCCAGACTGCTCCCCTTTGATTCACCTGTTGAGAATCAAAGGTCTAAACATCCTCCTAAATCAAGCCATCACGCTCCCGTGCCTGGAGTGTTTTCATGAAATGTCGCAGGCTTATTTGAGGGGAAAGGGGACTTATCTGAGTTGAAGTTCAGATAAGGGTTTCAAGCCACACTCGTGCACAGAAAGATTAAAAATATACAGCATATCTACGAATTATAAACTAATCGTCAATATACACGCCTGATGTGAACAACCTGGTTGTACTAATTTATCATAAAATCTACAAAGTTTAATGAACTAGCCCAGGTACACAAGTTAATTTAGTACTTAATTGTTAGGGATTTTTCGCTCGCTATCCAAGAGAAAAATTCTCTGCCTTGTTAGTGCGCAAGAAAATGCTTCCGTACCTTTAGGTCTATTCCACACTTTAAGGCATACCTAATGAGCAGAAATAAAATTGCATTTTATTTTTGAATATCCACATTTGGCTTGCTTTATTAAATATATGGCATTGTTGCTTTCATCTTTAAGTTGAAAAAACCTTTTTTTCTACTTCTTAAGGCTACCCATAGCTCAAATTTGACTAGAATTGTTAAAAAAAATCCAAAACTTAGATTTTGTGTCCAAAAATGCTTTGAGGTTTTAGCTTCAATTACATACTATGGCTTTTCCTCTGTTAGAGCGCTTTAAAGCTTCAACACTGATAATTTAAATGCCCAATAACACAGGGTCTAAAGGCCTGTAGTTACTTTCAATGTATTTTACTCGATTTTGATTTTTCTTACACTTTTGCGCATTAAAATGTTCCATACGACGTAATTTGAAACCAAAATTGTTCAAATTCTCACCAGAAACTCGAAGAGAATGAACTAAAAACTGGCATGTGGTTTTTGCTGCACTTATAAATTACTCAATAAATGAAGGCTGGTCCTTAAGGCTTAAACTTCGGTGCCTAGAAATATAATATTCTTGGGTAAACATTTTTCTGAAAGATGGTTAATTGCTTATTCACTTCAGCAAAACAAATTTCTTCTTTCTAGAAAAATTATACAAGTAAAATAATATAATTAACACACACTACTATTCAAATTACTCTGGAATTGTTTCAATATTCTTATTGTGTGTCATTTTCTTGTTGGGATTGCCAATACAACATTTTTGCATACAAAGCCTTTTGTTTTAAAGAATACACGAGCCGCATTTTTAAAGTAGAGATAGTTATTTTTAAAATAATAAGCATAATATAGTTTTCAAAGTGTTTTCAGGTTTCTACGTATCCTAAACGTCTTCTCTACATAGTTTCCGCCATTACTGAGGAAACCATTTTTACAAGCCTTCGTCATATAAAGTTTCCGGTTGTGATGGAAGCCATGTCTCTCCTTCTTTCACATCTTAATCGAAACGTGTGGCACTAGGGATTTTCTTCAGATGAAGAAACAAGAGAGAATCACTTGTGTCAAGTCAGGGCTGCAGAGAGGACGGACCAATTCTCCCAACTAAATGCGACGATGAGCTCTTTGGCCTTTTCACAGTTTCATTGAACTTCTTGACCGACTACTACCATTCCAACACTTCTCATAGTTCCCCCATACACGTCATACATTTAACGATGAATGTTCATTGCTGTTACGTTTCATGCACCTTGAATATGCTATGTGAAATGTGTGTTGACATGGTGTCCATCACAGATCACCTTTTTCGGCGTGGGCCTCAGTATTGGGGAAAACTATGTGCAGAAGTAGCCTAAAATGTGTAGAATCGTAAGAAAATAAATTAGTTTGAAAATAATGTCTGCTATTTTTTGCTATTTTAATGGAACTTTTTGCATTCGAGTACGCAATGATGCTCTGGAATCGACATCAATAAAGGATGTATGGTAGATAAAGCAGGTATTCTTTGGGACACCCCCTAATATAACCCCATGTTTAACTTTGTTAAAATGGTTTTTAAGAGACTGAAAGCCTGAGATACGTCCATTAAAAATAAACTGCAGTTCATAAACTCCAATTCTCTCTTAACCTGATACACGAGGAAATACTGTGGCGTATTGGTAAGTATTGTGATGCCAGACACATTATTGCGTCGGATTGGCGACAGCATTATTGCCCTAATTTAGTATTTCTTTCGGTTTGTGTTTGAATTTCCGTCTGGCATGGTACTCTCCACCTTTGGCCGGCGAGCCTAGCCAGAGTTGGAGAGAGTGGGGGATGGATGTTAGCGTTACTTTCTTTGTGCGTCAGTCTGAGTCTGATACTTGGTGTGTAAGGTGTAAGTTGCGTGTGTGTGAGGCATCACCCCTCAATACTTGATTTTTCTTTGTATATGTAATGTAGGGCCACAAATTACTTTATTAATAAACTACAAGTAATGTGAAGGATGTGAAATTTGTTACAAAATACCACGCCTGCATCGGAATGTGAACATCAAGGTCCTGGTCCTCTCGCCGTTTGTAGCTACGCTCTCCCATGTGCACGTTGGGGTGATCCAAATTTAATATTTTGCTGAAAACCTTTTGGCCTTCACCCCGGCATGTAACAATACATAACACTAGCTGATAGGACAAAGTTTTCAAAACGAGAGGGGAAGGAATGTAGGCCATATACTGATCTACTCCCCTTTAAAACATCTATTAGTATTGTTTATATTTCAGAACAAGTACTATGACTGTGACATGTTTTGTCGTAGGCTTCAGCATTGAACATTTTTCACAATTATACATTGTTAACATATTGTATTCTGTTTTCTGTTAACAAGATAGACAAAATAAAGCGTTTAGACCTATGCAGAATTAACCTCATGGCGTTCTTTACCTCAAACGCCTATTTTTAAACGATTTAGTGTGATAAGCACACAAAACTGAAAGTTTGGACCGCAAAAACCTTGGACGCCATAAGCGTCAGATTTTGTTCTATGCCCACAAAGGAAACGGCGTTTCTACATTCAGTTCCTCGAACACCATAAAAAGTGATTAATGAGCAGCTCGTAGGAGGAATATGGGCTAAACGTTGAGTAAGGTTGTCGTCATTGTGAAGACAAATGTATAGAGGGGCAAGAAGGAGGATGTGGTCGATAGGTGACTGGTAAGTGGAAAGGGGCATTTGCCCAGGACTACAGCTGCCATCACTCTTGCAGTCTGATTTGGCAACCTTTCTGAAGCAAGAAAAGCTATTACCTCTTTGCTCTGCGGGAGAGTATAAACCTTATGTGGCTTATCTCAAAAGAATACACAACGTTTCCACATTTAAGCTACGAAAAAGACATCAAATCTCTCTTAAAATACTTCCCGTTAATCTCAGCGATAATTTAAAACTCTCACTACGCTGGCTAAGATGATGTGCCTCTCATAAATTGAAACAACTTTGCACCAAAGTCGCATTGCTAGGTTAGTTTTGTGCTCGAAGCGTTTAGCTTACTCACCAGATTGCTGGGCTTTCGATAGCTCTGATGTCGCCGGTTTCCCTTTACTTATGTTCCTCTCATGCGCTGCGCACAAAGGCCGATCTCTTCAGATTTGACGCCCTTAAACGCCCCTAAATATTACTTTTGACTAAAGCACTTCCGCTTTCCGAAAAGAAAACCACTTCAGCGCCAGATAACACTTCCACCTGGAGAGATATCTCAGCTTCGGGTGAATGGAAAATTCCTCGTGATATACATTACCTGCATGAAATGATTAACCTTTAATACCCAAACATAGCCACACATGCCCTTCACCTCGTAACTGCGCATTTCGCGTGCCATGGCACTTGCCTGAAGTTTGGCGTGATGTGCTATCACATCCAGTGTATTTATGATTAAATAAGAGTAAGGAACTTAATGAAATGTCATACATATTGAAGAAGGTGTTTTGTTGGAGTTGTTTATTTATTTATCTCCACGTATGGACGCCAATTTGAATTAGAATTGTTCTTTACGTTGTTTGCTGCTACGTATGAAAAACCGATTTGAATTAGTTTGTATTGAAGGAGTTGTATTGTATTTCAACTGTTGGGAAACCGAACTTGTAGTAGTTACAACCGCACGTATAATTCACTCCTTTTTATTAATCCTTGACATAAATTAAATAGCACTTCACAGATATCTAGAGCTGTGAGATTCTTTTATTTAATACTTGCACTTTTTAACAAGTATACTATTTTTCGTCTCACACGAATACGTAATTAATTTCTCGAGGACACAACTCGCATCCAGTTACAAACACTGTCCGCAGGCAACTGACCAGATTTCGACCGTCTAAACTTGTAAATTTCTGTATTTCAAGTCTCTGCTTGGCTATTTTTACTCCAATAGAATACCATCATTTAACTAAAGCTTTTTCTGGTTGTTGATTGGCTATTTTTATAAACTATCACTAAAATTACATTAATGCTTCCAAGAATCATAAATAACATTTAAACTCTCAAACTCATTAAGCCTCAAGGTTACTTCATTGTTAGCAACGTTTAACTTATTATTCTCACAGCTCCCTCATTATTAAATTACGTAATATATTCACATAACATTATTACACATGATTACAATAATAGAAGCATATGCTATGACTGTTACATACATTTTACAAATTATTAAATACACATATTGCTTCAAGGCGGGCTGTTATTGAATTTACATATTATATAATTAGACTGAAATTATTTAAGTGTTAAAAATACTGCTTCAATATTTAATATAAATACCTAAGCTGAACCGTTTAAATTTCTAAGCCTGGAGGTACGATAGAATAGGATAAGATAGGATAGGATAAACAGACGAAGGAAAACCCAGCATCGCACTTAGATCACCTCAATAAGACCATAGGGAACAAGAGGAAACCCGAAAGGTGACCAGATCCGGACGACGATGCGCGCGAGCAATGATAGGTTCCTACAGAGTGACACTAATCCTTAAACCGGCGTGAGCCTGCTTGCACCATCATTCAGCTCGTGATTCCCAGAAACGAGGCCCCCAGGGAGGGGCACCAACCAGTCATCCAAGTACCATGCCAGGGAGAAATGCACGAACACCGCCACGAACCAACCACCGTTGCTTGTGTCCTGCAACTCTGAAACATGTGAAGTGAAATAGATGAAAGGAAGTAATGGGGACAGCAAATTCGTAGTAGAAAAGCATTCATCCCAGCGTTCGGACATGAAAGAAACCAGAAAAACCCAAGGTCAGGGTGGTTGACCCAACGGGATTCAAAGCCGGGACCTCTCACGTTACTCTGGAGCCACCTCGCTCGGTATGTATGACGAGGGCGGTGGGGATTCAGTCTAAGCTTGACCCCCTTTTTTCCTGTTAATCGAAGGGGACTCGGCACTGCTCCAGGGAGGATTTGTGCCTATGCGCCACAAAGGGGCGCCCCCGGGAGAGAGGAGGAGTTTAGAGAAGACACCGCGCGGGCGGAACCAGGAGTAACGACACAGCAATGACAGAATCCCTACAGTTTCCAGATTAAGTTGAACAGGCAGTTCGGGAATCCCTACCACAGAGGGTCCAACACACCGCTCCAAAGGGATGGTCCGTTTACCCCAGGTAACCAGCCGAAAGTCGAGGAACGTAGAAATTTCTACAGAGAGCATCCTTTTCCCAGTCACGCCGAACCGAAACACTATCGCCGACACTTCCAACCCTGAAACAGACCTAACGGGCTGAAAGAATGGAACGAAATTGAGGGACAGGAAACTCCTGGGCTGAAAGTAACCACTCCAACATTCTCCTGACGACCCGGAAAAAAAACCGAAAAAAACCTTGGGTTAGAGTGATCGATCGCTGGGAATCTCACGCATTACCGCAGTGCCACCTCGCTCGGTAAGCTTAACCCCTTACATACAGAAGCTCTGACCGTAGATATCATTTGGCCTGTTTAGCAGTTTAGAAAAGTTGTAACATATATTATTTGTTTCTATATCATTTATATTCTTTTACCTTCTATTACGTCCTAGTCGTCAAAGGTTGTACTCGAATGTATCCTGTAAACCGGAAAAACTTATAGTTTATGCGTTTCTTCATGTTCTTTTGTTTATCGAAGTTATTTAAGTATTGGGGCAAGTTGCCAGAACAATGTTTACTGTCAGAAGTTGAACAGATGACTGACTTAGACTAAATGAAGGGTGAAAAGGATTTTGTTTAGATACTTCATGACAATAGATTATGTTACACAACTACAGAGAGAGCCAAAAAAACTACAAACCGGCTGGACCAACTTTATGAAAGCAGATGCTGAAACTGGCCACCGTCGTTGTCCATACATTTTTGGCACCTCTTTAGGAAACTATCCATCACTCCCGTAGTTCACGTTGAGAAATGCTGGCAATTTCCTGGCGGATATTTTGTTTTAATTCTTCCAGGGTGTGTGGGTTTGTCTTGTACACTTTGTTTTAAGTTACCCCAGAGATAGAAATCGCAGGGGATTAGATCGGGGGACCGAGGGGGCCACAAATCTCTACTAATAGTTCTGTCCTCAAACACACTTTCATAAAGTTGTTTAGTAAAGCCTTTAAAGGTAGTTTTAAAAATTTTGTATGGTTTCATCCGCGCCTTTCTATGATAGCGGTAGACGGCAACGAGTGCCGAGGACGCGGACAGGAAAAACGCCGCGTAGCCGGTGCGTAGTCTTTTGGCTATTCCTGTATTACTCACTTAGAGAGTTTTGTTTCAAGTTATCAACACTCAAACCATTGTCACCACAAAGAAAGTAAACAACAGCTGTTAAGCGTAGACCGGATGTGGGGTGGTTTGTTACTGCGATGTCCCTGCCTATAGTCCAGTAACTGTTCAGTCTAGTTTCCCTGCGTCCTAGCTTTACTGCTTACAAATTCCTATGCCTGGTTATTACTATTACAGTAAGGTAGTTTTTTTTCTGAACAAGTTACACACAATTGCTTGTATGTTGATATCAGTGTATCAGCTTGAGATTCATGGCACCGCAGGTCCATCACAAAATTTAGGAATAGTCCCATCTTCCAGCGGTGACGTTGAGAGAAGTTCGAACACGTAGACAGAATCCCCAGACAGTTAATTGAAACATATTCATAAGCACCGAGCGGGATGGCTCAACGTCTGAGACCTGCATTCGGGAGGTCCAGGAATCGATCCCTGGTGACCGCCCACTCCGGTTCTTCGTTGTTTTCCCGGGTCGACAGGCGAATGCTGGGGTGGTTCATCTTCTACAATGACTCCCCTGCTTCTCACTTCCTGTACCCATCATCTTCCTTGTCATCTATTTCAGGTTTGTAAGACCAGGCGACGGCTTTCGGCAGGTTGCGGCGGGGCGGTGGTTGCGCATTTAATGGAGGTTTCTTCCCTGGCGTCGCTGAGGGAAATGTCCAGTTAGGTCTCTCCTCCGAGTGGGCTCCGCCCCGGAGACTCTGGGGGTTGATTTCTTGTGGGCAGGACCTGGCGGCGTCGGATGCGTTTAATCTGAAAACATTAGGAGCCCCGTCTGTGCTTGAGTCCGTTGTCATCTAGATATGGTCGTATCTTTCGGATCTCTCCCCTTATCTCTCCCTCCCGGGGGTCACTGGTATAAGCACAATGGGTCTGTGTGCAGTACTCTGCCCCAGTTTCTGGGACCCCTCCATTCGTTCGTACCCTTACCTTTACCATATTCATAAGCTGAAGTAGAAGTTTTTAGCACCACGCTTTGGGAGCCAATTTGAAGAAGGTGTATTATTGTATTGAAGGAGTTGTGTTATATTTCAACTGCTGGGGAGCCGAACTTGAAGTTTGTAACCACACGTATAGTAAACAGTTTCCGGTAGCGTTCGCCGCATTTTTTTTTTTAAAAAACTATTAACTTTGTAATTTAACTGTTTCTTTAAATATTATATATTTATGTTTGCCTCTGCTGCGTCAGTATTATTGTTAGAGGCACGATTCTCTTAGTAGGGTTGTGATGCGACAAGAATGTAGGCTTACGCAGATTATAATTTTACTTCACTTCTTTTATTAATGCTTGACACGATTTAAATAACACTTCACTGATATAGAGAGCTGTGAGATTATTTTTAATAACTAATTACACTTTTTAACACGTAAACTTACTTTTCGTCTCACACGAATACATATTATATTTCTTGAGGACACTTTTTGCGTCTGGTTAGTAACGCTGTCTGCAGGCAACTGAACTCTAAATTTGTAAAATTTTCTCTTTTTCAGTTTGTGATTGGCTAATCCTACTCCAATAGAATACCTTCATTTAACTAAAGCTTTTTCTGGTTGTTGATTGGCTATTTTATAAACTCACTAAAATTACATTATTGTTGCTCCAATAATGACTAGTAGCATTATTAAACATTCTTACTCATTATTGCCTCAAGGTTACCTCATTGTTAGCAACTTTTAACTTATTATTCTCACAGCTCCTACATTATTAAATTACGTAATGCATTTATATAACATTATTGAACATGTTTACAATAATATAAGCATATGCGATGACTGTTACATACATTTTACAAATTATCACATACACATATTGCTTCAAGGCGGGCTGTTATTGAATTTACATATTATATAATTTGACTGAAATCATTTAAGTGTTAAAAATACTGCCTCAAAGCACACATCCGAACACAAACTTATTTTCTAAACGCCTTGTAGTAAGTGGTTAGGAACGAACATTAAGTGGTTTGTAAGTAGTGAAAATATTAAACCTATATAATTTCTTCAACAAATGTTACTCGAAGGATGGGAAGGTTATGGTGGTATTTAGTAGTAGTCCATACACACTTGTATTATTTGAAGGCAATCTTACAATTTCATTTTTGTAGAATGCCTCTAACACCTAATTTTACATTATTAATTTCAAGTCACCTAACACTGTTGTAGCTTGTATATAAGGTAGTTCCTGAAACATGGAAGACCTTTTCGCATAAATGAATTCTAAACTTTTCTGTTGATTATTTAAATAAGTTTCCTTTTCTTTTGCCAGTTTTAGTTCCTTATTATCCTTAATTTTCCTCACACAAATGTCAGCTTTAGTCATTATGACCCTGAAGGAAAACGTACCAATGCAAACGACGCCGTAATACTGTTCTTCAATTTTTCCATCTGTTGGAATGGAGTTCCACAGCCCATCAAAAGCCTCATGTCCTCACCGAGGGCCACAAGGAAGCACGCTGCAAAGTTTGAGTAGAACGGATATATAATATTTTGTCATGGTATTGCGTGACTTCTTGTTCCAAATACCACGAATAAACATTTGACAAAATTCAACCTACTATGTTACTGCGTATGTCCACCCCACAACGTCCAAATATAGCCCCATTATTTTTCTCTTCTTTATGTTTCTTTTGTTAGAATCAAAGCTATCGGCCATCTATCAAAGCAGATATAAAGTCATGCAAAGTGATTCCAATGTCTTCACAGA
This sequence comes from Deroplatys truncata, assembly GCA_030765065.1. NCBI lineage: Eukaryota > Metazoa > Arthropoda > Insecta > Mantodea > Mantidae > Deroplatys > Deroplatys truncata. The sequence continues at coordinate 42,395,899 of CM060990.1, forward strand.
CGATAACACACTGAATGTTTGTGAAAAGTGGGGGATATACAAAAGCTTAACGAACAAGTTCTTTGAAGGCTTCTTCTCTTTGCTACGAGTAACTGCAGTGACATTCAAGAATATTTATAGCCACACTTATGCATCTTACAACCAAAATATTTTATAGGGTATAGGGTATACAATGGAGGGGACACGACGCCCACTGCTATCTATGGAGAGATCTATTGCGGCTACCACCCCCAGGAAGAAGGGATGTAGTGAAGGAACCACGCAGGAGACTACAGCCGCAGAAACGCGCGGAAGCCCCTAGAATTCCTAGCCCGAAGACCCTTCCCACTACTGGAGCTGCCGAGAGAGGGCGATAAATGACTAGGTAGCCCTCTAGTGACCATGGGGAATACCTGTTCCTTGAAACAAGCCTCACGCCACGCAACCTGGAGACACACCTGAAACGTGGGAAGGAAACGGAATGAAAGAGAAATGAGCAAAAGGAATTCGTGGCAGATAGGAATCCCACCGTTCGCATACCGACCAAGGAAAACCACGAAAAACTCAAGAGTAGGTAGTCGACGGGATTCGAACCGGGGCCCCCCGAATGCGAGCCTCACACTTTACGTCGGAGCTAACTCGCTCGGTAAAATAGTTTACAACTTCCTAAGCTGGAAATAAACACATTATCCAGAAAAAGATACAAAATATATAATGATCATAGGCTACTCGTTCATGTCCTCCATCGACAGACTGAAAAAAAGAAAGAAAGAAAGAAGGGAGGAAAAACAGAAAAAAATCTAATAGCAGTCCGTTAAGAAGATGATTTTTGCGTTTACCAAATACGTTTGTAGAAGAGACAACCAAGAGAACTTAAAAAGGCAGCAAAAAATAGCTCTATTTTACATTTTTGTGTGCTTAACGACTGAAGATAGAAATTTATATACTATCTTCCGTAACGAAGGGGAGTTGGCACAGATACAGAGAGAATATTAAACCTACGCCCCATTAGGAGATGTCCCCGGGAGGAAGAGAGGGAGGAGGTGAAGATACCGGTCGGCCGGAACCAGGAATGACGGCACAGCAATGACAGGCTATCTATAGGTTCCGCATTGAGACACATCGACAGTTGGGCAGTCAGACCCGGCAAGTAGCCGAAGGCCGAGGGACGGAAAAAGTTTCACAGAGAGCATTCTTTTTCCCTGACACGCAACAGGGAACACCATTGGCAACACTTCCAATCTTGAAACAGACATAAAGGGGTGATGTATGAATAAAATGATGAATGGAATGAAATGAAGGGACAAGAAAGTAGGGGGCGCTGAAAGAAAGCCACTCCAACATTTGCCTCACAACCCGAGAAAATCCCGACAAACCCATGGGTCAGAATGTGCTGTCGCCGGGGTTCGAAACCGGACCCGAATGTGGACCATAGACGTTGTCGCCTGAGCCACCACGCTCGGTTAAATTTCTTCTACTGAACCTTACAGCCCGTGTGGAATTTGTATGTAAATAGAAGGATCCTTCACCGAGATCTCGTTTATCAAACATTCAGCACACTATACGAGCATCCTTCACTCGACCAGCCAATAAGATTAGCAGCGGGAATCAGGGCTAACTTGGGGAGAGCGAAGAATTTCTAACTCCGTCGCAATCTTAATTGAAAGGCGTTATGTACAACAACCATACTTTTTCTTTTCGTGCACAAACTTTACATTAATGGTTTAGTTAAGGGAAGATTGAAAACTCTATCCCGCCTATATTTAATCTGCTAAACCCATTACTTCAGAAACTATTTAAGACATCAGACTGACATTTTTACAAGATACAGATGTATGGCTTCTAAGCTCACTGATCTGTAAGTTTGTTTATTAAGGAAGATAAAATCATTTTCTTTATTACTCCATCGTTTGATTGAAGTTTAGCTGCAATTCTTTGTTTTAAAAATAACCTACCACGTTATAATTACCAAATTATATCCACAGCAGCACTTATAGCTCGTTTTTATCGTCCTAAAATTAATTTACCTATCTTCAGTAGTTTCTGATAGAACAGGTCGTTTATACCAGAAAATGTCATTCATAGAAAAAGCTGTTCAATGCAGAAATAAAGAAAACAAACTCTCGCGTATTTGCAAAGAAAGAAATAACATAACTTGAGCAGACAGAAGCTGCTATACTTAAAAGTAGTACCAACATTTAGAGCAAAATTCCCCCTGAAGCTTACCTCTTTAGTACAAAGTGTTTGGGAGTTTTTTAAAGCGGTGTAGAATTCATAGTACAAAATTAGCACCAGCCGCCCCTTCCGTTTTTGGATGATAGGCCACGTGCCAACGATAATTGCACTGTCCATTTTCTTCTTTTACGAACAGTTATTACTTGACGTTTTTAGGTAGACGAAAGCTCAAAATTCAGAGGAAAACTGATTTAAGGGACACAAAGTACTCCACACTAAAGTAAAACTCAAAAACATACGATTCGTGTACCAGATTCCGGGTTTCCAGCCGATTTTACAATATTTTACATTACAGTATACATAGTCACTCAACTCAGTAAACGCCTCTGATAAAATGGACCGCTATATCAGTCCACTATCAAAATTAAATATAAAGAAAATGAAGGAATTTTTTAAATTCGACAAATAAGAAGACGCCTATATCCACAATGGAGTTGTGTAATCAAGGCACAGAGATTATTAAATAACGGTTTATTTGAATTTGGGCGTAAACTACGTCTCATATATCTCAAAAAACATACATAAACGCTTATGGAATTTAAATAATAATGTTAATGCGTCCTACAAGGAATTAAAGCTATCTTAAAACGCTATAATATACACGAAAAGTCCGAGGTGACAGTGACGTGGCGCATGGCAAGCAAGCTGTAAGTTTAGTTTAAACCCAGAATATGCTCTCAACCAAACGTCCAGGAAGTTGAGTGGAATTCTGAGTGAATGCTATGCGCTAATTACCGGCAACACGGGTTTGCGTGTAGGCGTTACATATCTTTTTATATTCTAATTAAAGCCAACACGAGATGATGATATAACAAAATATATTTCTATACCCTGGATCATAGACACAAAATGGTGAAACCACAAAGCTTCCGTGCTAAACTGTGATATCTAATTTCCTTATTTTTACTTTCTCTACTACGTATAGTAAGTAGGGGAGGTATTGTATTCCACCCAAAAATTCGATACCGAGAGTTCACAAGAAATATATGTTTTGAGACACCCTGAATCCAAAAAAAAAGAATTTTTAGAAACATGTCTGTGTGTGTGTGTGTGTGTGTGTGTGTGTCTGTGAACAGCATAACTCAGAAACGAACAGTCGGATAAACACCAAACTTGGTATCTAGGTTCAGTATCTTCCAGAGATACGACACGAAGGTTTTCGAGAAAATCCTCTCACCCCAGATTACCGTTCACATGGAACATTTTTCGACAATTTTAATTTTCTCAAAAATGGCTCTAACGATTTTGGTTAAAATATCATATGTTTAAGATATTTTCATGACAAATGAAATGTATATCTCGAATTTTCTGGGGATGTCTCCAAAAGTATTCTTCATTGTGAACGACTTTTGCATAAGTGGTAAACCATAAGAGATAGACAAACTTTTACTACACAAAAAATGTAGATCGCGTTAAAATACACAATTTATGACATATGCATTTTTGTTGTTGAGTGAACCATTTTCGAGATATTGCTTGTTATTCCCTTAAATTCTTCAATACTTATTTTCTCAAATGGAAATTCTTTATTCATTTTTTGTCTTGGATATGCAAAGAGTATTAATCTGTGGCAAAGAGAATGGTGCTGCTCATAGCAACCAGCTATTAAGATATATGTCGATGCTTAAAGGCTACTGTATTGCTATATTGCCCTTGCAAATACAAAACATGGAGAACATAGTACGCCTTAAGCGATAGGAAAATATTTTTAGAACTGGTCGCTATGTGTAAAATGTAATTCTCTTTGCATATCAAAAGATCGTTTCTGCAAATGTTTATCTCGATTAATATGAAATAGATGGAGAGTAAGAGTTTGTTAAAATAGTTTGTACAAGAGTATAGAAAGTCATGTGAGTGTAACACATCAGATTTTTTTTTAGATCAAATACGTACAAACCTGTTTGCGTCTATATCAAATGTACCTGTGTCGGGCTTAAACAGATACCTACATGTAGTTTACCGATAAAGAATCACAAAGAATAATAACATATCAAATGCAAATAAAAATAATAGATGCAAATTAAAACGATAATAACAATGCTAAATATAATACTGGTTACGCAGGGGATTCGAAACACCTATACTGCAGATGGATTACTTACAAACCACAAGCGCGATCCAATTAAGGTATCTAGACATGAAAGATACGTAGTCAATTTAACATAATATGGAGTATTTACTTATGCCAGTATACATTTTCAGTTGTGTAAACGTTAGCTGTCTAATTACGAGTGTATTCAAAGGTGATGCTATAACATCAGCTATATTAACAGTAATTTACCCGAGTGTGCAACCAAAGACATCCACGTTACACACTTTGGGTAGATCCTACCATAGGAACCGATGTTTTCATGTTGGAGTATAAATTGCGGATGGCATAAAACTTCAAAAGTAGGGGCGGCTGTCTCATCTTGTATATTTCAAGCTAAAAAGAGGTTCCAATTAATAAGAGTGCACACAATCTAACCATATTATTTTTTGGCAGTATTCACGCGTGAGCGATTCTTTTGCCTAGTGTAAAACTCATTGCTACATTTAAGTGCAAAGCTTGTTACTCAAGGACAAAACATTAAAACCAAAGAACATTTCTTAATGTGTTGCAGTTGAAAACCAAACCACCTGCATAACGGGTATAATGAATTTAGAATGTTGTTAAGAATGTGTTACATTCATAAGACTTTCACCACTATTATCGTTTATTTTTATATAGCTTCTACAAACTATTCTTGCGAAATTTATTTTTCTATCTACTTGGTTTTAACTGAGATAAACGTGTGAAGAGATAGTCACATTACACATTTCGTTGTATGTACACTTGGGTGCAAAAAACGTGCCGATATAATAAATTGCGTTTTTAACTGGTAAGGAATTCCTCCCCATTCATGGTTCCACCTCATCCCTTACCTAATTCTAGCAACCCAAGTTGATTGGCGGCTTTTGCATAGCCCTTTTTTTCGCGATGGCGGATGTACACCTGAGGCTAGCATCCAAGGCAGTTTTAGATTCGTTGAGAAAACACAATAAATTCAGTTTGATTAATTCTTCTTCCCTTTCGCTGGAAAGATAGAATGACAATGAAAAAGTACGCAATACCACATAGGGGTATGTTAGCTCCAGGAAAGTTAAGGATGCCTTGTGTTATACCAGTCAACTTGGAGCCAAATGGAGAATTTCATGAGGTGTTATTACATCAAAATCTTTAGAGCCATTTGCTGGAAAATTAAAAATGTCGAAAATTTTTCCGTGTAAAGGGTATTTTGTGGCGATGAGTTGTTCTTAAAAACCTTCGTGCCACATCTTTGAAAGATACTGAACTTGAACACTGGGAAGAAGTTATTTTGTTGTATTGTTATTTGCCCCACGCTGGGCGCCAATTTGAAAAGAACGTTTGTTGTTTCACGTATGGAAAGCCAATTTGAAGTAGGAGTTGTATTGTAGTTCAACTGTTGGGGAGCCGAACTTGAAGTAGCTGCAACCGCACGTATGGTAAAAAGTTTCCGGTAGCCTTCGCCCTAAAATGTACTTTCCGGTGCCCTTTGCCCCCCAAAATGTTTAATAGAATATTAACTTAGTAATTTTTTACTGTTTCTTTAAATATTATATTTGCCTCTATTATTGTTGAGACATGGGTATTTTTGCAGGGAGTAATGCGGCTAAGAATGTAGGCTTACACAGATTATAATTTTTACTTCACTACATTTATTAATCCTTGACACAATTTAAATAGCACTTCACTGATATAGAGAGCTGTGAGATTCTTTTATTAATTACTTGCACTTTTTAACACGTAAACTATTTTCGTCTCACACGAATACGTATTAAATTTCTTGAGGACACTTTTTGCGTCTGGTTAGTAACGCTGTCTGCAACCAACTGAATAGATTTATACCGTCTAAATTTTGTAAATTTCTGTATTTCAAGTTTCTGATTGGCTATTCCTAATCCAATAAAATACCTGTTGATTGGCTATTTTATAAACTGTCACAAAAATTACATTATTGTTGCTCCAAGAATGACTAGTAGTATTGCCTCAAGGTTACCTCATTGTTAACAAACTTTAAACCTATTATTCTCACAGGTCCTACATTATTAAATTACGTAATACATTCAGATAACATCCTTACATGTACACAATAATATAAACATATACGATGAGTGCAATATACACTGTTTATATATTGTTACATATACATATTGCTTTAAGGCGGGCTGTTATTATTTTTTTTATTATATAATTTGACTAAAATCATTTAAGTGTTAAAAATACTTCCTCAGTACTATGTTGGTATGTCGGACTTTTCCTTTTAGAGTTATACTGTTCACAGACACGCGCGCGGTGGGAACTTCTTCTAAAAATCTTTTTTGGGGGGGGCAGGTTAGGGGCTTCAGAACGTGTATTTACGGTGAAATCTCGACATCTAATTTTTGGATGGAATGAAATACTTCCTCTAATTACTGTAAGTGCGTAGTAGAGTAAGTGGAAACAGGTGTAGCGTTTTAAGATATGTTGTTTCTATGAGCTTGTGTCTTCTTGACCTTACAGGATGTAAACGCACACGTTGGAAGTGAATTTTACAAGTTGTAGAGAAAACTCAACAGTTGTTGACTTACATATGCGTAGGTAGCATTTTGGAAAAGAGTTCTTGGAGTTTCACAAGACACATCAAATTCGGGGGTATTGAGGAAGGTGGGATGTTATAAAGACGCAATACACTGCAAAATAGGAGCAGTGAAGTACTGGCTGAGGCTGATGCAGGGGGATAACTCCACATTATGATCCAAATGTTATAAATACCAGTGAGAAAACCTGTCTCCTAAGTTTTAGGCAACTGATTTGGAAAGGGGTTTGAGGACAATAGGAATGGGGTCAGTATGGCTAAGAGCTGAAACAAATGACAAAAGCATATGGAAAGGTGTTAAAAGAAGAATAAGAGACATCAACCAACAGGAAATAGAATCGGATTGTAAAATTAAACCTTCTCTAAGTCTAGCAAATAAAATAAAATTGAATCGGGGTAAAGAGGCATATATACTTAACTTAGGAAAAAAGGAAACATCAGGAATGGCATGGTTTAGACTGGGGGGCTGGAGAGCACAGAAAATGACTGACGATCCTGGCAGGAGAATCTGCCCATTCTGTGATTTGGATAAGGACTGGGTACATATTTTGGCAGAATGTGCACAGTGGGAGAACCAGCGAACGACTAAACTCAAACAAAAATTCTTAAGTCCCTCAAGAAAGAGATGGGTATGTTGGGAGCTACTGGCTGACCAGAGGAACTGGCAAACCATGGGCAATTTCTTTGTCAATTCAAATGGTCAAATTTGCTGAGTTAGACAAAGGTAGTTTATCTCCTTTTCCTTTTTCTTGTTCTTTTTTTCTGTTGTTTATTTTGTCACCATAGCTTGTATCTTAAATATGCATGTACGGTCAATGGCCCATGCACTAATTACTTGTGTGATAACTTCAATAATTTGAAACCAATAAAGATACATAAGCGTGTTTTAATATGTGGTTAATCATTATTAAAACCTGAGCCATACCATCACTGTTTTCTTTTCTGTTAATTATTGTGACGCCCAATGCAGTGATTCAACCCGCTTGAATCCATCATAATGTCAACGCACGTTAAAACGGAGTGTTTTTTTGGCTACACTTTTTTCTGATTGAATAAGTTAATTTAGTATGTGATCACTTGACGTTTTCAAAATTCATAATATTACAAAAATTTGTACAATAAAAAGTTTGTGAAATGTTTTAAAGAACTTCATGGGAAAATTAAAACTTCCACTTGACTCACCAAATCAGTGATTTCATTTTGTGCCACTCGTGCCATTCTTCTCCTTCTCCCTCAAATTTCGTGTTTGTGAGTGGTAGGACTTTACTGTGACACAGTGCTAATACAACATAAGTTTGCTGTAAGGTAGACAAACCAAAGAACAAAATAGGGGGATGGGTTAAAGCTCGCGTCCTTTCCAGTATCAACCCTGCTCTAAAGCTAACTTCTTGGGTAACATCATCTATTATATTAAATATAAGGGAAGTGAGATGGGAATGGGAAAAGAATGCTAAGCAGTATATCGGATTTAAATGAGGAACTGTTAGCCTAATGAAGCAAACCCAACACACATGATTGTGAAATGCTGTATGCTTGGGTACGATCGGCAATAGGAGACGTCTCCACGCTGATCATGCCCAAATGAATTTTAATAGCTCAACACTCAATAAAGAATAAAGATAAATATATTAAATATTTGTAATTTGTCACTGTAATTGATATTCTTAGGTTTGCTCATCACGAAACAGTTTCAGGTAAAAATGGCAGAAGTATTTGCTTTTACCGTAGCCTATAATAACAACTGGTTTAACTCTACAAGGCAAAGGCTCCTGATTCCTAAAGGTTTCTTAGTGAGACCTTTTGTTCTAAAATCTACCTTTGTGGTCCTCTTCTGGACGACATATTGAATAAATAATGGAGGAAATGAATGCATCCAGGTTCAAAGAGGAAGAATCATAGGGATAGAATCTCATTGAGGCTATGTATTCCTTCACTAGCAGATCTTCCATAGGTGCGTGAAGGTGGATTTCTGCTAGCAATGTGTTCACTATACCAATGCTATTCAAATGCTTTCTTTTTCCCACACACGCATAGCATACTGCTGTGGTCCTCCGTAGTCTAGGGGTACCATGCTAGCCTCTAGTTCCCGAAGTCGCGGGTTCAAACTCGGCGAGGGCGATGGATTTTTTCGAGCGTAAAAATCCTTAGCATGGCTTCCTTCGGAAGGGAAGTAAAGCGGTAGTCCCATGTCGTAGATTTATAGTACGTAAAAGAACCTCAAGCCCGATAAATAGGCCTCTGAGCGAAATTTCCTGTCTTTCACGCCCTATATAGAATGGGACGCTAAGGACCATAGTAGTTAAAGATCGTCCATAAATAAAACTCAATTTAATTTAATAGCAGTTTTTCACTGCAAACCCAACCTCCCCCAATCTTCTGCCTTTTCTGCTTACCTTATTGTCTCCGTGTATGAACAATTTATGTTAATTATAATCAAACACGTGGCTTTGCTTCTGTCTGAAACCCTGTTCCATTCACAATGTCTACCAGTGCATCTCTTGACAACCGTTTTTTATCATCCAATGTCCTATATCGGTTTTGTTTTTCCCCTGATTCATCAGTTCCGGAATTGTTCTTCTCCCGTCCACTCCTTTTAAACAAAGTAATTGTTTAATTTTTTTGTCATTTCACATTTTTCAATCGTCTGTATATCCAAACTTCAACTGCATATTTGCCAGTCGTTTCCCACTTCGTCGTAACGTTATAGTTTCCACCCTATACAGTAATACACTCCAAACAAGCTGCTTCACTAATTTATTTGTTAGTTATTTCTTCAAGGGTAGGCACAATATGTTTATTTTCCCCTCTAAGGCTTCCTTCGCTATTTCTATAATGTTTGGCTTCTTGAAAACACATCATATTACTATTTTTATACATTCCAGGTATATACATAATAAGTTAATCGTAAACAGTTTCCTTAATTTGATTTTTCCAACGCTAGTAAATAGTATACACTTTTATTAAGGGGGCTGATGGGTAAAGTTTCTATTTTGCACATTCTTAAAGCTACATAATTTTTGTACACATATTTGGGGTGTTATGTGGAACTATTTGGCAAAGTTACATTTTTCTATGCTAATTAGTTTTTGAATTATTGAAAATTTTCTTTCAAACATTTCTTTCACCCCACACTTTTTAAAAAAGTTGGAAAATTGTTTTACAAAACCAGAAACTCATACAGAAAAGCTTAGCGCATGGGTTTTGTAATATCTTAACTGTAAGGGATGTTTAAAAAAATATGATCTACATAGCAAAAATTTCAAAATTTTTGCAATCATTATACACATTTTATTTTTTATCTCAGAAAGTACTAAGTTAATCCTGAATCCCATGCGTTAGTTTTTTATTCTTTATAGAATGTACAACAAACATTTTAGCCCTCTAACACCTAATTTGTGGATGTAACTTTGTTTTGAATGAATAAAGGTGTACCAGAAATTAAACTGAGGAAAAATGAGTTTAAAAGTTTGGATGTAGTTAACCAGAAATAATGACTTACGGACCTTCCTAAAACTGTGCAGCTTAGATGTGTAATTTGTACTCTTTTTTTCATTACAGGCACTGCAAATCAGTTCTAATTTATGGCATAAGCCAAGCCTTTCAGTGCCAAGTCCTATATACAAACACTTTTGATTGTGGTCATTCGCCGACGATGAAAGTAAACTGCTATCCACCAATATATATTTACACTCTTCATTATTTATAACAGATATATGTTCACAATTATCCTCCTGCTGTTTCTGCCTTAAGTTTTTCTTTTGTACACCATATCCTTGCTCATCTAACCCTTCATCACTGATATTATTTACAATACTTACATTGTTTCTGGATCATGTATATGAAAAACATACAATTTGAGGTTACACGACATCTGCTGTTACTATGTTATTCCGACCACGGTGATTCAGTGACAAATCAGAAACTAACCTCCATGGAAAAAATCCAACAAAAAAGGGTAATAAAAAAAAAGCGAATTGTTTGCTTCATGCAGCGATTTCATCGCCTACCACACTTCCTCAGGGTCATTTAAGGAGCGCAGACCTTTAAATATGATGTAATTATAGCAACTTCCAGGCACTGTAGTGCTTTAAAAGTTTGTATATGTACAATTAAAACCACCTAGTATTTTTTGGTATAAAAACACAAAATGTGAAATTTTGTATTTTTGGCCACATTTTCACCCGTTTCCTCTCTTAATTGCGTTTAACGTTAAGAATCGTTCAAGCATCAAATTACCTAAAGTAAATGTCATTCAAATATTAATATCTGCACCAGCAAATGAAATACTTTATTGTAATTATAAGCAATAGGGGTATAGTTGTGGATTCCTAGTGAAAATTATAATCTAAATGTTATGTTTTAAATGTTATTTTTGTTCAGAAGCCCCGACCTCAGGTGCTGAATTTTGAGGATATTTTACATTCGCAGTCATTGGCTGGAGTTAAAGAGAAGTTAGGGAGGATCTTACCTACGCTACCAGCGACAGCACTGCTTTGATATACAGCCAATAAAATCGAACCGAGACCGGTGCAAACGTTTACATCTTGTACAGTTCTTATGGTAACCGAGGAGTAGCAGGCAATATTATACATGTTCTTCATGCAATGATTGATATAACTTGATACACTGCTGGAAAAATCGGCCCTGAAGTATGAATGCTCCCACGTAAGTGTACACTTCTTGCCTCTATACAGGCGTCCTCTCTATATTCAATTTCTTTGCATCTGCTTTCAACCATTTTCAGAGCTGTAGCAATAAGTACGTTCTTCAGTTACAAACCCTCAAACCTGTCACTGTGTCCTTTAGACGACTTATTTTTTTTCAATTCCAGATTAACAAGAAATGGAAACCACACTTAAGTTCTGCAGAAATGTAATGTCAATTTTAGACATCGAATTTATATTGAAGAAGCTATTTTTGTTGTATGGTTATTTTTACGTTGTTATTTGCCCCACGCTTTGTGCGTCAATTTGAAGTAGTTATTGTTGCTGCTACGTATGGAAAGCCAATTTGAAGTAGGAGTTGTATTGTAGTTAAAGTGTTGGGGAGCCAAACTTGAAGTAGTTGCAACCGCACTTATGGTACCCGGTAGCTTTTGCCCCAAAATTTAAAAATATTAGCTTTGTAATTTGACTGTTTCTTTAGATATTATATATTTATGTTTGCCTCGGCTGCGTCAGTATTTTTGTTAGAGACATGAATTTCTTAATAGAGTGTGGTGCGGCTGAAGAATGTAGGCTTACACAGATTATAATTTCACTTCACTCCTTTTATTAATTATTTGCACTTTTTAACACGTAAAACTATTTTTTTCTCACACGAATACGTATTAAATTTCTGGAGGACGTACCTCTCGTCCGGTTAGGAACACTGTCTGCAAGCAACGCGTCCAGTTATGAGCACTGTCTACAAGCAACTGACTTGATTTCTACCGCCTAAATTTGTAAATTTTTGTATTTCAAGTCTCTTATTGGCTATTCCTAGTCCAATAGAATACCTTCATTTCTGGTTTTTGATTGACTATTTTATACACTGTCACAAAAATTACATTATTGTTGCTCCACTAATGACTAGTAGCATTATTAAACTTTCTTACTCATTATTGCCTCAAGGTTACCTCATTGTTACCTCATTGTTAGCAACTTTTAACCTATTATTCTCACAGCTCCTACATTATTAAATAACGTAATACATTCACATAACATTATTGAACATGTACGTAATAATATAAACATTAATACAATGACTTATATAATTTTTATATATTGTTACATACACATATTGCTTTAAGGTGGGCTGTTATTGAATTTATATATTATATAATTAGACTGAAATCATTTAAGTGTTTAAAACACTGCCTCAATATGCACTAAAAGTATCTAAAATATTAATGTATTTATGCTGTCAAAATCTTTAAAATATACTCTATAATTTCGAAAATGTGCACTAAGCATGCACCAAAATTAACTTTAAGCTTTGTGGCGGCGTTCTCTACCCCTATTTCTTGCAAAGTCGTGGATTGAAGAGATGACGTCGATGATGGTACCCGGTCTAGAGATGTCCTCTGACCTCTGCGTTGTCTTAGGATCAGGGGTTTATCCGAGGGTCGATCCTATTCTCCTCGATGTATGCTGTAAATAGATGGCGATGACCAGGATACGGGAGGCAGGTTTTGGGTGCACTAAAAAGATATTCGGATTTTACTTTTGGTGAAGCCTGTGGTCGTTATGCTCCCTGCAAGATTCTGTTGTTAGTATCACTTTGTATTCCGTTTGCTGCGCTACCGTTCGTTTGTCCGCCGTCTTCTATGTAACAATGCGCGGCGATTTACTCACGGTTACTTCACCTTATTCCTCAATACTTTTTTAAATTAATAATTGATTCCCGCACTTTGTTCGGTGATTTAATTTTCTTTCTCGCGTCACAAATTTTCTTGTGGTCTTAGCTACTAAGAGATCGGAGTGAGTATGAGAGACTGGCGATTTCACTCAAGAACACCCTTATGTTACATGATGACAACCTTCGTGATTTTCTACGAGTCAAGTTTTATCACCTTTCCATTGGCTAAATCCCCTCAATGGCCCTGGTTGAAACTCAACGGTGGTTTTTAAGAACGTTGGACAGACGCTGTTGCCCCCCTTCAACTGGTAAAGTCCCTCTAGAATACAATGAAACCACGTGGCCTTCACACCCTCGCGCTCAGACATGGCAGAAGATTGTGGTCTACGCTTTATTTTGTAGTGAAATCTTGCAAGAAACACTGCGTGATTACGGCGTCGTTTATTAATTAATATACAAAAAACTTATAACAATTTGATAATTCTCCTTAGGTGTTAATTATATGTTTCTGGGGCTAAAATTATGGAATTTGACGAGATTTGATCTTAATCTCTGTGATTATATAGTTAACTGTTTCTTTTGTGGTCACCAGAATTAATGCTTGTACATTTTAGTGCTTGCAATGTATATTCTTCCTTAGACATATTTCGGTAGTTATAATTTGATTTGCTGTATACAATGATAATTTTTTCTAAATGCCCCGGTGTAAGTTTATGAAGTTAACATGAGTTTGTATCTAAAAATGTTGTTTTGAGAAAACTCAATTTAAAGTTTGAACATTAAAATTCTGACACACTTCAGTACATTCCAGGGTCATAATCATCAGCACCTTGATTCCTGGATTGCTTCAGCTTTTCTGATTGCCTTCTCTTGGTCCTGACCTCTTTTGTTAATTGCTGAACTGCTCGCTGGGCATGATACAGTCGTTCGTTGTTGAAAGATACAAAAATGTTCTAAAAAGGGGCGTTGCATGACAGCTTTAAATGAATGCTGACTAGCATTTAAATGTTATTTAAATACCTTAAAAGCCTCTTAACTCCCCAAAAGTATATACTTTCTGAAACTGGAAATAATAGAGGTTTTATTGGTGCCTAAAACAAAAATTTTATTTTTTACCGTTTCAGAGTACGTTGTCCCGTTAACTGCACATTAAAAGTAAAACAAACTAAATCGAACGTAAAAGAATTCTTCCGTCATTTCTTGCAAACGTAGTTTTCATATTTGTAGGTAATATTCAGCGAGTAATTAAACCTTATTATTGAATTTTCTGGGCACTACACTGTTGGTTGGTTGAGCTTTCCTCGTGAAATTTCATATATAGCTCTATTCTTTAGGATATCATAGATATCAAAGCTGATTTCAGGATAAAAACGTTGAATGGATAAGTTACAATCAGTTTTTCGATAATCCAGGTAAATCTGTGCAGTCAAAATTCTTTCAGGAAATTGTGCTAAAAGAAATAAAAGACTGGGACGAAACATCCCCCCCAGCTGTGCTAAATTCGCTCTACAACTACAGGGATTATCGCGTATTTCCTACATTATGACAGGAAAACCAAAAGCGAAATTTGCAGCTTACACTTCCCGAGGAAATATGGTCAGTGCATGACGCAATCACAACAGCTTCTCATATAGTCAGAGCTGTGGTCGATGCAGCAATCATTACTATAATTTAACCCGTCCATCAAACAGCGTTAAATGTTGCATATAACCATACAAATTGAAAGACCGCAAGAACTGGTCTGATTACATTGTTTCACACGAGGTAGCAAAAACCATTGAATTCCCAAATATGCAGCAGGATGTGGTCTAGAAACATTTTGTAGAACATTTGTCACTCCTGTTAAATATAATAATAATCGTCATCTCTATGGATTAGGCTAGTCAGCCCGTTCCAGCGATTCATTGGGAGCCTAGCTCTTTCATCCTCTAAAGTCCCTTGTACACGATCAAATTTTTGTAAATTCAATACTTTGAATACTTTTCAAGAGTTGTCACAACTTTGCAACTTTTCTTGTCAAATTGCTTCCAATACTTTTAAACTCTTTGAAAGTCTTGAAAGCAAATAAGGACATGCTGTAAACGATCAAAGATTTGACAACGATTTGTAGGTTTTAGCCAATGAAATGCGAGTATTTACAGTGCGTCACGAAATCTGCAACATGGCTAGGTATGTTGTATTCGAACTGATTAGGTTATACATAATCTGGCCATGTGCGATGTCTAGGACTCTGTGGATTACCACAAGATGAACCAGATGAAGGCATATGAAGAAATAACTGCCAGACAGATTTTCAAACTAAGTAGATATACGTTAATGCAATGTTATATAGTGTAGTTAACCTATCAGTTGGTGTTATTTCCATTGTATTCCACACTCGTAATGTCATTTCATTGGATATAATACGTGAAAGTGCTACATAATGTTGGTATAGAACAGTATTTCATTGCAAACTGTTATACCGTGACACAAATACAACACATTTATGACATTGTCAAGTCCAATCTTGTCACATGTTGAAAAACGTTTGACAAGTTTTCTTGTAAATTCTTGAATTGAAAGAACAGTTTGATTGTGTACAGGCGGCTTTAGAGCCACCCTGGATAGCAGCTTTCATCTGCCCTGAACATAATTCTGTCCACTATCTTAGGTAGCTACTAGTGGTACCTTCTAAACCTTGCTTATGTAGATCTTGACATATATTTGCATCTTTCACTTTGTTAAATATCTTAAGTTGCTCATTTCTGCTCACCACAACATATCCGTCTTTACTTTCTCTACTACGTATAGTAAGTAGGGAAAGTATTGCATTTCACCAGAAATACACGTTTTGAGGCCCCCTGAATAAAAAAATCATTTTTAGAAAAAGGCCCGTGTGGTGACTGTGAACAGCATAACTCATAAACGAAAAGTCGGATAAATACCAAACATGGTATTCAGGTTCAATATATTTCAGAGATGCGATACGAAGATTTTCAAGAAAATCCCCCCACCCCAGACTACCTCCTACATGGAAAATGTTTGAACATTTTGATTTTCTCAAAAATTGCTCTAACGATTTTGATTAAAATATCATTATGCACATCATAAATTTTCTGGGAATGTCCCCAAATGTCCTCTTCATCTTGAATGACTTTTGCATAACTGGAAAACTGTAAGAGATAGACAAATATTTACGACACAAACAATGTAGACCTCGTTAAAACACACAATTTATATCATATACCTACATTTTTTTTGCCGAGTGAACCGTTTCCGAGATATTCCTTGTAATGTGTGGAACTCGCACCCGGGTTCGATCCCCGGCGACCGTCCACTCTGACCAATGAGTTTTTTTCGTAGTTTCCCCTAGGCGAATTTTGAGGGGGTTCACTTCTACCACGACTCTCCTTCTTCTCATTTCCTGTACACATCATCTTCCTTGTCATCTGTTTCAGGGTTGTAGGTTCAGGCGACGGTGTTTGGCGAGTTGCGGCTTGGCGGTGGCTGTGCGTTTAATCTGGAAACATTAGGGATCCCGTTCAGGCTTGCGCCCGCCGTCATCGCCCTTCGGGTGTCTCCCCTCATCCTTCCCTCCCGGGGATCAAGGTAGAAACACAAGGGCCTGGATGACCTGGGTGCAATGCTCTGTCGCGGTTTCGGGGGCCCCTCTTTAACTTCTGTATCCAATAAGTTTGTTTATTAGAGAATACAATAATCTTTTTATTAAAATTTATCAGCAATTTTTTAAATGATCTTATTAACACGAAAGTAGATCCATTTGTTTTTGTCATTCTAAAACTAACACAAAATCTCATTCACAGGAAAAGCTGTTCAAAGTAAAAATGGAGAAAACGAACTAACGAATATTTGCAAAGAAGCTCCATCCTTAACAATTTGTGAAGCAAAACTTCCCCAAGGCTTAAGTGTGTAGGAATTTGGAGTATTATTCTGTAAGGTGGTCCATAATTTGAAGTAGAAAATAGCAGATGTAGGACAATTTAAGAAATATATTTAAAATATCAGTATTGTGCCTAAGATGATAAAATGTATACGATATTAAAGAAGATTTTCTAATTAATAATGCTCTACAAAAAAATGAAAATGTAATTTTGGGCAGTTTTCGCCATTAGGTCCCCTTAATAGATCTCCATTTCTATCGTCTTTGAATAATTTGGTTTGGTACGTTTTCTTTTCGATTTAGTAATCCGGAAGGCCTTTGTATGTTTATGCAATTTTACGGTAAATACGCTTGGTTTGAATATTTTGAGGCCCAGTACCATGTCAAGGTGAATTCCAAACTTTCTACTGAATGGCTACTAGTTCGCAACCTGGAGTAATTGCGTCGTAACACGTGAAACGTAGGACTGTATTTTGTTATACCCGACCGGAGCATTCAAATTAACGTACACGATGGAACAAGCAATATCTTGTAAATCGATACGTACCTGTAGGAACTTCCTGATGAAATGCGGCATTTTAGAATAGTGGTCACAGGATAAAGTTAACAGGGTTGGAAGTCCCTAGGGCAAACATAAACTATATTGATCAAGCGTAAGTAGGGGTAGCCACCGATGTTTGAACTAAAGTGAGTATACTGAAACTAATCAGTCTAACACAAGCTGTGTTTGTAGACACAACTAGACCGGATCTTAATCACAGGCTGCGCAAAACCTCGGCTACCCGTGGGAATATGCGGGGCGGATTTTACTCAAAATCAGTTGAAATGTCGATTCTAAACCTGGGCTCCACAACGTGTATTAAGTATAGATATGAGTCGTGTTATATAACTGCAAGATCACTTGGTCCAAGTTAAACCTTATTTATAACGTTTTAATGGGACACTCTGGTACCAAAATAGCAAAACCTGTTTTTTTCCAGAAAAACAATATCTTCAACATGTCTAAGATAAATCCAGTAAATATTACGTTTAAAACTTCCTGAAAATTGGTGTAATCCAACTTGATAACTGCAATACCTCCAACACTTTGTTGGTTTAAAGACATCGCATCTCTCACTCTCCAACACTTACACTTCTAAATTACCCGTCCAACACTGCGCGTGTAACACTAGAGCTACACCCCTCAACCCTTCTCTTCAAAGGGTGCTTCGAACGCAGGAGTACTTTACTGCCTTTACTGCAAACACACTCTCCTACATTCTTCCCTATTTTCCTTTCTCCTCCTGAGAAAAGGTGTTATCTTTTATTAAAACACATTCATTATTTATATAACCTATCCATTCCACAGCTTGCTTTATTTATATACCTAGCAATAAAAAGTACCAGATATAAATGTGACATGGCTGGAAAGAATTTACACTGCCATAGTAGAAAATAGATAGATAGACAGATAGATAAGGTATTTTTATTGTTTCAAATTATTGAAGTTATTTCACAAGTATTTATTGCATGGGTCATTGACCGTACATGCATATGTAAGATACAGTAGGGCGACAAAATAAACAATAGAGAAATAAAACACAATAAAAAGTAACAAGAAAAAGGGAAATAGAGATAAATTACCTTTGTCTAACTGAACAAATTTGACTTAGCTTCGCGCACTTTAGCCAAAATGTTGCCCATGTTTTGCCAGTTCCTCTGGTCAGCCAGTAGATCCCAACATGCCAATCTCTTTCTTGAGGGACTTAAGAATTTTTCTTTGAGTTTAATCGTTCGCTGGTTCTCCCACTGCACACATTCCGCCAAAATATGTAGCCAGTCCTCATCCAAATCACAGAATGGGCAGATTCTCCTGCCAGAATCGTCAGTCATTTCCTGTGTCCTCCAGCCCCCAGTCTAAAAATAAGATGATGTATGGGATAGAGGTATGGGGGGGTAGATGATGCTTGGAAAGAGATTGATAAAGTAAATAGATCCTTTTACAAATATATCTTAGATCTACCAATAGCTCCACCTAATTGGGCAGCTCAGCTGGAACTAGGCAAATATTCGTTCAAGACGAAAATTATTACAAGAGTTTTAAAAAACGTATATAGAATTTTAAATCTGAAAGACAACTATATCAAAGAATGTTTGCTTACGCAAGAGAGAAGTAAATGGAAAGTGTCATTGATAGTAAAACTTCAAGAAGTGATGGAACAGATAGGTATGGGAGATGGTTGGACTATTAGGGAATATTCTATGGAGTGTCTTTGGAAAGATGTGGAAATAAGGTTAGAAGATATCGATGGACAGGATATTTTTGGTAGCATAAGTGAGAGAAGTACATTCAGATTATATAGAGTAATAAAAGCAGTTTGCGACGGGAAGGATTTGCTTGGGCAAGAACAAGAGCCAGTAAATTGAAGGGTATAGGACAGGATGTAGCAAATGAATGTCCAATATGTAATGAAGAGATTACGGACTATCATTGTATATTATATTGTAAGCAAATAAAGATATGGAGAGATCAGGTTTGTCAAAAGAATTGGGAAAAATTGGATGGGGAAATAGTAATAAGCAAAATTTTGAATGTAAAAGGGTAAAAAATATAAAAGCCATGGTAAAGTATTTGGGTAAGGTAAAGAGAAAATGGGTAAGAATGGCTACAAGGAGATAGGAAAAAGACATAGATAATGAATTATTATGAGCAAAAGATATTGGGCTTTCATTACGCACATAACTTGAGGTTGTGTGTATTGAGGCCACAAATTAATATAGGTAAGTAACTAAGAAGTTATAAATGTATGTTTATCAGTACATAGTAAAATAGAAAAACAGATATTTGTGTTATGTTTTATTGCGGTAACTATTAAGTAAATAAGTGTAAATTACTATGTAAAAGGAGTGATTGTATTAATTGACTAAATTGAATATTAGATAGATAAATAATGTATCTTTATTGGTTTCAAATTATTGAAGTTAATACATAAGTATTTAGTGCAGGGTCATTGAGCGTACATGCATATTTAAGATACAATTATGGTTACAAAATAAACAACAGAGAAAGAAAAACACAACAAAAATGAACAAGAAAAAGGGAAATAGAGATAAATTACCTTTGTTTAACTGAACAAATTTGACCTAGCTTCGCGTACTTTAGCCAAAAAATTGCCCATGTTTTGCCAGTTCCTCAGGTCAGCCAGTAGATCCCAACATGCCAATCTCTTTCTTGAGGGACTTAAGAATTTTTCTTTCAGTGTAATCGTTCGCTGGTTCTCCCACTGTGCACATTCCGCCAAAATATGTACTCAGTCCTCTTCCAAATCGCAGAATGGGCAGATTCTCCTGCCAGAATCGTCAGTTATTTTCTGTGCCCTCCAGCCCCCCTGTCTAAACCATGCCATTCCTGATCTTTCCTTTCTTCCTAAATTAGGTATACCGTAGTTCAATTTTATTTCATTTGCTAGACTTAGAGAAGGTTTAATTTTACAATCCGATTCTATTTCCTGTTGGTTGATGTCTCTTAGTCTTCTTTTAACACCTTTCCATATGTTTTTGTCATTTGTTTCAGCTCTTAGCCATATTGACCCCATTCCTATTCTCCTCAAACCCCTTTCCAAATCAGCTGCCCAAAACTTAGGAGACAGGTTTTCTCGCTGAGTAAATTGAATATTGAATATAAGAGGCGTGTTTTTAAAGTAAGCACCGTTTCAATATTTTGCCGCTGCAGTCGCGATTTTCAGCATGCACGATCACTTTCTCCATTCATTAGTAAGCCAGACGCAGCTGTGAGCGATCATCAGTTTGTGTTTTCCTGTTGTTAGAGCGTTTCGAAGAGTTCAAAGCAATCGAACGGCAACTCGGATCAGTGATTCGTTTTTTGAATGCGAGAAACGTTACGCCAGCAAGCATTTATCGCTAATTGTTTGAGGTTTATGAGGAAACAATAATAAATGATAATGCCCGGCCACACACAGCCAAACAAACTCGAGATTTGGTCGCATCATTTGGTTGGGAACAATTCGATCATCCTCCCTACAGACCGGATTTGGCACCAAGTGGTTTTCATCCGTTTCTTCATCGGTGGAAAACATTTTAACGACCATGGTGTTGTGAAACAAGAAGTGCAGACTTAGCTCTTATCACGGACGGGATCATTCTTGACAAAAGCATACAAAAACTGTTTTCCCCTTACAAGTGCCTGAATAACAGCTGTGACTATGTGAGAAGTAGTGTAAGGTGTAAGGTAGTGAATGATAAAATATTTGGAAAATAATGTTATGTTATCGATACTTACTTTAAAAATACTCCTTGTATGTAAACGCCTCTAACCGTTCATCACTTCATCAAACCGCCGGGTTTCAGCACTACACAATATCACACTCCACACAAAGCACAGTTAGTCCTCTCTTCAAGGTTTCACGTAGTCGTCTGCTGCTAGCTTTCCCTATCAGTCGTGACATTGCTTTCTTCCACGTATATCAAACATCAACCAACTCTCTATGTAGATCTAGCCATAATTAGATATTAAATAATACCCATAGCATTATTTTATACTATTTCTCTTTTCTTCTTGCAGGTAAGTGCTGAAAATGATTACCAGGGCCCTATCTAGAATACTACAGCTGCACATGAAAGGTAAGAGAGAAAGTTATGTCAGCAACAGAATATCAATCTTGAAACAAAAAACCAAAACACTTGCTAATTATTCTGACGGGATGTATAACATTTTACTCTCCCACTTTTTGGGCATTGAATATCCATTTCTTATGTACAATAAAGTTAATTTCTTTCAAAGATGTGATATTACTGTGAGATGAAGAAATGTATACATCCAATTGTACTAGGAAGCAAATGGTCCTTAATAAGATTGATACTGTTTTAATTGCAACAAAAATCGCATCTGTCTAAGCTCATATTTCCTCATAATTTACTCATCATTCAGAAGAAAAATTCAGAAAATATTTCGAACTAGTTTATTTATGATTCCTCGATCCGAAAATAATAGCTGCATTTCCTCAACAAGATGTTCTCGTCTAGAAGACAAACTTAATCACTAGGTGTATTTTACTATTGACTGTCTCAGTTTGTATTAAACATGCAAAGAAGCTAATACAGTCCTATGATGTGAATGGTAGAAAATATAACCAATCTGACACGAACACTATTAATTTTTAACTTGGCAAAACTAAATTAATAACAACAAATCAGTATACAAAAAAGGAAAAAGTGATAAAGAAGCCATAAATTTAAAAGAACATTGTTTCGTTTTTTGATAATTCATTTTTATTTGTATCCTACAAGATACATTACCAAGAATAGGGCAATGATCAAAGCAATATAAACAATACATTGTGTCAATATAAGTGTAAAAAAATGTGAAAAAGATAATCTCAATTCACACTGAGCAAATACACATTGATATTATTTATTTATGGAAACAATTGCAGCTATCTACAAAACACAGTCTTACATTACACTTTCTATATGCAACACTTGTTTGTCCTTTTGTCCTGACTGTCTATCTCTTTTATGACTGATTCAAAAACATTCATCGCCTTCAGTATCGGATTCTGCTCCTGGTTTGGGCAGCAATGCCTAAAACACCATTTTTTTCTGCCTTTGACATAAAGTTTTCTGAAAAATATTAATTTTAAAATAGAAATTTGACAATAAGCGACTGCAAGAAAAGAAAAGAAAAGCGGTAATGAATGCATATTTCTACATACATTGTGAAAAGAAAGAATTTGAGGTTATCTACTTCATCATCCAAGGTCTTAACAATGTATCTCCAGGGATACACTGTTTTATAGGACCAATATAATTTATTGTATGCTTATAAATGTATTGTATGAAAGAATGAGCATTCAAGCAGTCCATGCGGATTTATTCCAAAACAAATATATTTACTTACCTGGGATATAATGGTTGATGTATCTGAGCCATTTTGATGTCTTGTTAGGCCATATTCTTCACTGTGTAGTTAAGACTCGCATACAGAAAGGGCAGAAAATTCTAGACTGTAGCTTTAGAGTGTCATCTAGTCAGGAATTATGCTCACTAGCAGTTACCATGCATATTCTCCTTGGTGGGAAATTCAAAAGTGTATTTATCTTATAGGATACACTGCCAAGGGTTAATGAGAAACGTTACAAATAATATCTAATCCGACACACATAGCAATTATAGAAGAATTCTGATGGAAAAAATATAGCGTGTCCACAAGTTATCTTTAAGACTTCGGGGATATATAACAAAATTGTGGAACGTTGTTGTCAGTTATATTTGTTTTGTTTAAGAGAGAACTTCTAAAAGTTTTGTTTGCCACTATAGTGGTACTGTATCTGTGGCTGTGTCTGATACTTTTTGTCTGAGGGACATCAAGAAATAATAAAACAATGTCTTGTCATCTCCATTCTAGTACAATCTCCAACAGCTGTTATGGCTGCAGCATCCTTTGTCGCTGAATGCCCAACTTGCTTTCGGTGCACAATGTTCGTAACGCAACCCCAAACAAATAAATACAAAGGGGTTACTTCGGATGATCTTGGTAGCCAATGAATTGAGCCATTCCTGGCAATCTAATGTCTAGAAGAAATAGTCCTTAAAGAACATCTGTACCTCCAGAGTCCACTGAGGTGTCGGAACATCCTGTTGGTAAAATATACCTGTCTGGAGATCCTCCACTTGTGGAGAAACGAATTTTCCGGCATATTCATGTAGGAATTAAAATTAATTGTGTGAAGTGAATAGGATCAACTATGAAATTGTGCATAAGACCAGACCATAATTTTACCTTTGGGTTGCTTTTGCGCGACGCTATGCACTTCGTGAGGCTTTTCAGATCCCAAAATGCCATAGTTAAAGCTTATTAAACGTCTGATGCATGAAATGTCCATTGCGGAATAACACACGCTTGAGAAATGCATCTTCTTCATAAATCCGATGAATCATTTGACAAGCAAACTTTTCGCATACGGATTTATTTTGTCTTTTAATGGAATTTAGTATTTGCACTTCGTAAGCATAGTCGTAAAAGTTTACGCAACAATTTCTGTACGGTTGAACGTGCAACTGCCTGGTTACGTACCCAAAAAATTTTTGGGGGTTACTTACAAAAGCGTCACGAAGACGTTCAGCATTATCTTCGCTTGTGCTTGGTCCACCAGGCGTGCTTTTGATTTGCGAGACAACCAAGTTTCAATGCCATGCACGGATTTTTGCTTGCTTTCCGTTATGAGTCCCGAAATTTCGTTGAACCCATGTGCCTGATACTGTCTATATGAACCACGAAGCCATTGCGCCTTCTCTTGTGGAGTAGTCATTTTGTGGAAATATGGCCTCAGATCTTCCTCAGTATTCCGGAAACAAAGTAAAACATAATTTTAAGAGATATTCTGTTAAATACAATACAACAGTACTGTGATACCTCAATCCATTATTTTGTTATTTACGTTTAAAGTTGTAAAGATAATTTGTGGAAGGCCTGTGTATTCCTATACTTCAGTCAGTGTAGTTAATATTCTTGATAACAGTTTTTCAATTTCAATTAGTTCTTTCAAACCCAAACACCCTGTCCAGAAGGGTGCTGTTGGAATGATCTTTGAGAACCATCTTGCAGAAATTCCTAAAATTGATTTCCTGGCTTTAAAATAAATCATAGCTGAATGGACGAAGACTGGGACAAGACTGTTACGAGCTGCCTCATATGAAGAAATACAAAGGCCAATAACAAGGCCGTTTATCTTCAGTTCTCTTTTCCATCTAGATGTTAAGTTAGCCTAGTTCTGCTGTATATCTCATTAAGAAAGAAGATCCTGCAGACAGGCTTGTCCTCTTGCTTGATGCATGAGGGTGGAAATGAAGGGAAAAGAATGGGAGAATGAGGACATCTATGAACACCAAGCAAATAATTATTTAATTAATAAATGCTGTTGCTATAATTATACTTAAGAATGAGTCTAAAATACTGAAGTCGTTCAAAATTCCTCAAAATAAGTAAAACACAAACGGTACGAAGAAAATTAGCTGCGAAGATAAAGGCCCTGAGTCTTGACACAAATCATTTACAGTGCCCTAATGATTGCTGTGCTACGCCCAGCTTTTTGATGCCTCAAAACTCAGTCAAGGTTAATGTACCCAGCTTACCGCTGCAACCAGAAAATCTTCACTGGACAGGCATCAAAGAGAATTTTTTTTTTGATTGGTTAGATATCGAAGCAGCGCTGTCGGTTTGTATTTTAGAATAAATATATCCCTTAAGAAGAGTAGGCTATACCTAGATATACAATCTTTGAAACACTAAAGCCAGAAATGTAATTTTTTGCAGACAAGTTGAAACATTCAACTTTATTATCTCAGCGAAGTTTGGTCCCCATAGGGTTTGACAGACATATTCTTTTTACCGTTATCTTATTCAGTTACTTTGAAATTTGTCATCACTTTGTAGTATTCCTTTCAAACTGTAAAAAGACGTGTAAATATAAATTGTTTAATAAGTTATAATAATTCTTTCAAATATGTGATCATTCAAGGTAATTTTAAGTTTTACTGGTTACCTTTAGTAGAAAGTTATCATACTTTTAAGAACACAAATAAAAAATTATTTTTATAACCCTTATGAAGCTGAAACTACTTCTGTGATACAAAATGTGAATACATATAAAAGGAAAAGAGCTCTGAAGGTGGTGTATGTCCACACTCTATGGGGATTAAAGCGTTTGTGATAAGTAAGCCCCGGATTTTTAGGTTCTATGTATCAGTATATTAGGATTTTATAGGATCTTATATGTTGAATTTAGGAATTTATAGGATCTTTGGCATGTCACTGGACACTTTGTTTAAAACACTAACTTTAAATTGTAAAAAGTTAAATTAACTGTAACTTTAGTATGTATTTGAAAGTACCAAATTCAAAAATGTCGTGTTAGAAGCTCCCTATAACGGAAGAAACAATAATGCATACTACTCAACAGCGCTATTAAAATGTTTGCCTCTAGTTTTCACCTATGTTGCGACATGTAAACATCACACGTTTCAGAAATGCCGCGTCCCACTGACCACCTCTTTCGACAATAGCTAGAAAATGATAACTGAAGGCGGCGAACGTTTTAATTACTTTATTATTGTGGCGGGGCGGCGCCGTGGCCGAGTGGTTAGACCGCTCGCCTCCCACCGAGGCGGCCCGGGTACAATCCCAGGGACCTGCATGTGGGATTTGTGGTGGACGAAGCGGCGTCTGGGCGCGTTTTCTCCGGGTTTCGTTTCATCTACTTCCTTCATCCCATACCAGGCATCGGGCTGATCATCCATCCTGGATGCTCTGTCTGATCCATGAGTGTCTGCTCCTCGACGGGCCTCTGACCCCAGGCACCCGCTTGTAAATCCTGGGGGGTGTAAATCCTACATAAG
This sequence comes from Deroplatys truncata, assembly GCA_030765065.1. NCBI lineage: Eukaryota > Metazoa > Arthropoda > Insecta > Mantodea > Mantidae > Deroplatys > Deroplatys truncata. Next base: position 42,422,344 of record CM060990.1, read on the forward strand.
AGGAGGAAAAACAGATAATGAATGAAAGAATATTATTGTGGCGGACGGTTTAATTAAAGTTTATTATTGTAAGGTATTGCGCAAGATTTCATAATCTAATTATTTAATAGTTTCCTTAATTGGCCTCCCTTAGTTTTAAAAATACTTTTATATTCATAAATCTACTCTTATTTGCTTAAATAACCGAATTACGCACTTTTAGGTTCTATCACGAAAAATAGGCTTTATTAGGTCCTAACGTACAATTAGGTCAATTTAGGCTCTATAAAATTGAAGTATATTACTCGTTGGTAACTAAAACATTAGAATAAACCGAAATTTCGAGTGTAGGAGGTCAGGAATAAAATAGGTCAGAACCTAAGAATCCGGGGCTTAGTGATAAGCACCCAGCAAGAACCGAGATACGTGTGAATGTTTATGTCTGGTATGACTTATTGGATGATTGCAGTATGTTATTTGTTCACCTTTGGCTTTGTATTCGAACTATTGTAAAGAAAGAACCAGTTGGGGAAATGCAGCTATTATTTTAGTATGAAACGGATGTTATGAGAAATATGTTTTACCATCTCTAACGTAATATGTAAATAGGAATTACATTGCACCAATAAATATTTCCGGAGAAGTTCTTACTGCCCTAGAAAATTACTTTTGAAAAGTAGATTTCTATACAAATGACACTTGTTAACAAATTGGACGTTAGAAATAAATTATCTATTTGGAGGCTTCATTTATCCGTGGGTATGCGTGAGTGTAGTGTGAAAGGATAACATCAGTTTAGTTAGCTGATAAATGTTAATATTGACTCAAATATTCTGTTTGGAAAGAGTCGCCGAGTGTTGAATGAAAGAATTAAATTATTTCTATAATAATAATGAAGAGAAGCGTCAGTTGCCGTAAGTGGCAGAAATGTTGCTCGGATAGATCCCTCGCAATAGCCGCTAAATCTTCCTAACTCGAGCGCGTCACTATGTGTTACATAATTAAAATAAAACTAACCACCACACGAGTAATCACAAGAGTCGTCACACGAGTCGATCACATGATTTAGTAAGTAAGAAAAATTAAATAAGTCTGGTTTAGAATGCAAGCTCTTTCTTAACATAAGCTACGATTATCTATCTCTACCCCTACCACCGTTGCTACTCTACGGTCCAATCTTAAAAACCTAGGTATGCGTATCTGACACTGTTTCCGTGCGGTGCCTCTCGAATCTCAGAATTTCATTCTCTTTCTAGTTTACAGAATTCCTGCCTACGTGACTTTTCAAACGTACTGAACTCATTTGTAACTGCATTCCAGGAACTTTTATGCTAACGCTAATGACCTTTTTCTCCGGACAAATATTCCAACTCTTACGTTTGCATTGATTTAATATACAGAAATTATTTATTGCAAATATTTCAGTATCTTACTGTTAATTCTTGATTTAATTATTTATATATGACTGTCAGTAATTACAGTATCACCTTCCAATGACAATGGCTTGCTACTTGGAATTCTAAATATGCTTCTCATAAAGACGAGAAACTGGCAACTAAGTGTTACCGCTTCGTTTACTCGTATCACAATTATTTATTTCTGAAACATCCTATATAATAATTACGGAAATATGTCTGTGCAATGGAATCCCGTGCAGTAGGAGCTTTTCGAAGTTTATTCTATACTTATCATAGGCGCCGATATAGGTTTATTCATGTTCAGGCCAACAGAATCTAAACCATTCTTTTCCAACGACCGTAACAGAAGAAATTAGGAATATTTGTGCATGTTTGTGCATCTGTATCTGGAGCGACCAATAAAATATTTCATTCCATTGGTTACATCAGCGCAAACCTTGTTCCCGATAACACGATATTGCAATATATTACTATGTTTAGTACAATGCTTGTACTTAATTTTATCAAACGTCATCCTCGACACAATTTATTTGTCACAGAAACGAGCTGGAAGTAAATATGAAAGGAATATTATTATTCTTATTTATAACAAGCGGAACCTCAAAGTTCTGCTGGCGTTATTGTGTTAAATGCAGTAGCTATTCTATCACTCTCTCTCCATCTCCTCCTCTCTCTCTTTCGCCTCTATATCCCCCTCTCCCTGCTTCTCACCCCTTTTCCATTCCCAACGCAATACATCTTCTCTCTCTCTCTTTGTGTCTCTCCCTCTATCTGCAGTACACATGGCATCATGTTTTGAAAACCGGGAATGCTTTTTCTTGTGGGTTGTTAATAAACATTAAAACATATTAGGTTTAAGTGGACTGAAAAGTATGTGAATTATCTGAACATCCAGTGAACAAAGAAATTATAACGTTGTCTACCACAATGGTTGCCACTTTTGATACCACACGAGTTTGCGACAGTTTGAAGCAGCATTATGGTCGTCACTTTTGAAGCCGTTTGCTTTACCTGCTTCGTTGTTGATTCTTCTGCCGTAATCTCGTAGCTCGTTCTGTTGCCTCGTGCGCCAGCTGCAGCAGTGGTAAGCTATAAGATTTTTCTCTCAAGGTATGCGTAGATGTATTGAGAAGGACAATACCAGTTTAAATTGGCTGATAAATTTATTATAAACTAATATTTGAGTTATTGAAGTGAGTTGCCGACCGTTTGAGATAAAGAAAAAGATTGCCTCTGAATTTTAGCATTCGAAATTGTAATAACTAAATTGTTATACCTGATAACTTCTCTAGCATCAATTTTACGGTTTGAAATAACTGTTTCCGCAATAAAAGAAAATAGTAGGGTAAACTGCCGTGAGTCGTTAGAATGCTTATCGGCAAGACCTCTCGCAATAGCAGGGAAATCTTATTCACACAAGCGGATCACTAAGCGCTTAAAATATCACACGAGCAGTACATACCGTTGACGGTACCAGAGAAAGTAACTCTCTGATCTAAAACTGTAAGGCTATATTACTTTTAGACCTGCCTACTTCGTTAATCCCCACCAACGTTATTTTTCACGCGCAGCCAATGCTTAAAATCCCTACGTGTGCCTCTTAACTTTTACCAGAGGGCTTAGCTAAAATCTCAGTATTTAAGTGCCTTTCTCTTTTCCAGAATTCTGCCTACGTGACTCTGCAAACGTACTGGTCTTATAACTCAACTGAATTCCCAGAATCTAATACTAATGACTTTTGCTAACCCTGACTTCCTAATTATCTTGATCTTTCCGTACAAGCACTTCAACTCAAGCTTATTATATTCATTTAATATACGGAAATTATTTATTGCAACTATTTCTCTATGTTACTATAGTTTCTTCATTTTTATCTTCTGTCAGCAATTACGTATCAGAAAACATGCTTATATGCTTTTCTACTTGATAAGCTATTTACCCACTTGATAAGTAGAAAATAAATATAATATGTGTATAAACGCAAGTATCCGTCTATTAAATAATACGTGCATGAGTATAGTAGTTGTCTGAGAAAAATGCTAACTTCTTAAAGATTATTGAGATAAAAATGAGTAGGATACTAAGTTTGGGTGCCTTTCGCTCAGAATCCATTAGAAGCAGAGATTGGTAATTTTACTATAGCTTAAGTCATTCTACTTCATGTCATTGAACGAAAGCAAAGTTTAGTGTTAATAATATTGGAGTGATTATTTTTTTTTTGCTGAAACTGAGTTTAAAAGTTTGCTTAAAATTTTAAGATAAATTTCCCATTGTTTTAAAAATATGTGTCCAGAAAGGTGTATCCAGTTCAGCATCCAACATATTACGAGGGCTGATCAACAAAGACTGAGATTGATTTTTTTCACAGATGTTTATTACTCCAATTCAATGTTTACATGATCTTTTTCAAAGTAGTCCCCTCCTACTTCAATGCACTTTTTATAGCGTCTCTGCCAGTCCTTGAACACGTGCTGCAGACCATTCGTTGTCAGGTCCTTGAGAATCGCCTCACTTTTCTTCAGCACTGCTTCAGAGTTCTCAAATCGAATACCCCTAAGCTTTGCCTTTAGTGATGGGAATAAAAAAATGTCACAGGGTGCAAGATTGGGGCTATAAGGTGGATGTGGTACACAGGTAATGTTGAATCGAGCCAGAAACTGCATGACTTGATTTGCGACGTGAGGTCGTGCATTGTCACGGTGAAGTCGCCACCCAGTCCGAGAAAACTCTGGTCGCTTCTTTGCAATGTGCTTCCTCAGTGTAGCCAATACTGACATGTAGTATGCTGCTGTAACAGTAGTGTGAGAGGGAACTGCATGCTGGTAAATCATTCCATTACAGTCAAAAAATGTGATCAGCATCACTTTCCCTGCAGATGGAACAACTTTTGCCTTTTTTGGTGTTGGAGAACCTGGCGATTTCCACACTGTGCTGGCTTGTTTTCCTTCAGGATCATAATGATGCAGCCATGACTCATCACCGGTGATAATCGATTTAAAAAATGCATTCCCTCTCGCGTCACCTCCATTGTCTGGTATGCGAAATGCACGTAGGGTCTACAAAATAGAGCATTACAACCAACCTTATACATAAACATCCGCTCTTTTCAAATATTTATGTTACAGATACGAAACTATCACGGAAGCTACAGGAAAAAATCAGTCTCAGTCTTTGTTGATCAGCCCTCGTAGTTACCACAGTTAAAGATCCTTCTTTCTTATTGTGACCACGAAGAGCAAGTGCTTGTTTTCCTAAAAAGCATACTGCCTGTACAAGGTGAGAAAGTAAAGCTCTGTTCTTTTTCACTTCACTGTTACGCTGTTCAACTGAGAGCTTATACTGACTATTCAATGAAAATCCTATTCTGGGTGTTTTCTCGAAGATTATTAGTTGTTTTTCACATGTTACATGATTACAAGAATAGTTGTTTTTTTTTGGGGGGGTTGCCTTATAAACGTTATTTAAATCTTCATAATCGCTGGAATTCTGGTTACACTTTTCATTTGAAAAAGACATGACCAACAAAGCAATCTGTTTAAGGTTTTAAAACCGCACAGCCACGACTCACTTTCATAAACTTTTATGCTGAAATGCCTTACACATTTTTTTAATATTAGTTGTAATATTGAGCGCGGGCTTTGAAGGAACTGTTTTAATTATATCTTCCTTTTCAGGGAAATTTAATGATAGAATGTTTCTTAGCTTGAGTTTGCCGATCACGCAACAGTTTGTTTCCATTTTCATTGTCACAATCGCACTGAAACAATGTATTGTTTGCTATTGTAGCTGTTATCCGCCTCGTGACCTCTCGGATGTACACTGCCTGTGTACATACCTCTCTTCCAGAACCCAGGCAAATCTTAACCTACATTTGCTTTGATAGTGAGTAACCAAGTGTCCAAAGCAAGCTCAAATTTTCACAATTGAAGAAACACACATATAAGAAACAAAACAACTCGCGATGTACTCTCTATTCACGTTTATAAGCGCAATAGTATGAGCATGATTTTTAACACGAGATGTGCTCCAACTCGGTGCATACCATGGGTCAAGCGTTCTTCACCAGTTTCCTCCAGCTGACGGCAGGTGCCGTAGACCACAGCTTTGTTTCGATGCAGACTGCGTTCAAGCTATCGCAGCGTGGCGCGAATTCAAATCATAATATTTAAGAAATCTCGATTATTAATGGCATTAGAACGATTTTGTACCACAAAATTATAATGAACACCAATTTTGCCCCAGTTTGAGTAAAATTATAGGGTATGTAATACATCTCTCACATCCATTGACGCTACGCCCCTGGACCCAGGGCGTTGGACTGATCACCCATCGTGGATATGCTATGATCCAGAGCTTGCTTGCTCCTCGACAGGCTACTGTCCAAAGGCATTGGCTTGTAAGTCCTTGGGTGTATAAGTCCTACAACCGTGGGGGGATAAACTGTTAAAAAATAACAAGAGGAAGAAGTATTCATAAAGTGGATTGTATGATTCTTAATCGTATATACATATTTCTATTTTTTTTAAAAAGCAGTGAACACTACAGCCTAGCCCATGCAACTCTTACTACAGATCGAGAGAAATATATTAAACATTTTAAAATCAAATGTATATTACGTTCTTATTTGTTTTATTTGATTACGATATTATAACCAAATATCCTTCTTTAGAATCTACATTAAAACGTATTTTAATAGAAAGGAAAATGTATCGACTTCTGCTGGTACACAATTTGTCTGTACTCAGAGGATCTTCTCCCAACTTTACTATTTTATATTTATTTTACACTCATACTTTACAAAATATGCTTTCATGATTCATTCTAATGTGCCAGCTTAGCTATTATTTAGTGCAGTTTAAACGGTTTCTCTGGATACATTGTATAAGTTATACTGTTGCAGGCACAGTCACAAACACCAGTAACTTCCTAAGGTACTAGGTTGCTATAGTCAGATATATATATATATATATATATATATATATATATATATATATAACTTATAATTATGGAGATACGAGATGTCCATTTGTGCACTGCTGCCATGCAAACATCAAATTTTCCCTCACAGTGTAGTACCCCTGATACCGCATCATCTGAGACGTCAATGTTGTCAAGGAAGAGTAACTTTACAAATATGCGTTAAATGCTGTCCGTGGTAAATATACAGGGTGTTACGCTTCATTTTTAAATCAAAGTTAACCTGCATCCTTTGCGTGAAGGGAAGATTCATACTTTTTAGAAGCAATCGAGAAGTGCTATGGCCCCGACATCATTCTTACCCACTCCTTCACCTGTTTTGGAATTAGACCATCGGTGCAGAATAGTGATAAACAACAAGTCAGCATATATATTTAATATCACATATTAAAAACCCTAAGAAGTATATGCATCCCAAGGCAGAAAGAATGAACGCCAGAAAGACAATCCGATTCAGAAAATATTGGAGGCATTCACCGAAGCTGTGTTCACAGTACACAATTTAATGCAGTCCTATCTTCATTTTCAGGATATGCCATAAATAGGAATATGAACAATGGATGTATCGCTTATCCAGTTGGTAAAGGGATGTTAATTAAATACCAAAAGAAAAAGTTCACATTTGTACATCTCGTTGTAGGATACGTAGATAAAGGGATAGTCATATTTTCATAAAGCATGTCAGTACGCGAATGGTCTGAAACTCCATGTTGTTTGTATGACTGCGACAAACACAAAACTGATAGCGTTTCAAACCAATAATAAAAAAATCTGATGTGTTACACTCATATGACTTTCTCCACTCCTGTAAAAAGTATTTTGATTAACGCTTATTCTCCATCTACTTCATGTTAATCGAGACAAACATTTGCAGAAACCATCTTATTGCTAATTTTCTTGTAAGTGCAAGGGGAATATGATAGGCTTTAAGCGATAGTCAAATATTTTAAGAGCTGGCTACGATGTGGAACATTCCATTCTCTTTGCATGTCCAGGCTTAAAAAAAGCGAATAACGAATTCCCATTTGAGAAAAAGTATTGGAAGATTTAACAAATAACAACAAATATCTCGGAAAGCGTTCATTCCAAACAAAACTTCATGACATAAATTGTGTGCTTTAACGAGCTCTACGTTTTTTTTGTGTATAAAACTTGTTTCTATCTCTTACGGTTTATCAGTTATGCAAAAGCCATTCAGAAAGAAGAGGACTTTTGGGGACATTCCCAGAAAATTAAAGATATACACTTTATTTATCATGAAAATATCTGAAAATATATGATACTTTAATCAAAATCGTTACAGCCATTTTTGATAAAATCAAAATTTTCGATGAATGTTCCAGTAAAGGGTATTCTGGGATAAAGGGATTTTTTAGAAAATCTCCGTATCGCTTCTTTGAAAGATACTGAACCTAAATACCAAGTTTGGTATTAATCTGACTTTTCAGTTTATCAGTTATGCTGTTCACAGATACACACACAGAGACATGTTTTCAAAAATGCTTTATTTGGATTAACGGCACCTCAAAACATGTATTTCATGTGAAAAATGGTATCGAGTTATTGGGTGGAAGGAAATACTTTCCCTACTTACTATACGTAGTAAAAACATCCTGGAAAAAGTTAATTTCATAAAATATATGTTTGACAAACTATGTGCTTTAACGGGGTCTGCATTTCTTGTGTAGTAAAACTCTTACAGTTTACCAGTTATACAAGAGTCATCCAGAATGAAGTCTCTTCTCAGAAAATTCAAAATATAATTTCGCTTGTCATGAAAATATCTTAAACAGAGAGTATTTTTATCAAAATCGTTAGAGAAAATGACAAATTTCGAAAAATTTTCCATGTAAAGGGTTGTTCGGGGTAGGGGAGATTTTCTTGAAAATCTTCGTGTGGCATCTATGAAAGATGCTGACCTAAATATCAGGTTTGGTATTTTACCGATATTTCGTTTTGGAGTTATGTTGTTCTCAAACACGCAGGCATACGGAGCTTTTTCAATAATATTTGTGTTGCATTTACATGACTTTCTCTACTCATTCTTCTATAAACTGTTCTTACACGAAGCTTATTCTTGCATCTATTTCATATTAATATAGATAAAGATTCATCACTTATTTACACACTTCGTTGTATGTATACATAGAGCATATTAAGCTAACGCGGTAGCCAAACCCCTCAAAGCTGATGGCTTTGAAATTCTGTTCTCTTTGTATCAACATGATAAAGAGAGAAAGAAAAGCAATAGTGATTTCCATTGAGAGAAGTATTTGAAGTAAAGTATTTGAAAATTCATACTAATGACAAACAATATTTCAGAATTACTTTAACACCATAAAAATGTTATTTGGCTAAATTTTTATGCTTTAACAAGATCTACAGTGCAGTAAGCATTTTTCTCTCTTTTACGGTTTACTAATTATCAAAACTCATTAGCCATAAAAACCAATTTACAGACTATTCCTAGAAAATTAAAGATATACATTTTATTTAGCATGAAAATAATTTAAACATATGTATTTTAATAAAAATCGTTAGAGCCATTTTTGAAAAAATAAAAAGTTTTGAAAATTGTCCATTGTAAAAGATAGTTTGGAGTGAAGGATTTTCTTAAAGCTTCTCGTGTCGCGTCCTTGGAATATGTTGAACTTAAACATTAAGTTTGATCTTTAACGGACTTTTCGATTTTGTGTTATGCTGTGCACGGATAAACACACTTGGACCTTTTCTAAAAATACATTCCTTGGATACAGGGAGTCTCAAAACCTGTATTTCCAGTGAATATCGTTATTGAATTTTTGTGTGGAATACAATTCTTCCTCTACTTACTGTAAGTGCGTAGTAAAGAAGGTAAAAATGCTATCTTAGGATCCAGGGGGTCTCAAAATATGTATTTCTAGTGTATCTCCTTATTGCATTTTTGTGCGGAATACAATCCTTCCTCTACTTACTGTAAGTGCGTAGTAGAGAAAGTAAAAATGCTTTCTTGGGATTCAGGGGGTCTCAAAACATGTATTTCTAGTGCATCTCGTTATTGATTTTTTTGCGTGGAATACAATAGTTCCTTTATTTACTGTAAGTGTATGAGCAAAGGTACACGGCATAACCTCTCGATAAGACACCCTGCTCCCCCCGCACCCTATGCTACAAGTTTGTGGCCCGGAAAACATTTGGAGCCGTCTCTATAATATCCCCTCTGGATCAGTGCCGACTCCCCTTCGTTACGGAAAATAAGATAATATTTAAAGATGTACTCACGGTATCCATCAAATAATGTTCGTAATTTTGATATCTCAGCGTTTTCACAAGTAAGAAAATCAGTCATAAAAGAGTTAATAGTCGATGTTAAATACAAAAGTCAAAAAGAATATTTCAAACTCACTTACATATTAAAATCAAAATTTTTCTAGCGCCTGTGTATTTTCAGATGTGTATTAACTTTTCCACGGTGATATAAAAAAAGAAGTGAATGCATTTTGACACTGTACTACAAAATTTGCGTAAATTTAGAACAATGAGCACATTCAAATGCTTCACATTCTGTACGGAATGTCGACTTATCACTAACCAAAATATATTTTGGTAATAATTAAAAACTACATCGTGGCTTCTTTTTTCGACTTGAGATTTTCTCAGAAATGCACTGACAGCAAACGCATCCCGTAAGTTTCACTGCTTAACATTAATTCAAAGAGTTCCAGAAGAGCAGTGATACCTATCACTTATAATCCGTGAATAAAACATGTAAGACAATGAAGTTGAAGCTATTAAACATTTGCCGTCGGATTGGATATATGGGCTATGGGGCATAGGTGTTTTCATTGAATATAATATAAACACACTTAAAAGTTATGTCATTTTATGCAAAACTGTATGGAAAAGCAGAAAATATCATACACAAGGGCGTAGAATGAAACAGAAATTTGCGAGAGAGGAATTAGTAGAACTCTCGCGGTGACAACACTAACCTTTCGTTGCATATATAAGAAGCTTCAGAAACTCTTGTAAGTGGGGAGGTCCGAAGCTACGGGGTAACTACAGGGCCAGCAATGAATTTACCAATTTGTACATAATGTAATATAATCGAATCTTGACCCACGTAGCGACCATGACCTCTCTTTTTATTTTTTTCTGGAACTTTTTAGGAACTCACATATTACTTTCTATAACCGTTGCAAAATGCACAGGAGCTATTGCATTAAATTCAATTAGACGATATAGTGATTTCCCTGGATTCGTACTTTTCAATTTACGTGACTAAAGCGTTTGCATGACCCATACAGTAAAAGTAGAATTTCTATAAATGACAAATTTTCTATTTAAAGCTGGAATTTTGTAGGAATACAAGGCGAAAATTATGGATGAGTAACAGCTGTTTACGTGGAATACTTCGTTACATTTCATATCTTCAAAATACAGCGTGAACAATTCCTTTATTAAGTATTGGAATTAAGGGAACTCAAAATCCAATTTCAAACAAATTGCTGAAAAAAAAGTTAATTTTTTAAAAACCTTCATAGAACATCAATTGCAATTGTGCCTTCTGCCCATTTAAATGTTCATACGTGGCATTCTATTGCGTACGCAGGATTGTGGAAGTAGAACATAATATTAAAAATTGGATTTTCTCCTAATCTGTTCTGTTTAATTTTATTTATTTAGTGTCTCTTGAACAACTTGGTCATATCGCGACCATACGTATCTTTGCATTATATAGAGTACAGAGTTGTATGCCACTCACAAGCTTGTTTGGTTTCGCTTTTGCCACTTTAAAATGCTCCTCATGAAGCAATTTCCTAACAGTGTTGTTTAGGTTTTCATTAAATGGTGGCATTTAAGGTTGTAACAATTTCATGTACGAATGCGTTTTGGAAAACCAAAATCGTTACATTTTATTTTAGCTAAGTCGTTTATATTGCACAAAATATAATCTTTGATTATAAATAAAGTTTAAACTTTTAAAATGTAAAACTTAAGACGTAAAATATTCTACATACGACTCGAATTTCATTCTTGTAAAATGATATTCATGACAGGTTAGATGCACAGCGGGAATGGAATTTCTGTTATCATTATTTTTAACAAATTCAACATTTTGAAAAGTTTAAATAATTCCATGCAGTTATTATGATGGATATCGTTGTTCCTATTGAATGTTACATAACGGGAAGCAATAACATATACTGGAAAATTTCACAATATGAAAAGTATAGATGTAACTACGTACACAATTTATGCTTTTCAAAACGTTGTTTATATTATCCGTCTCTAAAATATTTGCTTCGGTAAAATTAGGTAAATACTCCCATATTTAAGTCGGGATTGCGATGAACCTAACACAACGTGACACTACTTAAGGGCACAAGGTACTCTGAAGTGGTCAAAAATCACATTTTTTATTTTATGCACTAATACAATGTCTATTATTTCCAGTTTCAGAAAATATAGACTTTTGGGGGGTTGAGAGGTTTTTAAGGCATTTAAATTCCATTTAAATGTTAGTCTGCATTCCTTTAAAGCTGTCATGCAACGCCCCTTTTTAGAACATTCTTACTATTTTTCTACAACGAACGACTATATAATGCCCAGCGAGCAGTTCAGCAATTAACAAAAGAGGCCAAGACCAAGAGAAGGCATTCAGAAAAGCTGAAGTAATCCAGGAATGAAGGTGCAGATGATTATGACCCTGAAATGTACTGAAGAATGTCAGAATTTTACTGTTCAAACTTTGAGTTCAGGTTTTCTCGACATTTTTGGATACTAATGTACCTTTTTCTCAGAAAGTTTTAAGAGTGAATTTTATTATTTTTCTCCTGTATGAAATAATTTTAGAGATTCTACTAAATAAGCTATCAATGTACAACCACTTGAAATAATTATAATGATTTATAGAATAATTTAAAAAATCTTTAGGGAAAACAATTGAGAACTTTAAGAGCAGTGGTAATTTAATATATCTAAGGTGTAATATCCATGTGTTCAGTCTACCTTGAACCCTTAAAACGTCATTTTGAATCAAACTTTAAATGTTCAGCAAAACTTGAGGAAGAATTACCAAAAATTCTGATGTTTTGCATTCACTTGACGTTTTCTATGCAATTGTGTTTATTTTATACAGCCTCTAGAAACTATTCTTACAAAAGTTTATTTTTCAATCTTCTTCATTTAAGTGGAGATAAGCGTGTACAGAAATAGCTTCATTACACATTTTTTGTTGGTAAAAGTGGGATCGAAGAGATACTCATTTGGTTTTTTAAAAGGTGGGTTGCTACATGCTGGCCCAGAAATTGCATACCTTTTCCATGACAAAGGAAGAAACAACTGAATGGAGACAGAAATTCCAAAAATGAATGTTTTTAATTCAAAACAATAACAACGATAACTAGGAAGTGGCTCTAGCAATAAAATTGCTTATTTGAAATAAACTATGATTTTAACACATATATTTTTTGTTTTCCCCCGAGTTCTTGTTCATCCCTTATGTTTTACAAATAATACAAAATTATAGAAAAGTTATAACAATTTCTTCCGAATGTACAGGCTGCGCAGAATATTCCCAGAAAATTTTCAGGATATACGTTTTGTTTACCAGATAAATATTTCAAATATACTATGGTATTTTAATGAAAATCATTATAACCAAATTTGAGCGCATAAAACATAACGTAAAGGTTCTTTTTCCCATAACCTTTCCAAAAAATTTAGTGTCACACCTTTGGAAAATACTGAATTTAAATACCAAAATTGGTACTTATCCCACATTAAGTTGTTGAGTTCTTACACAAACACACACACACACACACACACACACACGAACTCTTTCTAAAATTTCGTTCCTTGGATTCATGTGCATATATTTCCGAAGAAATTTCTATTTCAAACTCCTTAATGGAATGCGAATCTCCCCTACCTGAAGGTACATGATAGAGAGAGAAGAAATATTAATTTCTATGACTATTTGAAAGGGTGTAGTCTTAAAATGTTCTATTTGGACACTGCGGTAAAAGTCAACTTGTGCGCTTCTACTAAAATTCATTTTAAATCCTATTGCACACTTTGGTATAGATGAAAGTATAACAAAGACGAAGCAAAATGTGGTTGTTTACCCCCTTTGTTACACACTCCACTACCTTAAACTGAAGTAGTTATTTTGTTGTATTGTATTGTTATTTGCCCCACGCTTTGAATAAACATATACAATGACTGTAATATACACCTTTTATATATTGTTGCATATACATATGGCTTAAAGGCGGACTGTAATATTTTATATTATATAATTTGACTGTAATCATTTAAGTGTTAAAAATACTGCCTCAAAAAAACCTCAAGCCTGATAAAAAGGCCCCTGTGCAAAATTACAGGTGTTTCACGCCCAGTATAGAATAGCACTCTGAGTTAAACGGCGTCTGTAAATACAACTCAATTTTAAGAAGCCTTGCTAATCGAAATCAAGAAGCATCACAGAATTTATTTTCACCAAAAGAAAGCTCCAAATTTGATCAATACAAACTTCCTAGTCACCTCAGCTTGTGCGTCTTCTTTCAGTGCGAAAGAAGCTATAATGTATGTCGTGGTACCTGTTTACACATGGGAGAAATAGAAACGAACAATTCATCGTAGTCGTTTTTAACGCTCCCCAAATGACCTATGACCTACGGGGGATGCCTCATTCCACCAAGCGATTACTGGACCCATTTCTAGATGGAGGCATCCAGCGGGCGTAATCCGTTGTTTCCGAAGATAGGGTGATGATGAGGATGGCGGTGGAGTGAGAGGACCTACAGCTTTTAACGTGGACTTCGAACCGCGTTGGACCTTGGCGACACTTCATATGAGCAAGTCAGAGGTGAAGGCGTGAATATGATAGACTTAAAATCGCCACCCCGGGCCCTCAGTACGATCAATTCGTATAGCATCTTAAATATTCATCCTACTGAAGTTTTGTAAATAACTAAATTTGTGGGAACATATTTATTTACCTGGCTATGTCAGAATTTCCGCCAAAAATAGAATAATAAGTGAGATATTTTTAACCTTCTACCCTATTTGAACACCACCTTTGGACAAAGTCGTTAAACCCATGCAGCCCATTTTCTAACTTGTGTTATAAACCGAGTTTCGTGACAGTCAGTTTGGTCGTTCTTTCATCTGAAGTTAACATACATAAATAATAAAAATTGAATTTTTGTCATTTTTTCGCACTATACACATTACCATCAATTACACATCAAAAAATAAAACAATATCAGAGAAATTTCGGTACAGTTTTATTTTATCTATAGATGATACTTCCTATTCCATAATTATATTAGCTACTCAGAAACATTTGAATTAGGACATCTCAACAAAGGTTAAGGAAGGAGGAAGAAAGGAGGACATCTTGAGGAAAGCTCTTGAGCTTATTCCGACAGTATTCAAAGATTTTACAGCAGTAATATTGATTGTTAGTCAGGAAGATCGGCTGCAAGATACAGTTTCATTTGTCACCTTTCCTTGACAGAGAGACATTAACTTTCTTTATCAAGGTCGTGAGATCACCCATTACTATCGACTCATTTGCCTATAATGATTTTAAAACTTCAAGTACTTCCTTCTTACATCTAGATAAATATCTAATTTAATCTTGCTACTTCTCTCAGTAAGTGGCAGTTCTTCCTATATTTTCCAATGATACCATCATGCTGTGAAATCGAAACTGTTTACTGAACATTTGTTTTAGTTCATTACTCAGAATTGCCACTATATCTGTATCATCTCGACGTATGGATCGTACACTGAAAAGCCTGATATGTTAGAACACATTCTCTGCCCATCATTGTATGTCCATATATATATTCTATAACTTATGCACACAAAACTTTACTTTTCCAACTCCCCTAGGTTAATCATTATTAAGGCCCGGATTTTTGGGTTCTAAAAAGTTAAAATTAGGTTCTATGTATCAGTGTATTAGGATTTTATAGGATCTTAGATGTTGAATTTAGGAATTTATAGGATCTTTGGCATATTCATGCAAGACACTGGGCACTTTACTGGTCACTGTAACTTTAGTATGTATTTGAAAGTACCAAATTAAACAACGTCGTGATAGAAACTCTTTATAACGGAAGAAGCAATACTGCATACTACTCAACAGCGCTATTAAAATGTTTGCCTCTAGTTTTCACCTATTGTTGCGGCATGTAAACATCACACGTTTCAGAAATGCCGCGTGCCACTGACCACCTCTTTCGACAATAGTTAGAAAATGATAACTGAAGGCGGCGAACGTTTTAATTACTTTATTATTGTGGCGGACGGTTTAATTAAAGTTTATTATTGTAAGGTATTGCGCAAGATTTCATAATCTAATTATTTAATAGTTTCCTTAAACGAACGGTCTCCCTTAGTTTTAAAAATACTTTTATATTCATAAATCTACTCTTATTTGCTTAAATAACCGAATTAGGCACTTTTAGGTTCTATAACAAAAAATAGGTTTTATTAGGTCCTAACGTACAATTAGGTCAATTTAGGCTCTATAAAATTGAAGTATATTACTCGTTGGTAACTAAAACATTAAAATAAACCGAAATTTCGAGTGTAGGAGGTCAGGAATGAAATAGGTCAGAACCTAAGAATCCGGGGCTTAATCATTATAAATGTTAGTAGATGTGGTTTCAATATGCATCTTGTAGCAGCTGCAAAGAGCTGCAAGAAATTCATACATTTGTCATTTTTCCTCTATATACCTGCTTCTTTAGACATTCAGGAAAAGCAAAAGAACATCATCTGAATGTAATGTATAAGCGGGATGTATTTTCCACTTGGTTACCCCAGCGGCTTGGTTTTCTATGTAAAATAGCCTATTGCTATTGGTATTAACACCGTTTAATAATGTTTTAATTATTCATTTATTTCTAAACCATCGAATCCACTAACATATGAGCCACAGATCTCGAAACAAGCATATAGCACCTTTGCATTGCATATAATTTAAGATTAAATTAGTATTTCATGTAGGAAAGATAGGGAAAAACTAATCCATTGGCTTTGGAATATACTGGGTTTTGGTATTCAGATAGTTAATAATTTTATTTTTTAATTCTGAAAATATTTCATCCAAAACAGGGTTCTGTAGTATTAATACCTTAGACTTCCTATTATAAAGTAAATTTTGGGATTCCTAGCTTGAAGGTTGTAACATCCTAAAGTATTTGAATGTGAGCAAACTTATATGAGAAGTATCAGATCCCTCATGCTGAAACTCACCCTGAAGTTCCTGTGATATAAGCACTGTAGTATAAGGAGATCACACTCAAAACATCAGCTGGAATTTTAACCGCAAACCCTCGTAAACGAACGTTGCACGTTCCTTATAAACCACATGGAAATAATACTTATATTAATTTGCTCAGTTTGACAGCCCTGATTACTTAGTGTATTATCATCGGGGTGTGGGGACAGGGGCTTAGATTAATGGTTTTTATGTCGAGAGGGCTTTGGGTACAGGGTGTTCCGTCCAGTTATTCAAACTCCGCGCACTACTTTAAAGCAGTCCACTAAAGAAGGGAAATTCATTTGGATCACGTACGGACTTACCGTTGAAGGGTTTCAGCAGTTTGATCGCTATAAATTGTAGCTGATGGAAAAAATAGGTTTTCTACAGTGATTAATACGATTTAATAGGATAGTGTAATACTAATCTGGACCTTAGGACTCAAAAATATGCGGTAATGTGTTTCTAACAGTCACAGAACAAAAAAAATGAATTTCGGATCCATTTTCACTGAATGGTCAGTCTGGCCAGATGATGAGATAAATTAACATTTGGCAACTGTTGTATACTTACACACATATTGTTACATGCTGGGTAGAGGCCTAAACGTTCACATGAAAATTAAATTAATTTCTAGTACCCAGCACGTACATTAAGGGAACGTGTACTCACTTGGCTGCGGAGGACCGAAACGTGGTGTGGAGGTTAAGAGGAAGGCGTAGGTTTCTCACTGTACAAAATCCACAACACAAATCTACTTATATATTCCTAGATTTATTTCCTAACCGTTTGGGGTTCCTACATTATTAAATATGAAAGGTGAAAGGAGATGTCGACCGATCCAAAAGCCAGCTTGCACACGCGATCCGCTTCTCACGGAATCCTAAGACAGACGCTATATCCCCCACCACTCGTGGCTAGCAAAGCTATCAGCCAGGAGTGATGTAAACAACAATATGTCTGGCAATGACAATATAAATGTAACCCCCAAAGTATTAATACGCCATAATATACAGTAATATATACTTTTGGATATGGGAATCAGATTCTAAAATTAGGAATACGTCTTCTGGCTTCTATGCCGATACTCTTTATTAAATACGCTACCGTTTTCACTCCCCAAACTCAGCCACCCATCCCTCTGTTTTCATTCTGTATACTTCGGAACCCTCTAGGGTTATCTTAGCAGTAAGATTCCTATACAATTCAATTCTGAATACATAGCAATGGCTGTAAAATGGAATCAGAAGTGGAAACTTAGAGTTTATTTTCTTAAAATTTGAAAAGTATATTACGGTATTAGAACATACAATCTGTAAGGCCTGTGTAATAAAGTAATTATATTAAGTACGGGTGTATTTATGTTTGTGGTGGAAACATGTTTGGCTACAGGAAGCGAATAGTGGTACCCAAGGTAAGAAAGTGAGATTTTTCAAAGTACGATAAATACAACCTCTGTCTGATCCATGAGTGTCTGCTCCTCGACGGGCCTCTGACCCCAGGCACCCGCTTGTAAGTCCTGGGGGGTGTAAGTCCTACATAAGAGGAGGGTAAACAGATAATGAATGAATGAATGAATGAATGATAAATACAACGTTATTTGCCCCTGTATTTGGCTGTAGATCCAGAAGGAGAATCAAGGTAAATTTCCATCTCCTCTTGTTTATAAATCAGTAGTGTCCCCAAAAAGTAAAAGCCGACTTATGCCTGTTTTGCTCGATATCGACATACTAAACTGGTTTAGTGCGAACTTTTTTAGTTGCCTTCGCAAAAGACAAACGTTCTCCCTCCGCCTTCCACCCTTCGCTCTCTTAACAAAATTTGTTCTGAAGATGGTTCAACATCGAGCGAAATAAGCATAAGTCTTTTGTTTTTGGAGTCAATGTGCGTGCCGTAGCATCGTCGAGTCTCAAGGGTAACTTTATAAGTACATATCTGAGACTGAAAGCTGTTCCATAAATACTTATATGAAGGCTAAGATGCAATGCGTGATTAATACGCCGTTACTTAATTTGCGTCAAAACACAGTCTGTATTTTACATAACCACAATAGACTCAAGTTTATGATTAGAAAACAGTCTATAAAAGCACAGCTAGTAATACAAAATAAAATAATTGACGAGTACAACATTTTAACTATCTTAGCTGTGATATAAGCCGAAAATATGGTATTAAGATAAATATGTAGCAACACATGACCGGAAAATAAGAATAAATTTGATAATCTCAATAAAGAAAAGTAGTAGTAGTAGTAGTAGTAGTAGTAGTAGTAGTAGTAGTGGTGATGGTATTTATTAAGTATTTAGTATTACATTAATTGCATAACACAGTCACATGGGTCATAAGACCGTACATGCTCCCTAGAAAAATACCTGGTCTGTATACGTGACTTGCAGTATCGACCAGAAAACAACTATTTTTTATAATAACCGCACTATATACATACATATAAAATTGAAAAAACACTCTGAATCACACACTCAAACACACTCTGAATCACACACTCAAACACACACACACACACACACACACACACACACAAACACACACACACAGTCGCGCACAACTACTTAAGCACCAGATATATTTAAAGAAAATTTACATAAACACTTTATCTCTTAGTACACGTACTTCCATTAAGTATGTGCCCAAGCTTGGCCAGTTTTGGCTGTTTAGAATCAAGCCCCAACATGCTGTCCTCCGTCTGTTGGAAGCCAAAAATACTTCCGGTAATAGTTTTTTCCTAATACCCTCCGTCTGCACGCATGCTGCCAAAATATGCGTCCAGTCTTCTTATTCCCCGCATAATGGGCAAATTCTCCTGCCATCGTCATCAACAATCTTGCGAGCTTTCCACCCTCCCAACCTAATCCATGCTATTCCAGTCCTCTGTTTTATACTCAGTTCCAAAATATATGTTTCCTTACCCCACCTAGTTTTTATTTCGTTTTGTAGATCCAATGTTGATCTTTGTCTACATTCAGATTCTAATTTCTGCCTGTTTATATCGCATAGTCGTCTTTTGACCTTTCTCACGGCAAAGTAGTTTAATTCTGTAAAATTATAGTCGTCCCAGTAATGATTTATGGGAGTGAAAATTGTGCTTTAAAACAGAAAGCTAACAGTCATGCTAAGGTGGTAGAAATGAAATTTTTGAGATGTGTCAAGGGAGTAATAATATGGTTTACATATATGAAGAAATAAAATAATACAGTTAATAATACTATAATGTAGGCAAGCAGGCTCCCAAGAAAGAGGCTACATTATAAACCGAAATGGAATAGGTCGATAGGAAGACCTATGCTAAGATGTAAGCGAGACCGGAACAGGCAAATGAGTTAAACCACAAAAGGCAGCACAAGAAGAAGCATTATTAGATGTATTACGAGTTTACCCAGTACAAGTGCTGGCAATGTGTTACGTACCAAACGTAGCTGAAAGTATTTAAACTTGCTAGTATTGGCGTGGAATAAGTGGTTTACGTTGTTTAGAGACGCTATGCATTGATTATTGGAATGATGATTAAAAGTACACGTTAAGCATGAATCAAGTTAAACATGATTCTGAGGCAGTTAAATGATTTTAGTCAAATTATATATATATATATATATATATATATATATATATATATATATATATATATATAAATTCAATAACAGCCCACCTTGAAGCAATATGTGTATGTAATAATTTGTAAAATGTATGTAACAGTCATTGCATATGCTTATATTATTGTATCCATGCGTAATAATGTTATGTGAATATATTACGTAATTTAATAATGTAGGAGCTGTGAGAATAATAAGTTAAACGTTGCTAACAATGAGGTAACCTTGAGTCAATAATGAGTAAGAAAGTTTAACAGTACTACTTGTGATTCTTGGAGTAACAATAATGTAATTTTAGTGACAGTTTATAAAATAGCCAATCAACAACCAGAAAAAGCTTTAGTTAAATGAAGTATTCTATTGGAGTAGGATTAGCCAATCAGAAACTGAAATATAGCAAAATTTACAAATCTAGAAGTCAGTTGCCTGCAGACAGTTACTAACCCGACGCAAAAAGTGTCCTCAAGAAATATAATATGTATTCGTGTTAAAAAAAAGTACAAGTAATTAATAAAAGAATCTCACAGCTCTCTATCAGTAAAGTGTTATTTAAATCTTATCAAGCATTAATAAAAGGAGTGAAGTAAAATTATAATCTGTGTAAGCCTACATTCTTGTCGCATCACAACCCTGCTAAGAGAAACGTGTCTCTAACAATAATACTGACGCAGCCGAGGCAAACACAAATATATAATACTTAAAGAAACAGTTTAATTACAAAGTTAATATTTTTTTAAAAACTTGGGGCAAAGGCCACCTGAAAATACATTTGTGGCGAAGGCTACCGGAAACTGTTTACTATACTGCGGTTGCAACTACTACTAGTTCAGCTCCCCAACAGTTGAAATATAATACAACTCCTTCAATACAACATCATCTTCAAACTACGTGGGGCAAATACAACTCCTACAACAATATAAATTCTTCAATTCCTAAAACTTGTAACATTCAAAATAATATATGTGAGATAAATAGAATATTTAGATAATTTACTCTGTAAACATGACCTATAATAATTGTTATTAGTGTTATTATTAGTTACTTTTCATTATAATTACATCATCTGAGAACCAAATACACGTTAAACTAGACATCCTTTCGTATTGACAAAAGCTATTCTGTCCTGCCTATCCATTGTTCTCTTGTCTCTTCTTCATGGTTTCCATAACTCCATTGTTCCATGTTCTCGGAGGTTTCCTCTTTTTCGTCTCCTTGATGACATTCATTCAAAAGCAAGCTTTGGTAGCCTATCTTGCTCCATACGCATCACAGATCCATACCATATTAGTTCTTTTGTTGAAATATTATAGAGTATATTATCCTTTTAATTTTCATTTTCTGTCGTATTTTCTCATTCCTTATTTTACCTCTGATAGATATTCGTGCTGAGTGCCGCCAATAATCCATTTCCAATGCCAAACATTTTTTTTTAGTTCCGTTTATACCCTGCCTTTAACTGCATTAGTCTTATCGGCGGCTTTTCCTTTGGAACTTATTGCCTATTGGCAACGGTGTTAACTCGTATAACACTTGTCGTTGGATTACTTACACTATGGTTTTTTAATCATTAAATCATACACACAATCACACTCTCATTCATACTTCCAGACTCTGGGGAGGATAAGGAATAATCCTGGCTAGAGAAACATTTTCCACCCCCCAGGCGGGAATCGAACCCGGGACACCTAGCACAACAGGCAGGTGCTCTACCGAATGAGCTTGTAGATATTTTTGAGTTGCCATATTTCTGAACCATATAAAGTTGTACTTTTAACAATACAGTTATAAATGTTTCCTCTTTTTTATCGTAACATATAAAACACTGGAAAAACCCATCATTTGTGTTATATTTGAAGTATAAAATTGTAAAAATGGGGCTACTATTTGAGTTTCCATAATTCTGTACCATATTAAGTTGTACTTTTAACAATAGAGCTATAAATCTTTCCTTTATACGTTATCTACTACATATAGTAAGTAGGGGAAGTATTGCATTCCACCCAAAAATTCTATACCAAAATTTCATAAGAAATACATGTTATGAGGTGCCCTGAATCCAAATAAAGCACTTTTGGAAACATGTTCGTGTGTGTGTCCGTCTGTGAACAGCATAACTCAAAAACGAAAAGTCGTATAAATACCAAACTTGGTATTTGAGTTTAGTATCTTCCAAGGATACAACAAGAAGATTTTCAAGAAAATTCCTACCCCAGACTACCCTTTACATGGAACATTTTTCGAAAATTTTGATTTTCTCAAAACTGGCTCTAACGGTTTTGATTAAAATATCATATGTTTAAGATATTTTATGGCAAATGAAATGTATATCTTCAATGTTCTGGGAATGTGCCCAAAAGTCCACTTCATTCTGAATGACTTTCGCATAACTGGTAAACCGTAAGAGACAGACAAAATTTTATGCACAAAAAATATAGATATCGTTAAAAGATACAATTTATTTCATATGCTTTTTTTGTAGAGTAAACCATTTCCAAGATATTCCTTGTTATTTGTTTGAATTATCCCATATTTATACTTTTTCTCAAATGGGAATTCGTTATTCCTTTTGTTATGTTCTGGACGTGCAAAGAGAATGGAATGCTCACATAGCAACCAGCTCATAAAAGATGTGACTATTACTTAAAGCCTACCATATTCCCCTTGCACCTACAAGAAAATTAGCAATAAGATAGCTTCTGTAAAGGTTTATATCCATAACATGAAGTAGATGGAGAATAGGCGTCTGTAAAAATAGTTTGTATAAGAGTAGAGAAAGTCATGTGAGTACAACACATCAGATTTTTTTTTCTCTTAACATATAAAACACTATAAAAACGCAATGAATTTGTGTTATAAACAAGTAGAAAATTGGCAAAATGGGGGCTACTAAGGGGTGCAAATTTGGGGAATTTAGCTAATATAATCACGGTTTACAGCGAGGAAGCTGGTGGGATTATAATGCTTCTACGTACCAGCTGGTAGTAATTTGTTGCTTGAGACGGAAAGACATGTGATATGAAACGACCGTTAAGATAAAAGTAACAACTGAAGTGCAATTGGAATTATAAGGGTATAAGGAGGATACTTTTGTAGTGCTATAGGTTGTATTAGCAGTAAGAGAAAAGACCAGATATCTCCTTCCGATTTCCGAAAGATTCAGTAAGGTGTGCTCGTAAGACATTTTATAACTTCTTTCTCATTTTACTTCCAAACGAAAGGAATGGTAATAAACATTAAGCGGAAGTACTTTTGAAAAATATGATGCACGTCTTTATAATAGTACTAACATTTATTCTGTGCATTTTGAAAAGACACAATTTATGAATGAAAACATCTGTTCATAGTTACAGTAAATGTTATTGGGCATACACATTTGAAAATAATAATTATTGCTATTTTTTTCGTGTCTTTGTGTTTATGGTGGAATTTAATTTACTTCACTTGTAATACTAATTAAAACATGCTCTGCAATGTATAAATAATGGGAGGAAAGTATTCATTTTTACAAAATAACGGAATAACGGAAGTATATTTTATGGTCTGCTGAGATAATCCTAGTAGCTACTCTATATTCATTCTTAGGTTGATCCGCGTCCAAACAAACCCCAGGTGACCAGTGCACCGCTATAATGTATCCTTCCGCCATTCGCGCTAGAAATACTTTCACACTTTCAAACCATGTGGCGAGTACAAGCGGCACGTAGTGCAAACAAGAGCAGAGTCCTTATTTCGACAACTGAAACGGTGACTAGCATGTTCTGTTAAGGGTTAAGGGTGATAAGAATGATAGTTGCAACAAAATAAACGTTTGCACATATAATAATAGTTAATAAGCGAAAAATAAAGTAACAGGTATGCGATAACCTAATTTATTCGTTCTCTGAAAGCGGCATTTTATTAACTGTTGGCGGCTCATTTTAAAAAAGTAATTGTGCACTGTTACGCGAGTTGCATTCTTCTCAAAATCACTACATTGTTGCATCGCGTATTTCATATGCTTTTTTTTCCGGGTGTAACCACTATTCTCGTTTCAGATTTTTCTGCACAAGCACTGTTAATACTTGTACTCGAAGCACCAGTGAACTCAGAAGTTAATTTCACCATTTCTTTCGCCGTGGATATTTCTCACATAACTTATAATAAAGATTCAACACTATTGTTTATTCACCACTAGTCAATGGTTTGCGCGGCTAATGCTTTACGTAATTCGACGAAACCACAAGAGCAAATTCATCGTCCGCCATGATACTAAACACAACTGCTGGTTTCAGGCTGTAAACAATATTCTGCGCCTACCCGGATGTCAGATGACTCATACGAATTGCGCCATGGGACTTGCAGCTCTGTTTTACGGTATAAATCAGTGTTAAATAAAACCTTAGGTATTTGTATAGAATATTATACTATTTAAGGATAAATTCATTCTAAAATTTAGAGATTAGCATGGGACTACTTTCCTGGGCGCATTGCTACCGTGTTGCAACACGGTGCACTGACCGCGTGTTTTTTTTTTTTTTTTTTTTTGCCGCGGATCAACATCAGAGTGAATACAGTGTAACCACCAGGAGCGCTGTTATCGCTTCAACTGTCAAACCTAGGCATATTCTCTATGCAGTGAGCTTCGTGACTGTAGCTAGTAGACTGTGATATAATTCTGGCAACACTGGTTGAGCCTATTCTTTTGGTCATTGGCAGTCTTATGTTCGAGAGTTCAGCTTCACGTCTGCTGTAATTTGTTAGACCTCTAAAAGCACAATTCAACTCACGTAAACACATCCTTGCTTTAGATAAGGGGCTAAAGCAGTTATTGTGAAAGAAAGCCAGGAAGCAAGGGTGGAAACGTGTGTATCATGTGATGTTAAAGAAGGAAAGTAAAAGCCGTTAAGACGTGAAGCCACGGGTAAAACTGGGTGATTGATGAGTGCTGGGATTGACACTTGTGCATGAAGTAGGTGTAGTTAGGGGGTAGCTCAAATCTCAAAGAAGGCGAAGTTTTCCATGCCGCCTCGGTGGTAGAGAGCACGTGACCGACATTTTATACCACTGTCACCGTCTATGTTTGCAATTTCGTGCATGACATCGTCTTCATTGGAAACTCGGAGCCGAAGTTTGTAAACGAAGTATATCTTTCGGGTCTAATTATGTCAGCTACAATATTTAATTAAAGAGAAAACTAAATGGCAAAAATTGACCAAAAATACAATTTTTATGCAGTCTTATTAATTGAAACTTCCTCTTTATTTTATATATATAAATAACATTGCATCTATTTGCCATTATTACTGTGCATTCTGCATCACTTCACAGAAAAAATCACAATTTTTACACACCTTGGAGAAGAAGGTTATGGGATGGTTTGCTCTACAAACTGGTGATACTGTTAATTTTGCAGCATTTATATGCTCAAGCCATTCGTTTTCTCTATTTTTGCTTTGAATGAAATTTTCTGGTATGAATGACTTGTTTTCTCAGAAACTATTGAAGATAGCTATTTAATTTTAGGATGACGAAACCACCTTTTAAGTGCCGTTACAGATCTACTTAGGAGTTAATAAGATGGTTATTTCTTAAAAAATAATTTGCTGACAATCTGTTTTTCAAAAGACGGTATAATTGAGAAAAAAAATTATCTTCTTTCCAAACAAACTTATCGTATAAAAGTAGTTCAGTATGCTTAGAAGGCGTTTATCTCCATCCTTAAAAATTCAGTATGATATGCAGAAAAGTTTCCGTGAATTTAGCAGATTTAACATCGGCGATATAGGGCCTTCAATCTCCCTTTTAAAACAAAGAACTCACTTCGGCAGAAAATTAAAACAGCATTAATATAATAAATTGTAGTTTCACAACAGATACAATTTTATGTATAACAAACCTGTAAATGTTCGACCATTAGCAATTCACATATAAGTAATTCTGATATTCATTTAATTCTAATCACCTTAAACGTTTATCCAGAAGATGCTAAATATTACGCAATACGGACTCACTTAAATTCAAGATGCATTAACACCACTTAACTGTTGATATCACAAGTCGACATTATCACCAATAAACCTATGGGTAAAAGAGAAAAACCACAAATTTTCGCTTAAGAAGCCTGGAAAAACTTAAAACAACAAAGAAGACGACGGTTTAAGAAGTTATTTCAAATAAATTGTATGCTATGCTTATGATTTCGCAGTTCTAGAAACTTCTAAAAGACTGATGAATTCCTCACAGTCTATTTGGGAAATTCAAGCCACAGATTTCACTTGCCATGGATATGTTTTTTAATCTTGGGAACCAGTATCAAAAGTTGACTGCAACACAGTATATTAAAAGTTCACTTCTACCTAATGGGCTACATGCACACAAGCTACTTCTAAGTCGTCCTTCGTGGTGTAGCGGTTACCTTTAGTTCCCGATGTCGCGGGTTCAAACCCATCGGAGGGCGATGGATTTTTCGGGCGTAAAAATCCTTAGCATAGCTTCCTTCGGAAGGGAAGTAAAGCCGGTGGTCCCGTATCGTGGATTTACGGCGCGTAAAAGAACCTCAAGCCTGATAAAGAGGCCTCTGAGCAAAATTACCGGTCTTTCACGCCCAATATAGTTTGGAACGCTAAGGACCACAGCAATTAAAGAACGTCCATAAATAAAACTCAATTTAATTTAATTTCGAACCCGGGATCTTACAGGTTACTGCGGAGTCATCTCGCTTGGTATGAAGAACCAGTAATAATATAACTAATCCAAGAATAACTCACCATTTGAAACCCTCCATGCAGTCCCCATTTCATAATTTGGTCTCAGACAAACCTCGAGGATGGCCACAGTCGACTCATTGCATTTAGTTATTTGTGATCAATTGAGCTATCCTGAAATTATTTACACAAATGTTATTCATTGGGAACCTATGAGGCAGTGTTTTTAATTTTCACTCTGATTTAATTTTCTGAATTCAGTCTAATTATATAATATATAATTCAATAACAGCCCAACTTAAAGCAATATGTGTATGTAACTATATATGAAAAGTGTATATTACAGTCATTGTAAATGATTATATTATTGTATACATGTTCAATAATGTTATGTGAATATATTATGTAA
This sequence comes from Deroplatys truncata, assembly GCA_030765065.1. Lineage (NCBI taxonomy): Eukaryota > Metazoa > Arthropoda > Insecta > Mantodea > Mantidae > Deroplatys > Deroplatys truncata. The sequence continues at coordinate 42,449,682 of CM060990.1, forward strand.
TTTAATAATATAGGAGCTGTGAGAATAATAATTTAAAAGTTGCTAACAATGAGGTAACAATGAGGTAACTTGAGGCAATAATGAGTTTGAGAGTTTAACAATACTACTTATGATTCTTGGGAGCAATAATGTAATTTTAGTGACAGTTTATAAAATAGCCAATCAACAACCAGAAAAAGCCTTAGTTAAAAGAAGGTATTTTATTGGATTAGGAATAGCCAATCAGAAACTTGAAATACTGAAATTTACAAATTTTAGACGCTAGAAATCTATTCAGTTGGTTGCAGACAGCGTTACTAACCAGACGCAAAAAGTGTCTTCAAGAGATTTAATACGTATTCGTGCGAGACGAAAATAGTTTACTTGTTAAAAAGTGCAAGTAATTAATAAAAGAATCTCACAGCTCTCTATATCAGTGAAGTGTTATTTAAATCGTGTCAAGCATTAATAAAAAAAGTGACATAAAATTATAATCTGTGTAAGGCTACGTTCTTGTCGCACCACAACCCTGCTAAGAGAAACGTGTCTCTAATAAATACTGACGCAGCCGAGGCAAACATAAATATATGATATTTAAAGAAACAGTCAAATTAGAAAGTTAATATTTTTTAAAACTTGGGGCGAAGGCTACCGGAAACTGTTTACTATACGTGTGGTTGCAACGAATTTCAAGTTCGGTTCCCCAACAGTTGAAATATAGTACAACTTCTTCAAATTGGCGTCCATACGTGGGGCTAATAAAATACTTCTTCACCTATAAATTATAAAAATAATTTAATGTGCAGTCGTAGCAGATATTTTTTGAGTGAAACCCTACCTGTGTGGTACGATTCATTTATGTTATGTAAACTATGGAATTGATATCAGAAGTTTCCGAAATTCATCGTACAATAAAATAGTAAGGAATGATCTAATGCACTTGAAATCTCCAAGAGAAAGAAGCGGTAGCATTTCTAACTGTTGTTTTAAGCTGATGAAATTTCCTGCTTCCCTTCATCCAAGTTTGAAGGGCCAATCATCACCCCTTCAGTTGTGGAGCTGGAAAGAGTCGAGAACTGAATAGACACACACTTGATTTGAGACGCGCTAAGGAGCTACTCTATCAACACTGTTACCAATTCTGCATTATGTAATATCTTCATTAGAGTATGCTTTAGAAACAAGCTATTTGTATTGTACTTAAGTACCTCGTGTTTAAATTGGTAATGGCTATTCGTTAATGTAAGTAAGATCATGGTGCATCGGTATGGGTCAGGTTCGGTTTTCAGTTATAGATGCTTCAGCTTAGACGGATACTTCTGTTTACATACGCTCTAGAGACTGAAGCTAAAACTATTTTCTCTCAAAACATTTCATAATTTCGTTGCTCTAAGGCAATGATACTGCGTTTCCTTCAATGCAGAATCAACAGCATTAAGGTTCTCTGTGAAACAACAACAGAACTTCCGTGTGAAGGATTACTTCCTTTAAGAAAATAAAATAATTTACCAGCAATAGAATTAAAGCACTCTATGGCTAAAACTTACCTCTGAATTTGGATTTAATTTCAGTTATTTTGGTTTGTTTACGATATTTGAAATTTTTCTTTATTTCCTCTTCTAGTTACATAGCCTATATTGATAAAAACTCCCAAAACAATTACTTGTTTTCGACGCAAAATGTTTATAACTTTTCTCCTGCAACATGTTCACCGAACTAGGCACAATATCAGCCTATTATTGACTAACTCAACACATACCGTTAATTTATGCACTTGCTCTTACCCACGTGGGCAAGTCAACAAAGACAGTGTTTTCTTTATCGCGCACAACAAAGAAACATCGTCGAAACAGATCAGTTCTAATTGATGGACAAAAGCAGAGGTTCGCTCATGCATGCGTCCGCACACAGGTGACGAGCCAACTACGTCAGTTCGCCAGTCGCCTACAGACAGAATGGAGATGATTCGTGAAGAACAACATGCTGCTTTCAAGTTTTCCTTTCGTTTGCAGAAACCTGGCACGGAATCTTACAAATTATTGTAGCAGTATTACGTTGAAGATGTTCTGCCACAATCCACAGCACTTCGATGGTTCAAGGAATTTGGAGCGCTGATCCAGGTGCTACAGCAACAGCTGGAAAACGAGACCATGATTAACATAGTTGGCGCCAATGTTGGTGAAGACCGAGGAATAACAGTTTACAGACTTGAAGACATGTTTCACATTTCCCATAGCAGTATATTTTTGATTCCGCGTGATCACTTCAACATCAGATGCGCTTGTGCGATGTGAGTTCCAAGATTACTGACTCCTGAACACAAGAGTGTGAGTGCAAGCGTGTAGGGAACTTCAACGTCTGGTAGGGAAGCATGGGGAAGCATACCCAAATTCCATCATTACATTTGATGAGACTTGGCTTCACCATTACGACCCAGGAAGCAAACAGGCTACTAAGTATGGAAATCACCTGACTCTCCGATTGCAAAGAAGATGAAGTTTGTTCGGTCGGCAGGAAAACTGATGTTCATTTCGCCGTAGAATGGTGCACCAACATCACGTCCCCCCTCGTATGACGGTCAGTGGCGAGTATTTTAAGTCTCTTTTGGATGTTCATGTTAAACACATCCAAAGACAACGATCGGATCTGTATAATTCTGTTTGCGCCTGCACCACAACAATGCACGCCCTCATACGTGCAACATTGTTACCGAACATTTGGCCCACAGAAAAATCTAATGTATCCCCTATCCTCCATACTCCACAGACTTAGCCCCCTGTGACTTTTATCTCTTTCCCGTCTGAAAAAGGAGCTAAAAAATAAACCTTTTGGTTCTTCGGAGTACGTAGTGAAGAATGCTGAGGTGCTTTTGAAGAATATATTTTTCAGCACGTGTTCAAGGACTGGAAGATGTGTTGGACAATGTGCATTCAACTCAAGGAAGAACACCTTAAAAAAGATGACACTAATTTGGACCGAGCCTAGTGTATTCCTTGCGTAAAAAAAACATTCTCACTCGCTATCTGGAAAGTGCAGAAAATCTGCTAGAATTTCCGCCTCTTTGTTGATGAGGGCAGAGATTCATATTGCATACTTATACCACATGTGTTGTTTAGTACTTGAGAACAATAAATGGGTCTCCCTAAGTAATACGCTCAGAGTTTAGCTGCCCTGATAGTGGATGAGGCCATTACACCCGCACCATCGACCTGGCCAGCAGCCGGATGGACAAACCGAACGCGCTGTTGCAATGTATATTGTTCAGTAGATATAAAGACGTACAGAGATCCCTGAACTGCATAAACGGTCGTCCTGTTCATTCTCTATTGAATCATTCATTTCTATGTTAATTTTAGATTAAATTTAGTTATATGATAAAATAAGAGGGGGATGCTGAGCTTTTAATCCATTAAGTAATCTTAAGTTTTGTATGTAACTTCACTGGTGATGTTTACTTAAGCCATAACATTCTCGATAATGTTTCATAAACAAAAGCATCTGCATGCATCCTGAATAACAATTACACCCGCGAGTGAACATTCAACAGTATATGTGCTTGAAATCAAATCACAAACCTTTAGTTTGTTAGACACTTCAAGATATAATTTTATTACAGATCATTACGAACTGTATTCCCTTAGGATGCTGGCACTTCAGCCATTGTCTACGTTGGCAATTTTCCCCATTAGGTATAAACTTGTTATTTTTGTGTATACATTTTAGCTACGATGATGCTGTATTTAGACCTATTCCCACGCATTGTTATTTATTTTCAGCATATGCTACTATTTGTATTCAAATCTGTAAACGCATTCGTTTAATGTTTGCTGCTGTGGAAGGTAAATAAAGCAAGTTGGACTATACGTGCTTTAATTTTTTTTTTTTTTTTTTTTGTAATGCTTCTCGTGTGCGATCCTTATTTCACTGCTCGAAATAAAATGGTTAAATGTCGCTACCCCTGTTAAATCCTCGTCTGGATCCTTGGGAATCTTCCAGAATGGTACATAGTGTTGTTGCCATGTCCTTCTGGGCATTTGTGAATTTCTTAGAAGAAGATATGCTATTGAAAAAAATCTTCCTCTCTGATGTGGAGAGAAATTAAAGATTTGTGGCGACACTCAACAATATTTTTTTTTATTATAATTACAAATATAAAGCTGAGATCTTGAGTAAATAAACCATAGAGATACACATGCGATACACATATATAGCCCATTCACTAGTGTTTTAGTCAGGCGAGGAGGGTGTGTATTGCGCTAGACTGGGCGACGTGCCGCCTGTAGTGAAAAACATATTCATTGTAGACAAAACAGTATTACTATATAGGAACGCTGACATAACACTAAGCTTTAATGACAGATTCTAAAATCTCTCACTGGCTAAAACTGCGGTGAGCATAGAGTATAGAGTTATTTCCTGCTGTCTTTCACACTCAGGGCGTATATACAAAGCATACTTAATTAGCAATATGATTTATATTTGAAACGCAACATAAATAGGAAGGAAATTATCGTTACTAATTTATATATAATACAATATGATAAAGCATGAAAGCACAGATAATTTTAATTGTTGTAATTTTAATGAGTTTTAGGCATGAGTATAAATGATATTTTATAATGGCAAAGAGTTTCTTTTGTAGCAGCAATGACCAATGTCATCAGCTCAAAAGCGAGCTCGAACTGTCAGCAGAAGTTTTCGAAGTTGACGAGGCATGGTGCCGTGATCCTACCATTAAACCTTATTACCTCTATATATTTTCCCTTAAAGTGAGGAACAGTGGATTAGCAAATGCACCAATTTCTTTACTTAGATTGGAGAATTAATCTTTGTGAGACATTGTTGTAATAGCAACGAAAGACACCAAGGGTATTGATTAATACATCTGTGTAATAACAAATGACAATAATGTGTCATATTATTGTAAAAATTAGAGCACCAGAACTGCGTTTATAAATGCACAAGTATTTCAACATATCGAAGAATTTTCTGACACCAACCTAGAAAATCGAAGGATGTGTAACGATAAAATCCGAATGCGTTCCGTTTGAGAGTTTATGTAATGTTTTAAGGGTGAGAGTAGAAAAATTAGTGTCTGAAACCGACAAATTTACATCGAGTGGTTTTTACAAACACAGCATGAGCAACTATTTATGCAGAAAGAGAAGGATTCAGGGAAAAAAACGGCCGCCACATATGCTGCGATGTACATATTAATGATGCTAGAATATTTATGCAGAATGACCTGGTGTGAGTTGATTGCCTGGGCTATTATGTGATGCTGATGTTTATGAAGAACATTGATATGTTACTGTTTATGAGCATTACCAATAAAAGCAGACGTGGCACCAAATGCAGTTACCTCGATTGGTAAAATGATTTTACACGGGATTATATTTCATGTCATTCATCATTTTTAATTTTCTCGTAGAATATCCATGAATTTTGCTATTTTGACAGGTTTATAAGTATTACAGTGACAGTGAAGCTAACCTGTTTGGGGTATACGCAATAAATTCCGTGTTGCATTCATATGACATTCTCTACTCACTAGAATTGATTTTTAAATAACAAATATATACAGTATATATTGAGGTAGTATTTTAACACTTAAATGATTTTAGTCAAATTATATAAAAAATACAATAACAGCCCGCCTTAAAGCAATATGTGTATGTAACAATATATAAAAAGTGTATATTGCAGTCATTGTATATATTTACATTATTGTATACATGTAATAATGTTATGTGAATGTATTACGTAATTTAATAATGTAGGAGCTGTGAGAATAATAGGTTAAAAGTTGCTAACAATGAGGTAACAATGAGGTAACCTTGAGACACTAATGAATTTGAAAGTTTAACAATACTACTTGTGATTCTTGGAAGCAGTAATGTAATTTTAGTGACAGTTTATAAATAGCCAATCAACAACCAGAAAAAGCTTTAGTTAAATGAAGGTATTCCATTGGATTAGAAATAGCCAATCAGAGACCTGTAATACAGGAATTTACAAATTTAGGTGGTAGAAATCAAGACGGTATTCCTAACCGGACGCGAGGTGCGTCCTCAAGAAATTTAATATGTTTTCAGTGTGAGACGAAAATAGTTTACGTGTTTAAAAAGTGCAAGTATTTAATAAAAGAATCTTACAGCTCTCTATATCAGTGAAGTGTTATTTAAATCGTGTCAAGAATTAATAAAAAGGAGTGAAGTAAAGATTATAATCTGTGTAAGCCTACATTCTTTAGCCGCACCACACACTATTAAGAAATTCATGTCTCTAAAAAATAAATGCTGACGCAGCCGAGGCAAACATAAATATATAATACTTAAAGAAACAGTCAAATAAAACGTTAATATTTTTAAACATTTTTGGGGGGCAAAGGCTACCGGAAACCGGGTACCATACGTGCGATTGCAACTACTTTAAGTTCGGCTCCCCAACAGTTGAAATATAATACAGCTCCTTCAATGCAACCTACTTCAAATTGACGCACAAAGCGTGGTGCAAATAACGTAAAGATACTATCTACTTCAATATGTACATGCAACCGTCAAAATATTCTAAAGTAAGGTTTGTAATGAGCTCTACCAGATATCTTACCCATAATTCTAATAAGTTTCTTTTGGCGGAATTATATCTATATTGGAATAATCAATATTACCCCAATATTCCCATAAATAACTACACTCTGAAAATGTGCTAATTATGAGATACGTACAAACTCAAATGCAACTACATTATTCAACAAGAGTACAACCCCAGACAACTTTAACACGCGACTCTCAAGTTCATTCCAGCACGAAATACTTTCCTTTCTAGTACATTTACAAATCACAGAAAAATGAATAGAAGTGATTCTCATGTTACAACACTTTTGTTTTAAATGTCTTTCCAGAAGAACCATCCTGTATAATTCATTAAACTACCGCAGTCCTACAAATAGAAATTACCTTGGGTTTTGTAGAGTTTCTAGATGTTTCTTAGTAAGAAAATTTTCTCTGCAGAACTACAGAGTTTGTTGTGCCACTTCTTGAATACGTTTTTGCCGTCGATGGGCTCCAGGTGCGTCTTAATCGATTTTGTAATCTTACTGAGGTCATCTTCCGCCTTCCCAGTTTAACATCCCTTTCTTCCAGAACAAAGTCTAATACTGTAACTGGGCCTGTTGAGTTAATTAATATCCACGAGTGTTTATATTAATTTCTGAGCTCAAGATTTCTATATGCAAACTTATGTAAAAAATCTGATCTGTTACACTCACATGACTTTCTCTACTCTTGTACAAACTATTTTTACAAACGCTTATTCTCCATCTACTTCATGTTAATCGAGATAAACATTTGCAGACTCTATCTTATTGCTAATTTTCTTGTAGATGTAAGGGGAATATATATTTACAAGGGCAATATAGAAATACAGTAGCCTTTAAGCATAGACATTACTCTTTTAACAGCTGGTTGCTATGTGTAGCACCATTCTCTTTGCCACAGATTAATACTCTTTGCATATCCAAGACAAAAAATAACGAATTCCCATTTGAGAAAATAAGTCTTGAAAAATTTAAGGGAATAACAAGCAATATCTCGAAAATGGTTCACTCAACAAAAAAAATGTTTAAGACATAAATTGTGTATTTTAACGCGATATACATTTTTGGTGTAGTAAAAATTTGTCTATATCTTATGGTTTACCAGTTATGCAAAAGTCGTTCACAATGAAGAATACTTTTGGAGACATTCCCAGAAAATTCAAGATATACATTTTATTTATCATGAAAACATCTTAAGCATATGCTATTTTAATCAAAATCGTTAGAGCAATTTTTGAGAAAACTAAAATTTTCGAAAAATATTCCATGTAAAGGGTAATCTGGGGTGGGGGGATTTTCTTGAAAACCTTCGTGTCGCATCTCTGGAAGATACTGAACCTAAATACCAAGTTTGGTGTTTATCCGACTGAGTTATGCTGTTCACAGACACACACACACACACACACACACACACACACGGACAGGGGATCTCAAAACATATATTTCCGGTGAAGTCTCGGCATAGAATTTTTGGGTGGAATACAATACTTCCCCTACTTATTATACGTAGTAGAGAAAGTAAAAATGTTGGACCAAGAAATTGCACTGTATATCTAATGGTGTTCTCATTTTATACCTAACAATAAATGCAGCCGTGAAGTAAGTATTAATATAAGTACAACATTTTCGGGGAATCCACATTGATGTACTATCTAAAAAATTATCCCAAACATATCATATGGTATAATATTCTAGAGAAAGTCCTGTTATAAAAATAGAATCTTTATAATACAAAAAAGGGCAACCAGAATAATGTTAAACCTTTGCAGCAACACAAGCTGCAAACCTTACTTCATACTGTTAAATACATTGACTGTTCCTTCGCTATACATTTTCGAAACTCTGGTAACAATGTATAAGCAGCAAAATAGTTTTAACACAAATGTTGATATTCATTACTATAATACAAACAATAAATCTAAACTCCACATTACAGGTCATAAAAGAACCCTATATGAAGAAAGTTTATATTATAATGGCACTCAATTGTTTAATAAATTCCCCACATATTTAAAAAAAGAGTTAAAATCCTAATAGTCTTCAAAAATATTTGAAAAACTTCCTAATACAGGGTTGTTTTTATTCAGGGGAAGAATATCTATAAATTAATTAGTTTATAAGCTTTTTTGTGGAATATACTATGTTTACAATTCCAAAATTTAGTTTAATAACAGTACTCATGTAATAAACTAGGATTTCTGTATTTGTTTATTACATCTAATTATACCTGTTTTTTTGTACTAAAAATTGTATTGTTGATGAAAGCCAACATTTTTGTATTGGAATCAAACGGTGACTAAAATCAATGAAGCATTACGATACATAGGTGAGTACAGTGTTGCGTTTCGGTTTAATAGAATAAAGGCTTGCAAGTACAGGGTTAATTAAAATATTTTTTTAGGCATCAGTGCAAACCAGGCGTGTCATTTTCATGACAATCTGCGCCATTCTCCTTCTTTCTCCCTCCAACTTCGTGTGTTGGGGTGGTCGGACTTCACTGTGGCACAGTGCTAGTATAAAAGTAGCTCCTTGGACGGTAGGAAACCCGAAGAACAAAACAAGGGGATGGGTTAAACCCCCTGTTTCCGCTTCTCTGGCAACCATGGCGTAAACTAAACTGAATAGGCAAATTTAAGCATCGTACTAGTTATGCACATTCATTAAATTTAAACTTCTTGTAGAGTTGTTTTTCGTTAAGCATTGAGGTTCTTGTATTTACCTTCTTCCTTCAGATATAACATTTTAAGCACTATTATGGTCTCACTTTAAAAATATGCACTGCGTCGTATGCTTAGAGTCGGTGTTATTATTTTTCTGAGTTTTGATACAACTCAGCGTTTTAGTGAATCTGAAAAAATTCTTGCTTTAGCTTATATAACATATACTGTCAAAATACAGCTTGAACTGTAAGTGTATTTAGCTAACTAGTATTATTAATATTGAATACAACATAACTAAACCCCTGTATGGGTTTTGCAAAGATATATTGAGTATTTGTGCAAGACTTACATGTACATTATATTATTTGAAGCAGCCCGATGCCCATAGTCCAATATTAGAGACTGCACATTACTATTTCCATGTCATTATAGATAAAATCTAATATCTTATTCGCCGCCATCTAAAACATCTAAGGTTTACTACTGTATTTAAGAAACGCTCATGTAAAATTGTTCCATTCCAACAAACGAAAGCTTATAAAGGTGTATGGTTAATGGTATGTGGTCTATAGTATTATTGGCACACTCAGTACGTTAACATCGGCGACTCAAATACTTCTTGTGTCTTCACACCTGAATTTATTTGTCGATTGAACAATTGTGACGTTTCGTTCTTTCTCAGTAGAATTCAGCGGACTGGTCTATTAAGAAATACCAGAAAAATATGGCAACGGTGTTCTTGGAAAAAGTTTTAAAGTAGCAAAAATATAAGAAGAAAGGAATACGAGAAAATCAAGCTCTAAACAAGATGTAGACCACTGTGCTCCTAAATTTGTAAGATGTGTTTGGGCATTTTAATGGCCAGAAGGGCAAAACCATAATTGGATCCCTAATTGGTATGTTTAAACTACTAGGCGTTGGCGTGTAAGTCCTTGGGGATGTAAGTCCTACAAAGAGAAGGGTAATCAGTTAATGAAGAACAATATCTGAATTCTTAAAATGAACATTTAGCCATGATACATGGAGCCGAAGAATATTTTACCTTTCCATCCTTGATCGTTTAGCCCAAAGGTTAGATTGGACGAACTAGTACTACTTTTTCCTCCACGCGGAGTTTGAAAACGGGTGCAAAACTGGTTTTTATCCATGAGGTTTTGGTTACATTTAGTTTTTCATAGGTAAAGTTATGTGGAAATTTGAAATCCAAGGAAGTTTAAGGGATCGTTATCCATTAGTCCCATAAGTTGAAAATGTTATTGTTTAAGAGTGCTTGCGTGATTATTAACAAACTTCGCAGAACGTATTTTGCAACTAAGTCCAAAGGTAAGAAAATTTGTGGGGAATGCTAAGACGTAAGCACCGGACACAACTTATGAGGGGCATTCAAATGAAACCTGTTCAGTGCGTCTAACTTTGCACTACACGTAAGGTGGCACCACGTAACTGCGTGTATGGTGGCACCATCTATTGGTAGAGCGATTACAGCGTGTGCAACGTTTGACGTTGCATAGCAACAGTGTGGTTTCACGCCGAAGAGAAGGTGGTCACACAAGTTATCGTCCACTACTGAACATGAAGGCGAGCAGCAGGAACAACGATGACTGGGTCAGAAAAAGCAGTGGAAACTTGCGACTTCACCACCTCCAAAGATATCAAAGGCCTTGCACACCAGTTCTGGTAAGATCATGATGTACTTTTTTGACCACAAGGGCCCACTGCTTGTCGAGTTCCTGGAACGAGGAACCACATCAATGCCCAGCGTTATCAAGCCACTTTACAGAACCTTAGACGAGCCATCAAGTCGAAACGCCCAGGCATGTTGTCCAATGGCGTTATTCTCCTGCATGATAATGCCCGCCCACATACTGCCAATGTGGTGAAGACGACAATGTAGCAGCTTCGATGGCTAACGCTGGAACATCCACCGTACAGTCCAGATCTTTCACCGCGTGACTTTCATGTTTATGGACCTCTAAAACAAGTATTCGCGGACATCGATTCACAAAGGACGACGAAATGTGTGAATGGGTCCAGGCCTGGATCCGACAGCAGCCTACTAGCTTCTTCAAAGATGGAATCCACCGGCTAGTGTCGCAATGGGATAAATGTGCCAACAGTTTTGGCGACTAATTTTGAGTTAATGAAATCGTTACCGTTACTTTACACAAGTGACCGGATTTCATTTGAATGACCCTTGTATAATGAATGCATAATAGAATCCAGCCGAACTGATTTCATTTCATCCTTACTTATGCTTTGCTTCTTAACCTTACGCAACAATATGTGTAATTCTTCTATCAGCTGGCCTATATTTTGTTTACTGAAGTTTAAGGCTTTCGGAAAAGATTGCTATTGTAGTTTAACCATTCTATATTTGGTTAAACTGGGAAATTTTTTTAACCTGGAGGATATTTTGCTTGTCTATTTGTATAATGTGAAAACCAAGCAACGTCCGCATCGCTTATCAAATATGCCATTACGTGGACTACTCACGTGCTTGCCTATACACAGAAAGCCGTTGACTGAGATTCGAATGATTTCCGTTAAATATTTAATCCTCCAGTGGTCGCGTGCGGCTACCACTACGCAGAAGCCTTTTATTTGGCTCTTCCTGTATAAAAATCAGAACCATTTTCCCCAATTTCCGTATTATGGACATAGAACTACTACCAACTTTAGCGAAATGAGAGCTTGGAGCATGAGGGTGCAACTTCAGCCCATTTTCTTACCATATTGAAAGGTCCCCGAAGACCACTGATAGGACATTCTTGACAGGTGGTACCTTATAATTGTCTTTATTATTTATATAATTAATGAAATTAATTATACTTTTTAAAAACCTACTCGGCCTAGGAATTGTTTCAGATGTAGAGTAAGCTGAAAAATGTCATGTATATATGTCATACAAATGTACATCAAAAGCAATTCCTAGGCCGGGTAGGTCTTTAAAAAGTGTAGTTAATTTCATTAAATATATTCATAATAATAGGCGGCGCCGTGGTCGAGTGGCTAGACCGCTCGCCTCTCACCGAGGCGGCCCGGGTTCAATCCCAGTGACCCACATGTGGGATTTGTTGTGGACAAAGCGGCGTCTGGGCGGGTTTTCTCCGGGTTCTCCGGTTTCCCCGCCATTCATTCCACCAACTCGTCCATCATCACATTTCCTTTCATCCATTTCACCATCATTTCGCTTCATCTACTTCCTTCATCGGGCTGATCCCCCATCCTGGATATTCTGTCTGATCCATAAGTGTCTGCACCTCGACGGGTCTCGGACCCCAGGCACCCGCCTGTAAGTCCTGGGGGATGTAAGTCCTACATAAGAGGAGGTTAAACAGAGACTGAATGAATGAATATTCATCATAATAAAACATAATAATAGTTGCTTCAAGTTACTTACGAATTAAAGGTCGCTATTGAGATTGTTATCTCTAAAGTTAGATACCTTAGTGGTCTACCCAGGAAAAAACTCCAGTCGTGGAATGCTCTGCCGCCATGTTGTCATAGTAGTTCAATGGTTAGAGCAACCGCACGGAACGCCGGAGAACCGTAGTTTTAGCTGACTAAATAAAAAAAAGGATCTATCTTTTCTAAATTTTCATGCTACTTATTCTTTGTAAAGGCGCTTGAAAGAAAAGTGTGCAAAAATATGTTGTTTGAAGGAAGTAAAACAATGGTTGTAGTAAAACAAGTATGTTGTTTTTAAAATAGTGAATGCTACTAAGATGAGTTTTTGGTAGACAATATTTGTAAATGCGCCCCAATTCCTTTCTTCAGATTCTGTCATCTAAACATAGATTTTATTTGAAACATGATTAATCAAACAATATATTTATACAGTATTTAAAGCAATTACAAGGATTACACAGAAGGATTGCATGCTGTCAGATTTAATTTTACCAACGAATGTGTTGAGATTCTGATGTAGGGAATACTTCAGGAGGTGATGTTATTGGAGTGGCAGTAAAATACCCAAGAAGTTCATCAAATGCTCTATGTACATCTTTTCCTGTAGTCCAACAGGTTCTGTTTATCTAAACTTCTGAATTAAGTCCCATAACTGGTTATGACACTTCTTTATGGGGAAAATTTTCACTGTACTTAAAAGCCACCCGCCTTGCACAATGTTTCTTGGTCCAGTAAACGAAAAGAATGTTAAACCTTTCTTGCAAACCGTCAATCACCGTATACTTCTTATACTTCTTAGTTTGTCTCACCTGAATAGATTGTGTGTAAACTTATATCAATGAATATTAACTTCTTTTTAAACCACTCCCTCAGTTAACACAAAACCAAATGTTGATCTAAAATGTAAGGATAACAATTTGCTATTAGCATGAAGCATTGTAAAACTAGAATCTTTGAAAGCTTTAATAGTGTGTGATAATGTTTTTGATAAAGCTTTATATAAATAAAGGTTTGATTGAAAATTTTCGTACCAAAATTCATGTATTTTCTTCTCCCTTTATCTTAAAATTAAATTCAGAGCCTTCAATAAATTAAAAATAATCAATATAAGTGTGCCTTCTTCAAAACAAAACTATGTGTGATCTTAGGGTACTCAATTCATACTGGCACATATTATAATAGGTATTTTGCTAAGCAACTGAAGTTAACATTTAGTAGTGTACATAAATATTCAGATAAATTTAAACAAGATATTTCATAGCATTCCTTTGGTTAAACAGAAACTTGAAGTCATTTTATTTAATTGCAAATAGTTATTACGCTGTAATCGCTGAATGCATATGTGTACCGTGTAGTATGGAGCTTTTGTTACTTGAGAGCTAAGAGTTTCATCTTGGGGAGCAACAGGACGCAGCAATCACTGACTGCACTTGTGGGCTATGTATAATGTAATTTGTGTTACTTGAAAGCTAAGGTTTCCCCCCTAGGGGAACGATCGCTGACTGTATTTATGGACAATGTATTATGGAGTTTGTGTTACTTGAGAGCTAGAGTTTCGCCTTGGGGAGCAACAGTACACAGCAATCGCTGGCTGCTTTTGTGGACAATGTATTATGGAGTTTGTGTTACTTGAGAGCTAAGGGTTTCCCCCTAGCGGAACGATCGCTGACTACATTTGTGGACAATGTATTATAGAGTTTGTGTTACTTGAGAGCTAGGGTTTCGCCTTGGGGAGCAACAGTACACAGCAATTGCTGGCTGCACTTGTGGACAATGTATTATGGAGTTTGTGTTACTTGAGAGCTAAGGGTTTCCCCCTAGCGGAACGATCGCTGACTGCATTTGTGGACAATGTATAGAGTTTGTGTTACTTGAGAGCTAGGGTTTCGCCTTGGGGAGCAACACTGCACAGCAATCGCTCACTGCACTTGTGGACAATGTATAATGGAATTTGTGTTACTTGAGAGCTAGGGTTTCTCCTTGCAGAGCGTCAGTACGCAGCGATCGCTGACTACACATAATATGAACCGTAAAGTATGAGTTAACTTACCAAGAGCTTCCACTAAACCTTCTGAGCATCTCTGGATCTAGAGCAAAACACTGACATATTCGGTTTATGTGGAGTAGTATTCTGCGAAATAGCTGCAACGGCTCAGGCCAACATGTCACATTAGCTGCCATTATTCATACATTGTCATCCACATTTGTGTATTTGAAATGGAAATTTCGGCAGCAGTGTTTTCCGCGTATGGCATACAATAGCCAGAGTGATTTCAATTTGTGTGTTCTGTATAGCTATGCTTACTTGTGTTTTCCATCGGGAGTGCGGTCATCCAGATGTTCACGGTTCGATGAATGCGGCAATCTATGGATTTCCATCAAGTAACGTCGTTTTTCTTACTGTCCCAATGTCCTCCATTATTTATATAACCTGCACGTCCTTTTACTGCATGGAAGATTTTTCTTGGGTCTGTAGGTAAAATTGCACTCTTCATGAATCCTATGTAAGCCTATCATACCGGAATTTTGCATTAGAAAGGGAGAAACGGAAGATGTATTGTTTGAAGGAAAAGAAAAATAATCAAAAGAAAACTTTCAAGATTTCTATAAAAATAAAGCTAAAACATTCCTGTCTCTCGAAGGGAAGAATAAGAAAGAGAAGGATTTTCATTTGGAGACAGCGTTCATCTAGACGGTTCAAAATAAACAAAGAAAAAGTAGCCAAGTTCTAAAAGATATATGGAAATAGTAATAAAATGGAGAACAAATCAATATATTGCCTTCAAAGCCTGCCGTTTCCTGATAACGATTCTCATAGCAGGGTGTTCTCGTCTGGAACAAATAATGCAGTCGAGTTTCTTCTTGTTCTCCTCTTGTGGGAGAATAGTCTGGGATAGAATAGAGTTAGGCAGCAATGAGTTTTCCTTATACACAATTAGTTTAGGCAGAAAAGAATATTTTTCCTTGGAAAATACTAATGCTAATACTTAGGTCGACCATACGAGTACGATGGTGAGGTGAATGTTATCATTTGCGAAAAAGCAGCAATGGCTACATGAGCCTAGTGGTTCGCGGAGTTTAATAATCTTTTTAAACGCATAAAGAGGTAGCTAATAGGAAGTCATGTATTAGAAAGGCGAGTAAGAATAATAACAACAATAAGGTGGTATAGTATTTCAGGTGGAAGTAGAACTAATAAGAACAATTACATAAACTCTGATAAATATTCTTTAAATTAATATACTTCATTATATTAAAGCTCACTTGCTAATGGCAGACAGGTACTCGATAGCGCTTCATTTTAACCCAATTTACCTAACCAAAAGGACTGGCCTCGTTACCCGTTTGCCTACCCAATACCAGCTACTCAAAAAGAAACAAGCAAAAACTCGACTTCTAAAAGTTACACATTGTACTCCATTGTTAACCAAATTTAAAGTAATTTTATAGTAAAGGATACAGTATTGTTAGTATTAGTATTTGGCTTTTCATTTTCTCTACCATGTTAGCCTCGTAGGTAGAGGAAGTATTATATTGCAACCAAAAGTTCGATATCGAGGTTTCGTTTCAGATAAATGTTTTGAGACCACACGAATAAAAAGAAGCATTTTAGATAAATATTCGCGTGCGCGTGCATCTCTGACCAGCATAACTCAAAAACAAAATGTTCGATAGATGCCCAACTTCGTATTTAAGTTCACTGCCTTCCAAAAATACAACACGAAGATTTTTTAACACACATCTCACCCCCAAACCACCGATTACCTGGAACCTTTTTGCGTTTATCTTTTATATTCTCAAAAATGGCGTAAATTTTTTGATAAAAATACCAAATATTTAATATATTTGTATTACAAATAAAATGCACATATTGAATTTTCCGGGTATAGCCTGGGAAGACATCTTCATTGAGAAGGCATTTTGAATTTTTCAATATTTTGTCAATATTTTCAAAGTTCTGTCTCCATTCAGCTGTTCTATCTCCATTTCTGCAACTAACTGTGTAATGAAGCTATTTCTACGAAGGTTTATCTCGATTAACATGAAGTAGATAGAAATATAAGATTTCGTAAGAAGATATTGTAGAATGTATAAAGAAATAAAGAATAGTGGGTAGAAAACGTCATGTGAATGTAATCCATCAGATTTGTTTTCTTGCTATATTGTAGTATACTACGACTTCTCAAATCGGAGTCATATGTGAATATTTAGAAGATATTCTGTTTGATTGTATAAATCGTAAATCGTATCTTATTTAAAAGTTACCGACTGTAAGACTTATGTTTCGTGAGCGTTGGTTACTTTTTCTGTCACGTACAGTCAGGTGCAAAAAATCGTGCCGATATGAGGAACCATGGTTCAAATTGGCATCAATAATTAACACGCCTCTGCCGCGCCTTCCATCGCTCATTCGGTTACAGAGGTTAATGCTTGAATGCCCAACCAATAAGAGCCGGACCCATTCAGGGGCTAGCATGGACAGTCTTTGGGAGTCATTGTTTCATCCATTCAGGTGATATATATATATATATATATATATATATATATATATATATATATATATCGATTCCACACCCAGCTAGGCCTGACCCTTCTTCATAGGGTAATACTAGCGCATTGGACTTCAGCTAAAACTAATTAGAGAATAGCTCGCCTAAGGCAGGCGCGGAGCAGAAATAATGAGGAGATTCTGCCAACATTCAAGAATGGAAAACACTAAAGTAACCAAAAGCATCGGCACGTTTTATTGCACTCGACTGTACATAGTAGGTAGAGAAGGTATTGCATTTCACCCAAAAATTCGACATCGAGATTTCACAAGAATACATGTTTTGAGACCCCTGAATAAAAAAATCAGTTTTAAAAGAATGTCCTTTTATGTATGTGTGCCTGTGAACCGCATAACTCAAAAACGAGAAGTTGGATAAATTCCATACTTGATACATTTTAGTTCAATATCTTCCAAAAGTGCGACACACGGTTTTCAAGAAAATCCCCCTAACCGAAACTGCAATTTACATGGAACATTTTTTGAATTGTTTGATTTTCTGAAAAATGGCTACAAGGATTTTGATCAAAATACCGTATATTAAATATATTTACATGAAAAAATATATATTGTTACATGCGGGGTATATGGCCTAAAAGTTCACATGAAAATTAAGTTAATTTCTAATACCCAGAACGCACATTGAGGGGACGTATACGAAACGTGGTATGGAGGTTAAGAGGAAGGCGTGGGTTTTTCACTTTACTCACACATTCCTGGATTTATTTCCCAATCGTTTGGGGTTCCTAAATTATTAAAAATGGAAAGTGGGAGATGTCCACCGATCCTAAGCCCGAATTACACACGCGGTCCGTTTCTCACGGAATTCTAACTGAGAGTGACGCTATCCCCCACTATTCGTAGCTAGCAAAACTACCAGCCAAGAGTGACGTAAACAACAATGTGTCTGGTAATGACAATATAGAACAATAATGTAACACCCAAAATTATTAATACGCCACAATATATGTATATTAACTTTTTGGCAATAGCTTGTGAAGTCCTCTTCATTCGGAGATAAATTTATATAATTTTCTATGCTGGTAAACGTTAAGCGATAGACGAAAACGTACTACACAGAAAATATATATGTCTTTAAAACACACAATTTATTTCAAGCAACTTTTTCGTGACATCAGCCGTTTCCAAGGTATCCGATTAATGGTTCGAATTGTTCAATACTTGGTAATTTAGGACCTGTCGGTTTTTAGGTGTTTCTCGCGATGTCACGGAAAGAGAATGAAATTTTAAGGCCAGCATATAGCGACCAGTTCTGAAACATTTGACTATCGCTATTCTCTTTTTGTGTAACGAAGCATGTAACGCAGGTATTTCCGGATAGGTTTATCTCGATTAAAATGAAATAGATAGGAAAATAAACCTTCGTAAGATTAGTTTGTATACCCGGTAATAAGCGATAGAGGGCAGAGAAAGCCATGTGAATGTAACACATCAGATTTTTTTTCGGCTTGTGATTAATACTGTCATTGCTGAAGTATTAGATCCCTTTTAACCACTTGTGGTATAGAGGTATAAACCACTGGGACATTCAAGGTAGAACTCTCAACTGGGCAGCGGCATATACGCGTGAGTTATTGCTTGATAACAATCTTACTTTATCGATATGTTGCTGCAAAAATATAGCTATGGTGTGCTAAAGCATACGCGCACCTTGTCACAGGCTCTGCTGTAATTAACACGATCTTATCGCGCTAAATTCTAAATTATCTTTATTGAATAATATCCTATATCAAAACGGAAGAAGCATTGGAAACAATCTCTCTCTACCAAATAGATTGAACTTTCACAGTATATAAATCTATGACATAAATATTTATAATAGATATTAGTTTCCTAAGTTGTAGCTTTCTTGTGAAATAGCTTTTACAGCATATTGTGACTTTGCCTAGTTTTTCAACCGTCACTTCTCTGAGTTCACATTGTCGCTGTTTTGTTTTTATGTAGTTCTACTTCACTGGGAGTTCATTTCGCGTTCAATTCTCCGTCACTTCACATTCTTCGTGACGTAGTACTCTCTTCGTAACAGTTCACTCGCTGGGGAGTTGAACATAGGACTTCCGCGAACTCTCGCTCCGCAGCAGCATGCGCTACATGCCACAGTCGCCATAAACTCGCTCGGAGAATCGCACTTGATAACGCACAGGAAACTGGCCTGCCAACTCGCTTGCTCACTGACTGACCGACGCAACTCTACTAACCGACTCTTGTGAGAACGCTCGCTTATATAGGCAGTGAAATCTTCCACACAACATTCTAGAACTGTTTCTACACAGTTCCCCCTTCTGGAGGAGTAGGAAGAAACTTCCAGAACCCTCTGGTTATCTGCTGATAACGCTGGCGAAACATACTTATCTTTGGTTACTCTGACTTCCCGTCGCCGATTTCCCGATAACCTAGGGCCATAGGGCTCCGTCACAGTATGGACATTAATCTAAAAGTTGCCAGATATATTTATTAATTGTATTCTTCAGTTGCAGCAAGGTAGAGGCGTTGCCAGGGAGGGTTTTGGGGGTGAAGGGGGATATACCACACACACACACACACGATTGGGCCGATTGATAAGTCAGTGACTTTTTAAAAGAAATAACTATTATTTCCAAAAAATCAATTTTATTTCTCAACATAGTCTCATTTGAATTCAATATGCATTGTCCAACATTTCTCCACAATTTAACCCTTCCAAAAAATATGATTTTACGAATTCTGCAAAATATGAGGTTGTTTCTGCCATGATGTATTAACTGGATGTGAATTTCTTCCCAGCGAGACAATTTTTCAGGTTTGCGAAGAGGAAGAAGTCGCTCGGAGCCAAATCTGGAGAATATGAGAATATGGTGAGGTAGCAGTTCGAACCTCAATTCCACATATTTTGCGATGGCAAGGGCTGACTTGTGCGCGGGTGCATTATCCTGGTGAAAGAGAAGCTTTTTCTTCAACAAATGGGGTCGTTTCTTTAACAATTCCTTGTGAAACTGTTCCAGCATTGGTTTCAGGTTGATAATAATGGATCCAAGTTTCATCAACCGTGATACAACGCCGCAAAAACTCATTTGTGTTGCGCTGGAACCCGTTCAAACATCCTGTGAAATGGTCACACGATTCCGCCTGTTCCCAACTGTGAGCAGTCGTGGCACCCATCTTGCTGACAGCTTTCTCATACCCAAAACTTCGTGCAGAAAGTTATACACCCGTTCACTCGAGATGTTTACGGTCTTGGCTATCTCACTGAGATTTCATTCGGCGGTCTTCCAACACAATATCGTGAACTTTGTTCATCATTTCTTCTGTTGTGACCTCAACCGGCCGTCCTGTGCGCATGGCATCTCTTGTGTTCGAATGGCCACAACGAAATTCTGTGAACCACTTGTGAACCATGCCATGTGATGCATCAGAGTCCCCATAATACTTGCTCAGCTTTCCTTCCGTTTCATTCACCGTCTTACCACACAAAAAGCAACACACATTAGCTTATTTAAACGCTCTCAACAATGTTCTAAGAAACAAATGAGGACGAATTTCCGCGATTATACCCAGAATAGATGTAAGACTTGGGTGAAAACAAGAAACCTGTGATTAGAACGCTATCTCTTGTCGAAGTCATGGACCTATCAATCCGCCCTCGTATATATACACACACATATAGACGTATAAATCAATATCAAACAAGAATTGTACATAATAATATAATTCAGCAAGAAAGATGTTAGAATATTTAGCAGCCAAGAGATGTACAAAACAATTGTAACTTAGATAAGTAAGGGACGGGCGAGCTAGCTAATTCCAGGTAAAAGTAATTAAAGGTAGAGTCCACCATCTTTCACCAAGCTAATGAGCAAGGAACTTGAAGGAATAACGAGAAAGAGACAGATATAAAAAGGACAGAGACGGAAACATTGAGTTTGCTTCCGGACGCGTCACTGGGCGCGTATGCGAAAAGTTTTGGAGCAGAATATTTTCATACATAAACTCATACATTTGCTATTATGGTCGGAATTGTTAAAGATAGGAAAGCTAGCCGCCCATAAGTATCTCGTTGATAATATATCACATTTTAAGGGAATGCAGTGTATTTTAATTTGCCTCACCTACGAAAACCCTGAGACCAGTGAAACTAGTTAGATAGGTAGTTGATTAGGAGTGGAGAAATCGTCAGCCGCTGAGTAGAGGTAGCCGGAGACCAGACACTGCAGCAGAGGACCAGCGATTTCCCGCTACACGAGTTTGGTCTTTACCAAATTAAATATAAGAATTAATAGCAAACACAGCTTTGTTAAATAATAGCATGTTCTAGGTTGGCGGGAACGAGATACTTCCTAATGGTATCACTGGTAGCGCTATACACAGCAACATAACTGTACTTTTGATGGCGTGGGTACAGTCAAGTTAATATATCGGGAGCACGTTTTCGTTCTGATGCTAAATTTGATTGGTTTCCCAATGAGTGCAATATCCCCCAGTTTAGAATATAACTAGGAATCCCATTTAGTAGTGAAATAAAATAGCCTACAGCGGTAATATGAAATACTTGACGGTGGTCACTAAGTCTGGCACAACACATTTGAATACGCAAAACATCATATCCTGATTTTAATTCCAATTGCTGCACCGTAATCTGTGAATATAATAGATTATGACACAAGGTATAGAAGTAGGGTTTTCAACACGTGTGGCATATAATATTTTTATACAGCGCCCAAATTTGTAAAATATCAATAATATTATATTTATTCTTGAAACTAATAGAGATCACGTTTAGAACGTGGTTCTCGAAACGAGAGAAATTGCGTTAAAAAGTCGTCCTCCGTGGACTAGTGGTACCGTGCTAGCCTCTAGTTCCCAAGGTCGTGGGTTCAAATCCGGCGGAGTGTGAGGGATTTTTTCGGGCGTAAAAGTCCCTGGCATGGCTTCCTCCGGAAGGGAAGTAAAGCCGGTGGTCCCGTGTCTAGATTTACGGCACGTAAAAGAACCTCAAGCCTGATAAAGACGCCTCTGAGAAAAATTACCGGTCTTTCACGCCCAATATAGAATGGGACGCTAAGAACCACAGCAGTTAAAGAACTCTATAAATAAAACTCAATTCAATTTTGCGTTAAAAAAGTGAGATGTCATATGTTTTTGTGTTTATTTTTATTTATTTATTCTTTTTTTTTGATTCGCAAGCAGTCATATTTCAGTGAAATTATTTTCAACATGTTTGGCTTACAACAGTCAATGAAGTGATTAAATTCTATATCATATTGCTTTCTGAAACTTTGGGGTAAGTACTTTGTAGGGGAAAAGGTTGGTCCTCCGATTGATGACCTCTGCTGCAGTGTCTGGTCTCCGGCTACCTCTATTCAGCGGTTGCTGATTTCTCCATTCCTAATAAACTACTTATCTAATTTCACTGGTATCAGGGTTTTCGTAGGTGAGGCGAATTAAAATCACTGATTTCCCTTTAAACAAATGTGGTTTATTATCAAATAAATACTTGTGGGCGGCTAGCTTTTTCCATTGTTACAATTCCCATCATTATAGTTGTTTCACGTAGTGAATAGCACCGTAGGTGGTTTGCTATCCTAGCGGACTGTGTGTGTTCAGAGTTAGCTCATTAAATAATAACGCGCAACACGTGGTACTACTTTCACACTTTTAACAACAAACACATATCAACAATAAAAACTAATCAGTTGCAACATTCCAAACTTTGTTTCGCTCGAACTTGTATTAAAGTTGAGGAGACGCTTTATATGTGAGCCGTTCCTTTCAGTCACATCTTAGCTGCCAGATTATCTAAAAAAAAGCATTTTCTCAGTTCCACTCTTCCTCGCGTTTCTCAGGGCCAACAAAGATCACCCATACTGGGCAACAATCAATTCTGACAATGCTATCCCGGTCAGTGTTGGCCTCTACAGGACACGACGTAACAATAATAAATTACGAACCTAACCTAACTGCACACGCTTCCCATCCATGCGCACACACGTGTCACTGTGGCGACGAGATTTTATAAGAGAGTGAAAATCTGGGACTTTCTTCCCCTTTTTACACCCAAGCTTAGTGATGCTCACCTTTACGCCTCAAAATGTAACGACATTTCTAATTGGTCCTCGTACCGCGTTACCTTATTATGTATGAGAGTATTCTGCTCCAAAGTTTTTCGCATACGCGTTCAAGTGACGCGTACGGAAACACATTCAATATCTCCGTCTCTTCCCCTTCTATATCTTTCTCTTTCTCATTATTGCTTCAAGCTCCTTGCTCATTAGCTTGGTGAAAGGTGGGCTCTACCTTGAATTATCTTTACCTGGAATTAGCTAGCTCGCCGTCCCTTACTTATCTAAGTTACAATCTGCTTTGTACAATTATTTGCTGCTAAATATTCTAACATATTTATTGCTGAATTATATTATTACGTACAATTCTTGTTGTATTTTGGTTTATATGTCTATATGTATATGTATATATGCGCGTGGTATATCCCCTTTCAACTCCCAGGCTATTCTTTCTGCTACTTCGGTAACTTCACCTGGCTCTTCCATTTCAGTTTCTTCTGAGTTCATAATTTCCAGCATTTAATCTTTATGTAGGTTACACTAGATAAAAGAATAACGTGTTATATAAAAGAAAACAGAAGACTGCTAGTATAACGAATAGGATATTCTGCAACCAATTGTGATAAAGTGAAGTATTGTGAAGAGATAATGCGATCGCCATCAGAAATTAATCTTTAAAAGACGTAATGAAAAGTAAAAATAATCAAGTCGAATTATTAAACGTGTCCAAATACAAAGGGTATTGAAACTTAGGTCAAAGCTTCCCACCTTACGGTATATGGAAAGAGTCTGTGTTTAAATCTTCATATGTTTTATTTACGAGGGCAGTCCAGAAAGTCCCAGACGTTTTGGCCTATCGTGGCGATGAGAAGGGCTAGAGCCGCCATCTTGGTTTCAGAACGTTCCTACATTCAGTACGCATCCAGCTGTGGTAGCGTTAGGACTGTGCCTTCCTTAGTGTGCTCTCTGTGAGTTGTTAAAATGTGCGCTGCAATAGAAAATCCTGCCACTTGTGAAGTGCGGTTGGCTAAAAAGAACAAACCAATTGAAATTTATCGTCAACTTTGTGATGTTTACGGGCAGGGAATAATAAGTGAAAGCCGAGTCAGGCAATGGTGCATTGATTTTAAAAATGGCCGTACCAATGTTCACGACGAGGATCGCAGTGGTAGGCTTAGCCTTATGACTGATGAACTGTCAATGCAAATCAATGACAAAATTCGTGAAAATCGTCGTTTCACGATTACAGAACTTTCGGAACATTTTCCCCAAATTTCACGGAGTTTGGTGCATCAAATTGATGCTTTGATACTGACGCTGAACTGCATGTCGATGTAAACCAGTGGTTGAAGTCGCAGGCGGCAGATTTCTACAGAGAGGGTATTGAAAAACTTGTGCCACCGTATGATAAATACCTCAATTTGAATGGCGATTATGTAGAAAAATAGCTTAAGAGTGTACCCTTCAAATGTAGATAATAAACGTTGATACTTGCATTTTGTTAATTATTTATTTCAAAACGTCTGGTACTTTCTGGATTGCCCTCGAAATAAAACAAAGCTGATGCGGTTCTAGAATATCATGAACATTTTTAAATCGATAGAACATATAACTATACTTGAATTAACGTAACTTCTCAATTCTGACAGCTAGCTCAGCGTGCTTTCCGCACGTGTATGTGGGTCTGTTGTCATAACAACTAGGGTTGACCTTGAAGTAGCCCATTGCCGTTTAAGCCCCCTCCTCACCCTTCACCAGAGCTCGGCGGAAGTGTTGCCACATGACAAACGTTGTTTTGTTTGATTTATCAGATACTTGCGTGATTTGTGTATCGTTGTTGTGTAGCGCGATATTTTAAAGTTTAAGCATGCAACTATTTTAAATCAGTGAAGTGTGCAATTGCATATTAACGTTATTTTTCAAGTCCTAAATGTGTAGCTGTAGTATAGCAAATGACCAGTAATGTGGTAATTATAATATTTTAAAATATATAATCTGTGCTGAAATTTCTGTGTGATTGATAATGTCTGATCCCGCAAAAGCGTAGGGTAAAACCACGAACTCGTTCAGCAAAGAAAAAATACGCTAAGCTTGGACAAGGTACTGCAATTCGCGGCCAAGCTCCTGAGATAGTATGTGCTTTAATGGCATATTTCGAACTGGAATGAGAAAACGGTGGACCAATAATTGATGTAAATGAAGTCATAGATAGGACTACTGCTGTACTTAAAATAAGTAAACGGACTGTTGTCAATATAGGGAAAGAACAAGAAAGAAAAGAGGGATAAGCTGAGAAATCGCAGTCTGGATCTTCAAAAGTAATATTAGAAACGCCAGGAAAACCCAACATCGTAAAAAATGATTACAGATCTAGGTGCCTTCCAAGTAGATGCTATTCATCGCCATATGTTTATTTAGTATGAAAGAACACAATTACTTCACACCTTTTAAATGCAAAGTTTGTCTTATCTAATTGAGAGTTAAAACAAACATAAGAGTAAAAATAAAAACTTGAGATTAAATATGGTACTAACTTGAATAATCTGCTATCTGAAAGTTTCGCCATAGTATTAAAAACGTCTGCCGAGTAGCGCAGTTTGAAATTTTAGAAATATAACGAAAGTAAAAGCGGAAAAATCAGCTTTAAAGTTTTGTTCTATATAGGTAATATAATATTAAGTACGGACATTTAAAGCATCACACAAAGGAATTTAAAAGATACAAAATGGAATGCAAGCACTAGAATAAAATAATACAGAGTGAAAAGGTATTAAAACTATTAATATTTAATATGCGCTTATTCTTACATAGTACGAAAATGAACATGAACATAATGCAATAGTTGGCAGGCGTGTTGTACACTGTATCCTTAGAAGTGTACAGAGATGTTTAGTGTAGCATATTATTTCAAAATTATGTCGTTTCGTTAGGCACAACGAAGAACTTTTATCTTTGTTTAGTTCTCCTCTCCTCTTCCACTCGACACGGACGACTGGCGGACGGACGAGCCGACAACACCGCAAGTTTTACGCGTGGCGTAGCTGAAACGCACATGGCAGAGAGCAACTGTCAGAATTGAGAAGTTACGTTAATTCAAGTATAGAAATCTATTTTTGGTTCCTGACTTCATCTCAAAGGTAAAGAACTTGGGAGAGAAACAAAAGACCTTGTAGGGGTAAAAAAGAAGCAATCTGAGCATAAATGCAAAAGAGTAAATTTACTTTAAACGAAAATGTGTCTCGAATTATTGTCGGGCACCACACACAAATCGCCGCAAAAATAGCTTTCACCTCCTGCTTTCCACAATACCAATAACCTGTCAAGTTCAGGACCTGTTTATGAATGGCTGTGGTGTTTGGCCCCGGGGCTGGCATTTGGGTTGGCCGAGGGAGACAAAGGCTTTTGCTCACCAGCTACAGGTAATGTAACCTCGGGGCACTAGCAGTGTACCAGAGCCTTGAAGCAAAATAGAAATTTTCCTCTATAACTTGCTTCTGGAAAACGGGTAACAGAATTCGCTAAAATCATATAACTTTTACATTCATGCTCACACTGCGGTGGAAATTGTGTAGAATGTCAGAAAACATGGTCACTAACCAAAGTTTCAAGTTAATCATTTTCCATGCATGTATGCTTGGATAAAGTCGGTCAAATATACTTTAAGCAAATGGGAAGACCTTGTTGGTGGCTTATATACAAGCTAAAGGACAATTCTCACGCTATCAAAATGTAATTCTAAATTATTTTTTTCTTCAGAAATTTGATTATTGTTTTGAATACACATTTTGTTTTAATTATTCAAAAGCATATGAGAAACTGAAATGATAACCACTGGTATAAGGCTAGTTAGAACATTTGCGAATTTCCTCAAATGTTCACCAATTTACTTAAGTTTTGTATAGATTTTTAACTCATAGTTACTACCCTGTTTACTTGACTTCTCAGGAAAATAATTTAAAAAAATGAAAAGAACGGCAAGTATAATATGCCCCACGTGATAACAATTACATTTTTAAATTCTGAAAGTTGTATGTTATTCCTTGAGTATAGTTACTTACAATAAAATATTAAATCTTACCAAAACATAACACCTTCCCTGGAAATAACCTAAATAACCTTTTACTTGTATAAAAAGTCGCTATTAAACTATTGAAATCCTAAATTCGGAATGTGAAAATGGAAGAAAACAAGAGTAAGAGTAAATTAAGTTTTAAAATGTAAAACTTTCGTCCATTTATACGTCGCAATTGGGTATTCAAATGGTTAGAAGAACAAAACTATGATTGAACCTGACTTTATAGCGTTTGAGTACCTTTTCTGTGGAAGTTTAGAAACAGCTTATTTTTTCGAAATTTTATCGAAAATTCAGCTTCGAGTACCCTTAAAAGGAAATTCGGCATATGCAGACCTCTCTCTCTCTCCTCCCTTTACCATTCTCTTCACCTCCATCGCCCTAACCCCTTTCCCTCCCTCTTATTTCGGTGCACGCCAATGTAATGTTTTCATACTGATAATAATAATTTATTTTCTGGGGTTTATAATAATTAAAGCCTAAATAAAATATGTAATATTACCCAAATATCTTACCTTTTACGTATGGTGTTTGAGATAGGTGTTTTGTTGTAGGAGTTTGCACCACATATGGACGCTAATTTGAGAAGATGGTTTGTTATGTTACTATTTGCCCCACGTTGGGAGCCAAATTTGAAGAAGATTGTATTGAAAGAGTTGTATTATATTTCAACTGTTGGGGAGCCAAACTTGTAGTTGTTGCAACCGCACGTATAGTAAAAAGTTTGCGGTAGTCTTCGCCCCAAATGTATTTTCAGGTGGCCTTTGCCTCAAGTTTAAAAAATATTAACTTTGTAATTAAACTGTTTCTTTAAATATTTAATATTTATGTTTGACTCGGCTGCGTCAGTATTATTTTAGACATTGCCATCTTGGCAGGGTTGTGATGCGACAAGAATGTAGGCTTACACAGATTTTTAGTTTTAATTCACTCCTTTTTATTAATCCTTGACACAAATTAAATAGCACTTCACTGATATAGAGAGCTGTGAGATTCTTTAATTAATTAATTGCACTTTTTTTAACACATATACTTATTTTTCGTCTCACACGAATACATATTAAATCTCTCGAGGACGCACAAGTAACGCATCCAGTTATGAGCATTGCCTGCAGGCAACTAAATTGATTTCAACCGTCTAAACTTGTAAATTTCTGTATTTCAAGTCTCTGATTGGCTAATCCTACTCCAATAGATACCTTCATTTAACTAAAGCTTTTTCTGGTTGTTGATTGGCTATTTTATAAACTGTCACTAAAATTTACATTATTACTGCTCCAATAATGTGTAGTAGTATTTAAACTTCCTTACTCATTATTGCCTCAAGGTTACCTCATTGTTAGCAACTTTTAACTTATTATTCTCACAGCTCCTACATTATAAAATTACGTAATATATTCACATAACATTTTTACACATGGATACAATAATATAAGCGTATGCAATGGCTGTTACATACATTTTTAGATATTGTTGCATACACTTATTGTTTTAATGCGGGCTGTTATTGAATTTACATATTTATACAATTAGACTGAAATTATTCAAATGTTAAAAATACTGCCTTATGCTTATAGAATTGAACATATTTGTTTCAGTAACTGGTTTACACGAATAATATTAAAGAAGTATTGACATAACTTTGAATATTCAAACTATCGAAATGTTGTGTATAAAACATCCTAACGGAAAATTATGCTTATAAACATTTGTTAGGTGAGATTAAAGATAAATTCGATACTCACTGGGATATTGGTTTCAGTGTATCTTAATATCACATCAGAACTGTGGGCTATTCTCCAAGTGGAATCTAAAGTATATTCTATAAAAATTTATTCTTTCATTTTTGAAAAGGTAACTTGCAAATGCATTCAAACAATAATGTTAAAAGGTGATTTTGTACTTCATCACAGCGTATTATATATGTTAGTTGTCGTTTCCTTAATCAAAATAAAAGATACTAGAAAAAAAATGTATTAAAGCGTTATTATCCATAGATATTATTTCTTTCAGCGTTCATGAGAAGCATTGGTGTTTCTGATAGGCTTCAGTAATCTGCAAAGTGTTAGCCGTCCTAGAGGATAAAATACAATAGCTACTTGGTCACTTACGAATTTGAAAAGTAATTCACAAAACGGTGTGCGGCGATTGAATCATAATGTGAAGCCTGGAGTTTTACGGCGCTGGTCGAAGCTTCCTGAGGTTACGCCAAAAGCCCGGGGCACACCTGTCTCTGAAGCTGAATGCCCAGGGTCCGCCCTTGAGTTAGGTCTGGTGCAGAACGAGGGGTTGCCACTCCAGCCCCTGGTTGCAGAGGGGATGCTAGCGTTTTCCATTTTAAATTTTTACGGTATCTGTACGGTCTGCATTTAAATTTAACGGTGGTAGAAAAGTTAAATGGCTTCATTATTTTTTTTCTTCTGTATCCAAATATCATTAACCTGCGTTTTAAAACACTGTTGCAATAATCAGAGCCAGTCGGGGCAGCGCGAGCTTTTCACTCGTAGAGAGCATAAAGCAAAAGGCAGCGGCACCAATTTTTTTTTGAGAATCTCAGAACCTTTAATGTCCATGTTGATTGCTATCCACCTCGTGGTCCTCGACTGAAGCAAAGAGGAAATAATGAGTTTTCACTACACTCTCATTTCATTAAATAGACAGGAAAACCGAAATTCATTCGAACAAGACTGAAAGAAAAATAACATTTCATGGTTTGTTGTATAGAGCGTAAGAATTACCAAGTAAAACCAGGAAAATTAGTTATTAGCAAAATACGAGCCTTGGGGAAGGTTATGTACTATCTAACACCGCAACTGGAAGAGAGCTTAGGAGCCACGTAGCGTGAAAACTACACCATTCTTTGATTAATAATGCACACAAGTATTGCTGACTGATTTGGAATAATGTAATGTACGCTATATTACAGTTCCGAGGTCACCCTAGTGAAATAAGACTTGTATCGTACCTTTCCAGTATTTACATTTGGAACTTCCTTCTGCATCTCATAAACTCAGCATGCATGCTGATAGGTAACTCAAATCATTGAACGGTTTTTGTATTGTAGAGTGTCTCGGCTTTAATGGTACAACTTTTCCATTAGAAAAAAAAGCTTGCTTATACTCCATCCAGCAGTAAGTTAAAACTGACCTAAACAGAATAAATTAAGAAAACAACACATAAAAAATTCAACCTGTTTACAAAGTAGAAAACACCTGCAGTCCGTGGTTCAATTCCATACCTTCCCTTTGAGACAGGGGGCTCAGTAAACTGATAATGACGTCATTAATTTAAACCGAGTAGCTGTAAAGGCCGAATAAATCTTAAAACCGTTATATCACGTTCGATTAACAAAAGCTAATAAAACACGATTAGTAGTTACATTAAATACACAGGGCCCTAAACCGAACAAGAGACGTGATGTGCTCACAAGACTCACGTCATAGTAACGCTAGGCGACATTGTCCAATGCTTTCTTTATGTTCAGTAGATAAAGTAATAAGGTTTCATTCAATGTTAGCACATTTTATTTAAAGGTTTTATGGAATATTCACCAAATTAGATTTTTTCTACAAAGAATGTATAACTTGGAATTGAAATTATTTTATAAATTTTAAAAGATAAAAAGGTACATATCACAAGGGCTGCCCAAAACCGGGTAAGAGCACCGCACTTAGGCCAATATGGCTCTTTGTGCTTCGAACACTACCCCTGGGTTTTCAATCTTACATATAAATAATTTGCTACAAATTTTGCATACTTTTTCATAATAAAATGTAATACAATCGAAAGTCAGGTTATAAAGCCACAAATAGTAGTGCACAAATATCCAGTAACATGCCATCCAAGATTATTTTAAATGAGCCTAAAATATATGAATCTCTCGGTGCCAAAGGTGAATAAACAAAAGGGAGTCAAATCATTAGGAGGTAACATGTTTCAACTCATAAATTACTGTAACGTTGATCGGAAAAATATTTATGCAACATGCTAAGCGGCATATGTAACTTACGCCTTTCTTGAATGCCTTCTAATGGCCGATTTGCATAGCACTTTATAGAGGAGGGATAGATAAATGAGTGCATAAGTGCTTTACGAGACAGAACGCAATCGCCATGCCAAAAACTTGCCACCCTGACACTGGGGGCTGCAGTAGCACTTTTAGCTGATTTCACAAACTTTTGTTATTTAGCATACACTCATGCACACCTTCGAAAACGCCCCTGGAGCAACAACTTATCACATGCACCGCGCATGTTACAGCATGCAAGAAGACCCAAATGTGCATTGATGAAAGGGGATCATAATTTTGAACATTTACTTCGTTGATGAAATCCACGCTCTTTAACAATTTATTATTTTGTTTACCCGTCAACTTAGCACAATTACAACTCCTTTGTCAGTAGAAGAACTAAAACATAAGGTTTAAACATGAAACAAAAACTGTTAGATTTAATAGCGTCGACATGCGCACAAAAGAATGAAAGCTAACTACGTAACAAGATTTACAACACCAGATACGGTACATATTATTAGGATAAACATCTGCAATTATTATCTGATTGTAATTCTTGTGCCTGTGGCTCACAGGAGAGCCAATAACAAAAATAAATAAATTAGTATACTAAAATATAGAAAATGAGCACAAGGAGAAGGGGAAAAAAATAACCACAACACTGTGATGTAAACATTAGATTCAAACCTCCGACGCTAACCTTTGCTTTATCACATTCCGACAGCTAACCTAGTGGGCCAGAACCCACATCTTCTGTCCCCGCTCTTCGAGAGAACATTCCGCTACCTCCTTGCAAGCATTATATTCATAAGGAACCGTCTTTTTTTAAGCCTTTCGCAGCTCCTTGGTTCTCATTCAGACCTTTAATCATTAATGCTGCTTGCGTGTAGTACCGAATAGAAGAGCAGATCTACAATAACCGTTTATTTGCTAAAAGAGTCAATGTTTTCACATTAGACTATAAACTGCTGGTTGCATAGGTATGAATACCTAGGGGCAGCTGTCTCACCTGGTATTCACAACTAATGTACACAGGCCTTTTACATAACATATCATAGCACATCTATGTTCATTGGTGCCACTTTTGTTACCTAAACACCAGGTACAAAAAACCATCACACGCATCCCACCCGAGGCATTATGGGAACGTTGCTGCGTTGTCCTTCTACTGCCAATATTCCCAATCGGAAAATAGCCGAAGGTACAGAGTACTGTCAGCAACTGTGGAGGGGGCGCCCTAAGCCGCAAAGCGTAGCCGAGGGATGTGATTTATAAGCAGAGGAACGACGACGGGGCATTGCCGTGGGATCGTGAGGCTAAAATCCAATGGTTCAGCTTTTCTTATGTTGGTAGCATTCATTAGAGGCCCTTTACCTTGTTTGGTTGGTAACACTTCACTCAATGTGCCGCCAGTTTCGACTACTTAAGAAGCATCGCTAAAAATGAGGGTGGGTGGGCAAAATGAATTCATCGAGGCAACATCTCCTGCTTAACTAATTCCTCCTTCATTTCTAGTGGGACTACATAAAAACATCGATTCCGTGAGGTTTTATTACTAAAAACCCTTGTTACAGTATACGAAATAATTATCGGGAACTTCTATACTGAGGAGTGAAAAATAAAGCTATCCGACAAAGCTGTGTAATAATAAATATATTTTACGTTTGATAAACATCTAAGCTACTGCTTAATCACCCACATAGCAAGAACTGCATGTGTGTGAAGCATACGGTATCACACTTTGAAAAGGCAGGTACGTAATCATGTGTTAGCAGTATGCCAACCCATAAAGCACTATGTGTTTTACATTAACTTCGTCTCGTACTTTCAAACTCCACCTCCTTCTCCACTTACCGCATTTGCAGTGCAATATACAGGGAGAGCCAAAAGACTACGAACCGGCTGCGCGGTGTTTTTCCTGTCCGCATCCTCGGCGCTCCTTGGCGTCTGCCGCTATCATAGAAAGGCGCGGATAAAACCATACAACAATTTTAAAACTAGTTTTAAAGGCTTTATTTAACGACTTTACGAAAGTGTGTTTGACGACAGAGTTATTAGTAGAGATTTGTGGCCCCCTCGGTTCCCCGAACTAACTCCCTGCGGTTTTTATCTCTTGGGAACTTAAAACAAAGTGTACAAGACAAACCCAAACACTCTGGAAGAATTAAAACAAAATATCCGCCACGAAATTTCTCAACGTGAACTACGACGATGGATGGATAGTTTCCTAAAGAGGTGCCAAAAATGTATGGACAACGACGGTGGCCAGTTTCACATATCCTTTCATAAAGTTGGTAAGTAAAGCCTTTAAAAGTAGTTTTAAAAACGTTGTATGGTTTCATCCGCGTCTTTCTATGATAGCGGCAGACGGCAACGAGCGCCGAGGACGCGGACAGGAAAAACCGAGCGGGACGGCAAGGTCTGTGGGCCGCATTCTGGAGGTCCTATGTTCGATTCCCGGTGACCGACCACTCTGACCATGGGATTTTTCGTGGTTTCCCCCTGATCACCATTTTATGTCTATTTCACGTTTCAGGTATGATTTCAGGTCTTGTGGTGCCAGCAGTGCCAGGCGGATGGCGTGGATGCTTGCGCTTTGGAAATATATCTCCCCGTGTATACCAGAGTGAGTTGTCCGCTAGTTAGGGTGGCTGCGTCGCCCTCTTGCAGCTTCCTCGCTCACTGGTGCGCGGGTGTCTAACGTGGAAATATTAGGGACTTCTGCGCGTCTTTATGGGCCTGTCTACCTGCGGACCTGGGACCTCTCCTTCCCCTTATCCCTACCTCACGGGGAGTGCAAGCACAGTAGTGCAAGATGGTCGCAGTGCGCGATGTCTCCCCCTCCAATAAGCACACCCTAATTCCCACACGATATTCAAATCCTTCAAAGATAATTTTAGTGTCTCCATGTGCGACTTCAGCTTCCGTCTTGAGTATGGTTCCATTTTTGTGGACTCAAATAAGATTTTTAGGATCTAATACTTTTAATATAATAATGAGGATGATGATACTAATTTTTCTTTTCAAATAAAGCATTTGGACATTTTTCTAGCTGCGTTCCTAAGGTCTCTCGTCTGTTATTACGTTCTTTTGTTCTCCATTTATCAGGTTTCGTAAATTTCACTTCATAACTTCCGTGTAGTCGATTCAGTAAACCACTTCAAATGAATATCTACAGGATAAAGATGGTGATGGCAATAGTGCAACGGTCTATGGTGGTTAGCACTAATAGAATGCAATGGCACCAGGATTTGGTTCCCGCCCGGGGTAGAACTTTGTGTAATCCTCATTTATTCACATGCTGCGGAAGGCAATACCAATTACTGTATTACCTTACCGGGTACAGCATTGGGCGAGTCATTCTAGCCACTTACAAACTAGTTTAAGAGGGTACGAACCTCCCTTCCGCGTTAACAATTTTGCTCTCACTGGGAGAAATTACTGCTATAATCTTAGCTAAAACTGCACTTCTAATATATACTGCCTTTAGTGGGATAATATGTGAATCCAATTATCGGCTATATCCTGGCACAGACTCGATAAAATAATTGTTATTAATTGATATAGGGATTTTTAAACAGAATTCTTAAATATTGTAAACAAAGCGGTCAGAAGTCACTGACGGGCAGGTAAACACGGTTCTGTGAGTCCTCTCTACAAACTATGTTACTGCTTTAAGTCCAGTAACAATTCAACTTAATTTCCTTTCGTCCAGGCCTTAATAGCCAGAATTTTGTATGCATGGTTTTAATGACGTTTACACCCAAAACCATTTGGAATTTAAGGTGGAGTTTTTTGTAACGTTTATTAAGTTTTTCAGCTTGAAAAAACATTTAAAGCAATCGTACCAAACAGCTCTCAATAAAGACAGATTCAAAAGTATTTAGTATGAATACAACAGATATGATGACTGGAAATATAAAATAAAATTTCCAGTCTAACTACTTAACAAAAGAGAGATGGAAAATGAAATTTTATTTACCTTAAAATAAAATGAAACAAAACAGATTTCTAAATCACAGAGCTTTGCCTATGCTAGCGGCAGATATTTAATAAAGGATTTAATTTCACAACACACAGCATTCACATTTGCAGGAAAAACGCCGTTCATCTCTTCCCTAAATTTCCGCCACTTTTATACCAACAAATTAGCAGCAGCAAGTACTAACGCTCTAGGGAAGTGGGGTGATTTTACCTCTCAAAACCAGTAATAACTATTTCCTTCTGTGCTCTTGGGTGTTGATTAATTAGTGTATTTTGCTGATTTCATACAGTTCCGGTACACAATTTGCTATCGGAGGTGCTCGAGGATACCGTATTTCATGCATTCAAATCCCCCTGAGCATTTGGGTTAAACATGGAAGTTCATATAGAACGCTAGCTAAACTCTATGATAGATAAGAAGCATTGTTTATAACCTTATCAAATTAAACCCATGATATAGTTTAATTTACGACAAAGAATGTTTTTGTGTGCGACATTTGGCATTGGAATCGTTTATTTTAGAAACCCGCAATGTGCACGTTTCCACTTTTTAAGAAAACAAAGAAAAACATTTTATCTTTGAAACGAATGGTGATTTTAGCTGAAGAAAAGAATTAGGTATTATTTAGCTCATATCTGAATTAGATACTGTCTGTAATTACAAAATGATTGATTTTGCTTTATATTTTCTACACCAAAACACGTTTTTCGTCTTTTAAATGGACGCTTTTAGCCACGGGCTCTTCCACTTATCGAACATGTGGCAGCGGGCTTCAATCAGCTGTTATTGCTTCTTGTATATAGACGCGAGACGCGTGTGTATTTGTGTGCGATTGAATTATCGGATTATTAATACCCAGAAATGGTACTCAATTTTTCGCTTGAACAAAGACCTTTTATGTATGATACGTATGTGAATACCGACTCATGTAGACAGGTGTGTAGGCAATTTCACGATTAATGTCCTGGCGTTCCAGTTCCGAGTAGAGAAACAGTTAGATATCTAGTGAATAAAGTGAAGAGAACGGGATTATTTAATGTTGTAAGTTGTAAAAAGAAACGAAGGGTTCTAACGGAAGAAAAACTTGACGAAAATGACGAAGCATTTGAACGGTCTCCGAATATCTCTATACGACGTGTAGCACATCCGGTTACTATCAAGGTCTGCAGGCAACTGAACATATTTCAACCGCCCAAACCCGTAAACTTCTGTATTTCAAGTCTCTGATTGGCTAATCCTAGTCCAATAGAATACCTGCATTTAACTAAAGTTTTTTCTGGCTGTTGATTGGCTATTTCTAAACTGTCACAAAAATTTACATTATTGCTGCCCTAATCATGAGTAGTAGCATTTAAGCTCACAAACTCATTATTGCCTCAAGGTTACCTCATTGTTACCTCATTGTTAGCAACTTTAAACATATTATTCTCACAGCCCTTACATTATTAAATTACGTAATGCATTCACATAACATTATTTAACATGTTTACAATAATATAAGCATATGCAATGGCTGTTACATACAGTTTACAAATTATTACATACATATTGCTTCAAGGTGGGCTGTTATTGAAATTACATATTATATAATTTAATTTAAATAATTCAAGTGCTAAAAATAGTGCCTCAAAGTTTCATAAGAAAGGAATTGAACTGGCATATCCCCACGTTCCCATTGGATTTCCGTCCTAGTCCAATGAACAATGCAGAGAGACCAGTTTGAGGGGTGCTGCACGCCTCGTAAAGCGTAAAGCATAATTTTAATGGGGTTTCACTGTACTTCGCCCGTCATTTCCTCTGATTCTCTCTCGTATAAAAACATGAGCTGTAATATCATTTTACTAGCGCGATGACTTTCCCACTCCGGCGTTATACAGCTTTTATCTTAAAAGCGCGAGGTGCCATGCATTTCATTGTAATTCTCAGAGCTTGTATAGAGCAATGATTTTTTTCGAAATAAGCAGGTCCCTCTGTAGACACATATATTATCACATACAGCGCCTGAGGAAAGCACTGTATCTAGTTTAAAAGCTCTAGCAGCCAAATAATCATTAACAGGCATGAAAAACAAGCTATATTACTGCTTTGGATTTTTAAACTTATTTTTTTACATTGTTTTTTTTTTTATTTCACAGATTTCACGCGTATGTGGCGTTTACAAAGTTGCTTTACAGGAATTTAGTGAAGCAAACTGCTTAAGAATACCTGAATAATGTGGACGTTTTTAAATCCGAAAAAGTTTAGCAGTACACAAACAGTTCTTTATAGTTGGTGTACGATTGGAACTATAGTGTTTCCCATGGTAATTGGTTAGCGTATGTGAAAAATAGCAACAAAGAATTGGTTTAACTTCTTAAATATTCATCGCGCAGAAATTTTGCAAATAAAACTTGACAGATATATATTTAATGCTCATATCCCTTTACTACGTAATACGTTTTACAACAAGCGAGGTGTTTTCTATTTCTAATTATACACCACAATAGAATCTCTTTTTACGTAAAATAATCAAGATCCATATAGCCTATGCTCAAAAGAGGCTATATAGTTTAACAGGATGCAGAAGAACAATGTTCAGAAAATTGGAGAGTAGAAAGACTACCAAAAAAAGCATTTTGGGGATAAGAGCAAAGGTTCACAGTAGCTTTTTGCTGCGCATTATGTGTCAGAATTAAATCCGTCATATTATAGCATCCAATTGTCAAACATGTTTGTGGCGAGTCAGTTCGGGTCCGACCGATTCCCTCCCAAAATGAGATTCTGATTCCCTCCCAAAAAGGTACAGTCATATTCCTTTCCAATTTTCTGTTGTTCAAATAATGTGTGGTCGATTCCCTCCATGGCTAAAAGACACGATTTTCTGTCACATTTTACACAGACTTCGGGCTGTCAAGGATATTAACCGAAATAACCCTTGGTGTGTTTTAAAATAACTCTCATTAATCAGTTTATCATGTACGTCGATCAGTTAAAATCCTATACATAAAGACATTGAGAAGACGGCATTGCAGTATTGCAATAGATTCATCCGTCCGTTATCTAATCGTTCATTTATTTTTTTAAGTTTATAGTCGCTTTAACATATTAGTCATATCGCAACTTTACAACTATTATAATAAATATTTAACAATAAAACCAATAGGTTATTTAACGTACTGGCAGCTTTGAACCATGACAAGGAACTAGTATAAAATTGTGACACCATAATTAATCAAACTGATTGAACATTATATAATTTTATATAAATTTATGCTTTTGAAAAATTCAACTACCTTAGTGCACGTCGAATTGTTGAGTGCTGTTTGTAAATCATTGCGTATCTGAAAGTGCTGTCTATCGTATTGTGGACATTCCACGATTATGTGTTTCGTCGTTAACAGTATGTTACACTGGTGGTAGATGGGTGGTTGGTCCTTTGAAAGAAGATAACTATGCGTGACCTTGGTATGGCCCATTCTCAGTAGGGATATTAAAACCTGATCTTGTCTGGAAAGAGAATTACTGGGAAGATGTGTCGAAAAACTGGATGTTATATCACGGAGTTTGTTTCTCGTGGAGTCAAGCCATCCTGCCTTCCATTGTTGGTAGACCTTCTTTTTAATGGTTGAGATAACATTATGAGCTGGTGTAGTTATAGCTGGGTCATTTATGGCTTCTTTTGCTGCCTGATCGGCCAATTCATTGCCTTGTATTCCAATTTGGGATGGAATCCATACTAATCCTTGCTTATTGGCTCTATGAGGTAGTGATTGAATTTCTTGTGTAAGAATATGGATTGATGCCAGATTGTTTATTGCAGGTAGTGGACTTTTAGAATCTGAGTATATAACAAATAACTTTGAGCATCGAGTATTAGAATCATAAATCACAGCTTGTTTAATTGCAAACAGTTCACTTGAGAAGATGGTATAAAAATTAGGAAGTCTGAATAACATAGTGTGGTCTGGATACACAACAGCACAAGCATTTGTGTCACTACACTTTGATCCATCTGTGTAGATTGCTGTATGTTCTTCAACTAGTTCGTTTTTTGTATACAAGTCTTTTT
This sequence comes from Deroplatys truncata, assembly GCA_030765065.1. NCBI lineage: Eukaryota > Metazoa > Arthropoda > Insecta > Mantodea > Mantidae > Deroplatys > Deroplatys truncata. Next base: position 42,489,049 of record CM060990.1, read on the forward strand.
AGTATTAGCTAAGTGGATAACAGAAGAATTTATTTTAATTTTTCTATCTGTCTGTACTTTGGATAAAACATCTACAAACACATATATGTTGGAAATAGAGTTTAAATCGAGTTTTCTTTATGGACGCTCTTTAATACTATGGTCTTAGTGTCCCATTCTATATTGGGCGTGAAAGACCGGAAATTTTGCTCATAGGCCTCTTTATCAGGCTTGAGGTTCTTTTACGTGCCGTAAATTTACGACACGGGACCACCGCCTTTACTTCCCTTCCGAAGGAAGCCAAGCTAAGGACTTTTACGCCCGAAAAAAATCCATCGGCCTCGCCGGGTTTGAACCCGCGACCTCGGGAACTAGAGCCTAGCATTGTAACCACTACACGACGGAGGGCGACACATATATGTTGGGGTGTGACATGTAGAAGCAATTGTTACAATTTTGCGTGGAAACTTTCACATTCGTTCGCGTTCGAAGTGCAGTAGCCCTTTTTTCAACCCATAGAATTGGTGGGAAAAGAGCATCATCAGTGATGTAATTGACCCAATTACACCGAGTTATATAATCGTTGTATCAGTGATTTAGTGTCGCAATTACATCGAGTTATAATTTTGTGATTATAGGCAATCACAGAAATGCTAAACTTTGAATTTTTCTCCACCATGTTTGGCTGAGATGTAATCGGCAACACTTTGTATTGACGTTTGGGAAAGCCTGCAGTATCTAAAAATCTGCATCTAACTCTGAAGGCTCTAACGTAAGATTGAGGTTTTGTACATTTTTCTACTAATAAAGACAGTGCAGTGAAATGTGTCCTCGTTGATTTGTATTAACAACATGAAAACCAATGGAATATAGTGTCCGTTCCTCACTATGTGCAAAGTAAACATTTGCATAAAACAATTTGGGGCAATATTGAAACGTCCCGTCTGTAAACACACACTCTGCAGCGCATAATATATTTAAGTTAGATACACAAGTAAATATGAATGTTCCTCTACGCTGTTCACCAGAAAAAGTTTTCACCTGTCATTGTTTTTATTTCGATGGTATTTATTACACTTTGTACATCCTCTATAGTAGTGTAAATTCCTTTCGGTATGCACTGGACATCCGTCGTAGTAAGGAAATGTAATTTGTTGTAGGCTTACCTCTTTGTGAAAGATCTTTCATAGACATTCATTTATATCTCCAATTGCTTTCCTTTTAATACTATTTCTAATGTCTACCTAATTTTACACAATTTTAACAATCATTATGTTGCACGTTTTGTTCTATGATCACTTCATCGTTTTAATCAGTTTTTACAAAGCACTTACAGCTTTTTAACACACAGATCTTCGAGAGCTGTCCCAGAAGTATCCGACGTAACAAAGAAAACACAAAATGTTTTTGAAAAAAAAACATATTTATTTCTCTACATAGTCTGCTTTCAGCTCGATACACCTTTTCCAGCGATGTTGAATAGCTTCGATACCCTGTTTATAGTGAGAACCGTCGAGTTCTGCAAAATAGCCATCAACTGCAAACTCCACCTCGGCATATCTTTTACCACCAAGCCATTTCTTCAACTTGAAAACAGAAAATAAACAGAGGGGGCTAAGTCTGGCGAACAGGGTGCATGAGGAAGCAATTCGAAGTTTAACTCATTGATTTTGGCCATGGCGATAATGGATGTGTGAACTGGTGCATTGTCTTGATGAAACAGAGCTTTCTTTTTCGCTAAATGCGGCTGTTTTTGCTTGATTTCATCATTCAAATGCTACAATAAGATTGCATAATACTCGCCATTGATTGCTTTTCCTTTTTGGAGGTAATAAATGAAAATTATTCCACGCGCATCCCAAAAAACTGACTCGGTGACCTTGCCTGCAAATGGAACTGTCTCACCTTCTTTGGATCCGATTCTCCTCTTTCAATCCACTGTTTTGACTGTTCCTTCGTCTCAGGTGTGAAGTAATGTACCCATGTCTCATCCATAGTTATGAATCGACGCAAAAACTCGGCTTTATTGCAGCAAAATATCGCCAAACACTCGACTGAAACATCCTCACGACGCTGTTTTTGTTCTAGTATGAGTAAACGCAGCACCCAACTTGCGCACAGCTTTCTCATATCTAAATTTTCAGTTAGTATGCACAGCACTTTGAAATGCCTACGATATCTGCTAGCTCACGCACTTTTTCGACGGTCATCCAATAGCATTTTGTGAATTTTTTTCACAATTTCTGGCGTGGTCACTTCACTTGGTTGACCACTGCGATGTTCGTCTTGGCAGCTCGTACGGCTTCGCTTAAACTCTGCCACCCAATATTTTACTGTTGTAAACGAAGGAGCAGACTCCTCCAGAGTAGAAACTTGCTCAGCTTTAATATTAGTTGGACTTAGACGTTTAAAATGAAAGGTTGTATCACATAACGATGGTCAGTTTTATCCATGTTTACAAATTGCTGAGAGAGTTCACTATTAATGGCTGCCAAACAATTACTAAACAATCGTCAAACTTCAAACTTAAGCTTTATAAGGGTGGTACTTTCTACCGTAGTCATTGGTTTGAAACAACAACCACTATATATACGGCAGATCGGGTACTCCTAATACCATCTTTCAATATTTTTGGGAAGGTAAATTTATAGTTCCCTAACAGAGTCAATTCCTCGCCCTTTTCACTAATGTTTTTTCACGTTTGCCATTGTCTGCACACAAATCTCTCTACACTCCAATGTACTGGCACAATGAATGAATAGGCCTACTACTATCGACTTAGGTAATATGTAATATCAGCGCAAAACTAAGGACCAAATAGACTTGCGGGAAGGAATACGAATATTTAATTCCAGCAATTCTCTTTTGTCTAGGGAGTTGTGTATTTATAATTGCTGCTTCGGAGGGAATCGGGGAGAAAAATTGACCGCGGGAGGCAGTCAGTAGCCACCCATTCAGATGTAAACAACGCACTCTTGTACAGTACTAGAAAACGAGAATACTGTAGGATGAAACGATAGTCCGATTTTTAAAAAAAAGACGGTCGCTATGTAATGACTTTGAAATTCCTGGTCTTTCCATGACGACGTATTAAAAACAAAACAAGGAATAACGACTAACTAATGAGATCTACTTCTTTGGTGTAGTAAGATTTTCCTTATCTTTTACGGTTTACCAATTATACAAAAGTAATTCAGAATGAAGAGGACTTTGCAGGTTATTTATTAGGAAATTCAAAACTTACACTGAATTTGTCAAGCATATACCACATGTGGTATTTTAAACAAAATGGATAATAACGAAAAATTTTCCATATAAGCGTTAGTTTGGACTTAAGAGATCTTGAGGCGCAGAGATCTGCGCTTTGGAAATGTTTCCTCGGTCCCACTGGAGGGGCATCTCCGAGCGGCCCTACCGTGGCAGGATGGTCAAGCCTGGAACTTTTAGGGAGCTCTGCGCGTCTCTGTCCATTTGCGCCGACTTCGCTCTGCAACCCGTGCATCCACTGCGATTCCCTCACCTCAACCGTTCCTCCCGATTGTGTATGCACAATAGATCCCTTGAGGTGTGCCCTCCGTTCACTAGTCCAGTCCAGTCCAAGTGCACAGACGCCCAGAGTAACTGGGTAACTATTTCCAAAGCGCAAGCCCTGCGCCGTCTGCCCGACACCGACCGAACCACAGCTCCGGAGTCAACCTGAAACATGAAACTGAAATGAAATGAGAGGAAATGAGAGCCGTGGTTGAATGAGAGCCTCACGCGTTACCACGGAGCCATCTCGCTCGGCTATTTATTCCTACATCAATCACAATAAACACGTTTCTAACCATTTTTTACGTTCATAGAGGGGAATGCTAGTGCCGCTAGCGAATTGGTATAAACCGTTATAGAATGTACAAACTCTGCATCTAAACGTTACCTGTGAAAGAATCTTCAGATTATTTACATTAAATTTTTCCCCAGAATTTCTACTAAAGGCCAAAACCCCGAAAGACACAAACTCAGGATATGCCACAAATGAAAGGGATGAAACTGCTAGGGAGGATTGTTCATATTTCTAAATGCGTTCTGCGATGCTCGAGGGCAAAGCTATTAAATATAACATGTCAGCAAAATTGCACTACGTTATGAATATTCATAAATGTGTTATATTTTCGAGTAGGCTATCCGAAATTAGCCCTGAGGTAGCACATAGCGATATGCGGAAAACCGGCACTCCACTAACCCACAAGTTGGCTCAATGAAACAGCTTAGAAGCACGTGTACTTTTGAGATGTGAAGCACAGCGTTCTATCTAAGCTTTTAGAACTTCCTTCTTTTTACGCTTAATTGTTGCTTAAAGTATAGCAATGTTAATTATAAAGTCTCTTAGCTCTTCATAATAAGCAGCTACATTTGTGGAATTAATTGTTCTTTCACACAAGCCGTGTGTTGGACAGGGTTGGAAGATTCAATGCATAGCCGGGATTTGAACCACGAATCTCCCGGTCTCCGTCCACTTGCTCTAACCACTGAGCTACCATGGCAACTTGCCGACACGACATTAAATTCCCAACTGATTCGCATTGGTAGCTCAGTGGTTAGAGCAACCGGACGGAGACCGGGAGATCCGTGGTTCAAATCCCGGCTATGGCATTGAATTTTTCAGTCATCTGATTCTACCTTTCCAACCCTGTCCACACACGGCTTGTGTTAAAGAACAATTAATTCCATTAATTGACCTAATAGTGGTTGCAACTATAAAGCCCGGGACTTAAAGTACTTACAAAGAATGTAAGTCGCCATTGGGGTATGACATCTCAATACAATTTGAGATCTCCTTGTGGTTTACCGGAAAAAATGCGAATCATTTGGAGAATTTAATGTAGTGTCGGCATTTTGCTATGGTAGCTGGTTAGAGCAACCGGACGGAGACCGTGAGATCCGTGGTTCAAATCTCGGCTATGGCATTGAATTTTTCAGTCGTCTGATTCTACCTTTCCAGCTACATTTGGTTTCACCGAATGGAATGGTTCCCAACAAAGGCTTGCAATGTAGCTATACATTTAATTTTTAGGTCTGTTTAACATTCCCTATTGGTCTCAGAAAATGACAGCTTTACACTTTTCGTAGGTGTCTTGCCTTAAGGGGATAATTTCTACAATTTTGGCTCAATTGTTTTTACATTTTGCACACAGTCTCTGCAATGCATTGTGAGAGTATCGCATTTTTCAGATTTTTAGAAGAATAATTTTGGTTGTAATAAAATAACTCATTTTAGTAATTAGGGGTTCGTTATTGAAGCTGTAAGTTTTTACTTAATACATTTAATCACAAACTAAAATTATTTTTTTTATTATTATGTTTCACCGGAAATACATGTTTTAACGCCACGTAAGTTAAAAAAGGATGTTTAGAAAAAGTTCCGCGCGCGAGTGTGTGTGTGTGTGTGTGTGTGTGTGTGTGTGTGTGTGTGTGCAGCATAACTACAAAACGAAAAGCCGAATAAACACAAACTTAGTATTTAATTTCAGCACCTTCCAAAGAGTGACACGAAGACCTTCTAGAAAATTCTTCACCTCAAACTACCATTTACATGGAATTATATTTAATTTTTTATTTTCTATATAAATGGCTTAACGATTTTGATTAAAGTAGCATATATTAACGACTTTTACGTGACAGATTAAATACATATGTTTAATTTTCTGGGAATAGCCTGTGAATTCCTCTTCATTGGGAAGAGATTTTTGTTTAAATGGAAATGTGGATCTCCTTAAAACTCACACTTTATTTCAGATAACATTTTTGTGGTATAAGCCATTTCCTAGATATCCATTATTAATCATTCGAATTGTTCAATACATAGTTATTCTTTCAATTAAAGTCCTGTCGATTTTCAATTTTTTCTCGCGATGTCGCGGAAAGGGTCCGGAATTTTAAAACCAGCGTGTAGCGTCCAAATCTAAAACATTTGACTGTCGCTATTCCCTTTGTATCTATAACGAAATGTGAAAGCAGCTATTGTAGTACGTATTTTGTTGTAGGAGTTTGAACCACGCTTTGGGCATCAATTGTTGTATTGAAGGAGTTGTATTATATTTCAACTATTGGGGAGCCAAACTTGTAGTAGTTGCAACCGCACGTATGGTACCCGGTAGCCTTTGCCCCAATTTTAAAAATATTAACTTCGTAATTTGACTGTTTCTTTAAGTATTAAATATTTATGTTTGCCTCGGCTGTGTCAGTATTATTGTTAGAGACATGTTTCTCCTAGCAGGGTTGTGATGCGACAAGAATGTAGGCTTACACAGATTATAATTTTACTTCACTCCTTTTATTAATGCTTGACACGATTTAAATAACACTTCACTGATATAGAGAGCTGTGAGATTCTTTTTATTAATTAATTACACTTTTTAACAAGGTAAACTTACTTTTCGTCTCACACGAATACATATTATATTTCTTGAGGACACTTTTTGCGTCTGGTTAGTAACGCTGTCTGCAGGCAACTGGCTTCTAAATTTGTAAAATTTTCTCCTTTTCAGTTTCTGATTGGCTAATCCTACTCCAATAGAATACCTTCATTTAACTAAAGCTTTTTCTGGTTGTTGATTGGCTATTTTATAAACTGTCACTAAAATTACATTATTGCTTCCAAGAATCAGAAGTAGTATTGTTAAACTCTCAAACTCATTATTGCCTCAAGGTTACCTCATTGTTACCTCATTGTTAGCAACTGTTAACTTATTATTCTCACAGCTCCTACATTATTAAATTACGAAACATATTCACATAACATTAATACACATGGATACAATAATATAAGCATATGCAATGACTGTTACATGCATTTGATAAATTATTACATACACATATTTTTTTAAGGCGGACTGTTATTGAATTTACATATTATATAATATGACTGAAATCCTTTCAGTGTTAAAAATGCTGCCTCACTATTTCTGGAAAGGTTTATCTCGATTAAAATTATGTATATAGGAAAATAACCTTTTGTAAGAATAACTTGTGTGCCTACTAATAAACAACAAAGGATAGAGAAAGTCATGTGAATGTAACAGGTCAGATCTCTTTAATATGTTCCAATGTTCAGGAATTAAAATTATAAAGAAGGCAGTAACTTATGAAGTTAAAAAGTCAATTTGAAGCTTTCACATCCTTCATCTTTCACAGCCCATTATGAATATTGTGGCCAATTCCTATACGAACTAGGGTCTACTAACCGTAAGGTAACACACAGATATGCTGCTGGATGTTCGTAAGAATGCGTGTATAATTTTACATGCGGTTCTCGTTCTTTCCCGTTTCTCTTCGCAGTAAACATTCCGCCTAAATACATATTCCGCGAAGTTTCCTTTGAGTCTAGGAAATATGGACCGAACAAATGGGTAACTGGGGGCAGTGCGGATAAGAGCTCAGGTGCTCTGCCATGAATTATTCATCGCAATGGCTTCATCTGGTTCAATGCACACACTAGTATTTTTTCCATTCACCAAGAGCCTGTCGTTCTGAGCATGTAACCACATAAGCCAACAGTACTGTTATTCCTACATCTTTGTTAATAGTTCAAAAACTAAAATTAAAGCTAACTAGAAACAGTTTTCCTGTTACAGGGCTTGTTCTTGAAATATTCATTTGTTTGCTACAAAATTTCATCCAGTGCGTTGATATTTGAGGCAGTATTTTTAACACTTAAATGATTTCAATCAAATTATATAAATATAAATTCAATAACAGCCCGCCTTGAAGCAATATGTGTATGTAATAATATTTAAAATGTATGTAACAGTCATTTCATATACTTATATCATTGTATACATGTTCAATAATGTTATATGAATATATTACGTAATTTAATAATGTAGGAGCTGTGAGAATAATGAGTTAAAAGTTGCTAACAATGAGGTAACCTTGAGGCAATAATGAGTTTGAGAGTTTAACAATACTACTTCTGATTCTTGGAAGCAATAATGTAATTTTAGTGACAATTTATAAAATAGCCAATCAACAACCAGAAAAAGCTTTAGTTAAATGAAGGTATTCTATTGGAGTAGGATTAGCCAATCAGAAACTGAAAAGGAGAACATTTTACAAATTTAGAAGCCAGTTGCCTGCAGACAGCGTTACTAACTAGACGCAAAGGTGTCCTCAAGAAATATAATATGTATTCGTGTGAGACGAAAAGTAAGTTTACGTGTTAAAAAGTGTAACTAATTAATAAAGAATCTCACAGCTCTCTATATCAGTGAATTTTTATTTAAATCGTGTCAAGCATTAATAAAAGGAGTGAAGTAAAATTATAAGCTGTGTAAGCCTACATTCTTAGTCGCATCACAACCCTGCTAAGAGAAACGTGTCTCTAACAATAATACAGACGCAGCCGAGGCAAACATAAATATTTAATACTTAAAGAAATAGTCAAAAATTACAAAGTTAATATTTTTTTAAACTTGGGGCAAGGGCCACCTGAAAGTACATTTGGGGCGAAAGCTACCGGAAACTGTTTACTATACGTGCGGTTGCAACTACTTCAAGTTCGGCTCTTCAACAGTTGAAATATAATACAACTCCTTCAATAAAACCAACTACAAATAGGCTTCCAAAACGTGGTGCAAACTCCTACAACAAAACTTCTTCATATTTTGCAAAAAGAATTTAAACTGATTGTTTACGAAGTCGAAGCCCTACTTAGTGCTTACATCGGTCTAATTTAAACTCTGCAAACCACTCACGGAGTTGGCTGTCTTCGTCCTGGAAACTTGTAAAGAAATTTCAAGCAGTCATTTCCGTGGAAAACAATACCGCCTTCTCTCGACAACTAATGTATTTTATATCATAGGCTTCTTAGGATGAAGTTAGGTTCAAAAATTGTGTATCTCAAGACGACTTTATTGAACATCGAAGTGAAAACAAATTTCATTTTGCAAAAAAGTGCAACTTTTGTTCTGTTTATAAAATTTAACCCCTAGAGGAATTTCAGTCATTTCTAAACGTCATTTCCAAAGGAAACCCAGAAGTGTTTTTTATAATTTCATGTCTGTGGTCTAGTTTCTTTAAACATCCCACAGAATATTGTCAGGATAAGTCAAAATTCGAAATTATGATGTAAATATTTGCCAACTTTCTTTTCTTTACAATTTCAACAAATTACACAAAGTAGTCAATTCTGGGAAGCCTATAAAGAATATTAGAATGTTACAAAGGTTATATTTTAAGTACCATGGTATTATTTAACTGAAGTTCCATTAATTATTTCTAAATTTTCGTTATATTGTAAGTATAACCGAAAGTTCTATGCTTTCTGCGGTTTCAATTTTAATATGTTTGCCTACACTGGAATTCTGTCTCTTAGTACACCTTTATTTTGTTATATGTATATATATATATAATTACGAAACTTTCTAATTAATGGGTGTATTTATTTAAATTTAGGTAAACAGACACTGATCCCTAAGAATTGCAAAATTCCAACCAACCAAAGAGTGGGATACGGGGCGATATATAAAAAACTGCCCAAACTTATTAGACTGAGGATCGCATGGCTTTGACTTGTTACACGCATTTTTTCGGGCATAAATATCCATAGCATGGCTTCCTTCGGAAGGGAAGTAAAACCGGTGGTCCCCTGTCGTAGAGTTACGGCACGTAAAGGAACCTCAATCTTGATAAAGAGATCTCTGAGCAAAATTACCGGCCTTTCACGTCCAACATAGAATGGGACGCTAAGGACCACAACAGTTAAAGAGCGTCCATAAATAAAAACCTAATTTAATCTTCTGGTACACGGAGGGTAGTAACAATGCTTATGGAAATTGGACGAAAATTCGCCTGAGTGCATATCTTGGTGATCGCCAGGGACAGGGAAAGATATAGGTTAAATATTTACTGTTAACCCTTACCACCCCGAATAGATTATTATGGACATGCTGGGCGCTTCTGGCAGGCAGTGAAATCTGGGAGGGGAGAGGTAAATGCCTGCTTAGGACGATACAGCTCAATGTTGAGAAGGCGTAAGTTACTGTAGGGGTTGTGAACGGAGCTTAACTTTTTGTAAGCCTTGCTGTATTGAAGTTTAACATGAGTTTTCTTTTTGGGAAATATAAGCTAAAACATTCAATAGCCCTGAATGGCAAACTAATTTTGTGGTTTTCTATCCATATGCGCATCGATCTAGTTATCCAACAATCATACTTGGTATCAGAGAAACGTATAATAGATTTAAAGGTTATATATAGGAAGTCTGATGTAGGCATTAATTTAGCTTCTAAGTTTCCTGAGTGTTTAATGTTTTGAACCAGAATGTTACAAGATAAACGCTCACTATGTTTTAAGTTTTTAACATCAAAGGTTGATTGTACGAGATATGTCTACAGCATTGCGTTTCCAAATTTAAATTCGCTTTTCTCAAAAAACTGTCAGTTGTATTACACTGAAAATTATCTACTTCATATAAAGACATAACTGTGGAGTAATAATATTTTTATGGACTTAAAACTATATGGATGTCTTTCCAATTTATGCTAGTTAGATTTTCTCAAATTTACATATTTTTTCCTTTAGTAAATTTGAGATAAAAAATGTTCACCTAAGGTATATTTTATTTCGGTCATATACAGAGAAATGCTTTATTGTATCTTACCCAAATAGTGGATGTCGATATTTGACCGTAAATAATCTTTTGAGATGCGTTAACCCAAAATAAGCATTTTTAGAAATCGTTCCATGTGCTTTAGTATGCGCGCGCGCGCGTGTGTGTGTACTTAAATTCAGTATCATCCAAAGATTCAACTCCAGGTTTTCAAAAAAAATCCCGCCTCAGGAAACTACCCTTTACATGTAAATGTTTTCGATGTTCTTTTGTTTTCTTACAGACGGCTCCAATGATATTGATTAAAATGTCGTATATTTAAGATATTTGCATGACAAATAAAGTGTATATCTTGAATTTTCTGGAAATGTCAAAATTCGTAGGCTTTCACGACTGGTGTCATTATTAAATAAAGTATTATCCGGACTTTTGGGTCATGGTCTACCGGGCCCCCTCTTCTTCTTACCAGACGTTTCGTCTGCCACTATGGCAGACATCTTCAGGGGCAGTGGCGAGGTCGAAGTGTTCTGGCAGAAGTTTCAACAGCGACTGTGACTTCGACCTTCCACCAAAACACACGGGTCAGGAAGGTCGGCTATGGGAATCGAACCCACGACCTCCCTAATGCGGGCCAAAGACCTTACAACCTGACCCATCCCGCTCAGTAAGATTAGCCAAATATCATGGGTGGCTTTTGAGAAAAGGGTACTCAAATTTAGAAATTTAATGTCATAGGCTTAGCCTGTGCAATTTGAACTTATGTAAGTGGATTACCGAATTCTAATCTGTTGTTAGTAATTACTTCTGTATTATAGTAATCATGACAATGATTGTAATAATAATAATAATAATAATAATAATAATAATAATAATACAGTTACTCATAAACTCCCTTTAATAAACTAACGCCCATTATCTAAGCCCTCCCACGAGATTTAAAGTGGTATTTTGAATTTTATTAAAGCCTATGACAATATTTCTAATCTAAATATTTAAAAGGAACATTCTAAATTTCTTAAACCGTCAAGGAAAGCTAAAACCAACGGTAGCTTCAAATCACTGATTTAAATAATATCCGCCATGCCATCATTTGTTGTTGTATTGTTTGCCGGCTTATCTGCTCGGCGAGAACACAGATTTATTGCTGTGACGTTTAACAGACCACCCTATACCGTGACCCACGTTTACACTTCATATTTTAGATTCCAGCTATGGGACACAAAATCTAAACGTCACGCGCGCCGTGTGATGCTCTGTTAAATGCCGAAGCTATTAATCACTTTAATGCCACTATGCACGTAGCCCGGATAAATAATGAGAGAGTTAAGCAGCATTATGTGTTTGTTCACAAATACTTAAAATACTTTCATTTCAGAAATATTCGCGCATATATTTGCTCGCTTGTAATTACCACTCTAACGGTGCTGATGAATCGATCCTGATTTAAGCAACGTGTGGCTTGTGCAAAAGCACTTTCATTTTAATAACAGATGATTCACCTGCAGAAAGGTATTCTTAACTTACACAAGGTTTCGACAAATATTCAACCTGTAGATTACAGTACTGCTATCTTACTCCTTCAATAGTCTAATTCCTAGGCATTCATCTTGAGGCTAAATTAGGGTGGGAATCTCACGTAAATTGAGTACAGGAATATTTATGTCATGTGTATTGAGGCAAACCATTAATAAAAATCTTTACTATCAGTGTATTACAATAATGCAATTAGATCATTAATTCATTTTACAAATAAAAGCACCCTAAAACAGTATATTATGCTTAATTTCATTCAATTATGACTTATGGAATAACATTTTGGGGAAATTCAGTAGATGCAAAAAAATATTTCTTTCAAAAAAAAAGGTAACAAGAATAATGACAGGTGTAAAGAAATCAACTCATTGTAAACCACTATTCAAAACATTTGAAATTCTACCATTAGCCTGTGAGTATATTTTAGCTGTACTTTTAACCGTGGTTGACCACCCAGAAGTGTTCATAAAAGGTTCAGACATACACAGCAAACAAACCAGAAATGGGCAGAACTTACACAGGCCAAGCAATAACCTACAAGTATTCCAAAAAGGGGCTTACTACAATGCTATAGTATTATTTAATTCACTTCCATCATATATTAAGGAACTGAAAACTAATAAAAATAAATTCAAGTTAGCATTCCAAAGATATCTCATCACTCACATTTTCTATACAGAGGAGGATTTCATTCATTCAAAAAATAACTGACTATAAATTGTTAACAAATTTTATAACTACATTAAGTATAAATAATATGGTTTTAAAATTTTCTAGCTCTAACGTACTCCACATAAGAACTACAATTTATTTACATACAAGTACACAATGTAATTATGTATTTCTGACGTAATCTACATCCTAGAGTAGACTAGCTTTCTTTAAGCTGGTCTAGCTCGCAATAGGGTCTGTAGATTGAGATCTTATGTTGTGTTGTTATGTTATATACTCTCTTTTAAAAAAATTAAATTAAATTGAGTTTTATTTATGGACGTTCTTTAACTGCTATGGGCTTTAGCGTCCCATTCTATATTGGGTTTGAAAAACTGGTAATTTCGTTCAGAGACCTCTTTATCAGGCTTGAGATTCTTTTACGTGCCGTAAATCTACGACACGGGCCCACCGGCTTTACTTCCCTTCCGAAGGAAGTCATGCTAAGCATTTTAACGCCCGAAAAAAATCCATCGCCCTCCGCCGGGTTTGAACCTGTGACCTCGGGAACTAGAGGCTAGCATAGTAACCATTATACCACGGAGGACGACACTCTCTTTTAAGACCCAGCGAGGTAGCGCCGCAGTAAGGTGTACGACTCGCATTCTGGAGGTCCCGGGTTTTTCCTGGTTTCCCCGGGTCGGCTGGAGTGGTTCATCTTTTACTACGACTCTCCTGCTCCCCATTTCCTGTACCCATCATTTTCCTTGTCATCCGTTCCTGGGTTGTTGGACCAGGCGACGGTGTTCGGCGGGTTGTGGCGAGACGTTGGCTATGCGCTATGTGAAAGCTTCATCCTGACGTCGTCCAGGATCTGCACGGCTGGAACCAGCCTCTGGGTGCTTTCAGGCGGGAGCTCCTTCGGGAGACCCCAGAAGGCTCGGGCAGCGTTAGAGGCGTTCGATCTGGAAACTTTAGGGACCCCGTCTGTACTTGTGCCCGTCGTCATCTGGATCTGGTCGAACTTCGGGTCTCTCCGCTCATCCTTTCGTCCTGGGGGTTACGCTAAAAGCTTATGTATTTGTTGTTTGCTTTTTTCGCTTTCGCAATCTCAGTTGTAATAGCTTTGTATGTATTGCCTATGTTTTCCACATGAATAAGTCTATAATCAGAGGGTGGTGCTGATGACAACAGTAGTTTTCGGCCACTCAAACACTACTACTAATTGCAAGCACAGTCTTCTTCACATAAATTGAAATTATCTTCAACTTTCTGGTTCAATATCGGGTAAAGAATCAAAGTTAGTATGGGTGTTCAGCCCTTACCCGTGTTACTGAAACATGGTAGATTGATGAATAATAATAAATGATTCTTCAATTAGCTGGAAACTACAACGGATCGCTAACCCTTAACCTAAAAGGTAGCACTGCAAATTTAAGGCATCATAATTTTATTTCAAGAATTTCATTTTAAAGGGGTCTACAGTTACTAAATCATAAGAATTCATAAAGGTTGACTTCCTGGGTTCAGTGATATTTTAAATATTTAACCAGTTGGTCCCTCTAGTGTTAGAGTTGTTTATCAATGGAATTGCATTAGCTGTTTGTTGATTCAAGCAGTCCTTTACCATAACTACAGCAGACGGTAGTGTTTACGATATTACTCTGTTTAATAATTTCATAATTTATGGTATTCGTTTGTCTAGCTATCGTCAATTAGGAATGAAAAACTGTGGGTTTGTACGAAATGTAGCGTACACTGAGATGCTTCTTGTCTACCGGGAAACACGAAGTATTGCAAGAGTGGCTCTTTGGCCCTATCAACAGCGTTACCCTAACAGGCATCACCCAGCCCATAACATTTTTCCAAGATTGGACAGATATTTAATACAAACAGATATCTTACGTGCTAACAGACACCTCTTTGAACGTCCGCGGACACGCCGTACACTAGAGTTTGGCGATGCACAAAGTATATCAAAGTTGGCGGCCGTCATTTTGAACACCTTCAGTAGCTGACTAAAACGTTATTTGTTTGCTTACAGTATTTTAGTTTTCTACTTTACTTCCTTCCTCTCTTTTGTGATCTGTCTAGACTACGTCCTCCTCCATATTTCAGAGACCCCAGCATGTAAACAGGTCGTCTCTGGATATGGATTCCTTAATAAAATATAATCACATGTACCTACCTATCTACCTACCTACCACTGAGCCTTGTAACGTTTATTTATTTATACCTGGCATGTGGTCGATCGCTCAAACACGAAGGAAGTGGACTCCAAGAGTGATAGTTCAATCCTCATTACTTGATAAGTATCTCCTCCCTTTTTATTTCTTTTTTTCTGTGTCTACAGATACAGAAGCGTCTCACATTCGGTAACTATGAGCATTGGTGACTTGATATTACTCCAAAGAGTAATGTGTGGTGAGATTTGCGTTTCATGTTCGTCATGACAAATGTGAAGGAACATTCTTGGGTCCCCGATCAAACCAACTGTTTAGCAAAATGGCAGCAAAATGACCTAGTGCGCCATTGTTGAGGACAGAGGCTTCGCCCCAAGTTTAAAAAATATTAACTTTGTAATTTGGCTGTTTTTTTTTAAATATTATATATTTATGTTTGCCTCGGCTGCGTCATTATTATTGTTAGAGACATGAATTTATTTGCAGAGAGTGGTGCGGCTAAGAATGTAGACTTACACAGATTATAATTTTTACTTCACTCCTTTTATTAATTTCTGACACGATTTAAATAACACTTCACCGATATAGAGACCTATGAGATTATTTATTCATTACTTGCACTTTTTAAACACGTAAACTATTTTCGTCTCACACTGAATACATATTAAACTTCTTGAGGACGCGCCTCGCGTCCGGTTAGGAACACTGTACAAATTCAGAAGTCAGTTGCTTGTAGACAATTTGCCCTATTTCAGTTTCGGAATGGCTAATCCTACTCCAATAGAATACTTTCATTTAACTTAAGCTTTTGTCTGGTTGTTGATTGGTTATTTTATAAACTGTCTCAAAAATTACATTATGTTGCTCCAAGAATTACTAGTAGTATTTAATCTTTCTAATTGATTATTATTGCCCTAACGTTACCTCATTGTTATCTCATTGTTAGCAACTTTTAACCTATTATTCTCACAGCTGTAACATCATTAAATTACGTAATACATTCACATAACGTTATTAAACATGTACATAATAATATAAACATTAGTACAATGACTGTTGCATGCATTTTATATATTGTTACATACACATATTTCTTTAAGTCGGGCTCTTGTTGAATTTTATATTATATAATTTGACTGAAATAATTTAAGTGTTAAAAATACTGCCTCGTCATACACACCTAAATGTACTGGACTGCACTGAACTAGTGAACGGGGGGGAACCTAGCCTACGACCCCCAAGAGATCTATTGTACGTACACCCCCAGAAGGAATCGCAGGAGACACATGGGCTGCAGAACGAAGCCGGCGCAAGTGGACGGAGACGAGCTAAGTTCCCTAAAAGTTCCAGGCTTGACATCCGGCCACAAAAGGGCCGTTCGGAAGCGTCCGTCCAGTGGAGCCAGGTCAACATCTCCAAAGTGCAAGCCTGTGCGCCATCTGCCCGACACCGCCAGAATCACAGTCCCGGAGTCAAACTGAAACATAAAAGGGAAATGAAATGAGCGGAAATGGAGGAGAGGGGAGATCCGTGTCAGAAAACACTACTCCAGCATTTGCCTTTGACCTTGGGTTTTTCGTGGTTTTCCCTGGTTGACAGATAGGGCGACCACTCACTCAGGAATCGAAATCAAGATCTCCTGAATACGAGCCTTACACGTTACTGCAGAGCCTTCTCGGTCGGTCTTAAATGTACTGACCTACCGTGCCAAGGAAAAAAAATGGACGACGACAAAGGTAAATTGAATTTACGCCCATATTTTTGTGAACGGAATGAATGTTAACATTATTATTAGTGTTGAAAATCTGTGCATTTCTGAGGCACAACTTAATCAGAATTTTCTTTTACACATCACCAGTAGCTTTTTGGATGCGAAATGCATAAATATGTCATACACGAAAGTACGATCCGAGAAAAATAGAAATCCAAAACTTTAAATCTTTATTTAAAGACATAATTCAGATGTTTCATTCTGTTAACTGTATCGCATATGTGTTTATGTGCCGTTGTAAAATTCCCTTCGCTTACATCATACTTCCCAACACATCTCGCCAGCGAAAATACTTGAATGAATATTACACTACTGCAGTTCTGGGAGTTGTAATGTATAGGGCCATAATAACACCATTAAACTTGCTTCTCTTTGCCAAGTGTAGAAATAATGGAATTGGGAAACGATTTAGCTTAGCCATAAAGCCATTATAGCTATAGGTAGTACTAAATTTGACGCAAATACATTTTTCTTAGACGATTTCTTTTCACACATTTCGATGGTCTCAACATAAATTAACATTTCTTATTCTGCAATTCCGAATATTCATTAAGCAATTCTGATACTCCTAATGTCCATAAAATACGCTTACTTAAGAAAATATAGCTACTAAACCACGAAAATTGCAAAATGATACTTTAAGCTCTTGTACAGTCCTAGTAATTGGACTGCCTCTTTAAAGTGATATATACAGTCATAGTTGTACCTATATTGGAGTGCATGGAATCGTGTCGATATAATGCGCACTGGTTTATGTTGGTAAGGAAATACTAAACCGCCCTGCAGCGCTCATTCCCCATATTATAATTTTCTTTCTGTAAGAATCATGTTTTACAAAGGTGTTGCAAACAACTGAACATATTTCAACCGTATAAACTTTTAACTTTCTGTATTTCAAATCTGTGATTGGCTAATCGTAGTCCAATAGAATACCTGCATTTTACTAAAGCTTTATCTGGTTGTTAATTGGCTATTTTCTAACTGTCACAAAATTTACATTATTGCTGCCCTAATCATGACTAGTAGCATTTAAACTCTCAAACTCATTATTGCCTCAAGGTTACCTCATTGTTACCTCATTGTTAACAACTTTAAACTTATTATTCTCACAGATCTTACATTATTAAATTACGTAATGCATTCATATAACATTATTGAACATGTTTACAAGAATACAAGCATATGCAATGACTGTTACATACATTTTAAAAATTATTACATACATATTGCTTCAAGGCGGGCTGTTATTGAATTTACATATTATATAATTTAATTGAAATTATTCAAGTGTTAAAAATACTGGCTCCAAGTGCAACAATTAAAAATAAAACAAAAGGTACGTACTGCTAAACGAATAGTTGCTATATCGTTACTCAATTGATAAAAGCACAACCAGTAAACCTATCACCACGATTTTAAAAGCGAGCGCAAAGACAGTGCACGAGTAATAGGAATAAACCGTGTTGTGCCTGCATATGAAATTCAAGTCACATTATCTCAGATAAAAGCAAATGCGATGAATTATCAGAATAGTCTACAACAGTGGTGGCGAAAACGGGACTCGCGATACAGTGTGACTCGCAGGCCTCGCTCCTTTTCTAGCCGTCTATTCATTTGTTTTCCATATGCTGCTGAGTGGTGTAGTGCGTGTTGCATATTTGATGACTCGAGAGAGAAATACATTTTCGCCACCCTTGGTCTACAGGCCTTTGTATCTTAAAACCGCAATATAGCTTATACGTATACATATCGCCATTACCGTGTGAGCGCTTTCAGAAGCAAGTTCACGCCAATAAAATTAGAGCTACTAGTCGGCAACGATATGAATGCACTTGCAGGAAGGCGCTATTTTTGTTAATAATCAAGGCTAGTGATCAGAGGGGAGTGAGGAGCAAGACGATAGTGAAAGTATAATCGCACAATGCAAATAGTACTACATTTGCAACCCTCAGCCTCACTAGCAACTCGGAACTGCGGATGTTTTCTTCACCTGATTGTCCTTCCGATGCCACACCCACTTATTTCGTAACCGTTTGGTTCCTCTTACCACCACACGCACTCATATCGTGCCGACTAGTATGGCTTTATTTCATTCATTCAATGCGGTATTTCATTTCAACAAACGGCATAGGCACTAGTTAAGCCTCATGTCTGTTACAAATTATTTTGCGATATTTATTGCATATTTCGGTGTTAAAATGGAAACCTTTGAAGTAATATTTGTATCAAGCGACTGAGTAGTATTGCCCCACAAAAGGTTCAAATTTACCATTTTATTTTGTGTTAGTACAAAGAGACTACATAGCCTCGCTTCCTTAGTAATCGTGTAGGAGGTGTGCATTACCAAATCATATGCACTGATGAGAAACGCAAACCCAATTCCGCTCCATTATACTAATTGTATGTACTAGGAATACCGGGCATTACAAACACGTTGATCACTAAATATCTGATTCAGTCCAAGATCTTTCCAGGTGATTATTCATGCAGCAATAGGCATTTACATCAATTAAAAATATCATACAAAAACGAGGAAGACGGTGCGTATCAACAGAGGATGGGTTGGCGTTCTTTATCTGCTCAGAATACGACACAAGTTGGTTCAAACCGGCGGAGGGTGATGTATTTTTTCGGGCATAAATCCTTAGCACGGCTTCCTTCGGAAGGGTAGTAAATCCGGTAGTCCCGTGTCGTAGATTTACGAGTCGTAAAAGAATTTCAAGCCTGGTGAAGAGGCCTCAGAACAAAACTTCCGGTCCTTCACACCCAATATAGAACGGACGCTAAGAAGCATAGCAGTTAAAGAGCATCCATAAATAAAACTAAATTTTAATTTAAGGCCGATACGGAGAAAAACGTAGGATATAGCTGCATATACTCTCGGGTGTTCTGTATATAGGTATATAAGATCTGTTCTGCATAACTTAACCCTATATTTCTTAACGGTCACGTGCACTAGTCTCCTCCCATTGGCTACTGTAGTGGAATAGATTGATATGCGCTATAAAATAGTTTCTTATTTAATACGATCATTTACGTTAATTATTTCGAAGATTATTATAAAATTAAATGCAGTGCGTAACAGAGTTAAGGTACTCTGAAATGGTCAAAAAACACATATTTTGTTTTAGGCATTAATAAAATCTTTATTAATTCCAGTTTCAGAAAATATAGACTTTTGGGGGTTAAGATGTTTTGAAGACATTTAAATACAATTTAAATTCTGGTCAGCATTCCCTTAAAGCTGTCGTGCAACGCTCCTTTTTAGAACATTTTTGTATCTTTCAACAACAGACGACTATATCAAAGCCCAGCGAGCAGTTCAGTAATCAACAAAAGAGGCCAGAACCAAGAGAAAGCGATCTGAAAAGTTGAAGCAATCCAGGAGGTGCAGATGATCATGACTCTGGAATGTACTGAAGTGTGTCAGAATTTTAATGTTCAAACTTTCATTCCAGTTTTCTCAAAACGATGTTTTTGAATACTTTTCTAAGAAAGTATCAGAGGTAGAGAGCTGAAATTTTCAGAAAATGTATACAACACATAGTTAAACTGTCTGAACCACATTCATAATTTTATAATGTATAGTAGTGATATTAAGAAAGCAACATAGTTACAATTTTTCCACATTTTTACGTTTTCAACTTTGCAAATATTTTTTTTTCAATTTCTATTGAACTGATATACATAACTAAATAATTGAGGTTCAGAAGATAGCTGATTATATTAAGAACAAGCATGCGAAAGTGTGGTTCTGTTCTGCAAGTAGTATCAGAGAAAAAGGTATATGAATTCACATGTTTTAAGAGTAAATTTTATTATTTTTCTGCTTAATGAAATAATTTTTATAGACTCAACTACATAAGTATCAATGCAAACAACCACTTGGAATAATTATCATGATTTATACAATAATCCATAAAAGTTTCAGGAAAAACCAATTAGAACTTTAAGAGCAGTGATAGTTTAACACACTTAAGGTGTAATTTCTGTGTGTTCAGACTACCTTGTCCCCTTAATACACGCGGAATGGATATAAATTGTTAGCAACAAATAATGGGAGGATTCTGCGGTTTAAACCTGCCTCTCAGGATAACGAAAGCACGTGCATCTATCATGACAATGCGTTTAAATAGTTTTTATCGCCTATCCTTGCACTGCATGCGGCTTGTTTGTCACCATTCAGATATATACCTTAACCAACCAGGGGAAAGGGTGAAGCAGAGTCAAGGTGCCGCGATGGCGCGACAATTTGGTCCAGGAATGTAGTTGCCACGTTTTTTCCAATATAAGCTGTTAATTCTGCTGCCGGCTGCTCCAGTGGTTGAACAATAAGTATTTTACCTCACGGTATACGTGGATGCATTGTGATGTTTAACTTGACTGAGAAAGTTATTGTGAGCTAATACTGGAGTTCTTGGAGTTACCGACCGTTTGAAATAAAGAAATAGACTGATTCTGAAATGTAACATTCGAAGCAGTAGCATTTAAATTATTACACCTGCTAACTTATGCAGCATTAAACCTACGTTTGGAAAAAATACTCAATAAAATATACTAGAAGCGTGACTCTGAGTCTCTAAAATGTTGACCAGCAAGATCCCTCATTCTAGACGTTACTCACACAAGCGCGTCACTGGGCGCTTAAAATATCACACGAGTAAGTACCGCTGGTGGCACCAGAAGGGTAGCCCCCGCAGCTAGATGCATGAACGTTTATTAATTTTAGCGCTTCCTACTTTAGAATTACTCCCACCAACATTCTACCTTATATGCTGCCAAATCTCAACACTCTTAGTATCCGAATGTGACACTGTTACTACGGGAAATTCTCAGAATTGGCCTTTGTACCTGTGTAACACACTGAACTCTACTAAACTACGTTCCCAGAAATCCTTAAGCTTCTCGGCTCTTGTTAACCTAACTTTTAATTATGTACCTCCATGTTTCCGGGCCAAAACTCTCAACGCAAACTTGTTACACTATACATGATTTAATATACGGAAACTATTTATTGTAATTATTTTTTTAATCTTACTATTATTTTTATTTAATTGTTTATATATTCCCGTCAATAATTGCGGTATCAAGGGGAAGAAAACACAGCGTGAAAAAATACATGTCTGGGGCGGTTATAAGAATCAGGGATTAATTATTCTACATGTCCTAAGGTGTAAATATTGGGTAGATAAATAGTTTAGAGATACTAAAGATTACTTCACTTCCCCAGTAATGGTTTTCTTGGAATAGAGCATAGAATGTGTTATGGAACATCGTGGTATTTCTGGGACGGGATTATCACCAGAGAACAATACCTTTGTCTGACACAGAATTCCGATGGGTGGGATGCTTGGAACTTCCTTCCTTTCCTTGATTGCGGATCCCTGTCTATTGTCCAATATATCGCAGACTTTCCCGAGTATAATACAGACATCCCTAATCACTTTGTTTACAGACCTCTGACTAATCAACACCGATATATCTGTATTGATCTATAGACAGCTCAGCTCTGCCTGCTCCTTTCTGCTTTTCTAGATAAATCCACACTACCGTTTTCATTCAGCTTTGTGAAAACTAAAGGACATAAGAAATTCCCTTGAGATCAAAATACACACAACGGCGTGTTAAATATACAGAAATTAAATGAAATAGAAATTTTAGAGGTAATAGAATAACTATAGGGAGAAATATATTAAAGTAGGAAATAATGCTAGAATAAAAGAGACAAATAATTAAACCAGGGTAGAGAATGAGAAAACAGATAGGATCAGCAAATCGGTATGTAAATATTAATGTAATATAAGTAGTTATATGAATAATGAATATAGTAGGTATATTATATATGCAGAACTGAATATTAAATCCATAACAGAAAACTGGCTAACAAAGAAGGACAATTACGTAAGGACAAGTTAGCAACCAATGTATGTGCAACCTGTTCTGTAAACATAGTACTGTTGATGTAAACAAAGACGCCAATGCGCTGCCTTATTTGCTACTGTAAACAGTAAAGTCTGGTGATGGTAGAAAATGAAGTAGGATACATACATGGGAATTAGGAACAGACGCGTATTGTACCTGTAGTCACGGAGCGGATTGTACACGGGCTCACAGGTAAACAACACCCCAATGCGCCAACTCACTCCGCCCTACTCGATGCACAGTAAACCTCACTTCACTCTTAAGTTGATCCTGATGTATGTGTGCGAAATAAAAAGTAACTTGCATGCTTTATTTTTCTATAGAGGCACGTGAACTAAAACATAGACGCTTTAATTCTATTTTCGTAGTTTCCTTCATCATATACCACAACGATTAAGGCATCCCTTTGGTGAAATTTCCAAAATCCGTACTTCTTAAACAATTGTTTTTAAATTTTAACCACATGCTTGGAAGGGCATGACTGAATTCAAAGTTTCATGCAGCTAGTGCAAATACTTAGTTATTAATTACTGTTTGTATAAATATTGTTAGTTATATAAAATTGTCTAAACGTCAATTGAATAAGTTGGTACAATAATATTTTTCCTAATAATAATTAAATATATTGCTAAGGCACTCAAAGCGGCTTTCCCCCCCTTATTTTACAATAGAAGGTAAAGGTACGTATCACAGAGCGTATCACGGAGGGGGCCCCGGAACAGGGGCAGGCCAGTCGGCCCCTTGTGATTCCAACGTGATTCCCTGGGAGGGAAGATGAGGGGAGAGACCCGAAAAGCGACCAGATGTGGATGCCGACGGGCGCAAGCATGGACGGGGTCCCTAACGTTTCCATATAGAACGTATCCGATGCCGCACGGTCCCTGCCCACAAGCCACTAACCTCGAGTTTCCGGAACGGAGCCCCACTCTGAGGAGAGACCTAACTGAGCCGTACCGCAGCGACCCCAGGGAAGAAAATCTTTACAGAGCGCAAACCACCGCCCAGCCGCATCCCGCCGAACACCGTCGCCTGGTCCTAAACTCTGAAACAGATGACAAGGAAGATGATGGATACAGGAAATGAGGGGCAGGAGAGTCGTGATAGATGAACCACTCCAGCATTCGCCTAGCGACCCGAGGAAATCACGAAAAGCCCATAAGCCAGAATGAACGGTCGCCGGGGATCAATCCCGGGACCTCCCGAATTCAGACTACAGACATAACCGCCTGAGCCATCCCGCTCGGATATCTAACTATAGACAAAAGAAAGTTTTTCTTCTGTTCTACAGAAAAATACACCAAAATGATTACTTATTTCACAAATTATAAAATATTGTGAGGGAGGGATTCACATATTTTAAAAAAAGACTTTTTGAGCATCTTTATCTATGTTTTCTATGCCTAGCTTGCAAATTTCAGGCCTGGTGAAAAATTGCATCACGAGAGACCTTTTGTACGAAAAATGTGGAACATATTGTTTCTTAGAAAATCAAGTTTGAAGACTCACATGCCACCATTTTGTGTTTCAGGGCTTGATAGGGGGTAACGAGATGCTCCAATTCGGCCGCATATGTCGATATAAGCTCTAAATTATTAGAAAATGCAAAAACAAAAAGGTCTTATATTTTGAATTTTCAACAAAAAACTCGCCATAAGGTTGCCTTAAAACAGTTTACGTTTTAAAGTTCATCTCAGTTATCTCATAGATGAGAGTGATGTATTTAAAACAAACGTAGCTTCAAGGAATTTGGAGAAAGGCTATTGATGGTGAAAACAGCGGCTATTGACCAATTAGGTAAATGAGTTATAGAGATACATTGCATTTTATTTTTATGAGCTGCAGGATTTCACCGCTTTACATTTCTCATATTTAATTTCATAATTCTGAGTTATGTAAACACAAACGTTGTTTAATCCTCTGTGGCCGAAAAACCCTTAACACATATAATGTCTAAGATATTTAACGGTAATATCCTTATTTTGTAAATAAAACGTTAAGCTATAACTTATACTATGTTCCTCTCATGAGAATGTGCCATTAAGGAATGTGTTGACATCAACAATTCTATCGCTATCTGAGAAAGATTACGGCTCTACCTTCAACATATCAACAACACAAGGCCTCTTAGATAACATACGCTCTTCTGCTAATAATGCTGAATGACCACATGCTTTTGTTTGCTTTCCTCGTCACATATATTAACAACGTTAGCAAATATTTCTCGGGCTTCACAGTGTAGAGTTCTTCTTTTCCTACTGGGTATTGTAAATAACTTTAGAAAACACTTCCACACTGCTCCAAGTGAAACACGCTGGGTTACTAACGTTGCACGATGTTTTTTACGTAGATAGTAGATCTATTTATGACATCGTGAGCTGCCACGTGGTACTATCCCCCCTCACTCTTCCGGAGAGCAGAACACCCCGCAAACGTTTTCTCGTCAGAGGCCTACAGCAGCAGTATTGGTACAACGCACACATTTGTATTATATGAATGAATGGACTTCGTTATATCCCACGATAATGCATCGTCACTGTATATTTGAAACAACAAATAAAGTAAAATGGGGCTCTAAACATCAATCTAAAATAAAGCTACTGCTTAATGGATTCATCTGTATAACAATAGGCAATTAGTTTCCATAACTCACATAATTGTAATTTGTTAAAATATAGCTGTTATGAATCAATTTTCCATATTTTCTTCAAATGATCAGTGTTAATAGAAGATGTTGCCTACAATGCACAATACTGTCTAACTGAACACAACAGGTACTTTAGAGGCGTATAGTGTGGACTTTATACATGTGGTAATATAGTTTAATAAGTGCTATGCACTGGTGATCAGTCGCTTACACCTCAAGTTGCATTGGATACCAGACTAAAACCTCTCAGAGAAATAGAAACAGTGGTTTTAGTAAGTTTAGATGGAAAAGTTTTATGTTAGCTATAGAAATAAGGAAGTATTTTACCTTACAGGATGGAAATGTAAGTATTTAAAGCTGCAATGTATACATAGCAATTTGGATGTTGAAAATAAAAATAAAAGATGAAAAACGTAGTAAACAAAATGGCTTCAATCACACAACAATGAAGGAAACATCAGCAATAACAACAATAAACATACTACTATGAGATAAAGTCATTACAAAATACATCCAAATTCATAGCCATAAATAAATCGTTGGAGGTATTATAATGTATAGAGCTGAACCTTAATAATTAACTCAAATCTAGATTGAAATTGCTCTCAACGGAAATTGGTTACCTAGGACGGTTTTCTAGATATTCAAGATCAGATAAAATCAGAAATAAAATAGCCAAACCAGAAAGGAACATACAAAAGCTGTAATAGTACAGGTAACTACGTATAAGGGTGTCGTAATCACATACCACAAAGGAAAACGTAGGAACGAATCCCATCTGTGGAAAAAGAAGATTGGCGGCTAAGATATCGTGGTTACAGTAGATTAGTAGATCAGCGAGAGAAATTTCTTGAGGAAATAGATTGAGAAGACAAATTTGAATTTGCAAGGTGAGGCAGTATTTTTAACACTTGAATAATTTCAATTAAATTATATAATATGTAAATTCAATAACAGCCCGCCTTGAAGCAATATGTATGTAATAATTTGTAAAAATGTATGTAACAGTCATTGCAAATGCTTGTATTATTGTAAACATGTTCAATAATTGTATGTGAATGCATTAAGTAATTTAATGATGTAAGACCTGTGAGAATAATACGTTTAAAGTTGCTAACAATGACGTAACAATGAGGCAACCTTGAGGCAATAATGAGTTTGAGAGTTTGAATGCTACTAGTCATTATTAGAGCAATGATAATGTAAATTTTGTGACAGTTTAAAAATAGCCAATCAACAGCCAGAAAAAGCTTTGATAAAATGCAGGTATTCTACTGGACTGGGATTAGCCAATCAGAGACCTGAAATACAGAGGTTTACAGGTTTGGACGGTTGAAATATGTTCTGTTGCTTGCAGACCTTGATAGTAATCGGATGGAAGATGCGTTCTCTAGAGAAAACAAATACGTATTTGTGTAAAAATGAAAAATTAAGTATACGCGTTAACAAAGTGCAAGTATTAAATAAAAGAATCTCACAGCTCTTGATATCAGTGTAGTGCTATTTAATTTGTGTCAAGGATTAATAAAAAGAAGTTAATTAAAACTTAAAATCTGTGTAAGCCTACATTCTTGTCGCACCACGGCCTGATTAAGAGAAACGTGTCTGTAAAATAATACTGACGCAGCCGAGGCAAACATAAACATAAATAATATCTATAGAAGCAGTTTAATAACAAAGTTAACAATATTTTTTAATAAAAACTCGGAGCGTAACAACAAAAATACATCTTCAAAAATCGGCTTCTCATATGTAGCAGCATATTACGTAACAAACAAACGTTGTCAAATTGACGCCCAAAGCGTGGTGCAAACTCCAACAACAGTAAAGCACTACTTCAAATTGACGTTCATACGTGGAGCTAAATACATAAATAAACTCCAAGAACAATATCTTCTTCAAAGGGGAACTTAAGTTTAAATCTACTGGCTTTGCAGAGACGTAAAAGTTTAGTGTATAATAAAAGGATAAATGATATAATAAAACGATTACATCAGAGAATATGGTTCTTGGTAAAATTTCACTTTTGTGTCTTTGTAAACGTTGTAATTTTCTAGTGACTACGGTTTTGGCAACATAGAAAATATCTGACCCCATGCAAAATGCTGTTTAGCATTTTCCTTTCCAAAATAGGCTTTCAGGTGTTTGGGGCACAACGTGACTGGATCTCGGTGTCTGTTATTGACAGCATCAACGCCCATGAGCAAGGCAACCTTTTCTCATGCACATGGCAGGCCATATTGTGGCAAACAACCCGGTTAGCCTCAAGATAGCGCACGCATATGGACGCGAAAACGCCCAACGCTAGTAGACATACACACATTTCCTCTAATATACTCATGTGTAATAAACAAGAGGCTGGAACTGCTTTCGAGGTTTGGTTATATCTGAGGTACTCCAGATCACAAGTTGTAGTTTTTAATAGGGAACCAATGAAAGGTTATTAATGCTAGCTAAATTGGAAGCTAATCCGTGCCGCTGCACTAAGATCTTCCGAACTATTTTAAACTGAGGGGAAATGCATCAAAGAGCATAAAGAAAGACTTATTAAAATCGCATACTAGTTTATGGTTGTGAATTATGCATAGTTCTCGTACCCTCATTCTTAAGGTATAAGTTGGTGTCACCCAACTGAATGCTCTGTGACGTCGCAAGCAAGTACACCCTTGCTCCCTGCTCTCAGCTAGGAATTCAGTGAGAATCCTGGGACAGGTGAATAGAAAAGGTCCACGGCTACCAGAGGCCCAGCTTCTTCATTCAAGGAAGGTACCGATCGAGAGGCTCTACTTCCACGGGGCTTTTCATTAGGCCATACCTGGAGCCTAAAATTGTCCCACCTTGAGCAGGGACGGAAGTGTGCCGTGAAAAAAGTCAAAAGACGACTATGCGATATAAACAGGCAGAAAATAGAATCTGAATGTGGGCAAAGATCAACATTGGAGCTACAAAATGAAATAAAAACTAGGTGGGGTAAGGAAACATATATTTTGGAATTGAGTATAAAACAGAGGACTGGAATAGCATGGCTTAGGTTGGGAGGCTGGAAAGCTCGCAGGATTGCTGATGATGATGGCAGGAGGATTTGCCCATTATGCGGGGAACAAGAAGACTGGACGCATATTTTGGCAGCATGCGTGCAGACGGAGGGTATTAGGAAAAAATTATTACCGGAAGTATTTTTGGCTTCCAACAGACGGAGGACAGCATGCTGGGACTTGATTCTAAACAGCCAAAACTGGCCAAGCTTGGGCACATACTTAATGGAAGTACGTGTACTAAGAGATAAGGTGTTTATGTACATTTTATTTACACATATGTGGTGCTTGAGTACTTGTGCGCGACTGTGTGTGTGTGTGTGTGTGTGTGTGTGTGAGGGTGTTTGAGTGTGTGATTCAGAGTGGTTTTTTTTCAATTTTATATGTATGCATATAGTGTGATGATTATAAAAATAGTTGTTTTCTGGTCGATTCTGCAAGTCACGTATACAGACCAGGTATTTTTCTAGAGAGCATGTAGAGTCTTATGACCCATGTGATTGTGTTATGCAATTAATGTAATACTAAATACTTAATAAATACCACTACTACTACTACCACTTAAGCGCGTCAACACCGAAGGGGAAGGAAAGTCATCTTCCGCGGTTTAGTGTTAGAATGCAAGCTTCTAGTTCCAAGGTCGCGGGTTAAAATCCGGTGCCATTCCACTACAAAATACCACATTTCTCCCATGCATAACGAATCTATGGCTGTGGCTTTGAGTGAATTTTGATCCCAAGGTCGCGGATTCAAACCCGGTCCAGAACGATGGTTCTTTTAAGTGTGCTTAAAAGAGACAGCCCCATGTCAGTAGATATGCTAATATGTAAAGGAACTCCTGGGGGACGAAATTCCGGCACATAGGCGAAGCTGATATGATTCTGGCAATTGATAGCGTCGTTAATAAACAAAATATTTAAGTTATTTGAGACCAGTAAACAGAATATATTTCAAATATCATATTTTTCTTTCACTTAGTTTTACATTATGCGTAAAGGAAGGCTTATAAACTGGTTATCCTCTGAAATTAAATGAAGGCGAGTATTATCTTGTATACCAAGGAATCTGATCACATGTTCAACGTTTCAGAATGAAAATTAATTCAGATCTCGATGCCCTGAAGGGTATGAATTGACGATCTTTAATAAGTATCAATAAATTCAGATACAATGTCCGTATTTGTTCTAAAGCAAGAGAGTTTCTCCACAAGCAATACCCTGCGTGTATACAACTTCCTTCAGTTTGGTATATTACATACCGCCGACGTTCACTATACACTTTGTCACTTTATCGAAAATCTTTGACAGGCTCTTTCCTTTTTTGATATCGAGTTTTAAATATATCCGCAATAAACAAGGTTCTACTTCTTCCTTCTACCTAGAACATGTCTTCTCTTCATTCTGTAGATAACATGAAATAACTTGGTTCATTCAATACAAAACAGAGTGTTCTTGAAATGCTAGTGTTACTCTATTTGTATCGCTGTGACTGTTTACCAACATAAATTTAAAACCATATGACAGATTACAACATCTTTAAAGTATATAGCATTTAAATATATAAATATATATATATATATATATATATATATATATATTGTGTTATGTTCATATGATTTTCTCTACTCACTATCATTTATTTTTATATAACTTCTGCATGCTATTAAGATAGCTTATTTTCCTTTTCATTTTAATTGAGATAAACATTTGCAGAAATGGTTACATTACACATTTCGTTGCAAGTATATATAAACGGTATAGGAAACCGAATCGATAGTGAGATGTTAAAAGCCAGCCGCTATAAGCTGGCCTTGAAATTCCCTACGTTTCCATGCCATCCCGAGAAACAGCTGAATAGCGACAGCACTTTCAAAATTACGAAGTTTTTAAAAATTCAAACCAATAATAACGGATATCTCGGGAATGGCTCAAGACACAACAGATTATTTGAAATAAATTGGATGTTTGAAAGACATCTACATTTTTGTGTAATATGTTTTTGTTAACTTCTTAACGTTTACCACGTATACAAGAATAAAAAAGCCAAAGGACACATAAATAGCATACTGTGAACCTTCGATTTATTTTGTTCATTTAAGTTGATACTATACCATATCTCCAAAAACTAAGCGTTGTAGAAAGAAACGTCTTGAATAAAAGTTGCTTGATATTATGGGAGAAAGTAAATTCAATTACTGGTGTTTTGTTTGGAGGACGTTGTGATGGTCATTTTAGGGTCTAGATCCCGAGGTCGTAGGTTCAAACCCGGTGGAGTACGATAGATCTTTTCGGGCGTAAAAAGCCTTAGCATGGCTTCCTTCGGAAGGGAAGTAAAGCCGGTGGTCCGGTGTCGTAGATTTACGGCACGTAGAAGAATCTCAGGCTTGATAAATAGGCCTCTGAGTAAAATTTCCGGTCTTTCGCGCCCAATATAGAATGGAACGCTAAGAACCATAGCAGATAAAGAACGCTCATAAATTAAAAAATCTGATGTGTTACACTCACATGACTTTCTCTATTCTTGTACAAACTATTTTTACAAACGCTTATTCTCCATCTACTTCATGTTAATCGCGATAAACATTTGCAGACTCTATCTTATTGCTAAGTTTCTTGTAGATGTAAGGGGAATATATATTTACAAGGGCAATATAGAAATACAGTAGCCTTTAAGCACATACATATCTCTTAATAGCTGGTTGCTAGGTGCAGCACTATTCCCTTTGCCACAAATTAATACTCTTTGCATATCCAAGACAAAAAAATGAATAACGAATTCCCATTTCAGAAAATAAGTATTGAAAAATTTAAGGGAATAACAAGCAATATCTCGAAAATGGTTCACTCAACAACAAACATGTATATGACATATATTGTGTATTTTAACGCGATCTACATCTTTTGTGTAGTAAAATTTTGTCTATCTCTTATGGTTTACCAGTTATGCAAAAGTCGTTCACATGAAGAATACTTTTGGAGACATTCCCAGAAAATTCAAGATATACATTTTATTAGTCATGAAAATATCTTAAACATATGATATTTCAATCATAATCGTTAGAGCCATTTTTGAGAAAATTAAAATTCTCTAAAAATGTTCCATGTAAAGGGTAGTCTGGTGTGGGGGGATTTTCTTGAAAACCTTCGCGTCGCATCTCTGAAAGATACTGAACCTAAATACCAAGTTTGGTGTTTATCCGACTGTTCGTTTCTGAGTTCTGCTGTTCACAGACAGACAGACACACGGACACACACTCGGACATGTTTCCAAAAATGCCTTTTTTGGATTCAGGGGATCTCAAAACAGGAACTTCCGGTGAAATCTCGGTATCGAATTTTTGGGTGGAATACAATACTTCCCCTACATACTATACGTAGTAGGGAAAGTAAAAAGAAATCCACTAAATCTTTAGGAACTCTCACTCAAATGTCCCTGGTTTAGGGATGTGTGCTAAAAATCGTACCTTTTCCATTTATTTTGAAGCCTACTTTTTTGTTTTCCTTAAAATACTCCGCAAAAGTATTGTGCTAAACAAAGCTGAAATCAAGAAACGTCAAAATTACACACGGAGAAGTTTTCAAATGTTGTTTCTCTTTCGTAATATGCCGATTACACTCAACAGGCCCCTGAGGAGCCAAGTATTGTTGCCAATAAGGGTTAAACTCAATAAACTAAATCCTGTTTCCCAAAGATTTGGACATCGTAACCAATAAATTATAATGGGAAGGAAGACTATGAACTCCGGTGAACCAGAAGCTTACAGTCTCGGCAATGCTTCGCCGATTTGTTTATTTATAGGAAGTGAAAATATATAACATTGAACATTCCAATGAAATGGTGAAGCTTGGTATCGCTAGGTTGTATTTGTCGCGGTATTAAATTATATAATATGTCATTCATCCGCCTGAATGTGTTTGAAATCCCCATGGGACATTAAAAGAGAGAAGAAAGGAAACAAAAAAAATCACATGCTACATTCAACTGCTGCAGATATCTAATACTGTCATGCTTAATCAATGTTATGGAGTAGAAAATAACGCTCTGGATCGTTTATATATGCATCAGACTTGATGATACCTCTGGCTGGTTATTGTAAAATTGAGCGCATACAAGAAAAGCAAATAGAACCTAAATGTGATGAAAAAAACCCATAAATAAAATAAAAGTACCGCAGGGAACTAGGGTAAAAACAAGTTCTGCGATTTTTCATTTTCTAAGAGCCGGGTTTGAACACATAACAGGTTAAAATGACAGTTTGTATTCCAGATTGGGCTTGACTTTTGTTGGATTTCATATGAACTAAAACCTCTGCAGTATGGTTCATTAAACAAAACTGTCCAAGATAGGAAAACACTACGTGGGCATTCGAAAGTTAGTTCTAAGAACGACCGAACTATGGATGAATAACATAAATGATGCAAACGCTAGAAACAGCAGGCATTTAAGGTTCCTTAATTTATGAATTAAAAGACAACGCTTTAATGTAGAATGCGATATAAAAAAATTTGATGTGTTGCACTCACATGACTTTCTCTACTCTTGTAAAAACTATTTTTACAAACGCTTATTCTCCATATGCTTCATGTTAATCGAGAAATCGAGATGTTAATCTTATTGCTAATTTTCTTGTAGATGCAAGGGGAATTGCTAGGCTCTAAGCGATAGTCAAATATTTTAAGAGCTGGTTGCTATGTGGAGTATTCCATTCTCTTTGCATTACCAGGACAAAAAAAAATGAATAACGAATTTGAGAAAAAGTGTAAGTATTGGAAAATTTAAAGGAATAACAAGCAATATCCCGAAAATGGTTCACCCAACAAAAAAAAAATGTATATGACATAAATTGAGCATTTTAACGCGATCTACAATTTTGTGTAGTAAAATTTTGTCTATCTCTTATGGTTTACCAGCTATGCAAAAGTCGTTCACAATGAAGAATACTTTTGGAGACATTCCCAGAAAATTCGAGATATAAATTTCATTTGTCATGAAAATATGTTAAACATGTGATATTTTATTCAAAATCGTTAGAGCCATTTTTGAGAAAATTAAAATTTTCGAAAAATGTTCCATATAAAGGGTAATTTGGGGTGGGGGGATTTTCTTGAAAAACGTCGTGTCGTATCTCTGGAAGATACTGAACCTAAATACCAAGTTTGGTGTTTATCCGACTGTTCGTTTCTGAGTTATGCTGTTCACAGATACACACACACACGGACATGTTTCCAAAAATGCTTTTTTTGGATTCAGGGGGCCTCAAAACATGTATTTCCGGTGAAATCTCGGTATCGAATTTTTGGGTGGAATACAATACAATACTTGTTTTTTAACGACGATGTCAATTGCCAGGATCGTAAAAGCGACGCGGTGTGCCGGAATTTCGTCCCGCAGGAGTTGTTTTGCTTGCTAGTAAATCTACTGACTTGAGGTTGTGGTTTAAGCACACTTTAAAACCATCGGCCTGGGCCGGGTTAGAACCCACGACCGCGGGATGAGAAGTATGTGGTATAGGATAATTCAGCCAGACGGAGGGAACCTCCAATCACTGGAGATTTGCACTGCAGGTACGCCATCTCAGTAGGCCCATTATGTCTTACCTGACACCTGGACGGAAGGGATATAGGGGAGACCAGACGGGCGATCAGATGCGTTCAAGAATGCGCGCTAGCAAGGACGGGGTTCCAAGCATTTCCAGAATTACACCAATCCGATGCCGGCGCGAACCTCCCTGAGTCCAGGAAGAGACATCAGCTAGGGAGAAATACTTTTCACATCACATACTCCACCGTCCCGCCGCCGCGCACCAATCCCCGACGCCGGCGCGAACCTCCCTGAGTCATAATTAACCCGGCAACAAGCCCCCCTAGGAATGGACACCAGCTAGGGAGAAATCCTTTTCATATCACGAACTCCACCGTCCCGCCGCCGCGCACCCATCCCCGACGCCGGCGCGAAACTCCCTGAGTCATAATTAATCCGGGAAGAAGGCCCCCCCCCAAGTAATGGACATCAGCTAGGGAGAAATTCTTTTTACAGCACAAACTCTACCGTCCTGCCGCCGCACACCAATCCCCGACGCCGGCGCGAACCTCCTTGAGTCATAATTAACTCGGGAACTAGCCTCCAGGAAGAGATACCAGCGAAGGAGAAACCCTTTTCACAGCACAAACTCCACCTACCCGCCGCCGCGCACCAATCCCCGTCGTCTGGTCCTGCAACCTTGAAAAGATGAAAGGAAATTGGCACTAGAAGAGGAACCACCGGAGCACTCGCCTACGGACCAAGAAAAACAACGAAAACACCCACGGTCATGGTGGCCGTCCCAACGGAATACGAATCCGGGATCTCCCAAATGCCAGCCTCACAACTAACCGTGGAGCCATCGCCCTGTATATATGTGGTACACTTTGCAAGTTTTATTGTGGTCTGTAATCTGGAGCGCCGTAAATAAGTACCATTTTCTTTAGTTTATGAAGCCTTATAGTGGGATTAATAATTGGAAGTTTTCTACCTAGTTCCAAAAGAAATCAGAAAAGTGTCCTCTTTGAGAGTTCACATGTATTAGTCGGTCACAATATGAATGCGCTTGGAGGAGAACACCATTGTTTTTTTGACAATCATGCCTAGAGATCAGAGGAAAAAGAATAAACCGAGTTTTATAAATGGACGCTTTTTAACTACTATGATCCTTAGCGTCCCATTCTGTATTGGGGGTGTAGTACCGGTAATTTTGCTCAGAGGCGTCTTTATCAGGTTTCAGGTTCTTTTACGTGCCGTAAATCTACGACACGGCACCACCGGCTTTACTTCCCTTCCGAAGGAAGCCATGCTAAGAATTTTTACGCCCTAAAAAATCCATCGTCCCCCGCTGGGTTTGAACCTACGACCTCGGAAACTAGAGACTGGCATGGTAACCACTACACCACGGAAGACGACAGGAATCAGTGGGAAGTGAGGGACAAGGCGGTGGCGGAATGTACAGTCGCACAGTCGCACAATGAAAACAGCACTACATTTGCAGGCCTGAGCCTCGCTAGTAAATATAACTCGGAACTGCGAATGTTTTCTTTACCTGTCTGTCTTTCAGATGCCACGCCCACTTTTTTCGCAACTATTTAGTTCCTCTTCCCACGATTCGCACTCTTATCGTGGCCGACTAGAACATTATGGCTTACAAGTTGTGGTCTCCAAGCGACAGGTATGTTTTCCATGACCGTAGGCCCTCCGCTTGAGAAATGCACTCGCTCACCTAGCCATAATGCACATGCTTTCTATGATGCTACATGACACCTTTGGGCATTCTCTTCTCTGAAACCTGAACTTTCATGAAGCAGCTTTGCCCAAAATGCCACTATTTAATTTATAAACTTAGAAGTGAAGCTTTTTTGCGGGAATTTTGGAAAATTCAACTAAATTATCTCATGTTTGTATAGGACGCTTTTATAGATACACCCTTTAACGTTATATTATTCACTTTAAATATATTAACATTTATACTTGACATTCTTTATATCATTGTTAATGTTTTCTTTTTGTACGTTTCAAAACATTTAAAGACATAAATAATTTAATAATTACTGAATAAATTGTTACTACTATGTTCAAATGTTTGATAAACAAATTTTAGTCTGTTTTTCGATGTATAAACTTAAGCTTTCACGACCAGCAAGATAAATAAATTTATTTCTATATCCCAAACTTGTAAGCCGAGATCTAAGGCATCGAAGATACCGACGTTTCGCCAAGGAGTGCGGACCTTGGCGAAAAGTTGAATACCCTGAAGATGTTATTTCGAGCTCTGATCAGCGCAGATCACGGATCATTATCACCCTAAAGTCGTCCTCGTGGTCTAGGGGTACCATGCTAGGTAGCCTCTGGTTCCCGAGGTCGCGGGTTCAAACCCGGCGAAGGGCGATGGATTTTTCCGGGCGTAAAAAGCCTTAGCATAGCTTCCTTCGGAAGGGAAGTAAAGCCGGTGGTCGTAGATTTACGGAACACAAAAGAACCTCAAGCCTGATAAAAAGGCTTCTTAGAAAAATTTTCGGTCTTTCACGCCAAATATAGAATGGGACGCTAAGAACCATAGTAGTTAAAGAGCGTCCATAAATATAACTCAATTTAATTTTACCTTCACCCTAAAGATGCCAAGGGCAGTCCTTGGCGAAACGTAGGTATCTTAGATGCTTTCTAGACCACGGCCGAGAAAAGTTGTTATTTAGTAAAATATAATTCCACTGGTTTTAACATGCACACAAATCATGCTTGCAACTTCATGCTCTTTGTATCTCAATCCCTGTGATACAAAATGTAAAAAATATTATATCCGAGAAACAGAGTTCTAAGTTTTGAACTAACCTAATCGGATACTAATACACTGCATTAAAATGGCTGCGTGAGTAGGTATTAAACTTGTGGCAGATCTACTAATTGTTTGCATCATGTTTCTAATACACCATAAAATAATTAAAGCCCTAAAAAATTTACTTTTCACGAATTTGATCTTCATTACAAACAATTAGCAATACCCCATTAGTTAAAATTACATTAACATCACAAAGGTTTGGTTATTAGGCCTTAAACCAACTGTAAACACTGAATACGGGATTTCTTTGATTGTTCACCTTTAGGTTTTAACCAACTACTAAATGTTGAATGTAATGTTTCACAATATCACAAAAGCAAATTTTAATTGTGTCATTAAACTAATTACCCTGGTATCAAATACAATTTACACCATGTGTAATATTAAAATAAACAAAACAGTGTGGTTTGCTATGTGTATTCAAACCAAATTCTAATGAATTACATTAATTCTTTTAATTACACTCCTAAAATTAATGATGTAATAAATCCGTTAAAACGTTCTGTGTGTGAGAAAATGACAGGAAAGGATTTCGGAAAATATGACTTGAGGGAAAACACACTCACCTTAATTTGTATGATTTCTGTATGCATATCATAGTAAAATGTGTTATAAGATATGAGCATTGAAGAAGGTTTGTTGCTGGGGGAGCCGAACTTGAAGTAGTAGCAACCGCACGTATGGTAAAAAGTTTCCGGTAGCCTTCGCCCCAAATGTACTTTCCGGTGGCCTTTGCCCCAAATGTTTAAAAAATATTAACTTTGTAATTTTGAGTGTTTCTTTAAATATTATATTTGTGTTTGCCTCGGCTGCGTCAGTATTTATATTTTTTTAGAGACATGAATGTCTTAGCAGGGAGTGGTGCGACTGAAGAATGTAGGCTTACACAGATTATAATTTTACTTCACTCCTTTTATTACTGCTTGACACGATTTAAATAACACTTCAGTGATATAGAGAGCTGTGAGATTTTTTATTAATTGCTTGCAGTTTTTAACACGTAAACTATTTTTGTCTCACACAAAATATGTATTAAATTTCTCGAGGACGCATCTCGCGTCTGGTTAGGAACACTGTCTACAAGCAACTGACTTCTGAATTTGTAAATTTTGCTTCATATCAGTTTCCTGTTGGCTAATCCTAGTCCAATAGAATACCTTCATTTAACTAAAGCTTTTTCTGGTTGTTGATTGGCTATTTTATAAACTGTCACAAAAATTACATTATTGCTTTCAAGAATCCCAAGTAGCATTATTAAACTTTCAAATTCATTATTATCTCATTGTTAGCAACTTTTGACCTATTTCTCACAGCTCCTACATTATTAAATGTATACAATAATAAACATATACAGTGACTGTAATATACACTTTTTATACATTGTTACATACACATATTGCTATAAGGTGGGCTGTTATTGAATTTATATATTATATAATTTGACTTAAATCATTTAAGTGTTAAAAATACTGCCTCAGCATACGACAGAGTTTATCGTTTAAATGCATAAGTAAAATTACTACTGCCTACAGATAATTAAAGGGATATTCGCGCGCCATTTGAAATAACAGTCACCGTCAAATAGGATTATGTCCATGAGTCTAAGGTAGGGTTAGCTTCCACTCCAAAAGCTCAACATTTAAGCTTTTCAGGAAAAAATAAGGGATAATAATCTGAAAGCTCAGTCCTACTTACGGCTTATCCAGTCATACTTGTAGACCGTCTTATAGTTTTGTAATGTTTATTTAGTTACTGCACTGACCCGATTTTATGAACTCTCTGCATCAGTGAAAAGTAGTTTCTCCAGGTAACTTTTACTTGAAGAGGGAGGAATACAGACTACTAGCGTTACGCGACAACACTACCTTGACTACTTGCCGTGGGGGATGGCTCAGGCGTTACGTCTGTGGCCAGCATCCGGAGGTCCCGGGATGGGTCCCTGGCGACCGTCCACCCGCCCAAGGGTTTTTCGTGGTTTCTCGGGTCGCCAAGCGAGTGCTACGGTAGTTCATCTTCTTCCTCGACTCTCCTTCCTCTCATTTCCTGTACCCATAATCTTCCTTGTCATGTTTCAGGGTTGTAGGTCCAGGCGACGATGTTCGGCGGGTTGTGGCTGGGCGGTGGCTTGCGCTCTGTAAAGGTTTAGAACCGTGGCATCGCTACGGTACCGCTCAGATAGGCCTCTCCCCAGCATTGGGCTCCGCTCCGGAGATCCCTGGAGGCTGGTAGCTTATGGGCAAAGACCGTGCGGCGGCGGATGCGTTCTATCTGGAAACGTTTGGGACCTTGCGCTCGTCGGCATCCGGATCTCGTCGTCCTTCGGGTCTCTCCCTCATCCTTCCCTCCCAGGGGTCATGTAGGGTGCACGATGGGTCGACTGGCATCTTGACTACTTTTGCTTTGTATAGATATAAGTTATTCAACGGAGGGGACACTTCGCACGCTGCGACCTGCTCAAATCTATTGCGGCTACCACCCCTAGGAGGAAGGGTTGAAGTGAAGGAACAACAAGAGGCTACAGGCCACAGAGACGCGCGGAGGTCCCTAACATTTCCAAGCTCCCAGACCCGATGAACAGCCCACCAATCAAGTAGCCCTCTGCTGTTCACGGGGAGTACGCTTTCTATTGAGCATCTATCCGCGTCATCTGCCCGGCACAGTCATGTCCCACGAAACCTAGAAGCCTGAAAGATGAGAAGGAAAAAGAATGAGAGTGAAATGGTGGAGAAGAAACCAGCATTTGCCTGCTGACCCCGGGGAAACCATGAAAAACCCATGGGTCAGAGTGGACGGCCAACGGGGCTGGATGTCGTCCTCCGTGGACTAGTGGTACCGTGCTAGCCTCTAGTTCCCATGGTCGCGGGTTCAAACCCGACGGAGGGCGATGGATTTTTTTTGGGCGTAAAAATCCTTAGCATGACTTCCTTCGGAAGGGAAGTAAAGCCGGTGGTCCCGTGTCATAGACTTACGGCATGTAAAAGAACCTCAAGCCTGATAAAGAGGCCTCTTAGCAAAATTACCGGTCTTTCACGACCAATATAGAATGGGACGCTAAGAACCATAGTTGTTAAAGAGCGTCCATAAATAACTCAATTTAATTTTAATTTAAACGGGGATGGAACCCGGGACCTATCGAATGCAGGTCGCCACCTCGCTATTTTGTATTTCATACTTTTCATCATCAACGAATTTTCGAAGCCTGATATGAAGTTTACTAGGCATTTAGGAATAGTCGCTGTTTGGGCAGTTTTTCAAAATAAGTAGACATTATCGTTAAAGTAGTAACGTCAGCACGATACGGTAACCTAAGCTACAAAATTATTTGCGAGCCATCAGCGCCGGAGAACACATTTAAAGTAACTAAACCAATTGTGAGTTATTAAGGTCAAGGGTATAGGATGTGCGTAGATGTAAACGGAAAGCGCAATGTGAAGTGGTATTATAGTTTGTTTGTTAGCCCCACATTTGGGAGCCAATTTGCGACGGTATTACTTATAATGTTTGTGTATGTGTGTTTACTCCGAGTGATGAAGCCATTTTGTGACGTGTTTCTTTATAATGTTTGTTAGCTCCATCTGGTGTTAGCAATTTGCGGCAGTATTAGTGTTTGCTTGAAAGAATGCTACTGTTATTTTATTTAATTTTGGTTCTCTGTCCTGCGGCTAGCTATTATCTTTTTGGTCGAGCACTTCTCTTTATACAGGTTGTGTAAACGGAAAGGAGTCTTTTATCCAAAGATAACACTGATGAAGGAATTTGTTTTACACTTTTATTGTCGAACACAGTCACTATCACATTTACACATTGATCTTGATTCTCGCCAAACTGAAACTGTTATAATAACTTCATTACTGATCATTCTTAATTCGCGTACTTCAACTTTTTGTATAATTAACTTTACAATACTTGAGATTTTTCATAACTCTGATACGCGTAACTTACGAATCGATAGCCGACGTGTAATATTTCTGCTGGACTGAAGGCGACGTGTAGCATACAAATGTTTTCGGTGAACTGACGGACTGAAGGACTTTACCTCTAACCTAGTCCTTTTTATACTCCTACACCCCGATATGCCTAAAGATTATAACTGAGGTGCTATTGGCTAATAAAACGCGCCAACATTAGCGTCTATTTTAATATCCAATGAAAATTATGAATACATATGCTCTAGGGAAATGTTCCAGAAGATTCTAAAGGAAAACGCGCCAACATTACGTAACTTCCTCGTCTCTAATAATGATAAACAGCTCACCCCCTCGCTGCATTATTGCACGCTATTGTCAGTTTCAGTAAGGCAGTATAAAGTTACTTCTCAACAATAATTACAATCAACAAACATCTCAAATCAATGTCACATAAAAATGCATATTCATACTGTAATCACTCTTTACATTTAAATAATTTGTGATACAAATTACTGCATCAAATGAGGCTTAAAGTTATATTGTTCCTTTGTGTGAGAACTTAAATTTAGCTGTTTCACAGGTTAAACCGTAAAGCAGTTGTCTCAATTGCTAACGAATTAGGTATATATACACACGTACATTGTGAAGTGACTCTGAAGTATTTGAATGTATTACATAGAATAATTGAACCTTTTAACGAAATACCGCCTTCGTAAAGAAAAAAATATTAAAATATTTATTTTAAAGTTCTGTACAAATCTTAGGGTCTCGAGCGGTAACGTCTGAGGCCAGGATTCGGGAGGGCCCGGGTTGAAATCCCGTGAGCCGACCAATCTCTCTAAGGTTTTTTCGTGGTTTCCCTCAGTCGTCAAGGTAAATACCGGATTGGATATTTAATACCATGACCCAAAGTTCCACTTTAAGTCCAAAAAATAATAAAATAAAAAGTAAGTGGTAATAGTGAATGCAATGCCATCTATCCACAGACAATGTAAGCACCTAGACTGGACGGCACCCTAACGTCATCTGCACGGCACGAAGCAGAAGTTCCGGCTGCCATGCGCTGGGGTCTTTGTGGGCACATGGAGAAGCAAGATGGCATTTCCAGGGATGAGACCTAGAAGGCTAACTGTCCACCTTTGTGTGTGAAGGCGGCGGTTAGACTGCACGGCACTCTAATGCCATCTGCACGGCACGAAGCGAGTGGTTACAGGGATGAGACCTAGAAGGCTAACTGTCCGCCTTTGTATATAAGAGCAGCAGTTAGACTGGACGGCACCTTAAATCCGTCTGCATGGCACGTAGCAGAAGATCCGGTAGCTATGCACTAGGGTCTCTGTGACACGTGACGGAACGGGTGATTACAGGGATGAGACCTAGAAGGCTAACTGTCCATCACAGAGTTTTCCACTAACAGATCCGTCGCAATATGACCAAGTAGTTAAAGCAACGTAAAATAAATAGAGTAATAATAAATCTTAAGGTATACTAGCTCTGTGGTCTGGTGGTAAGCATACAGCTTCCAAATCTAGAGGTCACGTGTTGGATTCCCGGCTGAAGGATGGGAATTTTTCTTTAGGCAGGGTTATTTACAATCCTCCCTAAAGACTGGAAGAATGAATGTGAATGTGTGTGTGAAAGTAAAGCTTTTAAATAGAAAACCCAAAATAAAGAAACTTAAACTTAAAAACGAGTTAAGATCATTGCCATGAGCAATTGTTCCAAAGGCAAAGCCATGATATGACCTAGGATGTTAAAGACGGCGTATAAATGGATACAAAATCTTAAAAAAAATAATTCCTCCCGCTGCTTTGCAGGAAATTACGTGTACCCTACATTATTGTATTTATTTTATCCAGCATAGTTTCGAAGTCTTTAGTCAAGGTTCGGAATTTCTAAGCTGTAACCTTGATTCGGGGGCTCTACATCTTAATTACCCTTGATTTTGTTCCGAATTCAACCAAATTTGAAGTGTGTGGACACACTTTCTTCAAACAGCTGGGGATTTTCTCAAACGTATCATATACGGACAAAACGCAAGTAGGTATCCCGTACCAGGTTTTTGGTACGTATTTCCATGACTTACCAGCTTTATTAAGCATTGTCTCTCGGCCAGGAACCAGCCCTCCGGTTAAGAAACGTCTGGTGAGACACACAAATGCTGCATTTTATCCGCTCCAGCGATCACCAACCATATACAGGGTGGACCATTTAAGTTGAGACTGTACAATATCATCAAAACTAACCGTTGTAGAAAGACATCTCCATTGCTTGATATTTTGGGGAAAGTAAATGCCACTAATCGTGTTTTGTTTCGAGGACGTTATGATTGTCATTTTAGGGCCAATTTAATATTTTTAAATGGAAACCTACAATTAGGGTCAATTTAAATTGACCTTCGGTCAAGTTGGTCACCTCCGGGGTTATTTATTATTTTTTGTTTGTTTCTTTTGTCGTCCTCTAGTAACTCTAGTTCCCGAGGTCGCGGGTTCAAGCCCGGTGGAGGGCGATGGATTTTTTCG
This sequence comes from Deroplatys truncata, assembly GCA_030765065.1. Classification (NCBI taxonomy): domain Eukaryota; kingdom Metazoa; phylum Arthropoda; class Insecta; order Mantodea; family Mantidae; genus Deroplatys; species Deroplatys truncata. Next base: position 42,532,150 of record CM060990.1, read on the forward strand.
TGCGTAAAAATCCTTAGCTGGCTTCCTTCGGAAGGGAAGTAGAACCGGTGGTCCCGTGTCGTAGATTTACGGCACGTAAAAGAACCGGTCCTTCATGCCCAACATAGAATGAGACGCTAAGGACCACGGCAGTTAAAGATCGTCCATAAATAAAACTCAATTTCAATTTCCGGGGGTTTAAACCCGGGACCTCGCACACGTTGCCGCGACGCCACCTCGCTCGGTCAGTAAATCAGGAACCCATACATGGGGAATCCCATTTCCAGACCAAGGAGAAGGCCGTGAATATATAATTCAAGGGAAAACGACAGTGCCTACCGTCTGTCTACAGTATGCCGTTGCTACCCACGCCGGCAACTTTGGTTAAAGGGCTTACTCTAAGCCCCTTATGAGGAGCGCATGCCGCGATATTGTTAACATTTTCATGGGAGGAAATAAACGAAGTCAGAACGGCAGACAAAATTAAACCAGGCGATGGAAATGAAGAAGCATCGCAACTTTTTAACTTTGATTTAACTCTTACACTAAAACATCTTGAATTATTGCACGTTAGAATAAGGAGCACCGATATTAATTTATTTTTGAACAGAAAGAGGAAAATTATTGAGAATACTTCAAATACTTTCATCACAAGCATCACACACACACACACACACACACACACACACACACACACACACACACACACACTCAGCTAAATCGAATGCCCTTTACCGTATCTTGTTAAATGGTACCTTAATTTCTGATATCAAAAATGCAACGATACTCCGTTAAACATATCTTTTTATTGAAGAAGTTGATTTGTTGGAGTTGTTTATTTATTTACCTCCACGTATGGACGCCAACTTGAGGTTGAATGTTGTTTTTTGATTTTATTTCCACCACGCTTGGGACGCCAACTTGAAGTAGTATTGCTCTTTTACGTTGTTTGCAACAGCTCGTATATAAACAGTGGCCTTTGCCCCAAGTTTAAAAAATATTAACTTTGTAATTAAAATTGTGTCTTTAAATATTTAATATTTATGTTTGCCTCGGCTGCGTCAGTATTATTGATAGAGACATGGAAGTTTTGGCAGGGCGTGATGCGACAAGAATATAGGCTTACACAGATCTTAAGATTTAATTCACTCCTTTTTATTAATCCTTGACACAAATTAAATAGCACTTCACTGATATCGAGAGCTGTGAGAAACTTTTATTTAATACTTGCACTTTTTAATACGTACACTATTTTCGTCTCACACGAATACTATTATATTTCTCAAGAACGCATCATGCATCCGGTTACAATCACTGTCTGCAGGCAACTGACTAGATTTCAACCGTCTAAACTTGTAAATTTCTGTATTTCAGGTCTCTGATTGGCTATTTTTACTCCAATAGAATTCCTGCATTTAACTAAAGCTTTTTCTGGTTGTTGATTGGCTATTTTTTATAAACTGTCACTAAAATTACATTAATGCTTCCAAGAATCACAAATAGCATTTAAGCTCTCAAACTCATTATTGCTTGAAGGTTACCTCATTGTTACCTCATTGTTAGCAACGTTTAACTTATTATTCTCACAGTTCATACATTATTAAATTACGTAATGCATTCACATAACATTGTTGAACATGTTTACAATAATATAAGCATATGCACTGACTGATACATACATTTTACAAATTATTACATACACATATTGCTTCAAGGCGGGCTGTTATTGAATTTACATATTATATAATTTGATTGAATTATTTAAGTGTTAAAAATACTGCCTCAATATAGAAACGTTGTCGCAGTTCTCGATATCTTGTGTTATCTTATTTGTTGGACGCTTATTGTTTAATTTTTTTTAAATTTGGGTACTTTGTCCTCCGGCTAGCCATTATAACTGAGTCGAGCACGTGTCTCTAAGCAGGGTGTGTAAACGGAAGGGAGTTTTTGCTAAAATATAACACTGATAAAAAAATCTGAATATAGACTTTTATTGCCGTCACACTTAATTAATAATTCACATATTTAATCTTTATACACGCCTGACTGAAACTGTGATATTACTGAATGTAACTACAGTCGTTTTAGTTGCCGCGCACCAATTACTTCGCGTAATTTACATTTTTGGTATTAACTCTGCGACGTGCACCTCGTGAGAGATTCCTCAGAACTGTGCGACACTTCCTTACGGCTCGAGAATATATACTCCTTCACCTCGAATTGCCTAAACATTATAATATAGCTCCTATTGGTTACCAAATTGCGCCAATTTTAGCGTCTGTTTTGGTCACCCAATCACTACTACTAACATATATACTCTAGGGAAGATATTCCCTCCATTTCTAAAAAAGGCACGCTACCCTGACGTCATTTTCGGCTTTCTCTTAGTGACAAACAACTCACCCCCTCGGTTTATTGTTACCCACTTCTATTGTCAGTTTCAGTTAGACCGTGCAAACTTATTTCCTAACAATACCTATGGCTACCAAACATATAAAATCATTGTCATACAATAATATTAATTTACACTACAATCACTCTGGCATTCACAGCATGTTGTGATATAAAATATTGCCTCAACGTTCAAGAATTAAGAAACAAATCTGAACAAGGTGCTCAATACAAAAAAAAACATGCTTAACCCATTTACATTAACTATAACTATCAATATACAAAGCAATATTTCAACCTTAAATGATATTTTATAGGAATTAGAGCAAGTTAGATAGATAGATATTTGGGATAGTTTGTCTTGCAGGCTGCGTTAAGATTTGCATATATTCTTCAGGTATTGAAACTTCGACGGAAGAGAGATTTTTTTTCCATTAACGAATGGCAGAATGAATTAATTTTTCTTCCACACAAGCCGTGTGTTAGACAGGGTTGGAAAGGTAGAATCAGATCTCCTTGTGGTTTACCGGGAAAAATGCGAATCACCTGGAGAATTTAGTGTCGTACCGGCATGTTGCTATGGTAGCTCAGTGGTTAGAGCAACCGGATGGAGACCGGGAGATCCGTGGTTCAAATCCCGAATATGGCATTGAATATTTCAGTAGCCTGAATGGCAGAATGTTTGCATTTAAGGTATTCCAATGCTGTTTAACTTGAATAAAATATACAGTATTCTCAGAATATCACCTTATCGTTCGGACGTGGTTTTGTGTACCGGCGGTTGGATCTCCCATAGTCAGTCGCTCTTGAGCTCTGTTTTCGCTTCTTAAAACCGTGCATAATATATCTTAACTTATAGAAAATACGGAAAATTCACTATGCCGTAGATAAACATGAGTTGTGCCTGATAAATATATTACGACTGACACGAATTAGCCATCAGCAGTTATCACTGTGTCTTCAAACGCAGGCAGGCGGCCCTGAGTAAACACAGAGGCAGTTTTGGCTGAGACAAAAACCCTTACGAGTGGGAAAGATATATTCGGGAACCCCGGTAGCTGAGTTGCCCAGCATTTATCTTCTCAAGTTAGAAGAAATGGGCCTTCGATTTAGGGAATAGACACGCCACCCGTATATTCTACAGATAGACACTCCGAAACCTAAGAATTTTATCTATCCTCCTGGTCTATGTGAACTATCATAGCGTTTGCTTATTTTAGCCATTCTGTTCAATAACTTCTAAATTATTACAGAAATTTCCTGACTGCCTGGCAAACTGATGGAGGTTTTTTTGCAGGTTCTCGTAACTGGCAAATGCCGGGGAGGTACTCTAAACTTAGGCCCGGAATACTGCATCCAAATTTCATTTCCCATTTAACATTTAATTTCATGTATCACCAGCGTTACCGCCTGTGATGCAGTATGTGTAAGAGCGGGCGTTAAACACTTTTAAAAACTCTTTTGTGTTATATCACATGGCTTTTTCTAGTCTCTAGTTATTAGCGGGTGTACAAACTATTCTTACTCAAGCTTACTTTTCTGTCTACTTCATTTTAATCGAGATAAACGTTTGCAGAAATAGGTACAAAGGGAACAGCGATAATCAAAATTTAGGAATTGGACGCTGTATCCTGGCCCTAAAATTCCTTACTGTTTCCATGTAATCGCGAGAAACGCGATAATCGACAGAGGTTTAAAGGAACGACAAATAATTTAACAATTCAAACCATTAATAACGGTTATCTCGGAAATGGCTTATGCCACAGAAAAGTTATTAGAAATAAATTCTGTGTTACATTTTTTTGTGAAGTACGTTTTCGTCTATCGTTATACAAAATTGACCCTAATTGTAGGTCCCCACTTATTAAATTGGCCCTAAAATGACCATCACAACTTTCTCCAAACAAAGCACGACTAATGACATTTACACTCCCCTATACTATCAAGCAATTTTTATTAAAGGCATTTCTTTCTACAACACATAATTGTGGAAATATTGTACAGTTTCAACTTCAATGGTCCCCCTGTATCTTATTATGATATAAACACAGACACACCGAATGCTATTTATCTGACTTATATACTGATAGTGATTCCATAGTAGATCCGAATAAGCCACGTTGCTATTAATATTTGAAACAAGGTTATACCAGATAATAAAAAACTGAAATGTGGACCTAAGCAAATATCAGGATAACGTAAACATAGAAGTAGGTTTTCTAGCTAAATAAATATTATAGCGACTAACCTGAAGGTATTAAAATAGTTCATCCATAGCGAACCCATGTAAATAACATTGGAACATTTAAGGTCTGTCTCATTGATGTTTCTGACTACGTGCAGTAAATTAAGTAAACTGACCTGCTCTTTGCACATACTTTGACCTTTAAAATTCCTCTAACATCACTGATCATGGCACCACTGGATGACTTTGTACTAAACCTACTATTTACTTGAATTTGCACAAGTGTTGACTTACCGTCGTTGTTTGAATAAATGATGTGTTTGCTCAGCCAAACGCAAGTAAAAGCCACAAATAAGAAGAATTAATAAACGAACCATATCTCGCACGCAATCGCTCTTGTCATCACGTTAAGAGACGTGAAAGTCAATTCTGGGAAATAAAAGTTGTCATACTTAAGCAGATACTTGTTAGACGGTTTTTTGTTTTGTAATTTTATTCTTGCTGACCATAAGGATTAAGTAACGGAATGCGGTATTCGACACCAACAAAAACTGAGGTGGGGATAATTAGAAGACCTCGGAACTAAGTGCATGAATTTGGGAAACACGTGAAACTGAACCTTGTAAAATTCAATGGCCCTTTCATCTAAATGAATTTACCTAGTGATATGACGGTGAAGTCTGGGTTCCCATTCGGGAGGTCCCGGGTTCAATAATCGTCTGACCTTGAGTTTTTCGTGGTTTTCCCAGGTCGGTAGGCGATGCTGGGGTGGTGAAATTTCCTGTCCCCATCATTGCCTTTCACCTGTTTGATTTTCATATGTTTCAGGATTGTAGGAATGGGCGACGGCGGTTGTTGACAGTATATTCTTGGACCGAGTTGAGGTGTTGACAGTATATGCTACGGGAGAGAGTTGGGTTGTTGACAGTGTATTCTAGGGACCGTGTTGAGGTGTTGACAGTATATGCTACGTGAGCGAGTTGGGTTTTTGACAGTATATGCTACGGGACCGAGTTGAGGTGTTGACAGTATATGCTACGGGAGCGAGTTGAGTTGTTGACAGTAGGTATATGCTACGGGATCGAATTGAGTTGTTGACAGTATATGCTATGGAAGCGAGTTGGGTTGTTGACAGTGTATTCTAGGGACCGAGTTGAGGTGTTGACAGTATATGCTACGGAAGCGAGTTTGGTTGTTGACAGTATATGCTACGGGAGCGAGTTGGGTTGATGACAGTAGATGCTACGGGATCGAATTGAGTTGTTGACAGTATATGCTATGGAAGCGAGTTGGGTTGTTGACAGTGTATTCTAGGGACCGAGTTGAGGTGTTGCCAGTGTATTCTAGGGACCGAGTTGAGGTGTTGACAGTATATGCTACGGGAGCGAGTTGGGCTGTTGACAGTATATTCTAGGGACCGAGTTGAGGTATTGACAGTATATGCTACGGGAGCGAGTTGGGTTGTTGACAGTATATGCTACGGGAGCGAGTTGGGTTGTTGACAGTATATGCTACGGGAACGAGTTGGGTTGTTGACAGTATATGCTACGGGAGCGAGTTGGGTTGTTGACAGTATAGTTTGGCACTTCATCGACAGTCAATCTTCGGTTCTCTGAATAGGATGCGGGCTTGCTCACTGTTGGATGCATATGGATGGGCCTCCTGCACTTTCCTCGTCCTCCACAGTTATCCAACCATTTTTTAACTTTGAAATCTATTCGCACACATTTCGCTGAGGTAAAATATTACCCCCATATTGTGCGAAAAGTCTTCGATGGATTTCATCTCCTGGTACACTTTCAGACGACGAAAAACTGATAACCGCACGCTGTTCTTCTTTGCTGCAAACGGTGAGGGGTGCATCAATTCCAATTATGCAACAATGCAGCACTCACTGGAGTGATAACGGTCAAACATTCCACAAGCAGAGACAAAGGAACAACATGTCGATGTGCGCGCGTACAAACCGATACGGCAATCTACAAAAAAATTAAAAATAGTGTGCGGATACTTATTGCATTACCCTCGCAATTAATCCATACTCTGAGCTTTGCAAATAAAACTTCATGTTTTGCCTCTTATAACGACAAAATAGAGTCCTGTTCCCATCACTAATTTAACACAATGTATACGGCTACTTTAGTTATGGTTAAATATGCATTGTGTATTAGCAAAGAGAAGCGCAACGTACTCGGTCGCCCCTCAACAAAAACGTATCAGAGAGTTTCACATCAAAGCGCCATGTAATTCTACATATACAAAGTGGAAGGTATATAGATGTCCTTTAGCTTAATTTTTTATCCTACACGTTACACTGAACGAAACTTTATAGTGCTTTCTTTGCTATAAGCACTCGTTTCGCCTTAAAAATACAGGATTATTCATAAAGAAGAAACAGACTTTACATATTTATTTCTAATGAACGACAATAGATAGCGACACATACGACACATCATTGAATAGAGCAAAATTCAAAGTTTAAAGCCCCACATATTAGTTCAATCAGTGCCTACAGCGGCGCTGTGTTTGTTTACGAGAAAATGGCCACGCCACTGGAAAAGTCGTTTTGTGTGCCGCATTATGCAAAGAGTGAATCCATTGTTTCATTGCAGCGTGCATTTCGTTGTAAGATCAACAACGAGCCGCCTCGTCAAAAACAATTTACAATTGATACAATAAATTCGTAGACGACGGTTGCGTATGCAAACGGAAAAGCACTGGTCGTTCTCGCATAACAAATGGTGCTCATTTTGAACACGTAAAATAAAACTTTGAACTTTTCCCTATTCGGTGAATGCGTCGCATGTGTCGCCAACTATTGTAGTTTGTTAGAAATAAATATGTAAAGTCATTTCCTTCTTTTTGAATAACCCTGTAAACAGGAGTGTGGCTTTCAAGTCTAAAATCGTATCTCTACCCTTAAAAGTAATTTCCTTTCTTCATTATATGTTCAGTGCTATCACTCAAATACTCCTTGCGTTGCAAACATTTGCCAACGAGTTCGAAAATTTCAGCAAGAAGCTTTAAGATGATATTAAATATTTGTTATCTTTTGGAATTTTCAAGAAAGTAAAAATGACGAAGTAAAGCCTTTAGAAATAATCATTATTAATTAAAAGCGTAAAAGGCAATACAACAATTGAACTGTTTTATAAAGTACTTCATACTTTATTTGAAAAACATGTGATAAATTTGTAAGAGAGTTATGTTTGGAACACAAAATTTAATTTTTTAAAACTAAACCCTAAGAAGATTTTATACATATCATTAAAAACGCAGGAAATGTGTTTTTTCTCAGGAACTACCCGAGGAATTGATTTATTATTTTGGAACTTTCTTATATAATTATCACAAATATCTGGTAAGAATTCAGATTAATTGCTTAAGAAATGGGCAGTTTTCATGGTTATTGCCCGGCAGATACTGATCAATAAGTATTTTCATTGATTAGACACGAAATATTAAAGCTAAAAGCGGTTGTAGTTAAAATGTAATAATAAAAATGTTTTCCCTTGCAATTGCGTTTAAAATTTACCATCAGAAAATTGGACAACGTTAATTTTATTCCCAAAATCTATTTAAAGTAGCTTATTCCGTTAAAATTATTTTGAGAATTTGAGTTTTAAAGACAGTATAGACACGGTGTAATTGAAATAATGTTCATCCTTTAATCCTATGATACTACACTAGTGTAATGTTAAATTAATTATGTTTTGGGGATGAGTAGTAGGTCATTCAACAGTAGTGGTTTCCTACGGCTTGTTACCTTGAGTTAGGTCATCAAATAAACAAGCGTGCACCGCGTATCCTAAGAGATACTTAGCGTAACATAAAACACTCGAAAGACAATGCACGGTTGTTTACATAATAGCGTAGCGAAGTGAAACAACCCGGAGAAAATTGCTTCTCTCTGAACGGCTTCTACGAGCGTACTACTCAACCTGAAATCAAACAGACGAAAATGTATTTAATCTTATTTAGTAACTGGGTTTAAAGGATGAACACTAAATTCCATACTGCTTTTAAGGGTGCTTGAAAATGAATTTTCGACTGACTTTCCAAAACATTCAATTATTTTAAATGTTCACGGGGAAAATCTTCAAAATTTCTAGAATAAGTATCCGGTTGAGAGTTTGCATTTCTGGTCATTAAAATTTCCAGACGGCACGTTTAAATGAACGTTTGTATGTATTTGTAAGTAGCTTATAAAATTGTATCACTATTTTCTGAAAATCTCTTTCCTTAGATTTTTTGACACATTGTGTAAAATGCTCCCCGTGGTGCAGTTATTTTTAAACCTCTTTCAGATTTGGAGTATATGTATACGTTCTTTTGAAGATTGATGAAGAGGTCTAAAAGAGTATTCTCTTTGTATAGAGTATAGTTTTCGATTTAAGATTTTAATATTTCAATACATGATTGATTTTTTAGAAAATTAAGTGATAGATGCTTTATAATTTTTTCAAAGAAAAGCTTTATGTTGCAGAAAGTTTATTATTTTATTGTAAATAATTATATTTTATAAATAATATACAACATTTAAAATTCAAGCTTGCAAACTTTTCATTAATTTCACACGAGACTTGCTTCCCAAAAGTAACTTTCAAAATACTAATGGAGTCTTGTGTGAAATTTCGGTATGTATGACAATGAAAAATTCTTTGTGAAACTCTAAGTTGAATTTCGACGACTCTGTTAGTTTGGACCACCTAGGTGTTGTACTGTGGCCAAAGATGTAGATATTTTAATCTTGAACAACTTTGTTCAAAATTATAGAATAGTAATTATCATTTTATTGCGGTTGTGTAAAAAGAAAATAAAAGAAAAGAAAATGCATGTTTCAAACACATAGGCAAAGGATGGATAAGTAAGGTAAATCAGTTAAGAAAGAGCCTATAAGTCAGCAGATTGCGGGATCGCTTCACGAATTGATAGCTATAATTTTTCACGATCCAAACTGTTCCATTCCTTAGTAAGGCTCCCATGAGGTCCACTAGCATGGCGGGTCTTGCTTTCTGATAAGAATTTCGTGAATCTCCCTGGCCAACTCCGGGCTAGTGACACGTGACGCCCTCCAGATAAATCCCGCAGCTTCAGCCTTCCTGTTCTTCAGACCCTTCGTCTTCATTTGTCGCCTCCACCTCGTGGTCGTAAAACTGCCCGAGAAGCAACTCCGCCAGAAGTAATACTTGTGTGCAGTTCCTCAACATTTTCTCCAGCGGAATCTAACCCTAAGAAATAGTCGGTTTCAGAAAATGCACCAGATCAGATAGAAAACTTCGTAATATAACAAATAAATGACATTACTGTTATACATACTGAGACACTTGTAAATAGCTACAGAACAGCCCAAATAAAGGCACAACTTTGATGATGGAAGTAAAACCACCATAATCAATGCACAGAATAGTTGAACGATAGCTCTTCAAAGCAACGAATCAATACCGTAGGCTTGTATTTCCCAAAACCTTCAAGTGAACAACAGACGTTATAAAGAAAATCTAATCAGAACATACGAGGCATGCTTTTAAACAAAGTGCCTATAATAAGTTTTTTAAAAACAACAGAACATTATTTGCCATACACTTTATTATCATTCATTACCTTACAACTTACACTACTTCTCCACATAGTCACCGCCGTTATTCAGGCACTTGTGGTGACGGGAAATCAGTTTCTGTATGCCTTCGTCAAAAAATGATGCTGCCTGTGATGAAAGCTTTTTACTATCATCGTCGTTTAAGTGTTTTCCACCAATGAATTTCTTTAGATGAAGAAACAGATGAAAATCGCTAGGCGCCAAATCTGGACTCTAGGAAGTGTGGTCGAAGTGTTCCAAACAAATGATACGTCGGATCTTGAGTTTGTTTGGCTGAGTGTGTCCGGGCATTGTCGCTCATTATTATTTCCCCATAAACCTCACACAATTGGCGATGAATGTTTGCTGGCGTAACATTTCTCGCATTTAAAATACGAATCACTGATCTGACTTCATAATCGAGGGTCGTTTGATTGTTTTTGAACATTTCGAAGCGTTCTAACAACAGGAAAACACAACGCGAAGGTCCCTCACAGCTGCGTCTGGCTTCCTAATGACTGAAGGAAGTGATCGCGTATGCTCAAAATCGCGACTTCAGCGGCAAAATACTAAAAATAGTATTTACCTTAAAAACACGCCTTGTAGGTATGCTTTAAGATGTAAGATCTTATAAGAAAATTAAGATAAAATGTAGGATACTGTAGATGGTTACCATTAAATAAATAAGTTTAAAGGTTGACCTCTTAAATGGGGCAGTACTTGTGGTTGTTTTTTTCTCCCGGGGAGACTAAATTACGAAAGTTACTAAAATAATTACATTTTTAAATTAGTTGTGTAGTCTCATTAACTGGAATTTTCTCTTTAATCTTCTATACATTTTATCACCGTAGGCATTATACTTATATTTTAAATATATTTTTAAAAATAGTACTACATGTGCCATTTTGTACTGAGCTCACAGAAAAACAATCATAATTCCTACACATTTTGGAGTAGACAGGGAAACTTCAATTATCTTTTAGGAGATGTTTTGCTCTACAAATTTGTACCACTGTTAAGTATGGCAGTTTCTGTGTGTTTAAGCCATGTGGTATCTTTGCAAATATATGCGATATGATTTTCTCCATTTTTGCTTTGAACATTTTTTCTGTGAATGACATTTTCGGGTATAAGTAACTATTGAAGGCATCTAAATAAACATTTAGGATGTTAAAAACAACACCTAAGTGCTTTTGTGAATCTGTTTTGGTGTTAGTAACTTCCTTGGTTGTTTTATAACAAAATAATTTCTGATAAGTTTTAATGAAGACATTATTAATTAAGTAAATAGTCATATCTTCCTTATTAAACAAAATGACTGCAGATCAGCGAACTTAGAAGACGTTCAAATATATTCTGTAAAAATTACGTCTGGTATACTAAATAGTTTGAGGTAATGGGTCATGAATTTATCACATTTATTATTGGTGGGATAGGACTTTTAATCTTTCGTTAAACTGCTCGTTAAAAGAAAGACGGAGTTGGTACACAATTAAGTTTGCATATCTTCATTTATATACAAGAATAGATGCAATGGAGCGTTGTTTCACCTAGGTGAGGACCAAGGCGTCAAGGTTGGGGCCAAAGACGATGAGTCTAGCAATACTTCGCGCTCACATCCATTCTAGCGTAAAGTGAAACACATTAGCAATGGTGTCTGGCAGAAAAGAAAATATTGAGAAGTTAGATCTACACGAAGGTATCGAAGATTTATCTCAAAGTACTACACACATGCTGTCATGTATAAAAACTGGTCCATTCCCCTAAATCGATATATTGTGCTTCTCTACGTAAGGTTTTCACTTTCAGGTAACAACTTTTGACACCACTCTGTTGATAATAGTTCTCTTGTGACCGGCTTAAAAAACAATACAGAAACAGTTGAAATTAAGTTTTATTTATGGACGCTCTTTAACTGCTGTGGTCCTTAGGGTCCCATTCTATATTGGGCGTGAAAGACCGGTAATTTTGCTATCAGGCTTGAGGTTCATTTACGTGCCGTAAATCTACGACACGGGACCACCAGCTTTACTTCCCTTCCAGAAGAAAGCCATGCTAAGGATTTTTACACCCGAAAAAATCCATCGCGCTCCGCCGGGTTTGAACCCGTGACCTTGGGAACTAGAGGCTAACATGGCAACCACTACACCAGAGGACAACAGTACAGGAACATACAAACTAACCGATGAACCATGTTTATAATCTAATTGGAACGAAAGGATGATTCGGATACCACCTCCATGAAAGTGTTTCGCTATATTGGTACACAAATTTTTATTTACTTATTTATTTATTTATTTATTTATGGACGTTCTTTAACTATTATGGGCCTTAGCATCCCATTATACATTTGGCGTGAAAGACCGGAAATTTTGCTCAGAGGACTCTATCAGGCTTGAGGTTCATTTACGTGCCGTAAATCTACGACACGGGACCACCGGCTTTACTTCCCTTCCGAAGGAACATGCTAAGAATTTGTACGCCTGAAAAAATCCATCGCTCTCCGCCTGGTTTGAACCCGCTATTTCGGGAACTAGAGGCCAGCGTAGCATTGGTACACAAGGGAAGGCTAAACCAATTATTAATAATCCGGCAGGGGTGAAAAATTACTTGCATGTGTGGTTGAACTGAACGACAGCTACGCCAATTACATTTATGAGAGCTTTCATCAGCGACATGGGGACGAGGGTTAAAGGCAATAAAAATCCGGCAATAAGAAAACAGTAATCTGGCATGAAAATATAAGGTTTAAGTTGTAATGTTATCCTTCGGCAATTCAGCCCTGCTTTGGAGGAGGTTAAGTACCCTATCAATCCAATGGCTAGAATTATTCTAGAAAAACAGAGGTGGTCGTGCCTGATAAAGGTGGGGTTAGATTACGCTAAGGACCATAGTAGTTAAAGAGCGTCCATAAATAAATAGTGGGGCTAGATTTTGCCATTACCAACATAAATAGTTCCGTTCCATTATGCACGCTAATATAGGTCGTACCACTCAGTATTGAGGTATCGACGGTATCTTGGTTCCATTCCTAATCAGAACTCCAAGAAGGTACAGAGCGATCCCTCAGCCATCTGGCCGGTAGTCGCGATGTATGTTCCGCGCGCGATCTCTCAGCTATCTGGCCAATAGTCGCGATACGTGTTCCGCGCGCTATATTCAGTGTATCTGTTTATTATTCTCATTATTGATACTGATACCATATTATTACTGATTTTATGATTATTACGATAAATTGATTACCTATTGAACAAACATAATTACTTTTTATTTTATCAGTACTAAAGTTTTTCACAGTCATTGTTGAAAGTGGTGTCCTTCGGCAGATAAACATTCTTTGCACCTTCTGATGAAATTACCATTCACATTCTTGTTGCGTAATTTCCATAACTCCTGTTCTTATATTGTTTTTAAGATCGTCTATGGTGCGAGGATTATTCCTATAGACTGTATTTTTGAGAGTTCCCCACAGATAAAAGTCACACACAGTAAGATCCGGCGATCGAGCCGGCCATAACCCTTTAGTTTTTCTTCCGTTAGAACCCTTCGTTTCTTTTTACAACTTACTACATTAAATGATCCCGTTCTCTTCACCTTATTCACCAGATATCTAACTGTTTCTCTACTCGGAACTGGAACACCAGGAAATTTATCGTGAAATTGCCTACACATCTGTCTACATGAGTCGGTTTTGACATAGTGTGATACTTAAAAATTCATTGTTCAAGCGAAATTTGAGTACCATTTTTGAGTTGTAATAATCCGATAATTCAATCGCACACAAATACACACGCGTCTCGCGTATATACACTGAAGCCCGCTACCACATGTCCGATAAGTGGAAGAGCCCGTGACCTTGAGTTCATTCAGACGTGTCGCACAAGACTGCCGTGCAATTCCCATCCAGAGCGCTGAGGGACCGCTCTGTATTTGTACTACGCTTGGTAATTAAATTTATAAATTTAGGTATGGAAATGAAAACCATCATTGCATATAATATAAAAGTGAATAGAAAAATTCAGTGCAATCATTCTACCAAAGTCTAAAAATTTAATTGAAGAGTAATTGAACCTAGCATGCAGGAGAGTTTTTGGATATGTTCAGGGTGATTGTTACAGCGACAATGACCAGGTAACAGAAGGGACATCTCGCACTTGGACCAACGCGGATGTTTTGTGTTTATCACCCTCAGGAGGAACGGACTTTAGTTGAAGGAACCACAGAAGGCTATAGGCCGCAGGCAGACGTACAGGGTTTCCTAAGATGCTCAGAGAAGACTTCTCTCTGGAGGAGCCAGGGATAGGCGGCTCAGAGAAGAACTTGCCAACAATTAAGCATCTGCGCATTTGTCCGACACCGACTACCTGAAACAGAAAGGGAAAGCGATGAAGGAAAGGAAATTCATAGTAGAAGAGAAATCACCCCAGAATTCGCCCTGCCAACCAGGGGAAACACGAAAAACCCATTGTCGGAGAGGCCGACCCCAGGAATCAAACCCAGCGCCTCCCGAATTCTATCCTGGCACGTTACCGCGGAGCCATTCTCTCATGTCAGGGCTACCAAGCTTTATAACTGAAAATCTGACTTCCTAAATAGTACATTGTGACAGATTGTAGGAAAAACAGAAAACCTTCATTTATGCGCCAAATTAGTTGAATTTGGCTGCTGCGTTTTAGTCGAGACAAAGTGGGTGCAGGTAATCCCCTCGCAGTATTGTCATTGATTGTATAAATAGCAAATGATGCCCGGAGCGTTGGCCTTAACTAGCCATCAACACGGAAAGTGGTTTTTTCTGGCTCGGGTGGAAACTCATAGCTTCACGCTGTGATCGTCCTCGGGCAGTGTATTCAAAACGAATTTATTGCGGTTGCAAAACCATACTCTGAAGACAATTATAGAGACCTTTGGTGAATACATGTGACCCCCCACCTTCAACTGAACTCGAGCATCCACAAAGTCAGTAATTATTGTAGGATCAAAATGTTATCAATTCCGGACCCAAATTATAAAACTCTCTTTGTCGTCTACGTCTCTACACCCTGCCGTTCATCAAGGGAAGTGCGTACATGGGCAGATAAACAGTTCTGAACAAAAGAGGGTTAAACCTGAACAAGAAGAGTAACCATTTCAAATACATTATGAGGCTCGCATGCGGAAGTTCCCGGGTTAAGTTTCCTATGACCGCCCACCAGGGCTTTTAAGATTTCGCGGTTTTCCTTGGTCGATAGGTAAATGTTTGGGTAGTTTCCATCTGCCATGCCTTCCTCTCCTTTTTGTATTATTTGCCCCACGTTCTGGGCGCCAATTTGAGGAACATAGTTGCTGCTACGTATTGAAAGTCAGTTTGTAGATGCTGTATTATATTTCAACTGTTGGGGAGCCGAATTTAAAATTCGTTGCAACCGCACGTATAGTAAACAGTTTACGGTATCCTTCGCCCCAAATGTATTTTCAGATGGCCTTTGCCCCAACTTTAAAAATAACAGCTTTGTAATTTAACTGTTTCTTTAAATATTATCCAAAGATGGCATAATATTGATTCTATTCAGAGAACAAGTCACTTGTTCTTTCTTCCCTGCGTAATACCTACAGCGAAAGTTAGTTCTGTGTTCTATGAAACTTCACGGAGTAAAATTAGATTATACTGCCAGGCAGAGGAGCACGTAACGAAATAACCTGAATTGTTACACATTTGGTCTGGAAATAGGCTGCGTTTTACAAAGCCTAACGGTTTTGGTAAATATTGCAGTGTAGTGTAAAATTGCTGTCTTCCAAACTGTATTACCATCATCGACTGAATCTAGTTCAGTTCTTCAGATGTTTCGTCGTTAACAGCATCGGACATCTTCAAGAGAATCCCCGGAGAGAACAACGCCACTGAAGCTGCCACGCAGACATCCCCAGCCGGCCGTGAAAGCAAACATTGTTGCACTTATAATGCAATGTGGTCATTTTCTAAGACATGAATAGCTAATTTAAACCTTAAGGGTATCACAACCTGTTGAAGCTGAGTATCGATTTGTCGAGGAGGAGTCTGACACAGAGGTAAACAAAACATACAGCGCCACAATCGTATTTAATTTTGTTTGTAGAGGAAGGAATCTGTGATACAGTCTTATTCAAGCACCTTGTAAACAGAACCTCATGGGATGCTTCTGAATCACGGTTAGCAAACATGGGAAGCGCTTTAGATCTCTTTTCACAATCTTGCTAGTTATCAGTGTAGGCTGTCAATTAAATACCAGAATGTTAACCGAGCGGGATGGTTCAGGCACCAACGTCCGTGGCCCGCATTTGGGAGGTCCGGGTTCGGTGACCGCCCACTTTGACCATGGGGTAGTGAATTCTACCGCTATCTTTCCTTTCCCTCGTTTCCTCTCCATTTCACGTTTCAGGTGTGATTTGGTGACGTAAACTTCTTTCTTTATGAAGTTAGTTACTGACTTGGTAACTCCTATACACACAAGACTTGCTTCCTTTGTTTACAATAAATGCGCCTGGACTGGACTGGAAACGGAGGAGAAACCTAGCGCTACGACCTTTCAAGGATCTGTTGTGCGTAACCTCCCCCCCCGGGAGGAATGGATTAGGTGAGGTAACAGCAGGAGACACGCGGGTTGCAGATCGGAGCCGGCGCAAGTGGAGACAGACGCGCAGAGCTCCCTAACATTTCCAGCCTTGACCACCCGGCCACGGGAGGCCCGCTCGGAGACGTCCCTCCAGTTGGACTGGGGAAACATTTCCACAGCGCCATCTGACCGCACCGAACGAACCACAGCCGCGGAGACAACCTGAAACATGAAATGGAAATGAAATGAGAGAATTTTTTTTTAAATTATTTATGGACGCTCCTTAACTGCTATGTTTCTTAGCGTCCATTTCTATATTGGGGCGTGAAAGGCCTGATTTTTTGCTCAGAGGCCTGTATCAGGCTTGAGGTTTTTTACGTGCCGTAAGTCTACGACGGGACCACCGAGTTTGCTCCACTTCCGAAGGATTCTTGCGCCCGAAAAAAATCGCCCTCGCCGGGTTTGAACCCGCGACCTCGGGGAGGAGAGCCGTGGTAAAATACACCATTCCAGCATTCAGGGAAAACCATGAAAAATAAATGGTCAGAGAGGGCGGTCACAGGGAATCGAACCCTGGACCTCCGGCATATGAGGCCCACACGTTACGACGGAGCCATCTTGATAAACAGCCATGATAATTATGACGTGCCTTTAATCTGAAATCGTTTCAAACGTATTTGAGAGAAGATCTGTTCTGAAGTAATTTCGGACTATTCCAAATTATTTAGTAATGATCATGTAAAGTCACAGCAGTTCTGAGTGAGCAAGCGAGGCAGCAGCAACCTGCGGTCTGGCGGAGCAAAGAGGGAGCCTTTCATGCTCTGAAAACCGTAAAAAATTGTTGTGTCGCTAGTGCCTTCCTCATTGTTTGTATTGAATAGGGCGCCGTCAGCAAAAGCGGGAACGGCTTTCCCAAGGGCTAGATAATTTCCTAAATGTGATTGCCACTCTAGACGCAACTAATTGCTCTTAGCACACAGCGATGAACAAGAGAAATGCAAGAGTACGTCTTATGGAGACAGAAAAGCTGAAGTAGAAACGCAACATAAAAGCGGTGGAAAACCCGAATCTCAAGGTTCTCTAAAGAA
Source organism: Deroplatys truncata (assembly GCA_030765065.1). Lineage (NCBI taxonomy): Eukaryota > Metazoa > Arthropoda > Insecta > Mantodea > Mantidae > Deroplatys > Deroplatys truncata. The sequence goes on from CM060990.1 coordinate 42,549,940, forward strand.
TCTTGCAATGATAAAACAAGCTCAACGAGTCATGTAATGAATGCTGTGTAGGAATACGTAAATAGGTATTAGTTTAAGTAGCTCAATATCAAATTAAAGTTTTAGCGTTCACGGATGTGGAACAATTTCATTTGCTTAAATACCGTGTTTCTCTCGAATGACGCCACTGGCAGTCCGCTGCTAACACTGCATTGCTATGCGAATCCATTTGTGCAGTAGCGGCTTACCGACCAGCCTTTTCTCCCCTAGATAATGCTAACAATTCACAACTATATGTTACGTTTACCTTTCGTTACAAAAGTGTTCGAAAAGATGTCAATCATTTGATTAGTAAGGTTATTGATTTGTTGTATACAAACCAAGTAATAAGTTTGTAGGACATACACATTTGGAGCACAAAGCCTAAAGTTTGTTCCAAAATGTTGAAAACGTGCCGTAAGGAGATCTTCCTGTAGATCATCATCAAAGCTGGTTTTTTTTCTCTCATGAAATAGGTACTCAAGATATAGATCTGAAAATTTGGAAGTTTGTTACAGAGTATGTCACAGGTTTCTGATAAAAAAAATTAAACTAAAGGCTTAAGAAGTACAGCATTTCCAAATTTCACAGGTTGGTCACCTTAAGGATAATACCTTGCAGTGTAGGTTTGGTGAATACGTGAAATAGATGAGGGAAGTTTAATGTATATTCTGGTATCACGTAGCAGAAGCTCTAAGGTAGTGCATCGCCAAGAACGTTTAACGATTCATGACTTGATTCCTAGTCTTCTCAGTGAATTTTCCACATCTGATTTTACTTTCCAAATTTAGCCTACACAAAACCAATGATAAATAATATCAGATAACATTTATTTATGCATGGACTGGATAACAGTTATGGCACGGCTGTCGTATTAAGTTTATCCACGAGTTGAACACAACATTTAATGTAATCATAGGATCATAAATTGAAGGAAATAAATCATGAAATTATTGGGTATCCATAGCTTACATAATGATTGTAATTAGCGTCTACCCCTGCATTCCATTTCTTATTACCTAGCGTATTGAACCGATAAGCAATACAACCACTCACATGTATTCGTTTTCTGGAATAGAAGTGAGCAGGTGTTAATGTAGCCTATTATCAGTACAGCAACGAAAGTATTTTTAAATTTAGATCTTAATTACTCCGCCTTCGTAGTTCTTATCTGTATAAGTATTGCAACTTGGAATACCAGTATTACGTCATTGCTGTTGTTGGCACGCGTCCCATAATGTGCACGATACAGTAACAACCTGTTAAGATTGCATAAAAGTGTTACATAGTTGTCTTTAGTTACAGTATGAGGAAATATATGTTAGGTAGGGCACTGTCCACGTTGTCATCCCTGTGTATTAGTATTCAATATTATGTGTGACATTTCGTTTTAATAACGAACAAGCCTTCTATTTCTAGCGTTTACATATTATGTAGATTATGTGCACTGCAGCTACATCCCTAATAATTTCGCATTCAGCCACTATTTTATACGTCTCGTGCAGCTGAATTAATACGCAGGGACATGGCGATCCTCAACAGGTTGACAAAAGCCATGCGGATTTGTTGCTCTGAATCTAAACCCCAATCGGTTGGAGCAGCCACACATATCACGATGTAATAAGTAATTGATATTTCGCTAATCCAGAATAATTAAACAGGCTCCGGTATGATTTCCGGGTGGAAATGGAGAGCATATAAATAGCACGCTATTGCCATTTGCAGGGAAACAGGCGGTTATCTAGGAACCAATTGTATAACATGTTACTCTATCATTCATGCCAACTAAACGCCTCATGCTGGAGAAACGGCATTTTCTTGCTCTCAAGATGGGGAAAGCCTTGGCTACATCCAAGTGCCAAGAAAACACGGGTCTTCTGGTCAGGGAATTGAGAAACCAAGAATGTTTAATTCATTACTCCCCAAAGCTCAATTACTGAGTTCGGACCGACCCACACCACAAAACCCTTATTCTCTCTACCCTGAAAGCCTTGTTACAGCTAACGGAACTCGGCGTTCAGCTCTCCAATTGAACTTATTGTGAACGGTAAAGCGAATTGCAGGTATCTTTGATAGGTGCTGTAAGTCTGGTCTCCAAAAGCAACACTGAAGTTATTTTCCATACGCCTTCGCCTTCACAAAGTCCGTGTTCAAGATTCAAAGTTGTTCATCACCCGTGCTGTGAGCTGAAAAATCTAATGTGTTACTTTTACATGACTTCCCATACAACCTCTATTTTTATACGACTTCTAAAACCTCCTTTTAGAAAGGCTCATTTGTCTGTCTACTTCATATTAATCGAGATAAACGTTTCCAGAAATAGTTTCATTATATATATCCTCGTAGACACAAGGTGAACACAGAAACCTAAGCGTTGGTAAAATATTTAACACAGGTTCGCTAAAATGCTTACCCTTTCCATGCAATCACGAGAAACAGCTAAATAATGACAACTTAAAAATGACAAGTGTTAAAAAATTCAAATAACAGATATCCCGGAAGGAGCTGATAGAACAAAACAAAAATTTATTTGAACTGAATTGTGTTTTAAGGTGACAAGGTAGTCTGAACACATGGAAATTATACCTTAAGTGTGTTAAATTGCCACTGCTCTTAAAGCTCTCAGTGGTGTTTCCTGAAAGTTTTATGCATTATTATATAAATCATGACAATTATTTGAAGTGGTTGTTTGTAATTATAGCTTCTATAGTTGACTCCATAAAAATTATTTCATTCAGCAGAAAAATAATAAAATTTACTCTTAAAGCATGTGAATTCATGTACCTTTATCTCTGATACTACTTGCAATACAGAAATACACCTTTGCATGCTTGTTCTTTGTATAATCAGCTATCTTTTAGTTATGTATATTAGTTCAATAAAAATTGAAAAAAAGTTATTTGCAAAGCCAATAAAATAAAATGAAGAAAATTTGTAATGTTGTTGCTTTCTAAATATCACTAATATACATTATAAAATTATGATTGTGGTTCAGAAAGTTTAATTGTGTTGTATACATGTACTGAAAATTTCAGCCCTCTACCTCTCATACTGTCTGAGAAAAAGGTACATAAGTATCCAAAAATGCTTTTTTGAGAAAACTGAGCTTAAAGTTTGAATATTAAAATTGTGACGCACTTCAGTACATTACAGGGTCATAATCATCTGCACCTTCATTCCTGGATTGCTTCAGCTTATCTGATTGTGTTCTCTTGGTCTTGGCCTCTTTTGTTAATTGCTGAACTGCTCGCTGGACGTGATATAGTCGTTTGTTGAAAGATACAAAAATGCTCTAAAACCGGGTATTACATGACAGCTTTATTAAATGGTATTTGAATGTCTTAAAAACCTCGTAACTCCCAAAAAGTGTACATTTTCTGAAACTGGAAATAACAGAGATTTTATTAGTGCCTAAAATAAAGAATGTGACTTTTGACCATTTCAGAGTACCTTCTCCCCTTAAGAATATCTACATTTTCTGCGTAGTAAGATTCTGGTTATTTCTTGTGGTTCATCTTTTATACACAATTATATAAAATTCATTCTCAATGAAGAGCGCTTCATAGGCCATTCCCTGAGCATTCATGACGTATATGTTTTGTTTGTCATGTAAACATCTTAAATAAATGGTGTTTTAATCAAAATCGTTAAGAGATTGTTTGGAAAAAATTAAAGTTTTGAAATATTTTCCATGTAAAGTGCAGTTTGGGGTGGGGACTTCAAAATCTTCGTGACGTATTCTTGGAAGAAGCTGAATTTAAATGCCATGTTTGGTATTAATGCGACATATAGTTCTTAAATTTGCTGTTCACAGACACACGCACGGATGTTTCCTAAATATGACTCTTTGAGTTCAAAAGACCTCAAACCATGTATTTCCGGTGAAATCCTGGTATCGAATATTGTATTGGAATGCAATACTTCTCTTCCACTAGATATGTGGTAGAGAACGTAAAAATTAGGCCATACGGACGTGGTAGGCCTTCTAGACTCCGGTGTATTAGCATTCGCCTACCGACCAGGAAAAAACACGAAAATCTAAGGTCAGTGAGGGCGATCGGCGGGAATTGATCCGGGACTCCCTGAATACAAGTCTCACACTTTACCCCCGATTCGCCACCCGTTTAGTTGTCCCACAAGAAACTTTTATTTGCATGCACATGTACTCTGAATTTGCATTACCCTTTTGGAATGGTTTACGAACGAGTAACACACTTATATAGGGGTTTGAGCGGGTTGTCGTCAGGTTTCGTGTGCACAGACGTTATACTGCTGTATGCTCAATGACTTCCACATAAACCACGCGGAGCGTACAGTCTGAAAATGAGAAACGCATCACTCCGTTAAGGTCTAGCAGATGACAATATGCAAATATGAGGGGTATGTTGAAACATTAGTAAAAGTTAGAATAAGGAATTGCCTTTATGATTCATCCATAGCTTCAGAGCCATCACAAGCCGAACTGTACTGCATTGCTATAGATGTTCTTAAATTATCGAATGTCAAACGTCGGCGTCGATAGATTAAACAGTTTTTGAACTGCGAGAAGGTTCTTTCAACGCCACAGGATTCTTCAACATGTTACAAATTGTTAAATAGTAGCCTTATTTTTCTGTAGAATGTTTTGGTATTTATGCTTTATCCTCTGTGTGCAAGGTCCTGGAGATCTTTTTCTTGATTTTTTCTGACACCTCTTCTAAATTAATGTTACGCCTTTGGACATTGCATTTCTTGATGCATTCTTTTGAGTTCACTGCCCTTATTTCCGCTGTCGAATCGAAGCGTACTTGTGGCGCTCACAAACGCCTCATTTTCACTCATCACAGTTCCAGACATTTTACTTAAGTGCGTCGTTGTAAGAAAGTGAACATGCGGAAGATAACTACAGCGTTTCTTGGTTCGTGGCGAGCATCATCCTCACGCTGTCAACGTAAGTCAAGACATCATGAAGTTGGACACCATTTATCACCCATCCCTTAGTCTAGCTTTAACGCCACATGTTTCTTATCCGTTGTAACATCTGTTGGCACACAGTTTCTCGAGAAGGACGATGTCACACAAACTTTAGATCACGTATTCATCTCGGACACCTTCGGTTTACAACGCAGATATACTGAAGGGTTTGAGGAAAACGTCGAATTAGCGGTGAAACGTGGGCAAGTACTGAATCAGCAGTTCATCCTATTCCGTATTCTAGTCATAGAACTTATATAACATAAATATTCATTTGTTTTACATTTGCATGTTAGAATAATGGAAGCTCATCACTATATTTGAGTGTAATTCAATTATTATTTTAAATAAGATGTTAGAATTACGTTAAGGATGTTAACACCTTATCTCAAGCTTAAAACTAATTTGATTGCCAAAAAGCAATTTACATTTTGCTTACCATTCCAAAGTACAATAGTAAGTATAGGAAACATGGAGTTTAGCAAATCTTCCATTAAGTTTACACCAATAACACTTGATATTAAGATAAATTGGAATTTAATGCAGTATAAAATGATAAACCAACATACAGGGTTATTCAAAAAGAAGAACCGACTTTACGTATTTATTTCTAATGAACGGCAGTAGATAACGGCACATCATGGATAGAGGAAAGTTCAAAGTTTCAAGCCCCACCTATTAGTTCCATTAAGTGCCTACAGCGGCGCTGTGTTTGCTTACGAGCAAATGGCGACGCCACAAGAAAAGTAGTTTTGTGTGCTGCATTATGCAAAGAATGAATTCATTTCGTTGTAAGTTCAACAACGAGCCGCCTAGCCATAAAAAAATTTACAATTGATGCAATAAATTTGTAGAAGATGGTTGCGTATGCAAACGGAAAATGATGCTCATTTTGAACACATAAAATAAAACTTTAAACTTTTCTCTATCCAGGTTTGTATCGCATGTGTCGCCATTTGTAGTCGTTCATTAGAAATAAATATTTAAAGTCTGTTCCTTCTTTTTGAATAATTCTGTATTTTAAAAGTGCGGTTTGTATAAGTGCAGTATAACGCTGTACCTCTTTATCATCGTGAAGCATGTAATGTTGAAGGTGTGAAATAAATGCAGTAATTAGGATTTCGAGGACCGTTTTTCGCATTATACATGTGTGTATCTTTCCATCTCTGCTTAAGGTAATACAATCGTAGAATAGCCATTTTGCGCTCTGGAAAGCTTTGTGTGGAGGTTTAGCTTAATGAAGGTTCAGTTGCATCTGTTTGTCTGTATCCTAGTCGCCAGTGAAAATCGTTTTTAGCTGGTTGCCAGTTTTGAAGACTGATAACTGACCTTAAACAAACCTTTGTCACTACAACTCGCTTACCAACCGAGCTGTATAAATAAGGTTTAAGATTTTACAAGATGAGCGCACTCTGCGGTATTTCCAGAGTAATACACTACGGAAATTCCGATTGTGCGGAAAATTACATTCTAATTTGTATGAAATAAATGGATTTTACAAAAAAAATTGCAGGGGAAAGCTCTATTGGGTTTCGTTTGTACTAACGATAGTATAAATAATATACTGATATTCAGATATAAATCATAAAGTCTTCATGCATTTTATTCCGAAAGTAATGCTCAGGGACATTATTCTGCTCAGCTTTCATTAAAGGAAGAGATGACTGATAAGAAACAGACTTATTGTTATTGTTACTACAATTATCATTTAAATACCTAGGATGATGCAAAACTTTTAGGCATCAAACTACATTCATAGTTCCATTAATCAAATTCTGCAAGCGGTTCGACTTCCTCAAGAACTGAGTGCAGTTTTTTCCTTGCAATTCATATGCTCGTCTTAGACACACCAGAGAATTCCAGGTTTAATGGCACAATGCCATCTATAGAAGAGGTTGTATACTTCTCGCGAAACGTTTAGAACTAATATTGTTTTCTTTCCAATGTTGAAAGCCTCGCCCTTTCTATACTTTTTTAGATAGATAAGGTATATTTATTGGTTTAAAATTATTGAAGTTATTGCACAAGTATTTAGTGCATGGGTCATTGACCGTACATGCATATTAAAGATGCAAGTATGGTGACAAAATAAACAACAGTAAAAGAAAAAAAAAGAACAAGAAAAGGAAAATAGAGATAAATTACCTTTGTCTAACTGAATAAATTTGACCTAGCTTCGCGCAATTTAGCTAAGAAATTGCCCATGTTTTGCCAGTTCCTCTGGTCAGCCAGTAGCTCCCAACATGCCAATCTCTTTCTTGACGGACTTAAGAATTTTTCTTTGAGTTTAATTGTTCGCTGGTTCTCCCACTGTGCACATTCCGCCAAAATATGTACCCAGTCCTCATCCAAATCACAGAATGGGCAGATTCTCCTGCCAGAATCGTCAGTCATTTTCTGTGCCCTCCAGCCCCCAAGTCTAAACCTTGCCATTCCTGATCTTTCCTTTCTTCCTAAGTTAAGTAAATATGCCTCTTTACCCCAATTCAATTTTATTTCATTTGCTAGACTTAGAGAAGGTTTAATTTTACAACCCGATTCTATTTCCTGTTGATTGATGTCTCTTAGTCTTTTTTTGACACCTTTCCATATGTTTTTGTCATTTGTTTCAGCTCTTTGCCATACTGACCCCATTCCTATTCTCCTCAAACTCCTTTCCAAATCAGCTCTCAGAACTTATTTTGCTATTGCATAAGACGCTCCTTGCTCGTTATTAAACCTTCCAAAGCTCACAAACAATGTTGGCCATATTGCAGCAAAACTGAGGGTTCGCTTAAGTAAATTCCTAACTATAATTTTTGTCTATTAATGTAATTTTTCTTTAATCTCTAACGTATTTTAGTAGTGAGTTAATATTGTGCAAGCATGTATTTCCTGTATTACCTATCTAATTGCTACAAATTGCGTGTATGCACACGAATTCCTTCTACGCGCGCAAACGGCAAAAGCCCTGACGGTTGAAGTGCGTGCTTAGGGTCTTTTGGTTCACTTCAATCTAAGGGTAAAAATGTATACATAAACCATGTTTTAGGCAGTAACAGCGTTCTTGATAAAAGGAGGTCGCCATTATTCTTTGGAGTCGAAAATGTGTGAAATACGCATGGCTTGATCCCTCGTAAGCCACCGCGCTTTTTGCAGGTTTAACGATCACCTGGTGAAGAAACTTGAAGTTAGTTTTCCTATGGGTAGACGTAATATGGAAACAGGTCAGGAAGGTTCAGCAGGTCGCTGAAGCAAGCTGGCAACAGCCTTTGCTTGGAACAAAGCTCGATGATGTGCTTTGTTTGCAACGCCTCGATTGTAGCGAAGATGAATTATGGAGGGAGTCTGTAACTCTGCCGTGCCTCGTGCACACATTCTCCTTTGTGTTTATCTTAATATATCGATTGGGAATTCGTTAAGATCCCTAAATACAGTCACTGCCAGTTTGCCGAGGAGTGGGATCTTTACGTACCAAAAGATCTCCCTCCTTTTCAGTACCAACCCCGCGGATCATTACTTTTCACAATCATTGTCTATGCCGCTTCTGAGAGTTTTAAAGCTTGAGATGAGCACTGCACGGTCTGAGGATATATCATCTGAGCAAGAGGGCAGGCATAGGAATGTTTAAGCATTAAAGGCAGAACGAAAGAAAACGAAATTGAACTGTCACTGGATTTTAAGCAGTGACGTCGCAGGTTGTACCCGCACACATTCATCGCTTGCGGACAGTACTCACCAGACCGTGTTTACCTGCCTGTCAGTGACCCTAGGTCGCCGTGTTTAGATTCTTTGTATTGACATATGGTTTCAGTGTACTAACCTAAAGCCAACTACTTAAGTAGTAGAGCGTTTGTGACAGAGTGAAACGGCTCAACCGTTACGGTGTGAGCCTCGCATTCGAGAGGTACCTGGTTCGAATCCCGTTAGTCAGACCACCTTAACCTTGGAATTTTTCATGGTGTATCCCAGGTCTGTAGGCGAATGATGGGATGGTTACTCTTCTACCACAAATCTCCTGTTTGTTTCCTTTCAGATGTCGCCTTCATATGTTTCAAGGTATTAGGACCAGGCGACGGCAATTGGTGCGTTGTGGCGGGACGATGAAGTTTGTGCTGTGTAAAGGATTTCTTCCTGGTACCTGAAGGCTGGCTGGCTGGCTGGCTGGTGGCCCTTCCTGGGTGAGGGGGGCTCGTTCTCGGGACCCCGGGTTAATGATGGTGCAGTCAAACTTGCGCCGGCATCAGGATTAGTGTCGCTCTGCAATAGTTAGCGACTCCGTCCTTGCTAGCGCGCATCGTTGTCCGGATATCGTCCCCCTTCAGGTCTTCCTACATCCCTTCCTCCCAGTGTTACGTAAGACACGATGGGCACACTGTCCTGGTCTACGTGAAATTAGCTGCGGTGGCTGGGGACCCCCTCCATCCGACTGCCCCATCATAAAGCTGTTGGGGGATATTATCTTACACTAACCCTATGACGGCGGCGCCGTGGCCGAGGTGGCTCGGGTTCAATCCCAGGGACCCGATGTGGGATTTGTGGTGGACAAAGTGGCGTCTGAGCGGGTTTTCTCCGGGTTCTCCGGTTTCCCCCGCCATTCATTCCACCAACTGCTCCATCATCACCATTCCTTTCATCCATTTCGCCATCTACTTCCTTCATCCTATACCAGGCATCGAGCTGATCACCCATCCTGGACATTCTGTCAGCTCCATGAGTGTCTGCTCCTCGACGGGCCTCTGACCCCAGGCACCCGCCTGTAAGTCCTGGGGGTGTAAGTCCTACATAAGATGAGGTTAAACAATGAATGAATGAACCCTATGAATGGTGTTCTTAATGGGAAGAACACCTTTTATTAATTTCTCCCTAAACCTATGTACCTAGAAACAGAAGGAAATCAGCTAAATCAAGAAGTTGGGTGTACTGTCCTTCGACCTAATTTTCTTTCTGCTGTTCTCAGGGAATTATACACGCATCATGTACGATTGCCAATTTATTCAGTAACGAAACACTGAAAGGGACCCATTAGTCTTATGGTATAGCTTCTGTAATACTGAAGGCTCATAATGATCTATATTTTTAATAATGTTAAATAAATATAGGCATCTTCAGTTCAGTCGCGAGAATAAATAAAACTGTCAATGCTCTTGGATCACAATAGTGAGTTAGTGTTAAGCCTCACGTTTCATCGCTTTGTTGTAGCCAGAGAAAAATATTAAAGCACTGTTATGCCTATAAGGTGTAATAACATCATCAATTATATACTGTCGATACATCGCACTATTGTTATTTTTGCTGTGAAAATACGTAACCTAATTCCTTTGAATCATCTAACGTAAATGTTGTACTAAATTTCTTTTTTGGTATGAATAAGTAATACAGACGTATATAACTATTCATTCATTATCTGTTTACCCTCCTCTTACACCCCCCAGGACTTACAAGCGGGTGCCTGGGGTCAGAGGCCCGTCGAGGAGCAGACACTCATGGATCAGACAGAGCATCCAGGATGGGTGATCAGCCCGATGCCTGGTATGGGATGAAGGAAGTAGATGAAACGAAATGTTGGTGAAATGGATGAAAGGAAAGGTGATGATGGAGCAGTTGGTGGAATGAATGGCGGGGGAAACCGGAGAACCCGGAGAAAACCCGCCCAGACGCCGCTTCGTCCACCACAAATCCCACATGCAGGTCCCTGGGATTGAACCCGGGCCGCCTCAGTGGGAGGCGAGCGGTCTAACCACTCGGCCACGGCGCCGCCACGTATATAACTAGCCATATTTAAATTGGAAATACTGTTTTTATTTTATTTTGTGTGCTCGCATGTGTGTGTAAATTAAATTGACTTTTATTTATAGACGCTCTTTAACTGCTGTGGTCATTAGCGTCCTATTTTATATTGGGCGTGAAAGACCGGTAATTTTGCTCAGAGGCCTCTTTATCAGACTTGAGGTTCTTTTACGTGCCGTAAATAGACGACACGGGACCACCGACTTTACTTCCCTTCCGAAGGAAGCCTTACTAAGGATTTTTACGCCCGAAAAAAATCCATCGCCCTCCGTCGGCTTTGAACCCGTGACCTCAGGAACCAGAGGCTAGCATGGTAACTACCACACCATGGAGGACAATATGTGTGTGATGTGTTTGTGTGTGTAACCGTTTAACTCCAGAATGCCCAAAGCATTTGCTATGAAACGGGTAAATAATGTACCAAGGTTCCACTTAGAAAACAGGCTATACCCATTAATAACTGGAGGGTGTAATGGAGTGCAAAATTAAAGGAATCTATAAACCTCCCTGATTATTGAAATATTTAAATTTTCTACGTAACAAAATATTATCAACATGCTGTTTCTAACAGGTTTTACTATTCTCAATATTTAGTTATGTCTTAAATATTATGAAAACCTAAAAGGCAGCTTTATTGCTAAGTTTCAAAGCATCTTACGACACTTAAGTTGCACAGAGAGGAGAAAGAATCCTGCGAACGAGGGGAAGCGAGACGGAGACTGTATTTAAATAAAGGGAGAGGGAGAAACAGTGAGAAAGCGGGAAACAGAAACAAAAGAATCTCGGCATTTAACTCAATAATGAGATTAGAGCTACGAGTTTTGCTAAGTAACAAACGAAATACATAATGTAAAAGTTATCAAATTCCCTGAAATAATATGTTAAATGCACACATGAGTCCACTCGAAACTGCAGAGCCAATTTGTAGTTAAATTTTGTTCATGCCTAAACTCACTATTAGCAGCACATATATCTTTTCATCGTGTAATTATGTCATGTATGGCTTTTTAAGTACTAGGGATAGGGGGAGATATGGGATAATTTCTTTGCAACAATCAATAATCCTTCTGTAACGTCTGACTCCCAACATCCACGTTTGTTTGCCTATGGACCATCTAAATGACCACAAATATTAATTCTTTAATAAACAAAGGAAGTAAAAAGGAGCGTAGAAAGCTCGCAAAAATTGGATCTGCTACGACTGTCAAGCGACAGCGCTGCTTCAGTATCCGACCAATCAATCCAAATGTGCAAATGTTTACGTCTAGTGTGGTTTTCATGAGGCAAGGGAATAAAACCAGTTCTCTCTCGTGAAATTCCCACCACAGCTGCTCTCAATCGTCCTGTTTAATAATTAATGTCGCAATATAAAGCTTCAAGCATTTTTTACTATACAGTTGCTGAAAATAACACAAATAAATACTTCACTTCCATGCAACTCAACAATATTATAATGAGTTACTGTTTATCGTACAGGCTACAATATATATCGTTTGTAAACCTTTGCGTTTTGAATTTTAGAAATTCACTTGTTTGATACAACCAGTATGTTATGATATCTTTGTAGTTCTGATATCTTTTGTAGCATAAAATTTATAAGCATTATTTTATTCCTAACAACGATGAATCACTGCTGTGCATCAACTGAATTCTTGTGTAGTGCTTATCCTATAAAAATAATATAATTTAAAAATCTTTAAACAGCTCCGTATATACCTATTCTATGAGCTCAAACTAATTTGCCTTTTTTAATTTTTGTAGTATTATGCTACGCTCCTGAAAACTATAATTTTTACTATGTGGATTTGTTTTTTTATTTTTCAGTGCTGCTTACTGTGTAATGACACTTTTATTTCATTATGTAAGGTCAGCAATTAATGAGATGTTGAATGTATAGTAAACGTTCTAGTACGTTGAAGCAATTTTCATATAGTCGATATGAGACAGAAGATACTCTGTTAGAACAGAGATCGAACAATCAAATACATTTTGAAGCCTCAAAATAACCCTCTTCTTGTTTCTTTCACTTGCAAATAACAGAACAAGGAGCCAAAATGCTCCGTCACCTGTTAGTACTTCGGTTTGCCTATCGTCCAAGGAGCTATGCGAACATTTCTAATAAACGAAGTGGAGTGAGAAAGAAGTATGGCACCGAGTGTCACAAAATGGCATGCCTGCCCCACCATTATGTTGAAAATATTCCTTTTGCCTACAAAACGTTTAAATTTTGAGAATAGTGTGGAGGAAAGAGTAGGGTTCCAAAGTGGAGAATAGTATATTAATTTGCTTCAGCGAAAGCTACAGGATATTTAACTAAAACTAATGTAAAATTAAATATATTATGAAAACAGTGATATCCCAGTATCAAGCCAATGCTTCGAATTCAGTTTTGGCCTAAAGAAAGGTGTAAGATACTGTATTTTCAACAAAATCTCTAAATCAGTTTTTAAAAATGTTTTTTTTGGGGGGGGGGGAAATCGTCATAAATGGCAGAATTCGCATCCGGTTGCAGCTTTGCCATTTAGGAAATATAAACACCCATACACGAGGATTAAGCTGCGCGTACGAGGGTGCGTGCACGTAGCGTGTGAAATTTAAAAACAAGTAATCTTATTTTCTTACGCTTTTATTTCCCTAAAATTCTCGCCATTAATGCAATTTTATTTATTTGAGAGATTATCATTATACATTCCTGAATATTGAATAAAAATTTGCTTATAAAGCTATATTAAAGAAATAATATAAAATTTAAAAGTTTAAACTTTTTTAATTCTCATTACCTGGAGCATTTCACATAAGACTTGACTTCCATTTTTAAAATAATTTTCTTAGAAGTTAGACATATGGACATGACAACTATATAGAATAGGTTTGTGACGAAAATGTCAGATAATTTTTTGAGACATGTAGAAATTAGCAATTTTAGTACCACGTACCCTTAAATGCAACATAACCAAACTATTTCTTTAATTTGGTATTATCAAGCACGTTAATGTAATAGAAACTTTAAAAGGAGATCTATTTCAAATCTCCAAAATCATTTTTCTCACATTTAGAAGGCCGTTTTAATTACATCTCTCCTTAAATTATTCAGTAAATTACCGACGGGTTTAAAGCCAAAAAAGGTACATTTTTAGCAGATAGAGAATTAGTATGTATTCATAATTTATTTTCAGTAAAATGCGTGTTTATCATCACTGTTTTCTCCATTACAACAGACTTGGTTTCCTCTTCTCTGTTTGCAAATCTCTCACGCCCCGAATTTACGACCGTCTTGGGTGGCAAAAGACAATCAGAATTTAAATTTATAGCTTTAGAGGTTTCTGGAACTTCTTTAGAATATATTTTGGAAGTGTAAATATGAATATTTTAATACCTGCTATTTTTAGAATGCAAACAAACATCTATTAAGATTGCGAATTAGCAAGTAATATATATTTAAAAATCCGAATACAGGCACCGTAAACAGCTGGAGTAAAGCAAGCTGCATCTGGTTTGGTCATCACTGTGAAAATAATTGCTTGGGCAAATAAGGTTATTGTTTCATTTGTTTCAGATGCACCCGAACATTACCCTATATTAAATACGCTTAGCCATAAAAATGTGTAGTCGACGTGCGAGTTTTCCGTTAATTAAAACCAGCGCGTTGCAAACACAGACGCAGAGTACATATTAGAAACACCTCTGGCCCGTTGGGATTCCACCTACGACCCCTCGGATGGCAGTTTCATGCTCTCGGGTCAGCACTTCGCACATCTATGGCGTGAAATATTAACTGGGGATGGAGCAGCAATAGCTTTGAGAATGTCCCGGTTTACTCATCACACGCACCAAGAGCCACATGCCAAAGTGTTAACAGTGGCTATATTGCATCACATTTTGAACACAACGGTGTCTAAGCCACATACATCTGCCCTGCCAGACGCGTATATACATATACAACATGTAAATTATGCACATATACTCAGCGCATTAATTTCTGTGCTTGGCAGAGAATGATGAAGCGTACAATTGCAAAATCTGTTAATTATTCTTTTTTGGCCGAGGCTTGCAGCTGGAAGCTCAGATATAAACACGCAGAATGACTATATCGTAAGCGGTAATATATCGCAGCAACAAGGCGGACTTTACGCCATGACCTGAAAATAATTTTCGACTCGTAATTTATGCTTTAGCCCAACCCCATCTGTGCAGTCCATTTCGCAAGTCTTTATTTTCTATTTCTCTTCCAATATGTTTCGTACTAACAAGGTAGTATCTAGATGGGAAATCCAAGTTTAAAGGCACGAAATATTTGAATTCCGCCTTTGCTTTTTAAGAAATAATAGTTCAGTCCTCTTTAAGTTTCTGATATTAAAGCACTTTGTACTTTTCTGGCTTTATAGAAGGTAGAGGAAATATTTTACTCCACTCAAATGTTTCTCTGAATACCCCGTGAAGCCCGTTCATTCCGGATGTATTTATTTGTTATAGTTTTGTATACATAACTGGCAAACCATAAGAGACCAAGAATATTGAAACAAATCAGAACACCAGTTTCTGCTAAACACACTTTATTTATCACTTAGGTGCCCAATGTAGCACAACGTTACACTTGGAGACACCCTCAGAACAGAACACAACTGATCCGACGAATCGAATCACCACTGAACTGCTGAGTCAAAACTGACTTTCTACTTTCACTGTCCATTTTTCACTTCGTAACTTCTTAACTGACTGCCTGGGCAAGAGCAATTCCTTATATAGGGTCCCCAACAAAGCGGAATGTTCTAGAATGGGAAGCTACTGGAAACGAAATCTTCTGGAGTAGTAAAAATTGCGGGGAAGCAGCACATGTGTTCATTGCGCGCCTATTGTTCTGAAGGCCGGTCGAGGGCCCCACCCAGGTGCCGGACCGGGATGCGCTTACCGGCGGCCCGCAGGTAGCTTCGCGTGCGCGGTCACAATGTAGAGCTCATTGAATTGCATAGTTTGTATCTAATAAATATATGTGTAGGGCTATTCGTTTTCGAACTAGTCGCTGTAATATCTTTAAGTTTTTACAGGTGCAATTGTCTTCGTATGTATAAAGCATCTTATGCAATTCTTTTTTCCTTCATGCTTTCATTAGTAACAAAGTCCATACTTAGATATGCGAACAGTTGTGTTCTATTTTCCTTATCGTTCATGCAACCAAGTTCATAGTGCTTAATTGGAGCTTATTTCTAGTAAATATTTATTGTAACGTAACAAAGAAAAGAATCAATTACCATATGAATACTCTGACATATTATAAGAGATTTTGTGAAAATGTCATCTATTTAGTCCCACCAACAATAGTCAGATGCCAGAATAATGGTAACATCTTGAAGAAAATCCTCTAAGGTCATTATTTACTGATTAAAACGAAGCTCTTTTGGTGAAAACTAGTTGTAACTAAAATTACAACAAATTTGTAGTTAAAAGCATACTTTGTAACGTATAATTTATTTTTCTAGCGGAAACAACTTAAATAAAATTTAATTAAATCGGTTTGTGGTGAATTTCGGTATTTTAACGTAACATATACAAGTTGGACCATTTAAGTTGGTACTGTACAGTATCTCCAAAACTAAGCGTTGTAGAAAGATATTTCTTGAATAAAAGTTTCTTGATATTATGAGGGAAAGTAAATTCCATTACTTTTATTGTGATGATCGTTTTAGGGACAATTTAATTTGACCCTAATTGTAGGTTTTAATTTAAAAATATTAAATTGACCCTAAAATGATTATCATAACGTCCTCCAAACAAAACACGATTAATGACATTTACTTTCCGCCAAAATATCAAACAACGTTTATTAAAGACATTTATTTCTACAACACTTAGCTTTTGAGATAGTGTACAGTCTCAATTTAAATGGTCCACCCTGTATACACACGTCTACATCATCTTTATCTGTCTGCAGAACTAGAGATTCTGGTTTCGAATTACCTCAGGTCAGCTATTTGTACGTATAACTGCTGGGAGATAAATTACATATTCGTTTTACATCATAAAGTACGGATATTGGTAAAAATTGGGTCTTTCTTCTCCGAAAACAACGGTATTTACTTTTATTACTTGAGACATTTTAAGCAGTTTTTTTAAACTCACCATTCCCTTTCGAGGTGCAAGATACTAACAACGAAAGCGATGATGTTAACTTCACCACTAACAATTCTCTGTTTAATAGTTAAAAGCATCAGGGGTTTAAGTGGGAAGTCCTGTATAAGCGCTGGTGTACGCGAACAAGCCCTTAAGGAATTTTCCATTCCGTAGACAAAAGAAAAGCTATTAAGTGGGGATGGTAATACCCTCCCCACTTTCTGTCTCATCAGGGATGAGCCAATTGAAATTTCTGTGCACCAGAAGATAATTCACAAATGCAAAAGGAGGTAACATCTGGAGCGAATCTATAAAATCGTTCAAACAGGCTTGTGAGCACAGAAGAAATGCTGAAGTCTGTAATATATCCATAGTGGTCTAAAACCCATTTTTAGTGTTTGACTTGCCTGGGTGTACGCTAAACGTTAGATGCCTGTGTATTTCGTCTTATAATAACTGATAAATCAACATTACTCAAATGTATCAAAATATATGCAGCTATTTCTTTAAACTTTCATATCCGTATATAACAGTTTTAAAAAAGAATACATTATAACGAAACTACATAAGGTATTTTAGTACAATTTTCGCAGAGACTTCTTAAAGTAGAGGTTTGGGGTTGTTACTGCGAATTAAGGTATACAAGTTTATGCCGCTGAACCACAAAAAACTATTTTCTTGCGTAACTTCAGTTTCGAAAATTACTTTTCTACAGAATAAAATTACTTTAACTGGTCTAAGGCTAAAATGGATTGCTGATTATTTTAAAATTATTTCTTTTCCAGCACAATTCTACTTAAGTAGATATTACCACGTGTAAGATTGTGAAATTTCAGCTCTGTACTTTTTAAATGTAATGGTTCAGTATATTTATAATTAATCTGTCTAAATCGAATTGTTAGTTGAAATATATCTTTAGTTTACTGTAAGAGAGAAATTATTAACAATATGTTCTTCTGCCTCCGGGTTAACAGTCTGCATTAACAACTTTCACACCAGAGAGAGAACAATAACATAATAGATTTAAAAATATTTTATTTACTAAGCATATCGATCTAAATGGGGTGCGATAAAGCACAATTTAAGAATACGAATTTCCCTTAAATACCTTTTTGAATATAAAATATTAATTCGCAAAATAAAACAAATATACTCTGAATTATAAAGAATAGCGAAATTTATAATCACCTAGACCAAGGATGGCGAAAACGCCTTCCTTCCGTGAGTCACGAAATATGCAACACGCACTGCATCACTCAGCAGCACGTGAAAAGCAAATGGGAATGTGACAGAGAGGGAACGGCGCCTGCGAGTCAAAAAGACTCGCGAATCCCGTTTTCGCCACCTCTGACCTAGTCCAAAGATCTAAAATTCCGTCACTTTATGATTTCAAGTACCATGGTACTTAACGAGTTCAAACGGCCAAGGAACTTGTATAGCCGGAAGTAATCCTTACAAGACAACACTCCTAGGAAATTTCGAATATAACATCTCTCTAAAAATTACTATTTAATGATATCCTGGCACTAATCACACCTTTTTCCACTGTAAACACAAAAGTTGAGGTTAGTGGTTGAAATATAGCGGCACACAAATCAAAACGTGCAGCATGTTCTTTGTCTTTTTTGAAGAATTTATTGTTTCAGATAAATAATATTGTGGTACTATTTGAGTAACGATGATGAATTTCGCAATTAAACCATTCTTGAATGAGGGGCAACGCCAGACAGACGCACAGCTGTGTACAGTAAAATTATCACCCAAGCGGTCGATGCTTTTAGCAAGCACTCTCTCTATTTATCATGCAATTGCGCTGAGTAATTTCAAAGTTTTGGATACGACGTTCCAGGACAGAAAGTGTGTATTGTTCTTTTAGGAGTAAAATTCAGAAGAAGATAAACAAGAAATTGAAATGCCTTTTAAGGGGATAGGGTACTCTGAAGTGGTCAAAAATAACATTTTTTGTTTTAGGCACTAATAAAACCTCTATCATATCCAGTTTCAGAGCATATATACTTTTTGGGGATTAAGAGGCTTTTAAGACATTTAAATAGCATTTAAAAGCTAGTCTGCATTCCTTTAAAGCTGTCATACAACGCCCCTTTTTAGAACATTTTTTATCTTTCAACAACGAACGACTATTTCATGCCCAGCGAGTAGTTCAGCAATTAACAAAAGAGGCCAGGACCAAGAGAAGGCAATCAGAAAAGCCGAAGCAATCCAGGAATGAAGGTGCAGATGATTATGATCCTGGAATGTACTGAAGTGTGTCACAATTTTAATGTTCAACTTCAAATTCAGTTTCCTCGAGACAACATTTTTGTATACTTATGTACCTTTATCTCAGAAAGTATGAGAGTTAGAGAGCTGAAATTTTCAGTATATGTATACAACACATACTTAAACTTTCTGAACCACAATCATAATTATATAATATACATATTAGTGATATTAAGAAAGCAACAACATTGAAAATCTTCCACATTTTTACTTTTTTGACTTTACAAACAATGTTTTTTAATTTACAGTGAACTGATATATAACTAAATAATTAAGGTTTAGAAGATAGCCGATTATACTAAGAACGGGCATGCAAAAGTGTTCCTCTGTATTGCAAGTAGTATCAGAGAAAAAGATACATGAATTGACAGGTTTTAAAAGTAAATTTTATTATTTTTCTGCTGAATGAAATAATTTTTACGGACTCAACTACTTGAGCTATCAATGCAAACAACCACTTGAAATACTTGTTATAACGTATAGAATAATTCATAAAACTTTCAGAAAAAAAACATTGAGAGCTTTAAGAGCAGTGGTAATTTAACACACTTAAGGTGTAATATCCATGTGTGCAGACTACCTTGTCGCCTTAAGATCTAACACTAGAGTGCACGAGGACTTGGCGTTATTAAAAGAAACCGTGTTCTACCCTTTTTCCGCATTAGTCAGACACAATTGACTAACGATGTTAGGTCTGACAATGTCCAGTTTTAAAATATAATTGGCTTAGAAACCTTAATGTATTCAGAATTAAGCATAAAACAGCATTTAAAGTTTCTTCTGTAACTGCGAATATTTCAGCCACTTCCATTTAGTGTATAAGGTTTCCTATATTATGTTCATAAAATATTGTAATTCAAAACCCACCTGTGCTCATCTGAAATGACATTGTTATTTTCTTTAGAAACTAGCTTAAATTACAACAAGGTTACAATTCGAAATTTAAGTGTGTAAAACTAAGTTATATAAAACACAGAAACATGATCATGAATGTAGCGGCAAAGGGGTGGTTTTCCTGGATATATTGTATATTTTTATTATTTTTACTTCATTGCTTTAAAATTATTTATGTATCGAAATAAAAATTAAATAAGCTACACACAAGCAACTTTAACTTATTTTAGCAAAATGAAAATGCGAAGATGTTGGGTGTGGTGGTGTTGTAAAGCCTTAGAATCCACATCGTAACTTTTGGTGAATAGTCTTATTCAATAATGAGACTTAAATTTATACCATATTACTCATCAGCCCTTGCAGCGTTTTAAATGCCTCAAACCAGCAAGAAACTGATTCATCTGGGTACCAAGTGACAAGAAGCTCTGCCAAAACTGGATAAAGTTAAACACAATAGGGAACTAGAAGAATCGGCACCCTTTCATAAACTCCAGGGTTCATATGGCCGACATCAATCAGCATCCAGAAATTTCATAAGGTTTTCTCGCTATTGCGTTTGTAGACATATTAATTAAATTTTGGGCATAAAGAATTTTTTTCCTGTATCATAAGATGAATAGTTGATAGTAAAATAGATCATTTCGGTTTTAGAATTGTGCAAAACCTCTAGTGTTCTTCAAACCGGGGCAGCGCACCGCACGCAGGCCAGTCGGCCTCTTTTGCCTCTACCAGTGACCCTCGGGAGCGAGAGATGAGGGGAGAGACCCGCAGGGCAACCAGATAAGAATGACGACAGACGCAAGCACATATAGGGTCCCTAATGTTTCCAGATGAAACCCGTCTGACGTCTCCCGGTTCTGTCTACAAGCCACCCGGGGCGGAGCCCTCTCGGACGAGAGACCTAACTCAGTAATCCCCGCAGCAACGCCAGTGAAGGAACCTCTATAGCTAACGCCCAGCCGCAACCCGCCACAAACACGCCGCCTGGTCCTACAACACTGAAACAGATGAGAAGAAATATTGTGGGAATAGGGAATTAGAGGCAGCCCCTAGCATTGTTTTAATAATACGATTACTATCAATTATTTATTCAACATCAAAATTCCTTTAAAAAAGTATTAGTATTTGAGACGTTTAGTATAGCTTTATAATACACATAGTCAGCAAATTTAGCCATAATACTGACATACTCATTGCAAATGTAGAATTCAGAAACTTCTGTATAATATTTTGTACATGGAGAAATCGTTTACTTCGACATATTTGTGTTTTAAGGCAATAATGCTATCTGCTGATGGAGAAGCTGTTGAATTCCAAGAAAAATATGCATGAGCGCTGAAATGTTATAAAGCGATAAAAACACAAGCCCTTCTCATTCGCCGAAGCATTTTGAAATTTACAGGCGAAGAGGCAGGCCTGCAGATTAAAACACGGTAAAGAAGTGTTCCTAAGGGAACTGTGAGAATCGATAGGCAAAAAGTAGCTGACTGGAGCGTTTTTCATAGGGTGGCCCCTATAGGAAAACCTGCAATGGTTTACCCGCCTTTGCAGCGGTGGGAGGGCTGCAAGAAGGAATAAAGCGACAGATGCTTACTAAAGCTGTTTGTTAACTAAACCAGTGAATTGTAAGTTACATTCAACAGTGGCACAAGATAATCTCAAGATATGTTTACTGTGCCTTAGCACTACTAATGCCTATAAAGTGTTACCTAAATAACCGGGGCAAATGGTTCCACAGCAACGTGTGACACTCGCATGACAGTGTTTTTTGTGGTTTTCCCTGATCGGTAGTTGAATGCTGGTGCGGTTTCACCTATCACGATTAACTTTCCACATTTCCCTTTCACCAAAAACTGAAACTGAGCTATATTCAAGGACGCTCTTTAACTGCTGTGGTCCTTAGCGTCCCATTCGGTATTGGACGTGAAAGACCGGTAATTTTGCTCAGAGGCCTCCTTATCAGGCTTGAGGTTCTCTTACGTGCCGTAAATCTAAGGATGTTTACGCCAGAAAAAGCCCATTGCCCTCCGCCGGGTTTGAACCCGCGACCTCGGGAACCAGAGGCTAGCATGGTAACCACTACACTACGGAGGACAATTTCCCTTTCACCTTTCAGGTGTGTAGTGGTGAGAGACAGATGTCGCGGATGTTTGCTCCAAAGAAAGGACATTCCCCGTGGACACCTGCGAGCTGGACGGGTCTTTCATCGTCCTCTCGGGTCAGCTCTAGTAGTTGGACGGGTCTTCCAGCCAGGAAATGTTAGGGATTTCCGCGCGTCTCTGTGGCCTGTAACCTCCTGCGGTTGGTTCACATCATTTCTTACTCTGGAAGGCGGTAGCCTCAATAGATTTCTCGTAGATAGCAGTGTGCACACCCTCCGTTGTGTACCCTGTACCCTATTACATAAATAGCTACCTACAAAATATGTATTTGAGAAAAAGTGAACCACATTCACTTTGGATTCAATTAAAATGTATATGATGTGGCGTATCAGTAAGCATTGTCGTTACCAGACGCATTATTGTGTTGTATTGTCGATAGAATTATTGGGTTCCTTTGATTACTTGTTCGGCCTAACGATCCCTTCTTTGGCGTGGAACACGACAGAGAGAAGGTTTTGTTTGAATTCCGTCTGGTATGACAACAACCCTGGCTGGCTTGGCTAGACACGGTTGGAAGGGGGAATATAGTTAGCGTCACTTGTGTGTGAGCAGTGAAAGCAGCAAGTCGCTTGCTGTGGTCAGTCCTCGACTTCGGGAATCTCCCCTCATCCTGTTTTCCTAAGTGCAATGTAGAGTCACCGAGCATTTGTCAATAAATTCCAGGTAATATGTGTTATGTAATATTTTTGTATAATGTGAAAACCTCACGCCTTCATTTAAATATTTAAACACCAAGATCCCGGTCCTCTTGCCGCTAGTGAGCTACGACCCCCTATGTGCGTGTTGGGGTAATCAAAATTTAATAATTTGCTAGAGACCTTTAGACCCTCACCCCAGCATGTAACAATATTTGCTGTTAGATCAGAGGCACATCTACCGATAAAACGGATATGGTTCGGAGTTGTATGGTTCCCAGCATTCTGTCATACTTATGTACACATAGGTGCAGAAGAGGTATTCTTGTAGACTACAATAGCCTTATTCTTCTAAGTTCAAACTTTTATTAATGCTTATCTCTACCCGGAATTTACTACATCTATGACTGGCTTCAAACAAATTTCAAGAAACAAACATGAATCAACGGCGACCTTGACATTCGTCGTGAAACGAAGGAGGGATTTCAGAATAGCATTTCGCAATGAATTCTACTCCCACTTGTGCAAACAATTAGTTGTTGGCTGCGGAAAAATATGCACAGAAAATTGTAGAGTAAAAAGGCAGTACCAAAATAAACATTTTGAGAATTGGCACAAGTGGTCGCAAAAGCCTTTTACCGCGCTGCATGTGTCAACATTGAATTCATCCTGTTAGAGGCTCCGATTGCGAAACCAGTTTGTGGCGTGTCAGATGTAAACAAAACGCACCCTAGTGAACTACTAGTCACTGCGACTAGGTGTGTCTCATGTAAAGCCTACCGGATGTTACGGTAATACCGGAAGCAGAGCAGCGAACGCAGGCCGGCGGGCCCTTTATGCTTCGAACGTGGCCCTTGGGAGGGAAAGGTGAGGGGAGAGACGCGAAGGGCGACCAGATTCGAATGCCGACGGGCGCAATCATAATCAGGGTCCCTGCCCACAAGCCGCCAACCTCCAGGCTCCCCCGGAGCAGAGCACCACGCTGAGAGAGAGACCTAACTGAGCGGTACCGCAGTGACGCCAGGGAAGAAACCTTTACAGAGCGCAAGCCACCGCCCAGCCGCAACCCGCCGAACGCCGTCGCATGGTCCTACAACCCTGAAACAGATGACAAGGAAGATGATAGTACAGGAAATGAGAGGAAGGAGAGTCGTGGTAGAAGATGAACAACCCCAGCATTCGCCTAGCGACCCGGGGAAACCCCAAAAAAACCGATGGACCAGAGTGGGCGGTCACCAAGAACCGATCCAGGGACCTCCCGAATGCAAGGGCCACAGACATAATCGCCTGAGCCATCCCGTTCGGTTAGCTGACGTAAGCACTTGTGTGAGTTACGTCTCATTTTTAACCGATAAATGAAGAGGTTTCATAAAGTCACATTTCAATTATGCTCATACACCGCTCCTGTTTTGTTGTCCTCCGTGGTGTAGTGGTTACCATGCTAGCCTCTAGTTTCCGAGGTCGCGGGTTCTTACCCGGCGGAGGACGATGGCTTTTTTCGGGCGCAAAAATCCTTAGCATGGCTTCCTTCGGAAGGGAAGTAAAGCCTGTGGTCGTAGATTTGCGGCATGTAACAGAACCTCAAGCCTGATAAACAGGCCTCTGAGCAAAATTACCTGTATTTCACGCCCAACATAGAATGTGACGCCAAGGACCACAGAAGTTAATGAGCATCCATAAATAAATCTCAATTTCAATTTCCGCTTCTGTTATTATACTGCTTCTGCGGCCCCATACCCCTAACCTCAAAATATTTAGTTTAGTACTACCTTTCTACACTAGAACTTTTGTTCATTGCTTTTCAGTATCCCGTTTATGATAGAGATTGCACATTTTCGAGACAGGTTTGGGTGTCATATAACTCATCTGTAGTGTTAAAATCCACAACATCCACAATATTTATATCAGTTTCTTTTGAAGTAGACAAGTAAACGAGGCTAATATGCTGCTATTGGGTAGAGGTGTAGCGGTCTAGGTGCTGCTGAATTGTGCAACATACCTCGAGGAATCGAATTATACATTAGAAAATATTCAAGAATGCTACTATTAATTTGACGTTTTTGTCATTTTCAGTAAGTAGTTTAATGCCAGAAAATTTCTTATTAGTTATTTGTTAAACGACATTCTTAAATAAACAGACTATTATCGCAGCGTTATTACTATTGTACATACTTTATATTAAGTTAACGTTTACAAACTATCAATAACGTAGACAACTCGTTGGCAATATTAACCTCCGCCCATATTTCGGAATGAGGTACGCAAATTGTGATTCAGGTAGCTGGAATTATATAGAAGTGGGCAAAATCCATGTACCTATGGACCGCTTTTGTTGTGTTTATTCACTTAAGCCTACTTCTAACCATAACACTGAAATACTCAAGTTCTTTTTTTTTTCCCTTGTAATGTGGCACTAGGGATCTGTCCCCCTACCAGCTGCAGTGGTTGATTTTTGAGGACTAAGTGTGAAAGATTCACGGATCTGGTCTACAGTTCCCTCGTTTACTGATGGGCGTCCATGAGATTTCCTCTTAAAAATGCACCCTCTTGTCGTAAAAGCAGAGTATCACTTACGAATTGAAGGACCACTGGGTGAATCTACATCAAATCTTGTATGGTAATTGAGAACACAGAACGCTCACCCCTCTATACCAGCCATTGTGTAATTTTCAACAATGTGCAATGTTGTACGTGTTTATACTGTGATACAACACACAAATGTTTTAATTTCTCTTCCAATGGGTACGAGTTAATGTTTCAAAGTTTTATTAAACGCAAGTTACACGTGTTAGAAACCTGAAAGGTCATTTGTGGGAGCCCTGTATACGAAAGGAAATGATAGATGGGAATGGACATTTTGGAAGGAAACAAGTCAAACGTTACCAGTTATGAGAACTGAGGAAAACCTAGAAAAATAACTCGGCCTGGAAGGGCGCTTCTAGGAGGGATTTGAACCATTTACGAGTCCGTGCCTTAAGGGGACAAGGTAGTCTGAACACATGGAAATTACACTTTAAGTGTGTTAAATTACCACTGCTCTTAAACTTCTCAATGGTTTTTCCTGAAAGTTTTATTTCAAGTGGTTGTTTGCATTGATAGCTTTAGTTGAGTCGTAAAAATTATTTCATTCAGCAGAAAAATAATAAACTGTACTCTTAAATCATGTGAATTCATGTAAATTTTTCTCTGATACTACTTGCAATACAGAATCACACTTTTGCATGCTTGTTTTTAGTATAACCAGCTATCTTCTGAACCCCAATTATTTGGTTATGTATATCAGTGCACTAGAAATTGAAAAAAAATTGTTTGCAAAGTAAAAAAAGTAAAAATGTGGAGAATTTGCAATGTTGTTCCTTTCTTGATATCACTAATATACATTATAAAATTATGATTGTGGTTCAGAACGTTTAACTACGTGTTGTATACATGTACTGAAAATGTCAACTCTGTACTTCTCATACTTTCTGAGAAAAGGGTACATAAGTATCCAAAAATGTTGTTTTGAAAAAAACTGAATTTAAAGTTTGAACATTAAAATTCTGACACACTTCAGTACATTTGAGGATCATAATCATCTGCACCGTCATTTCTGGATTGCTTCAGCTTTTCTGATTGTCTTCTCTTGTCCTGACCTCTTTTGTTAACTACTGAACTGCTCGTTGGGCATGAGATAGTCGTTTGTTGTTGAAAGATACAAAAATTTTCTAAAAAGGGGCGTTACATGATAGCATTAAAGGAATGCAGACTAGCATTTAAAAGGTATTTAAATGTCTTAAAAATCTCAACCTCCAAAAAGTATATATTTTCTGAAACTGGAAATAATAGAGATTTTATTAGTGGATAAAACAGAAAATGTGAGTTTTGACCATTTCAGAGTACCTTGTCCTGTTAACGACCTCAGCTGCCTGTGTCGGTATAGCGTCTCCTCTAGCTTAGAAATACAGTAAATAATATACTGTAACTCCTACTGCGTTTTAGATACCTTGAAGTTGGTTGTTGCTTCGCGTATGGAAAGCCGATTTGAAGTAGGAGTTGTATTGTAGTTCTTATGTTGGGGAGCCGAACTTTAAGTAGTTGCAACCGCGCGATTCGTAAAAAGTTTCCGGTAGCCTTCGCCCTAAATGTATCTACTTTCAAGTGGCCTTTGCCCCAAATGCTTAAAAAATATTAACTTTGTAAATTTTTACTGTTTCTTTAAATATTATATGTTTATGTTTGCCTCGGCTGCGCCAGTATTTATATTTTTTTTTAAAGAGACATGAATGTCTTAGCAGGGAGTGGTACGACTGAAGAATGTAGGCTTACACAGATTATAATTTTACTTCACTCCTTTTATTAATGCTTGACACGATTTAAATAACACTTCAGTGATATAGAGAGCTGTGAGATTTTTTTATTGATTACTTGCACTTTTCAACACGTAAACTATTTTTCGTCTCACACTGAATTCGTATTAAATTTCTCGAGGACGCATCTCGCGTTCGGTTAGAAACACTGTCTACAACCAACTGACTTCAGAATTTGTAAATTTTGCTTCAATTTAGTTTCTGATTGTTTAATCTTAATCCAATAGAATACCTTCATTTAACTAAAGCTTTTTCTGCTTATTGATTGGCTATTTTACAATAAACTGTCACAAAAATTACATTATTGCTTCCGAGAATTACAAGTAGTATTGTTAAACTTTCAAATTCATTATTGCCTCAAGATTACATTTTATATATATTATTTTTTACATATATTGCTTTAAGGCGGGCTGTTATCATATTTTATATTATATAATTTGACTGAAATCATTTAAGTGTTAAAAATACTGCCTCATAAAATTTAAACCTGAAATAAAATTTCATGTTTGTATCTCAGTACGTTCTAAATCTCTTGCATCTAAGAGTAGTATATTTCTGCAAATTCGAATAATGATTTTGTCTAACGTAAATGCATTTAAAGTGTTACGTCTCATACCTAAAAATATTTCTAAAATATCCTTTATAAGGCTGTAGAAATATATTCAGAATACGATTGCTTATTTTTATATCCATACAGCTAAGGTGTGAGCGTATTTATGTCGACAGTTGACGCTCAAGTCTTCTTAGAGCGACAAAACTCCACTTCAAGAGGGCTCTGAAACAGTTACCTCACGGTAAACATACATGTAGAAGTGGGTAGTGCTCGCTTTTCGCTTTCTCTTGTTTATGTCTCATATTGATTCTACTGGGAAATCTTGAGACAACTTTCCAGCAAGAGGAACACCTTCCGATTTATCGGTTTTTGAACTTGCTCCTACAGTATGTACTAGCTGTTAGCTTTTCCAAAGCAAATCCCCAACAAGCTACGCTTTTGCTCCTAAAATTCCCTTGCAATCAAAATATGCCAATATTTCTTTCCTGGACCATTTGCCAATATCTTAGAGCTACATCTCAAGTACCCGGTGTATCTTTATTCCTTACAAGAAACACTCTGAGAAACACGCGTGTTTATATTTCGACATCCAGTACATGTAGCGTTAGAGCCGCAGAGACAGAAAGGCAAGAATTTAATTAAAGGAGGCAGATTTAGTCTTAGTATTAATAAACCCAATCCTTACAGAATTAATAGCAGGCTACTCTAACGTTTACCTACGTCCTTTAACGAAGGGAAAAATATTGCAGCGAGGGGTTTGTGCGGTTTGCCGTCACGGTGCGTGTGCATAGACGTTATACTGCTGTATGCCCGTGTCTGTGTTGACTTCCAACGTACAGAAACCACGCGAAGCGTACAGTCTGAAAATAAGAAATGCAACACTCCCTTAAGATCTAGTTGATGACAATACACAAATATGAGTATTATGTTGAAATATTATTAAAGTCAGAAGAAGAAACTTGCCTTTATGATTCATCCATAGCTACAGAGCCACCACAAGCCACAATGTCGACGTCGATCACTTAAACGGTTTTTGAATTGCGAGAAAATTTTTTCCACGTCACAGGACGTTAGCGGTGCATATTGTGGCGTATTAATAATTTGGGGGGTTATATTGTCATTGCCAGACATTATTGTTCTACATTGTTGTTTACGTGACTATTGGTTGATAGCTTTACTAGACACGAGCGGTGGGGGATATAGCGTCTGTCTTAGTTAGCATTCCGTGGTAAGCGGATCGCGTGTGCAAGCCGGATTTTGGATCGGTGGACATATCCTCTCACCTTTCATATTTAATAATGTCGGAACCCCAGCGGTTGGACAATAAATCTAGGAATATGTAAGTAGATTTGTGTTATGGATTTTGTACAGTGAAAAATCCGCGCCTTCCTCTCAACCTCCACACCACGTTTCGGTCCTCCGCAGCCAAGTGAGTATACGTCCCCTTAATGTACGTGCTGGGTACTAGAAATTAATCTAATTTTCATGTGAACTTTTAGGCCTCTACCCAGCATGTAACAATATGTCAAGTATACTATGCTATCTTCTGATGATTTTGTATTATTTATCATGTTACAAATTGTTAATTATCCCTTATATTTCTGTATAATGTTTTGTCATTTGTTCTTTATCCTCTGTGTGCAAGACTCTGGAGGTCCTTTCTTGATTTTTTCTGACACCTCTTCTATTATTGTTATGCCCTTGGATATTTGCAACTTTTTGTTGTACTTCTTTTGGATGCACTGCCCTTATTTGTGTATTTGTGTGTCCAACTATACTCGCTGTCGAGTCAACGTGTATTTCGTGCCGCGCACAACCCCCTTCTCTTTAATAATCAGTGATAATTACATCTAAGTTAACCTCTAAGGGGAAGGGGAGGAAGAAAACTCTCAGGAAAACAACTGTTATAGAACTCCATTCAAATGATATTCATATGCAAATAATGCTGATAACGTTCCAAACTAGTGATTATTAACAAAATGTATCTAACGTTTAGATACTAGTACCCACCAAAATAATGAAAGGATGGACGAATTTTAGGTACTAAACGTAATATTGTCCACACTCAGGTTTTCAGGCGGCGAATCGTCGAGGAGTTCTTCGTTGTCCGCCGCACCCTGAAATATCCGAAACACAATATTCAAGAGAGGTGTTTGAGTTAATGGGAGAGTCGAGGGCTGAGGAAACTGAACACTAGTATTTGATACTGCGTCGAGTTCACCGGGCAATTTGCCAGTTCACGCAGAGAATAATGAAAGAAACCCAAAGAACAAACAAAACGGGAGGGATAATTAATCAATGAAAAGGAAAAAAAAAGTTTAATACATTCCGATATTTTAGCGATATGAATGGCGTCGTTACATCTAAATTAACTCCTTTCCCAATGAATATCTACATCTGCAATAAAAGTTATGGTAAGAAGGCCTACACAAGCAAGCATTGTTTAAAAATTAAGTTTTTATAACGCTAACTTTGTTAAAACTAATTTTGTGTCTTGATGTATGAAGAAAAAGGTTGCAGATAATTACGGTCTACGTATGGTTGTATGCCGGAGCGTCTTCCTTATAGTGCCCGAAAACATCTATGGATACGGATATGTAATGGTATTATATTGTTACATTCTGGGATGACGGCCAAAAGATTTCCAGCAAATGATTAAATTTCCATCACCCCAACATGCACATGGGGGAGAGTAACCCGCTAACGGCAAGAGGACCAGGACCTTGCTGTTTAGATTTATACGAAGGCGTGAGGTTTTGCATTATACAAAAGCATTACATAACACACATTATCTGGAAATGTTTGGCGAATCTACATTATGCACTTAGGAAAACAGGATAAGGGGAGATGCCTCGAAGTCGAGGACTGACCACACACGTAACTTGTTGTTTCCACTGCTCACACACAAGTGACGGTAACTATATCCTCCCAACCGTGTCTAGCCAAGTCAGCCAGGGTTGGCGTCATACCAGACCGTTTTCAAACAAAGCCCCTCTCTGGGGTGTTCCGCGCCAAAGGAGGGATCGTTAAGCCGAAAAAAGTAATTAAAGGAAAGCGTTCATAATTCTCTAAAATCATGTTTGGAGGATACACTATAGTAAATCAAAATTATATTAAAAATCCTCATTAGTCTTGACACTGAATAAAATATTCCTACTAATATCTGCGGAATTATTAATTCTACTGACGTTCATTACGATATGCCCCTTTATTGGAAAACATGAGCTTCAAGATGGGGAAAATGAACTAAGGACTGCGCGATCACAAAAAAGGGGGGAAATCCAACTATAATTTTAAAACGTATTTTCCATTTTTATATTGTGGATGTCTACCTTTACTTCAACAATCTTGAATTTAAATTATTTTAATTTAAAGTTTGAGTATTTGGAAATTTTTTCTCCCCACTTCTGGTCATTAAAGTGTTCCAAGCAATGGAGTTTTCGTACAATTCTTGTGAAATTGTTCATACACATTGGAAAAATTCAACAACCGAAACCATCATGTCAATTTTTGTGCCGAAATGGATATAACAGGTATTGATTTTCAAAGCAATAGGTAGCTTGAAAATAAAGATAAGTTTATAACGAAAAAAAGTATTTAAAAGAAAGATTATTTTTAAAATATCACCCTGTGGAACGCTTGGTATAGGACATTAAATTCCATTTTGTAACTCCATAACTTGAAAACTAAAAATATATTGAAACGAAATTTATAACGGATAAGAGTTTACGAAAGACAAAACTTAAACTTAAATTTACAGACAAATTGATTGAAAGCTTTACAAAGCAGAATTTTCATTTGTATATCCCGTTAAAAATGTGCGACTTAGTTTTCAGAAATTATGAAAACTTCGATTAGCAGAAGTAAAATGACGTTTGATATCCTGATATAGGGCAACATAATGTTAAATTCAGCTGGAATTCATAATAGATGGCATGAGTATATAGTCGTACCGTGTATATTTTATATTTTAATCGTTCATCTTGTCCTATAGTAAAATCACATCGTATTACAAACTAATCCTGAATTATTGAGTAGTTGTTTGAGTGCTGGATTCCTGGTACAAGATTACTGGTCACTCCCTACAACATACTATAGCATTAAGTGTTCTTTAGTGCGACAGAGTAGACAGCTTCATGTTATATCATTACCATCCCTGTGGGATCTAACTATTGGTTTTAGGACAATTTCTGAAAGTGATAGTTAAACTATTTATTAGACTTTGAAGAGTATAGGAAAAAATTAACACTTTTACTTTCTATACCACGTATATTCGAGTGCATAAAATGTAGCCAATAATGAAATGGAGCTGTTTATGTTGGTACTGACAAAATCTAACCACATCCCCCACCAGCGTGAGCACCTGTGTTTTTCGACGATAGTTCTGGCCACTGGACTGGCGGAGTAATTTACCTCCCCAAAAGTAGGTAGGACCGACCTGCCAAAGGGTGATATTACAACTTAAACATTATATTTCCATGCTACACTACAGTTTTCTTAGTGCCGGTTTTCTTATTGCCGTTTAGTAGCAGCAATAACTTAACCTTCGTCTCCATGTCGCTGAGGAAAGCTCTCATATATGTAAATA
This sequence comes from Deroplatys truncata, assembly GCA_030765065.1. Taxonomy (NCBI): domain Eukaryota; kingdom Metazoa; phylum Arthropoda; class Insecta; order Mantodea; family Mantidae; genus Deroplatys; species Deroplatys truncata. The sequence goes on from CM060990.1 coordinate 42,582,249, forward strand.
TCGTAGCTATCGTTCAGTTTAACCTCACATGCAAACGATTCTTCACCCCTTCCTCTAGAAGGCCGAATTCCTTGTAATTGGTTTAGCCTTTCCTTGTAGCAATTGTATCCAAGCTCTTTCATAGATGGATAGCCGAACTATCCCTCCATTTCACATAGATTATTATACATAAATTGTTTTTCAGATCAGTCACATAGAGAATTGATACCGGCCGGGCGGAGTTAAAAGTGGAGGTGGGAACCTTATGGGGAGAAAAACACTATGGCGATCTAGGGGAATGGGCCACTTTTTATGCGCGACAGTGTACAAAGTAGGTAAAGAAGGTGTTGTATTCCACCCACAAATTCAATACCGAGATTTCACACATGTTTTAAGGCACGCGTGCGTGCGTGCGTGTATGTGTGTGTGTGTGTGTGTGTGCGCGCGCGCACGCGCGCCTCTGAATAGTATAACTCAAAAACGAGAAGTGCAATAAAATTTGGAATTTAAGCTCAGTATCTTACAAATATACGACACGAAGTGTTTCAAGAAAATCTCCCCAACCCAAACTATCCTTTACATGAAAATATTTTTAAAAAACTTGTATTTTCTAAACATTGCCATAAAATGTTGATTAAACTGTCATATTATATTAAAGACATTTACGTAACGAATAAAATGTATACCTTGAATTTTCTTGGAATAGCTTGTGCAGTCGTTTTCACGTTTAAGGAATGTTGTATAAAGTTTTATAACTAGCACATTCAATAGTTAGAAAAATAAGCTTTCGTAATAATAGCTTGTATACCCACAAATAAATGATAAAGAGTGTAAAAGTCATGTAAATGTAACACGTAATACTTTGTTTTAAATTTTCCTAGGAAACGGTCCTCAGACCTTATCAGGATCAGTTGTGGTTTTGCCCTTCTGAACATTTAAATGCCCAAATGCTGGGTATAACATACTTTCACGTTATATTACTTTGTATCGTCTAGTGTATTAATCAAATTACATCGCAAACATTACAGCTAAAAGGAATAAGCTCTTGTCTTTGGAATATACGAAGCTACTGTTATTAGAGACTCTGTATCGCTGGATATCCCAGGATTTGTAAGGAGCTATGGACCACCTGAACTATAGATATGTTTACTGCTATATTTTTCAGTCATTTATGTAATAATTTCACGCAACGGGTACTCAATTCTTCTGGAACATATTACGAACTCCAAAAAATTAATTATGGATAATACCTCATACCACTTCTCTTTCTTAAGGCAACCTATGGTGAGATATTGGTTAAAAAGTTCTAAATTTTAAATATGTTTTACTTCACTACATTCCAATAACTTAGAGTCTATAGAAACATATATCGTGCTAGTTTGGGCATTTACAGTATTATGCAGGAGAATTGTGACCCATATCAGGGTCAAACACACAAAATAATATCAAAATGTTCCATATTTTTTTCAGAACAACTTTTCACGTGATACCATTTTTCACCAACCTTATTAATACTTGCAATCTACGCACATTAAATATAGAGAGCTTCAAATAGTTCCTTTTAGAGTATGAGAATTACTAAAAAAATAACGCTATATAAACAATAAGGAATAAATTATCATTTTTTGGATTTGTTCAGTAGAACAGCAGAAAAAATGTGTTTATTTAAAGTTAAACAAATATGGAAAAATACTTAGCACAATCTTTGGCTGATGTCAAGAAAATGTTATTGTAGTATCTTCAGTAATTTCACTCGTGTGAGATTTTATATAATTACCAATGTTTACATAAATCATAATTAATAACTTCTGTATTATTTGCACTTATATGAAGCCTTGTAGACACTTATGGGATAACCTTCTAAATTTGGAGTCAAAATTTCAAAACAATTGGTTAAAAAATTAGGAAATTTTTAAAATTTCACCACCAGGTTACCTTTATAAGGATATAATCTATGTTAGTTTTTCAAAATTTGCTTTAGTTTTCATTAAACGCAAAAATAATTAGAAAGTGTAACTAAATATACACATAGGAAGGAAAGTATAAATATTTAAATTCTAGAAAAAATGATAGGAAAGTGTTGTGCTCCCATTTTTATGATTTGTATTGCGTCCACAGGGTCCTGTCATAAATTGGCTCGTCACCCAGGTGCTGGAATGGAGTGTTTTGTGACGCGATACCATAGTTTACACCCTTTGTGTACATTAATATGTCACTTTTTGATCAACGCTATATTTGAAAAAATTGAGCTTTGTGTCCTTTATGTATCATTCTCTACGTATTTAGTCAGATAAAACACAACTTCCATAAGGAATATTTATGTTTCTACCTTAAATAAACATTTTGCACGTCATCTAAATCTCGGTACTCGGCGTACTTGACGTTCGTGTATCTTAAGAGGGGCTCGTGTGTTCAGTTAAGAGGGGCTCATCAGCATTACTGCACTCTTGGAAACCTGGAAGGCTTGTAGACACCAGCCAAGCGAGATGGCTCCGCGGTAACGTGTGAGGCTCGCATTCGAGAGGTCCCGGTTTCGATTCCCGGTGGCCGCCACTCTGACCTTGTGGTTTTCCCTGATTGACATAGGTGAATGCCGGAGTGGTGTATTCTACCATGGCTCTCCTCTCTCTCCCGCATTCCTCCCATTTCATTTTCTTTTCATGTTCGGTCGGTTTCGTGCAGATGGCGCGGAGGTTTGCGCTTTGGAAATATTTCCCTGCGCGTCTCTGTCCGCTTGCGCCGGCTTAGCTCTGCAACCCTTGCGCCATCTGCGGTTCCCTCATCCGTTCCTCCCGGGTGGGTACACACCATAGTTCCCTTGAGGGTCGCGTCGTCCTCTTTGGTGTAGTGGTTATCAAGCTAGCCTCTAGCTCCCGAGGTCGCGGGTTCAAACCCGACGGAGTGCAATGGATTTTTTGGGGTGTAAAAACCCTTAGCATGGCTTCCTTCGGAAGGGAAGTAAAGCCGGTGGTCCCGTGTCGTAGAATTACGGCACGTAAAAGAACGTAAAAGAGCCTGATAAAGAGGCCTCTGAGCAAAATTATCGTTCTTTCGCGCCCAATATAGAATGGGACACTAAGGACCACAGCAGTTAAAGAATGTCCATAAATAAAACTCATTTTTTTTTCTTGAGGGTCGTAGTGTTAGGTCTCTCTTCCGTCCACTAGTCTAGTCCAGTCCAGTCCAGTCCAATCCAGTCCAGGGCGACACCAGCTTCTATACTGTCAACACGCGCCCCATGGTAACAGATGTTACAGTTTCGACTAGGGCGCACTTTGATTTATCTCATCTCAACATCATGAACGCCAGAAAAATGTAGAGGCATCGCGTACCCTGTAATGAAAATGCATAATTTAGCATAAAGGCTATCATCACGGAAGAGCAATAGCAAAGAAAATATCATATTAAAATGGAAATAAGTATGAAGGGGGACATATGCAAATAGTAGAAATATTGTAAATACTTTATGACATAAAAGTCTGTAATCTTATACGTGTAAGAAGAAAAGTTGTAAAAAGACGTTGTACAGGAAAGCGTGTTAGCCAGTCGAAGGGATTAGAAAGTTGGAATTTAGCAGACAGCCAAATAGCCCCACAATGTGATTACGCATAAATTGACTCAAAAGTTCAGGAGCTGTAAAAAGTGAGTCTGTGTGAGAGAGAGGGTCGATGAGAAAAAGAGACGGATTCATAGGAATTCCCAAATGTCATTTGTAGCGTGGCTGCAGGAAAATTAACGATTGATTTCTCATACAACGTTATGAAAACCGCCGACAAGAATAGAGGTTACAATTATTGGCGCGAAAGTGCGCGTCCTGGCATTTAGATATGAAAGGGGAGCTTTTTCCAAGCAACCCTCACTGATTTCTTAGTATCGAGAGGCTGAATTCGCGACAGTTCGTGTGAATAAGGGTGCGGAAGACAGCGCGTGAATACAATGACTTTAGCTTCCTATACAAGTAGTGGGGTAACTGGAAAAGTATCACGAATGCGGAGAAAAGGTGCACAGCAAGCAATTAAGGGAAATTAAATTGGTTCGCTGTTTTCATTGAAGTAGTTATTTTGTTGTATTATTATTTTTACGTTGTTATTTGCCCCACGCTTTGGAAGCCAATTTGAGAAAGGAGTTGTATTATAGTTCAACTGTTGGGGAGCCGAACTTGAAGTAGCTGCAACCGCACGTATGGTACCAGGTAGCCTTCGTCCAAAATTTAAAAATATTAACTTTGTAATTTTTACTGTTTCTTTAAATATTATATATTTATGTTTGCCTCGGCTGCGTCAGTATTATTGTTAGAGACATGGATTTCTTTGAAAGGCGTGGTGCGGCTGAAGAATGTAGGCTTACACAGATTATAATTTTTAATTCACTCCTTTTTATTAATTCTTGACACGATTTAAATTACACTTCACTGATATAGAGAGCTGTAAGGTTCTTTTATTAAATTTTAAACACGTTAACTATTTTTGTCTCACACTGATACGTGTTAAATTTCTCGAGGACGCATCTCGCGTCCGGTTAGGAACACTGTCTACAACCAACTCGTCCAGTTATGAGCGCTGTCTACAAGGAACTAACTAATGAATTTGTAAATTTTGCTCCATTTTAGTTTCTGATTTGCTAATCCTAGTCCAATAGAATACCTTCATTTAACCAAAGCTTTTTCTGGTTGTTGATTGGCTATTTTATAAACTGTCACAAAAATTACATTATTGCTTTCAATAATCACAAGTAGCATTTAAAATTTCAAACTCATTATTGCCTCAACGTTACCTCATTGTTAGCAACTTTTAATCTATTATTCTCACAGCTCCTACATTATTAAATTACGTAATACATTCACATAACATTATTACACATGTATACAATAATATAAACATATACAATGACTGTAATATACACTTTTTATATATTGTTACATACACGTATTGCTTTAAGGCGGGCTGTTATTGAATATATATATATTATATAATTAGACTGAAATCATTTAAGTGTTAAAAATACTGCCTCATCATTCATTTGCAACTGGAATATAATCCATCCTTAAGTACGAGTCATAGCCGGCAGAACATCGAATCTGACACTTCAAGATGGAAAGTCGAGCACCTACACTATACCAAGCGTAACTCCAGGGCTAGTGTCAGACCAGACTCCCCGTTACAAAAACATTAAGGGTATAGAATACTCATACATATCCAAGAAATTGCCTCAAATCACAAAATTATATAGTTACACCTGTTTCCTTTTAGTTTCACTACTTAAAACGATTTGCGATATAGCGATAATCACAAAAGTGGTATTTGGCATTTAGGCTCTAGTTAATTGTAGATTAACCTCAAAACCAGAATAAAAATCTTTCGTCAACGTTTGACATTTTTTAGTTTTGTTGCACTCTTATGCATTGAAATCTGCTCTTTAATTTTACATATAATTTTTCAGTGTAGGGCAGTAGTTATATTTTAAATATACGTTTAAAAGTTTACTGCATCTGCCTTTTTGTACTGTGAATTCTCCAGAAATTCTTCACACTTTGAAGTAGAGTGATGAACTTCAGCCCATCTTTTAGAGAATGTTTTGCTCTAAAAATTGGTATTACTGTTAAGTATGACAAATTCTTATTCTTATACCATGTGGCTTCTTTCTTTACAAATATATACCAGTTTGTATTGTCCACTTTTGTTTGGAACAGCTTTTGTTCAGAAACTGTTGAAGATAAATTTTGGAATGATAAAACAATCTATGAATAATCTTATGTCTCTACTTTATTGTATGAAACCTTTTTGGATAAAAGTAGACCAGTGAACTTAGAAGGCATTCATCTACAATCTGTAAACATTTTAGTCTGATATCTTAAGTGGTTTCTGAGATAATATGTCATGAATTTAGCAGATTTAACTTTGGCGGGGTACTCCTACCCAAAATAAAAATAAAAACATGGGGGTAAAAGTCTTAAACACCTATCATTGAGGACAGACATGTGATTATAAGGGAGGAAGAAGCCAAACTGAATCACAGTGAAGATAACCGTTGTGAATGGAAGGGTTAAGTAGGAAATATAAAATATCCCATTTGTTTTTCTTTATGAAAACAAGTTGGTAACAATTGAGCAAATGAGCAAACAGTTGTTTCAGTGTATAATCTAATACGTTGATGATCTCCCTTTGGTTTTACGGTACACACGCAACAATATTGGAGTCTGAGGGAAAGGGATGGATCGAAATTAAATTCGAATCCGTGGGCGGGAAATGACTACAGAACCCCCAAAGGAAGGGCGACCAAGTGAGGCATGTAGCTGTCTTATACGTTTTGCTTGATTTGTTTACACATTCTCTACCTCCCCGCGTATCCTCTACAAAGGTGGAATCGTGAGTCACTGCCTACCGTTTTCGAAACCCCCCAAGGTCCCGACTTGCTTGGTATGCTAATTGAAGCAGATGAGGGTCCTGATCTGAAGACCTCTCTGTCGGGAATTACCAGCTTCTAAACCTTAAACTCGGTTCCTCGATTTGCTTCGGTGAGTAAGGCTAGAGAAGCGCAAAACGGCAAGTAGTGGGAGGCTATAGGGAATGGGTTTGCAAAGTGACACAGATAGTTTAGAGTAGGGGTGGAGGGAGATGAGGGTAGGTTTGAGCTAAATCCTTGATATCAAGTCGCTGTGCAGCACAGTGTGGCGGTTTGTGTAATGTTGCTCTGCAAAGCCAGGCAGGAGTTGGGGTATTTGGGCGGCTGTTACCCCAAGCAATGGCTGGGGGCCCTCGCCCAGCTATCGATCGCCCAGATTCGGGCGCGACACATGGCGGAGCGAAAGCCTACCTCCCACCCTCCCGGGTTCCGGATGCTGTGTATTGCAGTCGATCAGGGGTCCCGCGGTAACTAAAGACACATCAAAGGCAAGAAGTGATGCGAATCTTCACTCCATCGCGGCGACCCTTCGATGAAGTCGAAACTTCGAGAGAGAAATACAGAAATGAAACATAACATGAACATAGAAGAATAGAAACATATTATCTCTCGGGCTGGAAATCAGTCCAACGAACACTTGTTTCCTTATTCCTTCCTTCCTTCCTTCCCTCCCTTCTTGGTTTCCTTCTTTTATTTTTCCACCGCTAAGATTTGCCCCCTTCAATTCAGAGTGTCATTCAGTGCCTTCCCGTTTCCAAACTGACTACAACGCTGCTCTTAGAGCTTCCTTAAACCTTTTTAAGGCTACATAGGTTGTATGAAAAATTATTTTACAGTTTTTGGGAAAACTAACTCTTTACAATGTTAGTAAAACGTACACACCTGGGTTATAGCGAACATAAAAAATTGTAATAGTGAATTTTGATACTTCGAATATGGGAGGCCCTAAAACAGATATATAGTACATATTTGATATTTTCTTCAAAGATATTCAGTGTATTGTAGTTAAGTGTCACTAGTTTATGTAAAATATTGCAAATAACTTTTACAGTTACTATGAAAATAGATTTAACACAAATGTGTGAATTTCATCTTAGGGATTTAAAACAGAACATGAATTAGAGCCAATAGAAATGAAAGTGAATTCTAAAGCATGGAAGAGTGAGAATGTAGAAAGGATGGCTAACAAAAAAGAATGGATACTTCCACATTGTCACAATTTATCATCAGAGATAAATTTAATGCAGCACTGGCTGGTAATCCAGTTCATCTGGCTGACACAAGAGGACTTCCTTGTTTAGATATTTGAGACGACAGTGAACGCATTAAAAGTTCATCTAAGACATAATATTTAATATCATTGAAACCGATTGGAATTTGTCTCTTGGCGTATGCTAATAGGTTGCAATTCTGACGAAGGGCGTTTGGAGCAGTTAAGACATTAAACAGTATCAATATATGCGTTAAGCGAAATTAATAAAATGAGTGATCGATACCTTTTGGGTAACTGTATAACATATGTATTTTGTAATAAATTCTGTTTCTTCATACCCACATTTTTAGCTGTCAAAATTTTCGAGCACTAGGTTTTGCATGTAAAGACACTTTGATTCAATACACATTGTGTGGCGTAATAGTTCGCTTGTATATTCCGCAAATTTTAAACGTGTAGAAAACGGCGGTGGACAGACCTGTAAAAACTTACACTATCCTCTTCCCGCTTTATTCTCGTATGCGCTTTCCTTCAATATTTTTATTCCTTTTTCCCTAGTTATCGTGCAATTTTAATGAAAATATTTATGTTTTATCTTCATAAAAATGTTCACAAAAGTATATATTATGTTTATTTAATACTACTGGCTTGGCAAAACTAATACTTAATTACAAAAAAATTATTTTTGCTTGAAAAGTCAGCAAACAAAAAAAAATTAATATCTAAATAACTAAATGACTACTCTAAAGACAGTTTATAGGGCTGTTATTTTAGCTTCAAGTTTTACGTTGCAAAGTGCCTTAACATTTTACCAGTATCCCATATAAGATGATTATGAAATATTAAATGTGTTAAAAAGCGTTTATGGTATCAAACTGAAACTTTGAAATTATTTATCTTTGTCATAAAAAGTATGTGTGGAATTGTTTAGCAGGACCTCATTACACACAATGTTAATTTTAGAGGATCCTCTGACCACTGCTGTTTCTGAAAACAAAAATTTTAAAATCCCCACTACGTTCCTCTATCTAGCTTTTAACAATGGATTCTGAACTAAATTGTAACCTATTTCTCAGTTGTATGTGTGAATTACTTAACACACTATTGTAATTGTTAAATTAGGTACTGTTTCAGTTTTGGGTGTTGTTACCACCTATGTAATACTGATATTAAAACTTTAATATTATGTAAATTATTGATGTAAAATGAAATATTCCTTTCTATGCTTCGTTACATTTGGTTTTTTTAGTTACATGCTGATCTACTATTATATGTGCTATCTGTGTTATTGTGAGTAAATATATTAAATTTATTGAAATACATATACCTGAAAAAATAAATAGGAATACCTATGTACATATAATATGTGATCACTCATGACCTATTTGTTAATGCGCCCTTATTAAACAAACAAAATCCTCTTAAAACGTTCAGAATAGTTGAAATAATGAAGCTATGGAGTACTAAATTGAAAGTTTTATTTTTCAGTTACTATACCTATGACAATTCTATTATCAGATCCAAACTTAAAGAGTGCTAATTAAAGTTTGTTGAACGTATATGGTAGATTTAAGGATATAAAACGTGTGTTTACTCGGGAATGGAACAAAAAATATATCGTGAGAAATTCATTAAAGGCAGCAACAGTATATCTAACGAATGTACATAATTATATTGCACTTACAGTATAAGAAGTAATAACCAGTATAAATGAAATTTCCAGATATAGATTACAGTAAGCGAGATAAAATTTTACCCTGTTCACTCTAAGGCAATGCATCACTGAAATTTAGTAAAAATCTTGGCAAAACGACATTTGGATTTTGTGTGTAAAATGATACACTCCAGAATTTCAGAAGTTATCATCACTGCTGGATGCATATGTTTATCTGAGATCAAATTTTTTTTCATTTTAAAATTTCAATTGTTGTTAATATAACCAGAAATGTACGGAAGCATGCAAGTTTAACACTCAAACGTAATCCTTAACTCGTAATTGTGGTGATAGATGTAGTATTGGCTATTCTGCTGCATAATCTCCATATGCCATTTGGAAACTTTATTACAGACGATTTGGTGGAACATATTGTTAGATACACCATTATGTATGAAAAGTAATCTTAAAATTCTTCTTTTCAACTAAACCTTGAAGAGATGCATACCTTCATAGGAATTTTGTATTTGTCTGGATATGTCATACTGCTTCGTAGATGTATGTACTGAGGGAATGAAAATGTACATAATCTAGTACCTAGATCAATGAGGAATGTGTTTAATTAAGTTCTGAATTATTTACATATATGTAGCAATAAAGATCTACCACCATATGATAAAATGGGAGAATTTTGACCTGTTCTAGACTTTAAAGAAAGTTTTCATGCAATCTGCGCTAAACAAAATAAAAGTTTGTTGAATCCATGATTCCCCATTTTGGCCTTCATGGATCCAAATAGTACTTAAGAAATAAAACAAAACATTCTGGTTTTAAAGACTGGGTCCCTGTACGGAAGTATTGTCTACAGACAGACTTTTATCAAGGGCATCAAGAAGTAGATACACGTAGTGAAATGGGACTGGGAGAGACAGTAGTTTTGAAATTTTTCAATGCAATTAAAAATAGTCATCAAAATTTCAAATTTTCTTTGTATTTGGATAATTTTTTTACTAGTATGAAGTTGATAGAAGCATTATCACAAACAAGAATGAAGGCCACAGAAACAGTTCATAATAACCGTGCAGAAAAATGTCCTACTCTAAGTAAAAAAAAAGGAAATTAAGAAAAAAGAAAAAGGATCCTTTCTCTCTAGAATTGACCAGTATTCTCATGTTATTTGCATTACATGCAAAATCAACAGTGTTTTAAATCTCCGCTCAGATGAGCAAGGTGTCAATCCTCTGCAACAAACAAAGTGATATTCCTCTACTGAGAAAAACATTTCTATTCCATAGCCAAACGTCTCAACAAAATATAAAAAGAATATGGAAGGTTTGGACCTCAGCAGTCGCGCTTTGTATAGAATAGGGAACAATGCAATAGATGTGGCAATCCAAGGTATGAGATGCGGGCTCATGTATTGAGATGAATGGCAAGCAGGCACTTCGAAAATATGTTGTGACATCACCAGGATAACTGTCATACCATAGGCAAGTATTTCAGTACCTTCTGGCCTTGATATCTGAGTTTAAACCCAACTTTTTTGTGCAATATACTTTTGACAGCTTTATACCTCCCGAAGTAACCCTAATCATCTTCCGAAATTTGTCCACTTTATTCAACCTCAACCTCTATAAAAAAAACTGATGTGTTGCATTCACATGACCTTCTCTATCCACTATCTCTACCTTTCTATAAACTCTATATACCAATAATGCATCTATTTCAAGTTAATTCTGATATTCGTTTTCATAACCAACTTAGTTACGCGTTTTGCTATCAGTATAAAGGGAATAGCGACAGTCAAATGTTTAAAAGCGGGTCACTGTATGCTGGTCTTGAAATTCCATGCCCTTTCTGTGACTTTACGAGAAATAATGAATAGCTACACCACTTTAAACAAATGACAAAGTATTGCAACATTCCATCCAATAAAAACAGTTATTTAGGAAATGGCCTGATACCACAAAAACGTTATTTGAGATAAATTGCATGCTTTAAACAGATCTACATTTTTTGTAGTATGTTTTGTGTATCCCTTAAGGTTTACTCATTATACAAAACAAAATTCCACAAAATTCCTTCGGAATGAAGAGGTTATTCCCAAAAAATTAAAGTCATGCATTTTGTTTTTCATGGAAATATCCTAAATTGTGGTACTTTTATCAAAATCGTTAGAGCAATTTTTGAGAAAATGAAAAGTATCGAAAATATTTCCATGTAAACATTAGTTTGATGTTGGGAATTTTTCTTGAAAATCTTCGTGTCACATCTTTGAAAGATACTGAACATAAACACCAAGAGGGGTAGTTATCTGGTTTTTCGTTTTTATTAATGCTGTTCACAGACACGCACAAACACACTCGCATACGGATCGTTTTCTAAAAATGCAACTTCTGCTCAGCTACTATAGGGCAAGAAGTTTAAGTACTGCTTAAGCTAGAAATCTATATTATCTGCAAACGGAAGAAATACGCTTCATGGAGTGATCTGCAACAATGTGCAATTCATAATATACTGCTATTAGGGAATTAGTTTCCTTTTCAGTGAGCTACAAGGCTTTATAAGATTCGAACCTACTCGTTACCCAGGTGCTTTCCTCCTTTTCATATTTCAGGTGTCCTTTGTGACAATTGAGATATGCAGACTTTGAATGAAATGATGCGCAAATAAGCCCGAATCCAATTAACTGAGCGTTACCTGGATGAGTCTTGGGGAGCGGGGCGGGGCGGGGGGACTTATTTGGGAAACTCGCCCCGAGCGAGACTCGCACTCGGGATTAAGGCTTAGATGGCAGACCTGCTACCCCACACCATGGAGGTGGATTACACTCATGCGCTCCGGTGCAGTGGGCGATTCTTACGGAACTGAGATTTCGCCCAAAAAAAGACAACGTTATTAAAATAATAGATTTTTAGAAACAAGTACATGCGGCATTTTCTCTTTGAAAATTTCTCCAAAACTTTAAAGGCGTATTAAATATATTCAAATGGTAAATCAGAAAAGTTAAAAAGCTTATACCACGTCATCTTTTACATTTTTTCTGCAACATTCAATCCTCAAGACATATTGTTCCTTCAAATCACCTGTGATCTAATCTTGATTACAACGTTTATGCTTGATCTTCATAAACACATTCATGGCTGTAGTTATTGTTCTCCAATGCCATGGTGTTCGACAAATGTTCTATAGTTTGGTTTCTTTTTTGTTTTACTTTGATTAAAATTCTATTACAGTATTGGTGATTGATGACACAGTTTGAACTTGCCCCGTGGATTGGAAATAGCACGCCTGCCCTCTATACCGTTAATGTTAAATCAGATAAATTTATCACCATTTATATAAAAAACTATTTAAAGCAGCAGAATGAAATTCTTACAGGATGAAGATGCATACCCTTTTAGTTCACTGATATACAATAATATAATAAATTTGTTTATTAAGGAAAATATTACTAGTTCTTAATTGTGCCATTTTATGATTAAAATTTATCAAAAGTATAATTATGTTAAAAGATATCCAGCATTCTTATTAATACCAAAGACGGGCAACAACAGCATGTATAGCTTTTTTTATCATCATACAATTTAATTTATCATTCTTCAATAGCTTCTGAGAAAACGGGTCATTTATGCCAGAAAACGTCATTCACAGATAAAGCTGTTCAAAGCAAAGATGGAAAAAGCGAACACGCATATATTTGAAAAGAAAGAAACAGTGCGGCCTGAGCATACAGTATTAACAGAGGAGAATAGTTATGGGGTCAGTATGGCAAAGAGCTGAAACAAATGACAAAAACATATGGAAAGGTGTCAAAAGAAGACTAAGAGACATCAACCAACAGGAAATAGAATCGGATTGTAAAATTAAACCTTCTCTAAGTCTAGCAAATGAAATAAAATTGAATTGGAGTAAAGAGGCATATTTACTTAACTTAGAAAGAAAGGAAAAATCAGGAATGGCATGGTTTAGACTGGGGGGCTGCAGGGCACAGAAAATGACTGAGGATTCTGGCAGGAGAATCTGTCCATTCTGTGATTTGGATGAGGACTGGGTACATATTTTGGCGGATTGTGCACAGTGGGAGAACCAGCGAACAATTAAAGAAAAATTCTTAAGTCCGTCAAGAAAGAGATTGGCATGTTGGGAGCTACTGGCTGACCAGAGGAACTGGCAAAACATGGGCAACTTTTTGGCTAAAGTGCGCGAAGCTAGGTCAAATTTGTTCAGTTAGACAAAGGTAATTTATCTTTATTTTCCTTTTTCTTGTTCTTCTTGCTTTGTTTTCTTTTTCTGTTGTTCATTTTGTCACCATACTTGTATCTTAAATATGCATGTACCGTCAATATCCCATGCACTAAATACTTGTGTAATAACTTCAATAGTTTGAAACCAACAAAGATACCTTATCTATCTACTTAACAGAAATCCAAATTTCTATAGCAAAACACTTCCCCTAAAGGATGAGCTGAAAATTTGAACTCCAAATGTGTAGGAGTTACAATTTTTTCTGTAAAGTCGTGTAGAATTCATAGTGCAAACTGACAGATGCAATATCATTTTAAAAAATATATTTAAATATCAGAATTTCGCCTATAATGATAACATTTACACCAAATTAAATATGAAATACCAAATAACAGAGCTGCACAAAAAAACTAAAACTGTTATTTGTTGCCAATTTTCACCGTTTGATCTCCTCTTAGCTATAAGACAAATGCCAATTAAATCTCAGCTCAATGCATCCCGAGCTCCATTGAGCACCGTTCTACCCGTTTCCTGCTCGTAACCAGCTGTTCACTTCTGATTGATCTTTGTCACGGTGTTAAAGTGCTTACCTCCATGATGATCTTTGAGTCAGGGGAACATGTGAAAATCACTTGGGAAAAGATCTGGTGAATATGGAGGATGTGAGAAAACTTCCAGTTGAATCTTCTGAGCTCCACCTGGGTTAAGATTCTACTTGGAAGTTTTCTCGTATCCTCCGTATTCACCGGAGCTTGCCCCAAGTGATTTTCTCTTGTTCCTCCAACTCAAAGGTAAGCACCTTTAACACCGATGATGAAGTCAAATCAGTGAATAGCTGGTTGCGAGCACAGGACCCAACCTGGTACAACACTGACTGGGAAAAATGTGTGTCACGTCCCCCAAAATGCTTGAAAAAACCATGTTGAACTATGCAGAAAAGTAACAGTAGGATGGTACAATATAAATAAAATTAATTCAACATGATCAATTGTGTGTTAATTTTTTATTACATAGGGAAACTTACTTATTGAACGGCCCTCTTAAAACAGTTACTAATGAAGTACAGTCGAGTGCACGGAATCATGCCGGTATAATGTGCAGTGGTGTATGCTTTAGAAACATCTTCAACTATGAATTTCTAAGCAAATCTTCGCTCAGTCTTGTAACACGCTTGGTAGAGTGCATCAGAAAACTTTGCTTCATTGAGCAAGTCGGTAATTTGATTACAAACTCTTGACATGATTAGGCACTGACTTGGAATCGAAGCATCACTAAGCGGAAGAGAAATTCCACTAATTAGTGTTAAGTGCTTAGAATTTCAAGCTTCTAATTACGTTACTTCAATTATCTATCAAAGTTTTGACCTCAACCTGGAAAATTAAAACATACGTGTTTTTACGTAACCTTTTTAGACGGGAGGAATACATTTCGCTACATCCTTGCAATTATTTGTTTATAATGTAATTCTGTGGAGCTTTTTGTAAACGAATAATTCTATAAGTGCGAGAGTTTTCTAGCATGCTATGTTCTTAAGCCTTATACAAGCAACGCAAAGCTTAAAGTAAGATATCCTGGCTTTTTAAATGAATAATGGGTACTCAGTACTAAATTTCACAGTTATAGAAATTCCTACTAAATTATAGCACAAAATAAATGCTTATTGCTCCAAGTACAGAAGTGTGGAAGTAAAAATTCAAAAAGAAATGAAAATCGACTGTCGTGTGAAATGCCACACGCAATGAAAAGTTGTTTAGTTCAATAGATCTTTAAATATTGCATAATATTCCACAAACATAGCTCTTTACAATCAAAGATTGCAGTTTTCCCAGGAAAAGTAATCAAGCATATAACATTTGTAATCTTTTAAAAATATATCTTGTATTAAAGGAATAAAACTACAAACCCAGAACTAGCATTGATATCAAGTAAAGTTGTTTGGATCTTCTCATCCACTCTCAAATAGCATATACTGAAAAGGAGCAGGCTGATAATGATTTTCCAATATAGATAATTCAACAAAATACGATTCTACAGTAATAGTTCTGCTCTGCACACTTCTTAAAAACCTTATAATGTTAGAATAAATACATGGGTGCAGCTGGCGCCCCCCTGTGGGCTTACACATTCCCTGGGAGCCCGGGACCCGAAGACCGCTAAGGACGAAGGTTTCCTTAGAGCATCCTTTTCCCCTGCCTGCACACGCCGGGACTTTCCGCCGACACTTGTAACCTTGAAACAGACCAAGCAGAAGAAAGGTGAATAGAAACGAGAATTGAAATGAAATGGAAAGACAGGAAATTCGGGGATGTAATGATTCTTCCCAGCATTCGTCTAGCCACTCGGGGGAAAATCCAAAAAACCTATGGATCAGGAAGGTCGACCGCGGGAATCGAAACCACGACCTCCCGAATGCGGGCCGCAGACTTTACCGCCTGAAACATCCCACTCGGTTACTGCTGTTTAACCCGTTAGAACGCTAGCTTTCTGCGTCCGAGGTTTGCGGGTTCGAACCCGGCCCAGTAAGATGTCTTGTGTAGTGTTTATATTTCTTGGCATGCAAATTTAGTCTAGAGAACCAACCTCTAGCTATGTTGACAGTATCCGGGCTGCCTCATAAAGACATTAAATACACCTAATTACGTATTAACATAGGATGAGCCATATCGGTTAATGGTTTAACGACTGAAATGGATGCGGAAATGAGATCTAAACGCTTAAGCTAAACCATGCTCATTTTAAGAACTGTAGAAATATCCAAACTACGGATCTATTGTTATCCCCATGTCACGACGGTGCGTTTATGCTCCTGCATAACTTAGGAAAGACAAACAAATCATAATTTCAGCTTATAGACACAGATTAAGAATACTCGATACTGAATTTTCAAGTAAATTTCGAAAAAAATATTTAACTTTCCAAAGGAAAAAATCCTAAAATATTTTTGTATTGCACTTTTGAACATCTAAAAAGCCATATTTAAATGTGAGTGCAAATACGCGTGACATTTTAAAACTTGATTTTCTCCATATCTAGTTTCCATACAGTTTTGTAACTTTAAAATAACCCTGGTGATGCACTTTTAATAATTTTCGTTATCCGTTCTTTGAAGGAGAATTAAAAGGCCTAAAGAGCCATTTCTTGCTGTTGAGGGTAGTTAGTGTAGTGTTTTTATAATTGAATACGTGATTGATTTTGAATGAATTAAAACGGTCATATATATTTTTTTTGGACGAAAGTTTTAATTTTACAGAAATTTAATCTTTGCATGTAATTAACTATATTCGAAAAACAACGCCTAAAATCTTAACATTTTCAAATACTTATGTCGGTAGCATTTTAAATATCACTCGGTTTGCGTGTTTTGAAAATTATTGTTGAAGTTTAGGTACATAGGACCACGAAAATTAATGTTCGATTATAATTATTTTGGGCAAATGTGTGATAATTACAAATACGCTCGTTGAAATTTACAGATATTAATATTTTCAGAAAAGGGCGCCCGAGTAGCGCAGTGGTTTCGTTTCCGGCTCTCGTACTGAGGGTCCGGCGTTCGATTACCGACTCTGGAGTTGCGATTTTAAGTCGACCCTATCCACCCCTTGACCTCTGACTTGCTCATGTAAATTGTCCTCACGTCCCAAGTCCAATCATTCCGCATCATCGTCATCACCCTACCATCGGAGGCAACGGATTTCACCCAATGGGTGCATCCACCTCAGAAATGGATCCGTCATCGCTTGGTGGAAAGAGGTATCCCCGGAGGTCAGAGGCCATATGGAGAGCGTTAAAAAACGACGACATTTTTAGAACAGAACACCCTTAAAATTAAAGAATATTAGACACTCTTTTGAAATCCTTCATGCCCAGAATAAATATTTTCAAAATATTTTCTTCATATTAGCAGAAAATTCAGTAACATAATCTTGCTTTCTTATGGTAATCCTGACTATTTTAGTACCCCGTGACTGCACAACATTGCTTCCCTATCTGTTATTACATTTTAAAGCTTTGATATTTTTTACAACGGCGGGGTAAGTTAAGTTAAATAATTAATATTTTCGTCATAAAAAACAAGTACATGCCTTTAATTCACGCTTTCAAAGTTTGCGATATTTTCTGATACGGTTTCAGTGCGTAAAACCGTTCAGAAAGGGAATTGGACACGCCTCTCTATTATGAAGCTGATAAACAGAGAAATATTCAGAGCCATACCCAGAAGTTGGTATTAGAATCACTGCGCCTCAAATTACCTGACTTCCCCTTTCCTGGATGATGAACTTTCAGAAAATATTTCACACGGGATGGTTATGCAAGAGACACGCTGTCATGAACCACAACGTTGGACTAAAAGTGACTTCATGCGTAAAGATATACCCACACATGCTGGTGTGTTTCTGTGCAACTTGATGGCTTAGTGTGCAACACCAGCAACGTGCACTTGTCAAAATGGTAGTCAGAATTAAAGTAGAGGTACTCGCAAACCGCATATAGCTAGACAGATGCTCTAGTACAACGTATTTATACATATAGTTAAACCGTAACTACAATGTATCTGTTAATTTTCGATGTTGGGTGAATAACTAATGCTAAATCCGTATGATGTAGTACCTGAAGCCAAAAGTCAGAAATATAAAATTGTTTTTGGTCAACCACACTGTAATACGCTGATTTACATGTGACGTAGCTGAACTAAAATGGCATCCAATATACTTCAGCGACTCCTTACCGTCCCATTCGATATTGGGCGTGAAAGACCGGTAATTTTGCTCAGAGGCCTCTTTATCAAACTTGAGGTTCATTTACGTGCCGTAAATCTACAACTCGGGACCACCAGCTTTACTTCCCTTCCGAAGGAAGCCATGCTAAGGCCCGAAAAAATCCATCGCCCTCCGCCAGGTTTTTCATTGTGCAACTGTACATCCCACTATCGCCTTGCCCGTCACTGTCCTCTGGTCCTAAGCCTTAATGACGTTAGGCATGTCAACAAAGACAGTGGCGCCCTCCTCCAAGCGCATTCACTTCGTGGCCGACTAGTATAATGTAATTGTTATTAATGCTCCTGAAAAATTCCGATTACTTACAATGAAAAGAATAGGGGGGAGAGGGAACGGAAAGAAGGGAGAGGAAGAGAGTAATACAGTAAGAGAGTGATATAAATGAGAAAATTTGAGAGAGAACCTGTGCAAGAGAGAAAAAAAGAGGGTGAAAGAAGTACTTCCACAGCTACGCGAACGGAATTGTAGGTTTTACAAGTATAAAAATAAAACTGTTGTTCCTTCTAAATGAATTTACGAAACTCAAATCTCAATTGGTACTAAACCTCTGATTAAACATGGGAAAATTGCTTACAGCAAAATAATTAAGTCTATAGATAAGGGGTGGTCTTGAAATAAAATACCATATACCTACTGAAGTTTAACCCCCTCACTGGATACTCACCCCTTCAAACTAACCTCAGAACTTGGGTTATGTATATGAAGAAAGTAATGGCGAGATAAACTACATAATGTTTAAAGAGTAGACAGTATCGAAAAAATGAAGTAATTAGTATGAATTTTGCATTCAGCTTGAATAGACGTTTAGTTTATGATTAAACAAATCATAAAGACCTGTTTTAGTCACAGGAATGTCACATGCTGGCTCATAAATTTAACTTACCCTTAGTTTATTATATAAAATATAATTAATTTTGAGTTATTGTACAATAGGGGGAGCATAATCTCTCATATTTAAACCTTACTCATCACGACCAGAGTATGATCGTTTGTTTATCGCTTAATATAGATACTTTACAGTTCGTCTTCAGCGACACAGTCCATCGGTGGCGAAGTTCTGAAAATCGCTTACTACTTTGTGAACAATCAATTGTGTTACATATTATAACTTTCGTAGTAGAATCGGACATCGATATAGAAAAAGTTTTCCATTACCGGGCATCACAAAATCATGAGTTGAGTGTTCCTTATTACTATTATTATTTTATTATTTAGCTATTTAGAAAGTATTGACATGTATCGGCCTGTGCTTTGCATGTTCATTACTGTAATGTCGTTTGCTGTATCCTCCACGTGCTAAGTGATACGTGCTAAATTGGGCGAACAAATTTAGCCCAAGTGCGGAACAGTACATCTTGGTATGTGTGTGCATGAGGACTAAGGTTGAAAGAATCATGGTTTCTTTTTAGTACATAAAAAGCTGATAGGATGCTATTTTAAACATTGAAATTGGAAGGTAATACTTGCTCCATAAGGATAATACTACATTTCAAAGTTGTTATTCGCTACCCCTCCATTTTTTCATTATTTACTTCTATTAACTTTTTATGCCTGTTGCACACGCACATGGAGTTAAAATAACAAAAGGTTTCACCCTTTAAATTACTAAACTTACCTCATTCTGGACATGCTTTACAACAGCACTTATGTCTATCATAAAATTTTTTATGAAAAACTATACTGGGCGCGTAAAACATGTGCAACAAATTGCACAGTAAAAAGGCAATTCCAAAATAAGCATTTTGAGGATAGCAGCAAATGGTCGCAAATGTCTTTTACTGCGCTGCATGCGTCAACATTAAATCCGTCATGTTAGAATTTGTGGCGTGTCAGATGTAAACAAAACACTCAGTATCCACCCCTTACATTGTTATAGGACACCACTTAATGTTTATCTTAATCCCCACCTTTCCCTTCGCCCCTGAGACTGAAACCGACCTCTGTTCATAGGTTAATGCTTATGTGTCAGATTTTTTACTTCATACCAATATGAGACGGACTCATCCAGGGGCTGGTGTGGAACCGTCGCTACGGAACATGCCTTTCAGCTACTGAGTTTGCGTGCTCCTCTCCTTTCGCCGTTCGCCTAGGTCTTACGTTTCTTCACAGGTAATGCGTGTGTGTTGAACTTGAATTCGAAACAATAATAGTTTGACTCGCTCAGGGTTAGTGTAACAAAAAACAATATAGAAAACAAAACCATAGACACGTTTTCACATACTCGACTGTATACGTGTGAGTTAAATTTCATTTTGACTGGCAAATGATGTTGGTTGATAAAGTTACATTTCAATTATGTTCATACAGCGCTCCTGTTATTAAACTGCTTCTGCAACCCCATGCTGCTAACCTCATAGTGCTTATTTTGGCACTGCCCTTCCACTCTACAATTTTCTGGATATTAAACTGGATAATGATCACGACTTTAACCAGTACATTACTGTATTAAAGTAAAGTTAAAAACGAAAGCTAATGAAGAGGATCATTACTGATAGGAGGGCATAAAGTATTCCAACCAAGTTCGCAAACTTTATCTGCAAGTTACAGGTTGATAGCATCGTTTGTGTTGGAATGAAATGACTGTAATAAAGCCATCGTGTTGGCAATAAAACCTGCGGCCGCATATAGATATGCGTTTATACTGTCTTCGAATGGCGTTATTTAAAGTAAAGTGTTAGATGTCAAGTAGCTAATTATTTCCCTCTTTCTGTGTATTCAACCAGGTGAATCAGATTTTGAGTTTTATCCCACGCATTCTTCTGTTCTGAGCATTTGGTTTGTGCGTCGCTATGCTATAAAACGTTGGTCCGTCCTTCAGCTCGACGATTCTCTTCCACGTAGAAAAGAAAAGTTTTTAGCGAGAAGCACTAAGCTCCCCCTACTCCTCTCTTCTCTTTCTTGCCCTTTCTTCGGTGTCTCCACCCCTTCTTTAACGTCTTTTCCACCTCTAACGTTCTTTTCTCTCTCGTTCTAAGTCCAACTTCTCATACTGCCCCTTCACATACATATACATACAGCCGCACAAAAAGCTTTTTGCAAGTCAACTATAGTAAATTTGTGCTGACTTAGAAAAATCCAAATCCCTAGATGTACTTCTTCGCCCCTCCTGCGTCTTTCAGGCGCCAGTATGCGCAAACGCTTGCTCCTTCCTTCAGCCAATATTCTCGAGTCGTTTTCTTCTTTTTTGTTTCAATAGACTTGGCGCGCAACCTACTCCTAGCATTGATTTCGTCGTAGAAATACATTATGATTAATAGCTTCTGTCTTATCTTTCTTTCTCCGAATTTACATATAAGCACTCGGTTGTATGCAGTCGCGATAGAGATCTTTGCTCTGGAGGGAATGGAGAGGGCACATCTTGATGAAATTGAATTACGTCCTTCCCTCTTTGTTATTCATTTTCTGTATCTGAACTTTAGCTTCGCGCAGGATACAGCATTCGCAATGAAGTGATTGGGTAATCAGCCGTCTTCCTTTTCCGTAGGGCACCCCAAGATCTGCTGCAGTTATGTCGTCACTGACGCGAGGGTGGTGTTATCCGAAACTCTTAATTCAGTCTCTATCTACTAAAGTGATTCAAAGGAAAATGTAATTACGGTAGCAGATGGTTGTTAATTCCCGTTATTAAATGTTGTTTAGTCGAATATCAGGGTCTGCTTACTCTCTAAGAAAAGGTAGATAAACAGATAAGGTATCTTTATTGGTTTCAAATTATTGAAGTTATTTTACAAGTATTTAGTACATGGGTCATTGACCGTACATGCATATTTAAGATACAATAGGATGACAAATTAAACAACAGAGAAGGAAAACACAACAAAAAGGAACAAGAAAAAGGGAAATAGAGTTAAATTACCTTTGTCTAACTGAATAAATTTGACCTAGCTTCGCGCACTTTAGACAAAAAGTTGCCCATGTTTTGCCAGTTCTTCTGCTCATGCCAATTTCTTTCTTAGGAATTTTTCTTTGAGTTTAATTGTTCGCTGGTTCTCCCACTGTGCACATTCCGCCAAAATATGTACCCAGTCCTCATCCAAATCACAGAATGGGCGGATTCTCCTGCCAGAATCGTCAGTCATTTTCTGTGCCCTCCAGCCCCTTAGTCTAAACCATGCCATTCCTGATCTTTCCGTTCTTCCTATATTAAGTATACAGGCCTCTTTACCCCAGTTCAATTTTATTTCATTTGCTAGACTTAGAGAAGGTTTAATTTTACATTCCGATTCTATTTCCTGTTGGTTGATGTCTCTTAGTCTTCTTTTAACACCTTTCCATATGTTTTTGTCATTTGTTTCAGCTCTTAGCCATACTGACCCCATTCCTATTCTACCCAACCTCTTTCCAAATCAGCTGCCCAAAACTTAGGAGACAGGTTTTCTCTCTGGTATTTATAACATTTGGATCGTAGTTTGGAGTTATCCCCCTGCATCAGCCTCGGCCAGTACTTCACTGCTCTTCTTTTGCCGTGTATTGTGTCTTCATAACATCCCACCTCCCTCAATACCCCCGAATTTGATGTGCCTTGTGAAACTCCAAGAACTCTTTTCCAAAATGCTACCTGTGTTTTATTTACATGCTCTGCTCTTTCCCATCCCCAGATTTCACTTCAGTATAACAAAACCGGCCTTATCATAGAGTTATACATTTTTCTAATGTATCTACAGGTACATCCGGTATCCGCGAGACGGTACGAAATAATTCATTTAACTTCCCTCGTGCTTTAGAGTTAGTTACTGATAGATGTTTGTTCCATTTTCCTTTCATATTAAACATTACTCCTAAATAGGAGAAATGTTTAACGTTTTGTAGTTCTGGCCCCTTGTAATACCATTTCTCATCCCTGCCGAGGTATTACTTGCAGGTTCATATGCCAACTTGGACCAAGCGCCAAAATGAAAGCTGTAAAGTTGTATAGTCCAGTGCATGGAAATGCGTCGGTACTTTGGTTTCTTATAGTGTTTTTCTTTATATAATATTGGCAGAATCTGCTTGTCATATCTGTTCCGTTCATCCCTGGGTGAGCCAATAATTTATTGGTTTGAATTCAAGTCCGTCACACACTCATTAGCCTATGAACAAAGGTCAGGCCTAAGTGAGCAGTGAATGGGGATGAGTACGGAAACATTCACCTGCATGCCTGGAAGGGGTGCTTTGCAACATCACACACCAGCCCTGGATGAGTCCGTCTCGTATTGGTTTAAGGTCAAATGTCTGATAGTCAAGCATTAACCTATTAATACAGGTCGGTTTTGGGCTCAGGAGCGAAGGAAAGCTGAAGTAACACCAACATTAAATGGAGTGCTAGAACCAGGTAAGGGGTGAGAAATGAGCTTGCCAGAGGTGACTTATGTTTCGTTACTAACCTAAACTACTGTGCGTCATATCGGCAGGATTCTATGCACTTGTCTGTACTTTATTCAGCCACAACGAATCGGAATTCTGTGTGATCAAAGAATGTTGTTTCAATTAAAACTACGCAAAAATACAAGAGATTGCAAATGAGACCTTTTTTATTTTTTTATTTATGGACGCTCTTTAACTGCTGTGGTCCTTAGCGTCTCATTCTATATTGGGCGTGAAAGACCGGTAATTTGGCTCAGAGGCCTCTTTATCAGGCTTGAGGTTCTTTTACGTGCCGTAAATCCGTGCCAAGGATTTTTACGCCCGAAAAAATTCATCGACCTCCGCCGGGTTTGAACCCGCGACCTTGGGAACTAGAGGCTAGCACTGTACCACTAGTCCACGGAGGACGACACGAATGAGACTTCAGATAATTATGAATCAAGGAAGTTTAGACCAATCGTATATATATTGCATTGAGAGTCCCAAATAAATCGCTCATTTATGTCCATTGTTTGGTCTTCAAACGATATTAATGAAAAGTGAATTTATTAAATGTTGCTTTGTGTTCTCCCTATTGCATGAAACTGAACGAAACCCTGCATATGCGAGCGGTTTTACGTTACCATTCACCACAAATGCGTTGCTGGCACCCAAAACAATACCAAAACTGGACATATATCTTCAATAAGCATTATGTTTCTCTTAATGATGTATATGTAATAACATTTTTGTGTACAATAGCACTTTTTCACAATAATACGTGTTTTGAACACAGTATTTAAAACCTTTTTATCACTCAGAATTTTCAAATTGATTACTTACCATATATTTATTCTCTAAATTAGCTTTTAAATTCATAATATCAACAGTGTGAAAGTTAAATCTTGTGTCGAGTTAAAATTTTAACGTTTTTACTCGCCTTCAATGATTTCAGTCGCTGCTTTGTCGTTGTTATAGGTTGAATTCACAGACATGGAACACACTACGGTTTATTTTATATGCTTGCTCCTTGGACATTCGGCACATCGGTAATTGAAAAAATACATCGCATTTTCTGTTACGTCTTAAGTTTCACCAAATGGAAGATTGCAAATCCAGCTCTTCTTTTATAAGCTTCAGAAGTGTTCCCTGCTGTGTTTCATAAGGATCAATTTCTGAAAGCAATTTACATAAAATGACAGACACGAAACTCTCTCACATGTCATACACAACATTCTGAATGTACGTTCGGCTACTTTGTTCAACGAAATTAATGTTATTTATTGTCTTCTTCTCTGCCTCTCAACAGCAGAAACGGTCGTACCGGGTGTTGGTGACATTTCAAAGTTTTCTTCGGGAGTTACAACCTTGCTGAAGAACCAAGGGCATTTAATTTCCATGAACAGCGTCACCGTATTTCTTCTGAGTAAAAAATGTTTAGTGAGTAACATCGCTGATATATTTATCGCATTCAGTCACTGGCCTTAAGGTTTACAATAACATGCGTGAAGCTAACAACTCTCCATTATAATTATATGTTAGAGGGTCGGAAGGCATTGTGTCATAGGCATTTATTTAGATACTTAATCTCCGAGAGGAAACGATGAGTGGTAGGAGCCGCACAGGGGCTATGCAATCAGGAGTGATTCCCCGCTATATAAATTATAGGTCCGTAACATTTCCAAGGTACTGAACGGTCTCCATCTGCGCTCCTTGCACACCCAGGCCGGGGGCTACACAAGTCTCCCGCGACAAGGGAAGTGCTGTCCCAGAAAAGGTTAAAAAGGGAATAATCTTACAGCTGTCACAGACATACGTACACAAATCAAATGCCTACGAGGCAGCAATACTATGGAAAGAGTGATGCGACAGAATCGCAAGGAAACAAAAATTTTAGGATTCATTCGAACGACACACCGTTCGCAATGGCAGATAGAACATCATTAATAAGCTTTCTTGACACAGGGAATTAAACCCGGTACCTCATGAACCCAGTCAGATATTCCTGAGCCAACCCGCTTAGTTCTGTTGTACAGTGAATGCATGAAAACGCCCGATATAATATGCAGTGGTTTATGTTGGTGCCACACCCAGCCCCCTTTTCCTCTGCTCCTGAACGTGAAATCGACCGGTGTCATAGATTAATGTTTGAATGCTAGTGTTTTGATATCAAACCAATACGAGGCGGACGCATCCAGTAGGTGTTATGGGCTGCCGTTGCGAAGCATGCCTTCCAGTGATTCAGGTGAAATATTTCCGAGCCCCCCCCTTTCGCCGCTCACTAGGCCTGATCTTTGTTCATAAGTTAATGTGTGTCGGACTTTAGTTCAAACCAATAAGAGATTGACTCATCCGGGGCTGATGTGGAACATACAAGGAGATTCTGCCAGCACAAAATAAAGTAAAACATTATAAAAAAGCAGAAGCACCAACACGCTTCCGTACACTGACTGTACCAAATAAGCTCTGTGTTCTAAGTTATAAGATAATTGGGTTAACTCATTGAATTGTAATATGCATGTATATATAAACGTATTATCAAATGTTATCGATTGTAATGTTTAAGAACATTTTAATCCCGTGCTGCCTGAGTTGGTTAAGGTGTTCCAGAAGCCTTGGTATCAAGAAATTTATTTCTGTTTCAAAATAAATGTGAGCGGCACCGTGGCCGAGTGGTTAGACTGCTAGCCTCCAGCGTTCGATCCCAGGGAACCGTATGTGGGATTTGTGGTGGACGAAGCAGCGTCTGGGCGGTTTTCTACGGGTACTCCTGTTTGCCCTGCCGTTATTCTACCAATTGCTCCATCATCACCTTTCCTTTTATTCATTTCACCGCCATTTCGTATCATATCCTTCCTCGCTCTCATACCAGGCTTCGGACTGATTCTTCTGTCTGCTTCCTGACAGGCGTCTGACCCTAGGAATTGGCTTGTAAGCCCTGCAATCGGGAAAGGTAAACCGAGAAAGAGGAAAATAAATATTGCTTTAATGAGTTAACCGCGAAACCCCGATTCCTACCCCGCAAAGTATTAGTGAGGTAGTGGACGAAATAAGGTGGATATTACTTTCAGAAATCTCTATTTTAGTTATCTACATGAGTTGTAAGTTAAACTGCAAAGAACTGCAGCAGTGGAACCATTAGTCTTTTGGAAAGATTTCCCTAAGGATGAATTCGGTATGTTCAGCACACTCTTGTGCAATATTTTCTTATCTCTGAGTTGTCCATGCAAGACAGCGATTTATTATAGACTCCTTTCACAAAGGAACGCGGGTTATGCCCCGACCGATCAGTTTATCCCAGCAACAGCTACTTGCTAGAATAAACCTAGTAGAAATAAAATGAAATATTTTCAGACGCCAGAACAATATCATTTAACATCATTACATAACTGAATTCGCTGTTCCAAGGACTATTCAATCTGGATAGAAGTTTAACGTTAAAAACTCGATATTTGTGGCGTACATCTCCTACTGTTCTGGGCGTGCCACTGGGGAGTGAGAAGCTGGACTTACTTCCTTTCAGAATATCCTGGGGAGCTATAAATAATCGAAGCCCAAACATCCTGCAATTCCATAGACCGTACACGTTCGGAGATAGGAACAATTTAAGTTTTTATTCCCTGTCGGAATATAGCCTGAACTCACCCTGTTGTAATGAATTACCAGTCGTAGGATAACAGAACTAATATAAAGTCAGGTGAGTGAAATGTTTCTAGAATGGTAATGCCTAAATGTGTCTGTTTGCTATTAAAAGCCATTTTCGTGGATTTGCTTTTTGTTTATTGAACCACTCGAAGGTGATGTTTTAAAGAATTTATTACTTCATATTGATACCAAAAGAGGTTCCAGGGTGATCACCATAACTTGGTAGTAATTCTGATTATATAGACTTAATTATTTTATAAAGATAAATGTGATGTTACCTATAGTATTGCATTCCGCCCAAAAATTCGGTACCGAAATTTCACCGCAAATACACGTTTTGAGGCCCCTCTGAATGCAAAAAATGAGTTTTTGGAAAAAGGTCTATGTGTGTGTATGAACAGCATAAGTCAAAAACGAAAAGTCGAATAAATACCAGACGTGGTATTTAGGTTCAGTATCTTTCAAAGCTGCGACGCAGAGATTTTCAAGAAACTCCCCCCCACCTCAGACTGTCATTTACATAGAACATTTTTCGTAAATTTTGATTTTCTCAAAAATGACTCAACTTCTTCTTATTTCTCTGTTTAACCTCCGCTTATGTAGGACTTACACCCCCCCAGGACTTACAGGCAGGTGCCTGGGGTCAGAGGCCCGTCGATGAGCAGACACTCATGGATTAGACAGAATATCCAGGATGGGTGATCAGCCCGATGCCTGGTATGGGAGGAAGGAAGTAGATGAAACGAAATGATGGTGAAATGGATGAAAGGAAAGGTGATGATGGAGCAGTTGGTGAAATGAATGGTGGGAGAGACCGGAGAACCCGGAGAATACCCGCTCAGACGCCCCTTTGTCCACCACAAATCTCACATGCGGGTCCCTGGGATTGAACCCGGGCCGCCTCGGTGAGAGGGGAGCGGTTCTAAAATTACTCTTAACGATTTTAATTAAAATATCATATGTTTAAGATGTTTTATGGCAAATGAAATGTATATCATGAATTTGCTGGGAATATACCCAAAAGTCCTTTTTATTCTGAATGACTTTTGCTTAACTGGAAAATGTAATAGAGAGACAAAGTGTTATTACACAAAAAATGTTGATCTTGTTAAAACACACAATTTATGTCATATACATTTTTTGTCGTGTGAACCATTACCGAGATATTCCTTGTTATTTGTTTGAATTTTACAATACTTATACTTTTTCTCAAATAGGAATTCGTAATTCGTTTTTTTATGTCCTGGACACGCAAAGAGAATGGAATGCTCCACGTGGCAACCAGCTCTTATAAGATTTGACTATCGCTTAAGGCCTAACACACTCCCCGTGCTCCTACAAGAAAACTAGCAATAAGTTTTTGCAAATGTTTATCTCGATTAACGTGAAGTAGGTGGAGAATAAGCGTTTGTAAAATTAGTATGTACAAAAGCAGATAAGGTCATGTGAGTGAAACACATCGGTTTTTTTTGTGTGTGTAACAGGTACTCAATACGCTGAGTAAAATAGCATATTTTTGAAGCGGAAAACGTACATATGTAATAATTCTTTCACTTCTCAGCCTAAATGTACTATCCAGAAACAATGAGTTCCTTAGTTGAGTTCAAGTACACACTACATAAAACGGGTCTTCTTGTTTTCTTGATCAGAGCGACCATTTCTCTGTAAATATAAATCTTAATATCTTACGGTATATATTCTTATAGTGTAGCAGATAGATTAACTACAGCTAAAACATACGCCAGTTGTAAAAGCACGATGAACAAATGTTATGTAATGCTAGGCTGTTTCGTTAACGCCTGAAGGCAATCTGGAAGAGATGCTGTTCGTTCTGGTTTTAGTACATATGGGATTATACTTGCTGTTTTAGTGCTGCGGTTACATACGTGCTGATTCGGCTCTCACAATAATTCGAATGCCTGGTTAAGATAGATACAACATAAATGTTTAAATAGACGTATAAGTACATGATAAAGCCCGTATTCGAGGGAAGTCTCAGAAGTACCCGACCTGACGTATATATAGCGGTGATTGTTTCAAATAAATGACTATGGTAGAAAATAGCACCCTTATAAAGCTTAAGTTTGAAGTTTGCCGATGCTACGTTGTTTAGTAATTGTTTGGCATCCATTAATAGTGAACTCTCTCAGCAATTTGTAAACATGGATAAAACTAACCATCGCTATGTGATACAATACTTTCTTTTGAAAGGTCTTAGTCCAACTAATATTAAAGCTGAGCTAGATTCTATTCTGGGGGAGTCTGCTCCTTCGTTTACAACCCTAAATATTGGGTGGCCGTACGAGCTGCCAAGACGAACATCGCAGTGGTCGACCAAATGAGGTGACCACGCCAGAAATTGTGAAGAAAATCTACAAAATGGTATTGGATGACCGTCGACTGATTGCGCGAGCTAGCAGACATCGTAGGCATTTAAAAAAGTGCTGAACATCGCACACTAACTGAAAATTTAGACATGAGAAAGCTGTGCGCAAGATGGGTGCCACGTTTACTCACAATGGAATAAAAGCAGCGTCGTGAGGGTGTTTCAGGAGTGTTTGGCGATGTTTCGCTGCAATAAAGCCGAGTTTTGGCGTCGATTCGTGGCCATGAATGAAATATAGGTCCATCGCTTCACACCTGAGACGAAGGTACGGTCAAAATAGTGAATTGAAAGGGGAGAATCGGCTCCAAAGAAGGCGAAGACAGTTCCATCTGCAGGCAAGGTCATGGCGTCAGTTTTTTGGATGCGCGTGTGATAATTTACATTGATTATCTTCAAAAAGGAAAGGCAATCAATGGCGAGTATTATGCAAACTTATTGCAGTATTTGAATGATGAAATCAAGCAAAAACGGCCGCATTTAGCGAAAAAGAAAGTTCTGTTTCATCAAGACAATGCACCAGTTCACACATCCATTATCGCCATGGCCATAATTAATGGGTTAAAGTTGGAATTGCTTCCTCGTGCACCCTATTCGCCAGACTTAGCCCCTCTGATTATTTTCTGTTTCCAAAGTTGAACAAATGGCTTGGTGATGAAAGATTTGCCAACAATGAAGAGATGGAGTTTGCAGTTGATGGCTATTTTGCAGAACTCGACGGTTCTCACTATAAATAGGGTATCGAAGCTATTCAACATCGCTTGAAAAAGTGTATCGAGCTGAAAGGAGACTATGTAGAGAGATAAAGCTGCTTTTTCCCAACATTTTTGTGTTTTGTTTGTTAGGTCCGGTACTTCTGGAACAGCCCTTGTACTATACCATCTCCTGCGTGACTTTATGCATAGTAACTGGCAAATGAGAAAGTTATTGCAACTGATAGACGACCCACATAAAAGTAATACTTTTGCATTTAAACCGCCTTGTAGTTTCTTCTCTACCACGATTTCCTTTCCATCATTTCACTTTCATTTCGCTTCCTTCCCATCTTGCAGGCGTGTTTCTAAGTTTCGTGGCGTATGGCGGTGCGAGACAGATAGCGCGGATGCATGCTTAATGAAAAGAGCATTCCGCGTGTACAGCAGAGGGCTGCCTGGTTGGTGGGTCGTTCATCGCCCTCTCTCGGCAGCTCCAGCAGCAAGATGGGTCTGCGTGCTTGGAAATGTTAGGGACGTCCGCGCGTCTCTGTGGCTTGTCTGCCCTACGGCCTGTAGCCCTCCTGTGATTCCTTCACCTCATCCATTCCTCTTAGAGGGTGGTAGCTGTAATAGATCTTGTAGGTAGCAGTGTGCGAGATGTTCCCCTCCATTGCATCAGCTATACCTATATAGGAAAAGAAATTAAATTGAGTTTTATTTATGGACGCTCTTTAACTACTATGGACATTAGCGTCCCCATTCCATATTGGGCGTCCAAGACCGGTAATTTTGCTCAGAGGCCTCTTTATCAGGCTGGAGGCTCTTTTGGGTGTCGTAAATCTACGACACGGGATCACCGGCTTTACTTTCCTTCCGAAGGAAGCCATGCTAAGGATTTTTACGCCCGGAAAAATCCATCGCCCTCCACCGGTTCTGAACCCGCGACCTCGGGAGCTAGAACCTATATAGGAGTATATTTAAACCACCTTCGTTTTAATCCATTAAACAATTTTCTTTTAAATGCAGAAGCTATTAGAGGGCTTTTATTCTAAAATTATCATCTTGAAACTGTGAATCCTGATTTAAGCAGCTCCAGTAAATAAAGTTTAATAGGGTGAATGGAAGTCTAGTTTTGGTGAGTTTCACATCGAAAGCCTGATACTTAAACCTATGCAGCGATTTTGTTGTGTTAGTATTAAACGCCATCTGTGCCAAGAACTAGTGCGTTTGGAAATTTAATCAACTTAAATGCTGTTCAGGATTCCAAGAAAATCCTGCAATTGGGAATAGGGGTTTTATGGAAAATAAGAAAGTAAATAAGGGTGAACGGTCCTGTCAAGCCGCGATTCCTTCTGTCGGCAATGCTGCATTTTTTCGATGAAAATAGAATGGAAACTTCGAAGTGCTTAAGAATATGGGCTATGTGTTTAAATTTAATGTTATAGTAC
This sequence comes from Deroplatys truncata, assembly GCA_030765065.1. Classification (NCBI taxonomy): domain Eukaryota; kingdom Metazoa; phylum Arthropoda; class Insecta; order Mantodea; family Mantidae; genus Deroplatys; species Deroplatys truncata. Next base: position 42,614,013 of record CM060990.1, read on the forward strand.
TCTGTATGAGGAGTAAAAACATCAGGAGGTTGTTCAAGCAGTAAGCTTCAATAACGGTTTGGTATGGTTTAGCGCAAATATAATAGACTGTTCTACAAAACTTTTTTCCCTATTTCTGGAATGAAAAGTTTTGATTCTTATAAACATTTTAACGCTCAATTCAAATATGTTTTTAGTTTTTAGTTTAAGAGTAGTCAAATACTTAACTCTTTTGAAAATTTTCATATCGTTCTATACATAGCTTTAATTTATACTGACATACATACTGTCCGAAATTGAATTAAAGAGGCTTCTAACATTAGGAGAATAGCAGAAGGTGATATTTGAAGCGTTAACATAATCTTCTATGTTTTTAACAGTCATTTTAAAGGAATGTTTGTAAAAAATGGAAAATACGAACAGAAATTTGTCACTGCAATGTTCCATGTCTTAAGAATTATTTTGTACTGTGCATCTTTTTTTACTGAATTATACTCCAATAATAATCGACTAACATTGTGGGCATCCATTTCCCTTCATACCGTTTCTACATGATAGCTATGTCTGTATGAAAGCTTTTTCCATGCTCATTTAATACATCTCTACAACTCTCTGGAAAGAAGTCTAGACGTGAGTCCATGAAGTGTACTTTAAATGTCATATTGCATCGTAAATCTTGATAAGCTTTAAACATTTCATTCACAAATTCCATACATTTGGGATCTCTTCTACTTCAAAGGAAGTTCTGAGTTACATTCTTTAAAAATATGTAGCGGGAAATCGTCGTTGGACGACGTTTGTAGCGGAAAACGGTGCTGTGCGCTATTTGTAGCGCGAAATCGTCAATCCTTGGGTTGTTGTTGATGTTGCGGTGTTCTTCTTCCTCGGCTATTGGTGCTCGTCGGTTGTTGCGTATTCCATTCCTAACTATATCTAATTATTAATTCTCAGGTTATAGTGGATGAGGCAAGTTAAAAATACACTGCAAGTTTCCCTTAATTAATGAAGCTTTTTCACAGTTGGAATAATTATGGGCGGCTAGCTTTTCCCATTATTATAATCCCACCACTTTAAATTAGTCAGGAGCTATCTGCACACGCACTCCCACCCTTGTGCACCCACGTGCATCTGTAGCACCTCCTGTCGACGTGAATTCTAGAAGATCAGTTAGCGAGAGAGAGAGAGAGAGAGAGAGAGAGAGAGTTCTGAGGCGTTGCCTGCCCTTATATACGGGAGCCTAGTGACGCTCACCTCTGCGTTTAAAAATGTAACGACGTTTCCTATTGGCCCTCAGATCGCGTTACTTTAACATGTATGAGAATGTGTGGCTTCAGATCCGTGCGCTTAATCGCCATCTTATAGCGTTGTGGAGCCAGTTCCATATCTCCGTCTCTTTCTTTTCTCTATCTGTCTCTTTCTATTTCTCAGTACTGTTACCGGTTCCCTGCCTGTTGGCTTCTGAAAGGTACGCTCTACTTAGGATTATGCCTTTCATATGTACAATCCCTATATATGTATAATATATCCCCTTTCAAATACCCAGCTCGCTTTTCTTTGTCAGGCATGCTTCAAAACGTTGATTTTGTTGAAGTTTTCGAATCTGAGGACCCATTAATACACTTTCTTTAATTTTTGCAGTTGATATACGAGGAATTTGTCAGTAAGATATGCGAACCTTTTACCTGTTGGATCCATGGCCTTTACAAAGTGTTTTATTGGGCCAGTATGATGTGAAGGGGCAGAAAAGGAATATCTTCACGACTAACCAGATTTTCCCGCTGCACTTTTTTTTTCATCATTTTCCAATTTCGTTTAGGCCATTTCGATTTTACGAAATGGGATCTTCTATCTCGACTATCCTATTCCCATATTTTGTATAAACCTGTTGCATCCCCAATAACAATGCAATTACTTTGAAATCTCCACACACCTTCCAGTTGTGCTCCCTGCATTTAATTAATTTGAGCATAGTTGCTAACATCTCTTCTAACAACTCTCTTTAGGCAGACTGGGATAGAAGGAAATTTATTACCACTGTTTAGCAAAGCATCCTTGAGGCTCATTTTCGATCATCTATGAAGATTTCCCACTCTTGTGGATCGTAGTTGATGACCAGTACGTTCATTAAGCCATAAACGTCATTGCAAAATGTCAATCCTTTTGTCACTTGCGAAAAATGGAATAAACATACGTTCTCTGTGCCTAAACTCACTGATGTTTGTACTTGGGTGAAGAACATTATGTTCTTGTAACCTCGAACTAAGAATTTTTGCTTTCTGTTTACTGAGACCTTGGTCACCAACCAAGTCATTCAAATCTGCTATCAGTAATAAATGTGGAGTTGAACCACTCCGATCTTGATACACAGGATCATTTCCTTCAGGAGATGAAGACAATTCCTCATAGCTGCTTTTCTCACTATCGCTCTTATTTGGAAGGTACAGGAAAAGTCTAATAATGTGGCACTGGGTCATCTTGCGAAACCCAAAGCGGGATATACAGGTGCCGCTTCAATTTCTTATAGATAAATCCTTGAAATAACAATCTGTGGTGTGGTCTTGTGGTTCTCTCCACATCATGGGTACTGCAAACAACACAACATTCTCTTTACCTTTCCACCTGTTAATTAGTGTACAATATGAAGTAGGTTGTATTGAAGGAGTTGTATCGCATTTCAACTGTTGGGGAACCGAACTTGTAGTAGTTGCAACCACACGTATAACAGTTTTCGGTAGCCTTTGCCCCAAATGTACTTTCAGGTGGCCTTTGCCCCAAGTTTAAAAAAATATTAACTTTGTAATTTAATTTTTTCTTTAAATATTTAATATTTATGTTTGCCTCGGGTGCGCCAGTATTTATTTTAGAGACATGGATATCTTGGCAGGGTTGTGATACGACAAGAATGTAGGCTTGCACAGATTATAATTTTACTTCACTCCTTTTATTACTGCTTGGTATGATTTAAATAACAGTTCACTGATATAGAGAGCCGTGAGATTCATTTTTATTAATTAATTACACTTGTTTTTACGTAAACTTATTTTTCGTCTCACACGAATACGTATTAAATTTCTTGAGAATGTGTCTCACGTCCGGTTATGAACACTGTTTCCAGGCAACGCATCCAGTTATGAGCGCTGTCTAGAAGCAACTGACTAGATTTCAACCGTCTAAACTTGTAAATTTCTGTATTTCAAGTCTCTGATTGGCTATTCCTACTCCAATAGAATACCTTCATTTAACTAAAGCTTTTTCTGGTCGTTGATTGGCGGTTTTATAAATTGTCACTAAAATTACATTATTGCTTCTCCAAGAATCACAAGTAGCACTGTTAAACTTTCTTACTCATTATTGACTCAAGGTTACCTCATTGTTAGGTCATTGTTAGCAACTTTTAACTTATTATTCTCACAGCTCCTACATTATTAAATTATGTAATATATTCATATAACATTATTACACATGGATACAATAATATAAGCATATGCAATGACTGTTACATACATTTTACAAATTATTACATACATATTGCTTCAAGGCGCGCTGATATTGAATTTATATTTTATAATTAGACTGAAGTCACTTAAGTGTTAAAAATACTGCCTCAAATAACAATTTGCACAACATACATGTGGCGTCCAGTCTTTATCCTGCTCTCCAACAGCTTCTCCAAAATATGCTTTCTTTATCATGGGTGAGATTTTCTTTCTATTTCTTGTAAAGGTGAACTCCGCAAAAATGTAACCGAAGTTTTTTGGCGATAAAGTTATGCGGGAATAATGCAAATAAACTTTAAATTTGTAGGAATCCATGCTTTCTCAATATGATGCAGCAGTATACATTCCTTTAGAATTACACATTTTCAATCCCGAAATATAACCTTTGTAGAGCAGTTTTATTACAGTGATGGGGCTGTAGTATAATTTAAAATTTTACAAACTTCTGACAAAAACTATATGAATGGAGGGTATGGAATGGGTATGTTTATTGGTGTAAAGTTATTGAAGGTAATATAAAAACACCTGCATGTGTAATTGATCTTACATAAATATTTAATATACAAATTAAACTTAAGAAAACAAAAAGAAAGAAAAATAGGAATAAGTTTTCTTTGATTAGATGAAGAAATTTCATCTGACTTCGTTCATATACACATAGTGGTATACAAAGTGTAAGGCATTTAAGGGCACCCATAGATGAAATTTATAAATCTCGCAGTTTTTATTTAAATGTTTAAAAAAATCTTTTCATATGCTGTTCTACAACAATTATAAGCGTGTTTTAAATGTCATGTAGATATCTTAAATATTTATTAAGAAACATCTATTATGCTAATTAGTCAGATGTTTCATAACCTCTGTAACAGTTTTTCCTGGGTGTTCAAATTAATTATGTCATATCTTGAGCAGTCTAATAGTGTAGCTAAAACCATATACCAATGTTTTAAATTCATTCTCCCTCAGAGTTTCTGCTGAAAATGTGAAGAAGATTGGTTAAAAACTACATCGTATGGAACATGCTTAATGTCCAAAAATATTAGAAAAATCAAAGTGGAGTGAAGTCATTATAAGTAAATGCAGGCCGCGTGTTCATGGGCATTAAACAATCACGTGTTGAAGCTTTAAAGATCTCTGAGAGCAAAAGTCATACTATGTAATTGAAACTAAAGGTTCAAAGTAGTTTTTCGACATAAGAGTTTGAAAAGTTTGGTCAAATTTCAGCTATCTAAGAAGTTACAATTTTTACAGCATGTTGTAGTATGTTTATTGTGGAGCACACTAGCTCTCAAAATTGTTTAGATGTTCATATAAAAAATAACGAAGTGGAAAAGGGACGACCACCCATCCCATTTCCTAAATTCTTAACTCTATCTCACTTTTCACGTTCCGCTCGACAGATATACTCCCTGTTCCATACATCCCACAAAGGCAATATTTTTGTGCGGATCGGACTGCACACGCTCGTTCTCATGCCGCGCGGACGAAAAATAATGCCACGCTGTCACATGATTCTACAACCGTTCCCCACCAACAGAACAATAACTGTGGAAAACGTGTCTGTTTTCTATCATCCGTAATTCTGTTACATTTTGTACAGTTTTGTTTTAGAGAGGGCAGCTCTGTTCTGCATGTAGCAATACAGAATTCACACAGCATACCTCAAAGATTGTAACGTAGAACACCACGGCCCTAAAACACTTATTTGAATGATTTTCCAGGATAATAACTGTCGAAAACTCTTGAAAATATAAGTTTTAAGATATTTCCATACTTAGGTTGTTGCAGATTAATATATCAGAGTTATTTTCAGCTAGTTAAGCTTTAAACGCTTGCCACGTGACGATTTAAATGGCAGTTTTAATGGTAAAAAGCCATAACTCAAGCATTAAAATTCGATTTTGTCCTAATGTATTCCTTTCAAAGCACGTCAATGTTCAAAATGCTCATTGTGGTGGAAATTTCAACAAATAAGTTAGATTTTTCCACCAGAGAGCCTTAATATCATAATAAGTAAAGGTTTTTGGTGCATTGTTTTAAGCAATTAACATTGATTGTGTATATACAAACAGGATTGTTGTTGCCTTTAAATAAAAAAATTAATAATAAACTTATGTTCTCTACTGTGATACTCATTCATTTAAATATAATCCGATAATATTTAAAGTGGCACTATTGGGATGTAAATTCTGAAGTTTTGCTACAAAACAATCAAAAAAAATAAGTTTTTTTTCAGAAATTATTTCATGGATATGTCTTGGGAATTAGTTACATATAATGGTAGTAGTATGTGGTAAAAGTCAGTATTTTTGTTCTGTTACTTCCTAAGAAAAGTCAGCCTTATATGTATGTTTTGCATTTCTTTTTCTTTTTGTTTGAAGTAACTGAATTTTTAAATTCGACGTATAATTACTAAATGGTTAAAAATTTTCAGGAAGATTTAAGTGAATCCATTGCCTGAATATTTTAGTACCATTAATACCATAGGACTGAAACTTTTTAAGTTAGAAAGCAATGTGAATATGTGTATTTTACAGTTCTTGGCTACCTTAAAGAATACTCATAAACAAATTTAAAACGACTAACGTAGAAATCTATAAATGACCGTCGTAAATTTTACTCAAGTTTACTGAAGCAGGATGTAAAACCAGATGCAAATTTACAATTGTGCATTTACCTGTCCCCTTAATGTGCAACAATTAAAAAAATGAATATATATTTCTCGGATTTGGAATATGCGGAGTCCTTAGGTTATACCTGGTGTTTCAGAAATACTTTTACAAACTTCGGGTAAACTAGTCGCGGGCATCCTTTCCCCAACCGGCTTCAAAGCGAACGGAAAGCTTTGAAGCCTGACCATAAACCCATCAGTAAACGATTAGTAGGGTCCTCCCATCCCTTAAACACAACACGTGGTCCTTTCTCCAGCTCCACCAAAGCAAAGCGTTGTTGCAATGTCATTTCTGCTGTTTCTTCGGTTTTAGCTGCTGTGACTGTTCGCTCGTGCTTTTCTTCCATGTTCAGCTAAGCTTCTATATTACTTCTTCAGAGAAGTTATATAGTGTTTTACTTAGTGCAGTTTTGTAAGTTTAGCAGTGTTTAATAGTTATTAGCGTTTAATAGTTTAATTAAGATGTGGAGACCTTGGGAAACGAACCAAGTTGATGCCCCTCCGGTCGCACCAGCAAGTGACCCTCTGCCGAATATCAGTAATGCCAAGACCACGAAGAAAATGGCTACAAAAACTGAATAAGCAAAGCCAGATTTTTATGTGTAATGTTCAAAAACATGTAGAAAAGAACCTTTTATGTGGAAAAATGTTTGTTATTGTTTTGAATTTCTCAAAAACAGCTTAACGATTTTTAGTGAAATACCGCAAGTTTAAGATATTTGCAGGAAAAATAAAATTTGTATCATGAATTTTATATTCTGGGAATAACTTGTAAAATTTTCCTCGTTCTCAACTTGTTGTATTACTGGTAAATTCTAAGAGAGAGACAAAATCTTACTCTGCGTAAAATGCAATCTCGGTAAAGGACAAATTTTAGGTCAAATCGTGTTAACCATTTCCGAGAAATTTTTTGTTGTTGGTTTGAATTTTGAAATACAAGTTGGAAGTCTCTGTTTGTATTTTCCTCGTGGTCATGCTAAGAGCATGGAATTTCAAAGTCATCATATAGTCATCTGTATTTTAAAAATCTGACTATCGCTTTAGCCTATGTATCCTTATATTTACAACGATATGTGCAATGAAATTTTATCTTATTATTTAAGAAGTAGATAGAATAAGCTTTTGTGAAAGTAGTTTGTAGAAGAGTGAGTAGAGATAATCTTGTGAATATAATACATAAGATTTTTTTTTTATTTTCTTTCTTTTGCCTTCGTATTTTTACTTATCCTGCATTTTATAATAAAGCTATTCATTTAAGTAAACAGAAGATGTCATGCTTATAAATCTTACACCTTAAACAATACACAACTTCTTGTATTAGCTTTATATTAATAAAACATTGTTGTGATGCAAGTGATAAAAAACTTTTTACCATAGCTCCGCGCACAGCATAATCAAAAATGCTGCTTTGATTTGGGAGTAAGAGTTCCTTTCAAAATAAATTAATATTTATGTATTTTAATTATTTAATGATAGTCCAACAATGTATAGTTTATTCGGAACATGTTTCTAAGTTTCTCTCGGATATGTTAACATGCATTTCTATTCTTGTAGCGCAGTATATTAGTTCAGATCATTCATTAGTTCAGTTATATTTTAAAGCGTTTGCAACTTAAATGTAATTACTATGCGATTCATAGTTATTTACATAGTTATTTTGTGTGTAAAGCAAGCAGACAAACTGCATGATTGTATTCTGTACATGTGGAAATCACCTGCAAAGTTTTGCTTTTAAATACTATTTTTAATTTTGGCAACAACGCGCATATGCACATGGATGTCACTAAGATTTTATGGTGCTTGCGGTTAGGGAGGGTAGGGAACAAGTGTTTGGCTACTGCACAAAGGTCGCCGCTTGGGGATCCGAAGGCTGCGATGACCATATATGTTCCTCACACTAAAAGAAGGAAAAAGGTTCATATGAACATAGTCCCATAATCCTTGGTTTTCGCGTTATTCCTGTCACAATGAAAGTGTGAGTTCAACGGCCTTCGGGGTCCAACCTCAAAACTTCATTTCTCTATGCATTCATAGAAGGCGTTGCATTGTACTACATACGGTAGATGGCGAAGTTTTGCCATGGAGACTTGTTTACGCTTGTCATTTGTCATTAGTCTGTCTTCACCGTTTCAATTGTGTACATGTAGTGAGTTAACTGCACGTGTTTCGTTCCACCATTGGGATATTCATTTCGTGAACAGGCAGACATGATTTTTATGTATGGTCGCGCGAATGGTAATGGACGTGAGGCTGCACGGCTCTATCAGATGGAGTTTCCAGACCGAAGACAACCAAGTCATCCAACATTTGTCGCTGTTTATCGTCGCGTTGTTGATAAATGTGATAAATGCCTGACTCCGGCACATTTTAGTCGCATTGTTCGAGATGCACTGACTGGTATCTACCATGACCGATGGATAGGCAGAGTAGGACCAGTTCCATGGCCTGCACGTTCTCCCGGCCTCATTCCTGTGGAGTTTTACCTCTGGGGGCATCTTAAATCATTGGTTTATGGAGCAGCCACCCCGGATGCAGAAACGCTTCATCGACGTGTCATGGAAGCCTGCGAAACCATTCGATACCATCCCGGAGTTTTTGACAGGGTGCGACATTCCATGATTCGACAAGTTTTTATTATGAGTTTTGTGTGTTATAAGTGTACCACTGTGTTGAACACCTCCTAACGAGAAAATAAAGGATTATGGGACATATGTTCATATGAACTTTTTTCCTTCTTGTGATGTAAGGAACCCATACCTCAAGTTTGTAAAAGTATTTCTGAAACATGCTGTATATACGATTTACACATAGTTCTACTTTGTTTTGATTCGATTAACAAACGTGTTTCTTCTAAAACTAAGGGGCTTAGGGGTATTTACTGGAACCCTATGCGGGAACAACTATAGCGAGGCACGCGCGTGTGCTTAAAGAAACCCTGTATACTGAATTAAAGATAAACCCAACATCCACTGTTAATCCAATATTCTGTGAAATTCCTTTATAGGCTCTTCCATGCTTTGCGGTATTTCGCTCCAAGTTCGAGACAGTAGGCTATACTGGATGTGGAAGGCAATGTGCAGAACCTGCCGAGTAGTAAGGCAGTACAAATAGAAGAAAATAAGCATTTTAAGGATAGGTACAAGTTAACACCATTGCCTATAAGTAGGGATATACGTTTTTCGTTTTATTTTTTGGTAGAAATCGGGGTTATTTCTGGAGAATTTCGCGTTATTTTTAGTAGTTTTTATCATCATATTTTGGGATGTTAAAGGTACTTTTATGTGTAAATAGATTATTGAAGAACAATGTGGAGTTTTATTTTAAAGAACACACATTTTTATCCTTCAATTATCAGTGAAGAAGGCATAACATTTGTAGTAGTTTGTATTGCCTCACGTATGGAAAGCCAATTTGAAGTAGGAGTATTGAAGGAGTTGTATTATATTTCGACTGTTGGGGAGCCGAACTTGAAGTAGTTGCAACCGCACGTATGGTAAAAAGTTTCCGGTAGCCTTCGCCCCAAGTTTTAAAATATTAACTTTATAATTTTGACTGTTTCTTTAAATATTACATATTTATGTTTGCCTCGGCTGCGTCAGTATTATTGTTAGAGACATGTTTCTCTTTGCAGGGTTGTGGTGCGACTGAAGAATGTAGGCTTACACAGATTATAATTTTACTTCACTCCTTTTATTAATGCTTGATACGACTTAAATTTCAGTTTACTGATATAGCGAGAGCTGTGAGATTTTTTAATTAATTACATGCATTTTTTAACACAAACTATTTTTGTCTCACACGAATACGTATTAAATTCCTTGAGGACACTTTTTGCGTCTGGTTAGTAGCGCTGTCTGCAACCAACTGACTTCTGAATTTGTAAAATGTTCTCCTTTTCAGTTTCTGATTGGCTAATTCTAATCCAATAGAATACCTTCATTTAACTAAAGATTTTTCTGGTTCTTGATTGGCTATTTTATAAACTGTTACTAAAATTACGTTATTGCTTCCAAGAATCACAAGTAATATTTAAACTCTCAAATTCATTATTGCCTCAAGGTTACCTCATTGTTACCTCAATGTTAACAACTTTTAACCTATTATTCTCACAGCTCCTACGTTATTAAATTACGTAATGCATTCACATAACATTATTGAACATGTACATATAATATAAATATTTACAATGACTGTAATATACACTTTTTATATATTGTTACATACACATATTGCTTTAAGGCGGACTGTTATTGAATTTACATATTATATAATTAGACTGAAATTATTTAAGTGTTAAAAATACTGCCTCAAAGCCCACATTCCTAATCTCAAAATGTTTCGCTTGGTACTGCCTTTCTACTATAAACTTTTTGCACCTGTATATTTTTATTAACAAACCGGGTGATTACAATGAGACACGAAGTCAAAAAGGTCGACATATACCACTCATTATTGCCTTTTCTTTAAGAGGCTGATGCAGGGAGATAATTCCACACTACCGTCCAAATGTTATACACACCAACCAGAAAATCTGTCTCCTAAGTTTTGGGCAGCTGATTTGGAAAGGGTTTTGAGGAGAATAGAAATGAGATCAGTATGGCAAAGAGTTGAAACAAATAACAAAAACAGATGGAAAGGTGTCAAAAGAAGAGTAATACATATCAACAGACAGGAAATAGAATCGGACTGTAACAGTAAACCTTCTCTAAGTCTAGCAAATGAAATAAAATCGATCTGGGGTAAAGAGGCATATATACTTAATTTAGAAAAGATCAGGAATGGCATGGTTTAGACTTGGGGGCTGGAGGGCACAGAAAATGACTGACGATTCTGGCAGGAGAACCTGCCCATTCTGTGATTTGGATGAGGACTGGGTACATATTTTTGCGGAATGTACACAGTGGGTTCTCAAAGCTCAAAAAGAAGTTCTTAAGTCCTGCTAGAAGGAGATTGGCATGTTGGGATCTACTGGCCAGAGAACTGGAAACACATGGGCAATTTCTTGGCTAAAGTGCGCGAAGCTAGGTCAGATTCGTTCAGTTAGTCAAAGGCAATTTATCTCTATTTTTCTTTTCCTTGCTTTTTTGTTTTGTTTCTTTTTCTGCTGTTTATTTTGTCACCCTATTGTATCTTAAATATGCATGTATGGTCAATGACACATGCACTAAATACTTGTGTAATAACTTCAGTAGTTTGAAACTAATAAAGATACCTTATCTATCTATCTAATTTGCAATACCAGTAGCATATTCAGAGTTTAAGCCAATTTTTCATCACTACTTTGACAGTTATTTTGGGTAACCGAATGATACTCTATTGTTTGAATGCAAAACAAATTATGTTTTAATTTTTCACTCTTCTTACTGTTGCGGAAAAACAAAAGAGTACCACTTTAGAGTACGTTTTGATATATTTAGACTATAACTTCAAATTTAGTTTACATTTCACATAGTAAACGTTAAAGCACGCTATAGATATTATGAGATTCATTCTTTATCTTTACCATTCATATGGTTTATTGAAGTAATTTCCAAGAAAAAAATATTCTTTATTTATTCATTCTTTACTTTAGAAACCGTATTTAAATAGACAGAAGGAGGAAGAGACACACAGAAAGAGTGAAGCTACAGGTTCAGCTGCTTCACTCTAAAAAAATTAATTTTTAATTTTATTTCAGCGAAAATGAATGTTTTACTTCGCAAGGGTAAATGGACGCTCTATCCCGGAATCCCACCACTGGAATTTTACACACCATTACGTCGTCCCTACATGACCAAGGCTTTGCAGAGGTTTCTTTCATCAGCTCCAGGTGGCTACTTTCCCTCAGAAAATTCCACATCCGCTTCCTGTACGTTCTTAAATCCTTCATGAATCCTTAATCATCATTCGGCTCTCATTCAGCACAGCTTCCGGTGCTAAGCTAGGTGTCTCTGATGTGGCGAGTTCCTATTTCAAGTAATGGAACCTTCTAGCCAATAAGGGACCCCAGCGAATTTCGGAAAAAAGTCACCGGAGTAATGGATTGAAATGCTAGTTTACTGCTTGCATGTATATTAATTCTATACCTTGTGCTAAATATTCACGGATTATCTTGATTAACCTGCAAATAATTAAAAACAGGTAACTTCAAAAAGAAGCAAAACAGAGATGTGGTTGCATATTATTCGGGAACGGAAACACTGGTTGGGCTAGAGAAAAATGTTTTTCAGTACTTCTCTAGATCTGTAAAGGGTGCTTGTAAGGCTAGATGGTGTTGACACATGCTCCACTTTTTGCAGAAATTAAGCACAATTTTATTCTCAATCTCGTTGAGATTTCTAAAATTTCAAAATAAATATATATTCTGCCACAATAAGAAGCTGGTATACAGGAAGTATCAAAAGTGATGGTCATAATATAGGGATCAGCAGTGGAAATGAGCACAAGAAAAAACTTTCCAGTAAACTTGAAGCCAACCGGTTAAGAGACTATGTCCTTCTTTCTGGTTGGGTCCAACTGAATACGATCTATTAATTCCAATTAAAGCAGCGACAGTTTCAGTTAATGTATCAGTCACAAAGCAATGATAATATTCAAGTGCAAACGGAAACAACCACATCTGGTTGTTTTTGTTTTATGTATATTGTTACATGCTGGGTTGAAGGCCACAAGGTTCCCAGCAAATTATTAAATTTTAATCACCCCAACACGCACATGGGGGAAACGTAGCACAGATACTGCGAGAAGACAGGACCTTAATGTCCACATTCAGCTGAAGGCGTGGGGATTTTTATAACAAAATACGCAAATTTCACATTATTCACATTACCTGTGGTTTATTTAATAAATAAATGGTGTCTCTACATCAGACCTACATTACACTCCTTCACACAAACTCACAGACTCGACTGACACTCGCACACACAAAGAAAGTAACGCTAAACTATTCCTCCTCTCCAAACCTGGCTAGTCTCGCTAGCCAGAGCTGGCGAGTGTCATACCAGACGGAACTTCCAACAAACCGAAAGAAATAACGAATCACCCCAATAATGCTGTCGCCAATGCGACGCAATAATGTGTCTGGCATGACAATAGCTACTAATACCTACTAATACGCCACAATATAAACATTACAGAGAAGCACAAGTGATCGGAGGCAAAGTTGGGCAGTATTAATCAGTACAGAAGAGAATGCACAACTGAGTGGACGACGGGGAAAAAATCTTCACAACAGAGGAGGAGACAAACTCCTGGAGGAGAGTAACGGTGACAGCAGAGTGTTAGGTGTTGCCAAATGCCTTACCCTCCCATAAGAGATGGGAACAAATACTTGAAAGCCAGTTGGTGTCTAAGTAATAAATGCTTATTTTGACCTGGAAGAATTAATTTCTATTCCCGAAATTTTAGAATTTGCAAAAATCAGTGGGTTAGAGGAAGAATAAAATGTTTATTATTATTATTATTATCATCATCTCGTTGTGCAATTGCATTTACTTCTTTCCAAGATATTAAACAGTTGAAATAAACGTAAACATTACTAAAATACAATATGATGCAACAGTATAATAGCTTGTACAGCAAAAAAATTAAGGATGTTGTAAATAAAAACACAGTTAATTCGTATCAAACTTTAATTATTACGCCAAATGCGTTACAAGCCTCACTATGCGATTCTGACCTATAAATCGCTCCTAACTCACTCTCAACGATCTCGTTACTCTCGCACGTTTATTTTCTGCCTTTTTTATAGTCCCATGTTGATAGGGGGACACATTAATGCAATGTTCCCGAATTTACCAGAATGCATATGGCCTCTTCAAATGCTTGGCTGACTGTACTTACCATATGAATTCTGCTTTCTGGAATCTCTCGCTCTCAAAGCCTTCATCGGTGGCTTGGGCAACTGTATCACGCGGGTTTAGCCACAACATCTATTTCACAATTTTAATAAAATATATAAAAAGGTTATTGAAAAATGGCGAAGCCCACAGAATACTGATCTTAAAGTGTATATCAACGGGGAGGGAACTTCATATGCCAATTTCATGCGGCAGAAGCGTGAGTTTACGTTGATAACATGTAGTGAAGCCCATGAAGTTCAGCATAAGAAGCTGGTAATATTTGAAATATGTAAAAGAAAAGCAACAAGAATGTTAATACTGTGACTTTGCCCAGTTTTCACCGTTACTTCACTATGTGATCCAGCTGTTACTTCACTTTTCTTCACGGCGTAATGAAAAATGCGCACAGAAGCCTCTTCTTTGAATGATTCACTCACTAGGGAGTGGAACACGGGACGTCTCTAATCTCTAGCAGTAGCAGCACACACCGACGTCACTTCTGTCGTCATAAGCTCACTTGTAGAGCCGCAACTCATGTCGCATCAGAAATGCACTCTCCAACTCGCACTAACTCCCACCTACTAAGCGAGATGGCAACCGCCTAGTCTGACTTGGGCTTTTTCGTGGTTTTCCCTCGTCGCCAGGCGGTTTTTCTAATGCTACGATGTTTCTGGTCCCTCATTCCACCTCATTTCATTTCATATCACTTTTCGGGGTACGGGGCTTGATTTGGTGGTGTGTGGTGCGCGGTGGATATGCGCTCTGTGACTGTTTCTTCCTCCTGTGGTACGGAACCAGGCAGTTTGGACCTGTTCGTCAGGAGGAGCGCTGGGGGACGCCTGCAGGAGTGTTTCCCCACAATATTCGCATCTGTCGCTACTTGATCTGAGCAACAAACCTTCGGATCTTTCATTTGATACCTTTCTCCCAGAGGTTGCATACGACACAATAGGTCTCTGGTCGCAGTAATTCCTCCTCTGCCCCTTACGAAAGAAAAAAAAGTCACTCATAAACACGCTGGTTTATATAGCTGCTGGAATTTTCCAGAGACTTCTTCAAATAGATAGATAAGGTATCTTAATTGGTTTAAAATTATTGAAGTTATTACACAAGTATTTAGTGCACGGGTCATTGACCGTACATGCATATTTAAGATACAAGGTATGGTGACAAAATAAACAACAGAGAAAGAAAAGAAAACAAAAAAGAGCAAGATAAGGAAAATAGAGATACATTACCTTTGTCTAACTGAACAAATTTGACCTAGCTTTGCACACTTTAGCCATTTCCCATGTTTTGCCAGTTCCTCTGGTCAGCCAGTAGTTCCCAACATGCCAATCTCTTTCTTGGCGGACTTAGGAATTTTTTTTTTTTGGTTTAATTGTTCGCTGGTTCTCCCACTGTGCACATTCCGCCAAAATATGTAGCCAGTCCTCATCCAAATCACAGAATGTGTAGATACTTCTGCCAGAATCGTCAATCATTTTCTGTGCCCTGCAGCCCCCCAGTCTAAACCTTGCCATTCCTGATCTTTCCTTTCTTCCTAAGTTAGGTATATATGCCTCTTTACCCTCTTTATTTTGTTTGCTAGACTTAGAGAAGGTTTAATTTTACAATCCAATTTTACTTCCTGTTTGTTGATGTCTCTTAGTCTTCTTTTAACACCTTTCCATATGTTTTTGTCATTTGTTTCAGCTCTTTGCCATACTGACCCCATTCCTATTCTCCTCAAATCCCTTTCCAAATCGGCTGCCCAAAACTTAGGCGACAGGTTTTCTCGCTGGTGACTCAATGTTCGTGGGCGGGGAGAGGGGAAACTTCCAGAAGATTCTGGTTATCTCTGGATGTCATTTCTGGTGTTTACGCTGGCAAAAGCACTACCACTTATTTCTTCCCGATCAGTCGGTCGGTCGACTGGCAGCTACTACCGGTAATGGAGGACCATAACTGCGGCATAATATCCCTATTCTGAAGAAAATGAATCTTCCAAGCAGACACTTGCTTTCTTTGTTTCCGTTTCCAATTACTGAAGGCATTCCGATGGAGGACATGTAGTAATGCATTACAGTTAGTCCTTAAGATAATCATGTATCGTCTCGCTGAAAGCTGCAGTGAGGGGCGGGTTACTCAGGTAATTTATATTCGCCACTCGCGTCTTTACATTGCCAGAGACTTCTAATCAACATTTGGACTTTTCCTTGAGAACTCTTCCATCGCCTCTAATCAACAAATTAAGTATTAAGCATCTAAGGTTCAGTAACTCAAGTTCCGTATGTTAAAGTAGACCATATTTAACTTCCAAATGCCAAGCGAAACGTGAAAGACCAAACGTCAAAAACACTGATTACAGCATAAAGTTAAAAAAAACATTTAAATAGACTATGTATCGATTTAAACTTTGGAGTTTCACACCCCTTTTGCTAAAACTTTTTATATCTCAACATTTTATCCGTTAAAACGATGTGGAATGCACAAATGTGTGTTATACTTTTGAGCTTACATTTCAACTGCGATTATCTCCAAAAACTTTGTCCATACATATGGTTCCTTTTGGTCAAAATCTATAAACACTCCAAGGCTGATATTTTGCACACTTGTTTAGGATAATTACATATTCTGAACTAGAGTTATATTTTTAAGTATAATATATTTGTAAAACTTGAGGATTTCGTTTACAAATCGTAAATGTAAATTTTGTTTCATTTTCTTCATAAAAATAAAATTTTAGAACTATAAATACTATTGGTAGCTTAGTTTTCTTAGCCCAATAGTATCAAGTAAAATGCAGTAAGAACCTCAGCTTTCTGCTTCAACAGACTTAAGAGAAAAAGTGACCTAAGGAAACATGTTTTTTCCCTTATGTAGCAAATATTTTTTAAAAGTTAATACCTTTTCAGGACAACTACAAAACGTGTAATTGTGAAAATTTAAATAGAAACATAGGCACATGTACTAACAATGCAATAATTTTATAACACCTAGCTGTCAATTACAGACAGAATTGTTCAAAGGAAAAGAAAGTATACAATAAACAATTCTTGTAGAACATAAAATTGTGGAACAGGTGGTGGAATTTAAATATTTAGGATATAATTTATAATTTAAAATACAGTCTGATCTATTAAAAATGAAGGTATTTAATGATTTTAATGGCACTATAAAAGATGTTTGTAAAAAGCAAGATAAGACAGAATATTAAAGCTCTATAAAGTAATATCAGTGCAAAAATTACTGTAAATCATGACAGATAAAAACAAAGGGAGACTTGAAGTAAGTGAAATCAGTGGCGGAATATAAGAAAACAGATCATAGGTATAAGAAATGAATTAGATATATACAACCTTAATGAAAACATTAAAGAATGTAAAACTAAGTGGATAAGTCAACTTCAAGGAATTAATACAGAGAGGCCACCATTCCATTTTAAGAAATATAAAGCAATAGGGAAAAGAACTGTTGGAAGGCCAAATAAAAGGTATCATGGACAGGATATGTACAGGTTGCTACAGAGAGAAATGACTAATGCATGAAGGAAGAAGAAGAATATATCCATGTTTCTTTGATTAGCTGCAGGTCCATATAATGCTCACACTTCCCACTCCCCTAAAAATCTAATCTTTTCCTTTCCTGTCATTTTCTTCTCTTTTCACATACAACTTTAGAAGCAATTATTCCAGTAAGTTTAATATTGGATCGTTAGAAAGCATTAGAATGTGCGTGCAAAGAAACTTTCGCTCCCGGAATAAAATGTCATGATATAACAAATTATTTTATCTAGTTTTTTAGAGATAAGCTGCTTATATCGCTTCAGATTGCAAAAGAGGCACACATTTTTGCCGAAATTCCAAAATTCATGCTGAATTTATGCATTGAAACCATTCTATATTATTTTAATTCTGGGATGAACAAGCTTCATAATAATAACTTTCTCAATTATAGCCCTGAAAGCCCTCGGCATTTTTAGGTTATCCTACAGGAGACTTTCCCTACTATAATGTCCTGGAAACTTTGTCTTTGAGTTGACCTGGAGCCCAACGTAGTTCGTATTTCATATTAAGCTGCAGGACCCTCTCACACAACTGCTGGTAAAGGATTCCGTCCTCGACGTGTTCCCAAGGTGTGATACCACACGGTTTTATAAGGTGAGATAACTGCGCATCTGAATTAAACACCAGGGAAGCAGTATAAATGTCGTTTTCACAGAGAATAATCTAAACTTTGGCAGCATAACTGAGTCTCATTTAGACACACATAATATTTAAAACAATATAATCTGAAGTTCTAGCATATACAGGATTACTCAAAAAGAAGCGTTAGATTTTAAATATTAATTTCTAATGAACAATAGATCGCGACATATAGGGTATATCACTGGGTAGAGGAAAAGTACATACTCTGCCAAAAATTTACATTTGAAAGTAAACCTCGTATGTAAAACAAGTATAGCAAAAAGCGCACTTGAACAAGCAATTTAGCCTAAATGAAATTCACAGGGAAATTCTGTATACGCATCGCCTATTACAATTTCTAAGCTTACCAGTCCATTGTTACTAACATAGATAGACGAGCTCATTAGAGGCATATAGAAAGCCGTTGAGTTGAAAAAATTATTTTTTTAAAAATAGCGACGCCGTGGCCGAGTGGTTAGACCGCTCACCTCTCACCGAGGCGGCCCGGGTTCAATCGCAGGGACCGCATGTGGGATTTGTGGTGGACAAAGCGGCGTCTGGGCGGGTTTTCTCCGGTTTCCATCGCCATTCATTCCACCAACTGCTCCATCATCACCTTTCCTTTCATACATTTCACCATCATTTCGTTTCATCTACTTCCTTCCTCCCATACCAGGCATCGGGCTGATCACCCAACCTGGCTATTCTGTCTGATCAATGAGTGTCTGTTCCTCGACGGGCCTCTGACCCCAGGCACCCGCCTATAAGTCCTGGGGGGTGTAAGTCCTACATACGAGGAGCTTAAACAGAGAAAGAAGAAGTGGTGTATAAATTATAGAGATATTATAACTACAGATGCATTTTTGTAATTTTCAATAAAATGCTGCATATGGGTTTTCTGCTTCAAACTCTGTCGTCCTCCGTGGACTAGTGGTACCGTGCTAGCCTCCCAAGTTCCCAAGGTCGCGGGTTCAAACCCGACTGAGGGCGATGGAAGGGAGGTAGATTTACGGTACGTAAAAGAACCTCAAGCCTGATAAAGAGGCCTCTAAGCAAAATTACCAGTCTTTCACGCCCAGTATAGAATGCAACGCTAAGGGGCGTCCATAAATAAAACTCAATTTTGCTTCAAACTGTGATGGTTCACCTGCTATGGAGCAGGGATGCATTAAGCTGCAAAACCTTGAAGACAGATTACATTTCTGCTGCACTTTCTCAGGTTCTAGTTAACATAGAAGCATGAGACGTTCAGTATTTATTTATGTTGTGTTGGTGTAAACGCCAGTGCTATTATTTCTAGCTTTTATTACCACTAGAAACTGTGATCAAATAAACATGATTGAAAAATTAGAAAATAATTTGAATTAAACAGAAGCATTCATATCTCATGAAATAAAACGCAGAACGGCGCCGCGCCGTGGTGGAGAGGTTAGAACGCACCTCCCACCAAGGGGCCTGGGTTCGATCCCAGGGGCCTGCATGTGGGATTTGTGGCGGGCTTTCTCCGGGTTCTTGGGTTTCCCCCTCTATTAATTCCACCAATCATCACCTTTCCTTTCATCCATTTCGCCTTCGTTTCATATCATCTTTGCTTCACTCTAATAACTGGCCATGGTCCGTTAAACGTTTAGGGTGCTTCATTCTCTGATTCAATGTCCGTCTCTTGACCTAGGCACGCTTGTAAGCCCTACCTAAGAGGAGGTTCAGCCGACTAAGTAAGTAAGAAATAAAACACCTAAAAGCAAAATGATAGCTCCAGTATGAACATACATTGTCTATACAAGTACTGTAAAAAATTCGGGTGTGTAGCTTTTAGTGGCTCCTGAGAAAATGAAACTTATGCTACACATAGTTTTACATTTTGAGAATAGAAAATTCCGTTTGCCTTAAGGCACAGACTCGTGAATGGGAGATCGGCGGTTCAAATCCCGCCAGGACAGTCCTGTCTGAGTGAGGTTTTTCCGGGTTTGCCTCACTCCTCATAACTGGCCGGTGAGGAACTCTTAATTTAAACCTGGCACGCTTCCTTCCCAAATTTTCTTTCCCAAATACCATTTCATTTCGTGCATCATCAGTGTCCGCCCCCTGTGGTGGGTGCCGCCTTCAGTAAGAACGATTTTAAACACTATTACAACAACGGACTAGTGTTTTCTGAAGAGCGTAACGATGAAGCGCAGTAATTCTAAAAAAAGGACATCCCTTAAACCTCCGCAATTTTTATATAGCGGCGCACATCATTTAAAAGCTTTCTCACCAACAAGTATGAAGGGCATTACATTACTTCAGTGCAGCGCTGCACAACTCCCAGAGCGCATGCGCAAAATACAACTTGTTCATTCTTACGTAAGCAAGTGAAGGGTGTCTTCTCTTTCAAACTGCTGGAAATACAGGTAATACTGAACAGAATAGAATGAAAAATGTACAACAGTAATGCAATAAACTGTCGCAAAGCAGAAGAAATTAGCAAATAAAATAGTTTAGAAATGTTAAATTCCTGAAAATAACGCTTATATAATTTCAGTCTAATTATATAAAATATAAAATAAATAACAGCCCGCCTTAAAGCAATATATATAAAGCGTATATTACAGTGATTATATATGTTTATATTATTGTATCCATGTGTAATAATGTTATGTGAATATATTACGTAATTTAATAATGTAGGAGCTGTGAGAAATAGGTCAAAAGTTGCTAACAATGAGGTAACCTTGAGGCAATAATGAATTTGAAAGTTTAACAATACTACTAGTGATTCTTGGAGCAACAATAATGTAAATTTTGAGACAGTTTAAAAATAGCCAATCAACAACCAGAAAAAGGCTTAGTTAAATGAAGGTATTCTATTGGATTAGGAATAGTCAATCAGAGACTTGAAATACAGAAATTTACAAGTTTAGGCGCTAGAAATCTTGTCAGTTTCCTGCAAACAGTGTTCCTAACCGGACACGAGACACATCCTTGCGAGATTTAATACGTATTCGTGTGAGACGAAAAATAGTTTACGTGTTAAAAGGTGCAAGTAATTCATAAAAGAATCCCACAGTTCTCTATATCCGTGAATTGTTATTTAAATCGTATCAAGTATTAATAAAAGGAGTGAAGTAAAATTATAATGTGTGTAAGCCTACATTTTGTCGCACCAAAACCCTGCTAAGCGAAATGTGTCTCTAAGAAATACTGACGCAGCCAAGGCAAACATAAATATATAATATTTAAAGAAACAGTTAAATTACAAAGTTAATATTTTTTTAAACTTGGGGCAAAGGCCATCTGAAAGTACATTTGGGGCGAAGGTTACCGGAAACTGTTTACCATACGTGCGGTTGCAACTACTACAAGTTCGGCTCCCCAACACAGAAATATAACACAACTACTTCAATACAACAAAATTACCTTCTTCAAATTGGCTTCCATACGTGGGGCAGAAACAGAATAAGACCAAAAGTGAAAGCAAATACAGAATATCGCATATTTAAACACTCTGACTAGAAATCCCTCGTTGCTTATGAAGTAAAATATTACACAGTGATAAAATAGCACTTAAAATCAATTTCTTAAAGCTGAAATCTCTAATTTAATTCTGAATGTAAACAATATTCGGCAACCACTCAGATCAGAGGCGGGGAATTCCAAAGACAAAACACTGCAACTGTATACCATGATGAATATAACGATGTTCTCTGATGAGCGATAAAAGGAAGTGTGTGATGACGGTTTAGTTGCTAGAAACTGAAAACGTGAAGCTATGCAAGTAACCTGGAGTAAAGTATTTTGTACCTTAAAAAGGAGCAATTTCTTTCTCGTTTTCTTTGAAAACTTGAATTCAATCTAAAACGTCAGTGCCACAACCGGAACTCGAACCACACGCAGATTTGCAGCTTCCCCAGCTCTATCACTGAGCTGTCGTTACGAGGAAATAGTTTGATTCCTTCTTGAACACCTGTATCAAGAGGTTTCACACAACCAGACAACCTTCGTATAGACTTCGCCGGGTTATGTACAGTCGAGGGCACAGAAACGTGTCGATTCTTCCGGTTTCCTATAGTGTTATATCTTTATTTACTGTTGGCAGAATCTCCGTATCATCTATATTTCACACAGTCCTGATTGAGCCAATGTCTTATTGCTTTTCATTCAAGTTCGACATACATGCATTAGCCTATGAACCAAGATCAGACCTAGGTGAGCGGCGAAAGAAGAGGAGTACGGAAATATTTCACCTGAGTAACTGGTAGGCAGGCTTCACCATGACCGTCCATACCAGCCCCTCCGTCTCATATTGGTTTGATGTCAGAAGTCTGGCACTTAAACATTAACCTATGAACACATGTCGTTTTCAGGCTTAGGAGCGAAAGAAAAGGGGGAGGATGAGTAAGACAAGCATTTAAGTGGAGTGCTGGAACCAGTTAAGGAGAGGGGGCTGGGCGTGACAACATAAACCAGTGTGCATTATATCGGCAGGATTCCATACACTTGACAGTGTACCTATCCTGTAAGAGAAACGTTAACATTGATATAAAAGAAACCATATGAGTTAATCCTAAAACAATATCTCTATACCTATGAGCGCTTAACTGTCCAGCTCTCTCCTCATTGCGAAAGAAACTCCCGAGTAACACTAGTCGTCCTCTGTGGTGTAGTGGTTGCCATGCTAGCCTCTAGTTCCCGAGGTCAGGTTCAAACCCGGTGGAGGACGATGGATTTTTTCGGGCGTAAAAATCCTTAGCTTGGCTTCCTTTCGAAGGGAAGTAAAGCCGGTGATCCCGTGTCGTAGATTTACGGCATGTAAAAGAACCTCAAGCGTGATAACGACGCATATGAGCAAAATTTCCGGTTTTTCAGGTCCAATATATGTAGAATTGGGCTCTAAGGACCACAGCAGTTAAAGAGCGCCCATAAATAAAAACTTAATTTTTTTCTGGTAACATTATGTGAACGAGCTTCGGCGGTAAGTTTGTGACCCACAGTTGGGAGGTCCCTGGTTCAATCCCCTGCGACCGCCTACTATGATCCATGGATTTTTTTCGGATTTTTATCGGGGCTTCAGGTGAGGTTTCGTTCATTTCCCGAATTTCCTGCCCCGCTATCTCATTCCATTGATCATTTCATTCATTCTTCACTCCGTTTTGTCTATTTCAGGGTTAGAAGTGTCGGCGATGGTGTAGCGTGGAAGGAAAAAGGATGCTCTCTGTGAATTTTCTCCGTCCCTCGCCCTTCGGCTGGTTGCTGGGGTATAAGGACCGCGCCTTGGGGGGAGCTTTGGACGTTGTGTGGGGTGGGGTTCCCGGTCTGCCTGTCCGACTGCCGGGGCGTCTATATCTGGAAACTGTAGAGACCCTGTCATTGCTGTGTCACCGCTTCTGGTTCCGGCCTTACGGTGTCTCCCTTCACCTTATCCCTCCCACCCGAGATGCGCCCCCTTGTGGGGCTCGGTACAGTTTCCTCATTCCTGGATCGGTGCCGAATC
Organism: Deroplatys truncata; assembly: GCA_030765065.1. Lineage (NCBI taxonomy): Eukaryota > Metazoa > Arthropoda > Insecta > Mantodea > Mantidae > Deroplatys > Deroplatys truncata. The sequence continues at coordinate 42,637,619 of CM060990.1, forward strand.
CACTCCACTTCACAATCCAATCCAACGCTATGTAATTCGCAAAATGTAGGGCGCTCCAAGCCTACGCTCTACAGAAAACATTATGTTAACGTCCTCTGAATAAAATCCAACGTCTCGCACACTTGTGGGAAACGCTATAGGATATAACTGACGTCAGTTTAAAGGTTTTTGTTCTTCAGTTTGATAAACAGCAACTTTTTTGTGCTACGCAAGTTAACACTGCATGTTTCAAAATTCCATATTCAGTTTTCTTCGTGCACTGAGTTACTGCTTCAAACGAGAAAATTATATTATCGGAATCCAAGAGAATGTATTGTTGTTTCTTTTGGTGTCTTCTTTGCTGATATTAAGAATGTGTTCTTATATTGAATATATTACATTTAACCACAATAATTGTATTTTAAATATATTGTGAAATATTATGCATAAGCTGTCATTTTGTACTCTGAATTTTCCGCCACTTCACAAAAAAAAACATAATTTCTGCACTCTTTGGAGGTGAGAGGTATATTTTATCTCATATATTAGGAGAGATTTACTCTAAGAACTAGTACCACCACTACATATGCCAGTTTTAGTTGTGCAAACCAGGTGATTTATTTTCTTTCAAATATATGAGATTTTTCTCGAATTTCGTTTGAACGACTTTTTCTGTGAGTGACAGTTTCGGATATAAATGGCCCGTTTAATAAAGAAAAGATATCGAAGATACATATATGAAATTTTGAGATGAATAACTCAATTCCTGAATTCTGTGTTCTACTTTGTTTTTCATAAGATCGTTGATTTCTTTTTTCTGAAAAATTAATTGCTTATACATATTTTATAGAAAGCTGTATAATTAAGAAGAATATATTATAATCCCTGGTAAACTAATTTTATTGTATCAAATTATATCAGTGAATTTAAGATGTATGCGTCTACGTCCTATAAACTATTCAGCCTGAGGTCTTAAACAGTTTCTGAGATAGTGGTCATGAATTCAGCTAATTTAATATTGTAAGCTTTGTAGCGGTCCCTATGTCGTAGGACCCCACTACGTTGATCGTGATGGATGCTGTGTTACGTACCTGTAGGTCGTCTTAATGCCGTACTCTTGTAATGTATCCGACGTTCTCGTAGACTGGAATCTGATGATCGTGTATCTGTATTCTTGTGTGTGTTAGTATGTTGTAATTAGTATTTTATAATTGTGCCACGACTGCTGTATTTTGTTTCGGAGAGCAATTGTGCCTTGTGAGGGTTAGATATGGGGAAGATTAAATTATCTTGCACCCTTTTATTCTGTTAACTTGTATTTTTAGATAAACAACATGTAAATATTCACAAATAACTATTACCTTTGTCCTGTTAAAGTATATATAACTGTATAATTTAAATACGTAGCTTTAGCGTCTATTTAGAGACGAGCCTTCCTGCTCGAACACTGACAAGCTTCTGTTAGCGTTCCCTTCAACCGTTTTCTTAGCGTACGTATTTGAATTATAGGCGTGTATCAATGTACCTGATTGGTGCTAATATCCAATAACAGTTTATGATACATATATATATATATATGTTTACATACTTCCATTGTCTTAATTATGAATCCAAGGTTCGCTACATGCTTACGTAGATACCACTGCATTCCTCGTAATTTTATATTACTGGTTATATAGCTAACAATGGCCTTTCCGTCTCATATTATATTTTATATGTTATAACGTCATGTACTAGTTCTCTACCATGTGTACATTATGAATATATATGTTTTTAACATCCTCTTAATTATTAAACGTAAAATATTAGCAAAGAAAATACATAAAAGTAAAACTTAGAACAAAACATTAAAGAAATAAATTATTAATGTTGTTGATACTGAGAAGCTGTGAATTATATATATTATTATTTTAATGAGTTATTGTATTAGTTTGTCCGTGGCTAGTACTGTATGTTGCTTCGGCTTCATTATAGCATATATCCTTCAAATAATTGTTTTTTTCTTTCAAGAATGACATTAAAACACCAGTAAATATAAATGCACATGATGGAAATGGCAGTAATATCGGAACATGCAGGTTTAAACAAGATTCATGGCCGCAACGAATAAAGGGAATGCTGTTAATGACCTGTTTCGAAAGTTCATTATGGGAGAATGTCAGATAGACTACATGTAAACAATACCTGAGGGATATTGACGTTTTGTGATTCGAGTATATGAGCAATGATAATTTCCTATGTTTAATTTAAAACTGTAGCTAACATGTTTGAACTCTCTCTTGATGGCTGGCTCTAAACAACAGTGCTAAAAAATAGCACACCATTAATGCAACAAAAGCAAACAAACCTACATTATTCGAATTCAATTGAAAAAGTGAACATTGACTCCAACACCATATTTTAAGTTCTATATTTATCGGATATAATTTTAAACTATTGTTTCCACACGTGCCTATAGTGAATATTGAAAGGCATTCAAGCCCATAAAGGTAAAACTAAACTGAATTTTATAGTGTTTTTGTAATAAGTGTTTTTGTAGTGAGTCTATAATTGGACTACGCCGATCATGTAGCGGTTTTGTGAAATAGGTTTACTTTGAAGTAGGTTGTATTGTAGTTCCACTGTTGGGGAGCCAAACTTGATGAAGTAACTCCCCCACGTATGGTACAGAGTTTCCCGTGGCCTTCGCCCCAAGTTTAGTAATCAAATTTGTATTTTTATGTTTCTTTAAATATTATATATTTATGTTTGCCTCGGCTGCGTCAGCATTAATTTGTAGAAACATGCATTTCTTAACAGGGGATGTAGGCTTAAACAAATTATAATTTTTGCTTCTACATTTATTAATTCTTCACACGATTAAGTAACACTTCATTTATATAGAGAGAGCTGTGGGATTATTTATTAATTACTTGCACCTTTTTTTTAACGCGTAAACTTTATAATATTCGCCGTAATGAACTTTCGTCTCACACTGAATACGTATTAAACTTCTCGAGGACGCGTCTCGCGTCCAGTTAGGAACGCTGTCTACTAGCAACTGACTTCTACCGCCTGAATTTGCAAATTTCATCTATTTGAAGTCTCTGATTGGCTAATCCTATTCCAATAGAACACTGTTATTTAACTTTTAGCCTTTCTAGTTGCTGATTGGCTATTTATAACCTGTTTTAAAAATATTACATTATTGTAGCTCTAAGAATTACTAGTAGCATTATTAAACTTTCCACTTCATATTTGCCTCAAGGTTACCTCATTGTTAGCAACTTTCGGCCTCTATTATCACAGCTCCTATATTATTAATCATGTACATAATAATATAAACATTATACAATGACTGTTACATACATTTTATATGTTATTTTATACACATATTGCTTTAAGGCGGGCTGTTATTGAATTTATATATTATATAATTATACTGATCATTTAAGTGTTAAAAACACTGCCTCACTTGGACCTGTAGAACTACGTACAAACATCCTTAAATTATAGGCAACATAAAGGAAATTCATACACAAATTAGATTAGTATACATGCTTGGGTTATATGCATTACAATTGACTGGACTGGACTAGGCTAGTGAACGGAGGGCACACCTAGCACTGCGACCCTCAAGGGATCTATTGTGCATACAACCCCGGGAGGAACAGATGAAGGGAGGGAACAGCAGGGGACACACGTTCTGCAGAGCGAAGTCGGCGCAAGTGAACAGAGACGCGCAGAGTTCCCTAACAGCTCCGGGCTTGACCACCCGGCCACGGGTGGGCCTCCCGGAGACGTCCCTGCAGTAGGACCGGGGAAACAGCATCTGCCATACACAGACCAAACCAGAGCCCCAGAGTCAACCTGAAACATGAAAGAGAAATCAAATAAGAGGAAAGATGGGAGAGAGGAGAGCCATTGTAGAATACACAACTCCAGCATTCGTCTTCGTCAACCAGGAAAACCACGAAGAACTCATGGTCAGAGTGGGTGGCCACCGGGAATCGAACGCGGGACCTCCCGAAAGCTAGCCTCATATGCTACCGCAGAGACACCTCGCTCGGTCAATAGTAGTTGAAATCAGAATGTATTAGGTACTTTGGTCAACACGCGCATTGTTGGAACTGTTGTTTGCCCGAAAAATACCCTGTACGCTTGACCATTTAGAAAACTATGGCTATCTGCCTTACTGAGATTTGTAATTATGATGCTAGAACTTTCTCCGAGACATTCTTGTAGAAGAGTTTTTCAAACCAACATTAGAGAGAAAAATACTCAACTCTAATGAATAAGTAATCACCAATGCGCCTCACAGTTCTGCTCTCGACTAACGTCCCAAGCAAATGATAAACCACATGGTTGTCAAAAACCAGAGTAGGTACAGAACCCAGGGGCGCTGTGCATCGGTCAGTCGTAATTTTAGTCTCGCCTTCTGTCTCACGACATATAACCCTCCACAAGATCAGCATCGTCTTCCACCCTGTCAGAAACACACGGTGATAGTTCTAGAAAGACTGAGCGAGGTGGCGCCGCTCGCATTCGGGAGGTCCAGGGCTCGATATCCGACGACCGCCCTCTCAGACCCACAGGTTTATCGTGGTTTCCTCGGTCAGCAGGCAAATACTGGGGTGGTTCATCTTCTACCACGACTCTCCCTTCCCTCACTTCGTATAATCATCTTCCTTGTTATGCTTTTCAGGGCTGTACGACCAGGCGGCGGGGTTAGGCGGGTTGCGGCTGATTGGTAGCTATAGTCCAGGGACAGCTGGGTTGGATACACGCTTCTGGGTACTTTCGGGCAGACATTCCTTCGGGGATTCCCTTGAGGCTCGGAACCTAATGGGTGGGCTCGGGCGGCACTGAAGGCGTTCAGTCTGGAAGCATTAGGGACCCCGTCGGTGCTTCGCACGTCGTCATCAGGATTAGGTCGTCCTTCCGGTCTCTCCCCTCATCCCTCCCTCCTCACGGTCGAGGTAGAAGCACGAGGGACGGGATGGCCTGCGTGCAGTGCTCTACCCTGGTTTCGGTCAGTATCTTCACCTTTATCTTTTAGTTCTCGACATTTAAAGCAACTCCTCTCGTTCTTTTAGGCGAAAGATACTTTCTCTATGAGACAGTCTTATTTACACAACAATATAGCTGTAATTGAAACGTAAACATCTTGTTTATAAGCAACCATAATATTTAAACATCGCTCTCGAAAGTAATTTCTCTTTATTCTCATCGATTGTTTTAGTTGCAATATAACAGAACTGAAAAACTGTCCGTTACTTGTTATCTATATTAAACATTTCTTACAGGAAATACAGTATCTTAAAATAAAAATCTGATGCATTATATTCAGATGAATTTCTCTACTCACTATTCTTACAAAGACTTGTTCTATCTACTTTTCTTTGATTGAAAACAAAACCACCTTTACGCATTTAGTTGAAGGTGTAAGTTTTTTTTATTTATAGACCATCTTTAACTACTATGGTTCTTAGCGTCTCATTCTATATTGGGCGTGAAAGACGGGAAATTTTGCTCAGAGGCCTCTTATCAGACACGGGACCACTAGCTTTACTTCCCTTCCAAAGGAAGTCATGCTAAGCATTTTTACGCCCGAAAAAATCATCGCCCTTAGCCAGGTTTGAACCCCTGAGCTCGGGAACCAGAGGCTACTATGCGTTGAAGGTATAAGGATACAGCAAGGTAAAGTGATAGATTTTAAAAAGCGGATGGCTTTGAAGTTTGCACGAATAAGAAAAACCGAATAACGACTCGCCACTTGAAAATTCAAATCAATGACGAAGAATATATCTGAAATGGCTAACGCCGCAACAAATTGTACTCAACATAAATTGTGTGCTTCAACGAGTTCCACATTTGTTTTGTGCATTAAGATTTTCTCTACCTCTTACGGCTTAGCAGTTATGCAAAATTCATTCAGCATTAAGAAGACTTCTCAGAAAATTCAAGAAATATATTTTATTTGCCTTGCAAATATCTTACAATATGCTATTTGTTTAGGTTGCATTTATATCCAGCCTTTAACTGACATGGTCTTATCGGCGGCCTTTTCTTTAAATTAAATTAAATTCAGTTTTATTTATGGACGCTCTTTAACTGTTGTGGTCCTTAGCGTCCCATTCCATATTGGACGTGAAAGACCAGTAATTTTTCTCAGAGGCCTCTTTATCAGTCTTGAGGTTCTTTTACGTGCCGTAGATCTACGGCTTTACTTCCCTTCCGAAGGAAGCTATGCTAAGGATTTTTACGCCCGGAAAAAATCCATCGCCTTCCGCCGGCTTTGAACCCGCGACCTAGGGAACGAGAGGTTAGCATGGTAACCACTACACCACGGAGGACGAAAGGCCTTTCCTTTGGACTATATTATTGCCTCTAGGCAATGGTGTTAATTCGTGTTCGTTTGCCGTTGGATTTCTGATAAATTTTGGTATTTTAATCAGTCATTACAGCTATTTTTGAGAAAATCAAAAATAGCGAAAGGTGTTTCATGCAAAGAGTAGTTTAGGGAGGGGCTTGTATTGAATATCATCTGGTCTCAGCCTTGGAAGACGCTGAACTTAAATACCAAAATTGGTGTTTTTAACCGACCTTTTGTTTTTAGTCATGCTGTTTATTGACACACACACCGAGGTTTTTTTTCCCAAAAATGTCCTTTTTTATACAAGAAGTCTTAAAAGATGCCTTTCCGGTGAAATTTATATATCTAATTTTTTGGTGGAATGCAATACTTCTTTATGTACTTTAGTTAGGCAGCAGAGAAAGTAAACACACTGAGAGATATAAATCATTTTCTAAACCGTACATGTACGCGTTTGCGAACGAATTGAATTAGAAAAATTGGGGGAAAGCCTCAGAACTTCGTATAAAAGGTAACGTGTGGTGGTCATTAATTTGCAGGTAAAGGAAAATACTAAAATAAACAGAAAAACCACGTCCACACTGGGACCCCCATCAATACTGATTTCCTGAAAACTGTATTAGCACAAGTCTGCCAAACATTTATTAAGGCTGACGTTATAGATGAATCAATTGAGAAGAAAAATAGATATAATAACAAACCGACGAGAATAAACATGTTTCAACACAAAAAAGAGTTTGAACCTTTTTTTCTCCTCTAGTTTCACGCAGTAATGCTAGAACCTACGAAGCGAGGTTTTAAAGTAAGTGCCGATAATTTTTTAAAAATAACAGAACATTATTTTCCGTATACTTTAATGTCATTCATTACCCTATACCTTGCGCTACTTGCCCACATTGTCACCGCCGCTATTCAGGCCTCTTGTCGTAACGGGAAACCAGTTTATGTATGCCTTCGTCAAAGAATGATGCCGCCTGTGAGGAAATCCAAGTCTGCACTTCTTATTTCACAGCATCATCGTCATTGAAATATGTCGTCCTCCGTGGGTTAGTGGTTGCCATGCTAGCCTCTAGTTCCCAAGGTCGCGGTTCAAACCCGGCGGAGAGTGATGGATTTTTTGGGGGGTAAAATCCTTAGCATGGCTTCCTTCTGAAGGGAAGTAAAGCCAGAGGTCCCGTTTCGTAGATTTACGGCACGTAAAAGAACTTCAAGCCTTATAAAGAGGCCTCTGAGAAAAATTACCAATCTTTCAGGCCCAGTATAGAATGGGACGCTAAGGACAACAGTTAAAGAGCGTGCATAAATGAAAAAAGAATAAAAAAAGTCGTTGAAATGTTTTCCACGAAGGATCTTCAGATGAAGAAACAGATGAAATGCTCTTTGTGCCAAATCCGAAGTACACGAAGAGTGGGCGAATTGTTCCCAATCAAATAATGCTATCAGATCTTGAGTTTGTCTGGCTGTGTGTGGCTGGGAATTGTCACTCATTATTGTTTCATAAACAATAAGCCTCACACAATTGGCGGTGAATGTTTGTTGGAGTTTGCTGCAATCGTTCAGTTGTTTTTAACATTACGAAAGCTCTAACAACAGGAGAACACAAAATGACGATCGCTCACAGCTGCGTCTGGCTTCCTGATCAGTGGAGGAAGTGATCACACGTGCTCAAAATCGCGACAGTAGCAACAAAATATTAAAACGGCACTTACTTTAAAAATACGCCCCACAGCAACTCATTTTATCAGTAGTGAATTCCTAAATATAGAACTGAAATATGTCACAAAACTTACTTAAACAACTTTTATCTCCTTTTGGTTATGACGGTACATTACACTGAGCATTAAATTATCATTATCTGATGGACAGTACAGCAGTTACTAAATAGAATAAAATTAATAAATGAAATAAAGAAAAGCTACTGTAATTAACACAATTAGAGCAAATATATTTTGAATGCATTTTATCAGCTGTCCAAGCGTGCTAAAAATGTCTGATAAGGTTTCATCCACATAAGTTTCTAACTGCAGAACTAGCCAGAAATTAGTGTGTGAAATGCAATACCGGAGAAGTTTGTCTAAAATTACAGAAATAATGCAGGACTATACTAGGATAAACTGACATAAACACAGAAGTGCACTTGCAGCACAAGAATAAATTTATATACCGGATGAGTCTTCTCAACCTGCGGATTGAGAAGTTATGCAGTGTAGGCATTGTAAAGCCTATACCGCAAACACTGCCCACTGCATCGAGCCATTTCAGTTTCGGCCTAAATGACTGCTTTGCACCGTCCCATCAAAGGTACTTTTTATGTTTAGTAAATTTAACGAGAACTAATATTTTGGCATGGAAGTGGCATTTCACTTAATTAGTTTAATAATGTGAATTTCAGTAAAGCTCAAACTCTTACTTGTTATAATATGCTTTAATAAACATTATAAACAAATGCAACAGATGGATAAAAAAACACATTCGCAGGCGTGATTTGAATTTCTGACCTTCACAATGACTTTCCAGCATGTTAACCAAAGCAACACCGTAGCCCTAATCAGCGGGCTGGTGAATGCGGTGTCAGCATCGTTAGTAAAATACAGAGTTGCCTAGTTGCCAATCCGCAGGATGAGAAGATTCACGCGGTATATATAGTTACAAATATGGAACAAAGCAGAAAAATTATACTCAGTACGTACAAAGCGCATGGGAATATCCTTAAAGCCGTAACAAAACTTAGCAATACATGAACCTCCATTTGAAAATATGCTTGTAAAAATTGATTCTGTCTCCACGGTTTAACTTTTTAAACTAATTTTAAGAGTATATTGAAGTGGACTATCGTCGTTTTTAACTTCTTGCTTGTAAACATTTATGTAAATAGACTATGAATTTCTCTACTCATGACAAATTCAAGTTATTATTCAAGTTAGTCTTCTGAGCATTTAACGTCATTTATAATAGATTTTTGTGTTGCAATAATATAAAATTAAGTAATAAGAATTTGTTTAGCCTCCTGCAAAAAAAAAAAAAAAATAGGAATCTCCAAACTGCAGGCACGTCCTGCAGTGTATTTGGGGAAGGGTAAACATGCAACATTGAGAATCCCGAAAACTTCTAGCATAACTAAAACACTTATTTAACGTAATGCGTGGTTCAATGAGCTGTACATTTCTCCTGTAATAAGTTTTGCCGATCTCATGATTCCCAAATTAAACAAAATTGTATAATTTTCGCAGAAAATTCAAAGATATAATCTTTGTATTTTCGAATTAATGCCTCAAATATAATACTTTTTAATCAAAATTGTTAAAGGTATAACGAATTTTTTCACACCATTAAAGGGTAGTTTAGTGTGGGGAGTTTTGTAAAGAATCTTTGCTTGGCATTCTTAAGCAGAGTGTATTTCAAGTATGACATTTATCTCAGTTTTCGTTTTTTCATGTATGCTGTACACGCAAAAATACTGTTTAGGGTTCCGTGGACCTCAAAACGTGCATTTTATGTAATATCGGTAACGAATTTTGGGTGGAATGCAATACTAAAGGGGGTGGTGAGGAAGTAAGCATTTATTGAAGCCTTTATATGATTTTCTGAGTGTTTCATCTTAGACCGCTTCTAAACTATTTCATTTTAAATGTCAGCGTTTGAATGAAATTTCCTCTGACTCAAAGCATTGGCTCAGAAATAAAGTTTGCCTTCTTGCTACAAACTTGTATTTCTCTTTCTAAAGAAAGCTCTTTCTAATACATTTCACATGAAAGTTAGTATCCATTTTATTCTTAGGCCACATAGTTTTTTCTTCAGATATGGACATGTTTTATGACTTTCAGCCTTTATTTAAACTAAACTCCGTTGACGAACCAAGGTGTGACGCCCGGCCGCTGCGTCCCCCACCTCTGCACACAACAGGCTTCATGAGTGGGGTGCAGCACTGGAGGGTGGGACGTGATCAGCGCTCCCGGTATCTCCCGGCCGGTATATACGGCCTCCTTAAACCTGGAGACGTTACTCTTCAGTGAAGTAGCCCCTCAGGGACCTAACAAGGCTGAGTGCACCCTCTACCATATTTTTTAAACTCTTTAAAGACACCCAGCGAAAATATTGTAATATACATAGGTATAGGTGATTCAACGGAGGGGGACACCTGGCATGCTGCGACTTGCACAGATTTATTACGGCTGCCACCCCTTAGGAGGAGGGGATGAGGTGAAGGCGCCATAGGAGGCTACGGGCCGCAGGTAAACAGGCCACAGAGACGCGTGGAATTCCCCACTTTTGCAAGCTCACAGACCCATCCCACTGCTGGAACCGCCGGGAGAGGACGATGAACGACCCACCAATCAAGCAGCCTTCTGGTGTCCACGGAGAATTCTTTCCATTGAGCATCCATCTGTGCCATCTGTCCGGCACCACCATACAGCACGAATCCTAGAAGCACAATCACTGTGACCCCATGCGGCCCTGGGAGGAGGGCGACATTCGACTGACTCTCCCTCCCCCGAGAGCTTTTCCAGCACGCCGGCACCTGAAATTAAATTCGGCTCCCCAGTACAGGGTGAAAGTGGATACGCCATTTACGAGCGTCAACTCAAAAAAGGGGACGACAGCAACCTAGCAGACTGTCTACCGGCTCTCTAGGGCGGCACAGGAGGGTCTTGAGGCGTCTCGCAACCCCACCTGGACGGAAAACCGCACAGGCATACCCAATCTCCCATGGGCATTGGGAAACACTGCCCTGTCGAGTCCAACCCAATCCAAATGTTATCCTCACGGGTGGGGCTCAGACGTGTGGCCCAGCGTGCTTCTATTAACGTCAGATGTACCACGAGCGCTCAGGGCACCACGGCAGCTGAAGGGGTCGGAACCCACTCTTATAGAGACCTAGAAGTACACCTGAAATATTAAAAGGAAATGATGGAATGGAAATTGTGGTAGAGAAGGAATCACCCCAGCATTCGCCTGCCGACCCCGGGAATACCACGAAAAACTCATGGTTCGGAGTGGGCGGTCGCCGGGTATCGAACCCGGAACCTCCAGAATGCGAGTTGAACACGTTACCGCAGCGCCACCTCGCTCGTTAATATACATTGTATATTTAAATCAGTATACAATTATGGTGACAAACACTACGTTTTCTGTATAGTTATTTTTCACAGGAGTAGTACTTTGAGTTTAGCATCGATTTTAGTCTTAAAAGTGAAGAGCAACGTAACAATGTATTGTCCTATGTGTCTTAAAAGAAATGCGTGTAATATTGATGCCCCTGCCACCCTGTGTATTAGCAATGAAAACGGCATCTTGATTATCTCAGAATGTCCGTTTTTCCTTCACTTTACTCTTGAGAAATGTACATAACAGAAACGCTTTCTAAAGGAAATCAATAACAAATAAATTATTAGTACAAGCAGAGTACAGTTTCTGTCTAGGGATGTTCCGAAGGAGTTCAGCACGTATACACAATGTTATTTGTTTTAGATCTGTTATGGGCAACACCGCCCAGTCTACGCGTTTGCACGTGCTGTGATCTGCAGGCGCGCGGATTGCATAATGTTAAGGCGAAAACTAGATCTCGCAGGTACCAATACTTCAATGGGCTCTCTCAGTGCAGGTCAGCGCGCTAAATTAGTCACACGTGCCACCATTGTTATATACAGGATGCGAGAATGTTACGTATACAGAAGTTTAAGATGGAAAATATATATGTTGAAAATGAAGTATTTTTAAGGATAGGAACCGGAGTTGCGTCAACTTGAAAATAAAATTTAGTTTTCGAAATTATTCTTGTTCTTGTATTATTATTACTATTACCACCAGGAGTGACCGAGCTCATTAAACCGCGTCCGCGGTTCAAATCCAGCCAGGGGCGTCCTCCCTGTTTTTTTCCAGGTTTTTCTTAGTTCTCATTATTGAAAAATGACGGGGAGGTATCTTAAACTAAGATCTGAAACGTTTCCTTCCAAAATATTATATCATTTTCTCTATCGGCAGTGTCCAACGGCTGTGGTGTCATATGTAGCAAGAATGGCGTTAAACATTACCATTAAATATTATTATTATTATAATATGCCTGTACAGCTTAATGCACACTGTCTTAACAAACGATGCGACAAGTAAAAAATTGCGCAACAAAGACTGACAAAGACAGCTCTATCCTTAGAAGCTAAGACGCCAAGAAATAGAGTCATAACCACATACAGGCATATAGATTTGCTCCTCCTGTAGCGAATGTAACCTTTGGTATCCTATACCAAACCTCTGCAAAGAGTCTTTTCGACTTCGTTGGTAAGCAGATAGAAGCTCGTTTCCTATTCTGGCTCGAGGGATTAAAATTGGGTTTTCTAGTGAAAAGAAAAACACACGTTAAAGAAACTTAAAGCAGGGATGCTCTGTCGGACAATACTGCCACGGAGTGGTACTAAAACTTGCATGAACTCGATACTGTTTTGCCAGCAGAACAAATTGGTTGACCTCGCATGACCACAGCAGTCGAATCGTCCCCAAACTTGCCCGTGAAGCTAGTGTAACCTTGGTTTTAACATCTCTTCGAGTTAACGTTTTAAAACATCTGAACATTTAAAAACTGCAGTTTGTTTTCAATGTATTTACTAGCTTCACGGTAGAAGGTAGGGTAGGAAAATTCGCGGATCAAATAATCCAATCCAGCATTCGCCTAGCGACCGAGGAAAACCGCGAGAAAAACCTTCGATTAGATTGGTCGGCCCGGGAGTTTGAATCCGGACCTCCCGAATGTGGGCTACAGACAATACTGCCTGAATTTCCCGCTCGGTTTATATAATTACAGTAGGTTTAATTTTAAACTTTTGTATCTTCTCTGTGATACCGTAGTTATTTAATAAATAAAAGCTACATATTTTTCACATAATGCAGAAACCTTTAACATGTACAACGAAATAGAATGAAAATGGTAAATATGACGATATCGCTCTCCCAGGCTGCCAAGTTAACCTCTTTAGAAAAAACATATAGTCTGCGACCATCAAGAAAAGTAATATTCTGAGCTGTTAATTATAAAATATCGGGCCACCAATTTCTAATATTGGCAACCTTCTCTCTTTATAAAGCTATTTAGTGTGCCCTGCTAACGAACTTGATTATAACGTAAGTACAAAGAAAATAAAGTAAAACTTTCTTACAACGGGTTTATTAAAATACTCTTTTGTTTTGCAGGATTTTCTACTTTCTTATTTTCCGAATCGTGACCATCTATACATATTGTCTTGAATGAAATACTGGTGGCATTAGCTTATTTTACAGGCATTTTCTATGGAGTAACAACTGTTTTATACTTCATGGCAATCTCAACGAAAAGTCCAATAACTCCAATGTATTTCTATTACAGTACATCGGGCTTGTAGATAAGTTTTAGTCTTTCAGTAATCCAAGAATAGAAATTATAAGGTGCTTTATAGTTCATGTGCGTAACAAATAACAGAACATTTCAATAGTGAAAGAATTACCAAAATTGATTGAGTGGCTTTTGATGGTGTAGCGTGTATGTGTGTGCATTGTCGCGGCGGACCATTATTGCTTTGTAGCATGACATTGTTGAACTAATTATTTCGTTTGTGAGTTTGAATTTATGTCCGGCGCGGCATTTACCTTCCCACCTCCTAGTCAGGGGGGTGAAGGCAAGTAGAGGGACTAGCCTCTTTGTTCTGGTGGCGTCACTAGTAGAGTGAGTCGTGTGTGTGTCTTCAGGGCGAGTGGTTGTATGTAGAGTGTGTGGATCGTGTGTGTGGAGCATCTCCCTCCAATTTTTGCCTGTAATCTGTTGTGAACAATGTAGTGGCACCATGTCAATTATTTAATAAACCACAGATCAAGTGTTAAATGTGAATTTAAGTGTATTATCTAATGAATATCCCACGCCTGCTTTAAATTTGTGCAGCAAGTTCCTGGTCCTCTCATTTGCCTCTGCAGCTACGCTCCCCAATGTTTATTCCGGGATAACTAAATTATTTTACCTGCAAAACCTTTTGGCTACACCCCGGTGTATAACAATATTTCCCTACATACACACACGCACACACATAAATAAATCTTCGCTGTTTATGATAATAGTAGAGATTATTCATGCAAGGCTGCATCTTAAGTTCAATGATATGTTATTTTTAAATGTTGGACATTAAAGCTATGCAGCGTTGAAAATTACATTTTAAAATTATAGTGCATTCAATTTAAACTTTCTCATATTCTGTGTTACATAATATACGTGGTGATCCGTTTGAGATGTCAGAAAAGTAAAACCTTATTTATGCACACATCCCTGAAACATTTGCTGTAATATAAGAGGAAATGATGGAACTTAACAATGAGTGATGTTTCAAACTTCAACTGTGTGGCATGGCAGCGCTATCGTGTATAGCAGACAAAATGGCTGTCATGCCACAACAGGGCTAGAGCCCATGAAAGTCACTCCAGCGCTTATCAGCACAGCAGAATATGCCATATAATATGTATCTGAGGATTGATAGACAGTACCTTAAGATACTTTCGTACAATACCAAGCTTTGTTGCAGCGTAATTACTGTGTGAGAGGTAGGAAGCGGACGATCGGTGGTTAAATACATGGATGTTCATGGACAAAGCCACATTTCATGCGAGTGGCCGAGTCAACAAGCCTAACTGCATTTCACATACCATACGACACACTAAGCATGCTGTAGTGGCGCGGCTACCAGTTTGTCTCCTATGCACGATAGTGCTGCCATGCTACTTCTTAACTCACTCATTGCTAACTTCCATACTTTTCTTTATTTTACAACAAACTGCTCAGAGATGTGTGCATTAACCTCGTAATATATAACGTTTTACTTTTCTGACATTTCAAACTGATCAGCCTGTATCTATAAATATATTTGTTGCTTTCTATAAGCTACAATTTATAAATCCTCCTTAAATATACTCGCCATATATACTATTTGTTAGCTTTAAACGTTAATATCATCTTGATCAAATTTAGACACATTGGTTTTGGTGATTTTAATTATCATTGCCATTTATATTTAATTTAAGAATGTAATTACATATCCATTATCATAAGAGTCTCTGATTTTGAAACTTGTTTGTGGCGAGCTACATATATACAAAGCGCACTCTTGGGTAGTACTAGTCGCTAGGTGTGTCTGAAGTTCAATGGCGTATTTGTGTTGCAAGGCCTACTGGATGCCACGGTAATACCGAACGCTCGTCTTGTTCAGTACAAAGAGTACAGTACAGTACGCGAATGTAACGGTTAGTTTCTCATTATGTACTAGGGCGCATTAGTTGAGACAGTACGTATATACATGTCGTGTGAGTTACATTTCATTTGGACTAAATAAAATAAAAATAAAATCTGTAATACTAAACCCTGGCATCTAATTTCTTAAACCAGGGTTTATATTATCAGACCTTGTAATTTATTCAATCTCAAAAACATTTACAATCTTAAATACAATAATTGTACAGATTAATTATAAAATGATGTAATATAATAATAAGTAAAATTTAAAATTGTTTATTGAATGTTAAATTTTTGTTTAAATTTATGTATTTAAACCCTGTAAGAATAACTCTATAGTTAAATAATTTTACAAACATTTATAAAAAAATTATAATAAAATCAATAGTTTAAAATTTTATTTAATTTTTACAAAATACCATATTTTCTTTAATCAAAATAATAATAAAACAATTTAAAATTAAATTTTTATCTAAATTGTTACATTTCAAATTTATTTTAATTTTAATCCTTACATTTTAATTTATTTTCATTTAATATTTCAAAATGCAACAAATTAATGGATATTAATTAAACATTAAACACTCAAATACAATTACTGGTATCCAGCAACAAAATAACTGGTATCCAGTTATTAACTAATTAAAATTAATCTAAATGTACATTACCCTAAACTGCGGTCACCTATTAGTACTGGTATCTAGCACTTATCTAAATTCCCATCCCTAAGATTTAAAGTTATATATATTCACAAGTCATTTAACTTGTCCTAAAATGTGTACAATTATACTTCTTTTCATTACACTTCACATTAATTTCCCCTCATTTAATTTTAATTCACTTCACTGCATTAGTTTAACCATTTTAATTAACTTCTATCATTTTATCACTTTTATTCACAGTAATTATTTTAAAATTAATTCTCCTATATATCGCTTCACTTTTCCCTATCAATTTTACAATACTTAACACCTCTAAACGTTTCATTTCATTACACAGTAACAATTTACTCCGTTTATAATCAATGCTACTCTCCTAACCTAACCTTAAAAATTCTTTCCCCATATCTCCCATTGTCCCTAACCTTCATCTTCGGACTCTTAAATCTTCTTCTTCTCATTCTCCTACTCCATCTTCACCACCCATTCTTCTTAACCCGCATCTTACCTTCAATTCTTCATCACCACTATCATCATTTTCTTCTTCTAATATTACTTCTCCACGATTCAGCTCTTCTGTTATTTCTACCATAAATCTTCCTGTCATTTGTGCATTTAAATTTAATACTCTTTGTGATCTCTTAATCGGGGGTATAATTTGAATTTCTTCTCGAATTATTTCATTTGGGTTGGAAAATGAAGATGTTTCAGACTTCAATCATGTATATGCAGCGCACCTGCTGTTATACCCTCCTGAGTACCGAGATCAAATTAGGACACTTGTATTTATATTTTTGTGCTTAATGAGTTTCTATGAGTAGAAATATACGTAAAATATTTGGAAAAAGAAATTGGGATGAGATTTAAACAGCTATAAATGTTATTCTGTGGATTGTGTGCTGAAACACGGATACGTTTTAAGAGATAAAATTTTTATTTTGTTTTATGGGTAGGTTCTAGGGGTTTTTAGGGGTTGTATCGTATACGATACCTTGGGTCTATATAAGTTTTTGTTTTTTTAATTCAACCATCGATACACAGCAGCCAGAGATAGAAAAAATATGAGCATGCAGTACAGAGTGTATCAAATATGATACCACCGTTCATCATTACTTTGACTCCTTCATAGAGCGAGAAGAAAATCTGAAACATAAGGTAGCAGATATGGTACCCGGTCGCAGAAGGGTGCATATGCGAATCCATGGTACCAATCTCAAAATGCTGTCTTTCTACTCCACAATTTTCAGTATATTTTCCGCACCTTGCATATGAAATACGTAGTTAATGAGAGGAAATAAATAAATAAAAGAGATAACTAGGAAATTATTGTATGAAACTGGTGGAAATGTAATATTTTACCAGACAAGGCGAGTGTTACGAACTGGTATAATTTTTTACCCCTCTATTGTAACAGTACGACAAAAAGTTGATACACAACATATAACTAGAACTACCCCAGAAAAGGGGGCGCTTGAAATTGTATTGCCACGCTTAGTTTAACTCGGAGTGGGTGAATCTAACTTATCCTCACAAGGCTGGGGGCACAACATAGCTGGCTCACAGTGCCAGACCTCTGACATTGTGGGTGTCAAGGGTTTAACGACGTCATATATACACCCATTTCTGATCTAATTTCAATGTAATTAATTTTCATGCGTTAATAGCTATTAACACAAGCTGAAGATGGCAGAAGATGTTCAGCTACATACCTTATCAGTAATATTGCTTGAGCCCCTTCTACTTGAGACGTGTAATCGTGAACAAGGTAATGATAATATGTGAGCAGGGCTGGCCCCATGTCTCGGGTACGATTCCCAGCTGAGGAGTGGGCATTTTTGTAGAAAATTAAATTGAGTTTTGGAAATAATTGCTCTTTCACACAAGCCGTGTGTTGGACAGGGTTGGAAAGGTAGAATCAGACGACTGAAAAATTCAATGCCATAGCCGGGATTTGAACCACGGCTCTCCCGGTCTCCGTCTGATTCTACCTAGCAATGTTTTTCTTTGTAAATATACACTACGTGATCAAAAGTATCCGTACACCTTCTGAAAATGACGTACAATTTCGTGACGCCCTCCATAGGTAATGCTGGAAGTCAATATGGTGTTGGCCCACCCTTAGCCTTGATGGCAGCGTTCACTCTCGCAGGCATACTTTCAATCAGGCGCTGGAAGGTTACTTGGGGAATGGCAGCCCATTCTTCACGGAGTGCGGAACTGAGGAGAGGTATCGATGTAGGTCGGTGAGGCCTGGCACGAAGTCGGCGTTCCAAAATATCCCAAAGGTGTTCTATAGGATTCAAGTCAGGACTCTGTGCAGGCCAGTCCATTACAGGGATCTTATTGTCGTGTAACCACTCCGCCATAGCCCGTGCAGTATGAACAGATGCTCGATCGTGATGAATGATGCAATCGCCATCCTCGAATTGCTCTTCAACAGTGGGAAGCAAGAAGGTGCTTAAAATATCAATTTAGATCTACGCTGTGATCGTGGCACGCAAAACAACAAGGTCTGCAAGCCCCCCTCCAGGAAAAACACTACCACACCATTACAGCACCACCTCCTAATTTCACTGTTGGCACTACACACGCTAGCAGATGACGTTCACCGGGCATTCACCATACCCACACCATGCCATCGGATCGCCACATTATGTACCGTGATTCGTCACTCCACACAACATTTTGCCACTGTTCAATCGCGTAATGTTGACGCTCCTTACACCAAGCGAGGCGTCGTTTGACATTTTCCTGCGTGATGTATGGCTTATGAGCAGCCGCTCGACCATGGAATCCAAGGTTTCTCACCCATGCCCAACTGTCATAGTACTTGGAGTGGATCCTGATGAAGTTTGTAATTCCTGTGTGATGGTCTGGATAGATGTCTGCCTATTACTCTTTACGAGCCTCTTCAAATGTCGGCGGTCTCTGTCAGTCAACAGATGAGGTCGGCTTGTGCGCTTTTGTGCTGTACGTGTCCCTTCGCGTTTCCACTTCACTATCACATCAGAAACAGTGGACCTAGGGATGTTTAGGACTGTGGAAATCTCGCTTACAGACTTCTGACACAAGTGACACCCAATCACCTGACCACGTTCGAAGTCCGTGAGTTCCACAGAGCTGTTTCACGATGTCTAATGACTACTGAGGTCGCGGATAATGAGTACCAGGCGGTAGGTGGCAGCACAATGCACCTAAGATGAAAAACGTATGTTTGTGGGGGTGTCCGGATACTTTTGATCACATAGTGTAGTTGGGTGTTTTTCTGTATTTTTACGCTGAACAGTCTTTTTTCTGTGAAAAATATTTTCCGATGAATACCCGTTTTCTCAAGAACTATTGAAGATAGTTGCATTGAATGTTTATGACAAAAACATCTCGGTTCTGGTATTCATCTACTTTGGTGTGAATGAATTGGTTGATTAGGCTTTAAAAATGAGTTTCTGATAAATTACTTTAGACAGAAAATATGTAATTATGACACAATCTTATTTTCCTAAACGACACTTTCTAGGGATCTCAGGATATTTTTGTGCTTTTGCAATTTAAAGGAAACCAGTTTTCTCCAGAATTACACCGTCTAGCACAATGGACGTTTTACTGCTTATTAAAAAAGGTTTTTCGAGTATACTGGTATCAAGAATTTTTTAGCTAGCTTTAAATATTTTAATTATAAAGATATTTAAATATCGTAAAATAATTGTAATAAAATTTGCTTACATTTATAGCTACACTTTTCTCGGAAAATAAACACCAGAACTGCGCCAATTTTTATTATGAGTTTTTATAAGTAGCTTAAAATAGTAGGTTATCTAATTGTTCGTTTGAGGGACTAATTTAATTTAAAAAATAGTCATAAGAAAGTAATTTTTGCAATACTTTTTTAAAATTTTTATTCTTTTTCGTGGAAACCATGTAATTTAGGATCAAAATCTTTAACCTACTAAATGCTGCTAAATATTCTGCACCACCACAAAAAGTTTCAAACTTCAAAGTTATATATATTTTGATAAAGGTGTATCTGAGATTTAAAAAGTAAAACTTTCGGGAAATGACAAAAAACAACAAGGTGAGCACATTGTTACATATCAATACACTATAACATCTCTAGACCATAGGCGTCCTTTTAAGGTCAAAATAACAAAAAAAAGTTACATAGGCATGTTCCTTATACCATTTACAATCAATTACAACAACAAAAAATCAATTTTTTAAACCCAAACATCTACCATTCGACAAATCTGTCCATGCCGTATTGGTTTGATGTAAAAAATCTGACAATGAAACCGTAAGCAATGACAGTGGTCGATTTCCGGCTCAGAAGCGAAGGAAGATGAGGGGAGGGGGTAAGACAAACATTATGTGATAGATACAGGCTTATTTATTTTTATCTTCTAGAGCTTACAAGTCATAAGATAAGCCATAAAAATTAAAGACTTAAAATTAAGTACATGCAAATAATAATGGCACAATTTAATTGCAATTAATTAAGTGAAGTGGTTGGTTAAAATTGGTTTTTTAAACAATTTTCTCTTTATTTATATATGTCATTTGAAACGAACAAAGGATATGGACAACAAATCGAAAATTATTGCCCCTAATGTGCAAGGTTATAGCATAGCGAGGGCTACAGAGCTATGGAGTACTCCAAGAATAGCTTCAAACTGACAGAAGAAATAGCACGAATGTGGTTACTGGACACGCAAACCAGGTGGCGTATTTAATTATAAGTGCATAATGTAATCCGCATGGCACCAGAAGCATCAAGAACATATCACAACGGGTTACAAACTAATATTAAATGACTTGTGAAGAAAGCAGTTTAATAAACAAAGTTTACAGGAGATATAAAAATATTTTACTTTGAATACGTCATTTAATAGGTTAGGGCCTTATGAATTATTATTATTATTATTATTATTATTATTACCTTCTACTATTAATTGTTTTGAAAGCAACCAGATCAACAGACATATTGATTTTGAATTATACAATTTCACAAACAAGCATCATTGTAAGGAACCAAGTTACACGAAATGAACCACCTAAAACGAAAACCCATTACAAAAAGGTCTCAAATCATTGCATTTTGGCATTACTTGAAAAGGGTTGTCAAACTTTTTAATATTCCTTTTCTTACAAAACTCTGATAGTAAAATTTATTTAAGATAATACAATTCCAAATTAACTATGAAGAGGTAAAATCAGAATAACAAATTCAATCATATTCGGGATTTGAATTACCGAACTTCAGCTTCCCGTACCCCTGCTTCGCCGTCATGAAATTCTCCATGTTTCCCGGTAAAACACAAGGCATCCTTAGCTTCTCTTGAGATAACGTACCCCTCAACTTGCATACTTTTTCATTCTGGTTCTACCTTTCCAGCCTACGGAAGAACAATTAATAAAACTGATATATGATGTTTTCTCAACGAATCTAAAACTTCCTTGGATCCTAGCCTCTGTTGAACATCCGCCATCGCAAAATAAAGCTATGCAAAAGCCGCCGAAGACTTTGGTTTGCTAGAACTAGATAACGGGCTGCAGCTATGAATGGGGAGGAATCCCTTACTGCCAACATAAACACGCAGTTCATTATATTTTTCGATACTGGGGTGAGGGCCAAAAGGTTTTCAGTAAACTATTAAGTTATAATCACCCCAACATGCACATGGGGGAAGCGTAGCTAAGATACTGCGAGAGGACCAGGACCTTGATGTTCACATTCAGCTGAAGGCGTGGGTTTTTTATAACAAAATACAAAAATTTCACATTATTCACATTACCTGTGGTTTATTTAATAAAAGCAATGGTGTCCCTACATCACAACAAGGAAATAAAGAATTCACCTACATTTACACTCTTTCACACAAACTCACAGACTCAACTCACTCAAACCAGGCTGACGCTCAACACACACAAAGAAGGTAACGCTAAAATATTCCCCCTCTCTCTCCACCTCTGGCTAGGATCGCCAGCTAGAGGCGGCGACTCGTCATGCCAGACGGAGCTTCAAACCCAAAGCCGAAATAATTACCCCAACAATGCTGTTGTCAATGCGACACAATAATGTGTCTGGCATGACAATAGCTACTAATACCTACTAATACGCCACAGTATCGGCACGCTTTTTTCACCCAAGTGTACATAGTAGGAAGAAAAGGTATTTCACCGGAAATACATATTTTGAGGCAACCTGAATTCCCCAAAAAAGCATTTTAGACAAAGTTCCGTTATGTGTTTGGGTCTGTGAACAGCATAACTCATAAACGAAAAGTCGGATAAATGCCAAACTTGGTATTTAAGTTCGGTAGCTTCCAAAGATGCGACACAAAGACTTTCAAGAAAATCCCCAACACCAAACTACCCTTTACATGGAACGATTTTTAATGGTTATATCGAGTTTGATTAAAATACCACATTAAAGATGTTTACATAACAAATAAAACGCGTATATTGAATTTTGTGAAAATAGCCTTTGAAGTATTCTTCATTCAAAAGGAATGTTATATAATCTCGCAAACGTTAAGCGATAGACGAAAACGTAGTACACAAGAATTTTTCATGTCTTTAAACCGGAAAATTTACATCCAATGACGTTTTTTGTTCCATCATCCTTTTCCAAAATATTCGTTATTAATGGTTGGTATGTTGAATAAATACTTAGCTATTTATTTGAAGTCCTGTCCTGTTTCAATTGTTTCTGTGGTGTCATGGAAATAGTATGGTATTTTAAGGGGCAGTATATAGCGTCCGTTCCAAAAGGTTTGACTATTGCTATTCCGTTTGTATCTATAACGAAATGTGTAATGCAGCGATTTACGGAAAGATTTATCTGGATTAAAATGAAGTAGATAGGAAAATAAACTTTCATAAGAATAATTTGTATACCATAGAGGGTAAATGATGTGAATGTAACTCGTCAGATTTTTTTAAATTCTGTACTCTTTCTCTTAACCCATATTCAGTAATTTTAATCAAACACAAAATTCCAAGTGGTATTCCTCATACATTCCACAAATGCCCATTGGCTATGAAAAAGTTCACTTTGATATTTAAGGCAAACGTACACGTTACTGTGGGTGAAGAGAAATAAAAATCCCTATGTTGTAATCTCTTTTTAAGAAAACCTGGTCATTAAAACTTCCAAACCCCTTCAGTGTAACAGTAGTGGAAGCGGAGATATTTTCCACGCTCGCATCAAAATTGGTTCATTAAGAGAAAGATTGCCTGTGGTGCGAGAGCGCCACCTTAATGAAGGAGATTGCCTCTGGCGGAGATAATATGACGGATGAGCGTTATGTTCGTTATTATGAACATGACCTTTAAGGTGCATGGTAATATACGAAGCGCAAATATATAATTGCATAAATGTAATACGTATACGAGTGTTGAGAATGAAATCCTTAAACGCATTTTCATGAGCAAGAAATTAAATCAGTGCCCTCTCCTACTCTTTTAGTTTCCTGCCGTCCACTTGTACCTCGCTGCTACAAATATGATCTATCCCGACTTCAACATCTTTACAATGTACATGATGGCTTACATGTATAGTTGAGTGCACATAAATACCCGAATATCAGAAACGGTGATTTATATTGATAAGGAAATGTTGAAACGCACTTGTCAAATGTGTGTTCCTTATCTGACCCTAGCAATGCCTTGTATAACAGCCTATCTTACCTTTTGTTTCCGTTCCGCAGTATACACGCTGCTTGTGCAAGCATTTCGGAAGCGTCTTACTGGGTATGCTTGTCAGCCACCCCACCTCTGAGCACAGCAGTGCAGGGTCAATACTCTCGTACCTGCACAACAGGTACTACGCCGGATCTAAATCTAACGCACAATAATTTTTTTACAAAAAAGTTCTCCCATAGTGATACCAGTTTCAATATGCCCTGTTCGTAGAAGTCCGTTTCCTTGGAGTATAGCCATCTGTGGACTGCTGATTTCACTTCCGCATCTGTCACAAAGCGTTGGCCAGCCAGGAATTTCTTCATGAGACCAAAAAGATGAAAGTCCGACGGTGTAAGGTCCGGACTGTATGCTGGATGCTGGACCACCTCCCAACCAAATTTGGTGATTTTCTGACGAACAGCAGCAACGCTGCAATGAAGCATTTTGACATCGTCAGCATTCATGTTGTGGCGTTTGTCACGAAGGGCAGGAAGCAACCTCACCAAAGTTTTCATATAGGCTGCAGCATTCACAGTGGTCCCGTGTTCAGCAAAGTTCAGCAATACAACACCATACATATCCCAGAACACTGTTACAAACACTTTTCTAGCAGAATGAGTAACTTTGATTTTTTTTCACTCGGGAACTAGCATGTTTCCATTCCATACCTGTCTGCTTGGTTTCGGACGTGTAGTGGTATGCCCACGACTCATCGCCAGTGATGATTCCTTTCAGAAAGCCATGCCCTTTTGTAGTGTACCGCGTTAGGTGATCCAAGCTCGTCATCATTCGCTGGCCCTTATGGTTGTCTGTCATGTTCTTAGGCACCCAGCGAGCACTAACTTTACGAAATTTCAAAGTGTCATGAACAATATCGTACACTGGACCATAGGAAATGTTGAACTGTTACGATAAGGCTTGCAGTTGCACACGCCAGTCGTTCAAAATTTCCGCCTCAATGCCTCTGATATTCTGCGGGGTTGCAGCTGTTACCGGCCTCCCGAAGCGTGGCGAATCACTAAGGTTCACACGGCCCTCTAGGAAGAATGCACACCACCTGGAGACATTGCTACGGTCCATACAATCATCCCCATACACGCCACGCATGTCCCCGTGAATATCACTCGGTTTATGCCTTTTGGCCCACAAATATCCAGCCACACCTCTCTGATCTTCACACGTGGACGACAGTAACATGCGCGCCATTTTTGTTGCGTAGTTCACGCTTCTCTCAGAAGAGTTGTACATGAAACAAAAATACCCTTCAAACTATATCTGTGTGGAATTGCAACATTCCAGCTGCAATACCAAGGTAGAAAAGAATTATTGTACGTTACTTTTCGATCCGCCCTCGTAAATAGCTGAAGTATAGGGACCCCTCGGGTACTGCAACCTACCAGAGATCTATTGCGGCCACAATTCCCCAGGAGGAAGGGATGAAATGAGGTAATCACAGGAGGCCGCAGGCAGACTGGTAACAAAGACGCGCGTAGGTCACTTCCTGGCTCAAAGGCCCGTCTCACTACTGGAGATACCCAGAAGGGGCGATGAACCACCCGTCAACTAAAAAGACCCCAGGGTCAACCGGAAACACTCCTTCCTTTGAGGAAGCATCCGCGCCATCTGTTCAGTACCGCCACACACCACAAAACTTAAAAGCACACCTGAAACATGAGAAGGAAAGGGAATGAAAGGGAAATGATGTAAAGGAAATCGTGGTGAAAGAGAAACCAGCCTAGTATCCGTCTACTGACCAGGTAAAACCACGACAACCTGGGCGGTTGGCGGTAATTGAATCCGGACCCCCCATTATCACGGAGCCATCTCGCTCAGTGAAACTGTAGTAACGTGTGGCTAATGATACCTGATGTTGGTCACGTTAACATATTGCATTTATCAAGTGCAGAAACACTCTGTTTGGAAAATTCAGAAATATCGGTTTAGTTTCTGGTCTGTGAAAACTGGCTGCTCATAAAACGAGCTGTAGTTGGTGTGCTCAGCAACATTGCCTTATCACCGTGTATGGGTGAAACTTCTGCCGTTCGAATCGGTTTGCCGTATGCCACGGACTGCAGCGATATAAAATCAATGAACAGTTACAGCGTGTTTACACACGCAGCCAGTTATAATAATGGTGTCCATGAATAGCATTAACGTCCCCATTTATATGTAAACCAGAATCACTGAAACTTTTGCTCGTTTGATCCAATCGTGTGCGTAAAACTTCCGCGATGGAATAAATATGCGAGATTGGGGTACTAGGCTTGGACAAAGAATAAAACAATCTACCGAGGTGTATGCAAAAGTGTGATTGTATTTAGTCAACGCATTCTTTAAAACTTTGAGGCAGTTATTTAGGTAGTATTCTTAGAACTTAAATGATATGTTAATTTTATAATATAAAATATAATAACAGCCCGCCTTAAAACAATATGTATACTATAATATATAAAAAGTGTAACAGTCATTGTATTATGTTTATATTATTATGTACATGTATAATAATGTTATGTGATTGTATTACGTAATTGAACAATGTAGGAGCTGTGAGCATAAAAGCAAACTACCTTTCGTAGCAAACAGAATTATAAAGTAGAAGCCGAAAGTCGCTAACAATGAGGTAAGTTTGAGGCAACAATAAATTATAAATTTTAATAATGCTACTAATAATTCTTGGAACAATAATATAATATTTCAAACAGTTTAAAAATAGCCAATCAAAAACTAGAAAAAGCTTTAAGTTAAATAAAAGTATTCTATTTGATTAGAATTACTCATTCAGAGACTTGAAATAGAGTAAACGTACGAATTTAGGCGGTAGACGCTAGACGCTCCTTGGCAGTGTTCCCGAGCAGTTCGATTTTATACGAATTCAGTGTGAGACATAAAAATTCATTACGGCGAGAATAATATAAAGTTTACGTGTTAAAAAGTAATTAACAATAATCTCACAGCTCTATAGTATGATAGAAGTCTTATTTAATCACGTGAAGGATTAATAAAAGGAGTGAAGTAAAAATTATAATTTGTGTAAGCCTTCATTCTTTAGCCGTACTACCCCTGCTAAGAGATACGTGTTTCTGCAAATTACTATGACGCAGCCAAGGCATACATACATAATATTTAAATAAACGTTTAAAATACAAAGTTGATTTTTAAACGTGGGGGCGAAGGCCACCGGAAAGTTTGTATCGTACGTGGGGCGAACACTCCAAGAAACAACTCCAAATTTGGCTTTCCAACAGTGGGGCAAGAACACTCAAGTTTGGCTCCCATAAGTGCGGCAACAACTCCTTAACTTAGAAATGAAACCTGTTATGTTCTTCGGTTTGCCTACTTCCAAGGAGCTTCTATTCTATTACCTCCCTGCCGTCGTTAAGTCCGACCACTCGCAGTACACGAAGTCGTAGCGAGAAAGAAGGAGAATGGCATAGTGTCATTAAATTTGAGAAAGGTTTGTTGCTGCTACGTATGGAAAAGCCAATTTGAAGTAGGAGTTGTATTATATTTCAACTGTTAGGGAACCGAACTTGTAGTAGTTACAACCGCACGTATAGTACCCGCTTTCCGGTAGCCTTTGCCCCAAGTTTAAAAAAAAATATATTAACTTTGTAATTAAACTGTTTCTTTAAATATTTAATATTTATGTTTGCCTCGGCTGCGTCAGTATTATTGTGAGAGACACGTTTCTCTTGGCAGGGTTGTGATACGACTAAGAATGTAGGCTTACACAGATTATAATTTTACTTCACTCCTTTTATTAATACTTGATACGATTTAAATAACACTTCACTGATATAGAGAGAGAGCTGTGAGATTCTTTTTATTAATTAATTAAACTTTTTAACACGTAAACTTATTTTTATCTTACACGAATACATATTAAATCTCTCGAGGAGGCACAAGCAATGCACTGTCTGCAGGCAACTGAATAGATTTCAACCGTCTAAACTTGTAAATTTCTGTATTTCAAGTCTCTCATTGGCTAATCCTACTCCAATATAATACCTTCTTTTAACTAAAGCTTTTTCTGGTTGTTGATTGGCTATTTTATAAACTGTCACTAAAATTTACATTATTGTTGCTGCAAGAATCACAAGTAGTATTGTTAAACTTTCATATTCATTATTGCCTCAAGGTTACCTCATTGTTAGCAACTTTAAACTTATTATTCTCACAGCTCCTACATTATTAAATTACGTAATACATTCATATAACATTATTGAACATGTTTACAATAATATAAGCATATGCAATGACTGTTACATACATTTTACAAATTATTACATACACATATTGCTTCAAGGCGGTCTGTCATTGAATTTACATATTATATAATTTGACTGAAATCATTAAGTGTTAAAAATACTGCCTCAAATTGCATGCCTGATTTAGATTAATCAAAATCGTATCAGTAATTTCAAGGTGCGGCACCTATTAAAATAAGAGGGAATCCTTATGTGTAGTAATTATTTAAGACTCTCTACCCATTATTACACAATACCATCCACATATAACCGTCACTCTTCTATCTTATTGAATTATAATAAAGATGTGTATAGAAGTTATATCAAATTATGTACTCGTAATATAAACGTTGTTACAAAAGTGTGCTACACTCACTATAAATAAAATTCTACGGACAAATCGGAGACAGAAATTGTAATCTATATGTAAGGATTTTCATCTTATAGCTTTAAGAAGTTGCTCAACGGAAAGGCGAGTATCCTATCGCACTCTCATGACAGGGACATTATAACCTACGGCTGTTTATCCCCAAGCCCAGCAAACTGGCTAGAGGACGAATTGGCATTATTAATTTCCTGGCATAAGTTTTCTTAAGTTTATTTCGCTTGTTGTTATTGTTCCACCAAAGCAGGTTAACCGAGACTTTAAATTGGAAGGTCGCTAACTAAAGTTGTATACATTTATTTATCACAACCTGCTTTACATTAATAGAAATCCAGAATTAGTCGCTCGTTAATTTGAAAGCGGTGTTAGGCTATTTGAGGGTGGAATAATTGGCTTTGTAAGATCTTAAAGTAATTATTTCACATATAAACGCTTTTCCTATCAGGGCGCTATTACAGAGGCGTAATCCGAAATATCCCATATGATTTATGTATCTTAGTAAACCTCCAAGGTGATTTCATTTACTCCAGGATGTCAAACCCTTGCATTGCTACAAAGAGATTTAATTTCCGGCCTTTGAGTGCTATTAAGAGCTAATTTGGCTTTGATAATTGTTCTTTAACACTGGGCAAGTATTGACTTAGGTTGAAGAGCAGAACCATATGGAAGGTTTAATGCAGGTCATGGTAGCTCAGGAAAATTTCAATATACGTGGTTCGAGTCCCAGGCGTAGAAAAGGATTTTTCTAATATGATTCAACTACCCACACTATTTGTGTTTGGATAATTTGCTGCAATCTTTCGAAACAAGAGGGGTTAGTAAAAGAAGGATGAAAGGGGAATTCTTTAAACACAAAAGCATCGGAAGAAAAGTAGAGAAGACACGTCTGTAATTTCGAGATGAAGTTGTGAAGCAAGGGGACAGTTCCAGATACTTGAATTTCACTATTAGTGGTAACACTATCTGTTGCAGAAATGTAATAGCACTGCAATTTTTAATAGCTAAAGCAGAATTTTCTATGAATCCTTTAATGAAGAAATTAGCAAATAGGTAATGTGGAAATTGAGATTGAGTTTTTTATTTATGGACGCTCTTTAACTGCTGTGATCTTTACGGTCCCATTCGATATTGGGCGTGGAAACCCGGTAATTTAGGCCTCTTTATCAGGCTTGAGGTTCTTTTACTTGCCGTAAATCTACGACACGGGAGCACCGGCTTTACTTCCCTTCCGAAGGAAGCCATGCTAAGGATTATTAAGTCCGAAAAAAATTCATCCCATTCGGCCAGGTTTGAACCCGCGACATTGGGAACCAGAGGGTAGTCTGGTAACCACTACACCACGGAGAACGACAAGGTAATACTGGTATACTGTACAAGCATGGATTTTGCGACGATGTGAGACAAAACGATTGATAACGTTTAAATATAAATGTAGATAATGCAGAGTGTAAAATGGACAAAGAAGATATGGGCATAGGTACAAGTTATTCAACGGAGAGGGACCCCTCGGGCACTGCGATCTACAGAGATCTATTGTTGCTACCACCCTCCAGGAGGAAGGGATGAGGTGAAGAAACCATAGGAGGCTACAGGCTGTAGGCAGACAGGCCACAGAGCCGCGCCCTAACATTTACAAGCTCGTAGATCCAGTCCACTGCTGGAGCTGCCGAGAGAGGGCGGAGAACCACCCACCAATCAAACAGCCCTCTGGTATACACTCGAAATACCCTTTCCATTTAGCATGCTTCCGCGCCATCTGTCCGACACCCGCCAATATTACGAAACCTAGAAGCAAACTTGAAACATGAGAAGGTAACGGAATGAAAGGGAAAAGATGGAAAGAAAATCATGGTAGAGAAGAAACCACCCCAGCATTTTCTTGCCGATCGGTCAGAGTGGGTGGTCGCCGGGGATTGAATCCCTGACCTCCCGAAAGTGAATCGTATACTATACCGCGGCTCTACCTCGCTCGGTGAAAAAGGAAATGTCTAATAAGGTTGTTTTAGATGTAAGAAAAATACAAACTGGTTATGAGATTATACGGAAGACAAACTACACACTAAGAGATCAATTATAAATATCCAGAGCAGAAGAAGATACCAGAAGAATTATTTGAAAACAGAGACGTATGGGAAAGAAGAAAAGAATTTTAGAGTGTAGTTTCCCTTGGGCAGAAAGTCGAGATACTTGAGTGACATTGAACTAGTAACAAAGGGAAAACAACAGTTAAGATTAAATTAAACGGAATTTTATTTATGGACGCTCTTTAACTACTATGCTTTTTAACGTCCTACTCTATATTGGGCGTGAAAATTTTGCTCAGAGGTCTTTTTCTGAAGCTTGAGGTTCTCTTACGTGCCGTAAATCTACAATAGGGACCACCGGCTTTATATCCCTTCCAACAGAAGCCATGCTAAGTATTTTTACGCCCGAAAAAAATACATCGCCTTCCACCGGGTTTGAGCCCGTGACCTCGGGGACTAGAGGCTAGCATGGTACCCCTAGACCACGGAGGACGGCACAGTAAAAATCGTGTTAATCTAAGCATGATGTGTACTCAATTGATCTACGATGGAGGTGGGATGTTATGAAGACACAGTTTACCATAAAATAGTACGAGAAAAAGGTGCAATAAAGGACACAAACATATGGTATGGTGTCAAAAGAAGACTAATAGACATCAGCCGATAGGAAATTGAATCAGATGTAAAATTAAGTCTGTTGTTAGCCTAACAGATGAGAGAAAAAACCGTTGGATTGGGATAAAGAGGCATATATGCTTGCCTTAGGAGGAAAGGAAAGTTTAAAAATTGCATATTTTACCCCGAGAGGCTGCAGGGCACAGAAAATGATTGAGAATTCAGGTAGGAGAATCTATTCAGTTTATGGTGGGGATGAAGACTAAATGCATATTTTGGAGGAATGTGCACAGTGAAAGATCGTGCAAAAAATTAAATTCACACAAAAATCTCCATCTAGAAGGAGACTGGCATGTTGGGATCTACTGGCTGACCGGAGAAACTGGCATACTTGGCAATTTCCTGGCTAAAGTGTAGGCAGCGAATCATATTTGTTCAGATAATCACTTGAATCTCTATGTATTGTTGATTTTCTATTCTTTTTCAGGTTTATATTGTACTTTAAATATTCGTGTACTGTCAGTGACCCATTCACTAAGTGTATAACTTGAATAATTTGACATCAATAAAGATATCTTATCTATCAATTAAACCATGTAGTCTAATGTAACTGGAGACTACTTCTGGTGAAAGCTACTAGCATATCAGAAAAACCACAGTTTAGCTTCATTTGTGGATATCTCAAGCTATCGTACAAATTTCGACTTGTATATGTATTATTTACACACGCTTCGTAATTCCAAATGCCAAAATGAATTCGTTGCAGACAGCACTGTAGTGTAATATATCAGATACTCTTTAATAGCAGAGGTTCACTGGCTGTAACCGTGCGTTTTAATATTAAAGCTTCATAAACGCCCCTATATATTTGAAACTGTTTATTTAGTTATTTCCGGAGAGCAGACGGTAAGTAATACCATTTCAACAGTACGGGTTTAGTGCATTTGACAGAAAAGGCAGGCAAGGATAATATTTACAGCATATCTGCCCATGCTGATTTAAGCTTTTGTTTTAATCAACTAACGTACTATTTTCGTATAACGTACATGGACATTTGTGTGAGTATTTGTATATGTGTTTGTGTCTGTCTGTCATAGAGGGTTCGGGGGTTAAGAAAGATATAGTGCTCAAATTAATGCAAAGTTACAGACAAAACAACATTCATCAGAGGATAAAAAATCAAAGGTTTTACAATATACTTGGAATATGGGCAGATTGTAAAACGCTTCATAGCAAACCTTATCGCTTACAAAAGTAGTTTATTTTGAAACGACTGTGTGTAAAAATTAGCCGCAATATGATTTGTTTGTTTTCTTATAAATTTTTGAAATTCTGAAATCGATTTGATATGCTTTGTAATGCTTAAAACCCTTTCTTACCGTGCAGGGCACCACTGGCGATGGTCACTGATGATATATGACATGTAATGAAAATTGGGAAAGGAAATTTGGAAAGAAAACATTCCAGGCTTATGTTTAAGGTACCTCTCCGGATTTTTCTGTTATGAGAAGTGAGGGCAACCTGAAAAAAATCTCAAACCGGGAGGGCGGTCTTGAATGTGCGAGAGCGGATCGAAAAGTAATGCACAATAATTTTTTCTACCTTGATATTGCAGCTGGATTGTTGCAATTCCACACAGATATAGTTTGAAGTTTTCACCACAGAGGGTACTTTTTGTTTCATGTATAGCTTTAGCGAGAGAAGCGTGAACTACGCAACAAAGATGGCGCGCATGTTACTGTCATCCACGTGTGAAGAGCAGAGAGGTGTGGTTCGATATTTGTGGACCTAAGGGCATAAACCGAGTGATATTCACAGGTACATGCGTGGCGTGTATGGGGATGATGGTATGGACTGTAGCAATGTCTCCAGGTGGTGTGCATACTTCCTAGAGGGCCGTGTGTAGCTTAGTGATTAGCCACTCTCCGGGAGGCTGGTAACAGTTGCAACCCCGCAGAATGTCAGAGGCATTGAGGCGGAAATTTTGAACGACCGACATGTGTAACTGCGAACCTTATCGCAACAGCTTAACATTTCATATGGTGCAGTGTACGATATTGTTCATGGCACGTTGAAATGTTGTAAAGTTAGTGCTCGCTGGGTGCCTAAGAACCTGACAGACAACCCACAAGGGCCAGCGAATGATGACGAGCTTGGATCACCTAACGCGGTACACCGCAGAAGGGCATGACTTTCTGAAAGGAATCATCACTGGTGATGAGTCGTGGGCATACCACTACACGCCCGAAACCAAGCAGGTAAGTATGGAGTGGAAACATGCTGGTTCCCCAGTGAAGAAAAAATTAGAAGTGACTCAATCTGCTAGGAAAGTGCTTGTGAACTGGGATATGTATGGCGTTGTATTGGTGGACTTTGCTAAACACGGGACCACTGTGAATGCTGCAGCCTACATGAAAGCTTTGGTGAAGTTGCTTCGTGCCCTTCGTGACAAACGCCACAACATGAATGCTAACGATGTCAAAATTCTTCTTGGCAGTGCTGCTGCTGTTCGTCATAAAATCACCAAATTTGGTTGGGAGGTGCTCCAGCATCCACCATACAGTCCGGACCTTGCACCGTCGGACTTTCATCTGTTTGCTCCCAGGAAGAAATTCCTAGCCGCCCAACGCTTTGCGATAGATGCGGAACAGAAATCAGCAGTCCACAGATAGCTATACTCCAAGGAAACGGACTATGTCAAAAAGTAGTTAAAAGGTGTAGTTCATTTGTGATTTGTTGTTTTTGTTGTTTTAACTATTAAACTTTTTTGTAAAACAATTATTGTGCGTTACTTTTAGATCCGTCCTCGTATGTAGTAGGTAGAAAAAGTTACATTCATATAACGTACGAAACTTTATATTAGTATCACAGTGTGCAAACATATAAATGGGCCAGGGCTGCAAGTTCTTTTTTTTTTAACTATTACAATTTTTCTGCCCTTATCAGGTTAAAAATGTAGAATGTTTGTGAAAGTGAACAGCTGCAAGCTACTACATGAAACAACAACAATTTTAGAGACTTTCTTAAATTTAAACTATTTCATATGATTCAAACCTATTCATTAGTTGTCTAGTTTCAATCCGTTTGTTTCTAATATATTGCAACCTTCAGGCTGAAGGGTTCTGCTTTCTATTCCAGTGCATAACATCAAATGTAACGATGATCTCGACGACTCTATTTAATACTCCGTTCATACTGGAAGGCCTGCATAGTATTAGGCCAAAACTCTGAAATAAATACCAGTGGTTCTGAAAAAAAACAAACATTGTAGCGTTATGCTACGATCATTTGTGCAACTTTATAATTGCAATAAAGTTGTAATAACTTAGCCAAATGTCAGTAGAGGTGCAACATTCTTTAAGGCATCTTTTGGAGTAACAATGAAACCTCATCTAGCCGATGACGGCTAGAACATATCCAGGAGTCTCTGCCGCATTGGTTCGGATTCATCTGTCTGTGCATCCCCCGATTTCCTGTCTCCGAAGTTATTATATCCACGATTTCTTATCCATGTTCCATAATTCCTAGCCCGTCTTAGCACCCTGATTTGGCAAAACACTCCCCTCGATCGGGTACCACCTGGCGAAGAAAAACATAATGGCTGATTTCTAGTGATTGCGTGGCCATACCAACACTGTTTTCTTTATATTGCATCCCGGCAAAGGCATTTTTAATTTCTGTTGTTTCATGTTCAGAATCAGTGTGAAATACTGCCATTATTGTATATACCCTTATGATTGCAAAAAACGAAATATTGATTTGCATTTTATTCATAGTTTGTTAATACTCCAAATTTCTCAGTAATTCTTATATGGTTGAGATCAGACTTTTGGCAACTCTGAGGGTTTTAAATTCAGCAACCCTTTTGTATCAAAATTTAAGACCCAAGACTGTGCGTTATTCAGTTTAATCACAAATGAAAGGGGTGTGTTTATGAATATTATTTTCGAAGCTTATATATCGCTTCAGTATTCATTTTGCATGTATTCTCTTACAGTGGCAGTAATCGAAGAGGTTGATTAATGAGAGTTACATTTTAACGACTCTAGCAACTGCCCGGATCATATTTTGGTTGTCAGTGGTTTATGAGGCGCTCGCATTTATGCACCGTTGTGCCGTTGAATTTAACCCACACGTCTGAGCAAAGTAAGTCAACGATCAACTAGCTGCGATATCTAGACCGACGGTTTAATCACTTTGTACCACGCATAGAAGAGTAGACAATTTAGTACATTTTAACCACTGATATCGCCTTCACTCATAATTAAATCCTATGGTGCCAAAGCTGACTCAGGATGAATTGTTTTCTTGAAAATATATCTATTATAATTTTGATTTGATTCACAGCAAATTGTAATTAGGATTTTAAAAATTGCATTCATATTTTAAAGGAGGTGAATTTTTTCTATTCGATAATACCGGGCTTACTTTGAATAACGCGACCGATGGCCGCGGAGTCTGACTTGTAGCAGATATCGGGTTGAATGACACTCTTCTATAGTAGGCTTGTTCATGCGCCTACGGAGGTTAACCACGTTTGCACTTAACGTTGTTTGGCATGGTTTCTAGTAGGAATAATATTATGTGGATCTGTATTCCGATTGTGCTTACTGGATGTAGTTATCATGGTGTACACGGGAGAACAGCATGTATTTTTTGTGTGAAGGTTTGCTCCAATGTGGTCACACGTCGGCTCCCAGTTTGAATTTATACAGAAATTCCCCGTGTCAAGGTTACTATCCAATAAACAAATAACAGGCTGTTATACAGGGTCAAATTAGACAAAAATAAACATAGAAACAAAAAAGCTTTAATCAGGGGAAATCACACGAGATAGGGTATACTGTGGAAAGAAATCGAAGAAAATTGCTACCTCGCATTACATATTTCTGATGACAAAATATTTGAATGGCCTGCTAGCTGTCCAGATCTAAATTCATGTGATTATTATCTATGGGGAATATATTAAGATGCAGAGATAATTTCGGCTATAGAAATTCCACGAGTGTTCAACAGTATGTTCAACAGGTACTAGACTTATGCTTCCGCAAGCGGGCATCATTTCTAATACCTTTTAAAATGAAACCCAGCATAACTTTTATACTGTTTCCCATCATTAGAGCTATCTAGGGGAGACATGGTGGTCTGCTAGTCGCGTCACTCAAGAGAAACCTGTGTCTCAAATATAACTTGACTGACAATATTCATTTTGTATTTTTCATGAAATACTTGTTAATATAAAATATGCATGGTTCACTTCTCAGTATTTATGTGAATATTTTATTCTAATTATAAATAAAGATAAATTATAACCCAATTAATTGTTCAACATTTATTCTTATTCTGAAACATTTATAGCTTTCTGTACCTGAGATGTTCTGAAAGCAATAGACTCAAATAATTAGCTAGAATATGATTCTATAGGTTTCCTTTGGATCCCTTTTTAAAATATAAATTAATGAGAAGCCCATTCGTTATGTCATTAGCACCAAAGGGTACGGAACTCGGCACCTCAGATTCGTAAGCGAAACTTTCGTCATTCTGCACCAGGGACAAACACAGTTTGTGCAATCCGCGCGGTTAAAGGTTAATTGCTTTGTTCATCAATCACTGCCGAGCAACATCTTCGCCTCCTGGAGATATACAAAGCGAATGTCTGAATTACTTTTGACAATTACGTGCATCAGAGATTCTGGAGTGCGAAAGTGTGCCCTAGATTAAAAATTCAGCGCAGAGAAAGCGACCGTGTGTGTCTGCTTGGTTAGCCTGCCACGCAAAAGAAAACACGAGAGCGCCTGAAAAGGTAAAAAATAAATCCAAGTCGTACGCGTGCATGGATGTAGTTATGTTTCAATATTTATTTAAGGCAGGATAAAAGCTGTGCCACAAAACAAAGATAAAAATCCGATGTGTTAACTCACATGACTTTCTTGTACAAACTATTTTTACAAACGCTTATTCTCTACTTCGAGATAAAAAGATTAGACAAACTATCTATCGTATCGGTAATTTTCTTGTAGGTGCAAGGGGAATATGGTAGGCTTTAAGTGAGAGTCAAATCTGTTAAGAGCTGGTTGCTATGTGAAGCATTCCATTGTCTTTGCATGTCCAGCACATAAAAAAAACGAATAACGAATTCCCATTCGAGAAAATGTATTGGAAAATTGAAACAAATAACAACGAAAATCTCGGAAATGATTCACTCGACAAAAAAAAATATACACATGGCATTAATTGTGTGTTTTAAATAAATGTACATTTTTTGTTTAGTAAAATTTTGTCTATCTCTTACGTTTTACCAGTTATACAAAATCCATTCAGAATGAAAAGAACTTTTGGGGACATTCCAAGAAAATTAATTTATACGCCTTTTTGTTTGCTGTTCACAGACACACAGATACATACATGGACCTTTTTCTAAAAATGGCTTTTTTGGATATATCCGGTGAAATCTCGATATCGAATTTTTGGGTGGAATGCAATACTTCCCCTACTTACTATACGTAGTAGAGAAAGTAAAAATGCTAATCTGTTATAGTGATATTATTGCAGCAAGATTGTAACCTGTCATTTATAATCCAGGACTTCTCGTTGAATTTAGACTGAGAAGCAACCGAATTTTGGGCTTAAATAAAGTTACTACCATATAAGCAGGATTTGTGAACTTTAAGGCACTTGTTACTGAAATTACTAATTTCAACATATTTAGTTGAATTTTTATCAAAATTTTGTTCAATACAATTATAGCACAACATGAATTTTAATGGCTTTTTGTACCTCTAGCTTTCTATGCAAATAGTTTTCAAAAAATGCAAATTGAATCTCACATCAATGAGATCTTAAAATCCTTATACCGCCGACGTTAAATTTACTGAAATCGTGACCCATTATCTCAGAAACTATTTAAGATAATAGGCTGAAATTTTGCAAGGATGTGGGTGCATGATTTCTAAGTCCGTGATCTATATTTTATATATTAAGGAAGCTAGGATTATTTTCTTAAGTATGCCATATTGTTATTAATATTTATCAGAAACTTGTTTTTTAAAAGTGACTAAATGATATTATTACCACCAAAGTATGTCCAAACCAGCACTCTGAGGTTATTTTATCATCCTAAAATTTAATTTGTCTATCTTCAATAGTTTCTGAGGAAACGGGTCATGTATACCAGAAAATGTCGCCCACAGAAAACGTTTCCACGGAAAAATGCAGAACACAAACTCCTGTTTATTTACACAGAAAGAGCCCACATCGCTTGAAAACATAACAGCTGCTATATTAACAATCATACCAATTTTAAGGGTAAAAATGTTCCCTAAAAATGGGCTAAAGTTTGCCGCTTTGAAAGTTGAGGATTTATTATTTTTTCTGCAGAATTCACAGCATAAAGTGGCAGATTCAATACCATTATTTAAAGTGTATTGTTTATTGAATATTTCGCCTACAATGATAAAATACATCAAATCAAAGGGAAGTTGTTATTAATAAGACGGCATATAAGTCTAAACAATTTTTAAAATAATTTTCGCCATTTAGTCTTCTCTTAGGAGCCTCTTGATGATGAATATTTGCACATTTAAGCTTTTAAATATCGTATATTATTCTTCAAATACTGTCCTTGGCAATAGAAAAATTAAATTTTGTGTAACCCTATAAATTTTCCTGGAAAAAATAATAAAATATGTGATGCTTTTAGGTTTCTACACATCAGTCATGTATTAAATTATTAAAACCTTAAATTCAAAGCTAGAATTGATATCAAGGAAGGTTCTTTATATCTGTCTATCAACCTCCAAACAACGTATACTGAAAATCCTAGATAAAATGAACAAATGTATTAAACGTTGTGCTTGTAAATTTAAATAGCTAGGTTAAAACCGCAACTGGTCTTGGTTCTACATAGTTTCAATATTTTTTCCATTACAAGTTTTAAAAATTGTTTTTACGAAAATTCAGTATCGAATACCCTTAAATTTAGTTACTCCTTCTTTGGGAATCATGAACATGTTATAAATATGTACAGAATAGCTCAGCAATGGGTTTAGAAACATAATCAGGTCTTGTAATTTTACCAGAAACAAGGTATGGCTCTATTTTCTTTTGATTCAAACTCAAGTCCTTAAACGTATTTTCAGACCAACAACAAACGTCACCTAATATATACTTAGTGATCCACCAGGCCTTAATAATTTTTAAGATAGTCAATATTTGAAACTCCTGAAGTGGATATTTCTCGAACTGGCTGATAAACGAGGGCGGATTGATAAGTCCATGACTTTGACGAGAGATAGCGTTCCAATCACAGATTTCTTGTTTGCACCCACGTCTTACAACTATTCTGGGTATAATCGCAGAAATTCGTAGTCATTTGTTTCTTAAAACATTGTTGAGAGCGTCTAAAATAAGCAGAATTGTGTTGCTTCGTAGAAAATGGAGAAAAGTGAATTTCGTCTTCTGATAAAGCACTACTTTTTGCGTTGTAAGACGGTGAGGGATACGGAAGAAAAGCTGAACAAGTATTATGGGGCCTCTGCTCCATCTCATGGTATCCTTCATAAGTGGTTCACAGAAATTTGATGTAGCGTTCGAGAACAAGAGCTGCCGTGCGCACAGGGTGGCCAGTTGAGGTCACAACAGAAGACCGCCGAGTGAAAATCCGTGAGATAGCCAAGACCGTAAACATCTCGAGTAAACGGGTGTATAACATTCTGCTCGAATTTTTGGGTATGAGAAAGCTATCAGCAAGATGGGTGCCGCGACTGCTCACATTGAGAACAAGCGGAATTGTGTGACCATTTCACAGGAATGTTTGAACATGTTCCAGCGCAACCCAAATGAGTTTTTGCGGCGTTATATCACGGTTGATGAAACTTGGATCTATTACTATCAACCTGAAACCAAACAACAATCAAAGCAGTGGATTTCCTTCGGCGAACCTGCCCCAAAGAAAGCGAAAACCATTCCGTTGGCAGGAAAAATCATGGCAGCTGTCTTTTGGGATTCACAAACGGTGATAGACATCCACTACCTGGAAAGGGTAAAAGATCACAGGTTCATATTATGCCGTAATGCAGGATCAGTTTCACAAGGAATTCTTAAAGAAACGACCCCATTTGGTGAAGAAAATTCTTCTCTTTCACCAGGATAACGCATCCGCCATCGCAAAATTTGTGGAATTGGGCTACGAATTGCCACCTCACCCACCATGTTCTCCAGATTTGGCTCCGAGTGACTTCTTCTTGATCGCAAACCTGAAAATTGGCTCACTGAGAAGAAATTCACGTCCAGTGAACACATCATGGCAGAAACTACCTCATAATTTGTAGACTTCGAAAAATCATATATTTTGGAAGGGTTAAAAACTGGAGAAACGTTGGACAACGTGTATTGAATTGAAAGGAGACTATGTTGAGAAATAAAATAGATTTTTTATAAAAAATGGTTATTTTCTTTAATAAGTTATTGACGTATCAATCCGCCCTCGTAGTTGCCATTCGATTGTTGAAACGAAAACAGAGCTTAGCATTAGTCCATCTCAAACAAATGGGATTATTGCTTGCTGTTGTGAGGCATATGACTGTAATATAACGAGAATAATAGGTTTCGCATCATGATCAGAAATAATAGAATGCTAAGTATAGGATTTAAGCCAGGGACAAAGGATAGGTAACGGATATTATTCAGATGCAGACATAGTGTGGTCCATGGCATTTTAACTTACGTTATTGTAGTTGAAAGGTTTCAATCTATAGACGTACAGCAGAAGGGGGCTGTGGGTGGCTACATTGTATTCTATGTTATACATAGATCCTTTCATCCCCTCCAGGGCACATACGTGGTATAAAGCTGAGTGTGCCTCTATGTCATTTCGCCCAAGAACGTATTTATTCCTTATTTCAAAATAGTAAATCTACAGAAGAAAGAAATAGTAACTAATTTGCATGGTATTTAAGGTAAATCTTATCGTAATTTTTCCCCAAAATTGTTATTTTAAATCCAAAATTTTATTTGCGAAGCCAGATAAGCCTTATGCTATTTTTATATAATAATTCATCTATCTTTAAATATCTTGCAAATATTGCACCGCCTTTCGATTCATTTTTGGTAAATATTAAAACAAGGAATAGGAACAGAATTTATTGCTTAAGGGTAGAATGCAGTTTTGTTACAGTGGTTCGTGTTGTAAGAACAGTTTGTGATAATTATTTTAGAATTTAAGGTTAACTGTACTGAAAATTCTGTCTTGGAAGTATATGAATATAAAACTGTGATTTTTACAATTACCTTGGTAATAACAAATATAGTTATTATGCATGAACATCAGTACTTTCTTTTTCAAAATATGGCATTAAAATATTTAATTTAAAACAACGTATATCCCAATACTGTTATTTCTTTCTTTCGTAAGGTTTCCGCATGGATCTAACATCAGATTTACCCAGTTCTTATCACTTCTCTTTATATCCGGCTGAAAACCAATTCAAAGAAACACACATGAAACAATGTCCCATGTTATATTCAGTGTTCAACAAAGGAGGGGTCACAAGCTACCTCTCTTAATGGATTCTACATCGATTGGTGTAAACGGGCAAGACTAATTCAATATACTTAGCGACTTGATCTTTAGAGGAAGGCGTGGGTGAGAAATTATATGTGTCAAACTATTCTTCTTAAGTAGCTAAAGGTTATTCCCACCATCGAATAGGGATGTAGCACTGCAAGCTACGCTGAATTGTACGACAAACCTCGATGAACTGAATGCCGTTAGTGGTAAAATTATTATCAAGAAATGTATTATTTGAATAAATTCGTGTGTTTTAAAAACCATTTGGTACTTAGCATTTAAACACCAGGAAAGTAGGGGAGGTAGAATATAATTTAGAATAATAAAATGATATTATTATTATTCCGTGACACTAATACAACTATGCTAGTAAAAATATCCATAAATAAATTGACTTCATCCTTATTAATATATTATAATTGATTATCATTATTTTAACGATGTTCAGCTGACAATGATATAGACATCTAATTCGCAGTCTTAAACTTCACCTATCTTTTAGGATGAAGTAAGAAAGCTTTCAATCATGTGGCCAAAATTATGCAATAGGGGCGGTAGAAAGGTGACACGGGGAGGGCGGAGCTAGTCGTTTTATTACCGTACCATTTCTTTATGGGCAACAACTTTTGCATCAAAGTGTACATAAGCTTGAAAACGTGTGATTGTGCTCAAATGTGATGAAAAAATTGTGT
Source organism: Deroplatys truncata (assembly GCA_030765065.1). NCBI lineage: Eukaryota > Metazoa > Arthropoda > Insecta > Mantodea > Mantidae > Deroplatys > Deroplatys truncata. The sequence continues at coordinate 42,680,057 of CM060990.1, forward strand.
TTATAACCTCCAGTACTATCCTCTTTATGTATAAGGAAGGTTATAACGTGAACAATTATAATCCAAAGGCACGAAAATATTTAGGAACGAAACAGATGATGTTTAAGCTCTGCCTACCTTAAGGTTGGTTTGCATTATTCCCTTCCACTCCAGGTTTTGGAAAGTATCACTAACGTAGCAATTGTTCATATTTGTCTAATTCGGATCACATCCCAAATTGAACTTAGTATTGGCACGTAAAGCCCAAATTCTTCGGCCTGATTCTCAACCACAGTTCAGTATTTTTATATCTGATTCCGTTTCAAAACTACCTTTGAAATGTTCTTGTTTTTCCCCCATAGCATACACATCGCTGTTTACGGAGCCTTCCTGCGGAACTTGCACGTCTTAGATAAGACTCCCAGCGGTTTTTTGCGCAACTTGCTTCACCCCATATCTTAGTAGGTTTTCTCTGGGCATAGGTCGCAGTAAACCTCCGTGTTATCTTTATGTAAAACTTCTTGAATTACTAAAGATAAATGTAAACTATAATACCGAGAGAGTTTTGTAGTAAATAATTTTAAAATTCTGCCTTATTTATGACTTGGTTAATCTATACGATAGCCGGTTTCAGAACTGCACGTGATGCAAGGCTATACTAACAAAAACACTTCAAGCGATGCGACTCCTGCCCTTTTACAAGGCATCCTTGTTTAATACCTTACATGATGCACTATCTCTTCCCTGCACCTCTACAAAAATTTTTACATGGTCTGTCGAGTTGTCCAGAAATTGTGAAAAATTACAACAAAAAACACAGTAAAATAAAATGAATTCTACACTGTAAGAAGGCATGTGCTTCTTTGTACTTAACGCATTTAAACTATCAATAAAGTGAACTTTCAAATTGAAGTAGTAAAATTTTTTTATGTATTTTTAGCACTACGGTTTGGGCGTCAATTTGAATAAATGCAGTTTGTTATAGGAGTTGTATCGTATTTCAACTGTTGGGGAGCCGAACTTGTAGTAGTTGCAACCGCACGTATTGTAAAAGGTTTCCGGTAGCCTTCGCCCCAAAATGTACTTTCAGGTGACCTTTGCCCCAAGTTTAAAAAAATATTAACTTTGTAATTAAACTGTTTCTTTAAACATTTAATATTTATGTTTGCCTCGGCTGCGTCAGTATTTATTTTAGAGACATGGAAGTCTTGGCAGGGCGTGATGCGACAAGAATGTAGGCTTACGCAGATTTTAAGTTTTAATTCACTCCTTTTTATTAATCCTTGACATAAATTAAACAGCACTTCACTGATATCAAGAGATGTGAGATTCTTTTATTTAATACTTGCACTTTTTAACACGTATACCATTTTCATCTCATACGAATACGTAATCAATTTCTCGAGGGCACATCTCGCGTCTGGTTAGTAACTCTGTCTGCAGGCAACTGAATTGATTTCAACCGTCTAAACTTGTAAATTTCTGTATTTCAAGTCTTGATTGGCTATTTTTACTCCTATAGAATACCTGCATGTAACTAAAGCTTTTTTTTGGTTGTTGATTGGCTATTTTTATAAACTGTTATGAAATCACATTAATGCTTCCAAGAATCACAAGTAACATTTAAACTATCAAACTCATTATTGCCTCAAGGTTACCTCATTGTTACCTCATTGCTAGCAACTTTTAACTTATTATTCTCACAACTCCTACATTACTAAATTACGCATTACATTCATATTACATTATTGAACATGTATACAATAATATAAGCATATGCAATGACTGTTACGTACATTTTACAAATTATTACATACACATATTGCTTCAAGGCAGGCTGTTATTGAATTTACATATTATATAATTAGACTGAAATTATTTAAGTGTTAAAAATACTGCCTCAAATGGACATGCGCTTGCGTATTAATTTTCACGCCCTTGCAGCATTTTTCTATACTCAGAATGCTCCACACGATGCAAATGTTTACTTGTTTATTTCAGAAAAGCTTTACTGGATCTCAGGATTACATTAAAGAAAATTACCATACACGATTTTAAAATAATGCTCCGTTAATTTTGCTCAGAGGTCTCTTTATCAGGCTAGAGGTTCTTTTACGTGCCGTAAATCTACGACACGGGACCACCGGCTTTACTTCCCTTCCGAAGGAAGCCTTGTTAAGGACTTATACGCCCGAAAAAATCCATCACTTTGAACCCGCGACCTCGGGAACTAGGGGTAACCACATGGTAACCACTACACCACGGAGGACGACATAGCTATCACGGCTGATGCATATGAAGAAACCAAGAGGATCTTTAATGCAAAGTATGGTAACAAAAACCGCATTATTCAGACACACCTAGAACACACTCAACCCACTCAGTTATTTACTCTTGAATTTTTAAAGTATATCTTGTGATAGGATTTCTTCTGGCCCCTCGTTAAGGGCGCCAATTTGCGGTAGAACTTCTGGTCGGTGATTGAGGACCCACGTTTGGCAGCCAATTTACGGTGGTACTTCTGGTTGTTTTACGGTACAGGATTTTTTAGGAAAGGTCCCGGGTTCGGTATTATCTCAGGGTTCTTTGCATGGATCTTGGATCTCGGGTTAGTGGTGAACACGACTGCTGGTTTTTCTGCTCGTTTATTTACCCTCACCGTTTTAACATTTGATCCCTGCTATTTCTTCGATACACACACGCGCTTTTCCTATTTGTTAAATGTTTCATATCATCGCGCCTATCCGCTTCCTTCTAAACTTTTCTGACAAGCATCTCCCCAGACTTACTACAACCGAGTGTGTCTTCCAAAATCTCACGACCAAGTGTTCATTCTCAAATCTCACGACCAAGTGTGTATTCTAAAATCTTCCGTTTCTCTGTTTCAAACGTTCTATATCTCCCCATTCCACTATCACCTGATTCCTAGCTTCTTTCATTGGAGGCCTAAGGCTATCTGGCTTTTGGCGAACATTGACCCTTTTCTACTAGCCTGCGTTCTCAGCAACATAACGGGACACTTAACAATAGAGGGAACAATCACCCGTTTCCGGCCACTGATGGCACTGTCTCTCAACGCTTAGTTCAACTTACAGTAACAATCGCTTGCCAGTTTTATTTAATACTATCCTCGCCGTTACTGATATTTATTCTCCCTATGATCTTAATTTTATTTTACTACTCAAAATATACTGCTTCAACCTATGTTGAATGTAATCCCCGATTACAAGCTCTCAAAGCTCTGGGAGAAGATATCGACAATTAGGGCCATATACTTGCAACTAAAGTACTGCCAGCATTTCATGCCGATTTTTGTAAAAGGTGAGAAGGCACACAGAAGGCAACATAACCAAACTTATAGAATTTTTACAGTACAAAGTTGAAAGCGCACTCATAACAGAAAAAATTAGGTAATTATGCCATTACTCAATCTCTCCTTCCAACAAGCAGCCTTTCATGGCCACACAAATCCCAAGAAATTCACTAAATCAACAAAAGAGAAGCCGACACCATTTTGTGAACAATACGGACACTGGGCTCAAGAATCCAAAAACATTGTTAATGTAAATGAGCGCATTGAGAAGCTTAAACAATCATCACTTGTTCTCTTTGTTTAAACACAGAACATTCAGTAAAAACTTGCACCAAACGAGGCAAAACGTTGTGCACACAATGTAAAAGGTCCCATCACTCTGCATCTGTAGCACGGTGATAGCGGTAAACAAGATTAATATCCGGTCTATTGCCTATACTCACTTACAAACAGCACGCATTAGACTAATCGGACCTACTGGACTTAGTAAACAAACACGTTCTATACTCGATGTCGCTGTATACTCGATCTAGTTTCATCAGGCATCACTTACAGACACACTTAAACTGACTACTGTATCTGAAAGAGATATATCCGTATCTGTGTTTGAATCTAAAGCTACAGCTACACAGAAACGACGTTTGATTAGTTTCCAGATGCAAGGACTATGTACTAAGTCAACAATAGGAATCTCAGTTTTGGAACTAACACATAGTTACCGCATCCCATAATTCCACAGGATGCGGCTACTAAACATGTCTACATAAACTAAAACTGGCAAATCCTAAAGACGAATCACCTGACCTACCAATAGAACTACTTATTGGTGGTGATATTGTTATACACCGGGGTGGGGCCAAAAGGTTTGCAGCTAAAATATTAAATTTAGTTACCCCGGCATAAACATTGGGGGACGTAACTCTGAGACGGCGAGAGATACCAAGAACTTGCTGCACAAAACTAAAGCGGGCGTGGGAATTTTCGAACATAAAAATACATAAACTCACATTTATCTCTGATTTATTATAATTAACAAGGTGCCCTACATTATACACAAAATGTTACAGACGAACACTGGGGGAGATGCCCCACGCACGCACACACACACACACACACACACAGACATCATGCAACCATACACTCTGAAGACCTACACTAGAATGACGCCACTGGTAGCGCCAAGCATTCAAACAAAGAGGCTCTTCCCTCAATTGCCTTCACCCCCCGTGACTAGGAATTGGAGGGAAGTGCCACTCCGGCAAGTATTCAAAGTTACAGACGAAATAATTAGTTCAACAATATATCATACACAGCAATAATGTGTCCGACGCGACAATGCACACACATACGCTACAATATTTATTGGAAACTAATTAGATACTCAAACTCTTCGCATATCACCATCTTTAGTAATCATTCCTACCCTGTTTGGATGGGTTCTTATCGGAAACAGATCCGGAATCACGGTTAACCACCTGAATGTCAATAACGTGGAGCTCACACTGCATCCACCTCTTGATGAACAATTTTGCAAGTTCTGGGATCTCGAGATACTTGGCATCCAGAATTACAATTGAAAACATTTAGTACTAACGATTCTGACATCCTTCAAAACTTTCATCATTCTCATCGTGTGGACCATGGAAGAAGAGCTGCTTTTCTCCCAAAAATGGACAACAGCTTCTTTCAGATAATCGTAAGGTTGACGAGGCAAGGTTTCAAACGTTGATTGGAAGATACGAAGCACACAATATCTACGCTAGTTACAAAGTTACAAAGAGAAAATGCTTAAATGAATATATCGTTCAAGAACATGAATAAGTACTTTTTTAAAATTAACCACAAATAACCTTATGTCTATCACAGCATGCAGTTATAAGGAGAAAACAAGGCTTCACGAAGTGGAGAATAGTCCTTGACGAAAACGGTGCTTCATCGCTAAAGGACTTCCTGGAAAATGGGCCCTAATCTACTTTCAGATGTTTTAAGGTATTCATGCGATTCAGATTCTATCAGTACGCCATATTAGGTGGTATTAATAAAGCATTCTTGCAACTTAGTCTTGATCCAGAATACAGCGACTTAACCAGATTTTTCTGGTTTCGCGTAGTTTTGGGTGGCAATGGCCGCCACCATGTCGCTGATATAACCACTTATCGTTAACTAGAGTTCTCTTTTGTCGTTTTGTCCATTCCTGCTTTCTGCAACACTGCGGGAACTTGCAACGATGTACAGGGATGACTTCCCACTAGCATCTGTTAATATTGACCGCAACTTCTACATGGGCGATTTTGCAACATCTACTGACGACGAAATCACACTCAGACTCGTTGTTATCAGCTCACTTCAGTTATGAGCACCGTCAGCCCATCAATGTCAAAATTGGCGCCAATTCTCCTGCTTTGCAGGAAAAATTGAGACCTCAAAATTTGGTCACGTTCGACAATGCACAAGTTCTGGGTATAAACTGGAATACTGAACTGGATGCTTTTTCTCTTAACACTGATTATGTTTTGAAGTTTTTGGCAGAAAAGCCTGCTGCCAAGAACTATACTAAAGGAGATATGATCCTTAAGGAATGATTTCTCCTATAATAATAATAATAATAATAATAATAATAATAATAATAATAATAATAATAATAATAATAATAATAATAATAATAATAATAATAGGAAAGAAACTATTTCAGAAAATATGGATTAGACATAGTAGTTGGCATGAAGCACTTCCTCCAGATATCGCTAAGAAGTGGCCACTGTGTTGCTCAAATCTTAAGCACATTTCAGGCTTTCAAATCCACATTGGATAGACTTTAATTCAGACACACACCATAATAGACTTCATGTATATTGTATAGCTTCAGAACGGACATATGGAGCTGCTATCTACCTCCGTTCAGAAACTGACGACAAAGCTACAGTCCAACTAGTAAGCAGCAAATCAAGACTGGCCCCGATAAGGAGAATATCACTCCCACATCTTAAACTCCTTGCAGCATTATTGGGAAATAGACAACTTCGCTACTTCCGTCAAACAACGAGCTTTAACTCAACTAATGTTGAATTCTGGACTGATTTGACTATCACAGTAGGTAGGATAAAATTTGATCCACACCACTAGAAAACTTTTATCTCCAATCGTGTAACAGAGATCACACTGCACTTCGCCCTCACATTGGCGTCACTGTCCAGGTCCCACAACCCTGCTGACCTCTTGTCATGAGGACTTCAAGCAAATGATTTGAGTTTAAAGACAACATAGTAGCTCTGTCCGTCCTGGTTGAGACATTCATCACTTTGGCCAACCGATATTAGTACTGTACTTGAATCACTCCCAGAAGCAAACTCACATCACGTATCCTTTGTCAACGCCCATAAACCTGTGTTGGAGCTCACAAGATATAGCTCCTACTGGGAATTGCTTCGCATATGGGATGGATATTACGTTTCACGAATAACCTACCGTACAGAAAACAGACTGAAGACTTGATGAACATGTAATTACAAACCAGCCTACACAGCAAGAGAGCCTCTCGAGAGAATATGATGTCTTATGCACTACTTCTTAACTCCCAAAACAGTCAAAGATTGCATTACAACCATTTTTACACTGAAATCTTATTAAGCTTGGAGATCGACTCCACTTCATAGCAAATACTTTCTAAGAGAAACACCCAATAATTCTTGAATGGTCTACATCGTTTCACCCAACTACTGATTCGTCAAACGCACATTAACTTACAACACTTGCGATTTCGTATTATTCTCTCACAATTGCGAACCCTGTTTCGGATTCTTCGAGCACGGCAAGCCATCGGGAAGGCTTTGCATTCTTACATCCCATGTAAAATAGCAAATAATCCTCCAGGAAAAGAAGTTGAAACTCCGTTGTCCGCAGATCTTGTACAGTGCTCCACGCCCTTCACAGTCACCGGACTGGATTTCGCTGATCCATTGTTTGTACGACAATAACACACCGTTGGCAAAACACGCGTGCTACTGCTTACCTGTGCCGCTACTACACCTTGAACTGTCTTCGGATATGTCCGTAGAGAAGTTTCTAATGGCGTTCGAAAAGTTCGTCAGTCGCCAAGGCGTTCCACATACTGTATATTCCGACAACACTACTACATTCCATGGAGCCCATGAAGAGCTCCAAGAACTCACATCACTTTACCAGGACATCAAGGCTTCTCAGTACTTCTCCCATTTTGGTATCCACTGGAAATTTATACATTTACGGGGGCTTGATGGGGATAATGCTGGGAGCGAATGGTTGGCACCACCAAACGTTGCATCCGAAAAGTTTTGGGTCACAGACAATTTGGCGAAGAAACGTTGAACACAATCATGCTGAACATGGAAACAGCCATTAACTCTCGCCCTCTAATCCAAGATGACGAAATTGGCGCTCTTACACCAGTGCATTTCCTTCACGCAAAGAGACCAACAGCAATTGAAGCTGGGCCAGAACCACACATTAAGAAAAATCTAAAATGGCAGTACAGCTTCAAGAACAAGCAATGAAGGACTTTTGGAAACGCTGGCGCAAAGAATACTTGTTGCAGCTGAGAAGTTTTCGTCAGTTCGTCAGCCAAACGGCAGATCTGCAACATTCCGAGTTGGGAGTTGGCTCTGCTACAGAAAGATGTACGTCCACGTCATATGTGGAAGGCAGCAGCCACAGAAGGACTACAGCCCGGAAGAGACGGGAAGATCACAACAATGTTACTTCGTACAGCACATGGAAAGCAGATATCCCGACCTGAGCAACTGGTTATTCCATTAGAAGTTGCCAATGCGGAGAGGATGATTTTTCCCATGATATTTAAGCGTTTATCCTTGTTTCCTACTCTGGTTAAAGGCTGTATTTGTTATAAATGTTCTTTGTAAGCGGTTGAAAAATAAATAAGCACTAGTGTTGAACTTAATTGTGTTGATTTTATTGATGTAGGAGAACCAGGTTTCATCATTACACTGGTACTTAATGGTCAGAAGAGAAAAACTGCATTTTGCTCTTGATTTAAGGGTTTTGTGTGGGAATCATTTGAAATTTTGTTGAAAGGTCATTATTGAGTACAAAGGCGTGTTCTCTTTTAGACGCACTGGTTAGTTCTACGACAAAAGAGGTATACTATGCTGAATAAATGCACGGCAGGTGGCTTTAATCATGTATAGAGGACAAATATAATATTCTCTCTGCTTTCTCACATTTCAATAGATTTTTATACCTCCTGTCTATGTGAATGCTGTATTTGGTTTGCTATGCAACTCGCATAGTGTGTGTGTGTGTGTGTGTGTGTGTGTGTTTTAAGTGTATTCTATACAGACGAGCTTGGATGTCATACCAGCTTTAACGCATCCGCAGCGCGCTATCTGCATGAACAACGCCGTCTAAATCACTATTCATTCAAAATTTCCTGAGAGGAAAATTCTGTGTTAGATTAGCCTTAAAATGTATGATCACACAGCATAAATTCTATAGCTGTTGTGTACATTCGATATCCACAATGCGAAACTGAGGTAAACATTAATGCGATGCAGCACTGCAAAGCGTGAAGTTCTGAGCGCCACAAAATAATCAAACAGCTTGTGTCATTGTAGAGGCTGTGGTTATAGATTATTTATTATGCTATCGGTACCCATGGGATTGTTGTTAATGATGCTGTTGTCCCGGCTTGTGTAAGTGAATGGACAGGAAATCGGATGTTTTCGATGAATAAACGAAAGAAATTTGAACGAACAGTGGGTGCGCATTGTCGGCCGACCGCATTAGTTCCGTCATTCGTTCCGCACGGCCAGGCACATCTAATCTAATGCAAACACTCTTCTGCCGTGTTTGCCTAGCTTGGTTTGATGCACGTGCCGTCCGGGTTAGTTGGCTAGGTTTAACGGAATGACCCCCTCGTAATAGGCCGCTGTCGAAACCGCACTCACAAATTACACATGGAGAAATTGGTTTATATTCAGGAGAAAATTGCAGCGTTGCTTGATTTCGGTCACTAGAGTTACATATCCAGAGACACGGTCTTCATGATTGGCTTCCCCATTTGATTTGCTCGGGCCAAGTTTATGTAAAATGAATAGCCTTTGTATAGAAAGCTTCATTTCATTTGTAAACACATTGGAAAAAATAACGTTTCTGCCCCCGAAATGGACTCGGCTTAATAAAAACAACGCAGTGAGATTTTCTGCCATCAGTTGCATCCACACTATTGTTCAGCACTTCAATTATTTTTCATTACATAACACTAATCAGTATCTAAAACTAGATGATATGTATGTAATATTTGTGCAGCGACGTTTTAAACTTTGTTGTACTGAAGATAAATTTACAACCTGTCCGTGACCACCTCCGTGGTATGGGGTTAGCCTGTCTGCCTCATATTCCAGCGATCCCGAGTTCGATTCTCGGTTATGTGGAGTTACCTACTCTGTATTCACTCTTGGATTGATCCGCGGCAAAACAAACCTACGTGGTCAGTGCACCGTGGTACAACACGGTAGCCATGCGCGCAGGAAAGCAGTCCCATGCTAATAATCTGAATTTGAGAATGAATTTATTCTTAAATAGCATAATATACTATACAAATACCTAAGGTTTTATTTAAGGTATGAGTCACCTGACATCCGGGTAGGCGCAGAATATTGTTTACAGCCAGAAACCAGCAGTTGTGTTTAGTACCATGGAGGACGGTGAATTCGCTCTTGTGTTTTCGGCGAATTACGTAAAGCATTAGCCGCGCAAACCATTGACTAGTGGTGAAAAAACAATAGCGTTGAATCTTTATTATAAATTAGAAATATCCAAATGTGAGAAATATCCAACACTTTCCGCGAAAGAAATGGTGAAATTAACTTCACCGGTGTTTCGAGTACAAGTATAAACAGTGCTTGTGAAGAAAAATCTGAAACGGGAATAGTGGTTACACCCGGAAAAAACAAAACAGCATATGAAATACGCGATGCAAGAATGTAGTGATTTTGAGAAGACTGCAATTCGCGTAACAGTGTAGAATTTCTTTTTTAAAATGAGCCGCGAACAGTTAATAAAGTACCGCTACCAGAGAGCGAATAAATTAAGTTATCGCATACCTGTTACTTTATTTTTCGCTCATTTATTTTAGAATTAGATATTATTATATGTGCAAACGTTTATTTTGTTGCAACTATCAATCTGATCACCTTTAACCCTTAACAGAATATGCCAGCCACCGTTTCAGTTGTCAAAATAAGGACTGTGTTCTTTTTTGCACTGCGTAGCGCTTGTACTCGCCACATGGTCTGAAAGCGTGACAGTATTTCTAGTGCGAATGGCGGAAGGATACATTATAGCGGTGCACTGGTCACCTGGGGTTTGTTTTGACGCGGATCAACCTAAGAGTGAATACAGGTTAGATAAGGTTTTTCTCGGAGTTCTCCCTTTTCCTGAGAGGACGAATGTCGGGAGTCCGGACCTATTTGAACATCATTTCAACCATTTCGTTCATTCACCATTCGATATGACCTATGCAATTAAAGGGCGCTTTCTATCAAGCAAAAAAAAAACTAATAATAATAAAATAAACACCATCCGTATATAATAACACACTCAAGAATTCTTCATACACCAGTGGTATTGCAACCAGAATGGACATTTGCTGCTGCTGGAAAATATTCTTACAATTCGCATTTTAAGGGAAGAGAGAGATCTTTCTTTGTTTCGCGTAACAATGGAAAATACTATGAAAGCTTTATCTATAAAATACCTTAGATTCCATTTAGAAAATAGTTTAGTTACTTTTGAACAAAACGCAGTTCTCTTGAAACGCAAACTAAGAAAACAATAGAAATATCTGTTTATTGGTCATCTTTTTTAAATTTTACAAGCTTCGATACTTATAAAATTTCAATAAGAAGAATATTTAAGCATTTACATAATTGCTTATTACTATTATTCGCGTACGTCAGATGTGCCGAAATTGTCTTCCTTCCGCGAGTCACCAAGTATGCAACATGCGTCACACCATTTAGCAGCATGTGAAAAACAAAGAAGAGACTGAGCGGCGCCTGTGAGTCCAAATGACTCGCAAGTCCTATTTTCCCACCTCTGGCTTACATATACCGTTTACTACGCGGAACAGTATTGTTCGAATCGCATTGCTAGTATAAAGAAGAAGCACAACTTTGTGCAGTTGTGTTAAGCCTATATAACTTTTTATGAAAACCCCAGAAACAGCATTTCTATTAGCGGTTTTCGAAACAATATATCACATGTAAGTTATACGGAGAGAGGGAAAGATGAAATGAGAGTAATAGAAGGTAAGAGACTGGGAGGAAAACTAGGAATTATGAAGAGAATGAGAGGTAGAAGGAGAATAAGAGAGAAAAATCCTTAATTTTAAGAGAGAGGGAGAGAAAGAGAGAAAAGAGAGATAATTGGTGGATGAGAGATTTAAAGTGAGAAATAGGAAGAGAAAGAGACAGGAGTTATTTTTTTTTTTTTTTTTTTTTTTTTGCTTTTAACACAATAACGCGAGCAGAATTGCTCCATATATTATTGCTCAATATACTCCTACAAAACTTCTAATGGGAATTAATTGTTCTTCCACACAAGCCGTGTGTTGGACAGGGTTGGAAAGGTAGAATTAGTTGACTGAAAAATTCAATGCCATAACCGGGATTTGAACCACGGATCTCCCGGTCTCCGTCCGGTTGCTCTAAGGTAAGAAGCCATGTGGAAATTCGAGCTAATTAGACGTAAAATTAAACAGAAAAGCTACATTTAAAAATAATGTTGCATCCACAGAGAGCGCCAAAAAACCACGAACAGCCTGCGGGGTGTTTTTCCTGTCCGCGTCCTCGGCGCTCGTTGCCGTCTGCCGCTAACATAGGAAGACGTTGATGAAACTATACAACATTTTTAAAACTACTTTTAAAGGCTTTACTTACCAACTTTATGAAAGGAGATGCTGAAACTTGCCACCGTCGTTGTCCATACATTTTGGCACCTCTTTAGGCAACCATCCATCACTCGCCGTAGTTCACGTTGAGAAATACTGGCAGTTTCCTGGCGGATATTTTGTTTTAATTCTTCCAGGGTGTGTGGGTTTGTCTTGTACACTTTGTTTTAAGTTACCCCAGAGATAGAAATCGCAGGGAGTTAGGTCGGGGGACCGAGGGGGCCACAAATCTCTACTAATAATTCTGTCCTCAAACACACTTTCATGAATTTTTTAGTAAAGCCTTTAAAAGTAGTTTTAAAAATGTATAGTTTCATCCGCGCCTTTCTATGATAGCGCGGAGGACGCAGACAGGAAAGCACCGCGTAGCCGGTTCGTAGTCTTTTGGCTCTCCCTGTGCTATGAATAAGTTTTAAACAGTTATTGAAGACTTGTAACCACACAGTCTCATTTATCTTGCAAACGACCAACTTCCGGACCTTACTGGGACTGGATATTTTACTTCTTTTTGCATGTACTGTCAGCCCTAACTGTTTGCACTATAAAATATGAAGAAGATAGTATCTTTACGCTATTTACACCACGCTTTGGGAGCCACTTTCAAGAAGGTTGTATTGAAGGAGTTGTATTATATTTCAACTGTTGGGGAGCCGAACACTTGAAGTAGTTGCAATCGCACGTATGGTACCCGGTAGCCTTCGTCCCAAATTTAAAAATATTAACTTTGTAATTTGACTGTTTCTTTAAATATTATATATTTATGTTTGCCTCGGCTGCGTCAGTACTATTGTTAGAGACATGAATATCTTAGCAGGGCGTGATGCGGCCGAAGAATGTAGGCTTACACAGATTATAATTTTACTTCACTCCTTTTTATTAATTCTTGACACTATTTGAATAACACTACACTGATATAGAGAGCTGTGAGATTCTTTAATTAATTACTTGCACTTTTTAACACGTAAAACTCTTTTTCGTCTCACACGAATACGTATTAAATTTCTCGAGGACACATCTCGCATCCGGTTACAAACACTGTCTGCAAGCAACTCGTCCGGTTAGGAGCACTGTCTACAACCAACTGAATTGATTTCTACCGCCTGTATTTGTAAATTTCTGTATTTCAAGTCTCTGATTGGCTATTCCTAATCCAATAGAATACCTTCATTTAACTAAAGCTTTTTCTGGTTGTTGATTGGCTATTTTTTAAACCGTCTCAAAAATTACATTATTGCTTCCAAGAATCATAAGTAGTATTGTTAAACTTTGAAATTCATTATTGCCTCAAGGTTACCTCATTGTTAGTAACTTTTAACCTATTATTCTCACAGCTCCTACATTATTAAAAATGCGTAAGACATTCACATAACATTATTGAAAATGTACATAATATAAACATATACAATGACTGTAATATACACTTTTTATATATTGTTACATACATACTGCTTTAAGGCGGGCTGTTATTGAATTTATATATTATATAATTAGACTGAAATTATTTAAGTGTTAAAAATACTGCCTCAATTATGATACACCCTGTATAATTAATATATCCCCGAAGTAAAATGTTCCCGGTGTTTAAAATACTCGAATTTTGACTCGTGTAACATAAAGCAGGGACAAACGTCTTGAATAGTTTCCCCCAAAAAGATTAGAAGAGGTTTCTTCATTAGAGAGACCAAATCGACTTCACAGAGGCTTAAGCCAGAAGAGCTCCTTGGATGGTAGAGCACTTTCCAACCCCATTCAGCGAACAAGTGATTCACCACGTCTGCAACATTCGCTCAAGCGTTGTCTTGCAAAATGATGGATGGGCTCCTCGGAAAGTCTTCGTTTCCTCCTCAAAGTCGGACGGCGTTCTTTTCCAAAATCTAAAACTCCATGAGTAGAGCCTAGCGTGCAGCTGCTGCTAAAACCTGTTATCCTCATGCATGAAGCAAAGTAGATTTTAAAACGCACGGTAGGCTAATGGATGTCTCGGTGTTTCCGCGTGCTTATATATCAAACTTCTAATGCTACACCTGAAATTTAAATGTTGACCTTATACAGTAAAACAAGAACTGGTATTTGATATGACAAGAAGTAAAACTACTGTTGCGAAACGGAATGCACCTTAGATCTCAATCCTCTTATACATAGAGACATCCGGGATAAGCAACGTGCCGCTGTTATCGGAGCGCACAAGTAGGAGCTGTTACCATCCTTGGAGTAGTGCGTTGACAGCTTGTTTCAAAATAAGAACGTGGTTATTATTGGTCAGTTATTGATTAAACAGTAGTATTAATAGGTTATTATTATTATTGCGAATTAGCCCATGTGAATAAAGGTAAAGGTAGGTATCAAAAGGGACCCTCGGAACCGAGGCACAGCACCACACGCAAGTCAGTCGGCCCATTGTGCTTCCAACGTGACCCCTGGGAGGGAGGGAAGGATGAGGGGAGAGACCCGACGGGCGACCAGATCCGGATGCCGATTGGCGCAAGCATGAACGGGGTCTCTAACATTTCCAGATGAAACGCATCCGACGCCGCGCGATCCCTGCCCACAAGCCATCAACCTCCAGGGTCCCCCGGAGCGGAGCCCCACGCTGAGGAGAGACCTAACTGAGCGCAAGCCATCGCCCAGCCGCAACCCGCCGAACACCGCCGCATGGTTCTACAACCCTGAAACAGATGACACGGAAGATGCAGGAAATGAGAGAAAGGAGAGTCGTGGTAGAAGATGAACCACCACAGCATTCGCCTGGCTACCCTGGGAAATCACGAGAAACCCATGGGCCAGAGTGGCCGATCGCCGGGATCGATCCCGGGACCCCAGACGTAACCGCCTGAGCAAACCCGCTCGGCAGCGTGAAGTACATAGAGATGTTTCTTTGTTTTCCTTTGAATCCATAGTTTTCTCATTCTTTGACTGTGGGTGGGCTTTCTTTCTCTCGCCTGTCCATGTTCCAGTTTTTTCTTTGGTTTCCCTATTAGTCAACTTGTCACTTATACACTATCTCTATCTGGGATATCTTCTCGCGTAATACCTGCCAATTTTAAGTCTTTTTTGCTTCACCAATCCACTTCATAATATCTACTTGTGCTTTACTTCTATTTTCGCAGATTTCCGTTATTTGTTTTGTGAGCCTGTTTGAGTTCACTTGTTTAATGTGTCCATAAAATTGTAACGTTCGTTTTCTGTCACTGTGAATTTATTTTATTATTATTGTTATTATTATTATCATTATAGTGAAGTCATGGTGGTGGTAGTGGTGGTGGTAGTAGTAGTAGTAGTAGTAGTAGTAGTAGTAGTAAGTTGTCCTCCGTGGTCTAGGGGTACCATGCTAGCCTCTAGTTTCCGAGGTCGCGGGTTCAAACCCAGCGGAAAGCAATGTATTTTGTTCTGACGTAAAACTCCTTAGCATGGCTTCCTTTGAAAGGGAAGTAAAGCCGGTGATCCCGTGTCGTAGATTTACGGCACGTAAAAGAACCTCAATGTTGATAAAGAGGCCTCTGAGAAAGATATCCAGTCTTTCACACCCGATGTAGAATGGGACACTGAGGCAGTATTTTTAACACTTAAATGATTTCAGTCAAATTATGTAATATAAAGTCAATAATAGCCCGCCTTAAAGCAATATGTATATGGACAATATATAAAAAGTGTATATTACAGTCATTGTATATGTTTATATTATTATATACATGTGTAATAATGTTATGTGAATATATTACGTAATTTAATAATGTAGGAGCTGTGAGAATAATAGGTTAAAAGTTGCTAACAATGAGGTAACATTGATGCAATAATGAGTAAGAAACTGTAATAATGCTACTAGTCATTCTTGGAGCAACAATAATGTAATTTTTGTGACAGTTTATGAAATAGCCAATCAACAACCAGAAAAAAGCTTAAGTTAAATGAAGGTATTCTATTGGACTAGGATTAGCCAATCAGAAATTAAAATACAGAAATTTACAAATTTAGGCGCTAGAAATCAAGCCAGTTGCTTGTAGACAGCGCTCATAACTAGACGCGTTGGTTGTAGACAGTGTTCCTAACCGGACGCGAGATATGTCCTCGAGAAATTTAATACGTATTCGTGTGAGACGAAAATAGTTTATATGTTAAAAAGTGGAAGTAATTAACAAAAGAATCTCACAGCTCTCTGTATCAGTGAAGTGTTATTAAAATCGTGTCAAGAATTAATAAAAAGGAGTGATTTAAAAATTATAATCTGTGTAATCCTACATTCTTCAGCCGCATCACGCCCTGTTAAGAAATTCGTGTCTCTAAAAATAATACTGACGCAGCCGTGGCAAACATTAGGTACATTTAGGGCGAAGGCTACCGGAAACGTTTTACCATACGTACGGTTGCAACTACTTCAAGTTCGGCTCCCCAACAGTCGAAATATAATAAAAACCTTCTTCAAATTTGCTCCCAAAGAGTGGTGCAAATAATAATACAACAAAATAACTTATTCAACACTGAGAACCACAGTAGTTAAAGAGCGTCCATAAATAAAACTCAAATTTAGTAATTGTTACACTAGCTTATACTTTTGTTCTCAAAACAAACCCTATGCACTACATTATGCGTCACAATTGCTTTCCAACACGTACTTTATTTGTAACTTATTGCACTGCAAGTCTCGTGTTGTGTGATACCCAATATATTCTGTCCGTAAGATTCTTAAAAGTTTTCAAGTACAAAAACAGTAATTTCAGCTCTTAATTGCTGGATAATAGTTGCCTAACAGGGAGATGAAGCCATGTGAATTGCAGCCATCTTCTCCTGAGCCACTCACAGTAAACCTAAAGCAACATAGTGCCACACCTCACAGGTAGCAACGTTGAACTCTGATATCAGGAGCCTTTCATTAACGCCTCGATTTTGCAGTCGAAGGATTACTTAAGGGGAGCGTAAAACTCATACCCCGGCAGTGTTAAATCTGCTGAATGCATGATCCATTATCCTGGAACCTATTCAAGATTCAGTCTGAAATCATTACAAGATATAGATGTACCCCTTCTAATTTCACGGATCTACTTTCATACAATACGTTTGTTCATTAACGAAGTATAATTATTCTCTTAATTATACTATCTTTTGATTACGATTTGTCAGTCATTAATATTGAAACAAACAACCAAAGATCTTATTAAAACCAAAGTAGATCCACAACAGCACTTAAAGAGTTTTTTTTATCATCCTCAAATGTAATTTATATATTCTCAGTAGTTTTCTTTAAAAAACGGCTAATTTATACCAGAGAATTCCATTTATAGAAAAAGCTGTTCAAAGCAAAACATGGAGTTGAGTTGTTTTAATTTATGGACGCTCTTTAACTGCTGTAGTCCTTACCGTCCCATTTTATATTGGGCGTTGAAGGACGGTAATTTTGCTTAGAGGCTTCTTTATCAGACTTGAGGTTCTTTTACGTGCCGTAAAACTACGACATGGGACCACCGGCTTTACTTACCTTCCAAAGTTAGCCATGCTAAGGAATTTTACGCCCGAAAAAAATCAATCGCCCTCTGCCGGGTTTGAACTCGCGACCTCGAGCATTAGAAGCAAGCAAGAAAATTGCTGCAGAAATACGTAAAATATTAGCATATGTTAATTTTTTGTAACTTGCGGAAGAGAATTTTCGTGACCCTAGTTGTAGGTTACTAGAAGCAGGCATTAATCAGCAAATAATTCCAAAACTCTTAAGAGGAAAGCACATGTTCTTCATGACCCTTTTGTCTAATATTGCTGTCCAGTTGTCTGAAAACGTCGAGGAAAAACAAAATCGCCTGCAAAATGGCCTTATTCTAATGTCTAATGTTCCTCTAAGATGGTACAGCACTGATTTCGTTTTGGTAATTGTTTTGGTAGCTCGGGAGAACATTTCATAATAATTTCCACCTGGCGGAGACAATTAAAATATGTCTGTCTCATTTAGAAGCAATCTCAGTCGTAGGAACACGACGCAGATGTCATAACTATTTCAATTATCGATTAACACCAGCAACAAATATATTTCTACAACCTCGGTGAAAAAGGGATGCCTCTTTTGTTAGCCTTAATAAAGGAAATTCATGAACGCTGAATTTCCCACTGAAGCTGAATAAAAAAGACAGATGCCGAATACTTCAGAGAGGACTGAAAGCTGCATCCTCCATACACCAGAAAAAATTTTAAGGAATGACTGAAACTGTTCCCAAATAAATTGTATGTGAACGTCCATCCATTTGGAATTCACTAACGGGCATTAGCATTTTAACAATGGGGCTGCTGAATGGAATTTGCTGCAGTAGATTTGTCTCTAGGAAGAGCTGCTTCCTTTGAAAGCTTTATTGAACAGATATGAGTAATTTATGCTTCTTCTTATAGGGCTAAGTGAGAGACCTAATTCAGTTTGCCGGCTGAATAAAACAACTGCTTCGGTTCTCCATTCATTCATTCATTATCTGTTTACCCTCCTCTTATGTAGGACTTGCACCCCAGGACTTACAGGCGGGTGCCTGGGGTCAGAGGCCCGTCGAGGAGCAGACACTCATGGGTCAGACAGAACATCCAGGATGGGTGATCAGCCCGATGCCTGGTATGGGATGAATGAAGTAGATGAAAGGAGAGGTGATGACGGAGCAGTTGGTGGAATGAATGGCGGGGGAAACCGGAGAACCCGGAGAAAACCCGCCCAGACGCCGCTTCGTCCACCACAAATCCCACATGCAGGTCCCTGGGATTGAACCCGGTCCGCCTCGGTGGGAGGCGAGCGGTCTAACCACTCGGCCACGGCGCCGCCGGTTGTCCATTCAGTTTCTGTAAATATGTGTGACAGAGCGATGGAAAATTTCGGTGTTCGCGTCTGGTTCTTAGAGCTTGTCGTGTAGAGAACTTTCTTTTAAAGTGCAGTCGAGTGCATGGAATCGTGCAATATAATGCGCAGTAGTAAGAAAATACTAAACGCCCTTGCTAAGCCCAGGACCCACTCCTTACAACTCTCCACTTAATTTTTGCCTCTTTTCCTTTGTTTCTAAGCCTGAAACCGACATACGTCCATAGGTAAATGTTTGAAAGCCAGAGCCTTGACATTAAAACAATACGACGCGAGCTCATCCAGGAGCTGGTGTGGACCATCGTGGCGAAGCATGCCTTCCAGCCACTCAGGTGAAATGTTTCCATACTCCTCCCCTTTCGCCGCTCACTTAGTTCTGACCTTTCTTCATAGGCTAATGCGTGTGTGTTGGGCTTGAATTCAAACCAGGAGGGCCGGAACATAGATGATATGGTAAGAAACCAGGAGCATCGGCACGTTTCGGTGCACTCGACTGTATATTTTACTGGCGCATTCAGTGGCAGGCTATGTAGTTTGCCGCAGTGAAAAATACTGATAATGGTGTATTGAAAATACATTCAACCAATCGAGTGAAACGTTTCAAGGGGAGAATATTATGAAAGCCTGAGCGTGAATGGATATAGCTGTTACAAAATGAAATCATACATGTTTTTATTTACTCTTTTGTTATACATTACACTTCACTGCATGTTAGAAACCGAGTTTCCTCTTGGAGAGATCTCGTATGTATAGGTAAATGAAAAGCTTTCTCCCTTTTCCACGAATTCACGGTTGTATTGATTCGAAAAGGTTTATATTGCAATAAATCGCTCTTGACTGATATACGAGCGCATTAAAGTATTATTAGCTAGTCAAACAGTAAAACTGAATTATTGTCAGCAGATTCAAAACAGGCGAAGGCAATGTGTATTAGCAAAACGTCGTAATGCGACGTTATGGCCTTACAAAGTGAATTTGCTGGCGTGAAAGGTTTGCGGAATGGGAATTGCTACAACTGAGGCGAACCAGCAAGATTTAATTCCAAACAGAGATTTTAAATTGTGAAACATCTAACCAAAACGAACACATTAATATATGAAGTCCTGTAGAATGTTGTTAAACAGGAGATATGCAATAAATGTGGAATGTATTCCCAAATCCCATTCCTTCTGAAGAACTGTGCGGTTTCAGATTTACTGGTGCGTGTTATAATGTTAATATTACTTTCAATAATTAGTATTATAATAGCTTTGATTTAATAAATAGTATCTATAATGTGATTATTAATATATATATACAGGATGTTTCAGAAATAGAGGTATAATTTGAGCTATGCATTCTCCATATGTAGAAAATAAAAAAGTCTATTACAAACTGTATCCGGAAATGCTTGGTTTGTAAGTTATGGCCTTCACAACAGTGATATTCACCGGAACGTATTTCTTGCCGCAGATAGTTTTCTTTACAGACGATGTTCAAAGTGTCCACCTCCTGCTTGAATACAGGCCTCACATCGACGTCTCATGGGCGTGCAAACACGACCCCAAATTCCAGGAGTATTGTGTATTTCCTCACAACCTGCCACAATTCGATTCTGAAGGGATCCCATGTTAGACACCGGAGACGAATACACCAACGCTTTTAAATGACCCCAAAAGTAGAAATTGACAGAGCCACCTTGAGGCAATATTTTATATCATAACATGCTGTGTATGCCAGAGTGATTGTAGTGTAAATTAATATTACTGTATGTACAGGATTTTAGATGTTTGTTAGCCATAAGTATTGTTAGGAAATAAGTTTACACGGGCTCACTGAAACTGACAATAGAAGTGGGTAACAATAAACCGAGGGGGTGAGTTGTTTATCACTAAGAAGAGAAAAACAAATGACGTCAGGGTAGCGTGCCCTTTTTAGGAATGGAGGCAATATCTTCCCTAGAGTATATATGTTAGTAGCAGTGATTGGCTGACCAAAACAGACGCTAAAGTGGGCGCGATTTGGTAACCAATAGCAGCTCTATTATAATGTTTAGGCAATTCGGGGTGAAGGAGTATATATTCTCGAGCCATAAGCAAGTGTCGCACAGTTCTGAAGAATCTCTCACGAGGTGCACGTCACAGAGTTAGTTACAAAAATGTGAAGTACGCGAAGTAATTGGTGTGCGGCAACTAAAACGACTGTAGTTATATTCGGAAATATCACAGTTTCAGTCAGGCGTGTATAAAGATTAAATATGTCAATTATTAATTAAGTGTGACGGCAATAAAGGTGTAGAAACAATTTATTTTATCAGAGTTATCTTTTAGTAGCAACTACTTTCCGTTTACACGCCCTGCTTAGAGACACTTGCTCGACTGAGTTGTAATAGCTAGCCGGAGGACAAAGAACCCAAATTTAAAATAATAAAACGAGGCGCTCAACAAATAAGATAACACTAGCCATAGAGAACTGCGACAAGCTATCCATTGATTAGCAAACCTTCCATCCAAGTACCGGTGAGCGTACGACTGAAGTGTGCAGGAGCACCATCATACAAGAAGTGAGCTTGTTGACGAATGCTCAGTGGAGTGTCTTCATACACATGAGGTATGGTGTTTTCCAGGAAGTTTGTGTACGCCTTGTGTAAGTCTGTTTACAAGTACGTGGGATCCAACTTAACGATCACCAGTGATACCGGTCCATATGTTGAGAGTGAAGCGCACTGAGTGATGAGATGGAACAATTGAATATGAGTTTTCACATGCCTATACATGCTGATTGTGGAAATTTGTAATGCCACCTCATGTGAATTGTGCTTCATGTGTGAATAATACTAAGGCAGGACATTTCGGATTTGTAGCACACCGCTGCACGAACCACTGGCAGAATATCAATCTGCTGGCGACAGGGCCTGTACACGTTGCAAATGATAAGGATACAATTGTTGCTCTCGCAACAGTCGTGTGTACAGAATCCAGAATCTCCTCCTCTACATCTGCAGTTTTAGACTGAGGTAGTATTCTTAACACTTGAATAATTTTAATTAAATTACATAATATGTAAATTCAGTAACAGCCCGCCTTGAAACAATATGTATGTAATAATTTATAAAAATGTATGTAACAGTCATTGCAAATGATTATATTATTGTAAACATGTTCAATAATTATATGTGAATGCATTAGGTAATTTAATAATGCAAGAGCTGTGAGAATAATAAGTATAACGTAGATAACAATGAGGTAACCTTGAGGCAATAATAAATTTGAGAGTTTGAATACTACTAGTCATGCTTATGGCAACGATAATGTAAATTTTGTGACAGTTTAAAATTAGCCAATCAACAGCCAGAAAAAGCTTTAGTAAAACGCAGATATTATATTGGACTAGGATTAGCCAATAAGAGACTTGAAATACACAAGCTTACGGGTTTTGGACGGTTGAAATATGTTCAGTTGCTGGCAGACCTTGGTAGTGACCGGATAGAAGATGTGTTCTCTAAAAAACTATTAGGTATTCGTGTGTAACGAAAATTAAGTATACGCGATAACACAGTGCAAGTATTAAATTAAAGAATCTCACGGATCTTAATATCAGTGTAGTGCTATTTAATTTGTGCCAAGGATTAATAAAAAGAAGTGAATTTAAACTTAAAATCTGTGTAAGCCTACATTCTTGTCGTATCACGCCCTGTCTAACAGATACGTGATTCTAAACAATACTGACGCAGCCGAGGCAAAAACATAGACATAAATAATATCTATAGAAGCAGTTTAAAAACAAAGTTATGTTAATATTTTTTAAACTTGGAGCTTAACAACAACAAAACACTTCCTTCAAATTGACGTCCATATTTGGAGCTGATTAAATAACTTACGTAACAATAAATTATGTAAACAAAACAACTTCTTCAAGTTGGCGCCTATACGTGGGGCAGTAAAGAACAATTCTACTTCAAGACATTGGTCGTCCCCTCCCTAAACCAGGAGACGTAAGCTTCCCATGAGCGCACAGACGGCGATGGAGACATTCAAATGTCTTCCGATCTGGACATCTTCGCTGTGGGTACCTCTTTTGTTACAAGCGACGAGCCAGCGCAGCATTGCCGTCCGTCTTACCGTACATGAAGTGCATTTCTGTCAGCTCTTTCTTTGAGTACATGTCGCTCAGTCGAACGCCGAACACAACGCTCAATGTAACCTTCGGCTCGGGTTGAACTGTCAGTGTCCTGTTAATATCTTGTCACGGCAACTACCTGGGCGAAGAAAAACGTTCCGGTGAATATCACTGTTTTGAAGGCCATAACTCAGAAACCTATAATTGCCGAGCATATGCCGCAGTGGAATTTTTTATTGTCTAAATATGGGGAATGCATAGCTGAATTTATGCCTTCTATTTTTGAAACATCCTGTATATTGCTTGAGCATATGCACCACTTAAGTTTGGTGAAAATCTCAAGAAAGTGTGTATTAGGATTGCTCGTGCAAGAATAATATTCAAAGACTATAATTTCAAAATTATTTTTGCTTTTGATATTACGGATGTTTACCTCTGTGTGCAAAAAAAAGGTAACATTTTTAAATTAAAATAATTTTTATTTTAAACTTGAGCTTTTGAAAATGTTTCTCTCAGCACTTTTGTTCGTTCAAACTGTTTCACCGATGAAGTCGTCATCCAGTTTATTACTTTCTCTACTACGTATATAAGTAGGGGAAGTATTGTATTCCACCCAAAAATTCGATACCGAGATTTCACCGGAAATACATGTTTTGAGACCCCCTGAATCCAAAAAAAACGCATTTTTGGAAACGTCCGTGTGTGTGTGTGTCTGTGAACAGCATAACTCAGAAACGAACAGTCGGATAAACACCAAACTTGGTAGTTAGGTTCAGTATCTTCCAGAGATGCGACACGAAGGTTTTCAAGAAAATCCCCCCACAACACATTACCATTTACATGGAACATTTTTCGAAAATTTTAATTTTCTCAAAAACGGCTATAACGATTTTGATTAAAATATCATATGTTTGAGATATGTTCATGACAAATGAAATGTATATCTCGAATTTTCTGGGAATGTCTCCAAAAGTATTCTTCATTGTGAACGACTTTTGCATAACTGGTAAACCATAAGAGATAGACACAATTTTACTACACAAAAAATGTAGATCGCGTTAAAATACACAATTTATGTCATATGCATTTTTTTTTGTTGAGTGAACCATTTTCGAGATATTAATTGTTATTCCCCTAAATTTTCCAATACTTATACTTTTTCTCAAATTCGTTATTCATTTTTTTTTGGTCCTGGTAATGCAAAGAGAATAGAATACTCCACATAGCAACTAGCTCTTAAAATATTTGACTATCGCTTAAAGCGTACCAATTCCCCTTGCATCTACAAGAAAATTGGCAATAAGATTAACATCTCATATCTCGATTAACATGAAGCATATGGGGAATAAGCGTTTGTAAAAATAGTTTGTACAAGAGTAGAGAAAGTCATGTGAGTGTAACACATCAGATTTTTTTGTCTTGGATATGCAAACAGCATTAATCTGTGGCAAAGAGGATGGTGCTGCACCTAGCAACCAGCTATTAAGAGATATGTCTATGCTTAAAGGCTACTGTATTTCTATATTGCCCTTGCAAATACAAAACAAGGAGAACATAGTACGCCTTAAGCGATAGTCAAATATTTTTAGCACTGGTCGCTATGTGCAAAATGTAATTCTCTTTGGACGTCAAAAGATCGTTTCTGCAAATGTTTATCTGGATTAATATGAAATAGATGGAGAATAGGAGTTTGTAATAATCGTTTGTACAAGAGTAGAGAAAGTTTAAATGAAACACGCATTTCCAAATGTTACAGATTGCTTTCCAAAGTGGGTAAATGCACCATTGTTTGACTGCAACCCCAATTTTTAACCTTAGGTTATATCACTAACTTATAAAGACCCACTGTTTTGAATGTCAATGCATGCACAACTAAATAAGAATATTAAAACGACCAACCGTGAAATTCTCAAATTCGGCGTTGCTTAAGCAAATTATTTCGTTTTCAGATTTTTAGACAAATACATGTAATATCTTTTTAAAAAAAACTTTTTTTTATTCTTCTAACTGCTTTACAAAACAAAGGATCCTTGCGGTGCAGATTTCAAAATTTTGTAACATAGCTTCAAATTTACATCCCAAGAATGT
The DNA here is from genome assembly GCA_030765065.1 of Deroplatys truncata. Lineage (NCBI taxonomy): Eukaryota > Metazoa > Arthropoda > Insecta > Mantodea > Mantidae > Deroplatys > Deroplatys truncata. The sequence goes on from CM060990.1 coordinate 42,705,293, forward strand.
CGCTTTAACAAAGTTGTAGGATGATTTTTAAATTGAATGATTATTACTGCAGAAAAATGATAAGTTACTTATCCATATTTGTAAACATTCCACTGAAAACTTTTATTTATTGTGATGTTATGGATCTCTGGTGCAAAAATCTGATTGGTTAAAATTTACACCTGCAGGAGTATTTTGAGCATTTACATGCGTTGGAAAATGCATTATGGGTAAAATGGCTTTTAAAATGGTCACCTACAAACGTTTAAAGCGAAAATTACTGAAAATAGCTTTGATTTCTGTAGATTCATATGTCGAAGTTTATTAATGTGCAAAAATCCTAAAAACAATATCTTTAAGAATTTTCGAACAATTTCACTGTCTGTTCCGCTTAGAGTGAATGCTCTGATTTTCTTCTCAATTGATAAAATTTTTTTAAAATAATACGTTAGTGCTACATGGTAAGATACACATTTTCTTTCCACATTTTTAAATGCTGCAAAACTTGTTGAAAACAGAATTATAAAAGGTATCAATCATTAATTTCATCACATTACGTGTTTCCATTATACTGTAAAAGAATAGAGAATCGTGAATCAAAATAAAGTATACCTAAATGTTATAAAACGAAGTTATCACGTTTTATCCAACAGGAAATGATCCATATTTTGTCCATACATCAGTGAAACAAAACTGGAAGAGTTTACTTGCATAGATGGATTTAGCGTTATAGAAAGAGAATGCTCTTGTGGATAAGGTCAAATGTATAGAAGCTGAAGGGATTTAGATATTATTTAAAGAGCACATGTGCCATTATGTGAGAGGACACATAGAAATAATGATGTGTTGGAAATAAAAACTGTAGGTATACATATCTTGAGATGAAGCGGAGAAACATAGGCAAAGGTGTTACAGAAAAAGGGCAGTCAATACATAGCAAAACCTTATATTATATGTAGAAATAAATACGCAAGTGAGGAAGGAAGCATAAGACTTACAGCCATTGCCAAAATTAATAGATGTAGGTTGTTTAACGGAGGGGGCACCTCGCGCAAGCAACCTATAGAGATATTATTACATGCTGGGGTGAAGGTCAAAAGGTTTCCAGCAAAATATTAAATTTTAATCACCCCAACATACACATGGGGCAAGCGTAGCTACAGATACTGCGAGGGGATCAGCACCTTGATGTTCATATTCCGTTCCCCTACATCACACACAAGGGGATAAACAATTGAGAGGAGATGCTTCACACACGACCTACATCTACACTCTTTCACACAAACTCCCAGACTCGATTGACTTTCACGCACACAAAGAAAGAAACGCTAAACTATTCCCCCTCTCTCTCCACTTCTGGCAAGGCTCGCCAGCCAGGGGTGGCGAGTTGTCACGCCAGACGGAACTTCAAACACAAAATGGGAAGAAATACTGAATTACCCCAACAATGTTGTCGCCATTGCGACGCAATAATGTGTCTGGCATGACAATACCTACTAATACGCCACAATCTATTACGGCTACCGCCCCTCCAGGAGGAAGAATTGAGGTCAAAGAACCACAGGAGGCTACAGCCCGCAGGAAGACATGTCATTAACATTTCCAAGCACTCGCAGACCCATCCCACTTCTGGAGTCACCGAGAGAGGGCGATGAACGGTCCACTAATCAAGCAGCCCTCTGGTGTCCACGGGGAATACCCTTTCCATCGAGCATGCATCCTCGCCATCTGTCCTGCACCGCCATACACCACGAAACCTAGAGGCATAGCTGAGAAGGAAACGGAATGAAAGGGTAATAGTGGAAAGGAAAGCGTACTAGAGAAGAAATCACACTGGCGACCCCGGGAAAACCATGAAAACATGTGGGTCAGAGTGGGGGTTCGCCCGAGATCTAATACGGGACCTCTCTAATATGAGTGGGACACGCTACCGCGACGCCACCTCCCTCGGTTGCTAAAAGTAGTTTTTTTTCAGAATTACAAATGTAGGAATATACGATTACAAGAGCCTCATGAAGTATTAGAAAATGTTTTACTCAATCAGAAGCTTCCATATTTTTAATGCTAAACTTCAGTTTAGAGTTTCAGTGGACTCTAAGTGAAGGTAACAACGAGGTCGGACTAATAGAGCTTCGTTTAAAGAACTTTCCTACTTGTATTTATGTGTTTGGTTTTTGTGTTTATGTAAATACTAGATCAACAAACGAGAGCAACAACACATTTTCCATTTTAAATAAATACATGAATTTAGGTACACATTTTGTAACTGCACTAACATGCACCTGCATTTTCCTGTAATGTTGTCCTCGAAATTAACAAATTCCATTCAAAGTCATTACATTTTTAAGCCTGATCTTTGAAATCTCCATGGACAGGAAACCAGGAGAGCGCTTTTGGCCATCAACCCGCATCAATTATTCTCTCTCCAAAAGAATTTCGTTCAACATTCATTGAAATACGTGCCATGATCTCTATAGTCGTTGGCGCATACCGTCCAATTTTTTGTGCTAACACGTTGGTTTGTTTGTCACCAAACTCGTAAATTTAAACATGCCGAATCCGTCGAGTATAGCAAGCCACAGAACCCACACATAGCAAGCCTTTTTGCTGAACTCTTGTTGTCTTTCCGAAGGTTAGCGTAAAAAAGAATAATGTTTATGCCAACTCACTTGTCTGGCCGATATTGGACTTCTGCCCATCAATGGCAGAAACTCTTCATGTGCTGAAAAATTTACGACACTCAATACATTATTGGGCAATGGCACCGTCACCATCGTGCTGCTCCAGGACAATAATCAGGTTTCCTTTCGATGTTTTCTGATTCTGTCCTCATGTAGGTGCGGGACATAGTGGCAACCGAGCTCGTCATAGTACATTGGTATCATAATGTGTAAACTAATCGCTTTTTGCACATTACCAGCAGCATAATATGGGTTGCGCGGTCTATCCAAATGATTGCCCACCCTATATGTTTTCTTTCAGGACATTGTGCTTTGTTAGTGTGGCTGATAATAACCCTCACAAGGGAAGTACCCCAATTGAAACTGAGCGGAATGGCTCAGGCGTCAACATCTCTGGCAGGAGCTCCTGGGTTCGATCCCCACTCTGGCCTTGGGTTATTCGTTGTTTCCCTGGGTCGACAAGCAAATACTGGGGTGGTTTATCTTCTACGAGAGTCGTCCAATAAGTAAGCTTCCCTATTTTATAAAAAAAAACATTACATGCAATTGATCATGTTGAATTAACTTTATTTATATTGTACAATCCTTCTCTTACTTTTTCCAAACCTGTCACTTCTGGTTGATATTCGTCACGGTGTTAAAGTGCTTACCTCCATGATGACCTTTGAGTCAGTGGAACATGTAAAAATCACTTAGGAATATGAAGGATGCGAGAAAACCTCCCAGTTGAATCTTCTGAGCTCCGCCTGGGTCAAGATTCAACTTGGAAGTTTTCTGTTATCCTCTGTATTCACCGGAGCTTGCCCCAAGTGATTTTCACATGTTCCTCCAACTCAAAGATAAGCACTTTTAACACCGATGATGAAGTCAAATCAGTGAACAGCTGTTGAGAGCACAGTACCCGACAGGATACGCCACTAAACCTAAAAGCACACCTGAAACATGAGAAGGAAACGAAATGAAAGGAAAATGATGGAAATAAAATCGTGGTAGTTGAGAAAATACATTCACTTACCGACCAGGGAAAGCCACGAATAATCCATGGTCAGTGTAGGCGGTCGACGGGAATCGAGCCACAATACGAGCTACCGTGGAGGTATCTCGCTCAGTTAAATCGGTATATAGGGAGCTTTTTAGTCAATAAAAATATGATAAAGGTTATTCTGGTTGCTTGTCCGTGTGTTGCGAGATATCGTAATTCAAATCTGAGTTCACACACGCCGCTCTGCACGCACCCCAACTCTGGTTATGGGCTATATCCAACGTCCATACTAGCATATTTACACGTTAGATCTTCTTGTGACCTTTACGCATGGACGTTATAGTTACGACCAGTTTTGTCACTGACCTTAATGGCGATAATGTGGACCTTAAAGAAAGTGGTCTGGACACAGCATCCTGGAACGGTACAAACGCTTCACGACCGCTGAATATTCAATACAGCTTACCACACACACACACACACAATGCGTAACACATTGTTTTGAAGACATTTGGATAAGTCCGTCCATGTTTTTAGTAATGTATCCATACCTTTGCCATGCAAATATCAGCATATTTTCAAGATTCGCGAATCGAACTAATGGTACACAACAGAATGCAATTTCATTATAAAGCCACTATCATATGGTTTTAATATTTTATTCCTGAACAGTCCTTCCAGTCTTCGCATTATAATTTTATACTGTCTAAAAAATGTACGTGTAGAGAGGGGTTACACGAATCTTGTTTTTGGAAGAAAGATATGAATCACAGTTCTCGTGTTGTGTAACAACCTTGTTATTTGCTCGTCATTAAAGATGACACCAGTCTGTCCACTCCGAAAATCCAAAAGGAACAACGTGACCTTTGTAACATCAAGCGATGTGTGCGTATTCCGTGCGCATTACCTGTTAAGCAAATACCGGCATAGGTGCAAGTTTCGAAATACGATATCTCGCGACTGGCGAAAAAGCTAGAGGAATGATAAAGGTGAAGACTAACGTAGGGGCACCCCAACCGGAGCAGAGCGCCGCAAGTGGGTCGTAAGGGTCCTTTCTGCTTCTACCGTGCCCCTGGGAGGGAGGGATGAGGGGTGAGACCCGAAGGGAGACCTGATCCTGATGACAATGGGTGCAAGCATGGACGGGATACCTAACGTTTCCAGATGGAATGCATCTAACGCCGCTCGGGCCCGCCCACAGGTCACCTAATCTGCACCAAGCGTAATGGCTGCGTGGTAACGTGTTAGGTCGTCCTCCGTTGCCTAGGGGTGCCATTCCCAAGGTCGTGGGTACAAACCCGGCGGAGGGCGATGGATTTTTGCCGGCTAAGGATTCTTAGTATGGCTTGCTTCGGAAGGGGAGTAAAGTCGGTGGTCCCGTGTCTAGATTTACGGCACGTCAAAGAACCTCAACCCTGATAAAGAGGCCTCTGAGCAATATTCCCGGTCTTTAACCCCCAATATAGAACGCTGCCTTGGTTGCTTAGGAGGAGGTAAGAGTAAAGGGTACTTAGGAGCTCTCAGAACAGGAGCAAAGCAGTGTAGTTAATGATCCTAAGCCCGAGATAAGAAGTCCAGCACTCAGAGAGGGCATATCCTCCGACACACAGTACCATTATACAGATCCACGATGTAGCCCACTGCATACCAATGAAAACATCTACACGAAACACACACCCCAACGTTGTCTGGTGTCGAAGCTCCGAATAATGAAAATCAAGCTTGCATAAACTACAAAGGAAATAAATTTAAAAAGTTAAGTTGCTCAGAACTCCGTACTTATCAAATGCGAGTCCACATTACAACCCCGATCCGCCTCGCTCGGCCAGCTCTGCTCTGAATAAAAACTCGAACTACAATTTACGAATTGAAATGAAAGAAAACTAGTACTCTTAAATGAATGAGAATTTCATTAAGTCTACACTCATTTTGTAAGTTCAGTAATCCTGAATGAATGAACAGGAGGGCACTACAGCCCATAAATTAATCTCGCCACCTCTGGAGTTGTCCCAAATACAAACTACATTTTCCTCTAATCCCACTGGCAAGGAATGTATTTTGCCGAGAGATAGCTTGTTTCCCTCAAGTAACTCTTGTGAAGGTCTAGATAGATGGACATGGGGATATGCTATACGGCGAAATCTTCCCTATATAAGGATAGGGCAACAGCCACTACACAGCTTAAGCCGCCTTTATCTCAGTTTAAGCCCTCCAAAGAACCCTCCAGCATTAGTAGTATGGGTCACTCGGACTACGGAGATGCATTTATTTCATAAGGTTTTCGTGTGAAGTTGAGAGTGCAATAACCTTAACTCTGGGGAGGTTCCGTGGCTTCTAAAAGAATAATTCCGGATTACATTCATGACTTCCAGAAAAAAAAATGCCCCGTGTGCTGTGTCTATGATTTGTAAGCGACATACCAAACTGGCATCATGACGTACGCTTTTCTTCTGCATTACTCCGACTTTAAACCGAGCGAGGTGTGAGACTCGCATTCGGGAGTCCACGGCGAGTACTTACTCTGACCCATGGTCGGCAGGCGAATGTTGGGTTAGTTCATCTTCTACCATGTTAGTTCATCTTCTATCTTGTCCCTCATTTCCTATACCCATCATCTTCTATGTCATCTGTTTTAGGGTTATAGAAACAGGTGGTGGTGTTCGACTGGTTGCGGCTAGGAAGTGGCTGTGCTCTTTGTAGTCGTCCTCTGAGGTGTAGTGGCTACCATGCTAGCCTCTAGTTCACGAGGTCTAGGGTTCAAACCTGGCGGAGGGCGATGCATTCTTTCGGATGTAAAAATCTTTAGCACGGTTTTACGGCACATAAAAGAACCTCAAGCCTGATAAAGAGGCCTCTGAGCAAAATTACCGATCTTTCACGCCCAATATAGAATGGGACGCTAAGGACCACGGCAGTTAAAGAGCGTCCATAAATAAAACTCAATTTTATTTTTTGTGCACCCTACTGAAGTTTCTTCCCCGGCGTCGTTGCGAACTTCTCACGGGGATTAGGGGCCTGTTGTTGGGACCAGGTAGTATCGGATACGTTTGATCTGGAAACGTTAGGGACCCCGTCCACGCTTGCGCCCACCTTCATCCGGATCTCATCGCCCTTCGTGTCTCTGCTCTTATCCCTACTTCCCAGGGGTCACGATAGAAGCAAAAGAGTCGTCATCTACTTGCGGTGCTCTGCCCCAGTGTCGGGGGCCCCTGTGTTCGTCCGTACCTTTACATTTACTCCGACTCTTAAGCATTTCGGATTTGCTTTTGTCGCGGTAACTTCGTTGTGTTATCTTTTTGCTGAGCGCCTGTTATTGTATTACTAGTTCGAATTTTGGGTTCTTTGTCCTCCGGCTAGCTATTATTTCTCAGTCGAGCATATCTCTTGAACGGGGTGTGTAAACGGAAAGGAGGTTTTACTGAAAAATAACACTGATAAAAGAATTTGTTTTTACACTTTTATTGCCGTCACACTTTACTCATTTCACATAATTACTCGATACACGCCCGACTGAAACTGTTATACTTTCTAATGTCACTATAATCACATATTTGCTGCACATTATTAATTCGCGTATTTCACATTTATAACTAACTTTACGACGCGAGAGATTCTGTTAAACTGCTCGACGTATAACCTGTGAATGATTCTCTTAAACTGTGCGATGTGTAACCCGCGAATACTTCTGTTGAACTATGCGACGTATAACCTTTGTATGATTCTGTTGGACTGCACGACGTATTACCCGCGACTGAACGACGTTTGCCTTGTGAATTATTCTGTCAAACTGCGCGTTACACGTCTCTGGCACGGAATTTATACTCCCTCACCCCAATATGCCTAAACATTATAACAGAGCTGTAATTGGTTAATAAAACGCGCCAACATTAGCGTCTATTTTTATATCCAATCAAAATTACGAACACATATGCTCTAGGGAAAATATTCCCTCCATTTCTACAGAAAAGCGCGCTAATCTGACGTCATTTGTTTGTCTCTTATAATTGATAAACAACTCACCCCCTCGCTCATTGTTGCCCGCTCTTATTGTCAGTTTCAGTGAGGCCGTGTAAATTTATTTGCTAACAATGCTTATAATTAACAAACATCCCAAATCATTGTCATACAATAATGCTAATTTACACTACAATCACTCTGGCATTCAGTGTTGTGATATAAAATACTGCGTCACTTTTCAACTTCTAAACTGTTACACAAGCCTTAAAAATGATAATAGCAGAATAGAAAATATCAAAATCGAATAGTAATATGTCTAGTAAATGTATTCAAACAGAAGTTTATTTGAACATGTAAATGATAAGTAATTCAGGTCTATTAGAAAGTCACTGGAAGAAGAAAAAAGAATAAATAAGGAATAAAATAACGTTGTACGTGACTAATTACAAAGGATAATTCCAAAATGCGATAGATTTAAAGATAAATACATAGCAAATGTTAAAACATTTGAGGGGGAGAAAAATATCCTGTCACATCTATGTTAATCTCGTCAATTTCATGAAACGCTTCCTGTGGTATTTTTTCTGGTTATATAGCGATATATTATGTTTAACCTGAACTAATTTGTTTTCTTAATTTAGTCATATTCTTGTAAAGAAATTTTAAGATCTTACTGGCAGTAAAATTTCTTTGGCATTAATTGTATATTCATATTGTGAGTCATGTAGCTTTGATTTTACAGGAGTCTTTTTTTCAGAAAACCTTCAATAATTAAAATATATTAAACCTATACCAGTGAAATATGGGATTTTTAATGCCAATTATAAGAATCAGCTCTACCAAAAATAAGACACTAGCCTAAAAGGCTTGGAAAATAAGAACTTCCTCCATGACTCCCTTAACCTAAACATTCAGCTGCGTATCCTCACTTGCTCGTGACAAGTAATTATAGATAAATGTTTCAGTTTTACTTTTAAAACTAGTTTGTTGCAAAAATGAAAATAAACAAATGGTCCTTTCTGCTTCCAACGTGACTCTTGGGAGGAAAGGATGAGGGGAGAGACCTGAAGAGCAACCAGATCCGGATGCCGACGGGCGTAAGCATGTACGAGGTCCCTAACGTTTCCAAACAGAAACGTTTCCGACGCCGCACGGTCCCTGCCCACAAGCCACATACCTCCAGTGTACCCCGGAGTGGAACCCCGCGCTGAGGATAGACCTAAGTGAGCGGTACCACAGCGACGCCAGGGAAGAGCGCAAGCCATCGCCCAGCCGCAACCCACCGAACACCTTACCCTGGTCCTACAGCCCTGAGATGACAAGAAAGATGATTAGTACAGGCAATGAGAAGGAGAGTCGTGGTAGAAGATAAACCACCCCAGCATTCGTCTGGCGACACAAGGAAACCATGAAAAACCCATGGCCAGAGTGGACGGTCACCGGTGATCGATCCCGGGACCTCTCGTATGCGGGCCACAGACGTAACCACCATGCTCGGTTCTAATTGATAGGACTACACAAAGAATTAAAAATGAAATATTTTTATAACTTTCGCCATTTAAATTAAAATCCCTATAACGTAAAAGTATGGTTAGGTTTTAAACTAAAATAAGATGAACTACAGAAATAGCACAAACGATGATAAATTACGGGCGAGCGAAATGCAAAAGCAGTATTTCCAGAAGTAGAGGAAAAGCGAAACGCTAAAGAAACAAAGGAACGTAAGCAAATGAAGCGCACGGGAAGCTAAAGCCTCGGAGATGAGCATATACAATACTTCACGTCATCACAGATGAAGCTACCGTATGGGCTTCCTGTTTCATAATTACACTGGACCTGATGACGTTCTCTCTACATTTCCTCCCGGCAAATGTGCAAAACACGTAATGTTGCGAGCTAGGAATTACTTTTTCCACCTCCGCAGCGCACACGTTAGCAGTGAAATGTGAGGATGCTATCTCCGTCTGTGAATTATTATACGTGTATATCTGTTCTCACTAAATATATCTGCATTTAATTTCATTACGCGTCAACCCTGGTTTTACTCCTTCATGCGTAGCATCTGCACCCTTCTTCCTCAAGATTTTATGCAAACTGGGGAGAAGCTTCAGGCCTCGCTGCATCGCATTTTGTTTGCTACAACGAGGAAAGTGATTATCAATGACAGAGAAACAAGAAGGGCTCTGTGCTGAGTCACAATCCTGCAGACCGAAAGTAAATCAATTATCGTCTACTATTTTTCCCTCCTTTCTCGTCCCCATATCATTGAAGCGTTGTTTGGTCAGTGGTGAAGTGTGCCGGCTTGTTATATTGTAACACCACCATAAAGAAGAACACCTGAACAGCCTGACACTAGGCTAGCTGCTTCTTCTTCCCTTACAAGTATTACGCCCTAAATTAAATTGAGTTTTATTTATGGACGCTCTTTAACTGCTATGGTCCTTAGCGTCCCATTCTATATTGGGCATGAAAGACCGGAAAGTTTGCTCAGAGACCTCTTTATCAAACTTGAGGTTCTTTCATGTGCCGTAAATCTACGACACGGGACCACCGGCTTTACTTCCCTTCCGAAGGAAGCCATGCTAAGGGTTTCTACGCCCGAAAAAATCCATTGCCCTCCGCACGGTACCACTAGTCCACGGAGGACGATGTATTACGCCCTTACGACCTATTATGATGCTCTTGAAACTGTTCTGTCCATCTTCTTCGTGGTCTTCATATATCTGTCCATCCAAAACGCCTAGAAATCGCTTGTCTAGGAAATCTCGAAGATCATATCCTTTGCACACGATCCTTCCACTGCCGCTGATATTGATGTATTTGCTATATCACATATTGTTCATCCAATCGTTCCCTTACATCACATTCCTAAGTCGATCTGCTCCTGTTACTCCCAATGTTAATCTTAAAAATCTCATCTGCGCTGCCACCAGCTAGGCTAGCTTCTAAAATATGAAGGTGACCATACATACATTTTCGGGCGTAAAAATCCTTAGCATGGCTTCCTTTGGAAGCGTAATAAATCCGGTTTAGCTGTAGATTTATGGCACGTAAAAGAACCTCAAGCCTGATAAAGAGGCCTCTGAGCAAAATTTCCGATCTTTCACGCCCAATATAGAATGGCACGCCAAGGACCACAGCAGTTAAAGAGCGTCCATAAATAAAACTCGATTTAATTTTAAAGCTGTATGTTTTACTTTCTCTGTTTGCACAATGTACGGAAAACATTTCCTTGGAAGTACAAAAGGGGTTAAAATTACGGAATAATGAATCAAAATATTGAATAAGGGCATTGGGAGGTCGTGGCGCTCCAAAAATTCGATTTTTCGTTTTCTTTGTGAAAAAAAGGAATGGAAATCTTCAACTTTAATACATAATGGGGCTTATTGCCCAATTTTGTAATTTAAACATGGCGGCGCATAACCATGCCCAATCCACAAATGAGACAGGCTATTTTGGGCAGTATATTTCCATAAATTAACTGATGACAACACTCACAGCGTGGTCTTTGTCCTCGTGATGTGGATTTCAGATATCCAAGATTAATCAAGAGATATAAACACAGACATTTTTTCCTGTAAAGGTTATTTTGGCAATGAAATCAATATTTCGAGAACATCCTCAGGATGAACTTCTCAAGAAGTGGTTACATAGTTGCACCCAAAATTCTGATCAAAATTACCGTGATATTATTTGGGAAGGTATACAGAAAACTATGCTGGAGCTAAAACATTTCAGTTTGGAGTATATGGCAGTATTACAATAATGCCTGCGGTGGAAGACTAAAGGTAATGAAAAAATGGGCATCAGGGTGAGTGAAAACATGAAATCTGTGTGCTTAATACCTGATATAAGGAGACTCTCAGAGGCAAAAGAGTTGTTCATGAAAAAGCATTGGCCTTTTTATTTTACACCAACTAAACTAGGTTGTATTATCTACAGGTAAAAGATATTGAAAAAATATTTTGTTTACAGTATAAAATTATCTTTCATTTGATTTTGGAAAAGTACATCTAAAATATGAATTGCAACATTTTGAGCTGAGAATTGGTCTGTCACTTATATTACTGTTGAAAAACATGAAGTAGAGTTAACTTATTATGTTTATAATCATTATTTGTAGAAACTTTCTGAAGCCACTCATAAAGAATACTGTCTGTGCATATGTGTGCGTGACAGAAAGACACGGTCTTAGAGGAAACAAGACCGGGCAAGATGATATTCGGCCATTTAGACAAAAACCGAGCCCATGGCCGAGTAGAGAGGAGCGGAGCAAAATTGCAATATGCTTCGTTCTTCTATTTTTAACGTCCCAACATATAACTCATATCGGATATGTATGAATTCCCGTGCTCCTTTTAGCTTTGAGTTTCATGACATTCATCTTCTGAGGTTAAGGGAAAAATAACAGAGATACCACCACAAGAGATTATACCTCGAGTGGAGGTATACCTTTTGAAATGAGGCAGGCAGTGTGTGAGTGCTTCCTTCCTTCATGAGCTGTTATAGTGTGCTTGCAAGAGCCTTAAAAAGCAGTAAGTTTCTTCCATAACGCTGATATTTGCAGACTAGGTTATAGAGAACGTTTCATAGTTTCTCTAGTGTCACTTTGGTCGAATCATAAAAAGAATAAGAAAACTATATAGGCATTAACTTCTTTTACCATGCGTATAGGAACTCGGAGAATTTGATACTACCAATTCTAGGTTTACCTTGGAAAATAAGTTGTTATTTTTATAATTTATTAAATAAAATCCAAACTCAGAATTTGGAGTAGAATTACTAATTATCATACGATATCCATACAGAAAGTAAACACATTATTGGAATTAATTATCTAAAATGAAAGAGAAAGCATTTTGATTAAAATGCCAAGTGATAAAACTTAATTTGTAACTTTGCTGAGAGGCATTAGGCTTCCCGCACAATGGAACTGACAACTAGAGAATTTTTCGAAAACATTGAGATAATAGCTTCGAGAAAATGTCAACAAAAGCTTGCGGACATAAATTTCCGGTTGAGTTAAACATACAATTGGTCCCTAGCTGCTTGAAAAACAAGCAGGCGACACCTACAACTGGCACTGTAATCCCAAAACACAGGAGAACGATGCATTACTAAATAATTTAGGCGACGTTTGCAATTGTTCCTTTTTCAACACTATCTCTCTGTGGGGTAATCAGCTTCAACAAAACTCATTGCCGCATTTAGTGCTTATGATCTATTAATGTTACTTAGTTTGGTAGATCACCCCTGCCTACAATGTCTGTACGGCTATAATCTGGCGCGGTTATGATTACCGTTGAAAGGGGATATACCGCATATATATACACACATATAGACATATAAATCAATATCAAACAAAAATTGTACATAATAATATAATTCAGCAAGAAATATGTTAGAATATTTAGCAACCAAGAAATGTACAAAGCAGATTGTAACTTAGATAAGTAAGGGACGGGCGAGCTAGCTAATTCCAGGTACAAAGTAATTCTAGGTAGAGTCCACCACCTTTCACCAAGCTAATGAGCAAGGAACTTGAAGGAATAAGGATAAATAGAAAGATACAGATATAGAAAGGAGAGAGACAGAGACATTGAGTTTGCTTCCGGACGCGTCACTGGGGCGCGGGTGCGAAAAGTTTGAGAGCAGAATATTTTCATTCATAATAAGGTAACGTGGTCTGAAGACCAATTAGAAATGTCGTTACATGTTAAGGCGTGAAGATGAGCGTCACTAGGTTTAGGTATAAAAGGGGGAAGCAGGCCCCAGATTTTCTCTCTTATACAATCTCGTCGACACGCAGTTATACTCTCTGACTACGGATGTATGTGTGTGCATATGGGTGGGGAAGCGTGTGCAGTTAGATTAGGCTCCTAATTTACTATTATGATAGGAATTGTTAAAGATGGGAAAAGCTAGCCGCCCATAAGTATTTTATTGATAATAAATCACATATTCAGGGAAATGCAGTGTATTTTAATTTGCCTCACCTACGAAAACCCTGAGATCAGTGAAATTAGTTAGATAGGTAATTGATTAGGAATGGAGCAGCACGCAGCAGGAATGCAGCACGGAAACTATATTTGGTTTGCATGTAAATTACGGGTATAGATCTCCAAATTAATTGCAGATCGAATCCTATAAAGCGCGTCAAAGATGTTGAATGCGCTCAAGCGAATGTTTTCTGTGAAGCGCAAGGATGGAGCAGGGTAATTCTTGGAGTAAGGCTTCCGGAAGGCAACCCATTCATTGCACAGATTAAGTTGAAGTTGTACGGACTTACATTCAGAAATTGGGCGTTGCACGACCAAGTGAATGCATTCTGTTAAGCGCATTACTGGAGCACTCCAATGCTTGGAGTCCGACTTGGGTATCACGATTTTTTGTCCTAGACATTAATTACACGTTGCATGGCTCGGTGAATACGAAAGTGTTTCTGTTCCCTTCTGGTGTATCTTTGTTTAATATATCAATTGCTCTTGGGATGTAGAATGACGAGGAACAGCATCTTCCTCGCCATAAGCCCCTATGAGCATATACTGTGGTTTATTTGTGTTGATATCTTCTGAATACAGACAGAGTGTATGAGTGTCGCATTATGAGGGGCTTCAAAACGCTTGTGGATGTTCCAAACACTGGCAGTACCTTTTTTATGATTCCCATGGCATGTGTTTAGTAATTTAAACTCTACGAACATCAGTCGTGTTTTAGATCCAAATTATTTAAAACCGCTCATTCAAACCTGAACACATAGGAATAGCCTGAGCACATGGGAATTACACCTTAAGTGTGTTAAATTACCTCTGCTCTTAAAGTTCTCAATGGTTTTTCATGAAAATGTTTTGCATTATTGTATAAAACATGACAATTATTTCAAGTGGTTGTCTGCATTGATAGCGTATGTACTTGAGTCTGTAAAGATTATTTAATTCAGGAGAAAATCAATAAAATTTACTCTTAAAACATGTGAATTTTTGTACCTATTTCTCTAATACTACTTGCAATATAGAATCACACTTTTGCATGTTTGTTCTTAGTATAACCAGCTATCTTCTGTGCTTCAATTATTTAGTTATGTATATCAGTTCAGTAAAAATTGAAAAAACATTATTTGCAAAGTCCAAAAAGTAAAAATGTGTAAAATTTGCAATGCTTTCTTAATATCACTAATATACATTACAAAATTAGGATTGTGGTTCGGAAAGTTTAACTATGTGTTGTATACATGTACGGGAAATTTCAGCTCTCTAAATCTCATACTTTCTGTAAAAAAGGTACATAAGTATTCAAAAATGTTGTTTTGAGAAAACTGAATTTAAAGTTTGAACATTAAAGTTCTGACACACTTCAGCACATTCCAGGGTCATCATCATCTGCACCTTCATTCCTGGATTGCTTCAGCTTTTCTGATTGTCTTCTCTTGGTCCTGGCCTCTTTTGTTAATTGCTGAACTGCTCGCTGGGCTTAGTCGTTCGTTGTTGAAAGATACAAAAATGTTCTAAAAAGGGGCGTTGCACGACTGCTTTAAAGTAACCCAGACTAGCATTTAAATGGTATTTAAATGTCTTAAAAACCTCTTAATCCCCAAAAAGTATATATTTTCTGAAACTGGAAGTTTTAGACCCTAAAACAAAAAATGTGAATTTTTACCATTTCAGGGTACCTTGTCCCCTTAACTTATCGATTAGTCCAATTATGTAAGAATGTTTTCGTGTAGAAGTTTTTGCTGTCGGAATAAAAATAAGTGACAGCGTCGATTTAAATAGCCCTTAGTGGAGGTCCTGATTGCGGAATGAGGCTTTTTCTGTTATTTCTCATATTTTTCCAAACTTCTTAAAGGTATTTTTGGAAAATGTGTTGCACTTATGGTAATCAGTTTCTAAATTGTGTATTTTAAGTAAACAGTCTCACTATTTAATAAACCTGCATAAGTATAACTTCAGGACACTCGTTATGAAATGCTTTTCCGGTATTTATCAGAGTAGCACTTCAGAAATAGTTTCCCCAGTATATGCCAACTAAACTTGCATGCAGTTATTAATATAGGGCCTCTGTGTTATGCCACTAAGCTCACCCAGTTTTAATAAGTTTATACCGTTTGCAAAAGCCGAAACTAAGAATTAGAAAAACATTTCAACCAATTAATTTATCAGAATATTTCTTAGAAGATTTACTTTCAAAGTGAATAAAGGAATATGAATTGAAATTTTGTTCATAAATTGTGAGTTGCATCATAATGAGATTTTTTTGTAAAATAGTGTGTTTTGTGTTTTAAAATGCATAGCGCAGGAACGGCTTAAAGTATTGCAACAAAATTTGCAACCAAACTTCTTTAGGCGTGAAAAATTCAAAACACTCATTTGAATAATTGGGTTTTTGCAAAAATTCATAGATCGGTCCCCTTCATAGTAATGTAATAAGACGAAAAAAATTCCCAATTTATAAGCACATAGAGATTTGTAAGTACTGACGTCGACTCCATGTATGAAAAATATCTAATTTGGTACAATCAGATGACTCTACCCACCACCATTTCACGTGTGTCCCTCTTATTTTATGTTGTATTACTCATATACAGAAGTTATCTTCTATCTAGTTAACCTGAACCACGAAAAACTCTTTGCATAGCAACGATTTCAAAATAAGTCCTACGGACACATTTATTTTGAAACGGCAATTAAATACAAAAGGTTCTTAATTTGCGACCAACTATGCTTTACTTATTGAAAATTTAAACATAAAATAAGGAATATTTCGGCATTGGCAAGTTGTTTTACGTGCTTTTTATGTTTCAATAAGTTTTAAATATTTCCGATTTGCTTCTATGGTTTCCAAATTAGAAGAACTTACGCAAAACTCAGTAAAAGGTGGAGAATACTTCAGAGAAAATTTAGTGTGTGCATTTCATTTGTAGTGTCTTTATCTCATACGTGAAATGTTAATGAACAGAGCCGTTTACGAACAAATAAAAATAACGATTCTTTCCCTGTAAAGGGATTTTTAGTGGTGGGATATATGTGTTACATGCCTGAATGATTCTAGAGTTAACATGAAGTTTGATATTTATTGGATTTTTCGTTTTGAGTTATAATGTAACCCACACACACACAAACACACGGGAATCTTTCTCTTATCTGATGTATCTCAAAGGTTGTATTTCACTGAAATCTCGATATCGAGTTTTAGAGCAATATACAACCTCCTCTACCCGCCATTAGTAAGGGGTTGAGAAGACAAAATCAAATAATTCTAAACTGTATATACAGAGGTAACTATGCAAAGGAACAGAATTAATGTAGTAGGTATAATGTGTGATATTCGCTGTTTTACTGCAGCTACGTACCGAGTAATATTATACGTCACATAGGTACGCTTCACGCCGAGCTAACACAATTTGCACGGGTGAATATTTCCAGAGAATTCCCTCATCCTGAAAGCTCTTGGCTGAGAACATTTTACCTCACATCATTTGATTCGCTCTCCCTTTAAAGCTCTAAGTATAACTTCAGACAAGGTTCAGATTCCACAACTGATGTAGTTATTAGCTTTTTACTTTCTCTACTACGTTTAGTAAGTAGGGGAAGTATTGTATTCCACCCAAAATTCGATACCGAGATTTCACTGGAAATAAATGTTTTGATAACCCCTGAATCTAAAAAAGTCATTTTTGGAAACATGTCCGTGTGTGTGTCTGTCTGTGTGTCTGTTTGTGAACAGCATAACTCAGAAACGAACAGTCGGATAAACACCAAACTTGGTATTTAGGTTCAGTATCTTCCAGAGATGCGACACGAAGGTTTTCAAGAAAATCCCCCTACCCCAGATTACACTTTACATTGAAGATGTTTCGAAAATTTTAATTTTCTCAAAAATGGCTCTAACGATTTTGATTAAAATATCATATGTTTAAGATATTTTCATGACAAATAAAATGTATATCTTGAATTTTCTGGGAATGTCTCCAAAAGTGTTCTTCATTGTGAACGACTTTTCCATAACTGGTAAACCATAAGAGATAGACAAAATTTTACAACACAAAAAATGTAGATCGCGTTAAAATACACAATTTATGTCATCTACATTTTTTTTATTGAGTGAACCATTTTCGAGATATTGCTTGTTATTCCCTTAATTTTTTCAATACTTATTTTCTCAAATGGGAATTCGTTATTCATTTTTTTGTTTTGGATATGCAAAGAGTATTAATCTGTGGCAAAGGGAATGGTGCTACAGCTAGCAACCAGCTATTAAGAGATATGTATGTGCTTAAAGGCTACTGTATTTCTATATTGCCCTTGTAAATATATATTCCCCTTGCATCTACAAGAAAATTAGCAATAAGATAGAGTTTGCAAATGTTTATCTCGATTAACATGAAGTAGATGGAGAATAAGCGTTTGTAAAAATAGTTTGTACAAGAGTAGAGAAAGTCATGTGAGTGTAACACATCAGATTTTTTAAGTGAGAAAGGCTTGTTTTATCGATGTTAAGACCATTTTCTTTAAGCGTTTTCCTCCTAAAAAGAGGAACCCCTTACTCTTAGCACCTTCAAATAAGCCCCACTTTGGCCAGTTTCACATTTCGAAACAGTCCTGCACTCCGTATCACATACATCGAGCTTTTCGGCCGAAGAGAAACTTTGCCCCCTGAGGACCTGCTGCACGCCACGCAAGCTAGACGGAAATTGCCTGAATAACCGGAGTCTATTGTTTGCGCTTGAAGACATACGCAATAATCCATGCAGGCAAAGTAGAGAAGTTGCCTAAATTGAACAGCACCAGATCAAGTTACCTGCAGCAGGACACTCAGTTGACAAATCCATTCTGTGGGTTTTGAGTAGGTACTGATGCAACTATTTTAACTCGCTGAAACTTACATGATATCCTAATAATTTCGTTATTCTCACAGCGTTTAGGGCATAACTAGTGTTATCTTCAGATACCGTAAAATTCCCTGGTTCAATCTCTTTGGTAATACAATATGGAGTTTGCTTTACGACTAGCAAAACTAGCTCTGGCACTGCCTCATCCCAAAACCACACCAAGCGGGATGGCTCAGGCGGTAACGTCTGTGGCGCGCATTCGGGAGGTCGCGGGTTCGATTCCCGGTAGTCGCCCACTCTGACCATGAGGCTTTAAGTGGTTTTGCTGGGGTGGTGTATTCTACCACGATTTCCTGTCATTTCCTCTTTCTCCCTTTTGCCTTTCGGGCAGTGCCTCCGGGTTCCGTAGTGCGTCTAGTAATGGCCAGATGGCATGGTTGCTCGCTTTGAAAAGATTTCTTCCCGCCAACGATAGGGTGCGATGGCCTGCCTGCATGGGCCGCTTCTTCGCTCTCTCGCGGGACTCCGCGTCTACTGGGGAGTGCGGGTGTTTCATACTGGAAATGATAGGGACTCCCGTACGTCTCTGGTATCCTATCTGCTTACGGACCTGCGACCTCCTGCGGCTCCTTCACTTCATCCCTGTCTCCCGGGGGGTGTAGTCATAATAGATCTAGTTGGTCGCAGTGGCAAGTTGTCACCCTCCAATAATTATATCCTACATCCCAATAATGCCAGAGTTGCAGTAATTTCTGGGATAAATATTTCCGGCTGTTGGCACATGTACTGCAAAACTGTTTCTTTCTGTTTCACACCCTTCTCCTGTACCGAAAACTGACCAGGATGATTATTGAAGGGATCGGCTTGACTTTCTTTGCTGGTCATGGTCATTTGCCTAAATAAGGTCACGTATCAGTTAGATTTACTGTCTGTTCTTCGATTATGTGTTTTTTTGGATACAAAGAATACAGACTGACTGCCTGAACATAGGTGGAAAGTTGCAATAGTAGAATTAGTTTGCTCGCCTTAGCCTTACCATGTAGAGTCCGATTTTCTACTCTAAAACTAAAACTTTGCGTGTTCATATTAATGAATAAAGGTTTATGAGGTACGCTCATCATTCCACTATATTACTCCTGAAAATGTTCACACTTTAAGATACTTTTTTATTATTTAATGTACCTTAGAACCGTTTCACTCAAAATTCCATTGAAGTAATGATACGCAGGTGAAATGTTTCCGTACTCCTCCCCTTTCGCTGCTCACCTAGGCCTGACCAATGTCCATAGTCCAATACGTGTGTGTAGGACTTGAATTCAAATCAATAATAGATGCCCAGCACTAGCGTAGAAAACAGATAAGGGGATTCTGCAAACTTTAAATAGAGAAAAACACTGTAGTAAACCCAAAGCATCAGCATGTTTCCGTGCACACGACTATATGTGTTACATAAAGTAAAAAGTAGCTCTCGGAGTTATCTGGCAGTTAAAATATTTAGTGTATCACCATTAAACTCAAAGCTAGTTTATACAACAGTTTACTCGCGCTTTTCTTTCCGGTAAAATACTGTCAATAAAATGCTAGCACAGAGAGTTAAATGATATTGAGATATGGAAGGCCCCTCATTTTTAGATCTCTCCGGTTTCAGCTACATATGCAATGGTAGTGCTGTCTACACTTAGGTTTATTTAGAGAATAAATTACTCGCTGAAGCTAATACATAAGGAGTTAATGTTGGCGCTGTCAGAGGCATGGCATTCCGTATGTGGAAAATGGAAAGTAAGCAAAAAGTTGTCCGGAAAATTAGGTTAACACATTAAGAGGAACGTGCAACTTTGCAGCCAGGTGCCACATTATCTGAGCGTCAGTCGAAACAAGTCATCAGTGCACCACGCTTTTTAACTTTGTTGTACCTTGTTTTGCGCATTAGATTTCCAAGCGCATTTTCTGCTTCATTAACTCGCACCGTTGTTTAACTATCTATGATCTCGTTACCTCACCCAGTGTCTTCAGAAAATAGTCGTTTCCATTTGAATATCCAGAAAGAACCGAGCGAGATAGCTCCGACGTAAACTGTGAGTCTTGCATTCGTGAGGTCCCGGCTTCGTATCCAGTTGTGTCGGCCATCCTGGCCTTTGGTTTTTTTTGTGACTTTCCCAGATTCTTAGGCGAATGCTGAAGAACACCCTTTTACCACGAACTTCTGTCTTATAATTTCCTTTCATCCGTTTCAGTCTCATATATTTCACGATTGCGGGACCAGGCGACGGCGATTGGTGCATGGCGGCGAACGGTGTAGTCCCACGCTCTGTAAACCATTTCTTCCTGACGCTTCGATGGGTTGTTGGTTCCCCTTCTAGGGAGGCTCGTTTACGGATCCCCCGGGGTTGATAATTGCGCAGGTAGGCTCAAGCCGGCGTCAGGATTGGTTTCATTCTTCCCAGGGGTCACGTAATGGATCTACTATGTGCGGTGCTGAGCTCCAGTGGCTGAGGGCCTATCCTTTGTAACATTCAGAAAGAACGAACGTTACTATAGTATACGTGTTCGGGTATTTTGACATGCATTTAGTTTAGCGATTTATATATAATACCTGAGAATGTCACCAGCATTTATTATTTAAATGACGGAGAAATAAATCTGTGAAGACTTAAAAACTCTAAATTAGAACTTACATTTTTTTTCTTTCTTCTGTCAGATCAGAACCTATTTTGGGCATCATACCAAAAAATTGCTGTAAAAATTTGCATCTAAAATAATATTATAAATACTATAAACGAAAAAGTTTAAAATTGCGTGTAATTTTATAAAACATTATAATCCTAATACAATGAAAACTCGTATTACATGCCAGAATGGGTAAACTATATTTTTATATTACAAACTGGAGCTTTATAGCCGTTAATTTTGCTGGTACAACTTTTTTATTTGGGGACTGTACTTTTAGTGTCACGTTGTACATATGTCAAGCTTTCATACATTGTTTTTAACATATATAACCAGGCTGTATTTTTGCGCTCTTCTTCAATCATTTTTAACGATTTCATTTCCTTCAAATTCCGTTCTATGTAAAACAATTTACACACAAATATGTCGGTATAAGAAACATTGATTTACGTCGGTAATGGAATGTTAAAAGCCTACCCCGACCATGCCTGGTTCCAGCAAATCCCTTGTGGTGATTGCCTTACGTTTTATTCCCGTTATACAAATATGAATAGCATATGAGGTAATGAGGTGAACACAGCTAAAACCTTGAGGCTTAAAATGTGTTAGTCTTTTAGATCTTTAAATTTTGACAATAATGGTAAATACAAGTCGGCCACGATATCGGTGCGTGGGGTGGGAAGAGGAACTAAACGGTTACGGAACAAGTGGGCAGAGCATCGGAAGGACAGTCAGCTAAACAAAACATCCGTAGTTTTGCATTGCATGTAATAGCGAGGCTGAGGCCGGCAAATGTAGTACTGTTTTCAGTGCGACTGTACATTTCTCTATCACCTTGCCCCTCACACTCCTTTGATTCCAAGCCTTCATTGTCCACAAAAACAGTGACGCCCTCCTCCAAGCGCATTCATATCGTGGCCAACTAGTAATCGTATATCTTCATTTAATAATGTGTTCTGTGGTTTGCCAGAAAATGAATGGATGCGAATATTTCAATGCCTTCCGCGTAGAGGCAAATGCTGGCTTTATAGTTTTTATCGAATAACATCGATTACTTTTTAGACTACAAAGGAAAACCACCACAATTATTGATCTATAAAACCAAATATAGAGCGGAAATTACACTGATACGCAAAATTAAGATATACTAGCAGAATTTTCATAAGATACAGAAACTTAATAATCAGGAATGTAGGGATTAGGAACAAATTTTTGTTATTCATTTTAGATTTTGTCACATATTAACCGGTTTTACTCCTATCCAGGGAATTATGGCACTAAAATTAAACTAACCTTAAGGATGAGGGCTGTGTTAGTTACAATGAAGTGTCTGCTCTTAACAGTTTACCCAAATAGTTTACAAAGAAGTTTACAATGTTCTTATATATTCTGTCTATAAATAAAATTTTGTTTCAGTAATTTAATTTTAGGAGCTTTAGAATTGAAATAAAAATTTGATAAAACAGTGACAGGGTATTTTAAAATTCTTGCGCTATAGCAGAATTAAAATGCGGAAGTGCATTATTATTATTATTATTATTATTATTATTATTATTATTATTATTATTATTATTATTATTAATATTATTATTATTACTTCAATACTCGTCATGCAAAAGTATAAAGTACTCCATAAATGCTGCCACCTTTTTCAGTAATCGCAATAATTCTAAATCATCTGTACCCGTACACTTTCTAAGTTACCTGTATTTGAAAAGGAGGCTTTACGAAGTATCTTCCAGCCATTGAGATTAAGGTTTTCGTTTCTCCTCTCTCCTCACTTCTCACATAGACCTGGCCTTTGTTCATAGGTAAATATTTGTGTGCGGGAATTTACGTCAAACCAATAACCCCCATCAAGCGGCTAGTTTGCACACTAAATTATAAGGAAGTTCTGCTAACATTAGATAAGAGAGAATACTGTAGAAGCTAAACGCATCGGCACGTTTCCGTGTACTCGAATGTATGTTGCCCACACACTGGGTTGTGTTCTCAGAAAGAAAATTGATCATCTTCTTATTTAGGAGATAGCGAGTAACAGAAATGACGTCATTTAAAGCCATTTGATTTTTAAAGCTGCGCCAAAACCCGTACGACTACCGCAGAGAATGGGTTCAAAGCCGACCACTGCAATACCTTCTTATAAGATCTATGTGTGTGGCTTGAAGCATACCAAGGAAGACATTGGTTCGAAATCTGGTGAATTTAATGCCAGAATCTCTATCGGCCACCTGTCCGCTAGGAAATATATTATTCCCTTAGAAGCGAGCTTTGGTATACCATGTTACAGTATACGCTGCTTTCTATTTTACCTAAAGAGAAATGCGCTTAAGCAGTTTTTAGCTCACATGATGTCGTTTCTAGCATTTCCCATATGGTCTTTGACCTTGGGGATGCCTCACTCCACCAAGCGATGAGGTGGACGCACCCAGCGGGCGTAATCCGTAGCCGCGATGGGATGAAAGGGCCTACAGCGTTTACCGGGTTCAACCAACCACATTGGTTCTTGGGGATACTTCACATAAGCAAGTCAGAGGCAAAGGCGTGGATAGGCCCGACTTAAAATCGCCAACCCAAACTCCGGGAACCGAACCCCAGATCCTCGGCACGAGAGCTGAAAGGAAACCACTGCCCGCGCATACATGAGGTAAATTAACTTATTTTCAGATAGAGTCTGTAATATTTTCCGCATTAACCGGACATGGGAACACAATATTTTAGAGCTTATTTGGTTTTAACGTGTCTCTAGTTGTTTTCGTGGAAAAATAGTATTGCTCAGATTGGATATTAAATAAATATTCAGAAACTAAAATGAGTTAACAAATGGGTGAACTACTTAACATTCACGCACAAAATAATGCTATTAACTAAAAAATATTTTTCTCTTTAGGAAACGCAAATTCATTATGTGGAAGGGTAATATAGAAAAGTGTAGGGGAAATGCCTGCCTGATGTTAAAAACGATGAAATTATTATTATTAACGAGAAAATAATAACTTTTGAAAGAAACATATCAAAGAAGTAAATAATGATGGAACAAAAGAAAAACTAATAATTAAGAAATAATAGAGAATGAGAAAAGAGGTATAATCAGTAAATAAGTGCATATTTAATATTATAATGGGGATATTATGTACACATGCTGAACTGAATATTGCAACGGGTAAACTCTGTACAGGAAGCTAGCTGACAGAGCAGGACCAAAAAGAGTAGCTGGGGAAACCCCAACGCAGGGGTTAGGTTAAATAAGTGACCGAAGAGCATAAGAGTGAGGAAAAATAGTGACTGGAGTGAGTGAGATAGATAATATTAGAAAGAGACTGAAATAACTCCGAATTATCAAAGTAGTCAAGTTCGATGTTATTCACATGAGACGGAAAATACATTAGCTAATGGGAAAATACGTTATATATTACATGGCGAACATTACCGTCAGTATGACAGAGTATAAAAGGAGGGCGATTCCGAGAAACCTTCCTCCAGTTCTGATCTTCCGGAGGTCCGCTTCACATCGTCTGTGCTGGCGGAAAGCGTATGAACTCAGATGTAGCTTCAATTTAGGTTTTGATAAAGTAGCGGGGAGTAACGGTAAATAATATATAAAGGTCTAGCACTTTATTATTTTTTATTTATTTAACTGGAATAAATCCAGACAAGTGGTAGCACGTGGCTTCATTCAACTCTCATTACCCAAACCAAGATAAGAGTAACTAGTCAAATATAGACAATTTAAGGCAAAAATAACGATGGTGAGAAGAGAAGCAGCGAACTTCGAGCCAGCATTCTGGACTTCAATAGCATACCGCTACAAAGGGAAGATTTAGAAAACATTTCAGAAGGATATAAAGGTCACAAGGTTTCAACACATCCAACATATGAAATACACAATATGTATATCTATTGTTGAGACCTTGTACGTTGATTCTTTGTTAATATTTGTTCAAATTTGTAAAGTCAAAACAATTTTATTGGACTCTGTTTTTGTCTCTGTTCTTTGCCTTGGAGTTCTTTCTTGGTATAATTCAGGGTTTTAAGTTGTTAATTTTGAGTAATTCCAGAAAAACAGAGCTACACATTTCAATTTCACCTTAAATCGTCCCATTCCTATACAGTCCACTTTATTTACACCAAAGTGTACATAAGTATATACTGTTTCATATATGTATGAAAATATAAATAACCTAACAGGCTGATTTTATATTCCTAAGTTTTAATGACTGGTGTACGATCTTAAAGAATACTCTTGAAACGAAACTAAATCTGAATGCTATACAACCATACAGTGAAAGATGCCCTATGTAGAGGCGTAGCAAGTGGATGTTCAATCACTAATTCCTTTAGCATATTTGTACCCTTATTTCCATACATTAGCTATAATTATTATAATGTACCTAATTACCAAAAAAAGTCGTCTTCCGTGGTGCAGTGGTTACAATGCTAGCCTCTAATTCCCGAGATCGCGGGTTTAAACCCGGCGGAGGGCGATGGTTTTTTTCGGGCGTAAAAACCCTTAACCTGGCTTCCTTCGGAAGGGAAGTAAAGCCGTAGATTTACGGCACGTAAAAGAACCTCAAGCCTGATAAAGAGGCCTCTGAGCAAAATTACCGACTTTCACGTCCAATATAGAATGGGACGCTAAGGACCATAGTACTTAAACAGCGTCCATAAATAAAACTCAATTTAGTTTTAATTACCAAATAAAGAAGAAAATTGAAATTGTTAATAGTCTGTCCTACATATCCCATTAATTAATAAAGTTTTGTAACTTGCAAGAAAAGACTTGCTAGTCCCATAATGAAAATAAAACTCTTATAACTGAAATTGGTCCTTCCCTGAATCTTGACGTGTCTCTTCTGTCCAACTATCATTCCTACCAGTGAAATTAGGCCTGGGGGACCAAGCAGGGGGCTCAGGAGGTAACTTCTGAAGCTCAATTTGGGATGTCCCGGATCTTATTCCCGTTGGGCTGGCAACCCTGATATTGAGTTTTTTTTCCCTTGGTTTCCCAGGTCAGTTTGTTAATAATGAGGTGGATTATGTATTACCACGAATTTTCCTGTCCCTCATTTCCTCTCACTTCATTTCCTTTTGTATTTAAGGGTAGCAGGGTTAGGCGCGGTGGTAAGCGATGGATAAATTGTATCTTCCTTGCCATAGAACCGGTCTGCCCCAACCTGTCTATGAGGATAGCAGAGGCATCGAAGGCGTGGAACAAAGATGTTCAATCTGTAAGTGTTAGGGCCCCCGCTGCGTTGCGCCTACCGCCATCGAATCTGTCCGCCCTTTGTTCTCTTTCGCCTCACTCCTTTCGCCCTTATGCCTCGGGAGAGTGTCTAAAATTAACTATCATTTAGGCATCATGTCTGCAATAGATCTAGCTCGAGGTGTTTGCAAGCAGACTTGTGTGTTTCATTAATTGCCACGAATATTGGACTTTAAGTTGTTTTAAGTCAGCATTACTTCTTAAATACACCAGAGGATCACCCGTTAACAATTTGAGAGAAGGAAAAGGATACAGAGCCACTTATCTTTAGTTCAACATTCCCAAACTACTAATTATAGAAAACAGCTGAGTGCACAGCATTTGTGTACGCACACAAACAGACACTGGAGATGCTTTTAGAGATGCGGCGTGGGAAAGAGGAAAGGCAGAGCAAAGGAAATGTTAATGCAAGTTGTTATGGTTTATGTTGCTGCTGACTCACCAGGTTTTATTTCCCATTTCCCCTGACTTATTCCAAAGTTTGGAAATGTGAAGTGAACGAAGAAAATCTCCGCAACAGGGTAGAACAGAGGGCGGACTAGTGCAAAATCGCTCACGCATGAGCCAACGGGAAATAATCAGAGTTCCCTCTCTTTGCGCTTGGCCGAGCTGGGCCCCAATCTAAGGGGGAGATGATCCATCGAACTGCACAGCTGGTATCATCCTTTACAGAAAGTGCATGACCGCGCTTCACATCTGCGGTTCTGTTTTATACGGTCTACAACCGTATTATTCCTTGTAAGCAGAGCTTAACAGCGAAAATAGCTCTGTGTAACAAAATAGCATTGCTCCTCTTTACCGACCTTTCCAGAATAAAAGACGTCTTCCCCTGTTCAATTCTCCCTATAAACTTCGAATGTGCGCGGTTGGTTTGAGGATGCACTTTTCCTCGTTTAAAAGAAGCTTTCAGACAATGAAATTCAATGTTATTTTTCTCGCCTTTAGTTCACGCCATTTAACTAGTCCTCATTTTCATAGACCCTTAAACCTTAAGTAGTCGCAAGGGTTGTTGTTTACACCCCAAGGGAAGGACATTTTATTATTTAGAGGGAAAACCTTGGGATGACGTATAATAAATACTAACGCAAACGGCAGAATTAAAAGATGGCTTCACTGAAATTTTCTCTCGTGAAACACCAACAGAATAATAGCCATTTGGGAAGACAAAATGGTGAAAATTTTCAGTGGCATTTTTACATTTTATGCAATCTTATAAATAGGTATGTCGCGGTTAACCTTATCTATAAATATATTTTATCAATATAGGCACAATACCTATAACACCCCTACTGCCTCTGCCATTTTCTATTTTGAATTCTGCATCACTTCACAAAACCAAAGTCATCCTGTGTGGTGTAGTGGTTACCATGCTAGCCTCTACATCCCGAGGCCTCGGGTTCAAACGGGCGTAGGGCGATGGATTTTTTCGGGCGTAAAAATCCTTAGCTATACTTCCTTCGGAAGGGAAGTAAAGCCGGTGGTCCCGTGTCGTAGATTTGCGCACGTAAAAGACCCTCAAGCCTGAAAAAGAGACCTCTGAGCAAAATACTGGCCTTCATGCCTAATATAGAATGGGACGCTAAGTGCGGCGGTCACCTCCTCATCCGTAGCTGTAGCTTACCTTGATGCTTCTCCCGTGGCTTCCAGAAGTTCTCAGCGTGTTGGTTCTTCAATTTATCCTCGGCTAGCTGCAGTAATTTTCCTTAAATTATATGGGAGCATGGACTTATCCTCGGTAAAGGAAAACGTAGATCTCGGGTGGTGATATAGGAAGACATAGACTTGCTTTGTTTATGAAAAGATGACACTGCCGTTTCTTTTTATTTAATTAACACTCGTAGTATACAAAACTGGTATTGCCGCTGTAAAATACTGTCCACTGCTGTTAAACTATGGCGTGGATATGGCACGAAATATAACTATTCTTATTGTCGCTTTAAGAGTAGCAGATCTTAGGTGTGTTGTTAGAACTATCTTGATTCCCTGTTTTGGCGCGATATCTCACACATCCTGCAGCATCTCTCCCTGACTACACATTACCAAAACTGCCGCGAATTTTCCCCAAACAGATCCATTTATAGTCTCAGGCTTCTGAGGCTGCTTCCTTTCCTATTGGTCCATTTTTAGCGCGACTCGACGCGTCTAACTATTTCGAATAAACTTTCAGGGATCTCATTGGTCCAATTTTAATATAAATCGCGGCTTTTCCTACATTTACCGTTAAGGTTGTCTTTCTCACTCACTTGGTCACGGCGAATTATCAAATAATGGGACAAAGGCTCTACACCCTCGCTGTAGGAATAATAGCACAGCGACCGGAGAGAGGTAATAAAACTAGGTTTTCTGCCTTCGAAAGCACTATTCCTGTAGCTAAAACTTTCCCTCGTGGACAGTATTTTAACATAGCGCTTAAATTATTTACATTAAACCATTTATAACTCTACTAATATTAATAACCTAGATAGATACATAATGTTAAATCACCCTTCTTAAAATATACAAGCAGTATGAGAAAAAGATATTTACATAATACGATTTAACATCACTAAAAGTTAATTAATAAGTTATCTGTAATTATAGTTCTTGGGCTCGGCCTAGAGTTGCCGTTTCAAATTGCCCTGTTCTGGAAAAGAATAAATTTTTCAACACTTGATACAATTTTCTTTTACAGAATAATTCCTCTGATTATGGCCTTTGTTCGTTTGTTTTGTTGACAGAGACCCTTCGCTATACCTGCTCCTTCACAAGGGCTCTGACAAACCGGTGATGTTTATATTTGGGTCATTCACTCTACACTCTCCCTTTAAAAACAGGTTTCCGAGAGACATTCTTATACACAATACATTTCCCGCACACGAATAACTTGTGACGCATACAAATACTCTAATACCCAATTTAAGTTCTAAAATTAAATCTATTTACATACATATTGGTACATAATTATTATGCCTTTATTTATTTCTTTACATCCTTATTTATCGGGTGTATTACCTTTACTATTTGTTCACAGGGGTGTTACCTCATTTCGAGTAAAACTAACCTGATTCTTTTCATTATATTCTTCACCCTTCTCATTCTCTAAACATTTGTACGGTTTGAGCAACTGTTTATGGTATCTCCCTACGATCTTGGAATTCTTTATTTCTTGTAACTCAAATGTATCCGAGCCAAAAATGTTAATCACCCGGTATGGACCTTTAAATAAATTTTCCATTCTATGATACCTTTTGTTCAGAATGCTAGACTTTTTCTTGTCCCGTACCAATACTAAGTCTCCCAATTTGATCAACCAGTGTTTTCGTTTCTTCTTCTTAAACTTTTCTTTTCTTTTCTGCGCCTTATTGGCCATTCTTTCAAAAGCTTTCTTAAACATCTCTTCTTCCGTTAGTGCTTTCGGATCTTTAGCTTCTAGTGTCTGTGGTAATTCCCCTTCGAGTGTTTCCATTAATTTCCCCTTCATCAGCTCGATGGGCTTATAACCGGTAGTAGGGCTCACACTTTCATTTAAAATACTTTCGATGCGCTGATAGTGATTTGCCCAATCACTGTGTTTTTTATTGGCCAAAATTCTCAAATAAACCGAAATGTCCCGTATTATTCTTTCGCAGGGATTGCTTTGTGGGTGGTATTTTGAGCAATGATACAACGTGATTTCGTTTTCTTTTAAGGTGTCTACAAATTTTCTGCTGGTAAATATTGAAGCATTATCACATAAAATTGCCTTCATCTTTCCAAATTGTGGAACATACGACTTCATTATCTTCCTTAGGCATGTTTCACTTGTAATCTTCCGGACTGGGTAAATTTTCACAAATTTTGAAAATACATCTATTAACACTATTATATACCTAAATCCAAATTTACTACGAGGCATCTCACCATGACAGTCCAAGGTCACTAACATTCCTGGTTTTTCTCTTAGTATTGAGTTTGTCTCGTATTCGTATTGTATATTCAGTGGCTTTGCTTTTTGACATTGTAAGCATGTCGAAATTATTCTCCTTACTTTATGGTGTAATTTTGGAATATACAGGTTTTCTTGGATCATTAAAGCGGTGCGTTCTGAGCCAGAATGTGCTAGAGCTTGATGGAACGTGCTTATGAGTTCATTCTCCATGTTCTTAGGTATATATGTCTTCCATTTCTGTATTTCACTGCCATGTAGTTTATATAACAC
The DNA here is from genome assembly GCA_030765065.1 of Deroplatys truncata. NCBI lineage: Eukaryota > Metazoa > Arthropoda > Insecta > Mantodea > Mantidae > Deroplatys > Deroplatys truncata. Next base: position 42,735,827 of record CM060990.1, read on the forward strand.
GCCCCCTTTTAACCCTATGTTTCCCTTGATATTTTCATCTATTTCTGGGGCCCTTTTTATTAATTTATTTAACTTCTCATCTCGTCGCTGCTGGTCCCCTATTCCTTTTAATTCTTTTATCAATCCTTTACTCAAGGGTATTTCAATACTCATTAATGTTACTTCATTTTTAGGGCGTTCTATTCTCTCCGGTATTTCACTGTTGTTATGTAACCTAGACAGCAAATCGCTAAAAACATTTGTTTTTCCTGGAATGTGTTTCACCTCAACATCATACGAAAGAATCTCATGGATGTACCTAGATAATTTAGTACTCGTAAGCCGACAACGTTTCATAAATGAAAGACTCACATGATCTGTGTATATAATAACCTTCTGTAGATATATATATGATCTAAATTTCTGTAGTGCGTAATACACAGCACAGATCTCTAATTCGGTGACCGAAGCATTTTTCTCTATTTGACTTAAACCTCTTGAAGCGGTACTTATCACGTGCAGTTGATTTTCCTCATCTGATTGGGCTAGGACACACCCATATCCGTGACCTGAAGCATCCACGTAAATCACATATGGTAGGTTGTCCTTGGGTCTCTCTAGTAGAATTGATTTTGCAAATAGTTCTTTTATCTTTTCAAAAGCTTTCTGGTGTACCTCGTCCCATTTCCATCGCACTTTCTTTTTAAGCAATTCGCGCAAAGGTGCTATTTCTGCGGCGTACCTCAGGATAAATTTGCTTTGATAATTTAGCACTCCAAGAAACGACCTAACCTGCTTAACACTCTTGGGCGCTGGTATTCTTCTCACAGCCGCTACTCTTTCTTCGTTTGGCTTTATTCCTCTATCATTAATTACATAACCTAGAAATTCCACCTCACGGATGCAAAATTTGGATTTATTAATGTTCACCGTCATACCGTTTTCTCTCAGCTTTCTAAGCACATAATCCACATGTTTAATATGCTCATCAAAATTTTCATCAACTATTAGAAAATCGTCGATATATTGGATCAAAAATTCGTCGGCTGAGTCGCCAAATATTTTATCGATGGCTCTTAATAGTCCACTACATGACGTAAGCATACCAAAAGGCATTCTCAAAAATTCGAACTGTTTCCCAAAAAATAAAAAAGAAGTATACTTTCTAACATCCTCGTGAAGCTCAATCTTCCAGTATGACGCAGTTAAATCAATGGTGGAGAAATACTTGCCTTTGGTTATTTTTGACAGCAATTTTTCTACACTTTCGCTCCGAAATCTGTCTGGTTGAGTGTGTTTATTTATCTTTCGACCATCTATCGTCATCCTAAGTTCGCCATTGCGTTTCGTCACCCAACATAATGGACTGCTATATGGAGAATTTGACTTTTGTATTATTTGGTCTCTCAACATTTTATCGATCACTTGTTTGGCTCTCTCCCTTAATGCAATCGGAATATCCCGATACTTGTGTGTGAAGGGTGCAATATCTTGTACCTTAAAACTGTGTTTGTATGCTTTGCACTTGCCTGGGACGTCCGAAAATACCGCTTTGTTTTCTTGTAACATTCGCCTTAATAGATGCCTTTGTGTCTCTGTGAGGTTCTCGGCAAGGGTCACTTTCTCCTCTACTGCTTCTACCTGGCTGCCGGTATCTTGGAATTCTTTATTTCGGGCGTAACCATAATCTTTCTCATTGTGCTCCGTATACCCGTTGTAAAACCTGTCAGCGAACGCATGCATCTCATTGGTTTCTTCCCCTTGTACTATAGCAATTAATTTCTCACTCCTACCTGTTTGTACTAATTGTACGAAAAATCTTTCTTCGGCGATATCTTCTTCTCCTTGGGTTTTGTTATAAGTATCCTGCTTCATACCCTCTACAAAAGGGATTTCTAATAGTTTTCTGTTCTTCTCTATTTTCAAAACTTTATCAGCAAAATCAACCCTAGCTCTTAATTCAAACAAAACGTCACACCCAATCAAAATGTCACAAATCAAATTATTGATTACCAGAAAAATAAACTCAAATTTGTCTTCTCCTATTTTTATGTTCAACATTACTTGCATTTTTATTCGGGTAACCTCTTTGTTAACTGCTACCCGGCATACCGTGTTCCTTATGGGTAATGTCATTAGCTTAATTCCTTTATTTACCAGGTTCTGATATAACCTCAGGCTGCATACACTCACATTGGCTCCAGAGTCTATTAAAGCGTTATATTCTTCATCCAACAATACTACTTTTATGCTAGGGGAATCTGTCAGATCCTTTTCCGAGTGATTTTGAATAGTAGTTATCAGTTCTCCCAGTATAAAGTCATCTTTGAGCCCTGTTTCACATTTTCTGTTTATTTGAGAATTTTGCGCGCTTAGAATCCGCTCCGAGCTCCTGATTGGATCCTGTCTTAGTTTTCCGGGTTATCGACACTATTTGGTGCTCCGCTAGTCTCTTCCACATTTCCCGCTCTCTGAGTTTGCCTATAGTTTCCTCTGTTTCCTCTAAAATGTCCCCGGGAAGGTCTCTCTCTCCTTTCGTTTCTTTCTGGGTCATTTTCGTCATACCTCTCTCCTATATCGCTTTCCCCTCGGTCAGAAAAATAATGTTCCCTGGATCTGTTTTCATTGTTTCTGCCTCTCCTATAGCTAAAACGGCCCCTGTATCTTGGTCTGGTTTGTATAGCATTTATGTGATATTGGTTATCACCTTCCCTCCTGAAACGGTTATTTTGACAGTTCCTGTTCCCGGATTGAGGCACGTCGTTCCAGTATCTCTCTCTGGGGTTATAGTTCCCTCTCGCGTTTCCTCTCCAATTCGCATTCCTTGAATTATCCGGTAATGGTCGAACTGTATAGTTTTGTACGTGGTTCCTACTACTTGTCTCGAATGATGATACCAACTCAATCAATTCGGGAATAGAATTTGGCTTCGCAATGAGTAGGTAATGGTGTATCCGTTCTGGATAATGTGGTACAATCATATTAATGAAATCCCTCTCGCTTATGGGTGGCTCGATTAGTCTACTACTCTGTGCTTTAGTTAGCAAATAATCTACCATGCTTAGGTTTCCGCGTTCATCGTACTTGCCATTAACTAGGATAGATCTCACCTGGTTCTGAGTATTAGTACTCCAATACTTATTCAAAAATGCCCTTCTGAAATATTCAAAATTATTATTCTCCCCCAAAGTCAATCTTACCCATTGGAGAACCCTTTGACGTAAACCTTTACGAACGATTAACATCTTTAGCTCGTCCGGAATCTGCTTCAAACGGAAATACTCCTCAAGGTCATTTAGGTATTGTTTAGGATTATCAGCCGAATTTTCCTCGAAAGTAGGTACCCCTATCTCATTTAATAAATGGTAGTTTGCATTACTTGCATGGTTAGATGTACATTGGTGCCCTGAATTAAAATTATATGGGTCGGCAGCTGGACTTTGGCCTCCATTTACCTCCCTAAAAGTGGTGCTAGTTTCACTGGGTGAGCTATCATCACTCTGTCTCACACTTATCCCTAGTCTACCAATAGAGCGTTTTAACTCCTTTACACAATTTTCATGCTCTTCCACCCTCTTCACAATTTCATGATGATTTGAGAGCTGTTCAGTCATTTTTGACGAAAGTTCATTCATCTTTCCCTGATCCTTTTCTAACACTATTCTAAATTCTCTGAACTCCCTTTGAATGTTAGATTCTAATGTACTTTGTTTTTTTTCTAAAGAAACATTTACAGCTCTTAAGTCATCATCCAATTGTTCCTTTATGGCTAAGCTGGTAACACTTAATTCTGTTTCTACATCCTTCCTTAGTTTTTCTACATCGTTTCTTAGACATAGTTGTCCTGCCTGAATTTCTTGCACTACCATCCCTTGCTGACTGAATTTGGAGTCCAATTGACTTTGTAATCGGGTGACCTGTTCACCTAAATATTCCCTCATCTCCTGAGCTAATTCCCCTCTCATCTTCCTGTTTTCCTCTCTGACATATTCACCTATCTGTATACTCTGCTCATTTAATTTCCCTTCCAAATTTTTATTTTGTTCACTCAAATTTCTTTTTGACTCCTTACTCAGCTCATTTAATTTCCCTTCTAAATTGTTACTTTGTTCACTCAAATTTCTTTTTGACTCCTTACTCAGCTCATTTAATTTCCCTTCTAAATTTTTAATTTGTTCACTCAAATTTCTTTTTGACTCCTTACTCTGCTCATCTATCTTTGCGCTCAAATGTTGAAGCAATATTAGCAGCTGGTTTTGACCTGCGTCAATGACCTGCTCAATCGGTGATTGCCTTTCCCTAACTTCTACTTCAGCTGCACCCATATTTTCTCCATCTGTTGTTATGCTGACAATAGCCTCCCCATTCAGTTCTTCCAAATCTTCCCTTGACCTACTCATGGTTCCGTTAGCAAGTTCTACCTCCCTAGTAATGACTTTACCCCCTCTCAATAACATGTGTTCACAAAACTGAGTCACTACTCTGCATGCCTTTTTGTTTGTTTTTGAATAAAAGTTCTAACCTGTATTTTTTTTCAATGTTAACTGATGCGTTCCGGGTTCGAATCCTGGTGAAGTTCTAGAAGCGATGTTCTCAGCTGTTTTGTTGTCCCACGTAGGTAGACTAGAAGTTCGCGTTGTAATTTTGTTCTGCTGTGCCCCTTTCCTCTGAAGATTCTTCGTCTGTTCGTTGTTTCCTAGTACTCCGTTTGAGTCGTTCTTCCTTTCGATCTCCACGTTATGGCGCCAGTTTGTGGCGATCTTAACGTTTGTTAGCCCCACGTTTGGGAGCCAGTTTGTGGCGGTCACCTCCTCATCCGTAGCTGTAGCTTACCTTGATGCTTCTCCCGTGGCTTCCAGAAGTTCTCAGCGTGTTGGTTCTTCAATTTATCCTCGGCTAGCTGCAGTAATTTTCCTTAAATTATATGGGAGCATGGACTTATCCTCGGTAAAGGAAAACGTAGATCTCGGGTGGTGATATAGGAAGACATAGACTTGCTTTGTTTATGAAAAGATGACACTGCCGTTTCTTTTTATTTAATTAACACTCGTAGTATACAAAACTGGTATTGCCGCTGTAAAATACTGTCCACTGCTGTTAAACTATGGCGTGGATATGGCACGAAATATAACTATTCTTATTGTCGCTTTAAGAGTAGCAGATCTTAGGTGTGTTGTTAGAACTATCTTGATTCCCTGTTTTGGCGCGATATCTCACACATCCTGCAGCATCTCTCCCTGACTACACATTACCAAAACTGCCGCGAATTTTCCCCAAACAGATCCATTTATAGTCTCAGGCTTCTGAGGCTGCTTCCTTTCCTATTGGTCCATTTTTAGCGCGACTCGACGCGTCTAACTATTTCGAATAAACTTTCAGGGATCTCATTGGTCCAATTTTAATATAAATCGCGGCTTTTCCTACATTTACCGTTAAGGTTGTCTTTCTCACTCACTTGGTCACGGCGAATTATCAAATAATGGGACAAAGGCTCTACACCCTCGCTGTAGGAATAATAGCACAGCGACCGGAGAGAGGTAATAAAACTAGGTTTTCTGCCTTCGAAAGCACTATTCCTGTAGCTAAAACTTTCCCTCGTGGACAGTATTTTAACATAGCGCTTAAATTATTTACATTAAACCATTTATAACTCTACTAATATTAATAACCTAGATAGATACATAATGTTAAATCACCCTTCTTAAAATATACAAGCAGTATGAGAAAAAGATATTTACATAATACGATTTAACATCACTAAAAGTTAATTAATAAGTTATCTGTAATTATAGTTCTTGGGCTCGGCCTAGAGTTGCCGTTTCATAAGGATCACAGCAGTTAAAGAGCGTCCATAAATAAACTCAATTTAATGTTATCACAAAACCAAAGAGCATATCCCCTACACACTTTGGAGTAGAGAGGCAAACTTTAGCCCACCTTTCAGGGGAAGTTTTGCTCTAAAAAATGATACTACTGTTAGATATGGCAGCTTCTGTATGCTCAAATCTTTGCAAATATATACGAATTTACTTTCCCTAGTTTTGCTTTGAACAGTTTTTTTTTCTGTGAACAACATTTTCTGGTATGGGCAGCCCATGGTTTCATTTCCGGCTCTCGTGCTGAGGGCCCGGGGTTCGATTCCCGCCTCTAGGGTGGTGATTTTAAATTGGCTCTATCCACGCCTTCACCTCTGAGTTGCTCATGTAAGGTACCCCAAGTTCCAAAGTGATTCGGAGTCCACGGTAAAAGCTGTAGGTCCTCTCATTACACCGCCATCCTCATCATCACCCTGTCATAGTAGGCAACGGATTCCGCCCGCTGGTGCCCCCACCTCAGAAATGGGTCCAGCTAACGCTTGGTGGAATGAGGTATCCCTCGAAGGTCATAGACCATATCAGGAGCGTTAGAAACGAAATTTTCTGGTGTAAATGACCCGTTTTCTCAGAAAATGTTGAAAATAGTTAAATAATACTTTAGAATGATAACAGCCTCTAGTGCTGTTGTGGATTTACTTTGGTATTAATAAGATATTTTGTTATTTATAAAAAGTGGTGATGAATGTTAATCAATGAATGGTATAATTAAGAACAAAACCCTGTTTTCCTTAATGAACAAACGTATTGGATAAAAATATATCACTGAAATTAGAAGCCATGTCTATATCCTCTAAACATTTCAGTCTGATATCTTAAACAGTTTCTGAGATAATGGCTCATGATAAATGAATCTCCTCAAACAAAATAATCAGACAAATGCTTACAAAGTGACAAACACATAATATACACATGAAACATATTGTTTCGAATAAGCCACTGTTTTGTTATATTGAGACACATTTTCCTTGCAAAGTTTTGAATCTTCTGTATTTATATTTGATTCATTCTGTTCTTCAGTATGATATATAGATGGGGAGTTTGTTGCACCCTACTATCATGCATTTAATGCTATTTCAGAGAATTTTAATTGAAATATATCTTAAAATTACTGCTTATCTACCAAAACCTCAGAGGAACTCAAAATCAATCACGTTTATCTTAGTATTCTACTAAATTATATACAAAAATTGAAATAAATTACCGTTATATAGTCAGAAATACAAAATAAAAAGGCTCAAATTTGCCTACTTTCCTGAAACTAAACGCTAAAAACTGAAATCGTCGTCTAAGGATATATAATATATCGATAAAAATACCCAAATTCACAGCGCTAAAGCATTTACAAATTAAGGGACTCAATTAAAAGTATAGTCATGTAAGAGTCTCCATTTTTTTCATTTTTTAAATTAATTGCATCAACGTTATTTTTGTTTGTTATTATAGTATTACTTTAGCGCAATGTTAATTCTTCTAATTTAAATTTCGGTGTTAAGTACTAAAAATTGGTGCCACAAAATTAGCGTTTATAACTTAAAATATATTTAATTAGTGTTCAATATTACCGTTTCTGTATATCTGTGTGATATGTGTGTCTATTTTGGTAGAATCCGCCAACCTCCCCCTCCCCGAGCACGAGATTTCTCTCATTCAGTGTCAGTGATAGAAATTAGCGGCTATTTTTATATTTTATTTAGTAAAAATAAATACCATAAATTCATTAAATACTTCATACCTCCCTCTCACATCAAAATTGCAGTTTAAGCATTTATTTTGTTTTTTACATTACTTTAGGTTAATGCATATAAGGTGACACCTAGGAGAAGAGAAAGCATGTAGAAGAACACACGATGTATCAGTTTACTGTTCTGAGGCTTTTATAGATTTATTGTTTTATTCGTTTTATAATTAATTGAAAATGCACTTTTTATGTATTATATTAAACATAATTTTATATGCATTTAGCAGAGCGCAAATAATGGTTTTCTAGGAGTATTAAAAATAGGGGAGGAGGAAAAAGGTTTTAAGTTTCGTATTGAGCTTTAGTAAGCTTAATGTTCAATTTGTATCAGTCCCGCAAATTAGCCAAAATTATTACATTTAATATGGACGGTCAATAATTAAAATTTAGCAATAAAATATTTAAAGTGTAACTGTCAACCGCAAATGGAAGCTACCGGAGGATTAAGATGATCAATGAAACTCGCCTCATAATACGCACCTATTTTTTTAATGGACACTGACAAAGACTATTAAACATAAAGAGGGCTTAAAGCCACAAAACGATGACAGTTACAAATTGGATGCGTTCGGTTCATTTATTATCAGTGACTAGATGTGAAGTAAATCCAGTGATAAACGCTTTACACGAATTCATTGCTGTGTAAGCATAATCGTTTATCTATTTTTCCGTTTCTTATTAGCTAAACATATTAATTTGAGTAGTAAAGCATTTTTGAGCATAAAAGGTGATATTGGGAAAGAAAATTGGAGAAATAGTGTTTTAAAATAGGAAATGGGAAGTATGTAGGGTTCTGCATACAGTGGTATAGATTTAAGGGGTATGGGAATAAACTTTAATGGTTTTCTTAATTTCTTAAACGCAGCTGTATTCATTCTTTCTCATTGTTTAGTATTTAGTACGCAAATTACTTACTAGTATATACGGTAGTTAAATTATATTCGAACCCACTCGCGGCCTCTCTCTACTGCGCGAGACAGCCAGCAGTCGCCGGAGAAATTACGCCGGCAGAGGCGGACTAAAATCCTTACCTTATAATAGATGCTGGAAATGCTGACCTTCTGCTCTCAAAAACGCAGCATATCTCGTGTAAATATGTCTCTGAAGCTCAGCAGCAGGAATTCTTGTGATTTCTTGCACAATGTTTTCTCTTAAGTTCCTGTAGTGTGCGAGGATTGGAACGATACACTTTGACTTTTAAAGAACCCCATAAATAAAAATCACAACTCGTTAGATCAGGAGAACAAATCACCACTAATTATTCTGTCATCAAACACCTCTCTTACTGCATGTAATGATTCGGCGGCCGTTTGTACTGTTGCAGAAGCTTGCTGGAACCAACCATACGATTTCTCTTCTTCTGTCAGGCGATTGCAAAATGGCCTCAGAATTAACCTCTGATATCGCTCTGTATTTATTGTTTCATCAAAGAATATGGGCCCTATTATTCTTCCAGCACTTATCCCACGCCAAGCCACAATCCAATTTTCTGATCGTAATAAGGCGTTCCATCACAAGAATTCCTGCTGCTGAGCTTCGGAGAGTGAGCGAGAATATTTACACGAGATATGATGCCTGTTTGAGATCAGAAGGTCAACATTTCTAGCATTATTATAAGGTAAGGAGTTTAGTCCGCCTCTGCCGGCGTAATTTCCCCGGCGACTGCCGGCTGTCTCGCGCAGAAGAGAGAGGCCGCGAGTGGGTTCGAATATAATTTTACTACCCTATACATATAAGGAACTTCAAAAAGTATACATAATTTCGTAATAACACGCGAATTCAAACTGCTTTGATGTTAGCAATACAGATGAAAGTCATCTTTAGTCAGCTTCTGTCCAATACGAGTCCTTCATAGCAAACTCAGCCTTGTCCTTTATTCCTTCTTTACCATTTCCCTCTTCGTCTGTGCATATTCATTTATCTTACGACCGTGTATCGTTTGATGGTTTCTTCTTCCCCCAAACTTTAGACAGTCAGATTTCATCATCCACTGCCTCGACCAACTTTTTTTTATTCTTTTAGATAAGTATCAACGCTATTGTTCCTTTGCCCTCTATTTCTTAATCAGCTTAATTACGTATTTTGTTTCTCCATTTACTATGCTCCATTCCTCTCAATATACGCATTATAAATATTTTCGTTCGTTTTCTCCACCGTATAATACCACACTCCACTTCCTTAGTTTTCCTTCAAAGGTTCACAAAAAACATTTTTTAAAAATTGTAATTCTAATCCCACAACTTAAGCATCTAATGGTTTTCACTTTCTCCTCTACGCCATCTCGCATTCGAAAGGGTACTTTATTTTCGCTCTTCCTATATTCCCACCGTTGTCATTTTTCTACGTAAGCTTCTACCTTAGGGTCTTTCCTTTCTCTTCATTATCTGGATTTTAAGTAGCGTAAACAATGAAGGACATTTCTATTGTATGCCTCTGCCTAACCTACAAACTTTTGAATATCTTTCCATGTATTCGATACTACTATTCATCCCTTAAGCAAAAAAAAAAAATCGTCCATTATGCCAAATGTTGGTGTTCATGTATCTCACTCTACAATGGTTTATATTTACTTACACGTTCTTCAAAGAAGAGAGTCAGATGTATATAAATATACAGTAATCCTAGAGATAAATAGAATGCAAATTGCCTATTTTAATGATGTGCATTTCTTCATAGTCCCTGTTAACCTTTAAGGAATCTAGATAAACTTAATACAACTATCTGTCAACCCCGGATAAACTATTACTCTGGTTTCATCTAAATAAAGCAAACCCTGGATCCCAAATGGTCAAATTAAATTAAATTGAGTTTTATTTATTCTATATTGGACGTGAAAGACAGGTAATTTTGCTCAGAGGCCTCTTTATCAGGCTTGAGGTTCTTTTACGTGCCGTAAATCTACAACACGGGACCACCGGCTTTACTTCCCTTCCGAAGGAAGCCATGCTAAGGATTTTTACACCCGAAAAAAAATCCATCGCCCTTCGCCGGGTTTGAACTAGAGGCTAGCATGGTAACCACAACACCACGGAGGACTTTGGTTACTTATGCTTTAGGATCTACCAAACATTTTTACTAGTTTACTAATTTAGAAAACTGGGGCAATCTATTCATTCACGTTTTCTCCGATCTGGGCAAAACTTTTACCTTATGGTACGCTACAAATGTCATGTCATAATTTTCATACCATATATAACTCTATCGTTTAATCAATCTGGGCAATATTTCGACTCTTACACTAATAAATATTCTGGACTATCTTAAATTTCAGAAATGGAATATAGAAATCTTCACTATTTGATTCATCTCTGGTCCTTTTCCGTTCCTACGCCTATATTGTTCCGTATCTGTCAATAGGCCGTGATACTATACTAATAACACTCACGCATCTGAATTAATCTGAATTGCTTAGGATGAGTAAATAAACATAATAAACACATGTATTCCTTGTTTGCACAGTTAATTGGAACACAACAAAATTAACACAAATATGTTCACAAACGCAAGAAATGTCCGCCATTGCCGTCACATGCAAACACATTCCACCCGAGGCATTATGGGAGCTTTCCTTCTATTGCCAACATTGTAGATTAAACCACAGCGACCAAAGCATGCGAGCGTACGTTCCTTAACGATGTTTATGATATAAGCTTAGGTTTCTGATTCACGGGAGGTTAGGTTAGATTTATTTTGTTATACTGGCTGTTTCTGTATTATCATATTTGGGGGACATTTTCCTTACAACAAAACATCTTTCCTTACATCTTACATCTACTTCATGTTAATCAAGATAAACATTTGCAGAGTCTATCTTATTGCTAATTTTCTTGTAGATGTAAGGGGAATATATATTTACATGGGCAATTTGGAAATACAGTAGCCTTTAAGCACATACCTATCTCTTAATAGTTGTTTGCTAGGTGCAGCACCATTCCCTTTCCCACAGATTAATACTCTTTGCATATAAAAGACAGAAAAATGAATAACGAATTCCCATTTGAGAAAATAAGTATTGAAGTATTTAAGGCAATACAAGCAATATCTCGAAAATTGTTCATTCAACAAAAAAAATGTATATGACATAAATTGTGTATTTTAACGCGATCTACATTTTTTGTGTAGTAAAATTTTGTCTATCTCTTATGTTTACCAGTTATGCAAAAGTCGTTCACAATGAAGAATACTTTTGGAGACATTCCCAGGAAGTTCAAGATATACATTTTATTTGTCATAAAAATATCTTAAACATATGATATTTTAATCAAAATCGTTAGAACCATTTTTGAGAAAATTAAAACTTTCGAAAAATCTTCCATGTAAAGGGTAATCTGGGGTGGGAGGATTTTCTTGAAAACCTTCGTGTCGCATTCTTGGAAGATACTGAACCTAAATACCAAGTTTGGTGTTTATCCTACTGTTCGTTTCTGAGTTATGCTGTTCACAGACACACACTCACACACACACACACACACACACACACACACAGACACACAGATACACACACGGACATGTTTCCAAAAATGCTTTTTTTGGATTCAGGGGGTCTCAAAACATGTCTTTCCGGTGAAATCTCGGTATCGAATTTTTGGGTGGAATACAACACTTCCCCTACTTACTATACGTAGTAGAGAAAGTAAAAATATTATCACAGTGCATTTTAACCTCAAAGTTTAAAAATGTCACTAGATATCTTCTTTAAAGCTGTAGTGTGTAATGTGCAGGCATAGGAGTTTCCAAGCATTAAAGCCAGGGCGAAAGGAAATTAAATTGAATTGTTACTAGACTTTACTCTGTGACGTGTACATAAACACCCACCCCATCCCCCGTACAGTCCTTTGACGTGCGCAGACCAATCACGAGACCGCATTTTACCTGCCGTCATTGACTTGTTTTCGCTGCTGTGTACGTTGTATTACGTATTAATACTGGTTTCAGTGTGGCCAACTTGAAGCCAACTGCATGAGAGCTTCTATGCCTGGTAACGTGTGTTCCAGTAACAATGATCGGCATTCTTGAAGCAGTTAACTTTACCCGCTTATTGTTGATTCTGCTGCCGTGATCTCGTAGCTCGCTCTGTTGTGTCGTACGCCAGCTGTTCCAGTGGTAAGCTATGAGATCTTTCTCTCATGGTATGCGTGGGCGTATTGTTAAAGGATAACACCAGTATATATTGACTGCGAAATTTAATGCGATCTAATGCTTGAGCTATTGAAGCAAGTTGCCCAACTTTGAAGATAAAGATGAAACTTATTATGGATCGTAGCACTCAGAATTGTAACAACTGAATTATTATACCTGCTAACTTCTGTCGTATCAAAGTGGAAATAACTTTTCCGTAATAAAATAAGCTAGAAACGTTGCTTGCGGTGAGTCGCAAAATTGCTTATCGGCGAGACCTCTCGCAATAGCCACGAAATCTTACTCTTACAAGCTCGTCACTAAGCTCTTAAAATATCACAAGAGCAGTACGTACCGAGGACGGTACAAGATTCAGAGTAACTCTCTGATCTAAAATTGCATGACATTATTATTTTTAGCTCCAATTCCATCACTTCATTACTCCCCACTAAAGTGATTTTTCATACGCAGCCAATACTTAGGATTCTAAGTGTACCTCTTAACTTGTTACCATGGGGTCTTGGCTAAAATCTCAGAATCTAAGTGCCTTTCTCTTTATCAGAATTCTGCTTACGTGACCCTGGAACCATATTGACCTTATAACCTAACTGAATTCCCAGAATCTTTAAGCTAATGCGTTCGCTATTTCGGCTGTCCATAATGACTTTGGTTAACATGATTCGCTAATGACCTATTTCTTGGGCAGCTCTTTTAGTTCAAGCTTGTTACATTATACATTTATTTAATATGCGGAGATCATTTATTGTAATTATTTCCCTATCTGACTATAATTTCTTTATTTCATTATTTATGTCTTCCCGTCAATAATTACGGTACCACAAGCTAGACTGAATAGCTGTTAATAACTAAAATATTCGCTGTTTTCATAGCCAGTATTGTTCTGATTTAAACTAAATTATCGCTTTACTATCGTTATACACAATTTATTATATGAGCACCACCTTATAATTATTAATAAGTCATCTATACGTTTATCATTAGACTCAGCAATAATAACATTAGACAAATCATCAGCAAATGAGATATCTAACAATATTACTATGTAAGGTTAAAGGTAGATCATTATACCAATAAAGTGGGGACTAAACAGAGCCCTAAGGTATAAAACGCTCAGGCAGTTTATATCAGGAGAATAAACTATAATAGCAAACACTTTGAAATATGTAATGTAAACAGGTCTTCAAAAGGTAATTTCAGGTTGTTCCAAATGACATTCTGTAGAACAATAAAAATGAAATGCAGTATAATTGTCATTAATGAAGCTATTTTGTCTGTAATATTTATTTACTTTCCTTTCTCTTGCAGGTAAGTTGCCAGCGGTTTTGCCACGCATGTATTTTTCTCAACTTTGGTGGTAAGTACATTCGAGATAATTTTCTAATTTTAATGGTTATTTTGTTATACAGTGTGTAACTGAAATAAGGTTCCTCCTTTTTAGTAGTTATAGAGGTAATTCCTGTCATATCGTCTTGGTATCTCATAGTGATATTCTCAGCTGTTTTAGCAATATTGACATACATTTCTGTAATGTTGTGTGCCGACAATCAAGGCTAGAGGTCAGAGAGGAGTGAGAGGTAGGGGAATGTACGGTCGCACAATGAAAACAGTACATGTGCAAACCTCAGCCTCGCTAGTAAATTCAACTCGGAACTGAGGATGTTTTCTTTACCTTCAATTCCTCTTCTCACAACACGCATTCATATCGTGGCCGACTAGTACTCGTGTCCGGTTGATGGGCCCGATGGCCTGGCTTAATCAGCGAGTTTCCTTAGCAAGGGAGGAGGTAAACACAAAGCGAAGCCAAGAACACCTTCTGATTCTGGGAACACCGCCCTACCATTAATTCTGAATGCATTGTTAAACTGATATTACACGCTTAAATTTTTCTCATTTTTAACTTATAAAATTCAAAATTTAACCCTATGTTTTTTGTGATAACCATAACTGAAGTGCAAAATTTAAATTCGATAAGAGTATTACTTTCGAAGATAGTAAATGTTGTATGAAAGCTTCCACACAAAATATTGGCAACACTTTGAACATTCCTTCAAGATAAAAATAAACTCAAGTAAAGCATTTAAGCTTTTTTCCTAATTTTTAAGCCAAAGGAATAGGACTATTTATTATCTGAAGGAATTCAGATTTACGTCATATATTGTAGTGGTTCTGTAATGTTATTTATAACCCCCGTTATGGTAGCCAATTTGAAGTAACATTATTTGTATATGTTTGTATTTGTTAGCCCCACATTTGGGAGCCAATTTGCGATGGTATTATTAATGTTGTTTGTGTATTTGTGTTTACTTCATGTGTGGTGGCCATCTTGTGACGTCATTCATTTGTTAGGTTTGTTAGCTCCATCTGGTGTTAGCAATTTGCGGCAGTATTAGTGTTCGTTTGAAAGAACGCTATTGTTATCTTAATTAATTTTGGTTTACTGTCCTCCGGCTAGCTATTATTTCTCGGTGTAACATATCTCTCGATCAGGGTGTGTAAACGGAAAGGAATCTTTTATCCAAAGATAACACTGATGAAAGAATTTCTTTTATACTTTTATTGTCGAACACTTTCACTATCACATTTACACATTGATCTAGACACTCGCCAAACTGAAACTGTTATAATAACTTCTTACTGGTCACTTTTAATCCACGTACTTCAACCTTTTGTATAATTAACTTTACAACACTTTAGATTTTTCATAATTCCGCTACGCGTAACTTGTGAATCTATAGCCGACGTGTAATATCTCTGCTGGACTGAAGGCGACGTATATCATACAAAATATTTTCGACGAACTGACCGACTGACGGACTTTACCTCTAACCTAGCTCTATTTATACTCCCACTCCCCGATATGCCTAAAGATTATAACTGAGCTGCAATTGGCTAATAAAACGCGCCAACATTAGCGTCTATTTTTATATCCAATGAAAATTATGAATACATATGCTCTAAGGAAACGTTCCAGAAGATTCTCAAGAAAAAACGCGCCAACATTACGTAACTTCCTCGTTTCCAATAATGATAAACAGCTCACCCCCTCGCTGCATTATTGCGCGCTATTATTGACAGTTTCAGTAAGGCAGTATAAACTTACTTCCCAACAATAATTACAATCAATAAACATCTCAAATCAGTGTCACATAAAAATGCATATTCATATTATAATCATTATTTACATTTAAGTAATTTGTGATACAAATTACTGCATCAATATTTACTTGTTTACAGAATCATTTTTCTATATCTTCAAAAACAATGTAAACAAAATGTATAATTAAATACATTTTAGACAGCCACTAGCATCATGTATAAGATGAATAAACTTGAGAGGATCAAGTGTAACGTTGGTATTAAAATTCAACCACAATTTTTGCAAAAGCAAGAACTTAAGTACAGAAAAATGGGCGTAGGAGAAAATGGAAAAGATGACGTGGTGAAAGCGTTTAAAGGTCCACTTACTGACCGTTTCAAATTGTATTGCTATTTAAGAATGAAATGAAAAGAGTGTACTTATCATTAAAACCATAAACTTGGTTAATTTTGGTATTCTTTGCCAGAAACTGGGTTTCACGTGAAAGTTTTACAAATAAAGCATGTTCAGAATGGTATCTGCTTCCTCAAGTTTATAGAGGGAACTTTAATTCGGTTACAATCTGTATTTCATACCACTGGTATGTTGAATATCAATGAGATGGTCATGTAGCGTTCCTTGGTATTGCATTAGATATACCGTTAGCTCCATGCGTCATTTTGACGACTGTTCCTGTACGTTTGTAAAATATTGGGATTTCATATGAAAATCAAACAGCACATTCAATATCCTACCTAACGATCAGAAATCAAACGCGTTGGCCAGAAACTGCGATTCCAAACCCACCTTCAATACTGCCACGGAGAGAGCATTTCCTCACACCGGAGATAAAATTGTTTCGTTAACATGCACAAGGTGAGAGCCCTGTGGCCACCGCTGCCCCAAAAGCAAATTACAAAGCACAAAATGGGACAGCAGAGATATTCCCAAGCCAGAGTTCTAGAATGTAAATTAGCAACGAGCTATGTTATAATCTTATTATTTTAATATACTTAAGAAAAGCAGCTTATGTTAAACATCTTATATAATATATTAGACAAAAACATTTGTGTACAAATAGAATTAGTGATGGTACGATACCACTATTTCTGCATACTCGATGCTCACTTTATAAAAAAACTGTAAAGAGGGTAGCTTGTTCACTGAATTATGTTCTTATTAGTAGTTTTCTGTGCATAAACGCATGTAACTAACTTTGTATTGTATGCTAATTCCGAAATTGTTCCTGTTTGACATTCTCCAATTGGCAGCAGTTTTTTATCTTAATACCACAGGTAGTGTATATATACATACCTCTTATTGTTAGTCAAGGCTAATAATAATAATAATAATAATAATAATAATAATAATAATAATAATTTCTTTGCTTCCCTTTTTATATAATTATACACTGGTGTGCAAAACCTTAGGACGAAAGTAATCTTCGCATGCTGTGACACTGCCAAGTAACATAGCTCGATGAATCTTGAATCATACATAGAGGGAACTACTACGGTATGCTACAGTAGGCAACTAAACGAAATATGCAATGAGACGAGCAGAAATGCCACTTTTATTCATAGACCATAAGCTACACTAAAGTCAATACGACATATGATGACTCTCTAGATTTACAGAAACAGATAAATGGTGCTTAAAAGGGTGTATGATCACCACGGACACCAATGCATGCTCTGCATCATGATCCCATGCTGGCCACAAGGATGGTAAGAAGTTCTTGTGGTAGGGCGTTCCATTCCTCCACCAGCACTGATGACAATTGTTGGATGATCGTTGGCGCATGTGGGTGTGCTGCAATGCGTCTCTCCAAAGCATCCCATACGTGTTCGATGGGATTTAAATCTGGGAAACGGGCAGGCCAGTCCATTCGCCGAATATTCTCTCGTTCCAAGAGATCGTACACCTGCGCTGTTCGCTGCAGTCGCGCATTGTCAATCATAAAAATGAAGTCTGGGCCGACTGCACTCCTGAAAAGACGCATAAGGGGAAGGAGTACAGTATCATAATAACGTTGACCAGTGAGCTTACCGTATTCAAAGATTTGGAGGTCGGTGCGCCCATGCAACATTATACCTCCCCAAACCATATCACTCGAACCACCAAAACGATCATGTTCAAGTATATTCCTGGGACATTACGTGTTCCCACCTCTCGCCAAATGAGGCACTACTTAGACTGAATCTGCTCTCATCCGAGAAGAGCACGCGACCCCATTCCTCGTTGGTCAATTTTGATGCTCTTGGGACCATCGCAAACGGTGCCGCCGATGTGTGGATGTCAATGGAACACAACGTACTGGCCGTCGGGCAAAGAGACCACCTCTGTGTAGTCGCCATGCCGCTGTGTATCGTGAGATTGCGTGCTTAACTGTACTGTTAAATGTGGTTGCAATTGCACCCGCTGTTTGGCGTGGATCCCTTCTTGCCTGTTGCACAACGTAGCGGTCATCTACTGCTATATTTAAGCGTGGTCGACCACTACCTCTCCCTGGGACAGCAGTGTCTGTGGTTCAGTGCACGTGAAACAATGCTGTGAGCAATTCCAAACTCCTGAGCAACACTCGTCACACTTAGCCCTTCTTCCTGTTTCCCGATGATTCTTCCCCGTGTGAAATCATCCAAATGGTGTCTACGGGACATGTTGCAATGAAGAACACCACTACAGTGCACCGTAACAGCTCGATAATTGCCACACACCGTCTTATCCTCTTTCGTCAACTGCCCCGTGCTGCGGGACCAGACTTATTGGGCACTATAGACTCGCTACACTCACGCCATGTGACGTCCAGCTTTCTGTGTACGTGTGAGAGATCTCCGACACCTTCATCTACTTCCACTAAGTAGTTCATTTGTTATGTTACTTTATCCATCTCGTCCTTACGTTTTGCATACCAGTGTATATTTCACATTAATGTGTTCTTCCATTCTACTAATATTCTTAACTACCACTAACTATGCATTTTTCATCCGGTAATAAGTAATTAATCATATGTCACTCGGAAATATAGCAAGTTTGTGGACTAATCTTTTATACTACCCACCCTCATACACTAGCATATACCTACATGTTTAATACAAAGGCATATTAGATACAATTAAACGTTTGAAGAAAAAATCAAGGAAGTATTATATTAAATTCCGAGATATAAAGGATCCAACTATTTTTGTTTAAGGACATGAGCATTCTTGAATGAACAAATATTTCCATACTCTGTATTCTCTCACGTCTTAAATTCTGATTTGTTTCTGCTGGAGTCACAGATATTGGTCACCGGAGTAGATAATTTTAATGTTTGAGAGTGTCACCAAGCCAAATTATTGCATAAACGTGATTTAGTGTGTTACCTACATCATCTTCGTTCACAACTCAGTTAACGCTGCATGTTACCTCTACTCCTTCCACCATGATTTTGTTTAGACACAAGAGTCTATGGGATGTTACATTCATTGCAGCCAAGGTCTATCAAGAACTATAGCCCAGCAACTCTTTGTGGACACGTGCTAGGCAATAACGTGAAGTCTCGAATCCTTTCATTCCTTATCTAACATAAAGTTAAACGTAACAACGTTCAAATATGCAAAACTTAAAAATTTTAAAATGTCGAAAAAGTATCGAAGGTTTATCTCAAATTATTAGACATACTCCGATACCACCGAGTATCAAGAGTATCCAGGTGCCATCCCTAAATAGAATATTACTAAAACGCTTTCCTTGGCGACAGCTGGTCACAAAGACAATGCCTAAAGTACACAGAAATAAAGGTGTCAGTGTTGCTTTTAGGGCTAATAACTAAACGACTTTGTATTCCAACTGAAATAAATAAATACCTGACACTAAACATTGTAAGGATTTATTTTTTTATTAGGGATGTAAGGATGTTTAATAAATAAAAACACTGTGTAAAAGCATACTTTCATCTTTTTATTATTATTATTATTATTATTATTATTATTATTATTATTATTATTATTATTATTATTATTATTATTATTATTATTATTATTATTTATCATGCGGCGGCGCCGTGACCGAGCGGTTAGACCGCTCGCCTCCCACCAAGGCGGCCCGGGTTCAATCCCAGGGACCTGCATGTGGGATTTGTGGTGGACGAAGCGGCGTCTGGGCGGGTTTTCTCCGGGTTCTCCGGTTTCCCCCGCCATTCATTCCACCAACTGCTCCATCACCTTTCCTTTCATCCATTTCACTGTCATTTCGTTTCATCTACTTCCTTCATCCCATACCAGGCATCGGGCTGATCACCCATCCTGGATGTTCTGTCTGATCCATGAGTGTCTGCTCCTCGATGGCCTCTGACTCCAGGCACCCGCCTGTAAGTCCTGGGGGGTGTAAGTCCTACATAAGAGGAGTGTAAACAGATAATGAATGAATGAATATTTATCATGCATTTCCATCACTTTCCTCCTCCAACTCCTCGTTCCAGCATATGGCATTACACTTGCAACAGCTAAGTTACCTAAATGGTAATCTATGAACGATTCAAGTCTTTTTAGCCTGCAAATTTCATCGCTATTTAAAAGTATTTCGCAATCATTTAAATTAGTATACAAAAATTTTATTTCGGACTCTTGCATATAGGCAACAATATTATAACAGAAAACAATATTTTAACAATATTCCACTCGCGGACACTTTCTCGTTTGGAGGAATGCTTTGAATGTAGGAAGACTCTCTCGAATTATCTCCCAGTCTTGAATTGCCATGTATACAAATTTGTCTGTGTTTTTCACTATAAGCACTGGAAAGAAAGTGCAACAATAAACAAGTGCACTGAGCTTTTACCAAGTAAGGAGCATTTTATGAATTTGGTTTGAGCGTTCTAATTATTCAAGCTTTTGTGTATGTGTGTGTGTGTGAAAACGCTTAAGAAGGATTACCGCTATAAAAGCAAAGGAGACTGCCTGTCGCTAAGGAAAGTGCGTTAGTAATGGACTTGAGATCAGATGCATAAAACGGTTGAAAATATGCTACTTTTTGAGGAAAGTAGAAATGAGCTAAATTCTTCAGAATCTTTCTTTCATTTGTTTCAAGTTGTCTAAAATATTTTATCCTGAAAAGTAAATAATTCTTTCTAGCTTTAGTATTTCCAAAATTGCTAGAGAAGTATTCCAGTCAGACAGCAGTCATATCAAAGACATTAAACTTATGAAAAGACATAAAAGCGTTAAAATTTAGCAAATCTTACAACTTATTAGTGCTTTCTTGTATTTCACAAGAATATTGGAATTCCTTTAGCGGACCAAAACGTAACACAAATGTGCTACTTGTTGGTATCTACTAGAACTATTCCTTCTTAATGATGAATATTTTGGTTATCTTTATTTTTCTAAATTGACCCTAGGCCCACTTATATCCTGGGTTGTATAACTGTGCAAAATTTTTATTAGAAATCAAGTAACTTGTACTGAACGCAATCAATAAAGTTATATAATTTTAATTGATTAATAGATTATTGTAAACAGTATTTATCAACATATATAAACATCAAGCTCTATAAAAAGTTTCAAATTCATTAGATGGTTTCGGAAGATCAAAGTAATGTTTTCTGTTAAAAAAATATAAGTATTTCGCCTTAAACAAAGTGCTGGGATTTTAACTAAGGTTCGTATCTTTTTGTTTTATGCATTGAACTAAAGGCACTGCATTGTTAACGGCTCTTTACCTTTAAGTTTTTATAATCATGTTTGCTTATTCTAAACTTTTAACGCAAAGTGTTCAAAAGTTCGCTATTAATCATACTTAAAAATTACTCGAAATTGAATTTAATAGAGTTGACCAACTTAGTAACTGAATTTAATAGAGTTCCAACTTAAATACACAGTTTAATGTCACTATGCTCTGGACTATGAGTCAAAATGTAGTTTTTCTGTGTTTGCTAGAAACTATGATATATTAGTAGTCTTCAAATACTACTTAGTTCTCACTAATTACTGGATGCCAATTTACCTTCCACCATGTGAAAGCTGTATTATTGGATATTTATGTGGAAATGTATTAGAGTAGCCTTAGAGTTCCAAGTATAAACTTTAATTATTTATCTTAGAATCAAAACAGAAAAGCAAACATAAAAGCCAGAAAAAAATCTATGTGAAACCCTATATTCTAAGATATACAACCGATGAGTTTGAAGGAATTCACGAGAATAGAGTTAGTGGGAACCGTGGCTAGCATATTTATCACCCAATAAAGATATATTCTTAATCAGTTAGGAAACTAGGAATTTAATTTCTCAAGAAGTTGAAAGTTTAACCAAAATTGAGAGAAGTTAGTGGTACAGAAAGTATAGATTCTTGCTGTACACATCAACCCGCGCAGAGTTCAAAGGTTCAGGAGAGGTCAAGTAGGTACTTGAGTGTCGGCGCAAATATGTACAGGAAAAGCGTTCAAAAGCGGAAATGGTGAAATGAATGGTGGGCCTAATACTGATTTTAATTCCTTTTTGCAGCTTGTACTAAAACTTTTGAGAAGTGCTTAATTGTATTATATCATATACAAAGTGGCATGAGTTGGAATCGTTTAGCAAAGCAGCTTAGATCCTGGTACTTGTTTATTGTTATGCTTTATTTCGGAGTATTAGTAGATTCATTTTACAATTACTTATGCCATTCATTTTCTCACTCTAAGAATAGACTTATATGTATAAAAAACTGAAGCAGAAAATATTGTTTTGATGTGGAGAAGAAAGGCATTTCACCCATTGAGCAAAGTGTTATATACCGGGGTGAGGCCCAAAAGGTTTCCAGCTAGATATTAAACATATACATTGGGAGGCATAGCTGCAGAGGCAGCAAGAGGACCAGAATCTTAAACTACACATTCCAGAGTAGGCGTGGGATAGTTATAACAAAATACACAGAATTTTGCATCAACCGCATTACTTGTGGTTTATTCAGTATAAGCACGGCGCCCCTACATCACACACAAAATATAAAAAGGAAGAAATTGAAGGGAGATGCTACACACACGAGACTACATTCACACAATTCACATACGACCCTTCAGACCCAACACTTTACAAGTGATGCTAACACACAACACAAAAAAGTAACGCTCACTTCCCCCACTCTCTACCGCTAGCTAGGATCACCAGCTAGACGGTGGCGAGTCGCCACGCCAGACGAACTTCAAACCCAAAGCCGAAAGAATTACTCCAACACTGTCGCCAACGACGCAATAATGGGTCTGTCGTGACAATACACACACATACACGCCACAGTATTAGTAGATTCATTTTAAAATTACTTATGCCATTCCTTTTCTCATTCAAAGTAGAGACATATATGTATAAAAAAGTGAAGAATAAAATAATGTTTAGGTGTGGAAAAGAAAGGTATTTTACACATTGAGCAAACGCTAATGTAAAACAGTTCCTTGGAGAGAAAGTGACCCACATAAGGTTAGTTACACTAATAAACAGGGGAAATTCCCTCTTAGTGCAGCAGAACAAATTGTGTATAGTGGAAGTACGTTTTTCTTTATTTTTTATTTGTGTTTAATGCCCGTTCTTACTGCAATACATGCAGTGAATACTGATGAACTGATTATACATGAAATGATAACTGGGAAAGGGAGGCTCCGGGTTTAAGTTTGGGGTACGTCCCCAGCATTCAGTTAGGAAGACTGAGGAAAACCTACAAAAAACCTCGTCAGGGAGGACCTCCTGGCGGGATTTGAACTGCAGAACTATTGTGTACTATCGACCTCGGCTACCCGGTACAGCGGAAGTGCTGTCTGAAAAAGGATCAATACTTTTCTCTCATAAGTAGTTAATAAAATATACGTAGCTTTGAATGAACTTTCCTATACAGTGCCCTTTAAATTTATTGCCCGCAAGCGATCAACAATTCAGGTAGGCAGAATGGTATACTCTTCATACCTAATAACATAATTATTCTTCAAACAAGTCCCACAAAACGATTCGAAATGTTACTAAATAATATTTTGCATATGCATTACTTCTGCTCGTTTCAGTGTCCTTATTCTGTAAGTTCTATAACATTCTTTATGGCTGCTTTCACCATTAACTTTTAAGCCACATTCTCTGGCTGAACATGTTAAAAACATAAAATATCAAATCCACCAATTTCACATTTTCTGTTTACCTGAAAGCTATACAGGATGTTTCAGTGCCTATGCGACAAACGAGTAACGATGGATCTCGAAGAGGGAAACATTTTTTGTCTAGTAACCACCATCCTCCGACGCATCGTTACGGAGTTATTCACTCCTGTTTGAAGCGTAACCGGTAGGATAGGTGTGAGAGGCGCGGCCAGTACACTTTGACTCTCTGTTTACAACCGCTGAATCAAGTGACATCGCCTCTTTCTTGTCCCTCCCATCTGATTAGGTTTGGTAGGTCTGAGACGCAATTTAGCCTCCAGAAAATACAGGGGCTGGGGCTGAAGAACTTCGCACCTCGAGTTTCAGTTTGTCCAGTGGTTTCTGCTGCGAAGTATCGGAGATTCTACATTTCCTGCACACGTCTTGTTTACCGATGAGGCCTGCTTCACAAGTGAGGCAATATTTTTAAAACTTAAATGTTATTAGTCAAATTATATAATATGTAAATTCAATAACAGCCCGCCTTGAAGCAATACGTGTATGTAATAAGTTTTTAAAATGTATGTAACAGTCATTGCATATGCTTATATTATTGTAAACATGTTCAATAATGTTATGTGAATGCATTACGTAATTTAATAATGTAGGAGCTGTGAGAATAATAAGTTAGAAGTTGCTAATAATGACGTAACCTTGAGCCAATAATGAGTAAGAAAGTTTAACAGTACTACTTGTGATTATTAGAGCAGCAATAATGTAAATTTTTGAGACAGTTTAAAAAAAATAGTCAATCAACAACCAGAAAAAGCTTTAGTTAAATGAAGGTACTCTATTGGACTAGGATTAGCCAATCAGATACTTGAATTACAGAAATTTACAAGTTTAGACGGTTGAAAACAGTTCAGTTGCCTCCAAACAGTGCTCATAACCAGACGTGTTGCCTGCAGACAGTGCTCATAACTGGATGCGTTTTTTGTGCGTCCTCGAGAGATTTAATACGTATTCGTGTGAGACGAAAAAAAAGTTTACGTGTTAAAAAGTGTAATTAGTTAATAAAAAGAATCTCACAGCTCTCTATATCAATGAAGTTTTATTTAAATCGTATCAAGCATTAATAAAAGGAGTGAAGTAAAATTATAATCTGTGTAAGCCTACATTCTTGTCGCATAAAGCCCTGCTAAGAAATCCATGTTTCTAAAGTAAATACTGACGCAGCCGAGGCAAACATAAATATATAATATTTAAAGAAACAGTCAAATTACAAAGCTATTATTTTTAAACTTGGGGCAAAGGCCACCTGAAAATACATTTGGGGCGAAGGCTACCGGAAACTGTTTACTATACGTGCGGTTGCAACTACTACAAGTTCGGCTCCCCAACAGTTGAAATATAATACAACTCCTACTTCAAATCGGCTTTAGATACGTAGCAGCAAACACCGTAAAGAACAATTCTACTTCAAATTGACGCCCAAAGCATGTTGCTAATAACAATACAACATACTTTTTCACACGAGACGAATACTTCAACAGCAAGAACAGCCACATCTGGGATGTTGAGGTCCCTCATACAGTTTTCGTTAGACATCACCAACAAAAGTATTCCATAAACATATGGGCTGGAATCGTTGGTTATCATCTGCTGGAACCTTTTATTTTGCCATCCCGTTTGAGTTAAATCAAACTGAGGATCTATCGTTCCTCAAAGTTTGTCGCACAGGTCCTGAAACATTCTGTACTGTCCTTAAATTGCTTATAAACAAAAGCAAATAAATGCTGGTCATCCGGCACCGTTAAAGAATCACGTTATAAAACGCTAACAAGTGTAGGGTGCACGTTTCAAGGTAATTTTATTACATATATACACCATTCGGACTTGAGAAAGACCTAGGGATCTATATCTGGACTTGAAGTTTAAATTATGTACTGATAGACCACGAGAAGAAGGCAAGCGAGAGGAATGTGTAACATCAACACTTTCCTGCGTCCGTATCATATTTACGCTCGCCGTGTGGATACGATAAGCATGTTAGGAGGTTATAAACTACTACACAGTGTTGTCAAGTACACACCCATGGCAAGAGCCAATGCGTTAACACCTATTACGGCGGTTGCTGTTCTACTACTATCAGATCTGGCAGCATGGGTGGTTCATTTGCACACATAAACACATTTCGTAGTAAACGTAGTAAACAATCGACAGTACGTGAGCAGATAAACAGTTACAGAACCCCGCTCGCCTTCTTCTCGTTGTCCAACAGTACACATCTTTCCACCTTTTGCTCCTCTGATAATATAACCCTGTACGGTGTTTGTATTTTGAGTCGTCTTGTGTGGTAAATTGATTTAAAATTTCAGTGTAAAGGGTAATTTTTATTACCATTAAGCATTATAAAATATTTACACGCACTCTCTTAGCGTAAAACAATCACAAGGTAGTTTCAATATGCAACATAAAGTAACGGCAATTAATTCCGTCGTAACTTCCTTTCTCATGATTTCGAAAAATACTTTCTGCGCCTCGTAAAGTAAACCATAATTTTCCGCTGAAGTTCTTTTCTAAATGTAGTCAGTTAATAAGCTCTTACAAAGGAAAGCTTCTTATATTAGATTCAAGATGTTCAATATAAAAATAATGCACTGCATTATTTATGTTTCTGCTTTAAGAACTATACCTACATTATACTGCCAGTAGGGGTTAGAAAAAGCAAACAGAATTTCGTCGTTTTTATCATACAACCCTTTTAAAGGCAATTTCTCCTTGTGTTTGCGTTTTGAGAGACACTGTATCTTATGTGCAGTTTAGCATTTAGGTACTACTCTGTAAGTTTAATTTGGTTGACTGCAGAAACGGCGGCGCCGTGGCCGAGTGGTTAGACCGAGGCGGCCCGGGTTCAATCCCAGGGACCTGCATGTGGGATTTGTGGTGGACGAAGCGGCGTCTGGGCGGGTTTTCTCCGGGTTCTCCGGTTTCCCCCGCCATTCATTCCACCAACTGCTCCATCATCACCTTTCCTTTCATCCAATTCACCCATATTTCGTTTCATCTACTTCCTTCATCCCATACCAGGCATCGGGCTGATCACCCATCCTGGCTGTTCTGTCTGATCCATGAGTGTCTGCTCCTCGACGGGCCTCTGACCCCAGGCACCCGCCTGTAAGTCCTGGGGGGTGTAAGACCTACATGAGAGGAGGGTAATGAATGAATTTTGGAAATGAGTATGGAAATACTAAGCCGCCTCTGCCACGCCCAGGCTCTAATCCAACTCCACTTAATGTGCATGTCCCTGCTTTTCCTTCGCTCCTGAGTCTGAAACCGACAGCCATTCAAGTGAAATGTTTCCGTACTCTTCCCCTTTGCCGCTCGCCTAGTGCTGACCTTTGTTCATAGTGCAATGGACACACACGGACTGGAATTCAAACCAATGAGATATTGGCTCCCCGAAGGCAGGTGAGAGGTTTCTGCCAACATTAAATATAGTAAAATACTACAGGAAACCGCAAGCATTGGCACGTTTCCGTTCCAACCGAGCCCTTTTCGTGTCTTTGTATTACTGGCTTGAAGTAACTCCTAACCTATGGGCGATGCAACATTGATGTAATCGAAGAAGGGACCATCTCTTGATTCGCGTAAACAGGTAGACTTCCCTAGGCCAATGTAACCTGATTAACCACTCGAACTTGTAGAGGGGGAGGTTAGGGCAGGTACCTCCAACGCTGAAATGTACAACAGCCAAAATATTCGTCAAATGATTCTTCTGAACTAGACATGCAAATGAGGTGCAAAATTGTTGTCATCTTATTGCCAAAAGAGGTCATTAGTATTCATATAATTTTAAATTTCAGTTACTACTTCTGTCTGTAAGCATTTATATAGCGTCAAAATAATAATAATAATAATAATAATAATAATAATAATAATAATAATAATAATAATAATAATAATAACAATCATAATAATAATAAATTATCATCGTGGTTATTATTATTATTATTATTATTATTATTATTATTATTATTATTGATTTCCTTCTTCCTCTTCTCTTGTTCTTCAGGTCTTCGCGCAGGGTTTGCTGAAATTTAACGCAATATTTGCATCTGTCCCAGGCGGCAGCACTGTGAATCTGCTCACATAAGTGAAACCTTGCCTTTACGAAACATAAGAAGTAAAGCAATGGCATTGGCACTATGTAGGTACTAAGTCCTGCGGAAGCTTCTGAAGGATTTCAGGCCGTAATGTCGCGTGGTTCTCTTGTCAGTTTATTATGAAAAAATCTGATACGTTATATTTCTGCGAAAGCTTATTTTTCTATAGAAAATAGTGAAAAATGGAACAGAGGTAGCCAGATGTTTAAGAACTGCAACACTCTATGCTGGCCTTAAAATTCCATACTCATTCCATGCAATCGCGAAAAACAACTGAATGTCGACAGGAGTTTAAAAAAATAACAAAGCATTGAACATTGCGAACAATTAATAACGGGTTTATCGGAAATAGTTTATGCCACAAAAAAGTTATTCGAAATAAATTGTATGTTTTAAAGAGATCTATATTTGTTGTTTAGTACGTTTTCGCCTATTGCTCAATATTTACCAGTTACACAATATTACATAAAATACCTTCCGAATGAAGAAGATTTCACAGACTATTAGTATAAAATTCAAGATATACGTTTTATTTGGCATGTAAATATATTTAATATATGATATTTTAATCAAAATCGCTAAAACCATTTTCAGAACATAAAAAATTTCGAAAAACCTTCCATGTAAAGGGTAATTTACTTGGGGGGGATTTTTGGAAAAGTTCGTGTCGCACAGACACGGACACTCATACAGAACGTCTTCTAAAAATACTTTTTTGGATTCAGAGGACCTCTAAACGTGTATTTCCAGTGAAATAACGATATCGAATTGCAATACCTTATCTACTCACTCTGTACTTTAGAAATTAAAAATGGATAACCTGAAAAAACTGACGCTTAATGCCATAATATATAAATTTGATATATTTAGACGATTTATTTTTAGAACACACTGTAGTATATATATATATATATATATATATATATATATATATTGACATTTTACGCTTTTATTCCATTAGAGTAAACAAAAATAGCTACGTACATTCTTCATACATACCAACCAACAGAAATTTATTAAAATTTTCAATATATAGAGAGGGTTTTTAGAGGTCCTGTAGCAATGCTGTATGAGATGAAATGGCACTACGGTAATAACCAAATTAACAATTATAATTACACATATTTCCTTCTAAATAATTAAATGTAGTCGCTTATACTAATGGAGTGAAAAATGCGCCACGCCTGTGTATAAACCTGGCTTTAGGCTTCTTTATCTCATAATAAATTTAAATAATTTTCGCCAACAATTCCCTGAAGAGAGCGATTCATTACATCACTTCATAATCTATCAAGAGGTAATTCATTCACTCTAGAGCTTCGAATATTGAAACCACTCCAAAAGTGACTTTTTTGCTTTAAACTAGAATACATTACAAATTAACGCTAGCACGCAGGAAACAAACACGGTATCAAAGGGCTGCGAGTTGAAGTTGAAAATAATGTGAAAGTGTTGAACTTTTAATTACAGATTTATAATCATATAATTTGTGTATGACTGACCCAAAATGTGTTACTCTGTAATACATCAATAAACACATAATAATTGCCAATTAAATATCTCTTCAGGCTCATATATCCCAAAGTGATATGCTTGTATGATATTAATTTAATTTAATCTGGCTTGAAGGGCGGCTGGCTAGAATATTAAAAGAATAAACATGGGTGTGACACCTCTTGATAACCTAAAAGTACATTGTCATAGATAATGAATGGAAAGTTGGAAATTGGATATTTTTTGTCCCACAATAAATTTTCGTTTTATATTATTTACTGATGCGTACAATAGACGATAAGGGTTACAAAATCTAAAACTGGAGTGCTGTTAAAACAACAATTGAAAGTAAAACTGTTAGTGCTTGGTAGACAGAAAACTATGCGTACAGCAACACCATGAAGTTGCAAAAATTAAAGTAAATTATAAAGATAAAGTTAATAATAATAATAATAATAATAATAATAATAAAAGAAAATCTAATTCAGCATAACAAATTTTAGGGTGAAATATTTTAAGTTCCTAATAGATAGATAAGATATATATTTATTGGTTTCAAATTATTATAGTTATTTTATAAATGCATAGCGCATGGGTCATTGACGGTACATACATATTTAAGATAGAAAGTAAAGGTGACAAAGAGAAAAAAAGGAAAAGAAAAAACTAGAGATAAATTGGCTCTGACTAACTGAACAAATTTGACCTGCCTTCGCGCACTTTAACCATGAAATTTCCCATGTTTTACCAGTTCCTCTAGCCAGCCAGTAGATCCCAACATGCCAGTCTCCTTATAGCAGGACTTAAGAATTCTTCTCAGAGTTAAATTGTTCGCTAGTTCTCCCTTTGTGCACATTCCACGAACATATGTTCCCAGTCCTCATCCAAACCACAGAATGAGCAGATTCTCCTGCCAGGATCATCAGCCCTCCAGACTCCAGGCTGTGATGCCATTCCTGATCTTTCCTTTCTTCCTAAGTTAAGTACATGTGCCTTTTTACCCCAATTCAAGGCCTATTAGCCTTTCTTTGACACTAGAGAAGAAATACAGAACTAGATGACTGTAGGAAATACTGCAGCACATTAGATGACAAAAATACAACTAGCTTAGTAGTCTATGAAAGCAAGCTACTTAAGCTGGTATTGAAAAACGCCAAATAATAGGCAGAGTTCAGGAACGAACGAAATATAATTGACTTCAAGGACTTGATGATTTATCGGAGGGCTAGAAATCAGATCAAGTAAAACCAAAAGAGTTTTCACAAAAAACGTATGCAGCTTTATAGAAATGTCTATGCTCTACTTCAAGTTCATTCACATGCTACAGATAGATGATTCAGCTCATACTTTGAAAGAAACATGATCTCCTGGTTTTGAAGATATGGAAATAATCAATTCAGTATTGCAGGGAGAAAATTATGAAGGAAAACCACCCCTAGATCCTGTTGCACTGGCATTTATATTCTACGCTCCAATGACGCCATGCTCCGTTGAAACAACCTTTTCTTAATACAAGGATGTGTTACGTGATATTAGGAAATCGTTTACGACAGAATATTTGAAAATTGTGGCAGTAATTTGTATCACAATAATGTAAATGCCAGAGTGATTGTAGTGTAAATAAGCATTATTGTGTGACATTGATTTGAGATGTTTGTTAATTATAAGCATTGTTAGGAAATAAGTTTACACGGCCTCACTGAAACTGACAATAGGAGCGGATAACAATATGCGAGGGGGTGAGTTGAATATTAATTAGAAGAGACAAATAAATGACGTCAGATTGGCGCGCTTTTCTTAGAAATAGCAGGAATATTTTCCCTAGAGCATATGTTTTCGTAATTTTTGATTGGATATAAAAATAGACGCTAATGTTGGCGCGTTTTATTAACCAATAGCAGCTCGGTTATAATCTTTAGGCATATCGGGGTGTGGGAGTATAAAAAGCTAAAGCCAGAGGCAATTATTGCCCAGTCCAACAGAAACATTTGTGCATTACACGTCTCTCAGTCCAACAGAAGCATTCGCGTGTAATACGTCCAGTTCAACATAAGTATTCGTGAGTTATACGTCGCGTAGTTCAACGGAAGCATACATAAAGTACACGTTACGCAGTTCTACAGAATCTCTCGCGTCTTAAAGTTTGTTATAAATGTGAAACACGCGAATTAATAATGTGAAGTAAATAAATGATTATAGTCAGATTAGAAAATATAACAGTTTCAGTCTGGCGTGTATCAAGAGTCAATGTGTGAACTTAATTAATTGTGACGGTAATAAAAGTGTAAAAACAAATTATTTTATCAGTGTTATCTTTGAGTAACAAATCCTTTCCGTTTACACACCCTGTTCAAGAGATTTGCTTGACCGAGAAGTAATAGCTAGCCGGAGGACAAATAACCCAAAATTCAAACTATTAATATAATAACAGGTGCCCAACAATAGATAACACGAAGTGACCGCGACAAATTGGCTTCCATACGTGGTGCATATAAACATGAAGCATCTTACTACCAACAAATACCTCCTACTTTAAAATGTATGTAACTATCTACGGCTAGCCAAAAAATAAATCTTACAACTACGTACCAGAATAGCAAAATTATTGATACCTGTATTGATCCACGAAGCCCCCCCAAAAAACTATTTTAATCAAGAAAAACCTAAAAAAAACCTATTTTATACATATAAGAAACCTAAAATGAAGGTTTATTCCGGGCCCAAGTAATCAGTATTACTACGGCAACAGCCAACCTGCCGCGGGTATTGACGCACAGCCGTGACGTAATGGGAGATTATAATCCATAAATTACATCATGAGCAAACTATACTGTTTAGGATTAGAAATTTTAATTGGACTTTAAATGAAGCAAATCACTATCTTTATACCATCGCACCGAACTTATCAATGTGGTCCATGTAAGCCCCAAAAATCTTCAAGGCGATCACGGTTATTCTGAGATGGAAATTGCAATGAAGTTTGCTAGAGAATCCAGAGGTCCTGTGTTGGATTTCCTTCAAGTTCGTCGCTCTTCTAGTACGTTTTACCAGTTGAATGCCAGTAGAGGTCTTAATGGTCCGGGCTCATTTTAAACACTGTGGACATGTAGATGTTAAAAATGTTGAAATGTAAAATTCAGACGATTGAAAATAAATATCAGTGTTATATCTGTGGATTTGGCAAGAAGTAATAAGCTTAATCACTAGAATTATGGACATTTAAGAAGTAATATTGCAATAAATGGGTAGCCTGCATACAATGCCGGTTTGCAATCGAAACTACCCATATGCGTGGCGTCTTTCTTTTATCTACACAGATAGATGTTCTATATCATGAGGGAGTCGGTCGACTCCCGGCTGGCAAGCCACCCCTCCTCTGTTACTAGGCTGTATGTACTTGTAACTTTCCCCTTTAAAGCAGATCGCCCACTGTATAGCTAAAGCGGAGAAGTTGCATAGGTACTGAACACTGTAACGTAATTATAATGCCCCTGCTACAATATGCAACTCAAAACAACGACACAACACACCGCCCTAAATCGTGTGCAATGTCTGGCGTCTATGGAATTATTTCTTGTAAAATCTCGTTGCAACTGAGTTAAATCTGCACTTACCCACAATAGTAAAGTAATAGACAACAACTAAGCATCTTCAAGAAGATGTGGGTATATTCAAGTGTATTTTATATTGAGGAATACCTCTCATGCAATCACAAAATTAACGCTAAAGTATATCTTCATTAGGCACTTGTCTTTAACTGTATCCATATGATTTATAAATACACATAACAGGGTCAATGTTTATATTTCTAGGGTAAAAGAAAGCTATGGAAAATGCTTTCCCTAGATCCTTACTCATACACCTCTGAATTGATAGGTAGACATGCTACCAATTACACCACGGAAGTGGGCTTAGGGTGACGTCGTATTCATTTTATACAGGAAAAAGCTTTTAGAGGGCTTTAAAAATTTATTTTACTCCTTACGTTTGTACATCATCTAAAGAAATAGCATGCAAAAGGGATGCAGTCAATAAAAATCAAATAAAAGGAAATTTTGCGTCTTTTGTTAATCACAGGCACAGCGCATATGGTCCAAGGTAACGGGAGGTCAACGTCGGGCAGTCGGAGATAAACAAAGAAAAGTTACGCTCTCGCCAGCGTAAACACAGTAAGCGCTATCGTTAAATACCAGAATCTTATGAATGTTTTCCCCTCTCGAACTTTCTGGAACTTTTTGGAAATTGCAAACTGTTATATAAGCGAGCATTCTCGCGAACTGAATGGCTCAGTCAGTGTCACATTATTACTACATAAATTTAAATGCAAACAGCAGCCGTCATTTCACGTATTCAGTGACTAACATACACCACGGTCCAACTTAAGCTGTGACTTTAAGGCAGAGATGCCGGAGGTGAAATCCAAGGGTAGAAGAGGGATTCATAGTTTGCCCTTCCATAATCCATGAGCAGAAGTTCTTGCTCTTATGCGGACAAGCTAGTGACAAATTAAAAAAACACCGACACCGTGATGTTTGGAGAAGGGACGAATGACATGTCTGTATTCTGGCGCAGGCACACAATGTGCTCAAGTTCTGTATGCTAGTCTTAATTCCGGAGTCTTTTGTTATTACTTTCTCTACTACATAGATACCGAGATTTCACCACAAATATCTGTTTTGAGACCCCCTGAATCCAAAAACAGCATTTTTGTAAACACTTCCGTGTGTGTGTCTGTGTCAGTGAACAGCATAACTCAGAAAGGAACAGTCGGATAAACACCAAACTTGGTATTTTGGTTCAGTATCTTCCAGAAATGCGACACGAAGGTTTTCAAGAAAATCCCCCCACCCCAGATTACCCTTTACATGGAACATTTTTAGAAAATTTTAATTTTCTCAAAAATGGCTCTAACGATTTTGATTAAAATTTCATATGTTTAAGACATTTTCATGACAAATAAAATGTATATCTCGAATTTTCTGGCAATGTATCAAAAAATATTCTTCATTGTGAATGACTTTTGCATAACCGGTAAACCATAAGAGATAGACAAAATTTTACTACACAAGAAATGTAGATTGTGTAAAAATACACAGTTTAAGTCATATACATTTTTTTTGGTTGAGTGAACCATTTTCGAGATATTGCTTGTTATTCCCTTAAATTTTTCAATACTTATTTTCTCAAATGGGAATTCCTTATTAATTTTTTTGTCTTGGATATGCAAAGAGTATTAATCTGTGGCAAAGAGAATGGTGCTGCACATAGCAGCCAGCTATTAAGAGATATGTCTATGCTTAAAGGCTACTGTATTTCTATATTGCCCTTGCAAATACAAAACAAGTGGAACATAGTACGCCTTAAGCGATAGTCAAATATTGTTAGAACTGGTCGCTATGTGTAAAATGTAATTCTCTTTGCATGTCAAAAGATCGTTTCTGTAAATGTTTATCTCGATTAATATGAAATAGATGGAGAATAAGAGTTTGTAAAAATAGTTTGTACAAGAATAGAGAAAGTCATGTGAGTGTAACACATCAGATTTTTTTTAGTGTACCGGGCACTAAAATTTATAATTTCTAAAAACTTTTACCAGCCTAGTTGACATTTTAACATATATGTTTCTAAAGTAATCAAAATCGAACGATGATTTTCGTGGTTATACATGGCTAAGTTTTAAGAAAATAATTTTCAAAAATGAAAAATGAATGCCATACGAAATGTCCCACCTATTGAAAATTTGAAGATTTTGAACCTTTAAATGCTCCATATTACTTGTCAGTTGTAGTTGTTTAAAGTCAAAGATTAAGGTTTATTAATATGTAATTTTATATATTTAATATTACTTGGGAAAATAGTGTGGCCAAACACGCGATACGATATAGTCAGCCAAGCCATGGATGAAGGCTTTGAGCCCGGGAGATTCGAGAAAACCGACACGTTTGATACAGTCGGCCAAGCATTGGAAGAAACTTTGACTTGCTACTCTTCGATAAAGTTCACCATCTGCACTTTAGTAAATTCTGGAGCATTGCAATAATGTAGCTCCATTGCAACAGAGAACTGAAAAATATGGTACAAAACAAATACCAGTAAGTTACGAGATAGCTCCTAGCGAGTTACGAACGATTTGTAAATCAGAGCTACTATACGAGACTTATAAGGCATTACGCGTAATAAATAGTTTATTAGGAGTTATACTGTGTTTTTATTTGTCACAATAGTAATGCATGCAATTTTATAAAAAATCAATAATGTATAAAATATAAAACCCTAAGTCCAAAACTTTACTTTATATCAAGAAAAGTCCACTTATATCTCTTTATCCACGTTTACATAATAAACAGTGAACATCTGAAAGGAATTGAACAATACTACATAATGAAAATCTCTCTAAGGAAACAAGAATAGCAGAAAAACAAGCATTAAAATATCGCGCATTATTTGAACACCCCTGTGCTCGTCACGTTTGGTATTTTAATGGCAAAAAAACTGCAATTGGATTATGATTCAGCAATTCTTGAAAATTTTTCACTAACAGAATTGAAAAAAAATGTTTATTTGGTAGAATATTCAGTGTCGAGCTTTCTGAAAGAAGATCTATAAGCAAAATGCCGTTTTTGTAATTTAGTATCAAATATTTAATACGAGGTTTAAGTATTGCGTATTAATTTCATATTATATATGTCAAGTTTTTGGTATCGTGGAAAGTTTTTATAATATACTACTACATTTTTAAAATGAGAAATTTAACGATAGTATTATGGTCATTTTTCCAGAAACCAATAGTAAGGGATTTTAAAAGTAAATGAAATTTTGTTATTAGTGTTAAATTTGCCAATTATTGCAAAAATTCGACCGTGCGCATATCTGAATGTTACACTTTCTCACTCACTTGACTTTCATAAAACATTACATCCAACCACTTTTCATCCATATATTTAAACAGATCAGGAACATCATTTTCTTTGCCATCTGTCTCAGATTCACAGTTTGAAGTTTCGTTGTTTAACTTTTGGGTACTATATTCCTCCTTCCAGAGACGAAACGGTGAAACGTAAACGGTATGTCAGTGCATATAGGACAGTACTTCTTGTGTATCTCAGTTGCACATGACTGTATCTTTAATGCACTTCCTTTTGTAATGGGGTTAGGAAGACAAAAGTCTTGCAGGCCACTTCTTCAGTCCTTTATTGGGTTATTGTCCATGCAAAGACCAAATGTCATAGAGTATGTTCTCTGAGAGATATGGGATTGTCTCAAGTCTCTTCAGGTTTGATTTTATTAGTCCAAAGTTGTGGCCACATTAAACAAAAGAATGTTCATAAGTTGAAAACAGATGAGAAATTTCCATTGCAAATATTTTGGATATCCATGAACAAAATGGCGTCTGAAAGCAAAATCGCATTTCTATTTCACATTTGTAAAACAAATTTTTGTTTGTAAAACTTACTTGATTTATTTTCTATTTTGCTTAAGTTTAGGTATAATTAGTGTTTACCGAATATATGGAGTAATTAGATCCCTAATAATAAGAAACATTATTAACTAATTTACATGCGAGTAGTAAAAATGTACTTTAGCAATAACATTTTACTGTTTAAACTGAAATTGTATATTTAAAATCTGTGTTAACAATGGATAAGGATTGTACTTAAAACTAAATACAAAAATGTGAAAACGCATTTTGCATTCAGAGATAATCTATCAGCCATAGTGGTAGAAATGCAAAATCTGCTGATCATTTTAAGTAATCACATTTTTGGATCTAAAATATAACTAAAGTTCCATGCATAAAGAGTGAAGCATTCGAGTTTTATACTCCCATACTACATTATAACTAGGTATAGACATTTTTTAACATTAAAGCCAGGAGGGAAAGAAATGAAGTTGAACTGTTAATGTACTTTACGCGGTGACGTCACAGGTTATAAACCACTCCCATCACTCGTACATCTGTTGACGTTTGCAGACAGCACTCGCTAGACCGTGTTTACCTGTCTGTCAGTGACTCATGGCCGCTGTTGTTTACTTTCTTTGTATTGTGAAGTAGTTTTGCCTTTACGTTATTGTACTTGTATTTTGCTCCACGCTGGGCGCCAATTTGAAGTTGTTATTTTGCTGTATTGTTATTTTCCCCGCCTTTTGGGGGCCAATTTGAAGTAGGTTGTTGCTTCACGTATGGTACCCGGTAGCCTTCATCCCAAATTTAAAAAATATTAACTTTGTAATTCGACTGTTTATTTAAGTATTATATATTTATGTTTGCCTCGGCTGCGTCAGTATTATTGTTAGAGCCATGGATTTCTTAGCAGGGAGGTGGTGCGGCTGAAGAATGTAGGCTTACACAGATTAAAATTTTTAATTCACTCCTTTTTATTAATTCATGACACGATTTAAATAACACTTCACTGATATAGAGAGCTGTAAGATTCTTTTATTAAATTCTTGCACTTTTTAAACACGTAAACTATTTTCGTCTCACACTGAATACGTATTAAATTTCTCGAGGACACATCTCACGTCCGGTTAGGAACACTGACTACAACCAACGCGTCCAGTTATGAGCGCTGTCTACAAGCAACTGACTTGATTTCTACCGCTTAAATTTGTAAATTTTGCTTATTTCAATTTCTGATTGGCTAATCCTAGTCCAATAGAATACCTTCATTTAACTAAAGCTTTTTATGATTGTTGATTGGCGATTTTATAAACTGTCACTAAAATTACATTATTGCTTCCAAGAATTACAAGTAGTATTGTTAAACTTTCAAATTCATTATTGCCTCAAGGTTATCTTATTGTTAGCAACTTTTAACCTATTATTCTCACAGCTTCTACATTATTAAATTACGTAATACATTCACATAACATTGTTACACATGTATACAATAATATAAACATATGTAATGACTAATATACACTTTTTATATCTTGTTACATACACATATTGCTTTAAGGCGGGCTGTTATTATATTTTTTATTATATAATATGACTGAAATCATTTAAGTGTAAATATACTGCCTCAATTGACATAACGGTTTGAGTGTAGATAACTTTAAGCCAACGGCTTAATAATTCCCATGCCTGATAGTAGTTCGGTATATTACAATACGCAACTGATAATTGAACCAAAGTAGGGTTATACAACATTTCATTACAATCGCCTAATTGAATCTATAATTCTCACTCGTAAATGTCTAATTTAATTGTGATTCATAAGAAAATCTTAGTTTGTCCTGTTCTAGTCAAGAAGTAACGATACTATTGTGCCATTGTTTTATTACTGTAATAATTTATTAACTCTAAATACTGCACATGACAGCATATCGCCATATAGTTCTGAAGTATTAAATGATTGAAAGGGGTATCGAGTATTGCCATCATACGTCATGGCTAGTATATGAAGCTAACAGGCGGTGATATTTTTCCTGAAAACACCCTGCTGTGTTTGGAAGCCTTAATGATCCGACGACTAACACAGCGCTCTGCTGGACTCCATGAACTTCATATTTCAGACAGACGCCGTAGCATCGATCTTCATGGGAAATCCTCTCCTGCAGTTAACGGATGATCATACTAAATGACCTGAGTTGAGGAAAGATGGTCTCAATTACTCTAGCAATCCGGCTTTGAATTTGACGTATTGCCACTTTGTGTATTTATCGTTCGTTACCTTGTGCACACAGCGACATTAGAGCGTCTTGGAACTGGCAACATTGTTATCTTTCCCTTTTGTATAGCTATCTCTTTTATTGAAAATGAACTGAGTGAAGTAAGGGAGCGATCAGAAATAATAAAACCAGAAACCGAATTATAGCTCAACCAGGGCGAGTTGTCTATGTATATATCGCAGCTATTGGCTTTCTAAAGTAGTTTTTATGGTTCCATATAAACCATAATGTGACACTGCGGCTATGAACGAAGGTTATCGGGAGGTCGGCGCCGAGTAGTCCGAGATAAACAAAGATAAGTAGCGCTAACAGCGTAACCATTCGTAGACTATCGTCAAATAACTAAACTTTTCTGGGTGTTTCCTCTTCTAGAACGTTCTAGAATTCTGTGGAAATTTCTAACGGCTATATACGTAGTGAGCCAAAAGACTACGAACCGCCCGCGCGGTGTTTAACCTGTACGCGTCCTCGGCGCTCGTTGCCGTCTGCTGCTATCATAGAAAGGCGCGGATGAAACCATACAACATTTTTAAAACTACTTTTAAAGGTTTTACTTACCAGCTTTATGAAAGTAAATGCTGAAACTGGTCACCGTCGCTGTCCATACATTTTTGGCACCTCTTTAGGAAACTATCCATCATGGCCGATGTCGTCTAATGTTTCTTCGGTAAGAACCGAACGCCGTCTTTTAGATTTCTTAGCCTGAACACTTCCTGTGGCCTGAAATTTACTGTAAAGTTCATGGATTGTTGTACGGCCTGGAACTTTTACACCTGGAAATCTTTCTGCTAATCGTACTTTCACTTGGCGAGCTGACCGAGTTAAAACATACGAATCATAAATAAATACACGCCGTACAGTAGAAAACATATACTGAGCCATAATATACTTTGTGACTAAGTACAGGACAAAATAATAAATAACTCGTAATAACTGAACTACATCACATCACCGGCAACTCAAAATTGCACTGCCCACTGAACAGCGTGACTTTGTTTATAGCAGCAGTGCGTTTTATCATTATTCCACACGCCCAGTGGAAGAACACCGCGCACCGGTAATATTGTTCATAAAATATCCCTCCGTGGTAACTTAAAACATAAAGTCTGCAAGACAAACCCACACACCCTGGAAGAATTAAAACAAAATATCCGTCAGGAAATTTCTCAACGTGAACTACGGCGAGTGATGGATAGTTTCCTAAAGAGGTGCCAAAAATGTATGGAGAACGACGGTGGCCAGTTTCAGCATCTCCTTTCATAAAGTTGGTAAGTAAAGCCTTTTGAAAGTAGTTTTAAAAATGTTGTATGGTTTCATCCGCGCCATTCTATGATAGTGGTAGACGGCAACGAGCGCCGAGGAAGCTGACAAGAAAAACACCGCGCAGGCGGTTCGGAGTCTTTTGGCTTGCTCTGTAGGTATAAGCGAACGCTCTTGCAAGTTAGTGAGTACATTTCGGTGCGATAATAAGTGCTGTTCTCCTTGCGAGTTTGTGACGACCGCTGTGACGTCAGTGAGTGCTGCCTTCGCGAGATATTGACGAAGTCTTGTGTTTGACTCCCCAGTGGGTGAGCCGTCCGGAAGAAGAGACTACGTCGTGCGTATTTCGTTATGCTGCTACTAGAGTTGCCAAGGGCATGCGTTTTAACCATTCGTTTCATATGGTACATGAAGGAACTCGCCCGTTTCTCCCAGCCCAACTCGTTCGAAAAGCACCAACGAATATACCGAACTACGTTCGAGCTTCTGGTTCACCTGCCTGCTCGTGGGAAATGCGTCCCATTGGGTTCCAGAGTTCACATCATGGCGGCGTTGTCAGGCGTATTACTTCAGTTCGTTAAGGCAAAGGAATGGCAATAGTCTCAGTGGTGGCAAAAACGGGACTCGCGAGGCAGTGTGACTCGCAGGCGCCGCTCCTTTTCTAGCTGTCTATTCATTTGTTTTCCATATGCTTCTGAGTGGTGTTGTGCGTGTTGCATATTTGATGACTCGAGAGAGAAAGGCGGTTTCGCCACCCTTGGCCTATGCCATGCTGCCGCGTTTTCGAATTTCTTTCTACCTACTGTTATGGTCAAAACTTTTTTTACTACATTATTATACGCAAATTCCATTTTCATATTTTGTTTTATTATTACCCCTAAGCAAAATATATATGAAAATATGTTCCAAAATAAATATCATAAAAACGTCATATACAATTTCATTCTGAATTTCTGTGAGAGGAAAAAGCAACCCAGTCTTCTGTATAAATAAACATTACAAATTGTATTGTAACGAAACAAATGAAATAATAATTATTTTTTGAAACCCATAAATTGCAAATTTCCATTAAATAAAGTATGTTACTACCAACTTTTAACGCAAATTCAGGTTAATTATTCAAAATATGTTACTTCACTTTAATATCTACCATATTCCCCTTGCAGCTACAAGAAAATTAGCAATAAGATAGTATCTGCAAGGTTTATCTGATTAATATATAGTAGATGGAGAATAAGCGTTTGTAAAAATAGTTTGTGTAAGAGTGGAGAAAGTCATGTGAGTGCAAAACATCAGATGGTTTCACTTGATCCGAAGCACAAATGCAAGCACAAATTATTGTTGTTATTATATAATCGGAAGTATTACTGAATACATTACTGTGGGATAATTTTTATATCATTAATATTATCTTTCTTAGATACATCGAGGACAGCATCCGAGATATTACTTTCTTGTGACCAAAAACCTGACGGTATAATCTATTTGTAACCTCATAAAATATTTTATGCCTAAATATCTAATCCCATATCCAAGGCAGCTACTATGTATGAATCAGATCCGCGCTACCACTTTTTAACGGTAATGGGACTCATTCATTAATATTTTTATACCTAACACCCTTTAAATAACTTTATTACAGCTTTATGCTAGATGAAGCTTTGCTTGAGTATTATTGTCTATTAGAAAAGCCTTACTGCTTGAGGCAGTATTTTTAACACTCGAATAATTTCAATTAAATTATATAATATATAAATTCAATAACATCCCGCCTTGAAGCAATATGTATGTAATAATTTGTAAAAAAAATTGTATGTAACTGTCATTCCATATGCTTATATTATTGTAAACATGTTTAATAACGTTATGTGAATGCATTGTGTAATTTAATAATTTAAGTGCTGTGAGAATAATAAGTTTAAAGTGGCTAACAATGAGGTAACCTTGAGGCAATAATGAGCTTGAGAGTTTAAATGCTACTAGTCATGATTAGGGCAGCAATAATGTAAATTTTTGTAACAGTTTAAATTAGCCAATCAACAGCTAGAAAAAGCTTTAGTAAAATGCAGATATTCTATTGGACTAGGATTAGCCAATCAGAGACTTGAAATACAAAATTTTACGGGTTTGGACGGTTGAAATATGTTCAGTTGCTGGCAGACCTTGGTAGTGACCGGATGGAAGATGTGTTCTCTAATGAAATATTACGTATTCGTGTGAAACGAAAATTAAACATACGAGTTAACAAAGTGCAAGTTTTAAATTAAAGAATCTCACAGCTCTTAGTATCA
The DNA here is from genome assembly GCA_030765065.1 of Deroplatys truncata. Taxonomy (NCBI): domain Eukaryota; kingdom Metazoa; phylum Arthropoda; class Insecta; order Mantodea; family Mantidae; genus Deroplatys; species Deroplatys truncata. Next base: position 42,778,600 of record CM060990.1, read on the forward strand.
GTGTAGTGCTATTTAATTTGTGCCAAGGATTAATAAAAAGAAGTGAAATTAAACTTAAAATCTGTGTAAGCCTACATTCTTGTCGCACCACGCCCTGTCTAAGAGATACGTGACTCTAAAACAATACTGAAGCAGCGGAGGCAAAAACAAACATAAATAATATCTATAGAAGCAGTTTATTAACAAAGTTAATATAATATTTTTAAACTTGGAGCGTAACAACAAAAAATACATCTTCAAAAATTGGCTTCTCATACGTAGCAGCATATTACGTAATAAACAATCCACTTCAAAATTGACGTTCATACATGGAGCTGATTAAATAAATAAACTCCAAGACAATAACTACTTCAAGTTGGCTTCCAAAGCGTGTGGCTAACAACAACAGTAAAACTTCAACAACAATAAACTACAAGTGTTAGTGAAGAACAATGGTACTTCAAGTTGGCTCCCATATGTGGGGCAACAACAAACTACCTTCTTCAAGTTGGCGCCCATACGTGGGGCAGTTAAACTAAAGCAACTATTCTACTTCTTCAAGTTGGCACCCATACGCGGGGCACATCACTTCATCTTGCATTAGACGTTTTAGCTATAGTAATTCAGTGGTACAAGCTAATACGTAAGCATATTAAATGTGCAAGATATAAGTTGAGCCATAATTAATATATTATTATTAGTTTCTGTTTGGCGTGACTGTACAGCATATAATATTTGGTATAGGCGTGTCTCTAAATTTGGCTGTAACCTATTAATTTTCTAATCTAGAACCTCATTTGGTTTGGGTTTTGTCAGTGGATCCGTGCTTCGCTCATTATGAGGTGTTGGAGTTGTGAGCAGAGTACAATGTATAGTAAAATTTTATAAAGCTGTTTAGGAAATTGGTAGAAATGACATGTTTTTGAAATGAATGTTACTCCGGAGTACTTTTGTCCCATAAACCACTGTTTCACTATGCTTTTATCCATCCAAATACCTCTATGGGTTGTTAATCTGGCAATGAAGAGGAGCGGCACATTTACTTAATATGATTAGAAGAGAAAGAGAGGGAGATTGAGATAAACCTTGTTGTGGAAAAACTGTTCTAGTGAAGCTTGGGATTAAAATCAGGTATTATCTTGTAGTTAGGTGGCAGAGATCAGTTATAGTCCTTGATGCTGTAAAATGCTCCATATGTAATTTGCTTTTTGAAAATGAGATTTCTACATTATTCAAAAATTACCGAAGATCCCGGGTTATATTCGCATTATATTGGCCATTCTGGTTTTTGTGGTTTACTCAGATCGGTAGGAAAATGCTGGAATGGATTGTATAGTACCAGAATTTCCCCGCCATCGTTTCCTTTCTTTGTGATGTCGTCCTCCGTGGACTAGTGGTACCGTGCTAGCCACTAGTTCTCAAGGTCGTGGGTTCAAACCCGGCGGAGGGCGTAAAAATCCTTAGCACGGCTTCCGGTGGTCCCGTGTCGTAGATTTACGGCACGTAAAAGAACCTCAAGCCTGATAGAGGCCTCTGAGCAAACTTTCCGGTCTTTCATGCCCAATATAGAATGGGACGCTAAGGACCATAGTAGTTAAAGAGCGTCCACAAATAACACCCAATTTAATTTAATTTCTTTGTCATTGAGTATCAGGGTTGCACGACTAGGCAACGAGGATTGGCGCACTGCAAAGTTGTAGTGGAGCTCTCACTGTGGAAAGGATTTCTTCCTGGTGCTCTGTTAATTACGCCTCCGAAACAAGTGCCCTCTAGTGGGCTAGCGCCGAGATCAGGAAAGGCGCAATCCTGAGTTGTTACGAACCCCGCCTGCACTTAGCGCGTGTCACCTCCCGAATCTGTTCGCTTTTCGTGTCTTCCACCCTGAGGTCACCATAAGTCTGGTGGGCTACGTGCGTGCTCCATGCTCCATTGGCTGGGGGCTTTCTCCTTGTGCTTCCTATTCCATTATTTGCAATAATAAAACGTTTAATGCTTAAATAAATATTTATCTCTAGATATAGCAAAAAGTATGTCGTTATGTACATTTCGAGCTTTTCTTCATTACCCGATCTGATTTTTGCGATAAAACAAGTCAAACGTCTGTTTTGTAAAGCATATTTTTTAAAACTTAATTCATAAAACTACTAATCATATTAGATTTCTAAATATACCAATTGTTTTTTAAATTGTTCCTATTAACATATCATTAATTTGGGTATTCTAGAATATTCTGCAGTAATTATTACGTGCCCTTATTTAACCGCAGTAAAGATGTCCATGGAGAATTCAAAAAAGCTTTTGTTTTTAATATAAACATTAAACCGGTTAACGCGAGGAAGCTTCTATGGTAGAGAATCTGAAAAGGGCGTTAAATTAAATTGAGTTTTATTTATGGACGCTCTTTAACTACTATGGTTCTTAGCGTCCCATTCTATATTGGGCGTGAAACACCTGTAATTTTGCTCAGAGGCCTCTTTATCAGGCTTGAGGTTCTTTTACGTGCCGTAAATCTACGACACGGGACCACCGGCTTTACTTCCCTTCCGAAGGAAGCCGTGCTAACGATTTTTACGCCCGAAAAAATCCATCGCCCTCCGCCGGGTTTGAACCCGCGACCTTGGGAACCAGAGGCTAGCACGGTACCACTAGTCGTTTTCCGTTGCTCTTTGTAGAAATATCCATTATATGTGTTTCTGTGACACCTTTTGTTTAATTGTATTTATGAAAATAGCAGCAACTGTGGTTTAGCTAATCCTTGAAGCGAATTAACTAGAGCACAAAAGTAAGTACATGCAGTTGGTAAATTTGCCAATTGCTTTGATTACGTGTTTGCAGTCATTTGTTTGATGTTATTATATTGCTACTTTGGCTTAATTTCCGCAAATAGTTTAGAACTGACACACTCATCAATAATTTACGATGTGCTCGTATTAAATTCCGGTGGAAAATATATGTATGTGACGGGCATCACAAAAGTCATTTTACTTATTCATTTAACAGCCTAGCCATTTATTATAGAGCATTTCATTTGCCACGCAGAGCAATTATATCCAAACCATATACCTGCGAGGAGTGAAAAGTGTTTTGCCGTTCTGAAATTTATTTCTTTCAAGCTTTAGTAACACTGAAAAAATGGAATACATGGTTAATACTGGAGTGTGACGTTGTACTAGTAACCTTATCTTGTCATGATTTTAATTTTAGATAAATTTGATACTCTGCATTGCTTAGATGAAAAACAAATTATTTAATTTCTTTCGGTATACTGAGCAGCCAGGTTATATTTCGGCCGGTAGATCGTAGGACCTACCCCGAGAGCTCGTACAGCGAGAGCGGGGGAACTGATGCAGTGGCCCTTTATATACAACCATTTCAGTTCGATTGTTTCTATTGCTTGTTTTTTTAAAGTAAATATTACTGTCACTATTCTTTATCTCTGTATTAATTTTTGTTTTTAGTGCATGCGGGTTGCGGGAAAAAAGTTCACGTTAGACCAAAGCATTTTCATGTGCAGCACATATGTGAAAACTGCTCAATCTTGAGAGGTATATGGGAAATATGTTGTTACTCTCACGTTTTTCCTCGGCGACAGGCGGTTCACTATATCAGCATTCTCTTCGAAGGCCTTTTCCGCACAATGGGCTTCTTCCGCAATCAATAATTATGGTTAAATCCAACTCATAAAATACAATGTGTCACTGTGTCTTGTATTCACTTCATTTGAGAGGCTTATTATCGAATTAAAAGGTTTAGCTTGAAAAGCAAAATACACACTTTTACTATATTTAAGCGCCGCCTTGAGTCAAACAGTTCCTAGGGGTAGTGTGAGAATAATAACGGCATTAGAATGTTTGACATAGTCATGAAGTCAATTGCTACCCTTCAGGGGAAAAAAATAATAGCGTACTTAGCGTTTGAAATATCACATTCCACTATTTCTCATACAACTGATTTTATATTCGTGTTTTAATTGGAAAAATACAAGCTAACCAGTGTAATAAATCTGCATTTCATAATAAAGAATTCACTCTTGTAATTTTAGTGTATGTATTCCTACTTATTTACTTGCTGGTTTATTTTAATTACTTGTATATTTCTGCCATTGTGTGCAGATATTTATGATCTTAATGGGTCAGTAGGAATAAAAGAAATTAATCCTAAAACTTATTATTATTAATACCTTCTGAAGATCTGAATAATTTAGTATATATTATGACTGTCGTTAATTATATATTTTAAATTCTTCAAAGAGTTTATGTTCTCCATCCGAAAGCAAGGTACTTGACAGGAACGGTATATTTACTTTGCAGTCAGAAGCCTTTTGGGCAACGAGGTTTCAAGAGCTTTCCACTCCTTTATAAATACAAATCTTTAATTGGGAAAGCGTAATATTAAGGAAGGGCATCGACCGTGCACAAAAATATTTCTTAAAAATAATTTCCTTCCAGTAACTCGTTAGTCAACTACCTGTTTTAGGTATACTGAAGGAAGAGAGAGAAAGGTAGTTCAACTAACAGAGCTTTATTACAATTTATATGTGATTTATTAAGCAAATAACATCTCGGCGCTCGTAGAACTCTGCTTTTTTTAAATTGTTTCCTTTCTCGTAGAGATATTGCTATAAAGAGACAACTGATATAAAATTTGCTTCAGGCTATTTCCCTTTCCTTTCCGAGTATCAATACTTTTAAGTCTTGTTTTCCTTTTTAGTAAATACCATACCATTGTATTGTTTCTTCTATTAGCGTCATGCAGATACGTGATGCACCGGTAGATACATTAGAAGATATGTATAACCCTATGATAAGACCGATTTTTTTACACGGAAATGAAATTTGGGGATGGGAAAGAACAGAGCATGTAAATAAAACACAGGCAGTATTTTGGAAAAGATTTCTTGGAGTTTCACAAGGCACATCAAACTCGGGGGTATTGAGGGAGGTGGGATGTTATGAAGACACAGTAAACGTAAAACAAGAGCAGTGAAGTACTGGCTGAGGCTGATGCAGGGATAATTCCGTACTACGATCCAAATGTTATAAATACCAGCCAGAAAATCTGTTTTCTAAACTTTGTGCAGCTGATTTGGAAAGGGATTTGAGGAGAATAGGAATGGTTCAGTATGGCAAACAGCTGCAACAAATGACGAAAACTTATGGAAAGGTATCAAAAGAAGACTAAGAAACATCGATAAGCAGGAAATGGAATCGTATTGTAAAATTAAACTTTCTCTAAGTCCAAAAAATCGAATTGGGGTAAAGAGGCATACATACTTAACTTAGAAAGAAAGGAATGATCAGGAATGGCATGATTTAGACTGGGGGGCTGCAGGGCACAGAAAATGACTCACGATTCTGGCAGGAGAATCTGCCCTTCTGTGATTTAGATGAGGTCTGGGTACATATTTTGGTGGAATGCGCACAGTGGGGGAACCAGCGAGCAACTAAACTCAAAGAAAAATTCTTAAGTCCTTCTAGAAGTAGATTGGCATGTTGGGATCTATTGGCTTACCCGAGGAATGGCAAAACATAGGTAATTTCTTGGCTAAATTGCGCGAAGCTGAATGTTAGTCAAGGTAATTTATCTCTATTTTCCTTTTTCTTGCTTTTATTGTTTTGTTTCTTTTTCTGTTGTTTCTTTTGTCCCCATACCCTGTATCTTAAATATGCATGTCCGGTCAATGCCAATACACGAAATACTTGTGAGATAACTTCAATAATTTGAGGCTAATAAAGATACTTTATCTATCTATTTCTTCTATAAATATTTTTCTAAAGAAAATGGGAGGCAGATGGCAATATTTGACATTCCGTTGTTTTTGTTTTACTTTAGCAAAGTTTCAAATGAATTTCACATAAAATGATGATGTAGACAACTCTGGTTATGGGTCTACGATACAAAAGTCGCTGTTATTTAGAGATGATATTTGCATATTCTGAGGCTATGTAGTTTGTGTCAAAGCAGTCCGCACATGTTGCAACACACATTTAAACAATTCACGCTAGGGTACGTATTTTTAAGAGCCCAAGGAATGTACTAGTCGGCCACGATATGAGTGCGTGTGATGGGAAGAGGAACTAAACGGTTATGAAACAAGTGGGCGGTCCATCGGAAGGACAGTCAGGTAAAGAAAACATCCGCAATTCCTAATTGCATGTACTAGCGAGGCTGAGGTCTGCAAATGCAGTACTGTTTTCATCGTGCGACTATACATTCCCCTACCGCCTTGCCCCTCTGACCCCTAGCCTTGGCTATCAGCAAACAATGGTAGGACACTCCTTCAAGTGCATTCATATCCTGGCCGACTATTCGATATAAAAATAAGGACAGAGAATATTTTGAAAACTGTAGAGTAGTTTATCATTTTTGCCAGATTCTAAAATCCAACTATACCAAAGCTTTAAGAATCATACAAAAATAACAACATTCAGCAAAATCAAAAGAAAATTTGCTGATATGAACACTATTTGTAACTCTCCCATCCAATAACTCAAAATAAATATTTTGCCTACCCATTTACCCCTGTGTACTGGAAGTCAGTAAAATATACCACATTTGTAATTAAATACAAAGAATAATCTCTGATCGTATTTAACGAAACGGTATTGAAATTTGGTTATATGACTGAAAATTCCACTTTAATCCTCTAAATTTACAATGTTTGGATATTTTATAGCCTATGTCGGTTGAGTTGTTTCCGAGCTACTCCACACACACACACATACACACACACACAGAGACATTTCCTCTCTGAAATATTAGAACACATTAATCAAATTTATGAATTTCTAAGGAAGTTGTACATATTATGAGTGCAATATTTGTCCCATGCCACTAATTATGTGATATAATCTCTTTGACAAAATTGCAATTTGTTAAAAACCTAAGCTTGTAAACCTGAATCGAAGGTACCACACACATTCCTCTGGAGTGCTCCAGATTCAAGCTTTTAATAGTAATGCGACAAACATCAGACTTTCGCCGCTCTAATTACGTTTCTGAAGCGAGTTTCATGTCTAAGCGAAGACAGCAGTATGGTGTTATTGTTTCTCGGTAGAATATTCGCGTGCTGTGGTTTTTCAGTATGCGGCAGTTCTCTCACCTGTCTCGAATAGAGATGTGTTTCTTGTTATTTTATTTCCTTGAGCTTCATAATGAAAGACTGCTCTGGCATCGCATGTGGTGTTATCAGAATGAGGAGATATATGGTAAGAAACACGCCAGAAAGTCGTACATGCGTTGACTACCACACGCGAGTCCTCTGTACTTGCATGTGCTCCAATCCTTACCTCTGGTCGCGTACTTCATAACCTCAAACACTCCATCATTACCTCACTTTGTGTTTACTTTCAACGCATGCTATAAAATCACCAACCAGACTGGCTGCCATTATGCAAGGGGAGGAGAAACGAAAAAGACTGTGAAAGCAATCATGGCATAGTAGTTGTATTGCCAACGCCGTTTCTCTTTCACCACCACGTAAACGCCAAGAAAGTTAATCCCCCCTCATTACACTTGAGAGCAAGTGTCGATTTTAAATCAGCTATATCCACGCCTTCACCTCTGACTTGCCCATGTGATATACCCCCAAGGCCCAATGTTGTTCGGAGTCTACGGTAAAAGCTGTAGGTCCTCTCGCTCCACCGCCATCCTCATCTTCACCCTATGAATTCTCCTCCACCTCAGAAATGGGTCTAGTTATCGCTTGGTGGAATGAGACCACATAAAGAGCGTTAGAAACCACGGCGACTCTTGAAGCAGAACATAAACTACGTGATTAAAAATATCCGGACACCTGGCTGAAAATGACCTACAAGTTCGTGGCGCCCTACATCGGAATGCTGGAAGTCAATATGGTGTTGGCCCACCCTTAGCCTTGATCACAGCGTTCACTCTCGCAGGCATACTTTCAATCAGGTGCTGGAAGGTTTCTTGGGGAATGGCAGCCCATTCTTCACGGAGTGCGGAACTGCGGAGAGGCATCGATGTAGGTCGGTGAGGCCTGGCACGAAGTCAGCGTTCCAAAACATCCCAAAGGTGTTCTATAGAATTCAAGTCAGGACTCTGTGCAGGCCAGTCCATTACAGGGATGTTATTGTCGTGTAACCACTCCGCCGCAGCCCGTGCAGTATGAACAGGTGCTCGATCGTGTTGAAAGATGCAATCGCCATCCCCGAATTGCTCTTCAACAGTGGGAAGCAAGAAGGTGCTTAAAATATCAATGTAGGTCTGCGCTGTGATCGTGCCACGCAAAACAACAAGGGGTGCAAACCCCCCTCCAGGAAAAATACGACCACACCAACACCACCTCCGAATTTCACTGTTGGCACTACACACGCTGGCAGATGACGTTCACCGGGCATTCGCCATACCCACACCCTGCCATCGGATCGCCACATTTTGTACCGTGATTCGTCACAACGTTTTGCCACTGTTCAATCGTGTAATGTTGACACACCTAAGATGAAAAACGCATGTTTGTGGGGGTGTCCTGATACTTTTGATCACATAGTGTATATAGAAAGGAGAGTATTTAAGTTGGTAGTAAAATGTGTAGCTCCGCCCCTTCCAAGCGTCACCTTTCTACTTTCCCTCTTACACAATAGTAGCCACTTGATTGACAAGTTGCCTACATCAGCCCAAAAGATGGTGGTGGCCAGTGAGCTATGTTCCTGCTAGTAAAGCATTGTTGAATTAATAATGAATATGACAATATTAATAAGGTTTATGATAATGGTCAATTTTTTTAGGGAGAGATTATAAGCCCTATTGCCTCCAAATCTACTAAATGCATGACGCATTATCTCTGAAACCGTTTAATATATCAGATTTAATTTTGTAAAGGATATACATGCATGGCTTATACGCTCACTGAAATAATTTCATCCAACTATTTTGTTTATTAAGGAAGATATAATTTTTTTTCTCGATTTTACCGTATTTTGATTAAAATTTATTCGCAATTGTTTTTTAAATGAATACCAACCATCTTATTAACACCAAAACCTCACCTAAAATACGGCATTCTTCTTCAAAGTCTGTAGATGTGTCTGTAATGAGATACTCGTGAACCAGCCTCTTCTTCGGATAATTTACTCGCTGGGGAGTCGAACAATGGACCGCTCTAATTTCTCGCAGTAGCAGCACTCACTTACGTCACAACTAACGTCGAAACCTCGCTTGGATAACGCACCAAATAACCAGCGCTATATGTCGCATCGAGAGCAACTCACTATGGTATATATAACCGCTGAAAATTCCAGAATGCTCGGGAGGCGGGGAGAAAGAAGGTGCCCGAAAAATCCCATTAACAACAGATAGTGCTTCTAGTGCTTACATTGGGTGAGAACACTCATCAGCCGATCGTCCTCCGTGGTGTAGTGGTTACCATGCTAGCCTCTAGTTCCCAAGGTCGCGGGTTAAACCCCGGCGGAGAGCGATGTATTTTTTCGGGCGTAAAAACCTTAGCATGGTTTCCTTCGGAAGGGAAGTAAAGCCGGTGGTCCCGTGTCGTCGATTTACGGCACGTAAATGAACCTCAAGCCTGATAAAGAGGTCTCTGAGGAAAATTACCGGTCTTTCGCGCTCAGTATAGAATGGGACGCTAAGGACCACAGCAGTTAAAGAGCGTCCATAAATAAAACTCAATTTAATTTAATTTTGGCCAGTCGTCGGTCGATCCGGCGCCTATTATGTGATAACTAGTGCCCATAGCCGCGTCACAGTGTACAGGGTGGACCATTTAAGTTGAGACTGTACAGTATCTCCAAAACTAAGCGTTGTAGAAAAAAATGTCTTTAATAAAAGTTGCTTGATATTATGGGGAAAAGTAAATATCATTATTCGTGTTGTTTGGAGGACGTTATGGTGGTCTGTTTAGGGCCAATTTAACTTGTTGCTTTCTCATTAGAAGATGGTTTAATAAATAGCTGTTTATTTTGTGATAAGGGATAAGGATAAAAATAATAAAAAATATTAGTTTCCAATTACGAAACGCAACTTGAATCTCACATGACCATCCATGGATGGTCCAGCCATTCATTGCGCTCTTCGTACACAGCCATTCAGAATCTTTGTTGTTATTTACGTTCGTGCAAGAACGATTGCACAGTGCTTTACACAAATTTGGTTTAGGTTTTATGAGGATTGAGAAAACAACATAAAAATGTAGGTTCCCATTTAAAAAAAATAAATTGACCCTAAAATGACCTCACAGCTTCGTCCAAATAAAACACCTCTAACGGCATCTAATTTACCCCATAATATCAAGCAACTATTATTCAAGACATTTCTTTCTACAACTCTTAGTTTTGGAGATATTGTACAGTCTCAACTTAAATGGTCCACCCTGTATATTATAATCAGACAGAAGGGTTTTAGTAAGTAAACCATAATTTAGGAACGCACTGAGGTTTAATGGCCAGAGAAGGTGGAAGCAAATATAACCTTGCAGTGCTCTCTGTAAACAAATATGAATAGTTGAAAGCACTACACGGAGAATCGGGAGAATACAATATAGATGTGTTTAGCTATTAGTAATGTCCAATAAAGTTACTTAATTATTTAAGGTATTAATGTACAGAAATCTGAGTCACATTGGATTTTCTGTTACATGGTGAGTATACGATAATGTGTTTTCGAAATACACAGAACATAAATCGCGTACGATTAGCACGTAGACAGTTTTTATGTATGAAAAAGTACGGCCCATATCACCCGACGTAGTAGGAGCAAATAAATAACGAAATATTAGACTTGCTTGAGATTCCTTGACCTCGGTAACGCGTCCCTCGTTTTACACGTTTCTGGGTACCCTGCGTTCTTCTCTAGAATACTTTTAAGTTTCTTTGACACTCTTTCTTTAATGTTCCAGCTTTATGCCTTACTCAGTATTTCTGAAACCTGTTATATTGCCTTAAGAGCTTCCGCTGTTTTAAGCGTATATGCTTGCAAATACATATATTATTGTACTTGCAATATTATTGAAATTATTGTGAATATATGAAAGATCTAAAAACTAAGTTGATGAAGTTATTTCCTTAATGTATTTACATTACATTGACAACCCTGGCATAATACAGCCTGTAGTCATGTCCCCTACCGAATTATAATTACTTGTAAGCCAAGGTAATTCCAGGTTTCGTCCCCTTACATATTTTGATTCCAATTAATTTCGCCATTTGTGCTGAAGTTTTACCTGCCAAATTCCACCACAAATGATGCTAATCATGTTGATGGTTTCGGTTTGAGGTTCTTCTTCACTTTAGGCATTTCACCACAGTTCTACAGTGGTTTGTATGCAGTGAATAAATGGTACAGTCCAACGGAAACCGGCTGTTGTGAAGGGAAGGGAAGAGTGTCCGTCACCTGATGTCAGCTGTATCCCGTGTGGTAACACGATTGCTCTGTTTACTTACCAAAACCCCTCTGCCTGATTATAATATACAGGGTGTTCGGAAATTCCCCTTACAAACTTTTAGGGACTTTAGGGACTGAATATATCATGTTTTGAATGGAACCCACGTACCGTTTCCGTGCTACAACCGTTTGAAAACTGATGTTGAAAGTGACCACGCTTGCTTATGTACTTTAGTTAGGCGTGACTCAGTACATCATTTTCTTACAATTCAACTACTAAATAAATAAACAGGAAAACTAATAAATTTTCAGAAACACTTTTGTTTACAGTTAAACTTAACAATTCCATTTTGTCTTCCTTACAGGATGGTTACCATTCCGATTCACTACAACCCATTAGGAAATAATATCTCAGAAACAAAAAAAACAATTTAATCGTGTTTCACATATGCTTTTGTTTACAGTTAAACTGAAAAAATCTATATTTCTCTTCGTCACAGGCTGTTTGGCATTCTGATCCGCTAAAACTCAGGTTCGAAATGACGACCACTAAAGTTGTTGCATACATTGTACTTAAAAATGATGGTCTGGTAAAGTCTCTCTAGTACTCCTGGTATATCTGCAACTTGTTGTGCAGCGAGCACAATTCATGCAAAAATTTCTTCCTCTGATTGTACAGGACCTGACTCTACAGGCCTCAAACTAGGGTAGAGGTCGTGACTAGCCGATCATACCAGCAAACCGACTTGAAATTGTTATAGCACAGAAGTGGTGTGTTTCCGGTCATGGGTTCCTATTCAAAAAATAATCTATTCAGTCCTCTATAAAAGTACTAAAAGTTTCTAAGGGGAACTTCCAAACAGCCTGTATATTAATTTGGTCTAATAGACGACGACAGCAAGATTTAGGTTCCCAGTGAAGTTATTTTGTTGTATTGTCATTTGCCCCATGTTTTGGGAGCCAATTTTAAGGTTTGTTGCTGCTACGTATGGAAAGCCAGTTTGAATAATGTGTGTTATATTTCGACTGTTGGGAAGCCGAACTTGAAGTAGCTGCAACCGCACGTATAGTAAAAAGTTTCCGGTAGCCTTCGCCCCAAATGTACTTTCCGGTGACCTTTGTCCCCCAAACTTTGTAATTTTAATTGTTTCTTTAAATATTATATATTTATGTTTGCCTCGGCTGCGTCAGTATTTATTTTTAGAGACATGAATGTCTTAGCAGGGAGTGGTGCGACTGAAGAATGTAGACTTACACAGATTTTAATTTTTACCTCACTCCTTTTATTAATGCTTGACACTATTTAAATAAAACTTCACTGATATAGAGAGAGAGCTGTGAATGCGTCCAGTTATGAGCGCTGTCTACAAGCAACTGACTTGATTTCTACCGCCTAAATTTGTAAATTTCTGTATTTCAAATCTCTGATTGGCTAATCGTGGTCCAACAGAATACCTTAATTTAACTAAAGCTTTTTCTGGTTGTTGATTGGCCATTTTATAAACTGTCACAAAAATTACATTATTGTTGCACCAAGAATGATTAGTAGCATTATTACACTTTCTTACTCATTATTGCCTCAAGGTTACCTCATTGTTAGCAACTTTTAACCTATTATTCTCACAGCTCCTACATTATTAAATTACGTAATACATTCAGATAACATTATTACACCTGTATACAATAATATAAACATATACAATGACTGTAATATACACTTTTTATATATTCTTACATACACATATTGCTTTAAGGCGGGCTGTTATTGTATTTTTATATTATATAATTAGACTGAAATCATTTAAGTGTTCAAAATACTGCTTCACCAGTAACTAGGATTCACAGTGTTGTATTAACAATACTTTCAAGCAAACTTCTGTTCTGCGATAGCAATTAGAGTCGAACGAGACGAAAACGGTAGGGTTCTCTTGGTTGGTGGTGATTGGTAGTGTGCTGAAGCCACGCTGTCGTTTCATAAAATGCACCTCCACCGCCCTTCCTCCAAACAGTTAAAGGCCGTTAACTAGCGTTGTGCTTGTAACATAAGTAAGGAATTATACTTTTGTGGAGTGAAGTTACAACCTATGAATATAATTCTAAATACGCATAACCAGTCTTACGGTGACCGAGAGAAGTAAAAGGAACGATGAAGCAAAAGTCAGAGAAGAACATAATCAGAACAGTTTATCGTATCACACTGAATGCTACATTAATTACTGCCACAGTCTGGCAACACGTAGCTCTGTAATGTGCAAAGTATGTGCTTGCTCTACTTAAGAAAAAATCTGATGCGTTGCATTTACATGTAACTACCCCCTATCCCTTATTAGTGGGTTTACAAATTATTCTTACGAAGGTTTATTTTCCTATCTACTTCATTTTAATGGAAATAAACCGTTCCGGAGATATCTGCATTACACATTTCGTTATAGATAATAAGGGAATAGCGGCAGTCAAGTGTTTTAGAAGTGGACGCTATGTGCTGGCCTGAAAATTCCATACTCTTTTCATGGCATCGGGAGAAACAGCTAAAGACTGACAGGACTTGAAAAGAATGAAGTATTGAACAATTGGAATCTTTAATAACGAATATCTCAGAAATGGCTTTTGTAAAAAAAACAGTTACTTAAAATAAATTGTGTGCTTTAAAGAGATCTACAATTTTTGTGTAGTACGTTTTCGTCTATCACTTAACGTTTACCGCTTACACAACATTCTACAAAATTCCTTCAGAATGAAGAGGGCTTCACAGACTATTGCCGGAAAATTCAAAATATGCATTTTATTTGCCGTGTAAATATCTTTAATTATATGTAATTTTAATCAAAATCGTTAGAATCGATTTTGGGAAAATATAAAATTTCGAAAATAGGTTTCATGTAAAGTGTAATTGGGGCGGGGGGATTTTCTTGAAAATCTTTGTGTTGCATCTTTGGAAGATACTGAAGTTCAGGATTTATTTGACGTTTCGTTTTTGAGCTATGCTGTTCACACCAACACGCACGCACAAACACAGACAGGCAGGCAGACAGATATACACACTTTTCTAAAAATGTCTTTTTGGATTTAAGGTGCCTCAAAACATGTATTTCCAGTGAAAGCTCGATATCGAATTTTTTTAGTAGAATGCATACCTTCTTTACCTACTATGTACGTGGCACAGAAAGTAAAAAGTTGGGTTCATTTACATTTTAAACAAAGAAATAGACAAATATATCATGTTTAAAATGGAATGTAGTCCCTCGATTTTACTAATTCTTCATTGCTTCCGAAAATAACACTAAAAGACACGAGTTTTTACTTTCTCTACTACGTATAGTAAGTAGGGGAGGTATTGTATTCCACCCAAAAATTTGATACCGAGATTTCACCGGAGATACATGTTTTGAGACCCTCTGAATCCAAAAAAAGCATTTTTGGAAACATGTCCGTGTGTGTCTGTGAACAGCATAACTCAGAAACGAACAGTCGGATAAACACCAAACTTGGTATTTAGGCTCAGTATCTTCCAGAGATGGGACACGAAGGTTTTCAAGAAAATCCCCCCACCTCATATTACCGTTTACATGGAACATTTTTCTAAAATTTTAATTTTCTCAAAAATGGCTTTAACGATTTTGATTAAAATATCATATGTTTAAGATATTTTCATGACAAATAAAATGTATATCTCGAATTTTCTGGGAATGTCTCCAAAAGTATTCTTCATTGTGAACGACTTTTGTATAACTGGTAAACCATAAGAGATAGACAAAATTTTACTACACAAAAAATGTAGATCGCGTTAAAATACACAATACATATACATTTTTTTTTGTTCTGTGAATCATTTTCGAGATATTGCTTGTTATTCCCTTAAATTTTTCAATACTTATTTTCTCAAATGGGAATTCGTTATTCATTTTTTTGTCTTGGATATGCAAAGAGTATTAATCTGTGGCAAAGAGAATGGTGCTGCACATAGCAACCAGCTACTAAGACATGTGTCAATTCTTAAAGGCTACTGTATTTCTATTTGCCCTTGCAAATACAAAACAAGGGGAACATAGTAAGCCTTAAGCGATAGAACTGGTCGCTATGTGTAAAATGTAATTCTCTTTGCATGTCAAAAGATCGTTTCTGCAAATGCTTATTTCGATTAATATGAAATAGATGGATAATAAGAGTTTGTAAAAATAGTTTGTACAAGAGTAGGGAAAGTCATGTGAGTGTAACACATAAGATTTTTTTAAATTTTATTATAAAGTACATCTAAAATATTTCCCAAAAAAATAAATCAGTATATTTGTATACTGGTTTTTTTGGGAGTATGAACAATATACAAACAAAATTTAATTTCAGTTCACCTCGTGTGATGTTTGTTAACGTTTTTATATTGTATGCACGGAAGATTTTAATATTAGCTATACTAAAGGAGTACACAATGTTCTTTACATAGTCCAGGAAAAATCTAAAGGTTTTATATTGGAGGAACGAACAGTCGGCCTATGGAAGAATCCAGATACGCGCTGACCTCCAGACTGCCTTTGCGCACCACCTGTAACTAAAATGGTTAGGAGGCGTTGTCTGGCAGAATTGGATCAGATAGATCTTTGTGGGCCACAGGTCTAAATTGTCTTTGAACAGTGATTACATCCTTGCTTTCTGGAAACAATTCAACTGCATATACTTTCTCTTGCGTTGGCGTCAATTTGTAACTACACTACACCAAGCACCGTCACGGATACAGGAGGTCGGTAAGGCACGGACTCGTGAACGGGAGGTCTGTCGTTCAACTCCAGCAGGACCGTCCACCTGAATGAGCCTTTTCCCGGTGTTTTCTCAGCCCTCATAACTAGCAAATACCGTGGAGGTACCCGAACCCTAGGCCTGGAAAGTTTTCTTCCCAAATTTATTTTCCCAATTATCATTACATTTCATATTCACAGTTTCATAGCCTATGGTGCCCTGTGTAGTAAGAACGGGCACTAAACACTATTAAAACAACAAAAAAAAACGTAACCCTTGTGTTTCAGAATTTAGAAAACAGCTAGTGAATATTTTCTACTGGAATACAATATCTGCAACAAAGACATTTTAAAAGCAAGTAAAGAACAGAAAAGAAGGAGGGCATGACCCTCTATAAGCTAATTTTCTTTAGAAAGAACTACAATGTCATCCGCGTACAAAAGAATTGGTATTTTTTGGTCTGCGATTGTCGGTGCATCTATGTCTTCCTCCGTCATCACGCTAACAACATCATCAATAAACAAGTTAAAAAGTAACGGAGATAGTATACAACCCTGTTTAACCCCCCTCTGCGCTATGTTACATTCTGATGTATTGTGCTGATCGGTCTTGATAACAAACTTAACTTCTTTATACATTGCCCTAAGTGCTCTAATCATTTTCCCCGAAAGTCCTTTACGTGTTAATTTCTCCCAGAGAGCACTGCGTTCTACAGTATCAAATGCCATTTTAAAATCTACAAATACAGTATATACCTTACCACCTTTATTTCTCAAATTGTCATCAATTATTGTTTTCAGAACAAAGACATTGTCAATAGTCGAGAAACCTTCCCTAAATCCTGCCTGAAATTTAGAAATCCTATGATGTGTCTTGGCCCAACACTTAATTCTTTCATATAAGATTCTACTGTAAATTTTTCCAAATATAGAGAGCAGCGAGATACCCCCCCTGTAATTTCCTGGAGTGCTGTAACTCCCTTTGCCCTTGTAAAGAGGTTGGATAATGGCGGTTTTCCATGCTTCCGGATATTCTCCGCCTTCAAATATTTTATTGAAGCTTTTTCTATAGAAATTTACCATTTTATTAACTTCTAGCGAGATCTTGAAAAAATCAGCTGACAAGCCCTCTATACCAGCTGCCTTCCCGTTTTTTAAACATTTTATTGCACGAACAACCTCTGCTGTGCTAATTTCATAATCAAACATTTGCACAATTGGAGCCCCAGTCATCCCTTCAGCGGCCAAAGTATTTAATTGCATCCTAAACTCCCCTCCTTCATAGACTGTTTTAAAGTGCTATATCCATTCTCCAGCAGGGATAGTTGCCTGAATGGACCTTCGCCTTCGAATCTGTCTAATAACTTTCCACATGTCACCAATTTCCCCATTTTCGACTACTTGACGCACCTCTTCTGCCTTTGCGTCCTGCCAAGCTGCTTTGCTCTGCTTTAGGACTTCCCTATATGACTTTCCTAGATTTGCAAAAGAAATTCTACGTTCTTCACCCCTCTCTCTTCTGTATTTGACAAGTGCAGATTCCGCTGCTTTCTTCGCTGTTTTACACTGATCGTTGTACCAACTATTTGATGTTAAGCGGTTTGATGCATTAACCCTTCCTGTTATCATGTGTGCACTTGCTTTCTGTATAATATAAGTTATATTCTGTATACTTTCAGTGCCTTTGTGTTGATCTACGTCAAAAGATATAATTTCGTTTTCTAAAGTGTTAATATAAATCTCCTTTCCTGCCTCCCTCCATTTATATTTAAACAATGGCGTCAATGTTTCGCATGCGCTTTCATCCCTTGTATAAGAAACCAGCCGAGATGTTTTTAGAGTCATTATCAGTGGAAAATGATGAGAGGCAATGCTGTTTTCAACCTTAAAATTTTGAACTAACGGCAATACGTCCTGTGAGCACAGAATGTAGTCAATGACACTACTCCCATTCGTATGCACAAATGTTACTTCCCCTGACATGTCCGAACCGTATTTTCCGTTCATTATTTCTAACTCGTAGGCGTCACAAAAGAACAATAACTCTTTTCCTCTTACATTCAGGATTGAGTCCTTGCTGTTTCTGCCGGGTTTTCTATTATCTAAGTCCCCTTTTTAATTGTAATATTTTCTTGCCCTATCCTAGCATTCAGATCACCCATTATTATTAGCTTTACATCCTGATATTCGTCCCTGATTTCTACAATTGTTTCCCCTAAATCTGTAAAGAATTCTGGCTCAGCATACTGGGACGTAACCGGCTGGCGATATACAGTTATAATAACAATATTAATATCAGCTATATTACAATATATACAGGTTGCTCCCCTGAGATGACTATGTATTTCCTTAATAGACTGTACATAATTACTCTTAAAGAAAGCAGCAACGCCCCCAGGATATCTCCCCCTTCTACCTCTCAATTCTGAACCACTATAAACACCTTGGAATTCACTTATGTCCACAGTTTCATTGTTTTTTAGCCAAGTTTCTGCTAACCCAATTATGTCCAAGTTATTTACCAAATTTTTCTAGAGAGCATGTACGGTCTTATGACCCATGTGACTGTGTTATGCAATTAATGTAATACTAAATACTTAATAAATGCCACTACTACTAATTTTCTTTAGCAATTAAATATTATTGAATACGATTGACATATAAAAGTTTGCATTTTATTCATTTAGTTTACTATAACTTATCTATTTTACAGGATGTAGATTTATCCAATAAGTTTGTTTATTAAGAAAGATAGAATTTTTTTTCCAACCATACCATGCATGATTAAAATGTATTATTATGTTATTTAAACACATCCAACCATTTTAATAACACCGAAGTAGGTATACAACAGCACTAAGAGGTTGTTTCTATAATCCTAAGATTTAATTTAGCTAACTACAATAGTTTCAAATAAAACGGGTTATTTATACCCAAAAATGTCATTCGCAGAAAAGGCTGTTCAAAGCAAAATGGAAAAAGCTCGCATATATTTGCAAAGAAAGAAACCACATTGTTTGAGCACACAGAAGCTGCAATATTTAACAGTAGCACCAATTTGTAGAGCAAACCTTCTCGTTAAAGTGGACTAAAGTTTACTTCACTTCTCCAAAGCGTGTAGAAGTTTTCATCTTTTTCTATGAAGTGGTACAGAATTCACAGTAAAAAGGCAGATGCAATAACATTTTCAAAAATATATTAAAACATTAGTACGAGGGCACTATTTATATTTTGAGCCTTGGCAACCCTGAATGTTGTAGGTGTCATCTGACGTTTCCAATGGAAAGTTTGGGATTTTTGACCATAATCTACTTCAAAAAATTTATCAATAGTGCGTCATTTGTTTTGTTTACACTAACTTGAAAATGGTGTGTCAACAAAAACATGGAATTAGCTCGTGAAAATGTTCGTGCAATGATTTATTACGACTTTCGACGTGGATTATCAAGACAATAGTGCATCGATCAACTACCTTCCACATTTGGCGACGAAGCTCCATACTTTGCCACTGTGACACGCTGGTATAACGAATTTAATCGTGGCCGCCGTTCGCTCAATGATGAAGTTCGTGAAGGTCGTCCAAAATCAGTTGTGGCAGAAAGCATTGATGCTGTGCAAAACCTAATAATGAAAGATCGTCATGCGACATATTGGAGATTGAGGCAACCCTAGGGATTAGTTCCACCAGCATATATAAAATATTGTATGATTATTTAGCCGTGAAAAAGGTTTGCTCTCGTTGGATCCCACATAATTTGACGTAATCTCAAAAAGATGCTCTTGTCGATTGGTGCACAGAAATGCTCAATAAATACAATGGCGGTGCCTCAAAAGACTATATAAGATCGTAACAGATGATGTATCATGGATGTATGCCTATGAGCCGGAACATAAACAGCAGTCGACTGTATGGGTGTTTCAAGATGAAGCAAATCCAACAAAAGTTTTCGCACTCGAAGCACTTCGAAGCAAAAGGTCGCCTGCTTTTTCAGCAAAACTGGCCATGTGGCAACAGTGCCTTTAGAGGAACGTAAAATGGTCAATACCGAATGGTACACAACCATTTGTTTGGCGGAAGTCTTCGGTGAAGTAAGGAAAACCAACAAGAACCGTGGGATCGTTCTTCATCAAGACAATACGAGCACACACACACACATCTCGTCTAACAACAGAGTATTTGTTGGGTCATCTGCCATACAGTCCTGATTTGGCACCCAATGACTTCTTTTTGTTCCCGAACATCAAGAATAAATTGCGTGGACAACGATTTTAGTTGGCAGAAGAAACCGTTGATGCCTTCAAAACCCATGTTTTGGAGGTGTCTCAAGAAGACTGGAATAAATGATTTGACAAATGGTTCAAACGGATGCAAAGGTGTATTAGCATAAAGGAGGATATTTTGAAAAACAATAAAGCAGTTTTCAATCAGAAATTACTTTGTTTTAATTATTAGGCTCAAAATATGAATAGTGCCCCTCGTATTGTGCCTAAAATGGTAACATGTATATCAAATTAAGGAGGAAATTCCAGTTTATAAGACTGCACAAATACTAAAAAATGTAGTTTTTGGCAGTATTCAGTGCTTAATATATCCTTAAAACGAATTTCAGCTAAAGGTTATAAATGTGACAACACTATTTCTTCAGTACCTCTTGGAATCCAATGAAGGCATTTAATACTAAAATAAAGACATCGCACTCCACCAATAGGAGACGATAAGCGTTAATTGGGCTTCCCAATATTGTAAATGCTCTCGTATTTTAGCATCTTAAAGCAGCTTGTTCTCATCTGCTGCTGGCATTTCTACCGGTGTTCATCGTTATCCTCCTGGCAGGTTCATTAAAGAGACTCATAACAGGACTACTGGAGAGAAGTTGTTAATCCTGTCTAGGTCCTCCGTATAAGTTTCGTTAATGACATCTCCAAAACATCCTCCTCTAGAATGCACGCACATTTTACTGGAGTTAAGGGCAATAATGCCGCTAACACTAATCCTACACTTTCCATTCAGGCTGCTTAGCCCAGTCGTAAGTTATTTTAAGCCAGAACTAAGTTAGGCAAAGGCCCTGAGTTAGTGTTTACCATCTTAAAGTAATAGAGGCAGCAATGGCAAGTTTAAATTAAATTCAGAACTGTTGCAACACATCGACCAATTTTTAAGAGAACAGATCACTAGTAACCAGAGTTCCGTATCAACAATGGTGTTTTAAAGTAACGAAAATTTAAAAAGAAAACTAAGACAACATTATTTTCCAAAGACTTTATTATCATTCGTTATTTTACAGCTTGCACATACTCATCGCCGTTATGCAAGCATTGTCGTAACTAGAAACCAGTTTTTGTATGCCTTCGTCAAAGAATGATGCTGCCCCTGTGATGAAACCCAAGTATGTACTTCTTGTTTTACACCATCATCGTCGTTGAAATGTTTTCCACCAAGGAATTTTTTTCAGGTGAAAAAACAGATGAAAAATCGCTTGGTGCCAAATCCGGACTGTAGGCAGGGTGGTCGAAGTATCCCCAAGTCTCCCATTATTGTTTCCCCATAAACCTCACACAATTGGAAATGAATGTTTTTATCGTAACATTTCTCGCATTCAAAAAACGAATTACTAATCAAACTTCACAGTCAGCGGGTCTTTCGACTGTTTTGAACATTCTGAAACGCTCTAACAACAGTACACACAAAGTGACGATCGCTCACAGCTACGTCAGCGCTGCAGCGGCAAAATATTAAAACGGTATTTACTTTAAAAACACGCCCCGTGAATTATGGGGAGATGAATATACATTTGTCTACCATCCAGAAATATTTCTGTGGTCTTTCCTTGTGTATAGTGAGAATAACATGATGTGAAGCCAGTCTGTTGATTGTGTTTACTGTGTGGGTTAGCACACAGAACATCGTGAGTTTATTGTGTTAATTTTAGCTTGACTGTCAGCTTGAATTTATACAGAAATTTCCTGGTGTCGCATTTCCTAACAAATCCACGTTTATAGGTTTTAGAAAAATGTAAACAAACTGGATCAGTTTTAGACAAAAACATAGATACCAACAGCCCTAATCAGGAAATATAGACGAGATAAGGACTGTCGTGGAAAGGGGCCCCAAAAAATCGTTGCATCTCAATAGTACTTATATTTTAATATTAGCTTCAGTTCTGCAAAAAGGCTCCTACGGTTTTCAAAATATAAATTTGTTAATACAAGTACCCATTTTTAAACCCCCTATTTTACAATTCAGTATTGTTTTCTCGGCATTGCTTAGTGCTTTGTCTAATCAAATGTCACATAACTCTATTTTTACATAAAATGGAGGTATAAATAGGACCCTAATACACTACAGATTGAAGACAAAAAGCGTATGTTTTAAGTAGAATATGTTCTTAAGTTGTAGCCGTAGATGGTTAAAGAACGAAAAGGCGAAATAATGCAGCACAGTTTAGCCCTACACAATTGCAAGTTTACTGCCATTAACACCCATGGAGATTGCCTGGGCTACCTGGCTAAAGGTCGACCTTCCACTGTTCCATATTGAATCTTAACAGCAGCAAAGAAGTAAGGGTATAGGTCCAAGCTGCGATGTAATATCGAGCATTTGCATTGGTAAAATGCTCACTGCTAAAACTTGACCTAGGTTCGCTAAGCTTTATGTTAAAATTGGATCTTAGTGAATTAGTGCATGAGTTTGTGGACAGCTTGTTTACATTTTAAAAACAAAGCCTTGGCTGCAAAATCATTATGAAAGCAAATAAAGACATACAGCCGTAACGTGATATGGGTCTAATTGTGAAAAGACTACTTCTGTTTTAAGGGGAGATTAGAAGCCCCATCCCGTCAGTGTCAAATTTGCTAGAATCATGACACATCTCAGAAACCATTTAACACATCAGACTGCAATTTTTATAGGATGTTTAAAAATAGCTTAAGTTCACTTATCTAATGTTATACAATATCATGTTTTCATTAAAATATGCCCGCATTTTTAAAAAGATCGTTACCAATTTTTAGAGCAAACCGTCCCATAAAAGATGGGCTAAGTACAAAAGGGCGGATGTAGTACTAGTTTTAAAAGCGTATTTAAAATGTAGGCATCCTGCCCACGATGATAAAAATAGATACTGAATTAAAGAGCACGTTCTAACTTATTGACACCGCACAGAAAGCCAAAATTCTCATTTTGGGGCAATTTTCGCTATTTACTCTCCCCTCGAGTTTTTTGCCCATTTGTAAAGATATCACAAAGTTCTGACTCAGCTTAGAGGAACATTACACCTTTAATTTTCATAGGTGAACTGCATAGTCCTCTCATTAAATATAATACTTTATTTTAAAACACCAAAACTGCATCATTTTTCCACAAAAAACTCTCGTAACTGTTGTCTAACTGAAATATCCCTCTGTGTAGAGAAGCTGTAATTCAGACATATAATCATACACAGATTCACCAATGGTCGTGTTTTATAAGCCCATATTTTTAAAGTTTAAATGTTTAATGACGACTGGTCACAGCAGAACCTCGAAATTGAATATAAAGCTTGGCAATATCAATTGTATCCCGAATAGAGTTGAATTCATTTTTTATTATTATTTCTCCCTGGCCAGCTTCATTTTGTTTCGTTTGTGAGTCTAAACTAAAACATGTAACTTTTACTACAAAAATAACAACAGTCGTTATCTCGATCCAGAAATGAAAACTCGTAAAGTGTCTGGTATTCGTTCATTATAGTATTATAATTTCATGTTTTTATGTTCAATATCCGTTTTAATTTGTAAGCAAAACGAAGGAAATTTAGTGACTAAAATCTACTACATGGAATTATAACCTAAATAATATTTCAACTTCTTCTGCACAATTTCAGATATGACAATATCATTTCGCAGAAATGTGTCACCTTCAATAACTATTTAACAAATAAAATAATCCAGTAAAAGGTATACAGATACCAGCAGCTTTGGTGTGATGAAAACACCACATAAACTTTACACTTGAGACATTTTTATCATACAATCAGAGCAGAACACAACTGATCCGTCAAATCGAATCAGAACTTAGTTGCAGAGTCACAACTCTCACTCGGCAATGTGAACCTTTAACTGTCTAATTTCTTCGAATTTTTGACTGCACTTAACTTCGTAATATCTTAACTAACTCCCAGGCAAGAGCGGTTCCCTTATATAGGCCCCGCGTACAAAGCGGAATATTCTAAAAGGGAAAGCTACTAGAAACGGCTGAAATGAATATTCTGGAACACTAAAAACTGCGGGGAAGCACACATAACGGGTTCGTTGCGCGCCTATTGTTCTGAAGGCCGGCCGAGGACCACACCCAGGTGCCAGGCCGGCCCGCAGCTAGCTACGCGCGCGCGCAGTCAAAATACATTTCCGTAAAATAGGTAGAAAAGCCTTTATGTATTCATTACCTCAAAATTTCAAAACGTAACAATAAATCTAAGTCTTTAAGAATAATACTATAAAGCTGATCTATATTTTTGTTATGTTTATATACTTCCAAAAAGTACCCCCTTTTGCATTTGGGGTTTTATCGGAGTTATTCGATGAACAGTTACAGATACCACGCAAGAGCTTTTTGACATAGCACACGGCCTTGAAACTTGTATCGTAAGCTTTGGACAACGATACCAACAATCTAAGTGCTTTATATTTATTTTATTGAATATTTAAATAAAAATAAAGTAGAACATTCTTAATGATTATCATCACCATCGATCGTTATGTGTGAATCTAAAAAAATAAGATTTAGTACATAAACCTAAAACTTAGAGCTAGTTTTCGCCGGCTATAATTCTCAGATCTTTGGATACGCTCAGTATGAAGATCATTCAACATATAAACTATTATTTTACGAGCAATAATTATAATAAACATATTACAATTAAAATATAAATTTTAAAAAGTACACAACCGCAAAAATGTGATTATACTTCCTTTATTTATCCTTTTGGTTTACGTATTTTGTGCATATGTTAATCGAAAAAAGTCAATAGTACTGCTTTAATCAAACTCAATACAGAGGTAAAGCTTTTAGCTTAGCTAAATGAAATATTTAGGAGCGTTGTGTACCAATGTCTTACAACTTTAATATTATGACTCAGACAAAGTAACGGAGAGGGACACCTCGTTCACCTCAACCCAGGGCGGATCCTTGTGGCTACCACCCCCCCAGAAGGAACGGATGGAGTGAAGGAGTCGCACGTAGACAGCCACAGAGGCGCGTAAAAGTCCCTAATGTTTCCAAGCTTGAAAAGAAATTAACTACTATGGTTCTTGGCCTCCCTATTCTATATTGGACGTGAAAGACCGGAAATTTTGCTCAGATGCCTCTTTATCAGGCTTGAGGTTCTTTTACGTGCCGTAAATCTACGACACGGAGCCACCGGCTTTACTTCCCTTCCGAAGTAAGCTACGCTAAGGATTTTTACGCCCAAAAATTCCATCGCCGGGTTTGAACCCGCGACTTCGGGAATTGGAGGCTAGCATGGTAACCACTACACCACAGAGGACAACTCTAAGCTTGAAGACGCAATTACACTGTTGAGGTGTTCAGTGAAGCCTGGCGAAGTCGGGGAGAACTCGACCCATCTTAGGCGGCTCAAAGAAGGCTACCATCCGGCATTAGAACATCCCAGAGAGCAAGCACCTGCACCATCTGGCCGACACCGACTGACACTCACAGTCTTGCAGCCCACCTGCAGCATGAAAGGGAATGAGGGGATAGGAAATTCGCGGTAGAAGGGGAACCACCCCAGCATTCGCCTACCAACCTAGGGAATCGAACCCGGGACATCCAGAATGCGAGCCTCACACGTTACCGCGGTGGCATCTCGCTCAGTAAGCCTACTATTAACACAGAAATTATCGTCGAATATAACATTTATTTTATTGCATTTTTTATAAAAATGAGAAATAAAAATACACCGTTGACTATTTTCATTGAGGATGTACGTAAACACCTGAATGCTTATTTCCTGGTGTGGTGTTAAAAAAGTACCATTTTTATTATGTTTCTACATTAAATGCAAATACATGTGTAAGCACAAGGATATTTTTCGTGCTCTCAGCCAAAACCGTTTGGTTGCTTCTATTAAGAATGAAAAATTCGGAGCAAATACACAAACGCTGGTGACAATTAAAAACTGCTAGCAAAAGTTAAGGTCATAATCCTAATGCAGTAACTGACCCAATGCACTCGCGAACCTTTCAGAATTCAGCACGCGTTATACTATATGACACCCGTTACCTTAGACACTTCAGTCACTTGCAGGGGAAAAGGCACTATTTGTGAACGTCTCTGGTTTTAAAACCCTTTTCTAATTGTCCGTGACAGATCGCTCTGTATTTTAAAGCATGACATGTAAAATGTAAAAGTTCCACTAGCCAGTCTTATAAATATGCTTCATTTCTCGGTATATGGTATCGACTTCATTAAAACTAGAAGTTGTAGGAATCCACATTGTATATTTGAAACAGCTTCTTCAAAAACCGAAAGAACAAGAAGTGTGCTATAAGAAGCAAAGAAAAATAATCCTTTAAAAAGAACGAAAATCTTTAGGGTGTATCTTTATGTTTATGTACAGTCTAACTTTGTTAAAATGCAGTTCTACAGTGATTAAAAATTGTTCTCGTATTTCATTGTATGTGGCCTTAAGTATCACACATGCTTTCCAAAAGAAATAGTGTAATCTGTAATGTTTTTATGAGGGTTTGCATATCCTAAAAAGCTTCATGTATGCTGAGATACAGAATCAAATGATGAAATTTATACTCAAACAGTATATTTATACAATACACAAACAAAACAATATACCAAATGAAATGAGAGCAATAGCTACTGAAAATGAAAGATACCCAGAAAAGAATGGCTCCAAATATACACAAATAGATCCCCCATCAATAAAAAAATGCCGGTGCAGGAGTATACTGTAAACACTTTGTACAGTATCTAACATTAGATGAATTAACATGGAGAATTAACAGCTATAAAAGCAGCATTACAGAACATTTTATATAGACCACACATAAAACAAAAAATAGTCATCTTATCAGACTCAAAATCAGCCATAGATGGAATAGTAAATTACAATAATAAAACAACAAGAAACATTAAAGAAATAAGAAGCCTAATTAAAGCAGTTGAAACTAGAAATCATGTCACTCTACAATGGATCCCAGCTCATGTCGGACTTTTGGGCAAAGAACATGCGGATCAATTAGCAAAGAAAGGTGCAATACAACAAATAAAACCTGCAGGGCAAATAGAAATAAATAAACAATTAAATAACATTTCAAAAGACAGCAGAGACTTGATGAAGCAGATAAACTAAAAGTTAAATATTATAAGAATATTAAAGATAGGGTTGATATACAAAAAATGCCAAGGAAGACTGTAGTGGCCTTATTTAGGATGGCAACTGGCCACGATCGCCTCGCAGAACACCTCTACAAGATACGATGCCTACCTACACCCAAGTGCACTCTCTGTGAAGATGATGTCATCCTGAACACACAGCATCTCGCCAAATACACAGGCCTTAAAAGTGATATCTTACAGACCTTATATTGGGAAGCCAGAGGGAAAATGATGCAGATAAATTAATCCCAGTGCCATGGTGAAAAACAACAACAATTTATACTCAAATGAGCCCGAAGGTCATTTAGCAGAGAGAGCTTCCAAATTTACCATTTTTGCGGTAAGGCAAAACACCGGAAAGAAACGTTTCCTAGGGGACTCGTCCCCTTTAGATGCAATGTCTAATAAGAGTACGCACACATTTTAAAATCTTCACTTAAACATCCTGATCCACCCCTCTCTCTTGTACCATGTGGTTCTTTAAAGAGATGAATTCTACGATTTCCTATAAAAAGATTTCCAGTAAATTAAAAAGGTAACAAAGATGTGATGCAACATAAATCATTCACTAAATAAAATAAATTGACAAGTTTCCTTTATCATAAAGGAATATACAGCTGGAAATTATACATTAAAGATTTTATCTGAATATTTTGCATGTTGAGCATCCTCACATTCAAAAAATAGGGTTACTCAAAATTGCCTTTAAAGATTACGTAGTGATATTTCCTAATATATATATATATATATATATATCAGTAGGTTGCTACGGCATCATATTTACAGGTTTAAATTGATTTAACACCTAATTAATTATATTTTAAAACGAAAAGTTTGTAATTTTTATAACTCAAAAAGTATTTCTAAGTATCCTTTAATTGTTAGTATCTGTAAAATGGGTTACAGGTTACCATGCACGACAAATATATGATTTCGGTTGTTTCACAAATAATTCAAATATATTGTATTTAGAACTAAATACACATACTTTGACCTTAAAGGACACTCATCTTTTAGCTTAAGCATTTTAAGAAATTCAAAAAGCCTCGTAGTCCGAAGCATATTTAAATTTTACACCCTTATTCCGCTTCCTTGCGGCGAAAGTTTTAAATTACAAACAAATTACAAAATATACCAAAACGAAAGCAATTCTTGCCGCCTTTCATGTGATTCGTTAATCTGTCTTCTTGAACTACCACAGTTGTTTTTCGGCAAAGTCTACATAGATTAAATGTTATTGTTATACGAGATGTCACGGCATTTCGCCTAAATTATATCTGAGCTTATTCATTGGCTGTTTCCGAAATGCAGTGATATAAATTGGTAGAGTTGTGTGTGAAGCTAATTTCCGGGGCATTCCGGGGTAAATAAAAGCAAATGTTACGTGGTGCGAGTTGTGTTCAATTGTATAATCATTAATTCATTTCCTTTTCGTTCCAATTATTTTCTGTGGCAACTATCAGGCAGTAAATATTAAAAACGCATGAAATTAATAATTATAGTACCAATTTTACCGCATCGGTTAGTTTATAATCACACATTTATTGTAATTAAGAGATCGACTGCCCATCATACTGTCAAAGTAAATGGTCACTCATTGCGAAATTATTTCTTAACTACAAGCATATTTATAGTATGCTGCATTTACTTATTGTGCAGTAAATTAGGCGGGGATTTGAACGCTCCGATATGTTCAGCCTCTTCTCCTCGTGTGCGGAAAACTTTGTTGGAACAAGCTAATATAAAGGCAAATGGGGAGTGAGCCGATTACATCAGGAATAGTCAAGAGCAAAGGTAGTGACTGCCTCCGCTGATTCCCCTCAGAACGCAGTCTCATTGACTTCCATTTGTATACTAGGTGTAACCAGGTAATAGCTTCACCTAGTATAATAGGCGTAAACCGCGAGTCTTTGCCCTAGTATCTTCTCGGGAGCGCGACAGTGTGTCTTCTCGGAGACGTCTAACCCCTACTCCATTTGTAGAAATACAACAGGCCTCAGCCTGTAGATAGTTTGCTTGTTACGTTTAGCTTCGTGTATATGAACCTCGAAGCATTTCAAATTCAATCGCAGAAGAGCAGGAAAATGAATGCATTTGATTGGGATTACTTTGGATTATTAATGGAGCACCCAATCAATCTTCTTTCTAACTCTCAGTCAAAGGATGGAAGTGATAATAGAAGCGTCGGAATAGGTGACGCACAAAACTAGAATAAATCTTAACACTGAATTATCTGAACGCAAAAAGAGAAGTACTAGAAGTATTGTAATTGTGTGTCTCCTAGACAAAATTGTGCAACGAAAATTAATTTAATTCCAATTGCAAGGATCTGTTACTTATCTTTCAAATCGATAGCTTGAACGCAAATGTAAAGAAAATAAGGAAATAAATAAGAACAGCCTACTGGTATAGAAATAGTACCCCACGAGCACAACAGAAGTAAATAAAATAATAAAATCCCTCAACAGCAAGAATTCATCGGGTTATGACGAAATAACTACTAAGATATTAAAACTATACGTCGATAAAATTAGCAAACCTTTAAGTCATATATGTAACTTATCCTTTGTAACAGGGACTTTTCCTGACAGGCTAAAATATTCTATAGTTAAACCACTATACAAGAAAGGGCAAAAGTCACAACTGTCGAACTATAAATCAGTATCATTACTAACTGCTTTCTCCAAAGTATTTGAAAAACTTATGTTAAAACGAATATGTCACCACCTAATTAAAAATAATATTTTAGCAAAGGAACAGTTTGGATTTAGGTAAAACATGTCAACCAATGATGCCACTTTGAACTTAACGAATGGAATTTAGAAATCACTTGATAATAAATGTAACACACTAGGAATATTCTGTGATCTATCAAAAGCATTTGACTGTGTAAATAATAACATACTCTTATCAAAATTACCATATTATGGCATTAAGAATAAAACATATCAATGGATTGCATCTTACCTATCAAACAGACATCAAAAGGCCATAATAAATTCTGCAGATAATTCCAAAATATAATCCAAATGGTCAGAAATAAGGGATGGTGTTCACAAGGTTCGATTTTGGGTCCATGATTGTTTCTAATATGTGAACGACCTCCCCAGAGTAATAAATGAACATGCTCACCCAGTTCTCTTTGCAGATGATACAATTATTATAATTAAAGAAAACAACATCAGTCGCATCTCAGAGTTATCCAACAGTATTTTCAGTGTGCTCAATAATTGGTTCGATAGTAAAAAAATCATATAAACTTTGAAAAAACTAAGTATATCAATTTTTGCACAAAAAATAAAAGCATTGATGACATAAGAATTGAACATGAAGGCAATGAAATTACTGAAACCTGTAGCATAAAATTTCTTGGTCCTATTATAGATCATAATATGAATTGGAAAGACCATATTGACTACATCCTACCGAAACTAAGCTCTGCGTGGTTTCAATTAGATCATTAATTCATTTTACAAATAAAAGCACACTAAAACAGTATATTATACTTATTTTCATTCAATTATGACTTATGGAATAACATTTTGGGGAAATTCAGTAGACGCAAAAAAAGAATATTTCTTTTGCAAAAATAGGTAATAAGAATAATGGCAGGTGTAAAGCAATCAACTCATTGTAAACCACTATTCAAAACATTTGGAATTCTACCATTAGCCTGTGAGTATAATTTTAGCTGTACTTTTAACCGTGGTCGACCACCCAGAAGTGTTCATAAAAAATTCAGACATACACAGCAAACAAACCAGAAATGGGCAGGACTTACACTGGCCAAGCAATAAGCTACAAGTATTCCAAAAAGGGGCTTACTACAATGGTATAGTATTATTTAATTCACTTCCATCATATATTAAGGAACTGAAAACTAATAAACATAAATTGAAGTTAGCATTGAAAAGATATCTCATCACTCACACCTTCTATACAGAGGAGGATTTCTTTCAATCAAAAAAATAACTGACTATAATATATTACTGAATTTTATAAACAGATTAAGTATAAATAATATTGTTTTAAAAATTTTAGCTCTAACGTACTCTATATAATAACTACAATTTATTTACATACAAGTACACAATGTAATTATGTATTTATGACGTAATCTACATCCTAGAGTAGACTTGCTTCCTTTAAACTGGTCTAGCTCACTCTAGGGTCTACAGATTGAGAGGTTATGTTATGTTAGTGATTCTTAAATATACCGTCTTTCTTTTTAAGATAAAATTATTGATTTTCATTAATTTATAAAGATATAACAGTGGGTCTTTTAAAATTTTAACGGTTGTTTTTTCCTTTTCTTGTGTTTAATAACCACCAATGCTAAACTGCATTACCCGATGACGAAAGGATGAATGAAATAAATGCCCTAAATGAACTATGTTTCTAAAGCTACCCATTATTCCTCCTAACGACTGGGGCAAAAGTGAATTGCTCAGCAAAGGCAGTTTGAGACCAACTGGGATTTGAACGCGTTCACATAGCGTGAGAGACAGGATCCTTATGAACAGATTATTAAAATAAAACTTGTTTTATATTCCATGCTTTATTATTATTGCTGTTACTATTATATCAGAGAACAAATAATTTTGAATTAGGGTAAAAACTAAAACTAAATAATTTTGATTTAAGGGCATCATGTCCTGTAACATCCATTTTAATATTCCTTTCAGCATCCTGATTGTTCTACTGAGGAGACTCAGTAATTTTCTAGTATAAACAATCCTCACTCGATGTCTGTGCATGCCTAGCTGGAGTAGTTACTCTGCGACGGAGTAGCTACTCTGCCTTTTTGCACTTGAATCTGTGACGTCATTGAGGGTGCAAAAGTAGCGCATGCGTTACGAGAAGGTACTTCAAAAATGCTAAAGGAAGCTTACTATGTATATCAGCCATACGTCATACAAGTTGCCTGGGAAAGGAAGGTATTTCCGCCACTCCTTCATCCAGCTGCTCAGCTAAAGCAAAGAACTTCCTAATGGAAAATTGGCTTCTTTAAAGGTGCTACTAAATACGTATCAAGGCTTAGTGCGTTGAATATTGAGCGAGATAGCTCAGCGGCAACGTGTGGTGGGCTCGCATTCGGGAGAACCTGGTATCGATACCCACTGGCGGGCCACTTTGTCACTCTAACTTTGGGTTTTATTGAGGTTTTCTCTGGTTCGTAGGCAAATGCTAGGGTGGATTATATAATGCCAAGAATTTCCCGGTCTTCTATTTCCTTATATTTTAAGGACTAATGATCAGGCGAGTGGACGGCGGGCGAGGTGTATAGAGGTGGAGTTTGCTTTGCGGAACTATCTGCCCTGGCATTGTGCGTGCGACAGGCCCTCAGAGATACCTCTCTCTGTGGGACTGAAATTGAGTTTTATTTATGGATGCTCTTTAACTGTTGTGGTCCTTAGCGTCCCATTCTATATTGGGCGTGAAACACCGGTAATTTTACTCAGAGGCCTCTTTATCAAGCTTGAGGTTCTTTTATGTGCCGTAAATCTACAGCACGGGACTACCGGCTTTACTTCCCTTCCGAAGGATGCCATGCTAAGGATTTTTACGCCCGAAAAAATCCATCGCCCTCCGCCGGGTTTGAACCCGCGACCTCGAGAACTAGAGGCTGGCGTGGTAACCACTACACCACAGAGGACGACAAAGAAGATAGGTTTGGCTATTCTTACGTGAAAATATAGAATGCAGGGTATACAAAGGAGGAACACTTCACATTCTGCGACCTACGTGAAATCTATCACACCCGAGGAGGAAGGGATGAAGTGAGGCTACAGGCCGCATACAGAGGGTTACAGAGACGTGCGGAAGTCCCTAAAAGTTTCTGGCTCGAAGACCCGTCCCATACTGGAACTTCTCAGAGAGTGCGATGAGTGACCCGTCGAACCAGACAGCACTCTAGTGTCCACGGGGAATAATCTTTCCTTGGAGCAAGCATCCGCGCCATCTATCCGGTACCGCCACACGCCACGAAAACTAGAATCACACCTGAAACCTGAGAAGGAAACGAAATGAAGAGGTAATGAGGGAAAGGAAATGTTGGTAGATGATAAACCACACTAGCATTCGCTTACCGACCAGGCAAAACCACGAAAAACCCAAGGTCAGAGTGGGTAGTCGATGGAAATCGAGCCCGAGACCTCTCGAATACAAACCTCACAGGTTACTGAGGAGCCAACTCCTTGGTTACGTGAAAAGATACAACACAAACACACACAAAACCTTAGGCTAGCATGGTAACCACTACACCACGGAGGACGATTCTCTATGGGAGAGGTAGGCCTGGAGACATTATGGGCCCCACCTGAGTCCGAACTTGCCGCCCCGGATATGGTCGTCTATGTGTCCTTCGTCCTGTGCCCATAGTTTTGAGGAATCCTATCCACATACTTTCTTCTCAAACTCTTGTGCTGGAATCTAACTTTTAATTAACGAAGCTGAATGGATAACCTCAGCAATGCAGAATGCGAAACTGAATTGTAGTGTAGTGAAACTTGCTGGTGTTGGAGCTACTTGATAGCATGAGCTGTCCCGTAAAGCTTGATGACACCAGATTGATTTCCACGAGTGGAGCACTGGGACCCGGTCGCTAACACCGACATACCACCAAGCTTAACGGACGGATTTCATGTGATCTACACTAGCGCGTCAGTATTTGTAACGGCCCTTGGTAAATCATGTAATGTGGACTTTGTAAATTACCACTGTGCTAGGCAAACAACTTTGTTTCCGAGCCACGTAACATAAGTGAAAGCTACATTTATCCCCGACAGGAACCACTCTAATCTTTGCTTCGTTTCTGGTTGATTCCCTAAGTAACAGACGTTAAGAAACGGGTAGAAAAATTAGAATAAAGTTTCCGTTTAACCAGAAAATAAAATAATGGGAGGGCATTAAGTAAAATATTTACCTTCACCACACTTGCGTATCCAAGGCATAACAAACACAGGTTCCTTGGTACTCTGAATTAAATGGAAAAATTTTCGGGCTCAGAAATTGGTCTGTATGACTGTGAATATATAAAAAAGGTGTATTGGAGGGATATAAATTATTATATTTAAGTCTAGTCAGTTTTAATATAACGCGGCTAATATATCTAGAAGGTTCCCCACTTCATATCACCTTTTCAGGAGAAAATTTACGTTATTGTTATGTTCTCTGTAACTCAGCTTTGAAATCATTTAAACCTCAATTAGTTTTACATACATACGAAGAAACTGTCATAAATTTGGGTTACAAAAACATGTTTTTTCATTCAGATATGTAATCTAGATAAAAAGTTTGTAATTGTTTTTATCCAAATACCGATTTGAATTTAAACTGTGGAGTTTAAATCCCCAATCTGTAAATGTTATGTTTCCATTAAAAGGCAGCATCATATCAAGTAGTTTAGTGTTTCTTAGTCCACAAATTGTATTACGTATCATTATCTAGTTTAACCCATTTCTGGAGAATATTTATCATTAGGAAGAAGATAAAAATACATGGATGATATGTAGAACTGTTATGAAGATGTATTAGAAGCTGTATTTAGTAGAGAAAGTTTTATAATATATATTACTGTTATAAAAAGAGAAAGTTTGTATGTGTGTGTGTGTGTGTGAGAGAGAGAGAGAGAGAGAGAGAGAGAGAGAGAGAGAGAGACCTTTCAAAAACCTTAAATGCTTTTAATAGTTCTTTTGCCATTGAAAAGCTATGTTCTTCCGAGCGGACATGGCTATAAAATATTTCCAAAAATTTTAAACTGGGGGGGTTTACGTGGGTTTTCATATCCATGTCATCCAACTTCATTCAGGTTTAATCCAATATATCAGATTGTTTGGCACTTTTTACGAACAATGAAGACTTTTTAATGACTCAGCCCAAAGATGTAAATGGGGAGTATTAATATTTTTTAAAATAAAGTTTCTGGATGTAGGGGTATTCATATCACGATATTTCCATCCAATTTCGCTGAAATTTATCAAGGAGTATTTTTGACATGATCATGGCCAAATTTGGTAAACTTGATGTCTCAGAATCCATCAAATGTTATAAGGTATTTCATAACTTTCAAAAAATTCCTTATCTTCAATCTCTATGTTCCACCCCTAGCATACAAATTACACTATGGATTATCCAGAACAAAAATGTAGTTATGCTACAGAACCCAACGAAAATTTCTTCTACCTTATAACTCGCACCATATTTTCAGTCCTATATGTAGAAATCTACATTCTTCAGCGCATCTCTACAAAATACTATACTAAAGGACTTGGGAAGAGGCATTGGATGGGACTGGATTGAATTGTGAAGCGTAGGGAACTCGGCACCGATCTAGTGAATCCGGATATTGTAACTACGCCCCCACGAGGAAGGGATGAGGTGAACGGAGACACCGGGCGACCGGAACTAGTAGTGACGACACAGCAATGACAGAGTCCCTACACTTTCCAGATATAAACGCCCCGGCAGAGGGACCGGCAGACCAGGCACACCTCCCCAACGCAATGTTTACTCCGGCAAACAGCCGAAGGCCGAGGGGCGAAGATAAGCAGAATCTTATACCGAAAGGAATGATGGGTGAGCTAAAACTTGAGGGTGGAATAAAAAACCATATGATAACATAATAATATGAAGATGCTGAGGAAAAGAGGGAAGCATAGTAACGGATGAGTTTGCCTTTAGGCCAATAACTGTGATTCTATTTATAGATTCTGATTTAAAACTAAACCACACTTGTATGAGATGCAAAATAAAGATTCCTGCTTAATAATGGTATTAATTATAATATATAAAGTCAAAGGAGAAACAACCAGGAAATAAAATAAGAAATATTGTTAGTTTTATTACGCTCAATTTTGGTTATTTTCTTGAGTCCTATTTCTCCATATTAGCACTATTTCTAGATGAAACGTTGCTCTATTGTAAACTAGTTACACATTTGGAAGCATCACGCTACTGAATTCTCAGACAGCTGCGATTTGCACCAGACTGTTTACGTTTCCAGTCGAATGACTTTACCCTAATATCGATTTCATTAACTGTATACCAAGATATTGAGCAAATCTGTTACACAAGGTTTGCTATTGGATCTGACCAATACGTCAGTTACACGCATTTCATAGATGATCTACTTCCCACAGAATGTTCAATTACGCCCAAGATTGTTCTGCCTAGTTGCGTGTGATAGGTTTAGAATCTGGTGGGCTGTTACAGAATGGGAAAACAAGAACACATGTGGGATTCGAAGTGTTGGAATTTGTGACTGGAGGTGCGTCAAAATTGAGTTTTATTTATGGACGCTCTTTAACTGCTGTGGTCCTTAGCGTCCCATTCTATATTGGGCGTGAAAGACTGGTAATTTCGCTCAGAGGTCTGTTTATCAGGCTTGAGGTTCTTTTACGTGCCGTAAATCTACGGGACCACGGCTTTACTTCCCTTCCAAAGGAAGTCATGCTAAGGATTATTCCGCCCGAAAAAAATCTATCGCCCTCCACCGGGTTTGAACCCACGGCCTCGGGAACTAGATACAATATTTCCAAAACTAAGAGTTGTAGAAAGAAATGTCTTGAATAAAAGTTGCTTGATATTATGGGGAAAAGTAAATGCCATTAGTCGTGTTCTGCTTGGAGGACGTTATGATAGTAATTTTAGGGTAAATTTAATTTTTTAAATGGGAATCTACGATTAGGGTCACAACGTCCCTCCAAATAAAACACGACTAATGACATTTACTTTCCCCCATAATATCAAGCAGCTTTTATTAATTACATTTCTTTCTACAACGCTTAGATTTGGAGATATTTTACAGTCTCAACTTAAATAGTCCACGTTGTATACACGAATAGATGTAAAAAAAATATCTGATGCGATACATTCACAATACTTTCTCTACCGTCTATCTTTATTAGTGGTTATACAAACTATTCTTACTAAAGCTTATTATTCTATCTACTTCATTTTAATCCAAATAAACCTCTGTTGCAGAAATAGCTACATTGCACATTTCGTTATAGCTACAAAGAGAACAGCTATAGTCAAATGTTTAAGAACCGGACGCTATGCTAGCCTTATAATTCCATACCGTTTCCATGCAATCGCGAGAAACTACAGGACTTTAAGAGAATGACCAAGTAATGAACAATTTGAACCATTAATAACGGATATCTCAGAAATGGCTTATGCCACAAAAAAACTTGTTTTAAATAAATTGTATGTTATAAAGAGATCTACATTTTTTGTGTGAAGTACGTTTTCGTCTATGGCTTAACGTTTACCAGTTATACAAGATCATACCAAATTCCTTCCGAATGAAGGGGATTTCACAGAAAATTAAAGATATACATACGTTTTATTTGTCATTAGTGTATCTTTGATATATGGTATTTTAATCAAAAACGTTAGGATTTTATTGTAATTATTGTATTTATTGTGCTAAGAGTTTTACAATTTGATTGTCTACTGCACTTTGACCCTCGTCACTCATTCAGTAGACAATCACTACAGTTTATTTACATTTTACAATTTCCCGTCAACGCATTCTGTAGACAATCACTACAGATTATTTACGTTTTACAATTTGTCGTTAATAAATTGTCTTGTTTTTTCATGTCCCATTTCCACTTGTTTTTCACTTGTGACTATTGATTACTTAACCATCACACATTCGCTATAGCTTTCCATTCAAAGTAAGATACGCTACCTCTTACTTTTCGCTATCCACTGTCCAAAGCCATTTATTTTTTACTTTACATAAAAACTGTCCAATGCTTCTAGCGTCCTTGCACATCATTTCGATCATAAGCGTCTTTCTATCCCCCTTCAACCACTAATTATTAAAAAATTCTTTTCTCCAATTTTCTGTTCCTTCGCACTTAAATACTATGTGTTCAATGTCTTCATTACCACCACACATCGGACATTGGTTCTGAGGAATACCCTGTCTTAACCCTCTTAGCCTCCATGCTCCGGTTCTTACCCATGAAATAGATTCTCTCTATTCTTTGTTTACTGTGTCTATATATTTTTCCCTACCCCATGTATTTTTCATTGGCCT
The DNA here is from genome assembly GCA_030765065.1 of Deroplatys truncata. Classification (NCBI taxonomy): domain Eukaryota; kingdom Metazoa; phylum Arthropoda; class Insecta; order Mantodea; family Mantidae; genus Deroplatys; species Deroplatys truncata. The sequence goes on from CM060990.1 coordinate 42,817,088, forward strand.
ATAATAAACTAATGAGCTCTTCGGTAATCCCACTAAACATGATTTGTATTTCTATATCTTCCAGTCTTTTCCTCGCCTTTTTCCAAAAACCTTTCACGCTATTTTCACTCCTTCTCCACATGTCTCCTAACCCATTTTTCTCCAAAATGTTCCGTAATTTACTTACCCATCCATCATTCATTAAGCTATTCTCTTGGTATTCAATACATTGTCTTAACACATCACTTTTTCCTAGATTTAAAGTTCTGAACCAAAATTTCAAAGCTCTTTCCATTATCTTCCCCTTAGTTGGCACCCTGTCCATCTCTAATTGTGCTACCTGTCTTACAATTGACTTCGGTAGCCGTAGTATTTCTCTACAAAACATCCTGTGCACCACATCTATACTTTCCCATCCTCTATCTAATGCCCATATTTCTATACCATACATCATTTTTGCCTCCACAACCATCTCATTAATTTTTTCCAGCCATTTAACATTTATATTAGGTACTCTATATTTGCAGCTTCTAATTGCTGCCAACGCCCCTTTACCTTTTGCCAATGCAAACTTCTTTTGTTTCTCCCATTTATTGCTTCCATCTATTTTTACTCCTAAATAGATACAGTCACGCACCACCCTGTAATCTTTATTCTCTCCCTTCCACTTTTCATATTTGCTTAATTTTCCCCCTTTTTTGAATACCACAATCTCAGTTTTTAGAAATTCAGTTGGAGGTAGGAGGATTTATGTTTTGAAAATATTTGTGTTGATCCTTGGAAGATACTGAACTTAAATGCCAGTTTGGTTTAAAATTTAAAATTTTCCAACTCAAAAAATTTTAAATGTTACATAACATCACTATAAATAATACTTCTGGTTTATCATAAAATGCCAGTTTGGTATTTATCCGACTTTTCGTTCTTGAGATATACTATTCATAGACACACATGCACGTACGCACCTTTCTCTAACAATGCTGTTTTGGATTCAGGAGGCCTCAAAACATGTATCAAATGTATCTCCTGTATCACGTATCTCGGTATCGACTTTGGGTGGAATGCAATATCTTGTCTGCCTATTATGTACGTAATGAATAAAGTAAAAGTTTGTGTAACTCCTTTAATACTCGCCCTATCGAAATTTTGCAGGTAATGAAACCTCTCAGAAACAAATGCTTACAAAGTTTTGTTTGTAAGCTACTTAAAGCTGAATAATAAGTGAGATATTCGGATATTTTTATTCCGTGCAGCTCGCTTTGGTTGAAAGTAGGAAAGATACCATAGGTCCCATTTTCTGAGTGGGAACTAAGGTATGTTATTTACCAATTTTCATAAAAATTGGTTTGAAAAAATTAAATTGAACGTCCCATTCTATATTGGGCGTGAAATACCAGTAATTTTGCTCAGATGCCTCTTTATCAGGCTTGAGGTTCTTTTACGTGCCGTAAATCTACGGGTCACCGGCTTTACTTCCGTTCCAAAGGAAGCCACACTAAGGAATTTTATGCCCGAAAAAAATACATCGCCCTCCGCCGGGTTAGAACCCGCGACCTCGAGAAACACTACACCGCGGAGGACGACAAAAAAGATAGGTTTGGCTATTCCAACGTGAAAATATAGAATACAGGATATACAAAGGAGGGACACCTCACACACTGCGACCTACGTGAGAACTATTACACCCGAGGAGGAAGGGATGAAGTGAAGCTACAGGCCGCAGACAGAGGGCTACAGAGACTCTGAAGTCCCTAACAGTTCCTAGCTCGAAGACCCTCATACTGGAACTTCTCAGAGAGTGCGATGAGTGATCCGTCGAACCAGGCAGCACTCAAGTGTCCACGGGGAATAATCTTTCCTTGGAGCAAGCATCCGCGCCATCTGTCCAGCACCGCCACACACCATGAAAACTAGAAGCACACCTGAAACATGAGAAGGAAACGGAACGAGAAATAAATGAAGGAAAAGAAGTTTTGCTAGATGAGAAACCACACCAGCATTCGCCTACCGACCAGGCAAAACCACAAAAATCTGAGGTCAGAGTGGGCGGTCGAGGGAAATCGAACCCGAGACCTCCCAAATAAAAACCTCATAGGTTACTGAGGAGCAAACCTGCTTGGTTACGAGAAAATATAAAACACAAACACACAAATCTTTTAAAAATGTTTTTGGTTTCGAAATAGCTTATTATACAGGTTAGTATAAATTTTACAGTTTTATTTACAGTTTTATTGTAATTACAGACGAAGATAAAGACCATAGTAAAATAATGAAAAGGTATTTTAAAGCATTAGAATCTTGAGTATTTTAGGACACACATCCCTAATGTCGATTTCTCCAGCTATGCATAAGATTTCAAGCTCTTTGCCTGTCCTTATTACTCATTCTCTGCATTCCCCTTGAGTATTGAAGTGCCTATTCTTGCCATACTGTTTAGAATTTTAAGATGTTATCTGACACTCTGTGGCACATCACGTACTAAGTTATTGTCCTTAGAATTAACAACATAGACTGGCTTACATTAGAGCCACTAACCTTTTTACAGTGACGAGCGAAAATATTGATGTTGTGCTCCAGAATACGTAAATCTCTTATATTTTTACTTGAAGATTCCTAAGCAGTTGCAGTTAATTATAATTGCAGGCACGGATTAAGAGGGAAATAGGGAAGGGAGTAAAGAATGAGATTGGGGTACAGGGAAGGGCAGAGCTTTCATTGCCTCGACTGCCTAATCCCCCAGAAGAAAGGAGGATTACTAACGCTTTATAATATTGAGAATCTGCAAATTGGGTTTCTTTAATCTGATGAAAATGACGTCTAACTTCTGTTTAGCTTTAAAAATGGAGACTAAGAAAGCCAATTTAGTGCTTAAAACAACCAGAAGTACGCTTTCTTTAAATTTTAACACCAAGTTAAAAATGCATATCCATCTCGACGGTCCTGTGAATTATACTTCGTATATTGTAGCGTATGAAATCCATCTTATTTTGTATAATTGAACCTCATGTTGACGTTGCAAATGGGAAACGATATTACAAAAGATGCTGTCTTTACGAAATCATATCAAACTAGCACAAATAGAGGGATAATGTACTATATTTGAGTAGGAGCCGCATTTACTATACACATGACACACACACACACACACACACATCTACAGGAATCTGTTTATTACTTTCATAACATTATTAAACATAAGGAACACTAAAATTAAAATTAAATTGAGTTTCATTTATGGACGCTCTTTAACTACTATGGTCCTTAGCGTCCCATTCTATATTGGGTGTGAAAGACCGGTAATTTTGCTAAGAGGCCTCTTTATCAGGCTTGAGGTTCCTTTACGTGCCGTAAATCTACGACACGGGACTACCGGCTTTACTTCCCTTCCGAAGCAAGCCATGCTAAAGGTTTTTACGCCCGAAAAATCCATCACCCTACGCCGGGTTTGAACCCGCGATCTCGGGAACTAGACTCTAGCATGGTAACCACTACACCACGGAGGACGACATGTTTGCATATTTAATTATACAGGGCATTAAAGAAAAAGTATTCCATATTTTGAGATGTAGTATGGACCAAAACAAGAAAAAAAAGTCCAGTAAAAACTATCTTCTGAATTCACCGGTGTTTCGACTATAAGTATAAACAGTGTTTGTGCAGAAAAATCTGAAACGAGAAAAGTGGTTACACCCGGAGAAATAGAAAGCATATGGAATACGCGATGCAGGAATGTAGTGATTTTGAGAAGAATGCAATTCGCGTAACAGTGCACAATTTCTTTTTGAAAATGAGCCGCCAACAGTTAATAAAGTGGCGCTTCCAGAGAGCGAATAAATTAAGTTATCGCATACCTGTTACTTTATTTTCGCGCATTTATTTTATAATTAACTATTATTATACGTGCACACGTTTATTTTGTTGCAACTATCAATCTTATCATATTTAACCCTTAACAGAATATGCTAGTCACTGTTTCAGTTGTCGAAATAAGGACTCTCTTCTTTTTTGCACTACGTGCCGATTGTACTGGCCACATGGTCTGAAAGTGTGACAGCATTTCTAGTGCGAATGGCGGAAGGATACATTATAGTGGTGCACTGGCCACCTGGGGTTTGTTTTGACGCGGATCAATCTAAGAGTGAATACAGAGTACAATACAGCATTTACTAGCATGTATATGATGCTTTGAAATGTCCTTGCTTCCAAGTTCCAATAGAGGGTAACATCCAGTATATATGTTTGGCCAATTACATTTAATTACGCTAATGAGCTCTTGCGATACATATGTGAAATGTAATTATCCGAGATATCGTTTACAAACATATAATCATTAGCTTCATCGAACGGAGTACAACGTGGTCACTACGATTATTATGTTGATGAATGTGAACTCCTCTAACATGAGTTAAATAAGTGGGAATTATATTAAGTACGTAGATGCAACCTGGCATTTATATTGTTAGTAGTACGTTGCGAACTGGCGCGTGCGTGGCTGAATGTAGGATGCTGTGGAGTGGAGAAAGGAGGGGAGCATCGACTTGGCACTTGGCAATATTCGTAAAGGAACCAAGTATCACGACTTGTGTAAAAGAACCCGAGTCTGTCAACTAACAGTGGAACAAGAGCTGCTATGGTTATTCGTAAAAACTAAAAGATTCTGAACATGATAGCGTATTACTATGGAACTTAGTATGTTTTAGAACTGGAATGGTCGGAACTATTGCTGAAGAATAACCATTATTCCCAACTCTAGTACTGTGTTATTATTTTCTGTGATGTGTCGATGTTTAGTAAATAAATACAATCTTAGAATTCCCAAAGTTTTGCTAATCCTCACCTTAAAACTTATGTTAAATATAGATCTTGGCTATTCAGGAGGTCCCGGGTTCGATTTTCGGCGACCACTCAATGGGTTTTCCGTGGTTTAACCGCGTCGGCAGGCGAATACAGGGTTGTTTCTTCTCTACCACGATTTCCTTTCCATAATTTCTCTTTCACTCCGTTTCCTTCTCATCCTTCATGTGTACTTCCAGGTGTCGTGGCGTATGGCAGTGTCGGGTAGAAGGTTGCAAATGCATGTTCAATGGAAAGAGTGCTCCCCTTGGACACCAGGGGGCTGCGTGTTTGGTGGACGGGTCTGCGAGCTTTGAAATGTTAGGTACTGTGACCTCCTGTGGTTCCTTCACTTCATCCCTTCCTCCTGGAGATGGTAGCCTCAGTAGATCTATGCAAGTCCCATCCGCGCGAGTTGCTCCCTCCGTTGAATACCCTATATCCTGTTGCTCTTGGCTGCAGTTTTGCCTGAGTTTAGCTCTCAGTTTGCCCGACTTGCAGAGTTCTGTGTTATTCTTTGCGTCTAAGAACTTAGAAATTGAAAAGTGATGCCCGCATCGTTAAGTTTCTTCCGTGGACTTTGAGATTGCAGTCAAGCTTGGTTTCCAGTGTACTTCAGCAGAACATTGAGTAACCAGCACATTGTCATGTGAAGTCTCAGTGGATTATCTCCAAATCTAGATTATGGGATTTTTGTCCGTGTTAATCACTCTGACCTCTGCCCCCTTAATATATTTTAGAACACGACTCTGGTAACAGTTTAAAGACAAGACAGAGCCCAGTTAGATCGTAGGTTATTTTAACTATTTTTTTAGACACTGGGCCTACGCGCACACTCTCAAACTTTGCTGAGGTGGAGATCGCCATTTGCGCCTACTGCGCCTTTTAAGGTTACAAATTTATCTTCAGAGAACTGACATGGTTCTTTAAGTCTTCCCACCTGGCAAATACTGATTCTAATGCAGTTATAATTGTCTTTCAATGACACTTATGAATTTCGAAATACATATACAGAGGGAAACATACAATTTCTATTAATGAAAATTCATTGATTTAAGTGCTCTTTTGTGCAAATATTTTATATTATGTGATTTATAAAGGTGCTTTTAACGAAGATTTCGACTTCTGAAACAGTTGAAAATGTTTTCCGGACATTTATAAGAGGTTTAAGCGTTGGGTTTTTGAAGCTTTCTTGCTTCCAGAAAGGTGTATATTACGACACCATAAAAATATTTAATACTCTACGTAATGATCTTAAGAGAAAAGTTGACAATTTCAATGTCTTTAAAACTGCTGTTAAAGAGTACCTATGCTCAAAAGCATATTATTGTGTACAAGATTATCTGAATGACAAATTATCCTGATGATAATACGTATATAGCTCTGGAAGTAGTATTAGTAAATATTAATGACAATTGCCAGTTATATTTGATGCTTGCTCTGGAATTAATGAAGCTATTTAAATGTATGTATATTAAGAACTGACAGTAAATGCTATGCATTACAAATCAAATAGAACAAAATGATGAGACGAACAAAGGTACAAGCCTAGTGAATGTTAAAATAACTGTATAACGGTAAGGAGGTATTCGGCTCTGTTCAAAATTACACTTGATTTGTTTCATTTTGTATATAGTATGTCTTTATTTTATTTTAAATGTTCTGTATACTATGTAATATTTATGTATATATGTAACTTTATTGTACATTTCCTTGATACGCATATAGTATGTGTCTATTTTATTTCAAATGTTCTATATTCTGTGTAATATTGACATGTTCTATGCTCACAAGCCTTTATGGCTGCTAGTGAACTCGCAGAATACAATACAATACAATCCAATCCAATCACTTACTCGTCCATTGAGACTTTCCAGAGCAGAGGTCATCGAGGTCTTACACTGTATAGGTTACAAAGTGAACTCCATCCTTGAAATATCACATAAATAGAAGAGAAGGGAGAAAGAATACATAACAAGTGAGTGCGTGCCACCAATACGATATATAGTGTCCTTATTTTAAGGAGCTTTCCGTTTTACAGTAGCATAATGCCTTTATTTCTATTAAATATTCTTGTATTTTGAAGTAAGGAAAACACTAATATTTTTGTGGTATTTAACTCACTGAAAAAGTAGAAATGTTCCGATTATTCTCCAGGATAAGGCGTGAACAACACTAAGCAGAAATTATAGATGCTAAATATTATAACCTGGCAGTACACTAAGAAAGTTTGTGCTTTTATGTGTCAGACAGGTAATTTATTCATTTTCATTTCCAACGACAGAAAATTTGAAGTGTTGCTAAAATTAATCAGCTGGAAATAAATAATCTACAGGTCACCGTAGACCTGAATTTCATTTATTAAATTGCAGCAACAAATTATCATACTACTATCATAACAATAACAACAATAATAATAATTTTAGATTTATTTGTAACATTACACGATTTTCAAGTCCAAACCTTTCTTTCTCAACATACTCCTAACTTTTTCAGCCATAGTTGGCAGCCAACCAGCTACTGTGCATTAAAACCTACACGTGTCGAAATTTTGAGGCCCTCTCCACTGTAGAAAAGTCCATTGAAAAATTATTATCCCGGACCCTTTTGTAAAAATTACAAATAATCTAAATGAGACATGGAAATTCTTCCACCCTGGGGATATCTATATATTTGTGGCGTGTTTTTAAACTTCATTATAATTCAAATGTCGAAATTTTGCAATATTTTCTTTACTATCAAGCCCAAGGCAGGCACGCGCCCGTCAAACACTTTTCCGGCCTAAAGGCCTAGCCTGGGCCAATACAGACATCTACGGTGAATAGCAGTGAACTCCAAACTCTAATGAATGTAAATAACAGTCCTGCTTAAAAATTCTTACGGGTCATTTGGCTTTTAAAGGTAGGTTCACTGTCTCCCGGACAGCAGAGGCAGACAGCATTATTTGGTTTTAAAGTAAAAGCAGCGATCAGCTAAAGACCGTATACGATGAAATTTATATCCGTAGTTTAATATAACGCTTCGGCATGATGGGGGTGTGCGCCTCCCTTGTGAATGTTTTTTGTGGCTTAGCCTGCTCTGCGTACCCACACCCTCTCCACTGGACGTAAAAAGTGCTTTCAAAGCATTCCCTGTTGAACAGCTTGGCTGCCTAATCTATGACATTGTCCTAAATTTAGAGCTCAAATTGCATCGATCCTTTCGAACTATAGTATGGCCTAAGTTATTATACGAGGAATAATTCCAACAAACGAATGTTTATATGTGTAATTGTGAATACATTGCGTTAAAGTGACGAAGAAAAGCCCCTAAGCTTTACATATTAAGTGTAAAATTAGGATACTTTAATTTATATCACCTAAAATAATATGTTGCAACATTAGCATAAATATTCATGTTTTAAACTATGAGGCAGTATTTTTAATACTTGAATAATTTCAAGTAAATTATATAATATGTAATTTCAATAACAGCTCGCCTTGAAGCAATATGTAATAATTTATAAAAAATGTATAACAGTCATTGCATATGCTTATATTATTGTAAACATGTTTAATAATATCATGTGAATGCATTATGTAATTTAATAATGTAAGAGCTGTGAGAATAATAAGTTTAAAGTTGCTAACAATGAGATAACAATGAAGTAAAAGTTAAAAGTTTATACGGTTGAAATATGTTCAGTTGCCTGCAGACCTTGGTAGTAACCGGATGGAAGATGTGTTCTCTAAAGAAATATTACGTATTCGTGTGAAACGAAAATTAAGTATACGCGTTAACAAAGTGCAAGTGTTAAATTAAAGAATCTCACAGCTCTTGATATCAGTGTAGTGCTATTTAATTTGTGTCAAGGATAAATAAAAAGAAGTGAATTTAAAAGTTAAAATCTGTGTAAGCCTACATTCTTGTCGCACCACGCCCTGATTAAGAGAAACATGTCTCTACAGTAAGACTGACGCAGCCGAGGCAAACATAAACGTAAATAATATCTATAGAAGCAGTTTAATAACAAAGTTAATATAATATGTTTAAGCTTGGAGCGTAACAACAAAAATACATCTTCAAATCAGCTTTTCATACCTAGCAGCATATTACGTAACAAATAATTTTCTTCAAATTGGTTTTACCAAAGCGTGATACATAAATCAACCACAGTAACTCATACGTAAGGAACTAACCTACTTCAAGTTGGCACCCATACGTGGGGCATACCTACTTCAAGTAAGTTGTAGCCATATATGTTTTGTTACGCATAGCACATGGTCCACGCAGATCGTCTTTTATTGAAGTTGCCTGTCATGAAGAAAACTGACACCAACAGCTTGCCTAATCAGAATTGAAAAGCGATCTCCTTATTGACATTCAGTGCTTGAAAACACATATATTTAACCATTGCTTTGTTTTTATTTCCCTGTTCATTCACATTTCTTAAACCTACTAGTCGGCCACAATATGAATGCGTGTGATGGAAAGAGGAACTAAACGGATAGTAAACAAGTGGGCGGCGGATCGGAAGGACAGTCAGGTAAAGAAAACATCCGCAGTTCCGACCTGCATTTACTACCAAGGCTGAGGCCTATAAATGTAGCTCTGTTTTCATTGTGTGATTGTACATTTCCCAATCGCTTTCCCCTCACTCCGCTCTGATCCCTAGCCTTGATTGTCCACAAAACACAGAGGCGCTCTCCACCAAGGTCATTCATATCGTGGCCGACTAGTACATAATATTTCGTATTAGATACACTCAATGCATTATTCCTAATTAAATTCGACACAATTCCCTTCTTGGTGGATGAAGTTATTTTAGATTCTATTAGTATCAGCTTGGACACATGACATTTCTGGCGATACTGTATCAAGGCTTCCTTTTAACCCTTTGGAATTTCTGTTGTGTTCCGTAAGTCCTGGCTTTCATGTAACCCAATAAGATAAAGTTCAAGTAACATATGACGGGCGATTTCCTGGCCAGCAAATATAACGACCGCGGCCTATCCGAGTTTCATGGTACACATGATATTCCCTAACTGCATCACCCACACGGATAGCCGAGATCGTTCAGACATCGACTCGTGAACGGAAGATCTGCGCTTCAAATCCCGCCAGGACCGTCCTCACTCACTCGGGCTTTTTCTACGTTTTCCTCAGCCCGCATAACTGGCAAACACTAGGGAGACACCCTGAAGTTAGGCTTGGAACGTTTCCTGCCCAAATTTCCTTTCGCAATTAATTATAATTTCATTTTATCCACCATCATATTCTCCGCCTGTGGCTCCGTATACAGTAAAAATGGGAGTTAAGCACTACCAAAAAACCTATAACTGCACTAGAACAATGCGATGTTGCAACATTGTGCCCATACCATTTGTTTTTCGCTAGCTGAAGTGGAACGCCCCCAAGCAGGTTCTCTAGATTTAGCTAATTCACAGAAATTGCAAACACCCTGACCAGTAAGCCTAGAAAAATTAAATTGAGTTTCGTTTATGGATACTGTAGTCCTTAGCGTCCCATTCTAGTCCGAGTTTTTCGGGCGTAAAATCCTTAGCATGACTTCCTTCGGAAGGGAAGTAAAGCCGCTGGTCCCATGTCATAGACTTACGGCACATAAAAGAATCTCAGGCCTGATAAAGAGGCCTCTGAGCAAAATTTTGATCTTTCACTCCCAGTATAGAATGGGACGCTAAAAGCCATACCAGTTAAAGAGCGTCCGTAAGTAAAACTCATTTAATGTTTTCGTAAATGACATTTTAAATATTTTGAGTTAAATGACCAGAATTACTCATACAACATCCACTAATCCCAATTCACAATATTTCACAATATTAACCGCGCATACTAAGTACCTGCGGACCGCCGATAAGCACCTTTCGGCCCGGCACCTGGGTTGGGCCTTCGAACGACCGTCCGAGCAGTAGCCAGTGCGGAACAATAGAATAATAGCCAACGTGGCATAATAGTCCATTGTGGGCCGTTTATCTGTTGCGGAACATTCGTTTCGGCATGTTCGAGTAGGTTCTTCTCGAAAGTTCCGCTTTGTATGCGGGACTTATATGAGGGGCTGATCTTGCCAGGGCAGCCAGTCCAGTTAATTAAGAGGTGACTAAGTGAAAATTGGGTATCGAAAGTGGTCAGTGTAGTTCAGTTGTGATTTGTATCTCAGCAGTTCAGTTGTGACTTGTGATTCGACGGATCAGTTGTGTAATGTGTGTGCTACGCCGAGTGTCTAGTGATAAATAGTGTTACGCAGTGAGTGGTGTTTTCATTTGTTACAATACTGATATCGTTTGAGTTTGTTCCATTGTTAAGAAGTTCTAGTTCTAAAGAATAAAACAATACAGCTCAGCATAGTCGTAAAACGGCTTTTCTACCACTAGTAAACAGTATGATGAGGACAGGAGTAGACAGATGTAAGGAAAACTGAGTTCCATATTTCAGAATCCTCCCACACAAGTCGCGGTGTAATTATAAATTCTTAATTTGTAATCTTTTTAGGCCTGTGTTTTCATCCACTTTGTAACTGACTCTCAAAAGCTAATTTATTTTCGCATTTTCACCCCTGGGCGATGTTGCTCGGGCTCCTGTGCTTCATTCCTATTCTTTTGTTATTAATTTTATCGCCACTGTATCTACATTCCTGTGTATAATGGAAGGTAACTTATTACAAGAGATTACTCCAGGTTTATTTCGATAGTTAAACTTTCGTCATCGAAAAAGTGTTTTATTCTGAGTGTAGAAGGGTTTCCCTCCACAGGTTTTATTTCAGTGTGTCATTTATAATTTGAGAAAATGTTCTAGAATTTTAATTCCCTGAAATTAACTTAGGCTGTTGCTTTATTCTGCTTCTTGTTTCTCGGTTTACCCTCCCCTTTGTTAGGGCTTACACCCCCAAGACTTAGAAGCGTGTGCTGGGGAGCACAGACTATGGATCACAGAGAAAAACCATAGTGGGTGATCAGCCCGCAGCCTGGTATGAGAGCGAGGAAGGAGATGATATGCAATGACGGCGAGATGAATGAAAGAAAAGATGGTGATGGAGTAATTGGTGAAATGAATGGCGGGGGAAATCGGAGAACCCACAGTCGTCCTCCGTGGTATAGTGGTTACCATGCTAGCTTCAGTTCCCGAGGTCGCGGGTTCAAACCCGGCGAAAGTTGATGAATTTTTCGGGCGTAAAAATCGTTAGCATGGTTTCCCACGGAAGGGAAGTAAAGCCGGTGGTCCGTGTCGTAGATTTACGGCACGTAAAAGAACCTCAATCCTGATAAAGAGGCCTCTGAGTAAAATTACCGGTCTTTATCATGCCCAATACAGAATGGGACGCTAAGGACCACAGCAGTTAAAGAGCGTCCATAAATAAAACTCAATTTAATTTAACAATCCCACACGCGCTTCCTCAGGATTGAACCCGGGCGAGAGGCGAGTGGTCTAACCACTCTGCCACAGCGTCGCCAAGCTGTTGCTTTACTTACACATATTCCCGACATTTTATGCCGTCCCTTTAATCATTTTGGTGATTTTGTGGTGCATTAATATTTCTTATTACATCACTATCATGCTGAATGTTATTACTATTCTTAGCATTATATTTTACTTTTTGTGTAATATATTTCTACTTAATACTTTTGTGGAACGTCATTTTAATATATTCATTTTTAGGTATGAGTTCCATACTTTCTAATTTAAACCTTGTGTTATTATCATTGCCTGGTGCAGTTGAAAAGAAAGTAATGTTACTTTAATATGTGCATACTGAGAGGACGTTTGTATAACAATAAGGCAATATTTGTGTGTGAATACTTTTCTCAAAAGTTGGTTCTAAAATTGCAAACTTATATTTTCATACTTTCCTCATACCTCCGTAGCACTGTATATTACAATATTTTCACTTGGATCTGTAGCAGAAATTAGGTTTAATTTTCCAACTTGCTCTTGTTACTCGCTAGTCACCTCAATATTACTCAAACAGTAAACATCAACTTTTCTCGTAAGAAACATAAACGCGTACGAAAGTGAAAAGTATAATGGTTTTTGTGATATGACAGTGGCGCATGCATCATAGTGCTACTATCGGCATAGTGGCACATGACTATGGCCCAAGGTTATCGTGAGGTCGGCGGTGCAAATCGGAGGTAAACAGAGATAAGCAACGCTCTCGCTCGGCATAAATATCGGAAGCGCTAATGGCCGATAACCAGAATCGTCTGGAAGATTCTTCCCCTCCCTCCTCAGAACGTGGGTCGAGATACTTCTAGAATTTTCTGTGGAAGGTTCAGTTGCCTATATAAGCGAACGTTCTCGCGAGATGAGTCGAGTTAGGCGGTAAGAGAGTTAACAAGTGCGATTCTGGTGCAACATCAAGTGCGGTTCTACAAGTGGGTTTGTGACAACTGTGAGTGTTGTTGCTGCAGGAGAGATTGAAGAAGTCTTGTGTTCGACTCCCCTTAGCACTTTACAGTCTCTTCGTTTAAAAAAAACTGAAATAGTTTTTAACAAGGAAATATTATTAAACATGTCTTATACAGAAATAAATTATAGGGTATTACAAATCTACATTTGTCAAATGTTAAATACCAACGCATAAATTAATATTTATCCATAATTCTATCTTTCTATGATAAGTACTTCATTTGTCTTATAATTTAATATAAAATGTGATTAAGCCCGGGATTTCCGTAATTATGCAGGGTTATAGTCTTACCTGAAAAAAAACTCACCTTTTTGCTAAAAATAAAGTTGTTCTCTGTTAGTTTTTTACTAATAATTTCTTCGTTCCTAACTCTAGTCTGCGTGAATTACTACACAAATGCAAACAATCCTTTTAAACGCTCGTTAAGCTTTGTGAAATGAATGCATAATGCGTGATTTTAATATAATTATGACGATACCATACATCATATTTATGTCAATGGTATAAGTTGTCGCAGTTCTCAATGGCTTGTGTTATCTTATTTGTTGGACGCTTATTGTTTAATTATTTTTTAAATTTGTGTTCTTTGTCCTCCGGCTAGCTATTATAACTCAGTCGAGCACGTGTCTCTAAGAAGGGCGTGTTAACTGGAAGGAGTTGTTACTAAAAGATAACAGTGATAAAAAATTTGAATCTAGTCTTTTATTGCCGTCACACTTAATTAATAATTGACATATTTAATCTTTGTACACGCCTGACTGAAACTGTGATATTTCTGAGTGAAACTACAGTCGGTTTAGTTGTCGCGCACCAATTACTTCGCGTAATTTACATTTTTGTAACTCTGCGACGTGCACCTCGTGAGAGATTCTTCAGAACTGTGCAACACTTCCTTACGGCTCGAGAATATATACTCTTTCACCTCGAATTGCCTAAACATTATAATATAGCTGCTATTGGTTACCAAATTGCGCCCACTTTAGCGTCTGTTTTGGTAAGCCAATCACTACTACAGACATTTATGCTCTAGGGAAGATATTCCCTCCATTTCTAAAAAAGGCACGCTAGCCTGACGTCAATTTCGGCTTTCTCTTCTTAGTGATAAACAACTCAACCCCTCGGTTTATTGTTACTCACTTCTATTGTCAGTTTCAGTTAGGCCGTGCAAACTTATTTCCTAACAATACTTATGGCTAACATGCATCTAAAACCATGTACGTACAATTATATTAATTTACACTACAATCACTCTGGCATTCACAGCATGTTGTGATATAAAATATTGCCTCAAATTACATAAATAATTATGAACTATGAGCCTACACCACGGGTTTGAAGGCTGCGCGAAGTAGGAAGCAATGAAAAAAAAAACTTTTGTTTAATCAAGTATATGAAAACTAGTCTACTACTTAGCTCAGTTAAATCTTTAACACTTTGTATAATATTGAGAGTTGCTATTTATGATTTAATATTACCAGACGTGGCATTCTATCTCCTTTAAAACAGTACTTCTGTGTTAAATTTTAGAATCAAGGCGATGCTGCTAGCTCTAAAAAGTGAAGTGGTGGGGTAAATCCATGAAATAAACATTAGAATAAACGAGTAAATGAATACCACTGCCCCCTAGAGGAAAGTGAGAACAAGGCAATTAGTGCTTCGCACAATGAAGCAAAACAAAATCTTACAAACCAAAGAGAACAAAATTATAATACATGAGGCTGCCTGGCAACTATTTAATTTGCGTTACTGACTTCTGATAAAGAAATGCGTTTCACTGAAAATATCTCTGCATATCTCCAACACTGGAGTTGTTTGGCATGTGAAAGGAAATTAGGTAGTTTTTCTGTTCGGATACAATTGCGTCCTGAACGGAGTGGTCTCTAAGGAGAGAGGGAGGAAGGAAGGTTTCCTAATGTACTTAAGTGCAGTCAGTGTAACGGACTGATGGATGGTATCACTGGACGATGCTCCATCAGACCTATAATTCTCTTGTAGCCACCAGAGTTCGGTCCGGTTTACTTTTATGGTTTTCCTCAACTTGTTGCAGTAATTACAAAATGCAACAACGTTATTTTTAGTGTGGTTGACCTTTGTCGTTCACGAAAATCACTACCCTTTCTAATTTACTTCAGTTTCTAAATGAAAAAAAATTTTATTTCAGTAAATCATCCATTCTTTACTAAGAGGAACTACTGAATAAGTGTTCGTCCTATACCGGGTGTTTCAGAAATACTTTTACAAACTTCGGGTATGGGTTCCTCACACCAAAAGAAGGTAAAACGTTCATATGAACATATGTCCCATAATCCTTGGTTTTCGCGTTATTCCTGTCACAATGAAAGTGTGAGTTCAACGGCATTCGGGGTCCAACCTCAAAACTTCATTTCTCTATGCATTCATAGAAGCCGTTGACCCATTGTACTACATACGGTAGATGGCGAAGTGTTACCATGGAGACTTGTTTACGTTTGTCATTAGTCTGTCTTCAACGTTTCAATTGTGTACATGTAGTGAGTTAACTGCACGTGTTTCGTTCCACCATGGCTAGATATTCATTTCGTGAACAGGCAGACATGATTTTTATGTATGGTCGCGTGTATGGTAGTGGACACGAGGCTGCTCGGCTCTATCAGATGGAGTTTCCAGACCGAAGACAACCGTGCCATCCAACCTTTGTCGCTGTTTACCGTCGCCTTGCTGAGACAGGAACCGTTGCACCACGGACTATTGATCAAGGAAGACCAAGAGACCGATGGATAGGCACAGGAGGACCAGTTCCATGGCCTGCGCGTTCTCCCGACCTCAATCCTGTGGATGTTTACCTCTGGCGGCATCTTAAATCATTGGTTTATACATTTCGAGCATTTATTATGAGTTTTGTGTGTTATAAGTGTACCACTGTGTTGAACACCTCCTAACCAGAAAACAAAGGTTTATGGGACATATCTTCATATGAACTTTTTTCCTTCTTGTGGTGTAAGGAACCCATACCCGAAGTTTGTAAAAGTATTTATGAAACAGCCTGTATTGGATCAAATACAGGGTTATTCTAAATTAGTTACCTGAAAGTATGAATGAATTATTTCGAAACTGTTGACGGAAATTTATTCCGATGTTCATCAAACCTTATGTCATATCATCAAGTTTTAAACATGGTCACCAGACTTCGCTACATGCCCTTGCTCGGTCGTCTGGCGGGAAAATGTGAAGCACTCGCAACACCTGGAGCCTAGTTAGCAGTCGCCATGGAGTCTTACAACGGTGCGGAGCGCGCGCAGTGTTGTCTGTGGTTTCATGAAACTAAATCGCAAATTGCCACACAAAGACGTTTTCGTACAAAGTATCAAAAAATTTCCCCGCAGGAGAAAACTATCAAAACATGGCATGATCGATTCGTAGAAACATGTTGTGTGGGACACCGAGAGAAAGGACAGGGACGCCCTCCTGTAGCAGGCCACGTTGTGGAAGACCTGAGAACTTATATACGAAGTCCAAAGAAGTCTACAACTACAGCAAGTTTGGAGCTGACCATTCCACAACCTCTGCCGAGTGACAAAAGGTAGTCACATTGAACATTTGTAAACATTGCAAATAAAACAATACTAATGTCAATGTATGTAATGGAAATGACAAAAGGGAGTCACATTGAATATTTGTAAACATTGCAAATAAAACTTAATGTTAATGTCAATGTATGTAATAGAAATGGAAATAAACTGCGTAAGATAACTATGTATAATTTACCTTTATTATCGGGTAACTAATTTAGAATAACCCTGTATGTACTACTTTTGGAACTGAAAAGTTAACGCAGACGTAACATAAACGCAACACTTTGCACCGTGTTATTGAATGGAAGCATTCGCATGGAGTCACGTAACGCGATACGTAACGCAAGCGATTATAAACTCTAGACTTCATGCTTTCGTTGCGTACATAGAGAAGAATTTTGCACTTTTCTTTCCATGCAGTGCCAGCTTCTGAACAGCACACGTTTCACGCTGTCCAGGTGCTCTTCCTTTTGTCTCAAGTGTATAGAACCCTATGATTTGGACCTGCCACACCATTTTAAGTGCTGATCCAGGCGCTACTCCTTTCCTTGGTGCAACACCTCTTTATGTCCTATTTATTTATAAAAATGGGATTAATTGGATATTATTGGTTATGTTGTGTAATTTTAAACTCGCTCGGAACATTTCCGCATGCAATTTACGGATCTAGAAACCGTGCCTACTACTGCATTGTGAAGGTCTACTTCATTCCTGCTCATATGTTTCGTTATGTTAACGTTACGTCTTCACTGTGAATGGGACCTTATGTAGGAAACCTTGTATCCCATTCAAAGAATACAAAGAAAGTATACAGCAGTTGAATGTAACCTTAGACTTACAAATATGTGATCTCTCTTACCTCTGTGGTTTAACTCTACCACTAAACATTTGTATTTTGTTTACAATTAACACACGGAAATTAAGGGGACAAGGTAGTCTGAATACATGGAAATTACACCTTAAGTGTGTTAAATTACCACTGCTCTTAACGTCGCAATGGTTGTTCCTGAAAATTTTATGAATTATTCCGTAAGTCATGACAATTATTTCAAGTGGTTGTTTGCATTGATAGCTTATGTAATCGAGTCCATAAAAATTATTTCATTCAGCAGAAAAATAGTAAAATTTACTCTTAAAGGATGTGAATTCAAGTACCTTTTCCTCTGATGATGCTACTTGCGATAAAAATCACACTTTTGCATGCTTGTTCTTAGTATAATCAGCTATGTTCTGAAGCTCAATTATTTAGTTATGTATATCAGTTCTATAGAAATTAAAAACAAACTATTTGCAAACTCAAAGAATAAAAGTGTGGAAAATTTGCAACGTTGTTGCTTTCTTAATATCACTAATATACATTATAAAATTATTATTGTGGTTCATAAAGTTTAACTATGTGTTGTATACATGTACTGAAAATTTCAGCTCTATAACTCTCATACTTTCTGAGAGAAAGGTACTTAAATATCCAAAAATGTTGTTTTGAGAAAACTGAATTTAAAGTTTGAACATTGATATTCTGACACTTAGGAGTACATTCCAGGGTCATAATCATCTGCTCCTTCATTCCTGGATTTCTTCAGCTTTCCTGATTGCCTTCTCTTGGTCCTGGCCTCTTTTGTTATTTCTGAAGTGCTCGCTGGGCATGATATAGTCGTTCGTTGTCGAAAGATACAAAAATGTTCTAAAAAGGGGCGTTGCATGACAGCTTTAAAGGAATTCAGATAGCATTTATATGCTATTTAAATATCTTAAAAATCTCTTAACCTCCAAAAAGTATGTATTTTCTGAAATTAGAAATAATAGAGAGTTTATTAGTGCCAAAATTAGGACCAAAATTGAAGCAATACTTAAATTAAACAGCTCCTGAATCAACGTTGCATGACAAATAATTACTTGATGTCCAAAACAATAAATTTCATAGCAACTCCAAATTTCGCAGTGTAGGATCACTGGCATAGCCCACCGAGGTACCGGACAGCAGAAGGAGGCTTCTAGGCCAAAGGAAAAGACATGATACCTTACAAAAAAATTGAGACACCGTGTCAAGTAGAGCAGAAACCTCAAGGTGGCAGCGAGGCACTATGGTTGCATGCATCGGAAATCGCAATAGCACTGACGAAAAGGTGCAAGTTGCGGACAGCTTCCAATTAAATGTACTGCATTTATCAGTCTGGCAGTAGGACCTGTTTAACGTATAAGAAACACTAAACCTTTCACACTCGCGTAAAATTATATTTTAGAGTAGAGCAAGTTATCTTGAATGTACTAAATTAAATTATTATGCTTAAACAATAGAGCACTTGTTTAATTAGTTAAATGTAAACATTTTATTCTGAAGAGTATTCTGTGCTTGAGAGTGAATATTCACACAGACAACCGTTAAACTAAGTAATTACAACTGCACTATTTCCCATGATAACCACAAAACATGCAGAACTATGTATCAAAGTAATTAGCTGATACATATGTATGCACAATGGCAACAAAGCATTTATGTAAATTTTTAAATGTCCATCGTATCACAATTGTATAAATAATGATAAAAATACTTGCCTACATATCCTTGTTGTGTAACTTTCTTCACAAAATGTAAAAATAAGGGACATACTTCGATTGTGTGTTCCCTGCTCTCTAAGAAAGGTCTAATTTATGTTACACAAATTTCATAGCACTTGCTCCAGCTCTACTGGAATAACATACTAAAAATGTTGTGTTTATGTTAGTATAGCCCATTATACACGTTAACACCAACATCATGTAGTTATCCAATAGAAAATTACAACGAAGGTACTACACTTTTATTACATTACCAGCTGAACAGTCGCCCCCAGTTGTCATTGCCCGAGGTCGCGGGTACAAACCCGATGGAGGTCGATGGATTTCTTCGGGCGTGAAAATCCTTAGCATAACTTCCTTCAGAAGGTAAGTAAAGTCGATGTTCCGTGTAGATTTACGGCACGTAAAAGAACCTCAAGCCTGATAACGAGTTCTCTGAGCGAAATTCCCGGTCTTTTACGCAGAATATAGAATGGGACGCTAAGAACTATGGTAGTTAAAGAACGTCCATAAATAAAACTCAATTTTTTTCGCCCCTAGCTTCTATTATTTAATTATTCCAATCTTTTAAGCGGTATGTGTGTCTTGGGACCAACTTCGTCACTTTCTCCACAGTTCAGTTTCGTATTTAGATACAGACGAGGTCCCTAATGTTCCCAAACGACGCCTCCCGAGCCTACTCTATGGGGTCCCGAGTCTCCGGGGGTCCCCCAAATGAGCTCCCACCCAGAGGCGTCAGGATGAAACTTCCACAGAGTGCACAGCTACCGTCCAGCCGCAACCCGCCGAAAACCGTCGCCTGGCCCTACAACACTAAAACAGTTGACAAGGGAGATGATGGATACAGAAAATGTGGGGGGGGCAGAAGAATCATGGTAAAAGATGAACCACTCCAGAATTCGACTGCCGACCCGGGGAAACCACAAAATACATGGATCACAGTGGGCGGTCGCCGGAATCGAACCCAGGACCTCCCGAATGCGATTCGTACACGTTACTGCGGCGCTACTTCGCTCTGTGGGTAAAGAGACAGCATTTGTCTTTCGCTAAGGCCACTAACAAAGCAGGCCGCACTGGAGCAATGTCGAGTGCAGGCAAATTAGACGTAAGTCTATCTACTGAAAACCTCATGTTTCCGGTTTTATCTCTAGGGGCCTCTGTAAAATACGTTCAGTGTTACGAACCTTGGTTCAAATCTTACATAGGAGCTTAACTTACCCTTTTTATTGCTTTTGTTTGGGTTTTAATATCGGCAAATAATTATAATTGCATCTGTGGTGTTCCCCTAGGCCCACATTAGAATTCACTAGAATTAAATGAATTAAAAGTATTTTACAGTAAAAGACATAAATAATTACGTGATCATAACTAGTGTCTGTGTTGACTTCTTTAACTCAATTGGTGAGACATTAATATTGAATAAACATAAAAGAAAAGCTTCTAATGGCATAAGTAATGAACTATGGATCTCCACCTCGCAGAATTTCAGCGCGCTAATCCGCTCCACCTAATGAAACGTTTACTCTGTGCTCTAATACGATAAATATCTCTATCATCATTTTCGGATCCACTTTTGGGTTTTATTCTTCTCTAGTTTCTTATTATTTGTGTGGGTTTTAATAGTTGACCCAGTTAGGGTACAGAATGAATAAATGCGTTGCAGGAAACATACCTGCAGGCAGTTTTTGGCAAAACGGCGAGTTTTCCAACCAAGAGCAGTTGATTTGCATGGTACACTGTCCATTGGTAAGCCAAGAATGGAAATATATAAAATAGGCAACAGATCTTCAACTACCCATATGGTAATGGCGTTCTTGTGGCTACAAATTTCCAGTATCAATTAGTTTCAAAAATGCGGTTGCTACACGTTGCGGGAATAACAAACTTTTATGTTACCTTCATTTTGTGTCAACACATCTGAAAATTCATAGCTTTTGACGTTGCGGCTATTCAGTGACAGCGAATTGTCACAGGATAGCGGTTTTGCAGAACCAGGTGGGTGTGACAGCGTGGTGAGCCAAGACGCCATTGCTGTGCTTCGTTGTATTATCAATTTAACCGCGATAACAACACGTACTAGCTGTTCAAACAAAACAAGAGGTTCTGTTGCAGGTTCTCCAACAGTGACCGCACTTCTGCCTCATGCATAAAGCGTCATGTTAGCATGTACGATGAAGTCAAGAGTGGGTACAAATTAGTCGGCAACTCAAGCAGAGCCAAGTTAAATCCCCGAGCAACATTAAGTCCCAGGTTAGCCTGGCAAGTGCTTCTAATTTGATATAGCGGAATGCTGTCAAGCGTCCTAAGCCCAATCTTCACACAAAATTAAATACTCACACGCCCAAATGGATCAGAAGCCAACAAATTTGTTGCTACAAATCCACTTTTAGATCAGAACTATAAAATCGTTTTCTTTACTTCAGTTATACTGTTTTCACTGTTATATAACAAAAAGTTGCCAGTGTTGAATACTGTGTAAATGGTTTGCTTAATCTGCTTAAGTAGGGCTTACTTCATTTCGACATGAAACTAATTTTATCATACACACAACAATAATAGACACACATAATAAATGTATGCTACTCAGAAGTTCTCGTTCCGCAAGGATCGTTTCTGAGTCCGTTTTTATTCATAAACTACATAGGTAACGTCACAAACTAGGTTAAATATTTTCCAAAAGATTGTAGAGATATGCGCACTCTAGGGCTGAGATGTTTACTGACACAAGAGAAAATATGAAGGCCTAAACACACACTAACAGCAAGGATGAAAAAATATAGAGCGCATATCATATTTAAGATACTCTTATGGACTGAAGAGAGAGATATTTTTCATTTCTCTACCGTTTATGAATCGCGGGTAGAGGAAGTAATGTATTCCGCCTGATCTGATACCGATATTTCACAATTTTCCTTTGTTTAGGTTTTAACGACCGCTCTTGCCACATACTTAAAATTAAATTGAGTTTTATTTATGGACGCTCTTTAACTGCTATGGTCCTTGGTGTCCCATTCTATATTGGGCGCGTGAAAGACGGGTAATTTTGTTCAGAGGCTTGAGGTTCTTTTACGTGCCGTAAATCTACGACACGGACCACCAGCTTTACTTTCCTTCCGAAGGAATCCACGCTAAGGATTTTTACACCACAGAGGGCGACCTTCCTACATACGGCACCACAGGTGATGACACTGCTGTTACAGGAATTGATTATTGGGAAAGGAAATTTCGAAAGGAAACGTTCCACGCCTAAGTTTAGGGACCTCCCTGGCATTTGCCAATTATAGGACTGAGGAAAAGCTATAAACATTCTGTCAGCGTGGACACTCCTGGCGGTATTTAATCCGCAGACCTCCCGTTCACGCGTCCGTGCCTTAACGACTTCGTCTTCCCGTGTCGGTAAGATGAGATTTCAGTAAAAACAGATTTCTAGGTTCCCTGAATCGCAAAACCACATATATACAGGTGTGTATGTGTACGTGGGTGGATGTGAAAAACATGGCTTAAAAACGATAAGGCGTAGAAATACGAGATTTCGTACATGAAACAGGCACCATTAAAGAATGTCACGCAAAATTTTTAAACGATATCTGCAATACCAACCACCCTTATAATGAGAAAAACATTACATATTTTATTTTTTCAAAAGTAACTCTAATAATGTTGAATGAACTATATTTTCGATAGTTTTCCTGATCAAAAAATACAACGTAAATGTTCTGTAAATATTGTAAGAGCTCTTCCTTCTTTTAATTGAGTTTATACATCCCAGAAGGCACAGAGTGACATAAGTTTATTAACATAATTTAGAGATTATTAAAATAGGTTTGTATCAAATTAATGACGCTTTTGTCAGCATCTACTTCCAATTATTTCTTTACTAACGTAATCAGACTTATGATATAAATAGCAGGCTATTCTTTCCACATGTTGTATATAACTAATGCTGTATTATTCATTAATATTGTCATTTTTTGCAACTAATCTAGCATGGATAGAAGAATAAATTGTTGCATAAACAGTGTAAAACGTTCAGGATAATTCAGTTATTTACAGGTGGAAAAATATTTTTTGAGATTTACAGGTCAGACAATTTATGTACCCCTTCCTTTGCTGTGGCATTCCTTGATTTGGCCAAATTCTTGACTACTTGTTCATAACACAGCAGAAGAGTCTAAATTAAATTGAGTTTTATTTATGGACGCTCTTTAACTGCTGTGGTCCTTAGCGTCCCATTCTATATTGGGTGTGAAAGACCGGTAATTTTGCTCAGAGGCTTCTTTATCAGGCTTGGGGTTTTTTAACGTGCCGTAAATCTACGACACGGGACTACGGCTTTACTTCCCTTCTGAAGGAAGCCATGCTAAGGATTTTTACGCCCGAAAAAATCCATCGCCCTCCGCCGGGTTTGAACCCGCGACCTCGTGAGCTAGAGGCTAGCATGGTAACCACTACACCACGGAGGACGACAGCACAGAAGAGTCTGCAAATACCTAATTTCAGTATAGAAGAATTGTCATTAAGGAGTGCACTCTTTGTATCCCACTCGTAGCTGGGAACCACGTGTGAGTAATGTCATCAAGCTCTTCAACGAAATCTGGACAGCAAAGGACCGCTTCAGACAAAGAAACAGATTACTGTCACCTGTTGCCATGTCACGACCACACAAGCATGCTCCAATAGTTCCCAGCTGAATAACTTGATGAGATTTTGTGGTTCTACGGCTATAAACAACCCAAAACTTGCGCAAAGATAACTCCAAAGCCACGACTGTCTGCCTGTTACAAATTCTGTAATTCAGAAAACAGATAGCGAGATGGACGGCAATAGTTAGCGAATGGATGTTCAGTACGGCCACCCTAACTTCCACCACCAGAGTAAAACGAAATCTAAATAAAAGATTAGGCACAGGAAGGTGACTATCCAGCTGAGGCCATCCATCAGCACAACATTGAAGCAAATGGTACAGAAAGACAGCTGTACTAGTAAGATTCTCTATTTGATACACGTTCAGTCATACTGATGCATGTTGAGGTGAAGGCCAGAAACGTTATCAGAAAATGATTAATTTAGATCACCCCAACACGCACATGGGGGAGCGGAACTCGCTGGCAGCAAAAAGTCCGGGACCTTGGTGTGTAGAATTAAGGAGAATGCGTGGGTTTTATGCAATACTGAAAGATTACATAACACACATTACCTTCACATACCTGGGATTTATTCACAAACGTAATTAACTAAGGAAACAGGATGGAGGCAGATGCCAGAACACCGTAGACAGGCGACACACACGACTGGCTCCAACGACCAGTGACGCCATCTTGCCCCCACCAACCTATCTAACCGAAGCCAGACAGGGCTGACGTCATATCAGACAGTTTCAAACAGATTCTTCCCTTTGGCGTGGTCCGCGCCGAAAGGAAAGAACGTTAGCCGAAATATAACTAAGGAGACACAATAATGCTACGTCTGGTAGCAACAATACAGTAATGCGTCTGGTAATGACAAAATTAATAATACGCCACAATATTTCTTACATCACTTTGTCAGCCTTTGCGATATGATCTATACGTAAAAGTAGCATTAAGTAAACCAAAAGAGAAAGAAGTTCCCTGGATGTTTGAGAAATTAAGCAGTCTCAACAGGAACTGAAAAAGTCATATATTGAGGTGTACCTATATTTACTGCAAAATTTATATAGCGTATAAAGGTAATATACTGTTGTCCATGTGCGTTTAAGTGTCTCGTTTAGGGGTAAAGAATAATCGGATTTAGCAAAAATTACCGATATTTTAAATTGATTGATTATCGCACCTGCATGTTATACTGTGAGAGTATACAGAGTGGACCATTTAAGTTGAGACAGTATAATACCCCTAAAACTAAGCGTTGTGGAAAGAAATGTCTTGAATAAAAGTTGCTTGATATTATGGGGAAAAGCAAATGCCATTAGTCGTGTTTTATTTCGAGGACGTTGTGATGGTCATTTTAGGGACAGTTTAAATTGATCGTTCTCCAAACAAAACACGACTAATGGCTTTTACTTTCCCCCATAATATCAAGCAACTTTTATTCAAGAATTTCCTTCTACAACGCTTAGTTTTGGAGATATTGTACAGCCTCAACTTAAATGGTCCACTCTGTATAATCATTTAGTGAGTATTTTGCCTATAAAGGTCATATTTCACTTAGGTTACTATCTTTTCTTAAGATTTCTCAAAATATTTTTCTTCTGTGCGTGTTCTTTTTTTATTAAGCAACTTATTCTGCTTAAGCTGATTTCTTAGACACTTGTATATAAACTTCGATGTTTAAAATGATTCTAAAATAAAGACTTCAGCGTACACATTGACTGATTTAATAAGAAAGCGTTATATAAAACTTACCAGAATTTAAAATGATCCTACGAATAAAATAATCTTAAAACAATTTGAGAAGTCCAAAGAATATGCCTTCTAAGACCTCCATATTTAATGTTTATAGTTGTAATTATCTTTAAGATAAAGTCACATACTGGAACTTTTAATATGGACAGTATAGGGACACCGTCATCCCTTAATAACAATGTGGTACACTCGAGTGTGTGAAAGCATGCCGATATAATTCGCAGTGGTTTACATTGTTAACGACATATGTCCATAGGTTAATGCTCGGTTGATATAAAGTCGATGCCAGACATTTGACATCAAAACAATTCGAGATGGACTCATTCAGGGGCTGGTATGGACAGTCGTTACAAAGCATGTCTTCCAGCCACTCAGCTGCAATGTTTCCCCTTTCGCCGCTCACCTAGGCCTGACCTTGTTCTTAGGCTAATGCGTATGTGTCGGACTCGAATTCAAACCAATAAGAGGTTGGCTCATCCAGGGCTGGTGTGGAACACAGATGATAAGGAGTTTAAATAAAGAAAAAAACACTACAAAGCTGCAAAATAATTGGCACGTTTCCGCACACTCGTCTGTGCATAAATTGCGAACCGTCCCTATATATATATATATATGCCCGGAGTGCGAGCAATTCCTTCTACATCACCAACATGAGACTATTCTCGTGCTACTCTGGTACGGGGTACATTCGTCTTCGCGAGGTTCTTTTTGAAGCTATTTTATTGAAAAGTAGCAGTATGGCTTCCTTCGGAAGGGAAGTACGGCCGGTGGTCCCGTGCCGTAGATTTACGGCATGTAGAAGAACCTGAACCCTGATAAAGAGGCCTCTGAGCAAAATTTACGGACTTTCACGCCCAATAAAGAATGGGACGCTAAGCACCATAGCAGTTAAACAGCGTCCAGAAATAAAACTCAATTTAATTTAATTTTTCTGGTCTAGCGAAAATGGCTTGTGTGACCAGCGGTCTCTATAATCTGATTACATGACATCGGACTTACTGATCTATGTCCATAACGTCCTATGAGGACGCAGTAATCGCACGGCAGTCCGTGGTTCTAATGAGCAGTCACGGCATAAGTGTTACAGTATTTTTTACTTCGTTTACGAGTGTATATCCTAAGCCGATTTGAGAAGATAGTATCTTTACGTTATTTGCCCCACGTTGGGCGCCAATTTGAGAAGATAATTTATTAGCCCCAAGTTTAAAAAAAATAATAACTCGTTTTTACTGTTTCTTTAAGT
Organism: Deroplatys truncata; assembly: GCA_030765065.1. Classification (NCBI taxonomy): domain Eukaryota; kingdom Metazoa; phylum Arthropoda; class Insecta; order Mantodea; family Mantidae; genus Deroplatys; species Deroplatys truncata. The sequence continues at coordinate 42,844,040 of CM060990.1, forward strand.
ATTAAATATTTATGTTTACTTCGGCTGCGTCAGTATTATTGTTAGAGACACGTTTCTCTTAGCAGGGTTATGGTGCGACTAAGAATGTAGGCTTACACAGATTATAATTTTACTTCACTCCTTTTATTAATGCCTGATACGATTTAAATAACACGTCACTGATATAGAGAGAGCTGTGAGATGTTTTTTATTAAATACTTGCACTTTTTAAAACGCAAACTATTTTCGTCTCACACGAATATGTATTATACTTCTCAAGGACGTGTCTCGCGTCCGGTTAGGAACACTGTTTGCAGGCAACTGAATTGATTTCAACCGCCTAAACTTGTAAATTTCTGTATTTCAAGTCTGTGATTGGCTATTCCTAATCCAATAAAATACGTTCATTTAACTAAAGCTTTTTCTGGTTGTTGGTTGGCTATTTTTATAAAGTGTCACTAAAATTACATTATTGCTTCCAAGAATCACAAGTAGTATTCCTAAACTCTCAAACTCATTATTGCCTCAAGGTTACCTCATTGTTACCAACTTTTAACTTATTATTCTCACAGCTCCTACATTATTAAATTACGTAATGCATCTATATAACATTATTACACATGGATACTATAATATAAACATATACAGTGACTGTTACATACATTTTACAAATTATTACACACACATATTGCTTCAAGGTGGGCTGTTGTTGAATTTATATATTATATAATTAGACTGAAATTATTTAAGTGTTAAAAATACTGCCTCAGAATACAGAATATAATACTGGAATATTGATGTAACACTGGAGGCAAAGATTCTCCTTCACAAAAAAAGCATTTTAGTGTTTAGAGCGACAGAAAATCAAAGCAACTGATTATCAATACTAATTCGCTCCGACTCAGCTTTTAGACGCTGACGTACCATTATGGCGACCAGGGTTGTCTCCTTGGGACCGTAATTCAGATTTGATGCGGATGAAACGCCGCGCCGCCAGACAGATTTTTGGTGAATACTATGACTATATTACCAGGCCAGTTTTTACTTACATTTCCACCTCATTCAGCTTAGCGTAGACCATTGTTAGATTGCCTACTGCCTTTGTTTTTCGTGAAATATTTAATTTCTCTCCTTGGCTCTGAATAGTTTTCGTATGTCAACAGTTTTAACTACTGTCTAGCTAATGTACACACCATTAATTGTGGCTGAGCTCATGTAGACTGGATTCGAACAGGCGTGTTACATGCAGTCTATCTGGAAAACCAATTATGACATTCCCACAGTATGCTATATTATGTTGACTGCTAGAGAATGCTTCTAGGGAACCAAACATTTACCATGGTAATGGCAATCTGACGTCGTACCAATTCCATTCAAAATAATGACACTTTTCAGTTTCTGTACCTCAATTATCTCTTAGCATTATTAATTTTCTCCACCTCAGTAAGATATCGTTCCAGTGCGAACCCGCTGCATCCTTAACCTCGGTCCACGCAGCACATCATGGACAGAAGTTAGAATTTGGAGGCGATATGTACAGGATGATTTATGAAGAACTGACACATTTCTTTCTTTAATTATTCTGTTCGAAATTCACTCAATATCCCAATTTTAGCACCAAATTAAGCAGAATCTTCTAGAGTTTCGATTGCCTGTCACAAGATGCGCAGATGTTTATGTTTTATTGTCAGCAACTGTTTTTGAGATTTTGTTCTAGTCAACGTGAAAATGGAGTATACATTAAATGAACGACTCTTCCTTGTAAAGCAATACTGGATTACGAATTAAATTACAGCTACTCAAAGGACATACCAGAGAGAATTTGGTGTTCGGAATCCTCCCCAAAGAAACACAATACTGCGACTGGTAAACAAATTGGAAATAACTGAATCTCTGGTGACTGAAAAAGGCAAAACTCGTTCATCTAGGCTTCCCACGGTTGTTGTTGACGTAAGAGTATGACTGGATTAGTCACCCAAAAAACCATTAAGACGTTTGTCGCAGGAGACAGGGTACAGCTACTCAATGTGTCAGAGAGCTGTGTAAAGTGCAGGTCTAAAGCCGTATAGGATTACGGTTGTACATCAGTTACAGGAACCAGATAAGGATAGACGACTGAATTATTGTCGGTTTCAGGCGTTCATTGTGCAAAATTCTGCCATATTGCCCGTCACATGGTTCACAGATGAAGCATGGTTCCATTTATCCGGCTATGTGAACTCTCATATGCACCCGGTTAAAATCAGGTTTGGTGCGCAATATCTGCACAAGATTTTTTTAAACAATGTGAACACTGCAGAGTACCGACGGATTTCCATGGAGTTTGCTGAGCAACTAGACAATGTAGATCTGAATCCAGGATATGTTCAGCAGGACGGCGCTACATGCCATACATTAAATGAATCCATGGCACTAATTGCAAGTTTCTTCGAGGACCGGATAATTTCCAAGAATCTGTGGCCACCGAGATCTCCAGATTTGACATCGTCGGACTTCTCTCTATGAGGTTACTTAAAATACAGGGTTTGTGCCACACGTCCCCAGACATTGGACGATCTGAAGCACAACATTACACAGAAGATTCAAGCTATTGACAACAGAGTCCTCCAGCGAGTGGCCAGTAGCATGGAACGACATGTTGAGTTGTGCCTTATTCAGGTTGGACGACATTTTCAGCATTTGCTATAGAGGTAAATAATCTCCCAAAATTCCTCTGCATTTCAGGTATAAGAAGTTGTCGCTAGCATAACTCGTTTTGAAAGAATTAAAGAAATAAATGTGTCAGTTCTTCATAAGTCACCCTATAGTTAACACGGTGGAAGCACAGACCAGTTTTCAAATGAAATCCTTCCTATAAAAAGACTTTACCAAGAACGCTAATATTATTTGTCGTATATTTACAAATCCTAAGCGACCAAAATATTAGGAAATATCTACCTTCTGGTAATACAACCAGCAACGCGAGAGGTTACTGCGAACTTCAATTAGTAAATCAAGGAAGCTATCTCCACGCTGCTTGAAATGAACAACATCGTTAAACTACATTTTATCGGAACCTCTAAGGTTGTCGGTGTCTTTGCTGGCCATACAGCTTGACGTTATTCGTCAACCGCAACCCAAATTTCCCTGAAGTCTTCTTCACATTGAAATGGCAAGAGCAGGTAACGTAAGCATTAATGAATGGGCTCATTTATGACGTTGCTGAGCAATTTCATTAATGACCCTTCCGCAGCAAAGGTCAGGGTTGTCGTATACTCCACGGTAATGCAATGCTGCAAGGAACGCTTTGAAAAACGTGCACCAACATTGTAGTTCACGTGTGACGTTGGAGTGTTCATTACATGCGTATTTTCTTTTAAATGCGAGCAATTAGTTCTTCTGCCTACGTCTCACATTCAAGCCAGCATTTTCAGACAATTTTTTTTACAAAAATCAATTTTATTTCTCAACATAATCTCCTTTCAATTGAATACACATTGCCCAACGTTTCTCCAATTCTTTTAACCCTTCCAAGAAACATGATTTTTCGAAGTCTGCAAAATATGAGGTTGTTTCTGCCATTATGTGTTCACTGGACGTAAATTTCTTCCCGGCGAGCCAATTTTTCAGGTTTGCGAAGAGGAAGAAGTCGCTCGGAACCAAATCTGGAGAATATGGTGGGTGAGGTAGCTGTTCGTAGCCCAATTCTACAAATTTTGCGATGGCAATGGCTGACTTGTGTGCGAGTGCATTATCCTGGTGAAAGAGAACCTTTTTCTTCAACAGATGGGGTCGTTTCGTTAACAACTCCTTGTGAAATTGATCCAGCATTGTGGCATAATATGAACATGTGATCCTTTTACCCGTTTTCCAGGTAGTGGATGTCTATCAGCCCTCGTGAATCCCAAAAGACAGCTGCCATGATTTTTCCTGCCGACGGAATGGTTTTCGCTTTCGTTGGAGCAGGTTCGCCGAAGGAAATCCACTGCTTTGGTTGTTGTTTGGTTTCAGGTTGAAAGTAATGGATCCAAGTTTCATCAACCGTGACATAACGCCGCAAAAACTCATTTAGGTTGCGCTGGAATATGTTCAAACATCCCTGTGAAGTGATCATACGATTCCGCTTGTTCTCAATGTGAGCAGTCGAGGCACCCATCTTGCTGACAGCTTTCTCATACCCAAAAATTCGTGCAGAATGTTATACACCCGTTCACTCGAAATGTTTACGGTCTTGGCTATCTCGCGGATTTTCACTCGGCGGTCTTCCAACACAATATCGTGAACTTTGTTCGTCATTTCTTCTGTTGTGACCTCAACCGGCCGTCCTTTGTGCTATGCATCTCTTGTGCTCGAAAGGCCACATCGAAATTCTGTGAACCACTTGTGAACCATGCCATGTGATAGAGCAGAGTCCCCATAATACTTGTTCAGCTTTCCTTGCGCTTGCTTCATCGTCTTACCACACAAAGACTAGTGCTTTATCAGAAAACAGATGACGACGAATTTCTATGATTATACCCAGAATATATGTTATACTTGGGTGCAAACAAGAAACCTGTGATTAGAACTCTGTCTCTCGTCAAAGTCATGGACTTATCAATCCTCCTCGTATGCACAATAATATTAACGTTAGTCTATAGATAAATATTTTCGGCTATAAAATCTCTCATGTCACATGTAAACCCACTAACTCGTGTGTAATAAAATCCTTCACTGAACCATACAACCTATTTCAGCTCTCCATATACTAGGTATTAAATATGATGAATGATCAGTTGCCCACAGGCACCTATTTACATAAATAATGATCACACAAATGGGCACGTGTAACGAGAATCATTCCCCAAGGCAAAATGTTGATACGTGCTGTATTTTATTGCGTTGACTTTTTCAAATGCGCGTTTATTCATATTAATTCATGTTTACAATTAGAATGACTTGTAGAGTCCTTTAACTCCGAGAAACAGCTTAAGGGCTTCGTGTGGATGATGTGAGATTACACACAACGGTTTACCGAGATGTTGTTTGTTGTTATTATTACTATTTTCCTTGTTCTCTTTGTATACATGCTAGCAGAGACAAAATTAAAAGAACATATGCAAAAGAATTAGAAGCTTTTATCCAACACCACCTACAAAGTGAGCCCCTTGGGCAGTAACACATTCTTGTCAGTGTCCGTACCACGTTTTGAAACAGTCTTGCTGTATATTTCCGTCAGTTTCATAGAGCGCACGTCATATATGTTCATCTCTGCTACTGAAGCACTCCCGTGCCCTTAAAGATCCTCTACACGCCATTCAGGTAGAGCAGAGAAGTTTCCTATACAACCCCAGCTGAGATGCGCTTGAGGACACATGCCATACTCAATAAAGGCAAAACACAAAAGTTCCCAAAATAAAACGATATAGACAGGTAAAGTCCGGTTTATTTTTACTTCCTCAGTAAATTCATAACGTGTTCTAATTATTGTAGTTAATTAATTCTTTCAGCCGTTGTTAGCAGCTTATTTACCAATAAACGATATCCGAGACGGGAGATACATAGTCTGGCAGGGCTATAGGCTAGAAATTACAATGCAATGATACATAAGAACTTATAGAAATAAACCATAACATAGATGCCGCGCCATTTAGCGTGTATCTGCATTATGTAACACACTCGTTCACATTTTCAAGCTGACCTGTGAAATTATAAGTATGAAATACTCAAACAATATTCGTATATCTTACAATTTCATGTCTAAAGCCTTTCCGAGAGAAGGGCGTTTCCTTATGTATACTGCTAAAGATGTAATTAGGCTCAGATAGTATTGCTTTCTGCGGTTTGAGTGTTAACAGCTGAGGCAATATTTTTAACACTTAAATGATTTCAGTCAAATTATATAATAAAAAAATATAATAACAGCCCTCCTTGAAGCAATATGTGTGTGTAACAAGATATAAAAAGTGTATATTACAGTCATTGTATATGTTTATATTATTGTATACATGTTCAATAATGTTATGTGAATGTATTACGTAATTTAATAATGTAGGAGCTGTGAGAATAATAGGTTAAAAGTTGCTAACAATGAGGTAAGAATGAGGTAACCTTGAGGCAATAATGAATTTGAAAGTTTAACAATACTACTTATATACTTGGAAGCAATAATGTAATTTTTGTGACAGTTTATAAAATAGCCAATCAACAACCAGAAAAAGCTTTAGTTAAATGAAGGTATTCTATTGAACTAGGATTAGCCAATCAGAGGCTTAAAATACAGAAATTTATAAATTTAGGCACAAGAAATCAAGTCAATTGCTTGTAGACGGTGCTGATAACTGGACGCGCGATGTGTCCTCGAGAAATTTATTACGTATTCAGTGTGAGATAAAAATAGCTTACGTGTTAAAAAAGTGCAAGTAATTAATTTAAAAAATCTCACAGTTCTCTCCATATCAGTGAAGTGTTATTTAAATTGTGTCAAGAATTAATAAAGGTAGTGAAGTAAACATTATAATCTGTGTAAGCCTACATTCTTCAGTCGCACCACAACCCTGCTAAGACATCCATGTCTCTAACAAAAAATACCGACGCAGCCGAGGCAAACATAAATATATAATATTTAAAGAAACAGTCAAATTACAAAGTTAATATGTTTAAACCTACGAAACGAAGGCTACCGGGTAGCATACGTGTGGTTGCAACTACTTCAAGTTCGGCTCCCCAACAGTCGAAATGCAATACAACACCACCATAAAATTAACCTAATTTCACAACTGAAACAATGGTGATTAGTATAACGTCCTGTACAACTGTCAACTGTATTTATTTATTTATTTTTCTATTTATCTATCTCTTTCAAAGTTAATAGCATTAGGCTCTCTCTTCCACCCCACCAGAGATCATAAAATAAAATTATACACGCCTGCATTATTCAAAATAAATGAAAAGAAAGGAAACAAAAAGAGAAGAAAAGAAAGAAGCCTCAGATAGTATTCCATTCTGTGGTTTGAGTGTTAACAACTGAAAAAATGGTGATTGGTATTGAAATTATAACGTCCTGTACAACTGTCAACTGTGTTTATTTATTTGTCTATTTACCTATCACTTGCAGAGTTAATACCATTAGTCGGTCTCTTCCACCCCACCAGAGATCATAAAATAAAATTATACACACCTGCGTTATTCAAAACAAACGAGAAGAAATACTCATGAAATATTGTTATTAGACTGAAAATGATAAAAATCAGAGAGGGGTGAGAGATGACATGTGAGTCAATAATTAAGCATGGAATAGCTTTTCGACTCCATATGTAAGTTAATATTTTACAACTTGAAGTAGAATATTTTTTGTAGTTGGAAAATGCTTCATGTTTATCTGCACCACGTATGGGAGCCAATTTGTCGCGATCACTTCGTGTTATCTTATTGCTGAGCGCCTGTTATTGTTTTACTACTTTGAATGTTGGGTTCATTGTCCTTCGGCTTGCTATTATTACTACTCAGTCGAGCATATCTCTTGAACAGGGTGTGTAAACGGAAAGGATTTGTAACTGAAAGATAACACTTATAAAAGAATTTGTTTTTACACTTTTATTACCGTCACAATTAATTAATTTCACATATTGATTCTTGACACACGCCAGACTGAAACTGTTATATTTTCTAATGTTACTATAATCACTTATTTGCTGCACATTATTAATTCGCGTATTTCACATTTATAACTAACTTTACGACACAAGAGATTCTGTAGAATTGCGCGACGTATAACGCGTGAACGATTCTCTTAAACTGTGCGACGTATAACCTTTGTAGGATTCTGTTGGACTGAGCGACGTTGCCTTGTGAATTATTCTGTCAAACTGCGCGTTACCCGTCTCTGGCACGGAATTTATACTCCCTCACCCGATATGCCTAAAGATTATAATCGAGCTCCTATTGGTTAATAAAGCGCGCCAACATTAGCGTCTATTTTTATATCCAATCAAAATTACGAACACAAATGCTCTAGGGAAGATATTCCCTCCATTTCTAAAGAAAAGCGCGCTACTCTGATGTCATTTGCTTGTCTCTTCTAATTAATAAACAGCTCACCCCCTCGCTCATTGTTGCCCGCTCCTATTGTCAGTTTCAGTGAGGCCGTGTAAACTTATTTCCTAACAATGCTTATAATTAACAAACATCTCAAATCAATGTCATACAATAATGCTTATTTACACTACAATCACTCTGGCATTTACATTGTTGTGATATAAAATACTGCCATAAACTAGTATTAGAACAAATAATTGTACATATACGCAGGAAATACTATGAAGGCGTCAGCGAATTATTTATGTCATGTGCACAAATGCCCGAAAATCCTTCGTGTATGTGGACAGGGTATTCCAGATTCTCGGCAGTTCACTGTGAAAGAGGAAGAATGGAAGTCATGCGATGAGGTGGTATAGATAGGGCTGAAGAATATTACAACGGAGCTCCAAGAATGTGGAACTTTAGGCGTGAGAGTGAGGACATGGGTAAAATGGTATGTATGACCGCATGAGATGAATCTGCGGTAACGTGTGAGACTCGTATTCGGGAGGTCCCGGGTTTGATTTCCGTGGCCGCCCACTTTGACCCTGGTATTTTCGTGATTTTGTCTGGTTGACATAGACGAATGCTGGAGTAGTGTGCTCTACCACGGATTTCCTCTCTTCCCCATTTCCTTTCACTTTATTTCCCTTTCACATTTCAGTTGACTCAGGGGCTGTTGTTCGGTCGGCAGATGGCGCAGATGCTTGCGATTTGGAGTTTCTCCGCCCTGCTAGAAGAAAGCTTGTCGAGCCTCCACTGCTGGGTCGTGTTTGCCCGGTCCCACTAGAGGGACGTCCCCGAGCGCGACCCTCCCACGGTCGGGTGGTCAAACCTGGCTCTATAACGGAAATCTGCGCGTCTCTACCTCACTCTTCAACCTATAGGTCTCCTGCGGTTCCCTCAGCTCTCCCGGGGGTGTACACAAAAGATCCATTGAGGGTCGAGGTGCATCGTGTCCTCTCCGTTACCCAGTTCTATCCTATTCAAAATGTTATGTACTTAAACAGGACAGAGGGTGAACGTTTCTGAGATCCTAAAGGAATATTCATAAAGTTTATTCAGAGGTGGAGTGGTAAGACTATATATGCTCATACAACACATAATACCTACATTAATTTCACTACCTTCACCGCTATATAAAGCACCTTAATTCGTTATGAAAAGATCCAACTCATCAAATATTTACACTCGCAACGAAAACCGCTGATCGGTGTGTTCTGACAGTCAACAAAGAGATGCAAATTAAGTCTTCATTTAAGGGTATATGGGATGGGTTTAGATTGAAAATGGGTTTTTTTAAAAAGTATTTTTTCTAGTACTTTGAAATAATTTTAAAATCGCGTTATCAGCTATAAGGATAGTCTGCTTCAAACTGTGATGTTTCAACTCTAGAGCAGGGATGTATTATGCTGCAAAACTTTGAGGACCGATTCTCCTAATTTACTTTCTTTCTACTTAAGGAACATTCTCTCAGTTTCTAGTTAAAATAGAAACACGGAACTTTATGGATTTATGCACTCTCTATTGGTATAAATGCTGATACTAATATTTCTAGTTTTTATTGAGATTAAACACTGGCATAAAATAAACATGATTTAAAAATTAGGAAATAATTTGAATTAAATTAAACTGATAGCACCAATAGGCACATATATTCAGGGCTGTTTTGTAAAGTTTTGTTAAGGCTTAACAAACTGTTAAAGCCGCTAATCAATTGATCGGCATTCTGTAACATCGTTACAAAACAAAATGTTGTTAAGAATAAAGATTTGGTTGTTGAACGGAACAAACCTCGAGAACCTCTTGCTAACGCGTTTGTTACACAACAGATTCGCAAAGACGTCGTTAGAATGCTGCTGTAACAGGAAAAGCATGATAAAGTTTTGACATTTTAATTATCAAATGTTTATTTATTCGTTTTAGCGTAAAATATAAATATTATGGATAATGCTTGAGTAAGCAATGTTCCGTGTGACAGCATTGGTAAATGTTGCTCCCAACATAACGTTTAAGAGACAATTTTAATAGCAAAATAAAAGCTATATAATGTTGTAGGGTAATAAAAACCAACAGTTATTGATTTAAGAATTGTAGGTTTAAATAGTGATAAATCTTTTGTTTATTTGCATATCTCACCAACTCCGTTGCCTCATTTTTAGGTTAAGGTTAGGAACTGAACACTTTTGAGAGCTGTAGGATAGTGCGGCGATAAATTTTCGTTCCCAGAATTATTTTAAGATAACTTCCAATCTGCTAAAAGAATTGCATAGCAGAAAGCTATTTACCAGTTTCTTGTAACAATAGAAATTGAGTTTATACTGATGCTGCTGGAAGAGGAAGAACATAGCAGCCATTTGGGTTATAAAATGATAATTTAAACGTAGTAAATTTAGGTATGAAAAATAATCCCAAATAAAATACGTGTAGCTGTAACATTTCCCCAGATAACACAACTAGTGAAACTAATCTTTCTTTTCACTATGACCTTTCACTAAACCAGTACCTACCTGATATCATATCGATATTATCAGATACCAATAACGATTTTCATTCAAAAATTAAGATCCAAGAACATGTCCACAGAACTGAACTAAAGCTGAACATTGCCAAAACATGAATAAAACAATAAGTACTTGCTTATGTTTGATGGTATACATTAAAATTCCCCCCAAAATCTTCATTACCACTAATATATTTTAAAAGTATAATTAAAAGCCAAAAACGTAAAGAAAATTAAGCAACAACTGCGTGTCGATATGAATTAGTGAAACTTACATCAAAACAATATGAAACTGCGTTGCTAATTCTTCTGTCATACCTAACTTAATATTAAACTCATCTTACAGGGCACTGCACAGCTGTTCAACAGCTTCGCCAGTTTTCCCCATAAAAACCTAATTATTTGGGGTCACAAGGAAATGTAAGTCATGATATTCTAAGCAATGGGTTGGAGTTTTAAAAAACCACATATATTTTATGTTTTTCGTGTGGCGTTTTCATAGCACATTGTCTCCATCTTGGCAAGGAAAAGTAACAAAAGCACTCGGTAGTCGATATTACGGCGCTGACGGCAGTGTGGAAACAAAACGCTGTGGCAGAGCGCACGAATTTTCGAGTAATCACTCCAGTGAGCTAACAAACCGCGAGAAAACAAATATCGCGATAACAAACAAGTTACAGAATGCCAAATAGCGGCACGTTTGTTAGGAGCGGTTCTTTAAGCTTAACATATAATTTTAGTCGCCTTCTTAACAACGAAGTTATAGAATAGCCCTGATTGTCTATACAAATGCTGTAAAAATTCAGTGGCTTCTGAGAAAATGTATCTTATATTACATATAAGTGGATTTTTTCGGGCGTAAAAATCCTTAGCATGGCTTCCTTCGTAAGGAAAGTAAAACCGGTGGTCCCGTGTCGTAGATTTACGACACGCAAAAGAATCTCAAACCTAATAAAAAGGCCTCTGAGCAAAATTACCAGTCCTTCACGCCCAATATAGAATGGGACGCTAAGGACCACAGCAGTTAAAGAGCGTCCATAAATAAAGCTCAATTTCATTATGAGAATAGGACATTACGTACACTCTTAAATCCTTATGCCATTCTTAAGTTGGTTATGAATAATTGATCAAACTTTCCTGGTTAGGGAATTTATTTTTGTTTAGAGCAGAACCTAATCAGCTTCCTTAAATCTAAAGATCGTGGATCAACCACCCTATAATAACAGAGTGCATAGAACTAGATTGATGCTGTCCCTAGCAGCTGTACAAGATGTATCAGCTGCTCTGGGTCCACAGGTTGCCGAAGGCCGACAAGTGCAGCTTGGATATTCAGCAGATGCCGACAGCTGAAGACGAGGACGGGATCTGTGGATGACCTCTCCAAGACCACACAACAATATAGAACATTCTTTCCATTCATATCAATTTACGTTATGATGCCAAAATCCTACAGTGTTCAGGAGTTGCTCCATGTTACAACTATCAACAACAAATCGCTACACGGAGCATAATACACGAGAATGCTAAATGCAATTCCCAAAGGGAAATTCTGCGTTACAGAGCGCGCAGTATGATTAAGGGCTTAAGATGTGTTAGTGCGTTACCTTAGTTTATTGTGTGTGATTGGTGTGCACGCCATTTCTGCAGTGATCAGAATGCAAGTGACGCAGGATTTACCTTGGCAGTCTTCAATGATGACGGATTGCCTGTGAATTGCTCATTGTCAGAAAGGGAATAGTGATGGAATTACTGGATGCAATCTCGATAGTCTTCAATGATGACGGATTGTCCTTGAGTTATCCAGTGTATGTGTGCAAGAAAGGGAATACAGATGGGATTACATGGGTGCAATCTGCAAGTTAAGCAGGAGCATAAATTAGCGAGTGGTTGAATACGCTTAAGGCATTCGTGTAACCAAAGTGGTATGCTATCAGCCGGCCTCTGTATAGGGAAACGTTCGAGGGAGGCTGCGGGCTCCATTATCTATTGTCAGGATGGATGCTCGTCAGTAAAACAGGATACCCTTCTGTGAAAAAAGACCATAAACTCCCAAAACCCATAACTATGGATTATACTGTTATGAAAAATTTATGAGCATTCTACTTTGGTTCTTTGAAGCTTTAATAGCTGTGCGAGCTTTCAAAGCATGTCATATAGGGATTTAAGAGCAGGCTAAATGGCGAAAATTGCCCCAAAAAGTAACATTTTTAGTTGTTTTTTGTGTGTGGTAAGTACCGCGTTAATATTTTGCCGCTGCAGCCGCGATTTTGAGCATACGCGATCACTTCCTGCATTCATTAGAAAGCCAGGCGCAGCTTGAGCGATCGACACTTTGTGATTTCCTGTTGTTAGAGTGTTTCGAAATGTTCAAAACAATCGAACGAACCGCCGACTGTGAAGTCAGATCAGTGATTCGTTTTTTGAATGCGAGAATTGTTACGCCAGCAAACATTCATAGCCAATTGTGTGAGGTTTATGGTGAAACAGTAATGAGTTACAATGCTCGGCCACGCTCAAGATCTGATCGCATCCTTTGGTTGGGAACAATTCGACCACCCTCCCTACAGTCCGGATTTGGCAGCAAGTGATTTTCATCTATTTCATCTGAAGAAATTTCTTGGTGGAAAACATTTCAACGATGATGTGAAACAAGAAGGGCAGACTTGGGTTTCACCACAGGCGGCATCATTCTTTGACGAAGGCATACGAAAACTGATTTTCTGTTACGACAAGTGGAGAAGTAGTGTAAGTAACGGATGATAAACTATTTGGAAAATAATATTCTGTTGTTTTTTTAAATATCAGTACTTACTTTAAAAGCACGCCTCGTACTTTGATTTGCATTATACGAGGGCTGATCAATAAAAACTGAGACTGATTTTTTTCACAGATATTTATTACTCCATTTCAATGTTGATATGATCTTTTTCAAAGTAGTCCCCTCCTAACTGAATGCGTCTCTGCCAGTCCTCGAACACATGGTGTAGGCCATTCTTTGTCAGGTCTTTGAGAATCGCCTCACTTTTCTTTAGCACTGCTTCAGTGCTCTCAAATCGAATGCCCCGGAGCTTTGCCTTTAGTAATGGGAATAAAAAGAAATCGCAGGGGGTAAGACCGGGGCTTTAAGGCGGTTGCGGCACACAGGTAATGTTGAATTTAGCCAAAAATAACTGGACTTCAGGCCGCGCGTTGTCATTATGAAGTCGCCACGCATTCCGATGAAGTTCTGGACGTTTCCTTGTAATGTGCTTCCTCAGTGTAGCCAATACCGACGTGTAGTAGCTGCTGTAACAGTAGTGTGAGGGGGGTGAACTGCATGCTGGTAAATCATTCCATTCCGAAACACCAGGCCCACCTTGCTTAGCACAAAGTACTCGCCCTTCTTTGAAGTCCTTGAACCACCTAAACACCGTTGCACGAGGTAGTGCATCTTCACCGTATGCTTGCTTCAGCTTTTCGAAAGATTCAAGGCTGTATGATTTAAACGAAAATAAAATTTTATTGGGCTGTATTGCTCCTCTCGTGTCACCTCCCATTTTGTGGTATGCGAAATTCAAGTAGGGTCAACTATATACAGCATTACTACCAACCTACCGTTACGAGAGTGCTGTCGCTTATGGACATTATACATGAAACCCTGCTCTTTTCAAGTTTTTGTGGTAGAGACATAAAACTATCAAGGAAACTACAGAAAAAAAATCGGTTTCAGTCTTTATTGATCAGCCCTCGTATTAATGTGGACACAATAGTTATATTTTAAATATATTTTAATGCGTGTGCCATTCTCTACAGTGAATTCCGCAACTCTGCTCAGAAAATCCCATTTGCTATACCCTTGAAGTAGAGAGGTAAATTTTAGCTCATCTTTCAGCTCGTATATGTTTTCCCTCCATGTTTGCTTTGAAGATGTTTTCTTCTATAATGATATTTTTTATATAAATGATCCGTTTTCTCAGAAAATATTGAACATTATTAAATACAATTTTGATATGATAAAAACAACATCTCAGTGCTATTATTGATCTACTTTGGTGTTCATAAGTTATTTAGTTGTGTTCTTAAAAATAATTTCTGATAAATTGTAATACAACATGTACAGCTAACACAAATAAAATCCGTCTTGCTTATTAAACCACATTGTTGTAGGGAAGTAGATCAGTGAACTTGTAAGGCAGCCATGTACATCTTGTAAAAAAATTCTGATTGATATAATATTAAATAGTTTCTGATATAATGGGTCATAACTTTGGCGAACTTAACATTACCGAGATAGAGATTTTTATCTGCCCTTAAATGTCTTCCTGTAAGTCTAGCTTCCTATAAAATTGCAGAAGAACGATAAGTGTTTCTTACATTAACGTGAACAAACTATTCAAGAGAGCCCTCAGAAATCTTCAAGTACTAAATTAACTGCAGAAGAGCAGAAAACGACGGAGGGCCTGTATATACACTAAGTACCTTTTAAGGACACTTAGTGGAGATCGCAGGATACTTTTACGCTTTTTTGCAACTAAAAGAAAGCCAGTTTTCTCTAGAATTACGCCATCTAGGACAATGAAGTTTTTACTGCTTATTAAAGAAGGTTTCTGAGTATGCTGGTATCAAGGTTTTTAGTTCTCTTTAAATCTTTTATTATAAAAGTATTAAAAACTTTTCTAAAAAAAGTTTACTTTCATTGACAAGTACACTTTTCTCTGAAAATAAACATCAGAACCCCGCCAAATTTGTATTCTGAGTTTTTATAAGTATCTTAAGATATCCGGGTAACTATTTGTACATTTGAGGGACTAATTTAATTTTAAAGAAATAGCCATAAGAAAATAATTTTTGATGTAGTATTTTT
The DNA here is from genome assembly GCA_030765065.1 of Deroplatys truncata. Lineage (NCBI taxonomy): Eukaryota > Metazoa > Arthropoda > Insecta > Mantodea > Mantidae > Deroplatys > Deroplatys truncata. The sequence continues at coordinate 42,859,402 of CM060990.1, forward strand.
AATTTATGTGTGTAAACCACGTAATTTAGGATCTAAACCTTTAACCTACTAAATGCAGCTAACATTCTGTACAAATAAAATAAATTTCAAACTTTTAGGTTAAATAGATTTTGAGAAAAGTGTACCTCAAGTTACAAATAAAAAGTGCCTGAAATGGCAAAAAACAACAAGGCTGTTACATACCAACATACTGTAACATCTCGGGACAATAAGAGCCCTTTAAAGTTCCAAATAGCAAAAACAAATGCATAGGTATATTCCTCATACCATTTATAATCCATTTCAACAAAAAGCAAAAACAAATCAGTTTTTAAACTCAAATCTCTAACAAGTGCACTTGAATACCATACAGTCTGAAAACGTGTTATTTTAACGTTATAATTTTAAACTCTCTCTCTTGGGCTCTCATTTTCAAGTTATTCCACACGGTGTACTTTTTGGTATAAATGGATGAAATTTTGTCAATCTCCTTATAAATAACAGTATAAAAATTACATGAATTTTTGTTAACTGCTGCATGTTAATAAAAAATATAATACTCATATTGCAAAAATGCTTAAGAAAAAAACTGAAGTCACATTTTTATGAATTATATTCCCCCAAACTAGTGGAAAATTTTAAATTTATGAATATAGTATTAAAAGAGATATAAACTATAATTTTATCCAAAAAATTCATCTATGGAGCAATTTTTCACAGCAATAAGAACAATCAGAGTATAAAATCAATAGTTTTAGTAACGTGCATGAAATTTGGTATATATATTATACATTAAACCGTGATGACTGTTTTAAATTTTAAAATGAATCGAACCTTAGTTGTGGATTTTATAAAGTTCAGGTAAAAACAGAAGGAATACACTTTCCATGCAATGTACTGGTTCATGTTATTGACAGTGTATTAAAAACATCAGTTATTAATACACTTTACGAGTGTAAACCCTTATGAACCCACACAAGCTGTACTTTCCACGGCGCAAAAGTGTGGAATCCACAGTACAAATAAGAATTACAGGTCCTAGTTTCCTTCTTTAAAATTCTCTTTTAAAAATAAAGGACTAGAGCTTTAATTCTCTCTCTGCATCAATATAGTGGCCAAAAAGGAAATAAAGTCGAAGGTCCTCAAAGAACTGCAGCGTTAAGGATGTTGTGCAAAGGCCAAATAGGTCATGGGCAATTTAATAATATAGGAAATTGATTGGAGCTAGCGTTAGGAACAGAAGCACCTGTCATACATTGTAGCGGGAAATCGTTGGTCCTCTTGGTTGAAGCTCTCTGCTACAGTGTTCTGTCTCCGGCTACTTCTGCTCAACAGCTGATGATTTTTCCATTCCTAATAAATTACCTAACTAATCTCACTAATCTCAAGGTTTTTGTTGGTGAGACAAAATTAAAATACACTGCATTTCCCTTAAAATGTGATTTATTATCAAATAAAATACTTATGGGCGGCTAGCTTTTCTCATCTATGACACTTATGACAAGTATGTAAGTACCTGGTAGTTGAAACACCTGGTAAATGATTTATGCGGTATATAAAACATACCTGTGATTTATAATGGGTAGAGAAAGTATTGTGACCGCGACATATCAAATTTGTTTCAATATAAAGCACGTGTTTCACTATCGCTGTGCGGCAGTCACCTCCTTCGTCCGTTGCTTTAGGCTTACCTTGATGCTTCTCCCGTTGGTTCCAGAAGTTCACAGTGTGCTGGTTCTCTTCAATTTTATCCTCGGCTAGCTGCAGTAGTTTTCTTTAAACTATATAGGAGCATGGACTTATCCTCGGTAAAGGAAAGCGTAGATCTCGGGTGCTGATATAGGAAGACATAGACGTGCTTTGTTTATGAAAAGATGACACTGCCGTTTCTCTTTATTTAATTAACACTCGTAGTATACAACACTGGTATTGTCGCCGTTAAAATGCAGCGCGGATATGACACGAAGTTTAAATATGCTTATTATCTCTTTACGAGTAGCGGATCTTAGGTGTGTTTCTAAAACTGTCTTGATTCCCTTTTTGGCGCGATATCTCACACATCCTGCAGCATCTCTCCCTGACCACACATGACAAAAACTGTCGAACAAACTGCAATGCTAAACTGACATGACAAAACTGTCCCGAATTTGCTCCAAACAGATCCATTTATAGTCGCAGGCTTCTGGGGCTGCTTCCTTTCCTATTGGTCCAATTTTTAGCACCACTCGACGCGTCTAACTATTTCGTATAAACTTCCAGGGATCTCATTGGTCCAAGTTTAATATAAATCGCGGCTTTTCCCAAGTTTACCGTTAAGCTATCTGTCTCTCTCAGTTGGTCACGGCGAATTATCAAATAAAGGGACAAAGGCGTTACACCCTCGCTGTAGGAATAATGGCACTGCGACCAAAGAGAGGTCATAAAACTAGATTTTCTGCCTTCGACAGCACTATTCCTGTAGCTAAAACATTTCGTCGTGGACAGTATTTTAACATAGCGCTTAAATTATTTACATTAAACCATTTATAACTCTACTAATATTAGTAACCTAGATAGATACATAACGTTAAATCACCCTTCTTAAAATATACAAGCAGTATGAGAAAAAGATATTTACATAGTATGAATTAACATCAATAAAAGTGAATTAATGAATTATCTATAATTACAGTTCTCGGGCTCGGCCTAGAGTTGCCGTTTCAGCTGGTAGAGATAATGAGACGATTAATGTTGCTACAAAGAAACAAGTACATTTGGGAAAAGAAAAGCTGGACATAGGGGATTTAAAATGGTATTGGAATATGTAGTTCCGCACCCTATAAGCGTCACCTTTCTACCTCCCCTCTTGCATAATTCTTGTCACTTGATTCTCAAGTTGTTTATGTCATCCCAAAAGATGGGTGGAGCCTAAGGCTGCCAGTGAAATATTCTTGCTGGTCGAGTACTGTTAATACCGATCATGATTTTATAAATAAGACTACGATAATAGTCCACTTATTTAACAACGCCTTTGGGTTACTGAGGCCGTCAGTACCATTATATACAGTAATAACAATAACTAAACATTTGTGGCCCAGAGTAGATATTTTGGAAGTAGACAAATGTAGTTAAATAATGTCCTCTTGGTGACAGTAATTTTAGACTTCGTGTCCATGTCTGCTTCAGAAGAAAACCTTGGCATTAAACCATGTCTGTTGCAAACTTTAACAATGCAGGTAACTTCCTTCATCAATCAACCCTCCCTCTGCAAGGTAAAGTCACTACTCATACTACATTTGGCTAGCCCAGCTCTAGTGTTTACACGAATCGGAGTAGAGCTCATTAAGAAAAGCTATGTCTTTCGTTTCCGCACCGAATATAATCTCGCTCATTGGTTCAGGTTTGTTTCTTGGCATTTGTTTCAAGCTACTCATAGAGAGAAACTATCATGGCTAGGAGGAATCTAGTGTTATTTTGTTTATTTTTGCTAATTAAATTATTATAAAGAATTACTAAGTATTCAGCCAGGTTCATAACTTGACATGTCCATCATGCAACCAATTTCCTAATTATCTAAACACGCAGCTTTAACCATTCTTAACATTATTTTTTATTCACTTCGCTTCTTAATATCCAATTCCATTTATTTTCAACTTTACTTAAGTACTCCCCTCCCTTCTTGCTTTATTTGCTGGGGAGTTTAATGAAAGCTATATTTCTATCTCATTGGAACAATTTCACATCTATATACTCTTTTCTCCAGAGTTCAACTTCTTTTAACTGAAATACTGTACGTTTCATGTCTTCCTTTCCTCCACATAATGAACACTGATACTTTGGGTAACCTTTCATTCACCTTTTAATCTCCAAACACCTGCTCGCACCCATACAATGCATCTGTTTGTTTTTGCTTGAGTTATAAATATATGTTTTACTTTCCCATGTATTTCTTATCAGTATATAAAATATTAAAGATGTTTTATCCGCTATCTCACTAAACAGTTTTTGTATTTCTATATCTTGAAATTTTCTCCTTGTTGCTTTCGAGAAACACAAGTGGATCACAATAAGATATGGAGAAAGTAGGGGGTTAGGATTCTGGACCTGGGAAGTTCTGAAAAATAAAATTTCTACTAGAAAGTTGAAACAGCTACTAGCAAAGATGGATTATTTGGAGGTAGCAGAAACGTGGCTAATGGAAGAGCATGCAGATGTGAGTAAATGCGGAGATGTTAAGGAAGAAAAGGCACTATTGCGATCCTGGTAAATGACCGTTTTTTCTACTTTCAGGTCTACAGTCGATTGCGTGGAATCGTGCCGATATAATGCACAGTAGTTTATGTTGGTAAGGAAATATTAAACCGTCTCTTACACGACCAGTCCCCACCACTTACCTGGTTCTAGCTCTCCCCTTAATGTCTGATTTACTCCCTATCCCCTCGCTCCTGAGTCTGAAACCGACCTGTGTTCTGAAGCTAACGTTTGAGTGCCAGACCTTTGAGATCAAACTAATACGAGATGGACTCATCCAGGGGTTAGTGTAGACCGTCATTGTGAAACAAGCCTTCCAGCCACGCAGGTGAAATGTTTCCGTACTCCTCCCCTTTCGCCGCTCACCTAGGACTAAAAGTTATCCAATTTTGAAACTAATAAGAAATTGGCTTACCTAGGGTTGGTATGGAATACGGAATGTTACGGAGATTCTGCAAAATTAAATAAAGAAAAACACTATATGAAACTAAAGGTATCGGCCCCTTTCCGTGAAATGGACTCTGCATAACGGAGTTTTTAAACAGGTTATTACATTTTCCATGCTATCTTGCGAGCTTCAAGGGAGGTGGTGAGTATTGGTTAGTAAATTAAAAGGTTGTTTAATTTTTCAGACCTATACCACATTTGTATTTTCACATTTCCGAGAAAAGGCGATTCTTGTTTGTAAAGAACGTATATTGTGATAACATAGGAACAATCTCTGCAGTCTTTACCATGATTAGCATCCCCTAATGTGTGCTCTAAAAACTGTGTTTATTTTCAGCGGTATTTCCTTTAATCACCCTTTAAACCACGGGCATTAAAAATATATTGTCCGTTGCTACATGCTCTTGCCGTCGGCTGTGTTCGAATTATTGGCCCATAAGTACAATACATGATACAAGAGCAGAAAATAAAAACAAATAATATCAGCCTTTAGCAATATATTCAGATTTGCTCGTGATCGGATTAAATAGAAAATGTCAGTGATCGCTTGATGGGAGCAGATACCATGCAAAATTTTGTCAATAAAAGATTGGCTAAACAGCCGTTTGCAGATTTAACACCATCTATTAACTTCTGTATATCGGAGGCTACAATCGTTTGGAACAAATCCCGCGCAAAGCAAAGATAAGGTTGGCCAAAATTTGGTGCTGCGTTCTGTTGTGGGTTTCAAAACGTACCCCCATGACGTTATAAAGGAATACGCAAGATAGAAATAATAAATTACTTTTCCCACGAGAGTATTTTTATCCACTTTCCATTCATTCTATCATGGTGGAAAGCTAAACTTTCGGCATTCACTGCTGGTAACCTTTGCTTTGCCTACATTACTCCACGTATGTGCATGAACTATATTAAATCATCCTACTTTTTATATATTCAACATTGCAGATATGGGACATAATTAAGAACTGGAATTCTCAAAGGTGTTAGATGACAAACAAACACCTTTTAGTTGTAAATAATATATGCTTTAATTCAGTATTTTCATTGGACCTTATACAAGCAACTATGTCAAACTAAAGTATTCCTACAGGAATATTTATCATATTAAGCATATGTAAATAACATTGAGCTAAAAAGCATATAGATTAATATTTAAATCTATTATGTCACTGAACTTATAAGAACATACTTTTCAAATAACAATATAAATCAAATGCCGTTATCAGATTTATATATTTTGTCACTAATAAACCTTCAGCAATGCTGAAATCAGAACCGCCAACATTAACAATGTTAATTTCCTTCTCATCAGGGATATTAACAATGTGACTACTAATATCCCTGATTGCTGTATTGAGGCAGTAATTTTAACACTTAAATGATTTTTAGTCAAATTATATAATATGTAAATTCAATAACGGCCCGCCTTGAAGCAATATGTGTATGTAATAATTTGTAAAATGTATGTAACAGTCATTGCATATGCTTGTATTATTGTATCCATGTGTAATAATGTTATGTTAATATATTACGTAATTTAATAATGTAGCAGCTGTGAGAATAATAAGTTAAAAGTTGCTAACAATGAGGTAACCTTGAGGCAATAATGAATTTGAAAGTTTAACAATACTGCTTGTGATTCTTGGGAGCAATAGTGTAATTTTAGTGACAGTTTAAAAATAGCCAATCAACAACCAGAAAAAGCTTTAGTTAAATGAAGTTATTCTATTGGACTAGGATTAGCCAATCATAGACTTGAAATACAGACATTTACAAATTTAAGAGGTAGAAAACAGTTCAGGTGCCGCCAAACAGTGCTCATAACCAGACGTGTTGCTTCTAGACAGTGCTCATAACCAGACGTGTTGCTTCTAGACAGTACTCATAACCAGACGCGAGATGTGTCCTCGAGAAATTAATTACGTATTCGTGTGAGACGAAACTAGTATACGTGTTAAAAAGTGCAAGTATTAAATAAAAGAATCCCACAGCTCTCGATATCAGTTTAGTGCTATTTAATTTGTGTCAAGGATTAATAAAAAGGAGTAAATTAAAACTTAAAATCTGCGTAAGCCTACATTCTTTAGTGGCACCACAGCCCTGCCAAGACTTCCATGTCTCTAACAATAATACTGACGCAGCCGAGGCAAACATAATATATAATATCTAAAGAAACAGTCAAATTACAAAGCTAATATTTTTTAACTTGGGCTACCGGAAACCGGGTACTATACGTGCGGTTGCACCTACTACAAGTTCGGCTCCCCAACAGTTGAAATATAATACACCATCTTCAAGTTGACTTTCCACACGTAGCAGCAACAAAACTTTATCGCCACCAGTTTCAACACTAAAATGACGAATAGGTACATAGCGCCTTTGAGAGGAAAATGACCTTGCCTGAAAGCATATTTCTCAATAAATATCTCAATTTTCTAAATTTTGGCGCTTAACACCTTTGAGAATTCCAATCCTCATTTATATTTGATAGCTATATTTTAGCATTTAAATCTTACCGGTGTCTTTACTTTCTTTTCATTTGTTAATATTTTTACTTGCGATTTAATTCATGCAGCGGCTAAATATAAGCTGTAAGGTTAACAACCTGGCGTGGATAATCAATCTCCAGCTCGTCACCAAGATTAATTTTGTGACCTTGCTACTGGAACCACCATGTTCAACGGTAGTTAGTGATTAATTTTATTTTCGCCTAAGTACTATTTCTGTTATTCATTATGATCGAATTAGTTGTATATACAATATACATATGTTTAGTTCATTAGAAACTCTCGGAAGCAGGAAATACTTGTCTTCATCTGGTATCTTCGCACTCCCCCTCGTTACCTAGTGATGCACTTACCACACCTGTATCACAATACACTATTATCACAAGCTAGATTGTTTGCTGTTCTGTAACATTTGTGTACAGATCATTTGCGAGGCATCTAGCAGTACTACTAAATTAACTAACATACTCGTGGTCTTCGAAGGGAGGGAAAAGAACACAATAACATTTGATATTATCATCATAACAGAAATGTTTCTGTTAATTTTCAATTTTGAATAAACAACGGATGTTAATGTGTATAAAGGATTACTCTAAAGCCAAAATTAGAACCCTTAAATTTTTATGTGCGGGTACTTGTGCATATGTTACTTTTTAAGTCATGAATGGCCGAACCCGTTATTATGAAACTTTATATACAACCCACTCAGTGAGAAGGCTATATGACATTTTAATTACTTTCCCCAGGAAAGGTATAACAGGACACGATTACAAAACACTCTCTTAGTATTGATTTTTTCATTATCATAATCTATATGTTTAAAAAATATTATTACAAAAGATCATAATCGTAATATATCTGACAGGTTTTGTTGTATACATCATTTCGTCAGGATGAACATTTAAGAACTTACACCTATCAAAGTTTCGTGGCTATTTTGCATGTACTTAAACCACGAAAAACATTATAGTTCAGATCACATAACAAACGTAAGCAGCAGACACAAATTTGTGTACAATACTTATGATGTAATATTTATTAACAACCCCAAAAAATTTATTTCCGGTTTTTAAATATCACATGACACAAAAGTTGCATAGAGGAGAAAGAGTGGGAGTCTTAATTTTCAATAACAATTCCGCCTGATACAGTTACGAATAACCGTTCCAAAATAACAGTCAATCACGTCCAGAGTATTTGTTATTTACACATAAACGAAACAATATACTCTTGGTCCATTGCCATTTGCCTGACTCAGGTTCTTTTGCATCGATGTGATACTTCGTTCCGTTCAATAAAAATCGTGAGTAATGCCCCGCTATCCTTTCTTATCTCCCTACAATGCACACGCGAATGTAATGTTCTGCTTCCAACAATGCATGTGCGTTAGATCTAAATACACATAATTACTGCCCACTTAATGCGCGTTAATTCATGCCCATCATCGTAGTAATCCTCTTGTATTAGTTTCCATTATGCTAAACATCAAAGTTGCATCTCGGGCAACTGCTTTTGCGTGTTGAGCTCAATAGCACAACTGAATATGATTGATCGGAGGAGTTCTAGTGGTGGCCTTATAAAGGAACTTGGAAGCCATAAAGTAGGGACGATGATAAGATCTTGCATCATATACATACTTTAACTGTTATGCTGTAGCGCAAAACGTAACTGTTCCAAAGTAACGGTTGCATTGTTTTTCATATTTTAATGGATTCCAATGCCGTGTTTTTTCTATATCATACCAAATGTGACTAAAGATCCTCCCTTCCCTCCATTGAAGTAGCTACGTATAGAAACTGGACAAGATCCATTATACAGTATGCTACCACATGTTGCGGTTGTCGGGCCGTTTCCATCGATTTCAGTAAGTGTTCTGTAGTGCTTTCTCTTGCGGATTAATCCCACACACTACAGGGAGGCTGCAAACCTAATGATAACACTAGTCTGCATGATATCGGATGACTGAAAACTAATAAGGGATTCTGTCTCACTTTTTCATGCTGATTTCAGAACTGCTTTTAGTTTTTTTCTATCACGTTCAGTTTTTTTCACAATTTCACTTCAAAAATGTAGAGATGGGCCAATAGATGATGAGTATTGTTGAAGGGAAATTTATCACTTCTTGGAGGGAAATTTATCACTTTTTGGAGAGAAATTTCTCAATACAGACTTGTAAGTCTTTAGATTGTTACACCTGTAATTGCTGGTTGCTATTTGTAATTTTGGCATTGTTGTTAATACCAGAGACTTGCATTACCAGTGCCATATCGTGATTGAAGTTAGAAATACATTATGTCTACACACAAGTGGAGATTATACAGTGCTTCAGCAGAGAACTGATATAACAGACTTTGTGAAAAAAGTGTACCATGATTATTTTAAAATGAAACTTCGTGACCAAGACAAGGTCTGGGCTCCAAAGATAGTTTGCCGCTATTGTGTTCAGAGGTTAAGATTGTGGATAAAAGGAAAGAAATCATGCATGCCATTTGCAATTCCTATGGTGTGAAGGGAGCCTAAAGACCACCTTAAAGACTGTTATTTCTGTTTAGTTAATGTTTAGGGGTGCAATTCGAAAAATAAGAAACACATTGTGTATCCAAGTATTCCTTCAGCCATCAGGCCAGTTCCACACGGAGAAGATCTGCCTGCTCCTCTTCCTCCAGCTGTTTTAGAGAACTGGGAAGAAGATGGTGTTGAAAGTGAACCTCATGCAATCACCGAAGACGATTCTGATGATGTCTACCGCCCTGAATACGACGTTCTCTCAGAGTGAACTAAATGATCTAGTACGTGATTTGAATTTGTCTAAGGAATCTGCAGAGTTACTAGGCTCCCGTCTTAAAAATAAGAATCTTCTGGAACCAGGAACAACTCATGGTACAGACACAGAGAACGAGCTAGTACCTTTTTTCTCACAGATCGAGTCCTTGGTTTACTGCAATAACATAAACGAGTTAATGCACTTTTATGGCATTGAACATGATCCTACTCAGTGGAGACTTTTTATAGATTCATCAAAGAGGAGCCTGAAAGGGGTGTTACTGCATAATGGGAATGTGTGTGGGTCCATTCCTGTCGCACATTCAGTTCAAATGAAAGAGACAGTTGAAAATATGAAGATGCTTTTAACAAGTATCCAATACGAGGAACACAAATGGCGTATCTGCGGTGATTTCAAGGTTATTGAAATACTATTAGGACAACAAGCTGGGTTCACAAAAATGCCTTATTTTCCGTGCGAATCTTCAAGGATCTGCAAGGAAGTCAAAGAAGAGAAAGGTTGAACAAAATTAAATGAAACACTTTGGCTTCCTGTTTTGTTAAAATGTAGTCATGAAATAAATTAGGGGAGTTCTTGAGAGTATTCTTAAAATGTTTCTTGAATAAAAACTTACCTTGTGTGAAATGGTATTTGAATACTTTTTTACGCTCATTAGTAAAATAGTCAAAACATTACTTCTTATTTTGTGTAAAAACCTGACGGGATAGAAAAAAAACGGAGGTTATTTCTGGAATCACCATAACGCGCTGTTGGAAAATGTAGTTCTTAAAACAGTGCCTAAACAGTGCATATAATGATGTCCATCATCATCTGAGAAAGAATCTAGGCGAAAACTTCTAAACAAAATCTGTTGTGTTACATTCACATGATTTCTCTACCCACATTCGTTTATTTTTATATCGATTCTACAAACTATTCCTTGGAAATTTAGTTTTCTGTCTAGTACATGTTATTCGAGGTAAACCTTTACAAAATAGTTTCATTAAACATTTCTTTGTAGATAAAAATGGGATAGAATAAACTGAATTACGAGTAATGTTTAAAAGCTATTCTGGCCTTGAAATTCATTAGTTTCTGTAACAGTGCGAAAAACAACTGAACAGCCACAGCACACAAAAAATGTACTTGAAATAAAGGTGTGTTTTAAAAAGATCTACAGTTTTGTGTAGTACGTTTTTTTCTATCCATTGAAGTTTATCAGTAATGCTAAATTATACAAAATTCCTTTCGGATGAACAGAACATCACAGGATGTTTCCAGAAAAGTCAACATATACCTTTTATTTGCCATCTAATTATCCTAAATATAAGGTATTTTAATCAAAATCAATAAGAACCATTTTTGATAAAATAAAAAAAGATCGTAAAATTTTTCAAGAAATTTGTAGTTTGGGAGGGTGGATTTTGTTGAAAATTTTTGGTGTATTTTTAAGTACCAAGTTTAATTTTTATCCAATGTTTCGCTTTTGAGTTATGCTATTCACAAACACACACAAGGGCTTTCGAAAAATGCGTTTCTTTACTGGGATTAATGTGGCCCTACAGCGTTTATTTCCTGTCAAATATTTATATAGAATTTTAGGTTAGAATGCAATACCTTCTTTATCTAATAGGTACATAGTAGGGTAAATATAAGTTATGAACTCCTATTTTAATGAAGCTGGCTTGAAGGGGTTAATCATTTAAAAACAACCACGAATCTTTTTTACTTTTACCAGCCCCTTTATATCGATGCATGCTGTGGGTTTCGTTCACCTATTGTTTTGTCTATATATCCAACTCCTTTGTCATGGAAATTGGAAAGATATTAGAAAAATGTTGACCTACATCCCACGGAGCGAGCTGATTTTAATGAAGTAATGAATGGCCAACAGCAGCAAAGGTACGAGAATACAAGAATAAACCATGAATGACAATGCTCACATTAAAGGACTGAAATTAAAGGTCAAATCAAATTAGGTTACCTTTATTTAATAATTAGCAGAATCCATTACTCCGCTCCCGTTTTTGCGTTGACTGTTGTTCTTTCTGCCCTTCTCTATTTTACTTTCTCTCCCTTCCTCTCGCCCTTGTGACCACATTCTTCACCTCCCTTTTCCCCTCCTTTTCTCTCTGTATAACTTGTATGGTTTAGAACACCGATAATAATAGTTCTTTTCTGCTGTGTTAATATAACTTTTGATGCTGTTTTCAGTAATAATAATAATAATAATAATAATACGAAAAATTGGTACTGAATACCATCCCCATATAATTTTGTTGAAATTCTTAGAAACATCTTGTTTATAAACCCTTGTTATGTAATATTTTTCCCAGAACTATGTAACACTCCTAGTAATCCGTTTACCAATTCTTTAGTGTTCAGAGTCCTTCAAACTGAAATGTTTGGCTTCAGGATAACCCTTTTATACATGTTGATACGAGCTGTTTATCCAAAATCTAAACTTAACAAATACATTCAAAAATTAACACTGCAAAATTTGCCAAGTACAAATCTTATTGTTGCCATTAATTCAACAAAAATATTTACAAGCAACGATCTTTAGAACAAAACATTTTTCATGCTCTTCCAACACCAAATTTGTGACATTAGAATATACATCTATGAGGGTAAGTCAATAAGTATCTGCACATAATTTTTTTAAATTTACTATAACAATAATAGAAACTTACAATCACCTAATTTTTCAACGTAGTCCCCTTGATTCTCAATGCACATGATCCAAAGTTGCACAAGCTTTCTAATGCCCTTAGAAAAAAAAAAATTCGGTTGAACAGCAAACCATGTATGCACCGCTTCCTTCACTTCTTGGTCTGTGGCATTTTTAAGTGGACCAAAAAAGATATGGCTTGCCATTTCATCCACAGTTAATCTTCTGTTCTTTGAATCAGGATACGAGCTTGCTCAATGTTATATGGATGGGCATTCTGCTCTTTTCTGGTCCTTCACAGTTGTCCGACCATTTTTTAACTTTTCGATCCATTCCTACACATTTCACAGGGGTAAATATTGTCCCCATATTGTGCGAAAAGTCTTGGATGGATTTCGGCTCCTGGTACGCCTTCAGACGACAAAAACTGATAACCGAACGCTGTTCTCCTTTGGTGCAAATGGTGAGGGATGCAGCCATGCTTATTATGCAACAATGCAACACTCACTGGAGTGATAAAGGTCAAACATTCCACATTTATTAATCCTTGACACAAATTAAATAGCATTTCACTGATATAGAGAGCTGTGAGATTCTTTAATTAATTAATTAAACTTTTTTTAACACGTAAACTTATTTTTCGCCTCACACAAATACCTATTCAATCTCTCGAGGGCGCACAAGCAACGCAACAAGCTTTTTCTGGTTGTTGATTGGCTATTTTTATAAACTGTCACTAAAATTACATTATTGTTACTCCAAGAATCACAAGTAGTATTATTAAACTCTCAAACTCATTATTGCCTCAAGGTTACCTCATTGTTAGCAACTTTAAACATTTTTTCTCACAGCTCGTACATTATTAAATTACGTAATATATTCACATAACATTATTACACATGGATACAATAATATAAACATATACAACGACTGTTACATACATTTTACAAATTATTATATACACATATTACTTCAAGGCGGGCTGTTGTTGAATTTACATATTATATAATTTGACTAAAATCATTTAAGTGTTAAAAATACTGCCTCAGGACTTATTGATACCTCGTATTTTGTATTGTGAAGTAATGCAATGTTTGCATTGAGACCTGAAGGACCACAGGTTTTCAATGTGTACTGGCAACCCATCGTTGAACTGTAATGTTAGCAAACCTGTGTACGTATAGTAGGAGTGACGAAAGAGCTTAAACTGTTGCATAAGGAAGCAATATACACCAAATACATGCATGGGAAGATATGCCAGTTCCAGAAGTGTTTCCTATTATATGTATGTCTGTTTTGGTATGGCTTACTAACCCTTTGATCTTCACTCTGTATATGGAGAGGTTCCTAAAAGTTTGCAGTTTTTAGGGAAACCAGTGCAACTATACATAAGTTGTGTGAAGAATATTTTCCTAGGTATAGGTGATTCAACGGAGGGGCACACCTCGCGCGCTGCGACCTGCACAGATCTATTGCAGCTACCACCCTCTAGGAGGAAAGGATGAGGTGAAGGAACCAGAAGAGCCACACGCCGTGGGCAGGTAGGCCATAGAGACGCGCAGAAGTCCCTAACGTTTCCAAGCATGCAGACCCGTCCCACTGCTTGAGCCGCCGAGAGAGGGCGATGAACGACCGATCAATCAAGCAGCCCTCTGGTATCCACGGAGTACTCTTTCCATTGAGCATGCACCGCCATTCGCCACGAAACCTAGAAACACACCTGAAAGAGGAGAAGGAAACGGAATGAAAGGGAAATGATGGAAAGGAAATCCTTATAGAGAAGAAACTACCCCAGCATTTGCCTGTCGACCCTGGGTAAACCACGAAAAACCCATAAATTTGAAAAAAACTGAGTTTTATTTATGGGCGCTCTTTAACTGCTGTGGCCCTTAGCATCCCATTCTATATTGGACGTGAAAAATCGGTAATTTTGCTCAGAGGCAACTTTATTAGGCTTGAGGTTCTTTTACGTGCCGTAAATCTACGACACCGGCCATCGGCTTTACTTCCCTGCCGAAGGAAGCCATGCTAAGGATTTTTACGCCCGAAAAATCCATCACCCTCCGTCGGGTCTGAAGGTGCGACTTTGGGAAACCGGGGATCGAAACCGAAACCTCCTCAATGCGAGTCGCATACTTTACCGGGGCGCCACCTCACGTGGTGAATATTCCCCTAGTCTATACGGTCAGGCTCTTAAATATTTACGAAATTATGATACCTGCATACGGACGTGCCAGATTAAGCGCAAAATATTACGTAATATGCATCAAGCAAATGTATAATTTAGCATTGACAACAAGCCGTAGAAATGCTTACTCTAATAAGTTAAGTTTATCTTGTATATTCTCCACTATAACATACAGGTACACGTTAGCCTCTCATCGGGAGAAAACCCTAGATATTGTGACTTTGTCCAATTCTCACTGTCACTTCAGTAAAGTGATTTGCTTCACTTCTCACTCTCACTTCACTAATGTGATCTAGTTAAATATTCAGTCACTTCCGTTTTACTCATGCCGCGGCGGCGTAATAATATACGTACGAAACAGCCTCTTCTTTCCTCCGCTTCAATCGCTAGAGCGTCGAACACAAAACCGCTCTAATCTCTCGCAGTAGTAGCACTTACTATAGGTCACAACTCACTCGTAGGCCGTTATCTCTCGATGCACTTTCGGCATTTACGCTGGGTGAGAGTATTACCCTTATCTCTCCGACAGGTCAATCGGTCAGTCGTCTTCACAGCTGCGTCACAGTATGGTAAGCTTTTTGGCAACTTGAGGTATTCAATCCTGAATTTCCGAGAAGGCTTGGAAAAAACCTTTTCTAAATGTCCACAGAAACAATTCTCAAACATTTACCGACCGGGATGTCTCCGCGGTAACGTGTGAGGCTCGTATATGGGAGTTTCCGGGTTTGATTACGCCGCTACTTTGACCGCGGATTTTTCGTGGTTTTCTCTGGGTGGCACGGCGAATGCTGGTGTGGTGTATTCTACTACGGATTTCCTCTCTCCCCAATGTCCTCTCATTTCATTTCCCTCTTTCATATTTCAGGTTGAAGCTAGGACTTTGGTCCGATCGGTGTCGGGCAGATGACGCAGATGCTTGCGAATTAGAATTTCTTCTCGGCCCTGCTAGAGGAAAGCCTGTCAAGCCTCCCCTGCTGCTGTTTCTTCGGTCCCACTAGAGGGACGTCTCCGAGCGTCCCTACCGTGTCCGGGTGGTCAAGCCTGGAACTATTGCGGAACACTCTGCACGCGTCTGTCGACTTGCTCGGCCTGCTATGCAGCCCTACGTCTCCCGCGGTTCCCTCACCTCGACCGTTGCTCCCGGGGCTGTGTGCACAAAAGATCTTTTTGGGGTCGGGGTCTAGGTGTCCCCTCCGTTAACTGGTCGTAGTCATAGTCATCCTTAAATATTTTAGAATAAGGAATCGATTGTGGTTTAGCCCTTCTGGCTATTTAGATGCCCAAGCACGACATTTATATGGACGTGTGTAAATGAATTTAATCTCCCGATTTTTGCAAATTTGAAATGTACCTCATATGCAACTTTTCTTCAGTTTCTTTCAGATTTGCAGTATACTATTGATAAGTCAGTGATTGTTATAGAAAATAACAATTGTTTCCAAAAAATCAATTTTATTCTCAACATAGTCTCCTTTCAATTCAACACACTTTGTCCAACATTTTTCCAATTTTTTTTAACCCTTCCAAAAATATATGATTTTTCGAAGTCTGCAAAATATGAGGTTGTTTCGCCATGACACGTTCACTGGACGTGAGTTTCTTCCCAGCGAGCCAAATTTTCATGTTTGGGAGGAGGAAGAAGTCGCTCGGAGCCAAATATGGAGAATATGGTGGGTGAGGTAGCAGCTCGTAGCCCAGTTCCACAAATTTTGCGATGGCAATGGCTGACTTGTGTGGGAATGCATTATCCTGGTGAAAGAGAACCTTTATCTTCACCAAATAGGGCGTTTCTTTAACAGTTCCTTATGAAACTGATCCAGCACTGCGGCATAATATGAACCTGTGATCGTTTTACCCTTTTCCAGGTACTGGATGTCTATCATCCCTTGTGAATCCCAAAAGGCAGCTGTCATGATTTTTCTTGCCGACGGAATGGTTTTCGCTTTATTTGGAGAAGGTTTGCAGAAGGAAATCCACTGCTATGATTGTTGTTTGGTTTCAGGTTGATAGTAATGGATCCAAGTTTCATCAACCGTGATATAAGGCCGCAAAAACTCATTTTGGTTGCGTTGGAACATGTTCAAACATCCCTTTGAAATGGTCACACGATTCTGCTTGTTCTCAACTGTGAGCAGTCGCGGCACCCATCTTGCTGACAGCTTTCTCATATCCAAAAATTCGTGCAGAATGTTATACACCTGTTCACTCGAGATGTTTACGGTTTTGACTATCTCACGGATTTTCACACGGCGATCTTCCAACATAATATCGTGAACTTTGTTCACCATTTCTTCTGTTGTGACCTCAGCTGGCCACCCTGTGCGCACGGCATCTCTTGTGCTCGAATGGCCACATCAAAATTCTGTGAACCATGCCATGTGATGGAGCAGTGTTCCCACAATACTCGTTCAGCTTTCCTTCCGTTTCTTTCAGCGTCTTACCACGCAAAAGGCAATGCTTTATCACAACACGAAATTCACTTTTCTGCATTTTCTACGCAACAACACACATGTGCTTATTTTAAACACTCTCAACAATGCTCTAAGAAGCAAATGACGACGAATTTCTGCGATTATACCCAGAATAGATGTAAGACTTGGGTGCAAAGAAGAAACCTGTGATTAGAACGCTATCTCTCGTCAAAGTCATGGACTTATCAATCCGCCCTCGTACTTTCTTTGAAAGAGATAACGAGGTCTACAAAGCCTTTTCAAAAATATTTTCTGATTTAGGACTTTAGTTACTTAATAAACGGTTTATTTTTAAAGAATTTTTCAGGAAAATTGATAATGTAACACTAAATTTCAACTTTGATTGTAAAGAAGTGTATATGTTTCATAAATAATATTCGCAATTTCAACGTTTTAAATATTCAAACTTTTATAATGGTAGCATTTCACTATGAAACGATTTTGCAAAGTTAGATAGGTACATTCTTAGAAAAAGGTGGCATCATGTAAAGTACCTTTCAAAGATGCGACACGAAGATTTTAAAGAAAACCCCCCCTCCACAAACTAACCTGTATATGAAAAGTGTTTCGAAATCTTTTATTTTCTCAAAAATGTCTAACAATTTTATTAAAATACCACACGCTTAAGGTATTTACATGACACATAAAACGTGCATATTGGATTTTCCCGGAATAGCTTGTGAAGTCCTCTTAATTCAAACAAAATTTTGTATAACTGGTAAACCGTAAGAGATAGTTTACTCACTGCAAAGCAAATGTAGGTCTATTTAAAACACTCAATTTATTTTAAATATCTTTTATGGCATCACCATTGTTATTAATTTCAATTTTTTAATACTTTGAAGCTTTGAAATCGTTATAATTCAATTGTTTTTCGTGTTGTCATGGAAGGAATATGGGATTTCAAGGCTGACATACAGGGACTCTTTTTTTAAACGTTTATCTATATTTTCGGTTTATATATGCCACTTGTACGTACAACGTAATGTGTAATGGAGCTAATTGTGCAAACGTTTATCTTTATTAATAGGAAACAGATAAAGTATAAACTTTCTAATAATAGTTTATAGGTATTATATAAAATAAAGGATAGTGGGTAAGGAAAGTCATGTGAATGTAACATCAGACTTTTACAGCGTAGTATAACTGCAAATATTTAAACATTAGTATTAAATGTTGCTTCTTGAGGCAGTATTTTTAGCACTTAAATGATTTCAATCTAATTATATAATATATTATTCAATAACAGCTCGTCTTAAAGCAATATGTGTATGTAACAATATATAAAAAGTGTATATTACTGTTTACATGTGTAATAATGTTATGTGAATATATTACATGATTTAATAATGTAGGAGCTGTGAGAATAATAGATTAAAAATTCTAATAATGAGGTAACAATGAGGTAACCTTGAGGAAATAATGAATTTGAAAGTTTAACAATACTATCTGTAATTCTTGGAAACAATAAGTTTATAAAATAGCCAATCAACAACCAGAAAAAAGCTTAACTTAAACAAAAATATTCTATTGGATTAGGAATAGCCAATCAGAGACTTGAAATACAGAAATTTACAAATTTAGGCGGTAGAAATCAAGTCAGTTGCTTGTAGACAGCGCTCATAACTGGACGCGTTGCTTGCAGACAGTGTTCCTAACCGGACGCGAAATGTGTCCTCGAGAAATTTAATACGTATTTTGTGTGAGAAAACAGTTTACGTGTTTAAAAAGTGCAAGTATTTAATAAAATAATCTTACAGCTCTCTATATCAGTGAAGTGTTATTTAAATCGTGTCAAGAATTAATAAAAAGGAGTGAATAAAAAATTAAAATCTGTGTAAGCCTACATTCTTCAGTCGCACCACAACCCTGCAAAGAGAAACATGTCTCTAACAATAATACTGACGCAGGCGAGGCAAACATAAATATATAATATTTAAAGAAACAGTAAAATTACAAAGTTAATGTTTTTAAACATTTTTGGGGGGGCAAAGGCCACCAGAAAGTACATTTGGGGCGAAAGCTACCGAAAAACGGGTACTATACGTGCGGTTGCAACTACTTCAAGTTCGGCTTCCCAACTGTTGAACTACAATACAACTCCTACAACAAAATAACTACTTCATTCTAAAAGGGTAAAATTAGGGCTAATACACGTATATAATATTTTTATGTGAGATATGTAACTTTAGAAATAAAGCAAATGAGTAGGCTAATATCAAAGCTGGACATCTGTCCCCTCATTCAAAATTTAATTAGTAGTGTATTTCGATAGGTATTTTTCAGTTCGTTTTATTGGTGAAGTCCTTTACTTTCAAAAATGGACGCAAATATGGTTAATTAAGCGTTGAAGTTCACTGTTTACTTCAAAAGTGGACACCTACACAAAAGCTTGGTTTCAAACTCGGACATTTGCTTAAAGAACCAATGCTAATACTGAATAAGATCACGTGATCTACAAAACAGAAATAACGACGGCTTGTGCCGGGTGTTAACTTGGTGGTTAAGGTTTTATGAATTTTTCAACTGTTACTACGAATAAGTAAAAAGCTACATGAGCAAAATGGAGCAAAACATTTTACCGGTTACTAAAGGAAATGCCAGGAAGGGATTCCGGCATCCGGAAAAGTGGAAAAGGAATATAGAAAAGAGACTTAGGATAAGAGTGGCTGGCAAGTTACGGTGCTCTGTTTTATTACATGTAATTATAGATTATTGGAATGAATTTATACATCAGAAATAATACAAGAGAGTATAGTAAAAAAATCTGACGAGGGTTTTAACTGGTCATATGTTGAGACATTTTGGAGATATCAAGGCCATCATACTGGCTGAGAAAGAGACGAATTGTTAATCATTACTGACTGCCTCTGCCGTTAAAATACTTCGAGATGTTGACAGATTGCTCGTCAAACATTTTGTACAAAACTGGAGGGATCTGCTCACTCTTGGGTGGTACAAAAATGTACTACAGAGACAACCTTGTCTACCAGATTTGCCCGATGATCAACGTGAATGTGAAACACAGCAGGATGATTTGGACAGTGATCTCGTTTTAATGACTATTTCAAGTTAAATTTACACCTACTTGGACTTTAGACATACAAATATCAGTAAAAGTTTTAATCTCCTCTGGAAATGTTTTGCACGATATAGAAACTGAAGAAAGCTTTGTTACTGCACCTGTAAATTAACAGGAAATTTCATGATTTATTTAAGGTTACATCTTATTTTAGTTCTGGCACTGAAAATATGGCGAGATTGTTGTAGTTGGTTTTACATGTATTCAATAATATAAGAAACTTATAAAGTTTAAAATGTAATGTAAATGCTCAAAATTCCCACCATTTACCAGATGATACTCTTCGAAATAGACTGATATCATTACTAAATGAATTTTGCAACTATATTTGCATCAAAAACGGACACCTGCAAGTCTGTTAACATCAAAAATGGACATTTACACATAATTGTTTGAAGCTAATTTTAACTCATTTATCTGTATACATTGACATTGGTTATTTGGCACTACCATTCCTGCAGTACTAAGCTTAATGATGCAAAACGTAGTATGTAAATATGTTTATCCCACATTTTGTAATAAAAAAGGGAGTTATCTCATTTGTGTGCAAACGACAGACGTCCATCTTTGATATTAACCTACTCAAATAAGGTTTCATATTAAGCTGGCGGAAAACACAAGCATATGACGTTGAGGCTAAAGTGTGTGGCATTGATAACAACTGTCTTAACATAATTTCTTTTGCTGAAATGGCTTGAAAAGATCGCCAATACTGTTGATGAATATAGTGTATCCCTTGTATTCATGTCATTGAAGCACTCCTCCACAGCCAACTGCTACTGCACTGTTTGCCGTTGTGTTCATTAATTAAGGTGTAATTGAGTTCAAATGATAATGCTGCACAGAGCCCCAGGTCCATGCAAGATAATACAAAATTTATGTCTAAATTGCCAGTGAAGAGCAAATGAATGGAGTAACGCATTATTTCAATGAGTAATATCAAACAGTAGAATCTTTTACCGCTGAAGTTGCACTTGATTTAACAAAGGCTGAGGTAATTTGAAGGTATTTAATTATTAGCACGGCAGAATTATCAACAAATGTTGAATTGTATTTACATGTCATTTGGTGGCGCTCGTGTTTTAACTCTTTGTGTCGTTTATTGCTCCGGTGGAAGGGAAATCGTTATTGGATTAGAGGATGGTATTGTAATGATAGCGATAGAG
Organism: Deroplatys truncata; assembly: GCA_030765065.1. Lineage (NCBI taxonomy): Eukaryota > Metazoa > Arthropoda > Insecta > Mantodea > Mantidae > Deroplatys > Deroplatys truncata. The sequence goes on from CM060990.1 coordinate 42,880,910, forward strand.
CTACAGCAGGTATATCATCATCCCTTTGGCGCTCGTTGCCGATCCTGACTACAAGCGCCGAGGTTCACCGCGCCATGCGCAAAGTGCACTTTGCATCATCGACATTTCCTTCAACTTTTTATTGGATAGATGTTTCTACCGTATTTGTATTTCTCCCGGAGGAATTTACGTTTAAACTCCTTTGAGAGTAAAGGTGTGTCTGAATAAAGAAACAGAACTTGTTGACGGTTGTCTGTGAGGTTCCTAATGGAATGCTTATGTCACCAAGCACAAATACCAGTGGGGAGATATTTCCGGTGATATTTCTCACCGCGAGAACACGCATTTTTAAGCTCCAGAGCACGGGTTTTCACAGCATTTAATTCACTTATTAGCCAAGAAATGCAAATGAATTTTGGAAGAACCTTACGCAGTACACAATAAATATGGAACAGAAGCTTACAACACATGGACCAGTGTTAGATATCACAAGAGGGGAAAGAAACAATTGTTATTCCAATATTTCAAAAGTATAAAAAAATAAATGCAAAAACTCTTAGACGTTTATTCCATTAAAGTAAGACTGAATAATGAAAGTTGTCAAACAAGTGAAATTTTGTTTCTTGTTTAGCCTTATAAGTTAGAATTCTCTCTTTGAATTGATCACATTTTATTATTTTAGGCAGAATATTTATATTTTAAATATATTTCTAAAAGTGGTAGCACATTTGCCATTTTTTTACTCTTAAGTCTGCATCCTATACTGTTTGGAGTAGATACATTTTAGATCATCCTTTAGTGGAAACTTTGCTCTACAAATTCCTACCACTTCTAAATATGACAGCTCACACATTGTTCATGCAATGTGATTTTTGCTTTGTAAATATATATGAGGTTATTTTTCTCCATTTTTACCTGATCAGTGTTTTTTTCTGAATAACATTTTCTGATATCCCTATTCACGCCTTCACCTTTAGGCCAACGTGGTTCGGAGTCCATGCTAAAAGCTGTAGGTCCTCTCATTACACCGTCATTCTCATTCTAAAATCGGGGACAACGGATTCAGCCCCCTGGGTGCCTCCACCTCAGAATCCAGTCACTTGGTGGAATGAGGTAACACCTGACAGTCATAGGCCATATGGGGAGTGTTAGAAACAACAACGCCGACATTTTCTGATAAAAATGGTCCGTTTTCTCAGGAACTATCAAAGATATCTAAGTGGAATGTTGCTATGATAAAAATAATACCTCAGTGATATTACTGATCTACTTTGGTTTAGTAAGTTGTTCGGTTACGTTCTATTACAAATTGCTGATGAATGTTAATAAACAAATCGGTCTAATTAAGAAAAGTATTATATTCTCCTAATAATCTAAGGTAGCTCAGCGAACTTAGAAGAAATGCACCTACACCCTGTAAAATCTCAGTCTGATGTATTAAATATACCACTTCATGTATTTAACATTGGCGGAAAAGGAAATTTAGTCTCCCAATAAACTCGTCTTATAAGATACATGCAAGAAGTTATGTAATGGAAACAACAAAGTAATGAAACTTTGCTTTTATATTAATAAGAAAGAGTAATTCATGTTCCAATTGCGTATTTACTATTGCACAGCTGCTTGAGAAAAGGAAATAATTTAATATCCCAATTTATACAGTTTCTATTGTGCCAAAGCCTTCGTTCACGGCTGCGACGAACATCTTCAGTGGCTTTGCCGTAGTGATCTCTTCTGAATCTCGGCGATGATAGTTCGTCGCAGCTACGAACGAAGCGTCTGGAAGTAAGAAGAAATTCTCCAGTAGACCACGGCCCACAAGCCTGAAAATCATCCAATCAACTATTCACACCGGCCTTGAAAGACTTCGTTGTTTAATCGAAAAAATCTGATGTGTTACACTCACATGACTTTCTCTACTCTTGTACAAACTATTTTTACAAATTCCTATTCTCCATCTATTTCATATTAATCGAGATAAACATTTGCAGAAACGATCTTTTGACATGCAAAGAGAATTACATTTTACACATAGTGACCAGTTCTAAAAATATTTGACTATCGCTTAAGGCGTACAATGTTCTCCTTGTTTTGTATTTGCAAGGGCAATATAGCAATACAGTAACCTTTAAGCATAGACGTATCTCTTAATAGCTGGTTGCTATGTGCAACTTGCCACAGATTAATACTCTTTGCATATCCAAGACAAAAAAATGAATAACGAATTCCATTTGAGAAAATAAGTATTGAAAAATTTAAGAGAATAACAAGCAATATCTCGAAAACGGTTCACTCAACAAAAAGAAATGTATATGACATAAATTGTGTATTTTAACGCGATCTACATTTTTTGTGTAGTAAAATTTTGTCTATCTCTTACGGTTTACCAGTTATGCAAAAGTCGTTCACAATGAAGAATATTTTGGAGATATTCCCAGAAAATTCAAGATATACATTTTATTTGTCACGAAAATATCTTAAACATATGATATTTTAATCAAAATCGTTAGAGCTATTTTTGAGAAAATTAAAATTTTCGAAAAATATTCCATGTAAAGGGTTACCCGGGGTGGGGGGAATTTCTTGAAAACCTTCGTGTCGCATCCTTGGAAGATACTGAACCTAAATACCAAGTTTGGTGTTTATCCGACTGTTCGTTTCTGAGTTATGCTGTTCACAGACACACACACGGACATGTTTCCAAAAATGCTTTTTTTTGGATTCAGGGGGTCTCAAAACATATATTTCCGGTGAAATCTCGGTATCGAATTTTTGGGTGGAATACAATACTTCCCCTGCTTACCATACGTAGTAGAGAAAGTAAAACATGCCGAAACCAAATAGGTATGTGATATATATTTATCATTCAACCAAAATGACAGTATACGTTGTCTTAGGTTATATAGAGTCAGTTTTAGAGCAACTTAAATAATTCAAGTAAAAAATGGCAAGTGGTAACTGTGATTTTGAATATATATTTGATAAAAGTAAGATAGTATTCTTATAACCAAATAGATATATTAGAATAGCATTATAGATCTTTTTAGGGAAAAGCTGTATTTCCTACCTGGCAAAATGGAGCGTACAAGCACGGTGTGCTTTATTGGACATACTGTACCTGGACCGTTTGACGCCCTCTGGGACCATTCATCCGGACTAATAGCAGCAGCGGCGAGCGTATAATGTAAATACCATCCCTGGAGAAGCAATCACCATTTTCGGTTCTGGGTTTCCGGTCTAAAAATATCTCTCTTTATTTCATGTATTAAACTCTTTCAAAAGCTATTTTTACATATACACGCTGGAACTCCCTGAATGCAATATTAACCGTTATTAAAGATAGCGGTCCTCGTGGGGAGAGGTTGCAACTTTTCCTAAATTTGTAGCAGTAAGGCGTTTATAGCGATTAAGTATCTACAGATTCGTGTTTAAATTATAAGAATAATCATCCCGTGTTACACTTCGACATGTTTTCTTTCAGTTCATTTTAAAGAAACTCTTTATTTTTAATCGCAATTACTAAAACGAGACAATCTTTTAGATGTTCTGAAGAACCATGGAAGTTTCTCATGGGTTACGTATTCTGTATTAATTGTTCTTAGATCTTTCTGCGTATCTTGAAGGTATATGTGTGTCACCATTCTGAAAATAACAAGTTGTAATCCACGTTGTTCTTCAATCCACATATTTATTTTCCAAATCTTACTCTAATTTTCTTGCTGAATATTACAACATCTGTTCCCTCTGTTTGAATGCCAATTTTAATCAACTTGAAATTTCAAAGCTAGAGACATATAAATTATGGTATAGCTTTGTTGTATTTCAGAATTCAAATGTAAATATGCATACTATCTTATTTGAATGTTAAATACACCTACTGTCCATTCCAAACCAGAGTTCTCTCTGATGTAAACAGAAACACGTGCGTCTTCTTGTCACGAACCCAAGAACACACTCTTACGCCAACATAAATAGTTCCTTAACACATGTATTGTATTATGAAATATTAGAGCAAGAAAGGTATAGAACTGCACATTTTATTGCGGTTATCATAAGAACTCATTGTTAAGGGTAGTGGATGGAAACAAGCTGTTAAGAGATTACAAAATATGATTTTTGTCTGCTATTGCGGTAACGCCGAGAGCATCTTGCTTGTTAATACCAACCGTATGCATGACTGCCACTCTCTTACATATACAAGAAATGTAGCAATGCATTCCCAGAGGTGCTATCTGAGTACCGAATAAACACTTTGCGTAACACAGGAAATATGATAAGCGAACAGTCATTCATAATACACTTAACACACATGCTCAGCTCAGGTCAAATCTTGTGATTTAGCCAGTTGGTATTTGAGCTCAGAGGAAGGTGCGTGTAGTGCGAATAAACTGTTCAAACACAAAAGCGGGAAACAATTAAAAAGTGGCTAAAAACAAACAACACTTCATATATTCAACTCACCATTAGAAAAATACCCGACAATTGCATTATTGCATATTACGAAACTAATATCGGATTTTACAGGCGTTTCAGCGAGAAGTGTAACCAAAGTGAGCAAGGAATATAAAGAGACATAACAGAACATAGAAGAGGATAAAATGTGGGAACTTGTTTTGTGTGCGACAGTGCTGTGGAATTGTGGATGAGCTTGTCATTATTTTGGGGAGTAGTTCTGATTCCGATATGGCAGCTGAGTTATCTTCGGAAGATTAGGATTTGGGTGTTGCACTTTTGCCCGAGGATTGAGATTAACGTAAGTAAAATATTCATTGCTGCATACTTATAAAATCGATTGTTACCTCAGGTTGCATTTTGAACTATGATTCTAACACAGGGAGCGTTTTTGTAGATTTAAATATGTTCAACAAGCACGTGAGAGGCGAACAAGCAGCCATTAGGGGCGGAGATTGCGAACTACTTTCTCGGGGATAATACAAAGACTTTGTTTTCAGTGAAAGGCACTCTGGTTTGGAACGGACAGTATTATCCGATTCAGTGAAAAAACTGAAAGCTTGCTTGATCGCGTTCTTCTGTTATGAATACTTTTCAAATAATTTTAAGGTACCTCACTACAGTTAACCTTTATGGCAAACAGCTGTTTAAAAACGTAGAAAATTATAAAAATACGGACAAGTTGTATGAAATCAGTAGCTTCAGCTGTTTTTATGATTAAGCACAGCCGCACTGAATATAAATGACTCTTTCGTATTTGGATAACTAAATAAAAACCTCTATTTCAGTTCAGTTGACGTCACTTCAAGACACCAGTGCTTTACGTGAGATTATAACCGGAAAATAAATGCGTTTGTACTTAAGTGTGGGTTGCTAACATTATACTGAAAGAGTTTTTCATCTGACACTGTTAAAAAATTATCTTACAGCACTTAAAATTAAGAGGGTATCCACAGTATGTTACTTTGGCAATACTTCATTAAGAGCATTTAATATTTTTACAAAATGAGGAATTACACCATTCCGAAATGCATACATGATAAAAATTGGGAATAAGATTACAGTGTTTCAGTTCCGTGTAATATTTGTGTAGGTTGATATAATTTTTGTTCGAGGCCAAAATTTTGCCTTGTTTGGACATTAATTAGCCTTTTTCATCTGTCATTTGTTATTTCTAGTGTTGTGCTTGTACATAAATACGCCTTGAATTTTGCAGAGTTGAACAAAGTATGCCTATTTGTGAGCTAAACAAGATAGTGTGTCAAGTGGAAAGAAATTAAAACATCCGTCACTTTCTTCTTTTAAAGTTTTAAGGTTCGCCACATTTGAGCCATCTACGAGGAGAATAATGTCATAATGTTTGAAGGGGGGCAACTTTAACGTGAGCGATTTACATTCAAAAAGATCATTAAGCTTTATTGAAGGTCTTCTGTACCTTTTAATCCACGATTATCTACGTCAGTCAACCAGAGAATTAGCTTTAACTCTGACCAGCCATCCATCGTGCGGTATTTGCATTCGTTGGCAAGCTTAAAAACGCTATGAACTTAGGCATGATCCCTATAATCTGCGGCGGCATAGTTTCGACAGCCAATAGCCTAGTAATTCGATCCGTCCTCATGGGCACGGCAGAGATACAGACAAATAGTGTGGTCAGCAATTATAGTTCCTCCAGGCGGAATGTTGGACGACTGAACCTACCGTAGCTCCTTATGTTCCTCAAGATACTGAGGGGTTTGTCGTAGACGTGGATGCAAATTGCCGTATTTCCATGGGTAGACTTCAACAGGGAAATTGCTTCCAAACCACTATGCCATAGTGCAGAATAGAACATTATTCTTCAATAACATTGTTTAAAAGGAAATAATTTGGATGCGATTATTTACAAATAGAAACGAAAATATTACAATTACTAATTCGAAAGGAAATTGCAAAAGCAAACTGTATAATAACGCATTACTGTAATAAGTTGCTGTTACGCGTTGCAGAGACATCTACATTCTAACTCGTTATGACCTACAAGACACGATCCTCTCGTTTTATGGAGGACAAGATATTGGGATTTTATTTGGAGTTGATTCAAGAAACTTAAGCTTAAGCCATCTACCTCTTTGTATTATTAGTATTTACCTGTTCTTGAAACTCGAATGATTCTCCAGAAACCATTCAGGTCTTAATGGTCATCTGTACTTTATAACGGATGTCTTCCAAAGTTGTCCATAAATATTCCGTCAGAACCGACCGAAATATCTTCTTAAATTTAAGCGACCACTGTTATTATTTGGCTCTTAATCAAAATAAGCAACACTCAGCTTCATATGAGAACGATTCTGACGTAACTATATGGAATGAACTGATTCAATACTCGGAGTACTTTGCGTTATATATGGATACAATGGTTTTGCAGCATTTAGATGTTCCAGCAGATAGCCTAAAACACTTAACATGATCAGGATGCACAGGCCGTTAAGTAAATGGGTTATAGCCAATGTGAGAGTTGAATTTCTCTCCCTTGAATTCTAACACGAGCTGGTTAAGAAAACAGCTTGCAGCGTTGTATCTCCTTGTATCAAAACGGATCAAACAAAACGCTAATGGCTCAGATCACTCCAATCACCAGCGTAGCAGCCTTCCGTTTCACTTATTGCTTCCCTTTTATGTACTTAATTTAGGATCATTCCTGTCTGATATGGGAAATTATTGATTACATTTGGGCTATAAGGTTTCAACTAAGGAGGACATGCAACAAGCTGGACCAGATCCAAATGCCTAGATTTGGAACGTATTCTTCATCATATGGACATTCCACTCAAATTCGCCAGATGTGTTGTTGAGGAGATGAGTTTATTTGGCCTTTATAGTGTAAAACAGCCATTAATATATTTTACAGCATGCTTTGGGCGCGGTAGGCTAACCTCGCAAAGATCAGTCGTATTTTGGACGCTGAGGTAAAGATGCCACCGCGTGTAGTTATAGTTTCACAGGCGATCAGTATTTCACTTCCAACAATATTTTCAATTGATCAGCATTAGCTCTTCCGAGTCTACAATTCTGTGAATCTAATCACAAATCTTCATGCATATTTCTCGTTTCTATTTCGAACCAACATAGTAAGTTTTATTACTGCCAATAGGTCCATACAAAACATCTGACGTTGCCATGAGCTAATTACATATCTACAACGATTAACATTACAATATTTACAATGATTAAGGAGTAGATAGATTAACAGTTCATTAAAATTATACAAACATTTGTGAGTGAGATACTTCTTCAGATTTCTTTTAAAACAATTATTTTTACTGGACATAATTTCTAAAGGAAGCTTATTATAAAGTATACTACCTACAATATAGGGATCAATATTCACTTTCTTTTTATTCACAGCCACTCTATGAAAATCCATACTATATCTGGTGTTATGCTGATGTGCATCACAATTTGTTAGTATGTCTAGAGCTATTTACAGCTAAGAATATTGTTTGATAAGCATGTAATGAAACAAGAGTTAGAATGTTTTCATTAATAAATACATTTCTATGTGTTTCTAATCTTTTAATATTGTGGAAGGTGTATTGTAGTTCCACTGTTGGAGAGCAAAAACCTGATGTAGTAACTGCCCCACGTATGGTACAAAGTTTCCGGTGGCCTTCGCCGTAATGTTCACTTTCCGGTGATCTTCGCCCCAACTTTACTTTCCGGTGGCCTTCGCCTCAAGTTTACTTTCAACTTTATATTTTAATGTTTCTTTAAATATCATATATTTAGGTTTGCCTCGGCTGCGTCAGTATTAATTTGTAGATACATGTCTCCCTTAACAGTGTGTGATACCGCTAAAGAATGTAGGCTTACACAGATTTGAACTTTTACTTCACTCTTTTTATTACTCCTTTACACGATTAAATAACACTTCACTGATATAAAGAGCTGTGAGATTATTTATTAATTACTTGCATTTTTTTAAACACGTAAACTGTATAATATCCTCGCCATAATAAATTTTTGTCTCACACTGTATACGTATTAAACTTCTCGAGGACGCGTCTCGCGTCCGGTAAGGAACGCTGTCTACAAGTAACTGGCGCCTGAATTTGTACAATTTGCTCTATTTCAGTTTCTGATAGGCTAATCCTACTCCAATAGAATACTTTTATTTAACTTAAGCTTTTTCTGGTTGTTGTTATAAACTGTCTCAAAAATTACATTATTGTTGCTCCAAGAATTACTAGTAGCATTATTAAACCTTCCAATTCATTATTACTTCAAGGTTACCTCATTGTTAGCAAATTTTAACCTATATTCTCACAGCTCCTGCATTATTAAATATGTACACAATAATATAAACATTAATACAATGACTGTTACATACATTTTATAGGTTATTTTATACACATATTGCTTTAAGGCGGGCTGTTATTATATTTTATATTATATAATTAGACTGAAATCATTTAAGTGTTAAAAATACTGCCTCAATATTGAACTTAATTCTTATACATTTTTTCTGTAATATAAATATTGTATTCATATGTATCTGTATAGCTCCACCCCAAACTCCCAAGCAGTAGCTGCGTTGTGGAAAAATAAGCCTATAATACATAGTTTTCATGGTGTGATCATTCACATACCTTCTCATATGTATCTACTAACGTTATTACAAACATTATTAAGTTGTTCTGACCAGGATAGCCTATTGTCAGTTTTTAAACCTAGCAAGGGATGGGAAATGGTCAGAGTAAGCCTATCTCTGGGAAATTCTTTTACTGAATCTCTACCACCTCACTAAATATCATGACCTTGTATTTTTCTTCATTTACTTTTAGTTTATTAGATTCAAAACAGCGTATTAATAAATGGGGACTAGATTTGCTGGCATTTCCTCTGATCTGATCTGCATTTGCATCCGTTTGGAGCATATATATAAAACAAGTTCTTTCTCTGTTTATTTAACTTAAAAGTTTTCAATCATCCACCTTAATATCCTCATCTTTTATTCTCGCGATGGCAACATTCGTGTGTTTTCCTCCTTTGATCTAGTTTTCTCGCACTTCACACTCCACTCGCGGTAGACAAGAGTGAGGAAAGTGAAGCAAAGAAGAGGAAGCTAACTTGAGGAAGTTGCTCTTGCTTCCAATTTTCTGTCACCATTGGAGGGGAACTAATTGTGTCACGAAGCTCTTGCTTCTGAGTTTAACCTCGTCGTCACGTGGAAAACGAACTAACTCGTTGGCTTCACGCGCAGTTGATTTTGTTGTCATTTTCTGAATAGTGGCTACGATGGAAAGCGAGAAAGATTTAAGAGACTTGCATCAAAACTTGTTCCTCATACTTGGAGGGTGATATTAACTGTTCTTCTTTTACTTCTTCGTCTTCTTTTATGGAAAAACTGAGCTGCAACCTAAAGGTTGGTTCGTAAAGTGGGAGCAAGATTTGAGGAAACATATAAAGCCGGTTATCGAGACCCAGGGGAGAAAATAGTAATAATAATAATAATAATAATAATAATTTACGATCGAAATCAAACATAACGACAAAAATGTGCTGAAAAGAGATAAAGGGTATAAAGAGAATCAATTTATAAAATAAAAAGACGACCGCTCTGTAAATTCATACTAGGAATGGATTTTGTTGAAAAGGCAGAAAAACAATTTTTGTTTTCCTCGAAACGAAAGCAGATGTACCTGCTATCGGCGACAAGAAGTCTACCGGAAGTTTCGCTTTTGTACTTTAGCTCGGACGTGAAGTTAACAATGGTCTCAAAGCTTAACAGGGTCAGAACGCATACGTGTCTTATCTCCGATCTAAGAATATTCGTGGGAAGATTTTAAACTCAAAATAAGTTGTAAGAAGCAGACGTGAAAGTTATCAAAGTGGGGGTAGCCAATAATAAAATCATGAAAGAAATGATAGCCGATGAAAGATCGCGTATGCATCACATGATACGTTTGAACTTAAAACGGAACGAAACATAAGAAAGGTGGGGGAAAACTCCAAGTTTGGCGAAAGGCGCGAAAAAAGAAAAGAAACGCCGAGCTCACATTCGGGTAAAAACTAGCGAGGACGGTTGATGAAACAAATTAAGGAGAAAATAATCAGAAAGTTTGAAGTGTGAAATGAAGTTGTGAAATTTAGGCAATTCGAGGGCTAGTCGGAGGAACACATAAGTAGCGACTTCGAAAGTGTTGGCAATAATTACAATGGTTTTGACGACGAAGGTGGCGGGTCGACCAGATAGGAATATTCGTAACAAAATAAAGAAATAATAACTCAATCTTCGCCGACAGCATTATTAATATTATCAAGGCAGTGTCACAACCCCTGAAAACGAGAACATCAGCTCTACCAGAACAAGTTGCTAATCCCTGCCATTCAACAATCGAACCCGGGACTCTGAGTCTCCTGAAGTGACAGCAAGGAACAACACAGATTTTCGTGGTGTTCCCCAATGTATTATGGACAACATCCAAACGTTTCCAATCTTCTACCCTTCTTGCCATTTTATCCTTTCCATAATACTGGCATCCTACGGGTATATAGTCAGAATATACGTCATTTTAATTATTATTTATTTTCTAACCAACCGTTGATATAAAATAATAACACAGGAAATATGCGCCACTAGGTTTTAACTAATATATCGTCAATTAATTCCGTTGTTGTGCAAGAAAAGTAAATTCAATAATACAGGTAAGTTTTGAGCCTTTGTTGCTGAACTGAGGTTTTACTCTGTAATATGATACAAGCGTCTTGCTTCGAAGTTTAAGCTAGCCTATAACTTATAAGGACCAGTTTCTCGTTAAATAAGGGCTAATGGTAAAGTCCCTCGGGCACGCATGTGGTTATTTTTGGGCTGGATTACCCCTTCCTAAATCTGAGAGAGATCGTGGATCCGATATCTCTGGTTTCCCTAAGAACGAACAATACACCCGCTCTTGACGCGTCTGTTTACTGCGTATAGAGTTTGCATGCGGGTACCGCGACGAATTTCAACTCACCACATTCAGAACTAGAGCAGATATAATTAAACCTGGTCAGTTAGCTCCATTAGAACTTCTCTGCAACTCTTAAAAGATCTTTTCCTATTTATCCTTTCAAATAACACTTTCCCTGAATACAGGAGCCTAGGTATCTAGCCTAATCTGACACAGATATCAGAAATGAGCACTAAAAGAGCATCTTCAGCTTATCATCTTATATCAACTGATGAATTAGTATTTCTCGATGTGTATTTCGAAAATACAGCTTATAGAGGTTGGACAGAAGTAAATACTGAAGCAGTAAACGAGCCTCTAAGCATACATAAAATAACAGAGGTACAAGAAGCTGAAGAACAGTGGTTCGAATCCCGATTATTGCATTGAATTTATTATTCTGATTCTACCTTTCCATAGTTAATTCGGAATTAGTATTATCTTAAATAAATTTTATCAGAGTTTTAGCCGTTGCCAAAATAAAGGAGTTTGCCATCCCTTTTTAAGTAATCCGAAAATGCTACGTTTTGCGACGTTTTTGTAATGCTTTTTCGTTTTACGTGGTTTATTTCGTATAACTCAGTTCCTTAGAATTATTGTTTGCGATATTTTATAATTCAAAATCAATATGTCTGTTGCTCTTGTTGCTTTGCATACAATTATTATTAGTAGAAGGTAATAATAATAATAATAATAATAATAATAATAATAATAAAATGAGTTATTCAAAGTAAAATTCTCTTTATCTTCCCTGAAATTTTATTTATTAAGCTGCTTTCTTCACGTGGCCTTTAATTTTGTTTTGTATTCCCGTTGTGATATGTTTTTGAAGCTGCTGGTGCCATACGGACAGCCTTACGCATTATTATTAAATACGCCATCGGTTTGCGTGTCCCGTGGCCACATTCGTGGTATTTCTTCCGCCAGTTTAAAGCTGTTCTTGGAGATACTCTATAGCTCCCCAGCCCTTGCTGCGTTGTAACCTTGCTCATTACGGACAATTATTTATCCATATCATTTGTTCCTTTAAAATTATATATACATATATATATATTAAACATGACATTATTTACCAGCCAATTTTATCCAACCACTTCACTATATTAATTACTTGTAATTAAAGTGTATACTTCTGATTTGCATACGATTACTTTAAGTTATAATCTTATATGACCCTTATGGCTTGTACGGTCTACAGGATAAAAATATTCACATCCATATCTAAAACCATATCCATCCACCCCCATACCCCCACCCACTCATCCATCCATCATATAATGTTTGTCTTACCCCCTCCCCTGGCTTCCTTTGTTCCTGAGCCGAAAATCCACCACCGTTCATTGACATCAAACCAATAAGAAACGGACAAATTTGGCGAGGGCCTGGCGAGTACTTGCAGTCATTCCGTTTCCCACCCATTTCATCGCTCACTTTGTTCAAACCAATAAGAAATTAACACAACCGGGTAGGTGTGGAACACAACTGAAGAAGGAATTCTGCCAACATTAAATAAAGAAAAACACAATTGGAAACCTGAAGCATCGGCACGTTTTATCGCACCGGGTAAAGGAAGGTAAAACTCCTCAATTTTTCCTTCAGCAAATTATAGAGAGCATTTTGCAAGACTTGATGCCGGTTATCGAGATCGAGGCAAGTAATAAATAATAATAAGGAAGCATGATTGACTATAAGGAGCAATCAGTTAAAATTATAATAAAACGTGCATAAAGTAATTGGGTTAAGAAGGAATTGAATATGTTGCCTTGTAAATACATGTTAGTAATAATTTCACACAAAAAAGCACAATTTTGTTCCCAAGCTAAAGGCCAGGTATAGACTAACCTGCTTCTTGGAAAATAGCTTACGGTTACATATGGTGCCGCTGAGTTTAGAGACCTAGCTTTTGTGTCTCAGATTCGGACGTGACAGAGACAAAAGCTTATAAGCTTGCCCCAGTCAGAAACTGGATGTGTTCAATCTTCGATTTAACAAGACGCCTGAGAAGATGTTTACTTTAAAATATGTTGCCAGAATTAATCGTGGACGTTGCCGTAGTGGGGATACCTGATCTGAAGAATCATGAAATAATGATTATAGTGAATTAAAGATTGGGTACATGTCACCAGATTTGGCGCAAAGTGTTGTAACATGTTATTTGCACTCGATAAAAAAACTAACAAGACGATAGTTCACTCGGTGAGAAACTAGCAAGACGACAGTTTAACTCTGTTAGACACTCTCAAGGAGACAAGTTATCTCTTATAAATGAGCAAGGTGTCAGTTTGTCACGGTTCTAAACCGCGAACCCACAAATTAATGTTGGCGGTTATAATTATACAATACGCGTAAGAGAGCTCATCAGAATACGTGTTTCTTAAGTTACGCCTTTCTGAAACAAACCACATACAACAGAGTGGAAAATGTTAACTCATAAGTCGCGACTTCGCGAACCTTAAGAAATGAAAGCGGCTTTGAAACGAAGGTGGCGGGTCGACGAACAACAAACATTATGGAATAAAAGAATAGTTCCGTTTAGCCGGCAAAGGTTGTCACGGCAGTGTCGCCAGCCATGAAAATTAGAATCTCAGTTCTACTAAGAACTCGTCATCCTAACAAATTAAACTGAGTTTTATTTATGAACGCTCTTTAACTACTATGGTCCTTAGGGTCTCATTCCATATTGGCGTGAAAGACCGTTAATTTTGCTCAGATGCCTCTGTATCAGGCTTGAGGTTCTTTTACGTGCCGTAAATCTACGACACGGGGCCATCGGCTTTACTTCCCTTCCGAAGGAAGCCATGCTAAGGATTTTTACGCCCGAAAAAATCCATCGGGAACTAGACGCTAGCACGGTACCCCTAGACCACGGAGGACGACATCGTCCTGAACTATTTCCTAACTCCTACCACCCTGAATCGAGCCCATGACTCCGAAGCTTCTCGAATTAGCAGCAGAATAAAATACCAAGGCGACCCAGGACAGCCTCAGACTGGTAGATATTCTTAAAGACTTCCTAAACCAGAAAAATTAAAATAGTCTTGAAGGTGTAGCTTCATTGCAGGACTGTCTTGTCTTATAGAGCAGATCTTGTACCACAAATGAAATAGATGTCTCTGCTGTCCTAAGAATCTAATATTGGAATTTCTTTCGCGTCCCAAACTCCCTAAAATCCGGACTTTAAGGGCTTAAGATCAAACATCTGCAATGTCTAAGCTTTTTAATCCCCATCCTTCAATGTCCGAAGGGATTGCCCTTTATTCAACCGCAGCACCCATGGGGAATATTTAATATACATGTCTCTTCTTGCATACGCATTGCTATATCATTAATCTTCCCATTTCCTTGTTGCTTCACGAACAGGGAGGGCATCAGAAGAGCGGTGCCGAAATTTGCTTATTCATCTTTCCAATTTCGTTTAGTCTAGCAATATCAGAACCTTAATGCTTCTTTCGAAGATAATGATATTTTAAGATCGCATGAAACAAGTATATCATGAGCCATTTATGATGAGGCAAACTAAACACACGGATTAGTACTAAATCGATGCTAGGCACTGGAAGTGTAAAGAAATTCATCTCGCTAACTATTCCGTACCTTTTCCACATTACACATGCATGTGACTTGAACCAGAGGCAGGTAATTTGAATATTAAAGCCTTACAGAGTGAACCTCGGTTTGATTTTCACGAACTACAGGTTAAAGTTGTCAACTATGTTTGACCCGGAATGTTAATTTGGAAAAACCGATTTAGTGAGTTCAACTGACTGAAGGAATGAAACTGTCCGCGCCTGAGGAAGGTAGAGTTTCCCTAGACATTATGTGCCACTGTTGTTCTAACTAAACAGATGTGAAGCTTGAAACGTTGATTTAACTTTACATAGAAATAATGCTTAACTCAAAATTAAATTGAGTTTTATTTATGGACGCTCTTTAACTGCTGTAGTCCTTAGCGTGCCATTCTATGTTGGGCGTGAAAGACCGGTAATTTTGCTCAGAGGCCTCTTTATCAGGCTTGAGGTTCTTTGCATGGTAACCACTACACCACAGAGGACGACACTTAAATCGAAGTTCTCGTCAACCAAACACAAATTTTTAAAGAGCAGCTTTCCATAGAGTAGGAGCTGAAGCTAAGCAGCCCACATTCGTGTTATTGTGTACATAAATAAATAAAATAAAATCTGAATATACTATCCCGGCACCTTGGTTCCTACACCGGGACATACATTAAAACTTTACATTCATTCTCACAAACACATTTACATTTTAGATTACATCAAATTTTTTTCAGATAAAATAACCACAAACTACACAATGTCTACAAAATAATAATATACTAATAGATAAAGAAAAATAAGTAAAAGAAAGAAAGAAAAAAAGAAATTATTGGATTAGAGTAAAGCGTAAAAAAAATTAATTACAATTCTATATTCTATATTTATCCACACTTGCTGGAAAACAGCAAACTTAGCAACTGGTGATTATCTACTCCTGTATAACTATATTCACTAGAAACCTGCGAAAATGTACTGGTAGCCAGCAGAAAACCTACTACTAAACTACTAATCATTTTAATAAGTTAATTTATATTTATATTTTATTTAAAATTTTCCTTAGTTAAAAAGTTTTATAAGGTTAAAGTTATCTATTTATAACATTCCATTATTCTCATAGTAATTATTTAATTTATAATAATTAAGTATCTTATTTAATTCATTTATATCTTTATTTATACATTTGCGTTTATTTGTTTATTTATTTACCTTATAACAATTTATTTAATATCAATATTAATTTTCTATTATCTCCCTTTTAAATTGTTTTTGTATATATCATGTTTTTTAATTTATCATTATATGTTAAACCTTTACCTCTTTTAACCAAATACTAAACGTTCTTTCTTCTATCACTAAATATCTACTCACTTTACCCCACAACATTTCACTTCCCTCACATCCTCCATTTTATTCTAACACTGACTCCACCTCCAACCTACATAAACTCAAAATTCCCCTACTATTAATAGCAATAACAAATTCACATCTCCATGCACCTAACATCACTAACTCCATTCACTAACCCTCCCAAACCACATTAAACTACTCCCCCAATGGCAAACGTGCTAGCTCCTACTCCAAAGATGGCGAAACTGCTGGCTACTCCTCCAATAATGGTAAACCTGCTCCCCAACACCACCATCATCTTATTGTGTACAGCAACCTTGTGTAATACAGAACGAAAACGTAAACTTCAGAAAAGTTACTACTTTATAAAGTACCTAACATACCGTTTAAGTGTCGCCCTTTTCCGGCGGCTCCAACAGTGGGATGGGTCTTTGAGCTTGGGAATGTTAGGGACTTCATGACGTCTCGGTGGTCTGTAGCCTCCTGAGGAGTGGTAGCCGCAATAGATCTGTGCAGGTTGCCGCCCGCAAGGTGTCCCCCTCTGTTGAATCACCTCTACCTCTGCCGTTTAACTAGGTCTGCAGGAACGGTGAACGAAATTTAATACAGGATGTATCTCTATTGGTGTCATATATTTGAGGGACGTGTTCCTGACATCAAAACAGTAAAAAAAGTTCATATGTACATGGGTCTGAAAATCAATCGTTTCGTTGTTACGTGTCAAAGAAGATATATTCCATTAGTGAACAGACGGATATGCACTACACGTATAGCCGTGCAGACGGCAATGCAGCACAAGCACGTGAACTTTATCCAGAAAGGTACCCTGACAAGCCGTTACCGTGTGCAAGAACATTCGCAAGAATTCACCAACGCTTGAAAGAGAATGGCGCATTTGAGAGGAGTACTAGGGCTGTTGGGAGACCAAGAGCGGTACGACGAGCATTGAGATTGAAGAACGAGATCTTCGTGCTGAGGATGCAGACCCATTACAAAGCACAAGACGTATGGCTGTAAGAGAAAGAGTTAGTCATACGACTATCTGGAGAATTCTGCATGAAAATCTTCTGTACCCGTATCACCTTCAACGTGTGCAAGGATTAAATGAGGCGGACTTTGAGCCAAGAAGACGTTTCTGTCAACGCATGTTACAGCAGTGCGCTGTGTTCATTAATTTCCTAGCCTGTATCTTATTCACGGATGAGGCTGGTTTTACTCGCGACGGCATCTTCAATTTTCATAACACTCATAACTGGGCATTTGAAAATCCTAATAAAGTACGACAGCACAACCATCAACAGACGTTCTCTCTCAACGTTTGGGGTGGAATCATTCATGATCACCTAATTGGTCCCTACTTCTTCCCTCCGCGTCTGAATGGACAAACCTATCTCCAGTTTCTCAGAAATGAGTTGCATCACTTAACTGATAAAGTTCCTCTAGACATCATCCAACGAATGTGGTTTTTACATGATGGTGCTCCAGTTCATTTCAGTATGATAGTTCGTAAGTTTTTGAATGAACGATTTTCGCAAAGATGGATTGGTCGAGGGGGACCCATTGCCTGCTTGATCGTCTGATTTGAATCCAATGGGTTTCTTCGTCTGGTGACATTTGAAGTCCTTGGTTTATGCGACTCCTGTACCTGATGTTGGCATTTTAAGAGGACGTATCCAAACTGGATTTGACCAAATACGAAACACTCCAGGAATTTTCAACAGAGATGGAACGCAGGCTTACTGCATGCATCAAAGCAAGAGAAAGCCACTTCGAGCAATTTTTGTAACTTTCGATTTTGTATTGTAACTCTGAAATAAATAATTTTCAGACCCATGTTCATATGACCTTTTTTACTGTTTTGATGTCAGGAACACGTCCCTCAAATATATGACACAAATAAAGATACACCCTCCGAGAATAACCTGATTTGTGTTCCGAGGGTAACGGATGATTTCCAATAAAGCCTTAAGCCTTACAAGCAACTCCTCCCAACCAAGATATCAAACACCTACAGTGATACCACGGTGGTGGGCGATTACTTAATGCCCCAATTCCAACCTTGTGGATCATTTATTTTCAGTATTGAATATTCTAAATACTTTATTTCATTATAGATTTTTGTTGTGCATTTATGGTAGAATTTAAAACATTTTTGAAATGTTTGTATTTATCATGAAATTCTGCGAGACAATTTTTTTTGTCTAACGCATACCTTCTAACTGCAATACACGCATTTTACGTTGACATTTAGTGTTTTCTTGAATCGGGCATTCTCTCTGGCTAGCAGTCACAGCAATACGACCTTAAATTCGTAAGTTACACACACAGTGACCCCTTCTGCATGGTAAAGAAGCGCCGATGTGCCTGAGCAGGTTTAGTAAAGACAGTGGAGTATTTTCCGATGATCTATGAGCTAGCACAACTGTCGATATCCACAGCTGTGGCTCGGAACTGCCCGTGTCAGTTTATGATACCTTAGGTGGTAGCTGAAGAGTACATTATAGAGCTTGGAAAAATGCGGTAAAGTTGAATGAGGTCAATTGCAAAAATCTGGTTTAACTTGCAGACAAATTTGATTACCTGGGATTGCATATTTGCTGCGTTATGCTCGTGGTTACATGTGTAATTAATCCTCGCTGAAGTCTAGACAGAGATTTGCAATCGGGTCACTACTATATGCATTTTAAATGTATTACGGCGTTTTTATATAGGCCGCTTCCAGCTACGCTGTATTAAAATTACATTAGTGTTTGGGTAGCGTTAATTCCGGTGATGTGACATTTTTCTAATCTAGACCACAGAGATTGGGTATGGCTACAGGGATACTGACCAATTTGGTGTGGTTTACATGAGATTACACATTCTTAATATTAACAGCGTAAATACGCCAAACCTGTGAAAATACCTGGTCAGTCTGTTCTATATTAGAACTTGAAATCGGCAGAAAATAACGTAACGGTTACCAAAGTAATAAATAGAAAGTAACCAGTTACCCAATAACAGTTACCAAAGTAACGAATACAAAATAACTGTTACCTAATAACGGTTTCCAAAGTAACGAATACCAAATAACTAGTTACCTAATAACGGTTAACAAATAACGAATACAAAATAACTAGTTATCTAATAACGGTTACTAAGGTAACGAATACAAAATATCTAGTTACCTAATAACGGTTATCAAAGTAACGAATACAAAATAACTAGTTACCCAATAACGGTTACCAAAGTAACGAATACAAAATAACTAGTTACCTAATAAGGTTACCAAAGTAACGAATACAAATAACTAGTTACGTAATAACGGTTACCAAAGTAACGAAAACAAAATAACTAGTTACCTAATAATGGTTACCAAAGTAACGAATACAAATAACTATATACCCAATAGCGGTTACACAAAGTAACGAATACAAAATAACTAGATAACCAATTACGGTTACCAAAGTAATGAATACAAAAAACTGGTTACCTTATAACGGCTACCAAAGTAACGGATATAAAAGAATTAGTTACTCAATAACGGTGACCAAATTAACGAATACAAATAACTAGTTAACTAATAACGGTTACCAAATTAGCGAATACAAAATAACTAGATAGTCAATAACGGTTACCAGATTAATGAATACAAAATAGTTAGCTAATAACAGTAAGGAATACAAAATAACTAGTTATCCAATAACAACTATCAAATTAACGAAGACGACTAGTTATCATGTTAAGGTTACTGAAGAAACTAGACGGTTACCGAGCCTGGATGGCATCATTCACTGCATGTGCGCGGCATTGGTATCGCTTTATGGGAGCTAGTTACCTCAACATTCGTTTACAAGTTGAGCTATTCTCGCACGGAGCTGCAACTACATATTTGTTTATTACAGCGTGTTGTTTATCGTTTCGAATATAGGCCACAGGCCATAAATGACAGATCTGTCAGCACTCAGGCAGCAAAGCTGTATACATTGCATCAAAATAGTTATTTATATACGATTATAGATGCAGGAGTTTTTATACTTCGCGGTTAAATAGATACAAATAAATAATTAATGCTATTTAGTAGCAAAATAAGCTCAAACAACCACATCGTTCTTATTGAAACGTAGTTACACCTAATCTTTATTGGTAACTGGTTACTAATAACCGTTAAATGTAACCGCTAACGCAATGTAGCTGCGACAGTTATAACCGTTATTAGAAAGTAACTCTTTGTCATATCCCTAATTAGAAAACTGTTCCAATGTACTCAAATCTGTTGGGTAATTCGTAAATTGCTACAAATCAATAGAATCTGCAGATTTTACCTTATGAACCAGAAAACTCATGTACTCTGGATTTAAATACCATATATCTTTTAATTATCTCCATGGTTCTTCCAGGTTCCTAAAGACGCGTGTAAAATTTAAGATCTTATTTCCAAAATGCCTTGCATTTGAAACTGCGGATTTTCGATGTTTATTTATGGGAGAATTATTTAAATATTCCTCTATCACTTAAAAGTTATTATGTTTTAAAGGCACTTATATTCCCTGTTTAAATGGTTGTGATACTTCGGCTTGTTTCCTACGACCCCCATGTCCCAGCAGTTTTTATTTACAATAAGTCTTATATCCACTTGGCTAATACAAGTCTAGTAAGAATCACATTACTTAACATGTGCTTTTTCTGGACCAACACACGTCTTCCTATAATCGGCGGTGGGAAAGTAAAGAAGAAGTTGAATTACATTAATACTTTAAGTAACAGTTAGCAGCGCCCTGAAACGCCAGTAGATGGCTCTTCTTGATGTAAGTATCATTAATGAAACATAATAGCTTATAACTGTAAATGTATTTAAAACTATTTATTCAAAGACATAAATGTAATTTCTGTAGATTGCTTTTTCTAGTAGTTAAGACACCTTGGAAATAAGCTCTTTAATTCCTCAATGCAAATTCCCAAAATTCTGAATAAGTATAATGTCCTTTTATGTTTGTTGGTGTACTAAGCCATGTACAAATAAAGTACAAGTAATATGACCGGCATTCAGCCCCGACTCTTTGCCAGTAATATTCATATTATCTACTTACTTTACTTCAGAATTCCTTAATCCTATTTAACAATATTTTCTGATCTGTTCACTGACCAAATCCATTTGTTTTTAACTTTTCTCAAGTATTGCCCTATACTCTTACTATTTTTGAATCATTTCAATTATAGCAATATTTCTATCTACCTTAAACCATTTCTTTTTAATAAACTCTTTTCTCCAAATTTCTGTACCTTTGCACTTAAATATTATATGTGCGACACCTTCAATTCCGCCACATATGGGACATTGGTTTTGAGGTATACCCTTCCTTAAACCTCTTAGCCTCCATACTCCTGTTCTTACCCATGCAATGCTTTCTCGCTCGTCCTTATTTGCATTATCTACATCTTTTTCTCTTCCCCATGTGTTTTTTATAGGTATGTAAAAAAATTAAGGATCTCTTTTTGGCTATCATGCTAAAAGTGTTTTGTATTTCTATATCATCTAATCTCTTTCTTACCACTTTCCAAAAATTATTCACATTATTTTCCCTACTTATACATATCTCTCCTAACCTGTTGCTCTCCAAATTGTACCTCGCACTATTTTGTCTTAACACATTTCTTTTACCCAAATTTAAGATCCTAAAGCAATATTTCAACGCTCTTTCCACTACCTTTCCCTTGATTTCCACCCTGCCCATTTCTATTTGAGCTATCTGTCTTGAACTGCGTTTGGTAGCCTAGCATTTCTCTACAAAACATCCTATGCACCTCATCTATACTTTCCCATCCTCCATCTAATCCCCATATTTCAATACCGTACATCATTTTCCCACTACCACTAGACTGTATACTTTCTCCATCCAGTTAATATTGATGCCAGGTGCTCTATATATGCACCTTCTAATTCCTGACATAGCCCCCTTACCATTCTTTTGCTTCTCGCATTTACCTCCTCCATCTATTTTACTCCTAAATAAACATAGTCTCGTACCACCCTATAGTCTTTGCTTTCTCCCTTCCATTTCTCGTATTTGGTTAATTTTCCTCCCTTTTTGAATACCACAATCTGTGTCTTCTCTTAGTCCGTTGTTATCTATATATATTAAGGAAATCAGTATCGTGATTCTGGAAGTGTTCTCATATTGAACTACTTTTTATTTCGTTTGAAGTCTGACATATTGTTTGCACGTTTCATTTGCGTGTTGTTCTATACCAGGGTTGCCACTGGAGGGAAAACACATTCCTTCGGTTTGCCTACGTCCAGGGAGCTTCAGTTCCATTAGCACTGAGTCGCGTAGTTGGAGGGAGAAAGGAGGAGAATGACAATAAGTGTCACAAAATGGCATGCCTGCTTTATACCATAAGATACCTATATGCATTCAATTTTTCAATCAATTTTTCAATAAGTTTTTATCCAATATTTGCTATATCTACGCTGAACAGAACGAATATCTCTGAGTGATCTGTGCAAGAATGCTACCCTCTTACTACATACAGCACCACAGGCGGTGACACTGACCATACACGAAATGAAATGATAATTTGGAAAATAAATTTGGGAAGGAAACCTTTTAGGCATAAGTTTATGGTACCTCCACGGCATTGGCTAGTTATGAGGACTGGGGAAACCTATAAAAAGCCTCAGTGATGCAGGACCTCCTCGCGGGACCTGAATCGCAGATATACCTTTGCCAGTCCGTGCCTTAACGATCTCGGCTACCTGTGTCGGTCTTATGTAAAGTAGAGCACCCATATGAATCGTTAGTAGCGTTTTTATAAAACAGTTCTGCTTTATTTAAGTTAGTCAAATAATTTATTGAGCACTATGCTTTGTTTTTGAATTTTATTTATGGACGCTCTTTAACTGCTGTGGTCCTTAGCGTCCCATTCTATATTGGGCGTGAAAGACCGGTAATTTTGCTCAGAGGCCTCTTTATCAGGCTTGAGGTTCTTTTTTGCCGTAAATCTACGACACGGGAACACCGAAAAAAATCCATCGCCCTCCGCCGGGTTTGAACCCGCGACCTCGAGGCTAGCATGGTAGCCACTACACCACGGAGGACGGGTACATTAGCTAAAACATTATTAGATTTTTCTCTCAGCAACATTATTTTCATTAGCCTTCCGCTATATCGTTGCATCACTGTGAGCCTATCCACAAGAGGGGGTCTAGAAAAATTTAGATACGCAGCCGCTTGGCATCCAGGTACGGAACTTTTGTACCGCATTTAGATTGATGTGCCTGTAGGGTCGTTTGGGTGATTTGGGTAGTTCCCGCAACATCCCTAAAAGTTCGGCCGTCCAACTGAGCTTTTCTCGGCCCTAGCACTTCGATACACGTCAAGTGGGTGGCGGGTAGGCGGTTTCAGTGCGGACTGTAGTGTAGCGACCCAGTTAGGGCGGGTCTCTGCAATAGCAACGGCGTTTTGGTCCGGAGTGATTCACTGAGTCATCACCCCCTAGAGCTACACTCTGGCAGCCGCCTCGTTGCCCTCGCTAGCCGTGTGTCTCGGGTGATTGATGGATTGCCTGGCTGGCACAATGGCACAAACGATCAGTTGCTCTCCTGGACTCCCCACCATCTCTCGCCTCTGATATGAATTCACGAGACATAGGAGGATAAGGGTCTGATGGGTAGGGAAGGTAGGATAAATATGAGGAGGGGAAAACCCCGTCATGTCATTATACCCCTTGATCATTTAGTTAGATATCGGTGTCAAGCATGTCAAGGGAAATCATTCATACTCATTCTGCCAACCTGTCTTTCTGAATATGCTCCTGCACTTGTACCACAAGCAATTACATACACACTTTCTCAAATCTTACGTTTTTAAAACTGATGGCGTGCTATACCAGCAAGTTACTACCTATAATGTATATTTATATAATCGTAATCTCACAATGAGTTATAAAATATCTCTTTTTGTTGATTGGGACATATTTTCTACAAATATTTAATTAAACATTTTAAATAAGCCCACGTTAAGCCCAAGTTGTGATTGGATTGTGTTTCAAAATTGGTTTTCTGAGCAGCTACAGTAACATGCACTGAAGTTGACATCGTGAGTACCTGCGTAATTTCAGAGTGCTTCTGTTACTTCCTCACGTGATAACTTTTATAAAAATCTCATTTCAGGATTCTGTACATATGTGGGTTCCAAAGGAAGCACACATAAAACAAGGGTGGGCTTGATATGATACTAAGTCGCCTTAGGTGAACAAAATAAATCTTCCCAGAAAAATCTTCCTAGGAAAAATTCTTGGCGTTACAAATTTATATTTTAGAATACTTTCTAACATAAATCTTATTCACAGTTACTTTGCTCCAGTTTGGAGTCTGCATATTATGATGTGAAAATATTTGATAAATGTCTTTGAGCAAAAATAACGTCATTACCAATATTCTAAAAGATATGCCTTTGAATTTGAAAAGCATTGCTTAAACTTTTCATTTCGTCCTCTGTAGAGAAAAGTAAAGCAACAGCTCACTTTGTATAAGGAGCAGAGTGTACTTATATTGATTTTGTGTAAGTGTATCTACTATGAAGCAGTATTGTTTATCCCTTAACTTATATATATAATATAAAAATAATAGCCCGCCTATAAGCGATCAGTAATTGCTATAAAGTGTATATTACAGCCACTGTATCATGTATATTTATTGTATATATGTGTAAAATATTATGTAAATGTATTTCTTAGTTTAGAAACGTAGAAGCTGTAGAGGGTAGAAGCAATCTGTTTTTGTAGCAAACAGTGTCATAAAGTGGAAAGCAGGGGGTGGCTACAATGAGTTGTAACCTTGGCAGAGCAATAAGATAGAAAGCTAAGGAAGGCTACCAACAGCCGATGGCAAAATCCTGGTGTAACGTAGAAAAGTTTGTAAATAGTCACGTGGGTACAAAAAGCCACCAATGAAAGTCAAACCAACAGTGTTCTGCTAGACTAGGCCTAGCCAATCAGAAAATAGAAACACTAAATTTAAAATGTTAAGCTGTGCACGTTAAGAGGTAGCGTAACCAAGCCAAATCAGTTCAGTAAATGAAGCTCACAGTGTGCAGATGTGAAATATTAGTGCACTACGAAGAAGGTCAATTTTGACCTTTAAAAATTTAGTTAGAACACATAATTACTACAACCGTAAAATATATTTCATTATACATTCGCAGACATATATTTGTGTGATTAATAATTTTAACGCGAATAAACAACTTAAGAAATATAATGCAGTTCGTTAGCGCACATATAGAACTTAATCTCTTACAGCTCCATACGTAAATACTTCAGTAATTTGCTATTATTTGATATATTATTTAACTACCTTCAAGAATTCATAAGTGAGAATTTAAACTATAACTTGTGTAAAGTGTGTGAAACAATTCTACAGCCGCACCACCCTTGTTAAGAGATACTTGCTGTACCAGATATAACTGACGCAGCCGAGGCATAATTAAAAATTAAATCACAATTAATTAAAAACCACAGAATAGCTACATATAAACTTTATTACGAACATACACATACTAGACACTACCGCAACTATAGATATACTTAGGGGATGGTGGAGGATTTCAATATTACCACCAGAAATTGCCTTACTACGCCTATGCGGAGATTATGAGAAGAATATAGAGGGAAGTCGGATCTATTGGTGGCAGGAAGAAAGTCAGCGGGGAAGCTAATGTTTCCAGAGGTAGCACTCCAGCGCTAAATCTCCTGTTCACATGCGCATGTTCGGGCATAAGGCCAAGGCCATGTCAGTGTCTCCCTATCCACACGAAGCGGTTTGGACAAACAATTCTGTCAGACACCGGTTAAAGGCTTTTACTCAAAGCACATCTACCGCCATACGCCGCACGCCACCGCCTATCGTTAATCCATACTATCATTTGGCTGGCAACCTGGGAAAACCACGAAGTGAGTTTATGACCGTCTATTCTCTGTTTTTATGACCTTCACTTTAGATGTGATATGTATGATAAAACATTATTGAGTGTAAGGTATATAGGAACTATAAAAGGCTATGAGTTTCAGTACCGGGAAAAATGCGAGTCAGCTGGAGAATTTAATGGCATGCCGGCATGTTGCCATGGTAGCTCAGTGGTTAGAGCAACCGGACGGAGACCGGGAGATCCGTGATTCAAATCCCGGCTATGGCATTGAATTTTTCAGTCATCTGATTCTACCTTTACAACCCTGTCCAACACACGGCTTGTGTGAAAGAACAATTAATTCCAATAAGATTATAGTTTTACGGGAAGCTATTCCTGCTTTTGTCAAACTACCGCACCATGTGTCCGACACCAACAGACCTGCCTGAAACAGCGGAAGCGAAATGATAGGAAATGAGGGAAAGGGAATTCGTGGTAGAAGAGGAACCACCCCAGCATTCGCCTTGTCAACCAGGGAAAACCACGAAAAGCCCATGGTCAGAGTAGCCGGCGACAGGAATCGAACTCAGGACCTCCCGAAGGCGAACCTCGCAACCTATCACGGTGTGACTTGCCTTCGTGCCATCGAACTTATTTGTCAAAAATACTCCACTTAGAATTTCGGCACCTTATACTCACATCAGACAAAACACAATGCAGGTATTAAGGGCCGAAATGAATGAATAAAATTACATTAATTGCAGCGTAACAAGTAGCTGTCATTGAGAGGAAACTTTGGAGTTTGTGTTCTATTTAGAAACCACGATATTACGCAACTCAGCTGAAGGAGATTATATCATTCATACCGCTCTCGTAGAATTCCGAGAATATGCATTCACTACATACCGCGTCATATTATCATTCTGAGAATCTGCCGTAGAGTTATAAGGGTCAGTGTACACAGAAATGGGACAGATATACAATTCGCGTAGTTCCATTCATGCAGAATGTTTAAAGTGGTTACCTTAGAGTCAGTTAATTCCCTCGGGAATGCAGTGTTTAAAGGAGAAGCGCATAAACATGGAAATGTTGAATATTTAGAGCTTTGAGTAGCACACATTTTGAGACATAACCGCTCATGATCTTAATTTGTTATTTTCACTGTAAGCAACGGGAATGATAGTTACATGTCTGGTTTTACATAATACAATACAGTATCCTTATGTAAAGCATGTCTAATATGAAAATAAAGTAAATATGGAGTTTCTAACAACCGTACGTGGTAAATAACACACAAGCTTTCATAACCTCAAACATGTGAAATCTCTTGCAGTATGGGACACCTGACAATGCTGCAGCCCAAGCAGAAATTTAATGTTCTCTCCGGATACCTATCAGAAACAATACGAATTATTCCCTGTATATACATGATGGTTCAACTCCTATCGGCATTCCCAATAGATGCATGGCATGAATTTAATCTTCTTAATTAGACATGGTCGAGAAAAGACAATTGTTTGTGCGTTAAGTAGGCATACTGGTTTTCAAGAAAATCTAGTGAGTCCATTGCGAGATGCCTTATATAATTCTCTGATTTTGGTGCAGTCGGATGACAATGGTCGTAGAAAATCTTTCATAATTTCTGCAGGTATTAAACACATGTTTCTCATACCGTATGCATCATAAGTCTACTACATGTGTACGAAGGAATAATACAAAAGCTTTTAAAGTGTTCAATTTTCTTCTTAGGCTTAGTTTTGCTTACTTCCTTCCTTTTTCTAATGCTTCCAGACTACCTTTTATCAACAATAGTGATATCCATCATTATTCTACAAGTCTCAGCTACCTTCTTGTTGCTCCCAGGATTATGTTGACCAAATCCCAGCATTTGTATAAATATTTAGCTGTTTCTTTGTTTAATAAATTACCACAAGAAGCTCAAGTTTTACATATCAATGCTTTCGAAGCTAGGATCAAGAATTGGTTAATGAATAATCTTTTTTATGATGCTTTTTGCATCTTCTGTAAATTGATTATTTTATTTTTTTGTTTAGGACAATGTGTATGTGCTGTATTGGTCACCATGACTGTACTGAATCAATAATATACATCAGAACTTGTTTTTATACAAAACTACAAGAGTTTGCCTTGTAGCGTTCTTTTTTGAAATACTCGTCTTTCTCCCTCTCTTTCTCTCTCTATCATCTCTCTCTCTCTCTGGCAACAGCGTGAGATGCAAGAACCTTATGGTTTTGTACTCTCAAAGGAGCATATTTTTTGCTTAGTAATGTGAAACCAACAGACTTAATCGAACAACCGATATGCCTATCCCAACAATAAAGAAAAATAGCATAATGCTTAAATATTCACTACGCCGAAATGTTGTAATAAATAGCAAGACCAGAAGCAAAGTCAGAACCAATATGCCAATAAAATGTTTTTACGTAAGATTCTTAAAAAACGTAAATAATTATTGAAATACTTGTAGTCTATGGCTGTGTACCTCACCTTAACATACAGACTTTTACCTAATTGGGATCTAAGGCAATTATATAATACAGAAATCGTTCAGCTTATCTTAGTGAAAATGTAACTTTCACACATTATTTATCGAAATACAAGCTACCAGAAAAATATTTAGTGACAGACTAATGTACAGTGTGGAAAGCATCTTCCCTTCCACCTTTGAACCTTAATTTTAATGCCTATCAGTATTCTGAGAGCAGTTTTATTTGTCGGAAATCTCATCCTTTGTTAACTTTCAAAAATACGTTTAGGTACGGTAATTAAACTTACTATAACTATTCCTCTCTCTTTCTCTCTTTATGAGAAATATTTACTCTACACCTCTCCTTCTGTAATTTAAACTGAAAATGCATTGCCTACTATTACAAAAAAGATCATAATGAAACTAATATTGAAGGCAGTCTTTTTCATGGTTCTGTAGAGGATTTTATGAAAACAATTGCTGGTCCCGTCTTTGGAAGGTCAATTGATTTACAATGCGAAACGTTTCTTTTTGAGGAAGGAATGGCTAACTGATCGCACCGGCAGGACCAAAATTTACAAACGGAATTGAATATTTAGATGCAATATCTAGACATTTTCATGTCAGTGTCATCAATAATTAAGAATTAACCTAGATATTTATCACAAAGTTAAATACGTATATGGCAAGGAGTTAATTTAACTACTGTCTCTCAAGATGTATAGCCAAGTTCACGGAAACGTGTCGATGCTCCTCGTTTCGTGTAGTGTTTTTCGTTATTTATTGTTGGCAGAAACTCCTTATTATGTGTTCGACGCCAGCCATGGGTAAGCAAATCTCTTATTGATTTGAATTCAATTCCAACATACACGCAATGGCCTACGAACAAAGGTCAGGTCTAGGAGAGCGGCGAAAAGGGGGAGTAGAAAAACATTTCACATGATTGGCTGGAAGTCATACTTAGCAACGATTGTCCATACTAAACCCTGGTTGAGTCCATTTCGTATTGGTTTGATGTCAAGTCATTAACCTATGAACTATGAGACAAAGATTAAGTGAAGTCTAGAACCACGTAAGGGATGGGGGAAGCGGTTTAGTATTTGCTTACCAACGTAAATCACTGAGCATTGTGTCGGCATGATTCCATGCACTCGGCACTACTAGCAGTAGGATTTACATAGGACAGTAGTGTATAAAACCATTGCAATTTCTGTTCCCGAGATCGCGCGTTCAAATCCGGCGGAGGGCGATGGATATTTTCGGGTGTAGAGATGCTTAGTATGGTTCCGTTCGTAGAAAGAACCTCAAGATGGATAAAAAGGCCTTTGAGGAAAATTCCCGTTCCTTCGCGCCCAATATAAAATAGCACACTAGGAACCACAGTAGTTAAAGAGCGTCCATAAATAAAACTCAATTTAATTTTTCACTGTAATTTATAGGTTATGAGCGACAAGGTAATGTGTCTATTTGTATTTACATTTCTAGGCATACGAATTTCAATAGCATTCAGCCTTCTAACCTACTTACAATAAAACAGGTATCAATCTAATAATAGATCAGCTATTATTAGGTGATAAAGTTAAAGGGGCCTCCGGAACCGAGCAGAGAACCGCACGCAGGCCAATTGGCCCATTGTGCTCCCAACGTGACCCCTGGAAGGGAGAGATGAGGGAAGAGATCCGAAGGGCGACCAGATCCGGATGCCGACGGGGGCAAGCATGGACGGTGTCCCTAACGTTTCCAGATACAACGCATCCGACGCCGCACAAGCCACCAACCTCTAGGATCCCCCGGAGTGGAGCCCCACGCTGAGGAGAGACCTAACTGAACGATACCGCGGCGACGCCAGGGAAGATACCTTTACCGCCCAGCCGCAACCCGCCGAACACCGTCGCCTGGCCCTACAACCCTGAAACAGATGACAAGTAAGACGATGGGTACAGGAAATGAGAGGAAGACGAGTGGTGGTAGAAAATGAACCACCCCAGCATTCGCCTGACTACCCGGGGAAACCACGAAAAACCCATGGGCCAGAATGGGCGGTCGCCGGGGATCGATCTCGGGACCTCCCGAATACAGGCTACAGATCTAACCGGCTGAGCCATTCCGCTCGGTTATTATGAGATGATAATATCTAATAATATTTTGAGATATTATTAGATATCTCAATAACTAGACTACATTACAACACATTTACCTATATACATATGATGTGAGACTTTGGAATATTTTTTGCTTTAGTTCTTCCAGATTTCAAAAGAGGACCACGTCCACTAGATATCATGTGGCCAATTGTATTTAAATATACTTTTGAGCATTTTGAGATACGTTTACGAAGTAATTACTCATTACGATGATAATAGACGTGAATTCCTTTAGTGAGTTAAATGAATTAGTATTTACATGCAGCGTATATGCTAAAAGTTCGCGCTGGCAAGATTAACTGTAGCGCTGCGCCGGAGAAAAAGCGAGTGGAGTATTGCCTTCCATGTATTTTTGGAACGGAACGAAGAATCACGATTTGATGCGAAGGAACGCGAGTCAGTCAGGTAGCAGTGTACCAAGAGCCTCTTGCTGTTAATATTCTGCGTAAATGGTAAATAACTGTGGACGTACTTGTGTGTTATATTAGAAATATTTTTACTTTCTCTACCACGTATAGTAAGTAGGTGAAGTATTGTACTCCGCCCAAAAATTCGATACCGAGATTTCACCGGAAATATATGTTTTGAGACCCTCTGAATCCAAAAAAAAGCATTTTTGGAAACATGTCCGTGTGTGTGTGTCTGTGAACAGCATAACTCAGAAACGAACAGTCGGATAAACACCAAACTTGATATTTAGGTTCAGTATGTTCCAGAGATGCGACACGAAGGTTTTCAAGAAAATCCCCCACCCCAGATTACCCTTTAGATGGAACTTTGTTTGAAAATTTTAATTTTCTCAAAAATGGCTCTAACGATTTTGCTTAAAATATCATATGTTTAATATATTTTCATGACAAATGAAATGTATATCTCGAATTTTCTGGGAATGTCTCCAAAAGTATTCTTCATTGTGAACGAATTTTGCATAACTGGTAAACCATATGAGATAGACAAAATTTTACTACACAAAAAATGTAGGTCGCGTTAAAATACACAATTTATGTCATATACAGTTTTTTTTGTTGACTGAACCATTTTCGAGATATTGCTTGTTATTCCCTTAAATTTTCCAATACTTTTTCTCAAATGGGAATTCGTTATTCATTTCTTTTTATGTCCTGGACATACAAATAGAATGGAATGCGCCACATAGCAACCAACGCTTAAAAGATTTGACTATCGCTTAAATACTACCATATTCCCCTTGCAACTACAAGAAAATTAGCAATAAGATTAACATATCGATTAACATGAAGCATATGGAGAATAAGCGTTTGTAAAAATAGTTTGTACAAGAGTAGAGAAAGTCATGTGAGTGTAACACATCAGAATTTTTTATAGCCTAGTAATTTTAACTGGAATGGTCTGAAGTGTTACTAAAACTAGCCATTTTTCCACCACGTATTTTTCTAGCTTGCGCCTCTAAGTTTGTGCCCAAATAAAATAACTGCAGTCACCTCCAAAGCTTCCTAAATTCCAATAAAATGAGTTTGAAAACTGAACTAAAATGAGGCATATATTCTATTTAAATTACTCCTTTGTAAAAGTTTAAACCGTATATATTCTGAGCCAAAAAATATGTACATTTTACATTTACTGTTTCCGTTGATATGCCTTTGTACTAGCTGATATATCAGTGTTTTATGTTAGTCAACATATGAATAAAAACCTGGATATAGCTGCTCGTTTACTGCCAGAGCATTCTTTTAGCTGTGGTTGAACTGTGCCAAACGATAGGTTACCCGCGTTTCTCTCGTCCTGTAACTCTAATACCGGTACTAGGTTTTAAGTTTACTTTATTTGGTTCCCTGTGTAGGCAGTAAATGGGATTGGTTGTCGCAGCCCTGTTATTAGTGGAAGAAAGGCTAAAACCGTTGTTTTATGTTTATTCACAGCGAAGCAGGGGCGCTTCCGGCTGATTGGAACTGCAGAATGGCGTCGGCGCACCGAAATTACGAGTGGATTCCCTTGAGATTTGTAATGTTGAGGGGATGAAGTGTTTGTAAAGAAGCCGCAAATCCTCCAGAGGCCTACGGGGTGTATTCTCGCGAGCATTTCTCGCCGTTTCAGAACTCCGTTTATGTTGTCAACATTCCACCGCAATCCTAAATTGCTTCTGCGTGCTAATTGTAATGCTTATTCATAATTCCTGCTTCGCAGTAAAGGGGTCTTTTGGCTTGAATATTCATTAATCAGCGCCTTTTGGAATCTTCGAACATTCTTTCTTCCACGCGCCTCTAGCTCCAGAAATGCAGCTAAAGCTAACGTTTCAAGACGCTCTCTATTGCTTTAAGGGGGGATTAAAAGCCCTACCCACCAATGTTAACTCTCTTAAAATATATGATCCATTATCTCAAAAAGTATTTAAGTTATAAGACTGAAAAAGCTACAATCCATACTCTTTAAGATCAGTCATCTAATCAAAGTAGTTTTTTATTAAGGAAGATAGCTTTGTTTTATTAATTTTACTATCATTTGAACTAAATTTTATAGAAAATTATTTTCTTAACTAATAACTAGCCCGGATTTTTAGGTGGAGTAAACGTTCGTTTTAGTTTTCTCATATCCTTAAAATAGTTCTTTTTTAGGTTTTTCTTGATTAAAATAGTTTTAATTTTTATATTTTGCTTCGAGGATCAATACAGGTATCAATAATTTTGCGTTTCTGGTACTTAGTTGTAAGATTTATTTTTTGGCGTTGCAGTAGATACATACATTCTCAAATTTTCTGGCGTAAACGATTTCCTGTTATCAGTAACACATTCTTGTATGAAGAAAAGGTTCTTTCAACTGAACATGACGTCATTGGAGCGTAGAACATAGATGCCAGTGCATCAGGTTCTAGGGGTAGTTCTCCTGCAAACTTTTATCCCTGCAATACTGAATTTATGATTTTCATACCTTCAAAAGCAGGATTTCGTTGAAGATTCTTCTGCAACTTCGAAGAACACGCAACTCCCACTGGTCCAGGTATTTCTTTACTGGAATCATTGCCAATGATATCTAGAGCATCTTTCAGTGGCAAAGTTGTACTTTCCAACCGGAGAATAGCTTCTCTATAAAACAAAAAAGTGTCTTAATGTATGCAAGGGAAGCGGCAGGAGTGGGGCCCTCGAGTGATTTTCTTAGCCTTGGCAATGCAGA
This sequence comes from Deroplatys truncata, assembly GCA_030765065.1. Taxonomy (NCBI): domain Eukaryota; kingdom Metazoa; phylum Arthropoda; class Insecta; order Mantodea; family Mantidae; genus Deroplatys; species Deroplatys truncata. The sequence continues at coordinate 42,914,879 of CM060990.1, forward strand.
AAGCTTCTGTTTCACTCAATTTATTGACATTTTTAAGTCTTTTAAGTGCTCCGCACAGTAAATGGCAGCAGACAGCCAAGTCCTGACCTATCGGCTGCATCCAGGTGTCACCACGTCACATGGGCTGCGTTTAACTGTAGTAACTTGAACTAACTACTGGCTATAAGTGGTGGATTTTACGAGTTTCAATCCGAAAATAACATTCTTCATTTCAAAAAGGAAAAACAGCTATTTAGGTTATTTTAGGTGTGAACCCCTCATTTAGGTTTCTTTAGGTGTAATGAAATTCGCATATTCTGCTCCAAGAGGAGGGAAACGAGTATATATCTTGAAATGTGTTAATTAAATAGCGAGGAAAAATATAGGTTAAAACCTAAAAATCCTACCCTACTAATAACCAAGCAAGTTTTTAACACCAAACTAGATCCACAACACTTATTACTGGTTGTTTCATCATCCTAAAATTTAATTAATTTATCCCTAATAGTTTCTGAGAAAACGGTTCATTTATACCACAAAACGTACTACAGAAGTCGTTCCAAGCAAAAATGGAGAGAACAAATTCTAATACATCTGAAAAGAAATAAACGCGTGGCTTGGGCACACATAAGCTGCCATAATTAACAGTAGCATATACTTGTAGACCAAAACTTCCCCTAAACGATGGAATAAACTTTACCACTCGATTCCAAAGTGTATAGCAGTTACGTTGTCTTTCTGTGAGGTTGTGCAGAATTTACAGTACAAAATAGCAGGTGCAGTAGCATTTTTAAAAAAAGTATTTAAAATACAAACATTTCGTCTAAAATATATAAACCCTACGTATCATATATGATACAACCCCTAAAACGTCCTTGAATTTCGTAAAATTAAAACAAAGCTTAATACCTTGAATATTTGAGTTATTTCGGTCCTTAATTACACAATTTGATAAACAGAATAACATTTATAGCTGTCTAAACCTAATTTTAGACTCCCAAAAATCCCCCCAAATTATCAAAAACGAATGCCTGAATTTGATCTCGGGTCTCTTGAGATTAAACACTAAATTCCAACTAATAAGACAGCACAAAAACTAAAAATGACATTTTTGGACAATTTTCACTTTTTAATCTGCCCTTAGCCCTTTCACATCACATTCGTTTTGACTATTTTAGTTTGTAACCCTGATGGTGTGTCGCTTGGTGTGGGTAACGTGAAGTAAATGGTGACTGGCATACCTGTAATATGCTAATAGGACTGCGCAGACATGTTTTGCATTTAAGTTTGGTAAAAATGGATGTCGAAAAATGTTTTATTTCTCTTCTCATATATTCCAAACAATCATAATACTGGGTGTTTCAGAAATACTTTTACAAACTTCGGGTATGAGTTCCTCATACCAAAATAAGGAAAAAAAGTTCATATGAATATATGTCCCATAATCCTTGGTTTTCGCGTTTTCCTGTCACAATGAAAGTGTGAGTTCAACGGCCTTCGGGGTCCAACCTCAAAACTTCATTTATCTATGCATTCATAGAAGGCCCCATTGTACTACATACGGTAGATGGCGAAGTGTTGCCATGAAGACTTGTTTACGTTTGTCATTTGTCATTAGTCTGTCTTCAACGTTTCAATTGTGTACATGTAGTGAGTTAACTGCACGTGTTTCGTTCCACCATGGCTGGACATTCATTTCGTGAACATGAATCTACCATGCTTCATCGACATGCCATGGAAGCCTGCGAAACCATTCGACACCATCCCGGAGTTTTTGACAGGGTGCGACATTCCATGACGAGTACAGGCATGCATAGAAGCAAGAGGAGGACATTTCGAGCATTTCTTATGCGTTTTGTATGTTTTAAGTGTACCACTGTGTTGAACACCTCCTAACGAGAAAACAAAGGATTTTGGGACATGTGTTCATATGAACTTTTTTCCTTCTTGTGGTGTAAGGAACTCATACCCGAAGTTTGTAAAAGTATTTCTGAAACAGGCTGTATTATTAAATTCCCACAAACCATGTACATACGTAGCAGTAAAGATATAGTTTTGTATAGAATTCGAACCTTATCGAAGCTGTATTTTCTGTTTTGTTAAAAATATATTTTTCGTTTACCTAACACCCGGATTAAATGAGTTAAAATATAAATTCACTTACACGGATCAGTTTCGGAAATGTTTTAGTAAATACCGAACCAATAGTTATTTGCGGGTACATGTTACAGCGTTATGGATGTTTACGTCAAATCCAAATACATCGAATACTCTTAATTTTGTAAAACAAACATTACGATAATTTACTTAGAGCGGCATGGTGTTACCCTTAAACTTGTTACACCTGTATCTCAACGCCACTTCAATTTATTTAAAAAATTAGTCCTTGCTAAATTTGAATATTTTGATAACTGTAAATAACATTTCCATTTATTCTGAAATTTTGGGAATGAAAATTAACTAGCGTGTGAAACTAATTGCGGCTAACAATGACTGACTGAAAAAAAAATGTTTTGAAGCCTTTATTAATTTGAAGACTACCTGAAAACTTACCCTGATTTTGTTTCTGAGATAGAGAAGTATGACGCCGATAATAGGTTGTGCTATTTAGAAATTCTAATAATACAATTTAAGCAGTTATCGATTACGGGTTTCAAATGTGAAGGAATTACTGTTAATATCGCTAAAATATTTACTCTGCACACTGTCTAATGAAAAAGTGGCATTATTCCGAGATCCCAAGCAAAACATTTGGTTTGAAGGTTAATATCCAGCAAACTTTCACAGATTGAATAGATGGATTACAGTATTCATGTTTTGTTTCAGCATATCTGCGTAAATCCATAATTTCGACTCCAGAAAACAATTAAACATCAGCCAACGTTCCAATATGACAAAAATCACCTCAGAAAGCATTAAAACTGGCCATCGCCAAACTGTTCACCAGATTTCCAGTAGCTACTGAAGTACAGAGTTATTCAAAAAGAAGGAACAGGTTTTAAATATTCACTTTTAATAAACGATAATAGATAGTGACACATACGACACATCATTGAATAGAGGAAAGTTTAAAGTTTTAAGCCCCACTTATTAGTTCCACTCAGTGTCTACATTGGCGCTGCGTTTGTTTACGAGAAAATGGCGACGCCACAGGAAAAGTCATTTTGTGTGCCGCATTATGCAAAGAGCGAATCCATTGTTTCATTGCAGCGTGACTTTCGTTTTAAGTTCAACAACAAGCCGCCTCGTCATAAAAAATTTACAATTGATACAATAAATTCGTAGAAGATGGTTGCGTATGCAAACGGAAAAGCACTGGTCGTCCTCGCATAAAAAATGGTGCTCATTTTGAACACCTAAAATAAAATATTGATATTTTCTCTATTCAGTGATTATCGCATGTGTCGCCATCTATTGTGGTTCATTAGAAATAAATATTTAAAGTCTGTTCCTTCTTTTTGAATAACTCTGTACAGTACTAGGTTCATAGGAATTAGAAGTAGTTAATGTGCGTGTGTTCACTGAAAATTGATTGTACTGTAAAATTCTAGGTTCTATTATAAAACTAAAAGTTATTAGTATACTTACAAGGGAAGTTACCCCAAACAGACAGGGCCAATTTATTTCTAAATCGACATATAGGTAGATAGAGATCAACAAAAGCGTGATAGTCATTCAGCACTTATCTCAGTATTGGGCTAACATGTAAAGCGTGTAGAATAGGCAAGTGTTGTCTGGTGTTACAAAGAACGCAGTGCTCCTTTTGGATTCTGGAAGTGGACAGACTGATTATATCATCTTAAATGAATAGGATATTACCCAAAAAGAGAATTGTAACTCAAATCATTTCTCCAAAAACAACAAGATTCGTGCAACCCCTAGACGTATATTTTTAGGCAGAACAAAATTGCAATCTGAAATCTGGAAGAACGCTTAAGGAACAAAGTATTAACCATGGAATCAACGCAAAAACCGCATTATAGGGATTTTGTAATGAAATTGCTTTCTATTCTGTATCACCAGTTCGGTTCAACAGAAGTGTGGATACATTACAGAAAAATAGGGACAGAGTTTCAAAAGTCCTCAAAACAATTCCCGTATTGCGCATAGTGTGTGAAAATGAATGTGAAAATGCACCGGTCCTGAAGTCTTTGTACTGTTCCATGATTCTGTGTTCAGAACACTTTTTTTCAAATTCACATTATCCATAATGATGGGACGATACCACTATTTCTCGATACTCGATACTGAGGCAGTATTTTTAACACTTAAATGATTTCAATCAAAGTATATAATATAGAATATAATAACAGCCGACCTTAAAGCAATATGTGTATGTAACAATATATAAAATGCATGTAACAGTCATTGTATTCATGTTTATATTATTATGTACATGTTCAACAATGATATATGAATGTGTTACGTAATTTAATAATATAGGAGCTGTGAGAATAATAGGTCAAAAGTTGCTAACAATGACGTAACCTTGAAGCAACCTTGAGGCGATAATGAATTAGAAAGCTTAATAATGCTACTGGTAATACTTGGAGCAACAATAATGTAATTTTTGAGACAGTTTATAAAATAGCCAATCAAACACTTGAAATACAGAAATTTACAAATTTAGGCGGTAGAAATCAATTCAGATGCTCAGACAGCGATCCTAACCGGACGCGAAATGCGTCCTCGAGAAGTTTAATACGTATTCAGTGTGAGACAAAAAGAGTTTACGAGTTATAAAGTTCAAGTAATTAATAAATAATCTCACAGCTCTCTATATCAGTGAAGTGGTATTCAAATCGTGTCAAGGATTAATAAATGTAGTGAAGTAAAAATTATAATCTGTGTAAGCCTACATTCTTCAGCACCACGCCTTGTTAGGATATTCATGTCTCTAACAATAATACTGACGCAGCCGAGGCAAACATAAATATATAATATTTAAAGAAGCAGTAAAAATACAAAGTTAATATTTCTAAACTTGGAGCGAAGGCTACCGGAAACTTTTTACCATACGTGCGGTTGCAACTGCTTCAAGTTCGGCTCCCCAACATTCGAAATATAATACAGCCTACTAAAAATTGGCTTTCCATAGGTGAAGCAACAATCATTCTCAATACCGATACTGATTTTTGAGCACCGTACTCGATACCCTATATTGTTACATGCTGGGGTGAGGGCCAAAAGGTTCACAGCACATTATTACATTTTAATCACCCCAACACGCACATGGGGAGTAACGTAGCACAGAAACTGCAAGAGGACCAGGACCTTGGTGTCTACATTTCGATGAAGGCGTGAGGTTTTTTAAACAAATACACAAATTTCACATCACACACATTACCTGTGATTTATTGATAAAACTCTTTGGTGACCCTACAATAAAGGACTGAGGGGAGATGCCACGCTGTCGAGGACTGGACATACACGACCTACTCGTTACACACTTACTCACAATGTGACCCTAACACACAAAGAAGTAACGCTATATACCCCCTCTCTCCATCCCTGGCTAGGCACGCTAGCCAGAGCTGGCGGCATACCAGTCAGAGAATCCAACAAAGCCTACTCTCTCTGGTGTGGTCGGCGCCAAAGGAGAAGTCTCGTTCAGTCGAAAGAAATGCTAAATCACCCCAATAATACTGTCGACAATGCGACGCAATAATGTGTCTGGTATGATACTCACTAATACGCCACAATATTCGATTATCACTTTATAAAAAACTGTAAAAGGCGATAGCTTGTTCACTGAATTATGTCCTTATTACTAGTTTTCTGTGTATAACCGCATGTAACCAATTTTGTATTGTGTGCTACTCCTGAAATTGTTTCTCTTTGACATTATCCAATTGGCAGCAATTATTTTATCTTGGTATTACCATGGGTTATATATCCCTATTGTTAGTCAAGGTTAATAATAATAATAATAATAATAATAATAATAATAATAATTGTTTGCTTCCCTTTTTATGTAACTGTGTTTGTGTTGAAACTTGAACTTGCCCAAAGTAGGGTATATATGTTAACATTATTGTATAACCTAGATGAACTATATCTTTGAAAACCTAATTACAGGGAAGTACTTTTAACGTATTATCACATGCACACGATTACAAGAAAATGTACTAGTATCAGAAACTGTCGTCCATACTAGTAAATGAATATTAAATCGCCTTTTACCCCCAATTCCCTTGTGCTGATTGACAGCCGAAGCTTATCCTGTTCGTTGCAGGCGGCTGAAAGTGTTATATTTACTAATAACCACAGGACAACCGAAAATATACGTTTTAAATCCTGAAGACTTAGTAGTGATAGTCAATATTTCGTTTGCATTTTAGGCATTAATTAAATTACATGGATAAAATAAATATTAGGCCACAAAACTGTACATAACGGCGCTTATTTGGATGCGTTTCATCACTTTATAAAACCGTAAACCACAAAGAGTATTACGTTAAAATAAGGTATGTAAAAACAGCTTTGATAAAATACAGAAATGTAATAAACAAGGAAATAGTGGAGAAATAACTGTTATTTTATGGTTCTAATATATATTGTACATTTTACTAAATTTGTTGTAGTTGTTTATAAATAAATAAGGCATGCAAATGGAATTCTATCCTTAATGAGCTATAACAGAATCAAAATTGTAATAGGAATCATAATAATACAAAGGTTTAGAGTCTTAAGCCGGTTATCGAGACCCGGGAAAAATAATAATAATAATAATAATAATAATAATAATAATAATAATAATAATAATAATATACGATCGAAATCAAACATAACGACAAAAAAGTGCTGAAAAGACATAAAGGGTATAAAGAGAATCAATTTATAAAATAAAAAGACGCCCGCTCTGTAAATTCATACTAGGAATGGGTTTTGTTTAAAAGGCAGAAAAACAATTTTTGTTTTCCTCGAAACGACCTGTTATCGGCGACAAGAAGTCTACCGGAAGTTTCGCTTTTGTACCTTGGCTCGGACGTGAAGTTAACAATTGTCCCAAAGCTTAGCAGGGTCAGTAAGCATACGTGTCTTATCTACGATCTAAGAATATTCGTGGGAAGATTTTAAACTCAAAATAAGTTGTAAGAAGCAGACGTGAAGGTTGTCAAAGTGGGGGTAGCCAATAATAAAATCATGAAACAAAAATGATAGCCAATCAAAGATCGCATATACATCACATGATAGTTTGAACTTAAAACGGAACGAAACATAAGAAAGGTGGGGGAAAATTCTAAGTTTGGCGAAAGGCGTGAAAAAAGAAAAGAAACGCCGAGCCCACATTTCGGGTAAAAACTAACCACGAGGACGGTTGATGAAACAAAATAAGAGGAAAAGAATCAGAATGTTTGAAGTGTGAAATGAAGTTGTAAAATCTAGGCAATTCGAGGGCTAGTCGGAGGAACACATAAGTAGCGACTTCGAAAGTGATGACAATAACAACAGTGGTTTTGATGACGAAGGTGGCGGGTCGACCAGATAGGAATCTTCGTAACAAAATATTCATTCATTCATTCATTATCTGTTTACCCTCCTCTCATGTAGGACTTACACCCCCAGGACTTACAAGCGGGTGCCTGGAGTCAGAGGCCCGTCGAGGAGCAGACACTCATGGATCAGACAGAGCATCCAGGATGGGTGATCAGCCCGATGCCTGGTATGGGATGAAGGAAGTAGATGAATCGAAATGTTGGTGAAATGGATGAAAGGAAAGGTGATTATGGAGCAGTTGGTGGAATGAATGGCGGGGGAAACCGGAGAACCCGGAGAACCCGGAGAAAACCCGCCCAGACGCCGCTTCGTCCACTACAAATCCCACATGCAGGTCCCTGGGATTGAACCCGGGCCGCCGCGGTGGGAGGCGAGCGGTCTAACCACTCGGCCACGGCGCCGCCTTCGTAACAAAATAAAGAAATAATAACTCAATCTCCGTCGGCAGCATTATTAATACTATCAAGGCAGTGTCACCACCGCTGAAAACCAGAACCTCAGCTCTACCAGAACAAGTTCCTAATCCCTGCCATACAAAAATCGAACCCCGGGACTCTGAGTCACCTTAAGCGACAGCAAGAAACAACACAGATGTGTCAAAGGTCAGCGTCAAGTCCACCTCTGGTCACGCTCAGAGCTACATGTATTCCATGAATAATACTTTATAGCTTATTCAGTTACAGGACTGAAAGTTTTAGACACCGCAGCCTCTGCAGCACTGTGGCTTTATTGACTAGAACAGTAACTTTATTTTTCTCTCCATGTTCACTTCGTAATATGACATACTCAAATTAATTTGCACTATCCCTCACTTACCGCTGGAACAAGCTTTCATTCATAGCTTAATTTTGCGTATTGAAGTTTACTTGTAAACAAGTTACCCAAACATTATGTGTAACAGGCCTATTTTGCTTACTTTCAAAGTTTAATCAGGTAGGGTTTATTACTGAATGGAAAAGGTTGTGGCGTTAGAGATATTATTGTTGTTGCAAAAAAGGCATAAGAATGATTACTGCATCTTTACGTGATTCATCCTGCAGACCTTTATTTGTCAGAGAAGGAATTTTAACTGTGTACAGTTTATATATTCTTGATCTTTTAATGTTTTTAAAGAAAAATATCTAACTATGAACTCAGAAGCAATTTTCATACATGTATGCTTCCTGAGAGAATAGGAATTTTAAATTTGAGATAGTGTAAGATTCTGTGAAGTTTTAGACTAAAGGAAAACACATTGTATAATATGTATGAATGTTTTACTACATTTCCAAGTTCTAATTCATTCCTAATTATTAATTGCATTAAATCATTAGTAAATACTGTAGGAAGAAGCAGGTAAAGGTCTAGTAATTATTCTTACGGCCTGTTTACAATATAATAATTGAGCCTTTAAATATAAAATACAATTGACCATGTCATAGAACACAAAATAAAACTTTAGTTTATTTACAGAGAGTTTGTTGATCAATTTCCTAATTTAATTTAGTCCTAAAGTAGTCCATGACAATAAACACTGTAGGTTTTATTTTGTGTTCTATAAAATGGTCAATTGTATTTTATATTTAAAGACTCAACTATTATTATTATTATTATTATTATTATTATTGTTGTTGTTGTTACTTCAATCTAGTGATAACAAGGTTCTCACAACCTTAGATAAAGAAAAACACTATACCAAATTACTAGCACTGGCACGTTCCATACACTCTAATGCAGATTTACTTGTGATGGTACATGCATAAAATGGTGCACAGCTAGGGTTCTCTGAGTACTGTTTACATATTCAGCGCTCTTAACCTTTTTGGAATTCATTATTTGGTCTAGGAAAATGAACTACCAAATCAGGGGCTTGCGTCCCTTTTTGGAATACGAAAATAGCGTGTAACGGTATATATTCGTGGCACGACTTTGGCTTTCATAGGTGCTGAGAGAATTTGCACAAGACAGTGAATGAAGCATAGTAAGCCTGGCTTACATTGTCACACAGATTCAAGTAAACAGCAAGAAAATTCAAACATCGTTCTGGGTTGAAGGGATTTAGGGCTTCCTTGCGTTTTCCTTCCTAACTCTCCCTGCATTCGGCATTATTCGAGCAGTCTGCGTGAAAGCACATAGAGATGTGTGTATGCGGTCGGCATCCCATTGTCATTTTGCTTTACGCCTCCAGTCAGGTTTATGCTCACGTCTTAGCAGTGCTATATAGCTGCGTACATTGCAATGCTCGCATTGTCGGTAACGGAAATAACAACTCGTGTTTTGATTCATTTCAACTGACATGCTGCCTCGTACAACTTAATGCGAAAGAGAAGATTGGTGTGTTTTGAAGAACGTGCTAATGATTTGATAAACGCTAATGGTCTTACAAATGCACTTGTAGCCTCGACTAGCGTTACAAGAACCACCTATAAAGCATCCCTTAACTGGTTGATAGATTTGAGCACGGCATTTTTAGCAATATTGATAGACAAACAGATAAGGTATCTTTATTGGTTTCAAATTATTGAAGTTATTTCACAAGTATTTGACCGTACATGCATATTTAAGATACAATAGGGTGACAAAATAAACAACAGAGAAAGAAAACACAACAAAAAGGAACAAGAAAAAGGGAAATAGAGATAAATTACCCTTGTCTAACTGAACAAATCTGACCTAGCTTCGCGCATTTTAGCCAAAAAATTGCCCATGTTTTGCCAGTTCCTCTGGTCAGCCAGTAGCTCCCAACATGTCAATCTCTTTCTTGAGGGACTTAAGAATTTTTCTTTCGGTTTAATCGTTCGCTGGTTCTGTGCACATTCCGCCAAAATATGTACCCAGTCCTCATCCAAATCACAGAATGGGCACATTCTCCTGCCAGAATCTTCAGTCATTTTCTGTGCCCTCCAGCCCCCCAGTCTAAACCATGCCATTCCTGATCGTTCCTTTCTTCCTAAGTTAAGTATATATGCCTCTTTACTCCAGTTCAATTTTATTTCATTTGCTAGTCTTAGAGAAGGTTTAATTTTACAATCCGATTCTATTTCCTGTTGGTTGATGTCTCTTAGTCTTCTTTTAACACCTTTCCATATGTTTGTCATTTTATACGCGTACTGTCGAGTATATAGACTCCTGCCGATATGAAACGCAGTGGTTCATATTGGAAACTAAATACTAAACCAGCTCTGACACCCCCAGACCACTCCTTTTACCTGGTTCTAACACTTCGCTTAAAGTTTATCCTACACTCCCTATTTCTTCGCTCCGGAGCATGAAGCGATCTGTGCTCATAAGTTAACGTTTGAGTGCCCAACTTTTGACATCAAACCAATACGAGACTGACCATCCGGGTCAGTGGGGACCGTCTTTGTGAAGCATACCTTCCAGCCCCTTTCTCCGCTCACCTAGACCGGTTATTAGTTCATAGCTAATTTATGTATCAGATTTTTATTCAAACCCATAAGAGATTGGCTCGTCCAGGGCTGGTGTGGAACACAGATGATAAGGAGTTCCTGCCAACATTAAATAAAGAAAACACTATGGGAAACAGAAGGCATCGGCACGTTTCCATGCACTTAGGTGTATTTGGTTACAGTTCCCTCACGCGTTAGGCTGAAAAACTTGGTGCATGTACGTCAAAACCGGTTCTGAGGACATTCGCTTTTTCTTTTAAAACTATATTATGTTACGAGAAAAATGAGAATAATATGGTATTCATTTATCATCTTATAGTAAATAAATAATGATAATTTGTGTCAATAACACTTTAAAATTTTGCAGTAAAATACGATTTTATTATAGAAAGAATCATAATTAATTATTTAGCTTTTTTCTTCTGCATATCAACAAAATACTTGAATATGCTTTTCCTGCAACAAAGAAGAATTAACTAGCTTTATGTATATTCTTTTATTATTTTATGACAATATTTATCACTTATACACTTAGGTTATTATTAATTACGCGTGCATAATAATGTGACTCAAATAATGCTTTTTGACCATTTGTTTTATGCTATTCCAGAGAAAGTATTAACATTTTCATATTCACCATTTAAAAGCAGCAGCATCGACTCGGGTGGCCCAGGTGGTTAAGACATAGACTCGTGAATGGGAGGTGGAAAATTCAAATGCCACTAGGACCGTCCTCCTTAATTTGAGATTTGAAAATTCCTGGGAGGTACCCTAAACTTAGTCCTGGGACGTTTCCTTCCTAAATTTCCATTCCCAAATATAATTTCATTTCATTTTTCATCAGTGTAGTAAAAATGTTCCTTAAACACTACCACTACCAACGTAAAAGGAGTTACTTCGTTTAGTAGTAATAATAATAAAAGCACAATAATAAGAGTATTACAGTCAATGTCAAATTGAAAATTAATTTCTTACGTGCTTTCCTTAAAATACAGATTAACTGTATACATAATGACGTCGTTGTATGTACAGTATAAAGCCACTGTTGTTCCGTGATTGCTTCTCCCCCACTTTTCCTCACGTATGTGTTAATTCTGCTTCCTCTTTGTATTTTAAAATTGATAAGGAGGAGACCAAAATTTACTGCAAAAATTACTGAGAACTTGTAACATTGCGGTCAAGACAGATGAAAAGGGTTTAAATGCAAATCATTTTGCGCTAAGAAGGTAGCTTAAAGATTATAGATAATTTCTTAGTTTAAAGGTGTCAGTAACACTGAATAGGTTAGCTGGAGAAATCAGAAGTTGATCCGAGATGACAGGATAAAGATTCAAACATGCAGGACTAGCAAGATGTCTGTCGCAGCATGACGTATACTGATTGATGATTTCACCTGCCTTCACCTCCATAGCTGTGTCACTTAACTCTGGCTGAGTGGCCCGCTTTCGAGTGAGATGTGGTTAATGGTTGTCTGCTTGTGCATTAATTGAGTACTGTTATAACAAGACCTCCAGTTCAGAGCAGAATTGCGGAAACACGCTAAACTAATGTCGTCATCACCTGGTATGCAAACGGGAAGGAGTTAGAGTATGCTTCGTTGAAGAGCGTATGAGAGTCAAAGGGACAATATTAATTGTCGGTGTTGTTGTATCCTCAATAACTCTGGAGTTATTCAAAACGTCGCGCAACAGAAGCAGGCCGCCTGAAAGTTCGACACACGGCTGTTTCTCGAGGCTAGAAGTGTGGTGAAAACGTGTGTCCGAGAAGTAGTCCACCTCAATGTAGCTGAGAAGTAAACGAAGGACTTCGCCAAGCTGCTACAGACGTAACCTACAATCTCGAGAGCAAGTTGACGCAGCCGGAACTACACGGAGGGGGAAGGCATGGGCATACTGTAGCGAAATTGCTGCGTTTTTCTTCAACATCAGCAATACCACGAGGAACAAGTCTTTTGCTGGATCAACATACCAGCTGTAATGGCTATTGTTCGGATTGGGTTGGACTCGGCAGGACAGTGGTTCCCGAAACCCATGGTTAATTGGGTACGTCTGGACGGTGATGGCCAGGCGGAATTCTGAGATACTTCAATGTCCTCCGGTGCAAGCCTGGAGAGTTCACTGTCGATCTTACCGAGGTTTTTCGGTAGCCCTCCCCTCTGGAGGTAAGTGACGTACCCACTTCCGTCCCTGCGAAAGGGGGGACTTTTTAGGAAACCCGCTATTATCCTAATGGAAAGCCTCTCTGTTGGCGCCCTTCCCTGATCACAGGAGGGGAGCTTCGCCTACGGGTAGACCTTCACAACAAACCTCTATATAACCGTTGTCCAGTAGTAACAGAAATTTCTACTGCTTAATTTTCATTTTGCATTTATTTATATTGCAAATGTATACAATCATAAATAACAATTAAATTGATTTATGAGTAGTAGTAGTAATAATAATAATAATAATAATAATAATAATAATAATAATGATTATGATGAAAACTTGTGGCTCAACAAGTCCACAGTGGCTGAAGATTACAGCGAATTCTTCGGTAACTTCTTTGCTCCGCTCTTCAACTATTAAGTTTGCACCGGCTAATTCAGTTCCATACGTCCATTTGTCCTAGACCCCTCTACGTAATTGCGCAGAAGGCATTTTCAGCTGCTTCTGCGGAACACTGCCCACACTGCGACCTTTGCATATCTGTTGAGCATCCTCAGTCAATTATCGTGATGGTGGAAATCTCTTCAAATTTTGGAAATTGACTCCCAAAAAAATTGGAAATTGACTCTTTGGTTAGAATGTGAGAGTGCTAGGCACTGACGCTGTAGAGGGCGGCTGTCTGAACTGCTTGTTGACACCGTCCACAGGCAGGATTCGCTTGCTGTCCCATTTTGTGCAGGTGTCTTGTAAAGAGGCCCGTTGCCCATGGGAGATTTACTTACCTAATTTTAGCAGTTCTTGTGACCTGCTTCTGTCCGATCATTGAGTTCCAGTATTCCTCGTGTTCTCTACTGAGTATTCAATCCCTGGTACCTAGCTTCACCGGTTCCGATGATCAGCCAACACAAGGTTCCTCTTTCCCTTCTTAGCAGCATCCTCTGCTCTTTCATTGCCAAAAACATGCCCCGGCACCTACCCCAGCATTAGTGAACTGTGGCTTGCAGTGCCTGAAGGACTCATGGCACTCTAAGATCAACTTGGACTTAATCAAGTGGTTATCGGAAAGTATCTGAGAGTATAACAATTGGTCTGTTTCTATAGGGTCTTCTCACACTCTCCCAAGCTACAGTAGCAAATGACCGTGCCTGAAAGACCGTGGCATATTCACCCAAGCTAAAACGTCGTAGTAAGGGTGCTATATGTCGCTGAGTACCATTACATCCCTGCTTTAGCTCTAACATTTTCTAATTCCAATTACTCACAATGTTTTGTAGAGCTTTAAGTCAACGCCGAAACAATTAGGGACATTAAATTATTTGTTTTGCCTACTGCTAAAACATATCAGATACGGTGAGAGCATTAAATGTGAAGTAGGATATGCCCCACGTATGGGAGCCAACTTTGAAGAAGATATTTTTCTTGGAGTTTATGTTTTTATGTTAGCCACACATTTGGGAGCCAACTTGAAGTAGATATTGTCTTTAGGAGTTTGTTGTTGGAGTTTTGCACCACGTATTGGGCGTTAATTTTAAGTAAGTTATTGTGCGTTACGTAATATGCTACTACGTATGTAAAGCCGATTTTTGTAGATGTATTTTTGTTGTTATGCTCCAAGTTTTAAAAAAATAATATTAACTTTTAACTTTGTTTTTAAACTGTTTCTATAGATAGTATTTATGTTTATGTTTGCTCGGCTGCGTTACTCTTAATCAGGGCGTGGTACGACAAGAATGTAGGCGTACACAGATTTTAAGTTTTAAATTCACTTCTTTTTATTAATCCTTGACACAAATTAAATATTACTACACTGATATCAAGAGCTGTGAGATTCGTTTATTTAATACTTGCACTTTGTTAACGCGTATAGTTAATTTTCGTTTCACACGAATACGTAATATTTCTTTAGAGAACACATCTTCCACCCGGTTGCTATCAAGGTCTGCATGCAACTGAACATATTTCAACCGTCCAAACCCGTAAACTTTTGTATTTCAAGTCTCTCATTGGCTAATCCTAGTCCAATAGAATACCTGCATTTAATTAAAGCTTTTTCTGGCTGTTGATTAGCTATTTTTAAACTGTCACAAAATTTACATTATCGTTGCTCTAATCACGACTAGTAGCATTTAAACTCTCAAGCTCATTATTGCCTCAAGGTTACCTCATTGTTAACTCATTGTTAGCAACTTTAAACTTATTATTTCTACAGCTCTTACACTATTAAACTACGTAATGCATTCACATAGCATTATTAAACATGTTTACAATAATATAAGCATATGCAATGACTGTTACATACATTTTACAAATTATTACATACAGATTGCTTCAAGGCCGGCTGTTATTGAATTTACATATTATATAATTTAACTGAACTTATTCAAGTGTTAGAAATACTGCCTCAAATGTTTCTCTGTTGAAAAACTGATGCCATATTCAAATACTTTCTAGGAGCCTGATTGGGTTTATTATGCTCCGTGTGGCATATAGTAAACCCAAGTGCCAATGCTACTAAATAATCAGGTCTCCCAAGCCATTTTAGAAGTTTAGTGTTTCCCCATTTTATCATATTTGGTTTCTAAATAGAATTAGAATCTGGAGCAAAAATCTGGATTACAATAAAGAAGGCAACATTTAGTCTTTAAAATATGATAACTTAAGGTTTCTTTAACTCTTTGTGCACAATAAAATTCTATGTTTTGGCTTAGTCATTTTAAACTTGAGGCAATATTTTATATCATAATATGCTGTGAATGCCAAAGTGATTGTAGTGTATATTAATATTATTGTATGTACAGGATTTTAGATGTTTTTTAGCCATAAGTATTGTTAGGAAATAAGTTTACACGGCCTCACTGAAACTGACAATAGAAGTGGGTAACAATAAACCGAGGGGGTGAGTTGTTTATCACTAAGAAGAGATAAACAAATGACGTCAGTTTAGCGTGCCTTTTTTAGAAATGGAGGGAATATCTTCCCTAGAGTATATATGTTAGTAGTAGTGATTGGCTGACCAAAACAGACGCTAAAGTGGGAGCGATTTGGTAACCAATAGTAGCTCTATTATAATGCTTAGGCAATTTGAGGTGAAGGAGTATATATTCTCGAGCCATAAGCAAGTTTCACGCAGTTTTGAAGAATCTTTCACGAGGTACACGTCACAGAGTTAGTTACAAAAATGTAAAGTACGCGAAGTAATTGATGCGTGGCAACTATAACAACTGTAGTTGCATTCAGAAATATCACAGTTTCAGTCAGGCGTGTATAAAGATTAAATATGTGAAGTATTAATTAAGTGTGACGGCAATAAAAGTCTAGAAACAAATTTTTTATCGTTGTTATCTTTTAGCAACAACTCATTTCCGTTTACACGCCCTGCTTAGAGATACTTGCTCGACTGAGTTATAATAGCTAGCCGGAGGACAATGAACCCAAATTTAAAATAATAAAACAAGAGGCGCCCAGTAAATAAGATAACACGAGTCATGAGAACTGCGACAAACTCAACTCTTTACAGCTGATGATACAGAAGACGACTACAGCTATAAAATTACTTGTTAAACATTCGACCGACTTTGTAGTCCTTGTAGGTTTGTAAAATATACGCTTGCACAAAAGCTAAAGGGATCCCCTGTCGAATCGAAAATCCTTCTCCGTTATTAGGCTGAAGATACATCGTAACTTTCACTACGTTGCGCCTGGGCTTCGATTTAGCCAAACTTCTCAATTTCCTACACAACCACAGCTATTGCTTCACTAGTTAGGGAATCCTCCCCACATACACATACAAATACATTCCTTACTCGTTAGCTGTTTTCTCTTTGGAAATCAGAGTTACTCCTATCATCTTCGTTTATATTCTGATCTCCTGGTTTTATTTTTACACTCTTCTTTCCTTTTCTTATTTTACTTCGAGCTTGATCTAACGTCTGTGCAACATTCTTGTTCATTGAATATTCCTGTGCTTTCTGAAACTTCTCCCATCCAAACTAACCCTTGTTCCATCCTCCCTTTTGCTTATTTTTCCCCTTGTATTTCGGTAATGAGAAATCGGCATGAGGGAAAAAGAGCGAGCCAGAAGATGGTAAACAAAGAGAAAGAATAAGGCTGATATTGATTTCATATTTTCCGGATTGGATAAGTCAGCATACAGTACTCGGGAGTCGATGAAATCGTAAAATCGCATCTCGGCAGAAACCAGCGTAGACCTTGTTAGAACTGTCACTGTTGTACCCTCATTAAAAGATAAGAACATGGTTGAATTTTCAAGGACGAAAGGGAAATGCTAAGAAAAGGTTTCCAAGTGCACCAAAGCTTTCGCTTTCCTTCAAGATCTAATTTGAATTTACCTCATTCAAGTACAAATTATTGTAATTCCATTTGGTTCAAAGATGCATTAGGTTAGCAGTTCATGGTGCCAAATCCGGACTGTAAGGAGGATTGTCGAATTGTTCCCAACCAAATGATGCGATCAGATCTTGAGTTTATTTGCTGTGTGTGGCCGGGCATTGTCACTCCTTTTTGTTTCCTCATAAACCTCGCACAATTATCAATGAATGTTGATGTAACATTTCAAAACGCTCTAACAACAGGAATGCACAAACTGACGATCGCTCGTGGCTACATCTGTCTTACTAATAAATGGAGTAAGTGACTGCGCATGCTCAGTGGCAGCGGCAAAATATTAAAACAGTACTTACTTTAAAAGAACACCTAGAATATATAACCTCGTTCCAAATTCATGTATTCACTTCATTTGTTTTAGAAAGTCATACGGTTTCTTTGGACATTTATGTTGAAATCACTAATTACAGTCGCACTCAAAAGTTTCTGGACAGTTGTTGGTATTTGATATATACGTTATTTCTTTAAAATAGAAAGTTTAATAATTACGTTGGTTTGCCATTTATGACTTATTGAACCTATTTATTCATTTGTTTGACTCATATCTAAGATTTGTTTTATTACGGGTAAATTGGAAGTGACTTACGAGGTGTGGCAATAAAGAAACCGGACTGATGCTCTAACGCTTTATTGAAAAAACCTACGCAACTGAAATGTTGTCCCCTTCAATGTAGTTCCCTCCCCGACTCCTACACCGCTCCATGCGAATTTTCCACTGTTGGTAGCAGTGCTGCAAGTCTTTTACTGTTATGCTGTTGAGGAGTCTCGTCACTTTTTGCTTTACTGCATCCACGGATACGAACCTGGTTCCTTTGAGTGCAGACTTCACTTTTGGGAAGAGAAAAGTATAATAAACTTAATTGAAGTCTGACCTTTAGGCGGTCTTCTCGAACAATTCTACCGACCTTCTCTACATTCTCTTCAGTTTTCGAAGCGGAAGGACGGCCCGATTTAGGATCGTCGTCGACGTCTTCCCTACCGTCCTTGAACCTTGCTCGAAAACTTGCGTACGAGATAGACACTGACCACCATAATCTTGTTTCAACAAATCATAAGTTTCTGTGGCGGGTTTTCCAAGCTTTGTGAGGAATTTGATGTTAACACTTTAGAGCGTAGCATAATTCTGACGGAGCTCAGAAACACGATCCGTTTCTATGAAGGCTCATAGCCAGACTAACCACCACAGCGGCGTGAAATTTTGTATACGTGTCAGGGAGAGTCCCAAGGCCAACCCTCCACTCTTCTCTTTGTCATCAACGAGGCCGGAAATGCGCACAACAATCACTCCGGTTTCTTTATTGCCACACCTCGTATGGTGATTCTGAAGAAATCTGATATGAACTATAGCAGATGAGACTGATATGTAGTCTCCATAGGAGGGCAGTGTAAATCATAGTAAGTATAAAAAATATATATTGGAGGAAAACTGAAAAGGGAAAAGAATAACACAGGATGGCTTAATATCCACCCTGGTCAACATCTGCAGGACTTTCAGAATGTGTCCTTACTGACGTTTATCGTCTCAGCAGTTGGGCATGCCACGGCCGGTGGTGTCTGTACGCTGACTATGGTTCTTAAAATTGCGTATAAAGCTGTATAGGAAATACGGAATATCTCCCTCAGATAAACAATTATTACTACAAGTAAATACATTTGGTACGGCCGCAGTTTTTCGTATATGTGAGGATTAATTTTGTACATTTATCCTTCAGGCTACCCCATAAATAACTATTACAGATTGTTTGATCCGGGGAGTGAGAGGGCCATAAATCAGCACTTAATCACTATCTTCAAACAAAGTAAGCGGCCATCAGTGCAGAGTAGAATCAGCCCTGGTCTAGATTTAAAACCTCGTGCGGGTGGCATTGGTAAATTCTGGAAGCACCATACCTGAGTATGTGTTGATGTGAGGAGTGGTAACATGAGGAAGAAGTATAAGGCCCATAACATTGCTTATAATATAGCCTAGAAAACATCCTAATGAACATGCTAATGGAGGTAAATGGCAACGACGAAGAGTATGGCATGAATATAAATGCAAAAACAAAACAATAGAAAAAAGACAAAGAAGATGCACTTACAAATTCGAACTTAGTTAATGGAGCAGCTGGACAGATTCACATACTTGGGATGTAACATGCCTAACAGTCTAACAGTCGTGTGCACGGAAGCGTGCCGATGGGCTTACCAACAATGGGTAAGCCAATCTGTTATTGGTTTTAGTTCCAGTCCTACACGCACACATTAACCTACTAACAAAGAACAGACCTAGATGAGCGGCGAAAGGAGAGGATTACGGAAAATTTGACCTGAGTGGCTGAAAGGCATGCTTCGCAAAGATTGTCCGCACCAGCCCCCGGATGAGCCCATCTCGTATTGACTTGATGTCAAAAGTCTGTCACTCAATCTTAACCTATGAACACAGGTTGGGTCAGACTCTGAAGCGAAGGAAAAGGGGGAAGTAAGACAATCATTAAGTGGAATCCTTGATCAAATTAAGGGGTGGGACTGGGCATTGAAGAGGCGGTTCAGTATTCCCTTACCAACATATACCACTGTACTCGACTGTTATATAATTAGAAATTGACGTTTCATATTTTTCTGCTCGTGGGGTACTTCGCTTCTGTCATTAATGAAAATGTGTCATCCATTATTCCCCATACGTTGTTATAACACAGGTTACTAATGACATTATGCAACGAACCGATCATTGCAGATGGCTCTGTCAGTGACTGGCTGTTCTCACAAGGGTGGTTATCATCTACACTTTCCATTTCTGTGGACGGACAGATGAGCACGGGAAGCTTCCTGTGTGGCAATGTCGTTCCCTGTCGGAAACGCAGCTACGCGTGGTGAAACAGAAACCTTTGTTATTCCGCACCTGGGGAACTGTCAGTACTTAATTATAACTGTAATTGCTTGTCTCTGCGGGAGGTATTTTATTCCTCATATCTGTGGTAGCATGCTGTGATACGCCTCCTTGGGGACAGGCCCTCCGGGGTTTACAAGTTTCCCGAAGGGAACCCTGCAAATAAATCTCTCTAAAGCAATAGATAGACGCTGTCATTAGAACACCAGCCAAAAACAGCAGAGAAGATACGTTAACAGGGAGAGCTACCAAAATCAGCAAAAGTGACCTTCTTTACTTACGCCTAAAAATTTGTTTCGGTGCATTATATCTGATATGGGGTGTATCTGATTTGCAACGCTCACAACCGATTGAAAGACTCCAAAGTATATAAATAATTATCATAAACATAAGTATGTTATTAATTTGAATTCACAATTTTGTTACTGAAAATTAAAGGTTTTGGTGCACTTATGATTTCAGTATAGTTGTGAAAGCAAAGTGGCCCTGTTCAGATCTAACCCAGGCTCCTTTTTCCCAATCAACACTACCACCGAATTCCAACAACCTAATATCAAGAGGCATACAGTGATTGAATACCGAATGTCATATTCGAAACCAGGAGTACCAGATGAGAAAGCTTTGTTGTTTCACGTATGGAAAAGCCGATTTGAAGTAGGAGTTGTATTGTATTTCAACTGTTAGGGAGCCGAACTTGTAGTAGTTGCATCCGCACGTATAGTAAACAGTTTCCGGTAGCCTTCGCCCCAAATGTACTTTCAGGTGGCATTTGCCCCAAGTTTAAAAAAATATTAACTTTGTAATTAAACTGTTTCTTTAAATATTATATATGTATGTTTGCCTCGGCTGCGTCAGTATTACTGTTAGAGACACGTTTCCCTTAGCAGGGTTGTGATGCGACAAAAATGTAGGCTTACACAGATTATAATTTTACTTCACTCCTTTTATTAATATTTGATACCATTAAAATAACACTTCACTGATATAGAGAGCTGTGAGATTCTATTTATTAATTAATTACACTTTTTAACACGTAAACTTATTTTTCGTCTCACACGAATACGTATTACATCTCTCGAGGACGTATCTCGCATCCGGTTACAATCACTGTCTCCAGGCAACTGAACTCTAAGTTTGTAAAACGTTCTCCTTTTCAGTTTCTGATTGGCTAATCCTACTCCAACAGAATACCTTCATTTAACTAAAGCTTTTTCTGGTTGTTGATTGGCTATTTTATAAACTGTCACTAAAATTACATTATTGCTTCCAAGAATCAGAAGTAGTATTGTTAAAGTTTCAAACTCATTATTTCCTCAAGGTTACCTCATTGTTACGTCATTGTTAGCAATTTTTTACCTATTTCTCACAGTTCCTACATTATTAAATCACGTAATATATTCACATAACATCATTATACATGGATACAATAATACAAACATATACAATGACTGTTACATACATTTTACAAATTGTTACATACACATATTGCTTCAATGTGGGCTGTTATTGAATTTACATACTATATAATTAGACTGAAATTATTTAAGTGTTAAAAATACTGCATCACAGACCACACCATACACATAAAACATAAGAAATATTGCTCTTGTGTTGCCATTATCTTTTTTTCAAAATTTCAAATGCAGTAACTCTCCTGTAAACCCGAGTTTAAGTTCAGACTGTAAACCCCCCATGTCCTCGAAAGCACGCCACACTTCCAAATCGTTCTTTCGTCAGTCTAAGCACTCTCAAGATTACAGTTCAGAATGGGACAATGGGTACGTCACGCAGCACCTTAGAAAACCGGCGTCTGCTTGGCGTATGCAAATAAACATAATTTGCTTACTGCAACACAGAGACAGACAGGTAAGTGTTCTAACGTAAGATTGAACTTTGACATCACATAGAGAACACAGTACCGGTGACTTACAGCACAATTGAATATTGCAGATGCCTTTGGTATTAGGACGGAGAGAAAAGTTCCTTTATTGCCGCTAGGTTGTAAATGCAATAAAATCGCCATTCTGATCCACATCTTTGTCAACAAATATCTCGTTTAAATTCTGTTTCTATAAAAAATCATGCCATGACGTTTCTTATAAACAGTCATCCTCTGGCATGTCGTGAGTATTATTCCCTCAGTATCTAATATTTGTAATCTTACAAAACAACACTTTTGACAGTCCTTATGAGGAACCGTAGTAATAAAGTTACAATAGGTTTGGTTTCCTTTCTATCGATCCATTGTTTCTCACCGTGAAGTAGGTAGTATGTTTACGTTATTTTACCCACGTTTTGGGCGCCAATTTGAAGAAGGTTTGTTGCTGCTACGTATGGAAATTCAGTTTGAAGATGTATTATATTTCAACTGTTGGGGAGCCGAACTTGAAGTAATTGCAACCGCACGTATGGTAAAAAGTTTCCGGTAGCCTTCGCCCGAAGTTTAAAAAATATTAACCTTGTAATTTTGACTGTTTCTTAAAATATTTATATTTATGTTTGCCTCGGCTGCGTCAGTATTATTGTTAGATGTTTCTCTTTGCAGGGTTGTGGTGCGACTGAAGAATGTAGGCTTACACAGATTATAATTTTACTTCACTCCTTTTATTGATCCCTGACATAATTTAAATAACACTTCACTGATATAGAGAGAGCTGTGAGACTTTTTTTATTAATTACTTGTACTTTTTAACACGTAACTATTTTTGTCTCACACAAAATACGTATTAAATTTCTCGAGGACACATCTCACGCCCGGTTATGAGCACTGTCTACAAGCAACTGAATTTATTTCTACCGCCTAAATTTGTAAATTTCTGTATTTCAAGTCTCTGATTGGCTAATCCTACTCCTACTCCAATAGAATACCTTCATTTAACTAAAGCTTTTTCTGGTTGTTGATTGGCTATTTATTGAACTGTCTCAAAATTTGCATTATTGTTGCTCCAGTAATGACTAACAGCATTTAAACTTTCAAATTCATTATTGCCTCAAGGTTACCTCATTGTTACCTCAGTGTATGCAACTTTTAACCTATTATTCTCACAGCTCCTAGATTATTAAATTACGTAATACATTCACATGACATTATTGAACACATACAATGATATAAACATTTACAATGATTGTAATATACACATATTGCTTTAAGGCCTGCTGTTATTGAATTATATATTATATAATTAGACTGAAATTATTTAAGTGTTAAAAATACTGCCTCAACCGAGCTTACTCTTTAAGATATGGAAGACGATGTTTAGGTGAAAATTTGTAAATAATGCTGGTCAGAACCACAGGTTCCACAGGAATGACTCGCGTCGCTGTTTTTATGTTGGATGATTTGTATTCTACGGTTGATTACAATCGACTTTTTGTTTTAGCTCAGTTACTGCACCCGTAATTTACCACCACAAAATACTTTCAGATGCTAACACTGAAGGCCCTGATATTCTTAAATGTAAAGTAGTACATTGCTGTTTACATACTGTGATTATTTGATCAGATACTACTAGCTTGCACTTGGATTATCCAGAAACATTATGTTTTGTGTATTCTGAAATTACTGTAGTTTTGAATTATTATGTGCTAAACATGTGTTCCAGCAATCAAGTTCACAGAGTGCTCTTTAAATCTCGCTTCCATACCTATAGCTGCCAGTGTTCAAACCCGGCCCAGATCGATGACAGCCCCATGTCAGTAGATTTACTAGCATGTAACCGAACTACTGCGGGGCGAAAATTCCGGCACACCGGCGGCGCTGATATGATCCTGGTAATCGACTGCGTCGTTCAACAAACAAATATATACTGGGTGAGTCCTCTCAGCCTGCGGATTGAGAAGTTATGTAGTCGTCATCAAATGAACAACAGAGCATCGGAAATGGTGGGCGGCGGGGTTGCAACGGGAATTATAAAAAATTGTCTTAAACGATATCTGGCAAAGGGGTAATGAAAATACACACAGTGCCGTGAAAAAAGTCAAAAGACGACTATGTGATATAAAAAGGCAGAAAATAGAGTCTGAATGTAGACAAAGATCAACATTGGAACTACAAAATGAAATAAAATCTAGGTGGGGTAAGGAAACATATATTTTGGAATTAGGTATAAAACAGAGGACTGGAATAGCGTGGCTTAGGTTGGGAGGGTGGAAAGCTCGCAAGATTGCTGATGATGATGGCAGGAAGATTTGCCCATTATGCGGGGAACAAGAAGACTGGACGCATATTTTGGCAGCATGCGTGCAGACGGAGGGTATTAGGAAAAAACTATTACCTGAAGTATTTTTGGCTTCCAACAGACGGAGGACAGCATGCTGGGACTTGATTCTAAACAGCCAAAAGTGGCCAAGCTTGGGCACATACTTAATGGAAGTACGTGTACTAAGAGATAAGGTGTTTATGTAAATTTTCTTTAAATATATGTGGTGCTTGAGCACTTGTGTGTGTTGTTTGTTTGCGTGTGTGATTCAGAGTGTTTTTCAATTTTATATGTATGTATATAATGTGGTGATTATAAACATAGTTGTTTCTGGTCGATTCTGCAAGTCACGTATACAGACCAGGTATTTTTCTAGAGAGCATGTACGGTCTTATGACCCATGCGACTGTGTTATGCAATTAATGTAATACTAAGTACTTAATAAATACCACTACTACTACTTATTTATATGTACAAAAATATCTAAACGTGTGTCCACAAATGTAGACACTAAAACATTACAAACATTACAATGAACACATTTCCGAATTCCCTTCGTTAGGGAATTGCTAATGCAATATATGATACATTTGCAGCAACTACTCGAAGTGACTTTTTCCTGCTTTGATGCGGTTCTGAGCCTGCATTTCTTGCTTTGCCTTACTCTGTTGAAAACTCCTGAAGTATTTCGTTTTTGGCCAAATCCATCTTCTATACGCTCCTCAGAACATTGATATCAGTTATGGGTGTTGAACACACCAAGAATATTAAAAGTCCCCAGAGATAAACCCCCATTGGATTCAATCTCACGATCGGGCAGGCCAAAAATCGGATCCCACTCGATCAATAAATCTGTTCGATAACTGCTTTTCGGACCATGTTCATATGAACTGTTTGTAATATATTAGCGTCAGGAATATGCCCCTACATTTGTGGACATCAATTTAGACACATACCCTATTTACTTCCCCACTCACTGACACTATAAATACTAAGCAGAATCAAACTTGCACTGTCTTCAGATCATCCTGAATACAAAGAATATGTTCGAAACGTCGAACCTAGTTGCAAGCCCGAGAAAATCTAGAGTCCTGACTGATTAGTTAAACTATTTTCAACACAGAGAATTACTTCGATGATTAACTTCGAAATATTTCTTTACCAGAAAATAAACTGGACGTGTGTAGTAGTTTCTTACGAGTTATCATTTACATGTTGGATTTAATCGTATCTGAATTTAAAAACCGTAATCCCCAATATTATATTACAATTCCAGAAAAACATATTAACAAAAATTCCAACTAAACACAATTTTTATCTCGCACATAAGGATTGTACATTTCACGTTTGTAACCGCCCCATGCGGAGGCACAAAAAGGGAAGCCCACACGCAATCAGTATCGACACTGTTACTGTAAATTGGTTTAAAACCTTGTTTAATACATTCGGATCTGAACTGGTCGGCAACTAATGAATATATTCTATCAGTTTTCACCCCAGGCGATCTAAAATGCACACCACATAATTATTCCAACACCACTGCACAAAACCAGGATAATATGACCTAGTTATCTGTTTGCAGCGAATTAAAAGAATAAAAGAATGCAGATTCTAAATACTACATGAAAGTTATCATTCTCATCCATTTAATAAATCCTGATCGAGTTGTGCAATGGTGCATACTGTGCCAGGAACATCGCATCAATAAGGCACGTAGTGGCCCGATAACGTTTTCAAGAGTCACTGCAGTGCGTACCCGGGAAGATAGCTATGGCAGTGATGGAAGTTGCAGGCATGGGAAAACTTATTATTCTCCCGAATAACAGCAGTTATGTTTACCACTATAATCTGTCTCAAATTAGAACGATCCTCTTGTAAACACATGGGACGGAAGAAAGAAAGAGATAGAGACAGTGAGACGGAGGAATCTCAGAGGGTTGATTGGTGCAGGGAAGGTCATTGCTCTTTTCTTTTATTTGTTACCACACAATAACCGCTCTGAGAAGTGCAGCACTGTCAACTAGTTTTCTAATCGCTACCCAGCCTGAATTAATTTCAGAGAGAGAAAAGTCTAACAACATTTAAATTAATTTCTCTATATCCTAGACATACACCACAGATGAGTTCCAGGCTCGTGCATTCTGAATGGAATGTTTACAACAGACGTATACATGAGCATAGAGATATAGATTAAGGGGACAAGGAAGTCTAAGTACATGGAAACTACATCTTAAGTGTGTTAAATTCCACTGATTTTAAAGTTCTCAATAGTTTTTCCTGAAATTTTTATTAATTATTCTATAAACCATTACAATTATTTCAAGTGGTTGTTCTTATTGATACCTTATGCTATTGAGTCCGTAAACATTATTTCATTCAGCAGCAAAATAATGAAATTTATTCTTAAAACATGTGAATTCATGTACCTTTTTCTCTGATACTAAATTCAATACAGAATCATACTTTTGCATGCTTTCTTAGTATAATCAGCTATCTTCTGAACCTCAATTACTCAGTTATGTATATCAGTTCACTAGAAATTTAAAAAAAAATTGTTTGCAAAGTCAAAAAAGTAAAAATGTGGAAAATGTGCAACGTTGTTGCCATCTTAATATCACTAATCTACATTATAAAATTATGATTGTAGTTCAAGACGTTTAACTATGTGTTGCTTACATGCACTGAAAATTTCAGCTCTCTACCTCTCATACATTCTGAGAAAAAGGTGCATAAGTATCCACAAATGTTGTTTTGAAGAAACTGAATTTAAAGTTTGAACATAATTCTGACACACTTCAGTACACTCCAGGGTCATAATCATCTGCACCTTCATTCCTGGATTGCTTCAGCTTTTCTGATTGCCATCTCTTGGTCCTGGTCTCTTTTGTTAATTGCTGAACTGCTCGCTGGGCATGATATAGTCGTTCAGGGCGTTGCATGACAGCTTTAAAGGAATGCAGACTAGCATTTAAATGGTATTTAAATGTCTTAAAAACCTCTTAAGCCCTAAAAAGTATATATTTTCTGAAACTGGAAATAATAGAGATTTTATTAGTGCCTAAAGCAAAAAATGTGATTTTTGACCACTTCATAGCACCTTGTCCCCTTTATAGGCGCAGTTATGCACTATTAACTTGTTGTTAATTTAAATGCACCCTAATATTATTAGTGAAACATGTGTATATTGAGTGATATTCCTAATAACCATACAGCCCTCTCGGAACAAATAGGTCTCCCAGTGAATGCTAATTATGATGTTATTGTTTATCATGAGTCGCTTCTGATATTTAAGACAGTATTTCCTACAACTTATCTCGCATATCTCACAAGCACAGAACTCTTGCATAAAATTTAAAAGGGGTAGGCTAATCATCAAGGAACAGGCCTGTCCTTCTTGCAAGCTAAAACACAACTGAGGCAACCCTTAAGAAGTGACACGCAATGTCAAGAAACTAGCGCTGTTACTGCTAGTGTAAAACTTATATTCAAAACTGACCTCGCATTCTTGGTTCCTTAAGTGTTTGCCACTTTAAAATATTCCCCAAAATGCAATTTGTCTTCAATTTCTTTCAGGTTATCAGTGTGCTATCTTATAAGATATTAAGAGATCTAAGGAGTATGTTCCTATTCTCAGGTACAGTTTTGGATTTAGGGTTAGTAATGATTGAGTTTTTGAAAATTATAAATGTTATGGCTTTATTATTTTTAGGGAAAGTTTAACGTTACGCAGAGTTTAATTTTTAATTTTAAAAAAACTATTCATGGAATAATATGCCAGATTTAAAAGTTTAAACTTCCCAAATTTTCATCACATGAAGCTTTTCACAGGAGACTCCATCTCCATCTTTTTCAAAGTTAGGTACATAGGAACATGAAAACTAATTTTATATTGAAAATATCTGTGATAAAAACACTGAAAACACTAGTAAAATTAGCATAAAATCAGTGATTCCGGAATTGAATAATCTTAACATCACAGAAAAGGTAGTACTAGTATTTATTAAGTACTTAGTATTACATTAATTGCATAACACAGTCGCATGGGTCATAAGACCGTACATGCTCTCTAGGAAAAATACGTGGTCTGTATACGTGACTTGCAGAATCGACCAGAAAACAAGTATTTTATAATCATCACATTATATACATACATATAAAATGAAAAATACTCTGAATCACACACACACTCACGCACACAAGTGCTCAAGTACCACATATATTTAAAGAAAATGTACATAAACAACATCACTTAGTACACGTACTTCCATTAAGTATGTGCCCAAGCTTGGCCAGTTTTGACTGTTTAGAATTGTTTTATTGCCTGTTTTGAAATCATCTATGGCATGAAAGGTGTAGAAAGGAGAGAGAGTGGTAGAGGGAACTAAGTGAGACAGTGGAAAGAGAAAGGAAGGAAGGAAAGGGAAAGAGCGGAAGAGAGAGGGAGATATAGGCAGGAGAAAGAGAGGGGAAAACGGTGTGACAGCGAACAAAGAAGAATCTCTGTATCTAATGCAATAACGCGAACAGAGCTGGGGCTTGCACTAGTGAATAAGTAAATAGTTACAAAAAATTGACCATGGGTGATGTGATTTTCCTCTCTGGGCTATTATAATGCAGAGAGCTTCTTCACTAGATTGAGGAGAAGCACTCCGTGTGCAAGAATCCCCAGTTTCCTTCACAGAGTGCGAATCAGGATTCAGATTACCGGAAAGGGAAGGGAACTTCCTCCTCTCGTCAAGAAGTACCACCGGCTGGTAATGTAAAATTTTCTTCGCTGCCGGCGATAAATACTTCCTTCTTAACTGTAAGACCAAAGCATACCATGAATGTATTTCTTCAAGTTAACCAAATAGCATGGGAAAGCTATCTCCAACCCTACTGCAAATTACCGCGTCACAGTTCAGGCATGCAGTTTATGTCTATAGAATGTTCAGGTATTTTAACATTAATAAACTGGCTTAGAAATAACTGAAATTGGTTAAGTAAAAGCATTTTAAGCACAAGAGTATCGGAGTGTATGTGCCCAGAATTTAATGACCTAAAAACAGCGAAATATGCAAGCATTTAACCTAAAGCTCATATAAATATGACCTTAAATGATAAAATATGACTTTAATATAAGTTTATTTAAAACATTCTTGTTGATTTTTTATATACTATGTAATACAAAATTCACTTAATAATAAATTGTGAGTATATACTTACCTTTTGCAGTGTTTGAAACTAACTAGCACTTATTTTTGAAATGTCTGTATGTGTCTGGAAAAAAAAACACGAAATACAATGAAAACAATAACACCTATCCAAAAAATAAAACTATGTTTTTGCTACTGCATACCAGTTATTTAAAGTATTCCAAATAAGTTAACATGTCTTGTCAATCTTCAGTTTCTGCAGAGCTGCACTGAATCACAAGGTACATTTTCAGGTTTTCATTTTTCAAAGTCTTTACCAAAAAAAGCTTTGTAGTAATTTTATTGTTGTGTTTATTTGTGACAATATCACCTGAAACATTGTCACGTGAGCAACATTTTCATGTTCGTGTGTCCTTAAACATACGACAAAAATATGCATTTTTGGCAAAAGTGGGCCGAAATATGACCTATTATTTAAAAATGTGTAAATGTGACTTTATATACAAAATAAAAATCCATTCTTCTACATCACATTAGTTGTATTCGTGCATAAATTGTAGTAAAATTCACCCTAAAGTTCAAAAAATATATGATTTGTCATTAAAATCCGGGCCCTAGTCATTATAATCGTTGTTATATACTGCACTTACAGCTCATACCGTTTATTTTATTGACATTAACATATAATCTCATTTAGTTCAAATGTACCTGCTAATACAATATGATCTTTTAGTTCCTCCACAGTACCGCAGCTCAGTAGCCTTCCGTACACCACCAAAACGGTTGGTAGCAAGCTATTGTAAGGACACGGCGGTCGCATTTCGTGCCCAAAGCCACTAATGTAACATGGGCTGTGAATGATGGTCAGTGTCAGACTGCCTCTGCCAGTTTACAAGTGTATTTTAGATTGAACGCCGTGTTTTTAGTGGAGAGAGTTTTGAGAGAAGGTGGTAAATATACAGAACAAACTGAAGCAAGAATGTGTAGGGCGGTTTCCAAACTTCAGATAACCATTTCGAGATACTGTTTACGATTTAATAAATAAATTTCGCAGACTGGTTCTTTTATTACCCTACAAGAAGTGCAAGACCCAGATTATTTCTTTTCTTTTTTTTCTTTTTCGGTCTACTCAAAATTTATATAACAGTTTTTTTTTATTTTTTTTCTTCTTTACACTACGGAGCACAACAAAGAGTTTTTTTTTAATGTTTTAGAAATATAGAAGCAAAATTAATATTAATGTCAAACTGTTTTTTTTTTTGTATTTGCAATAACTGGTTGCTATGTGCAGCACCATTCTCTTTGCCTTTTTTTTTACTTTTTTTTTAGTATTTTTTATTTATTTTTTTTGGACTCCATATTTTTTTTATTTTTTTTCCTTTCTTTCTTTCTTTTTTTTTGAAAAATAATCTTTATTTTTTACTTTATCAGGTTTATAATTTTTTTTCAAGCAGGGAAGAACAGGATCCTAACAAAAAGGGAAAAGGGTATTACTGTGCTAGTGGAGCTTAAATCTGAATATCCAAGGCTGGAATGGCTCTGTTCTGTGTTGCCGAATCATCTGCCATCTCTCAGCACGTAAAAATTGTCGTAGATGAGGCAGTACACAATCAGCTGGATCGTCCAACGTTCGTAGTCAAGTAAAGGTGCCCATAATCAGCCAGAGTAGGGAATTATACAATGGTGGGCTTACTTTAGGAAGGTTCAAATGCAAAATATCCGAGTGTTGAGGAATCCATCCGGTAGGTATCCAAGTACGAAAATATCCTAAAACCCAAGTCCAGACCACAGTTTTACCGGAACATTCCATCAGTCGATGAGGAAGGGAATCTTCGGCATTACAAAGTGGGCAGTTGTGGGAAATAGCCATCCGGTGGCGATAGAGTTTGTCCACCGTTGGAAGGATTTCGTTTACCACCGCATACGTTACTGCCATCCAATCGGAGTTAATCTGTGGAAGGTTAAAACATCTCCAAATGCGCCTCCAGGGCAGTTGTGGGTATTTCAGCTGGACATGAGGGATAATGGGAGCAGCTTGAACAAGAAAGGTGTTCTTTTGGGGTACTGCAAAATCAATGTTGTAAAAAGATAATCCGAAAGCAATAAATGAGATAAAATTTGCAGTAATAATTGACACTAATTCAGTAACAAAGGTAACTTTAATCAAAGTGTTTAACAATAACATTAAAGGCATGAATATGTGCCGTCAACAGAATTGGGGACATTTTCAATATCTTCTGTGAATGGGTAAGTTAATTATAGTTTTTATATATCTGTTTTCTCTTTCTACTGCGTTCTCCAAATTCATTCCAAACAGTTCACCACTACAACATAACAAATACATGAAGTCAAGGTTACCACCACATTCTCATACCTCGCCTATTCCACAACTGTGGAAGGACTTAACGTTCACACTGCAAAATAAACTAGACTTTTATCATACGTTGTCTCTCCAAGATGTACTCCTTTTTAAATTGGCATTACAAAATCTTGTGTGTCTTGTAAGCACAGCAGCAACTCTAAATTTTCTCGGAAGTCTAAATGGTTATTTTGAAACCAAAGTTCATCTTCCGAAAGTGTTCGTCTTCGTCTCCAGGATAAACTGTTGGAAACTGAAGTCCTGATCTCCATATTTATAGTACCAGAGGAATGACTTGTAGCTAAGATTTCATTGGTCCGCATGGTTTTTTTAGCCATGAAGCAATTTAAATTTAATGTGAGTGAGGGCGGTCAATTTCGAGGCCGAAGGATTGAATGGAGGAATTCTGTAACCTACCTGGGAGTGAAGTTGGATAAGGGTCTGACTTTTCGCGAGCACATCCGAGACGTCTCGGCCCGGGCGCAGGGGGCAATCGCCTCCTTGTACCCGATGCTGAGATCCGGGATGCCTGTTCGCCTAAAGATACACCTTTTCCGAGCCCTGGTAGTCCGCCTCATGCTTTACGCCTGCGAGGTCTGGGGCATGGCCGCAGACAGCTGGCTGCTATGGCTACAACGGGCGCAGAATATGGGACTCCGGTCCATCTACTCTGTCGGCCGCGCCTTCCCAGTGAGACTACTACACGAAGCCTCATCTCTTCCCTATGTGGAAGATGAAATTAGGTGCCGGGCTACAAAATCTTACGCCAGTTTACCAAACCACCAGAGTATCCTGGTTAGATTACTTGGGGATTACAACCCTAGAAATCGCTGTCTTCGGCGTCATCGGGTTCCCCGCATGGCATGCGGGCACACCAGATAACCAAGGAGTTACACTAACAGCAGCGAAAGCTGAACTCCGTAGTAATCCTACCCAAGAGATGATTGGTCTCAAAATTCAATCCCAACCAAAGAAATTGATAAACACACACGCCAGGGTGCAGAAGGGCCGCTGCATCCTAACAGGCAGCTCGAGGAGCTATATGCTTCCTCCTTTCTATCATTACTACCTAAACATAAACCGTCATCCTTAACCATCATTTCTTACTGAAAATAGTCATCCTGCGGTAAAACCCTGATGAGGGTGGGCACGCAGCAAAAATTAACTCGGGCTAAAACTTAGCCTGCCAGCAGCCAGTCGGAGTGGGCGCCTAGTGGGTCCGAGTATACAAAAAGTCATTCCTGTATGACTCAAATGAGCTGCAAATGTATTCAAATGGCTATTATTTCAGTTCCTTAAGAGTGGTAATTATTTAAACGTACAATATGTATTATTTAGTAATGTATCTACCAAACGGCATGGCTCAGACCCGCATTGGGTATGTCCCTGGGCGGCCAATCTTACGGAAGGCCTTTCGCGGTTTTCATTGGTCGCTAAGCGAATGCTGAGTTGGATAATTTGATCCGTGAATTTTCCTATCATCCCTTTCATCACTACATTTAATTTCCTTCTTCTTCACCACCATACCAGACATTGGACTGATCACCCATCTGGAATATGCTATGATCCAGAGTTTGCTTGCTCCTCGACAGGCTTTGGGAGTGACAGTTCTACAAATGATGATAATTTACGTTTAAGGACGCTCAGCTACTAGATCATTAGCGCCAAATCCTACAAAGAGGAGGGTAAACCGTTAAAGAAGAAGAAGTAATATATCTGATAGCACCTGGTTTAGTAATACGGTGTTGACATTGGATGTCACAGTGTTACAGGTACACTATTATTGTGAGAAACTCCTTCTAACACCTATAAGCTAGTCAGCGTACAGGTATAACTACAAATCGTTTCAAATTCGATAAATTAGACCTTGCTAAATGCGTGATAAGACTGCGATATTTGTTAGATATTAACAACACGAGTAATTTATTGTCTAAACTCTTTGTTTATAACATTGCGCGAAAAGGCATAATCGTTTCCATATGGCAATGGAAAACAATAGTGCAACGACGTGAATATCAACAAGGATAAACGCAAATACAAAACCGCGAATATTTCGGAATTGCTTAATACTACAACAAAAGTCATTCTACACATGTGTATCTTTTATTCTTGCAGCAAGTGTTTACCTAGCCACCATGGTTTCCATGCCACCAATGAGAATGAGGAGGGTTCATCAGAAATTTATGGAAAATTACAAAAGTTTATTTTACCGGCCAGTATTTTAAGCTTACAATGTTAAGCAAAATCACTACAAGTGTTTATAAAAACAACGTATAACATTTTTTTTAATTTCTCTACTACGTATAGTAAGTAGGGGAAGTATTCCATTCCACCCAAAAATTCGATATCGATATTTCACCGGAAATACATGTTTTGAGGCCCCATGAATTCAAAAAAGCATCTTTAGAAAAAGGTCCGTGTGTGTGTGTGTGTGTGTGTCTGCGAACACCATAATTCAAAAACGAAAAGTCTGATAAATACCAAATTTGGTATTTAGGTTCAGTATCTTACAAAGATACGACACAAGGATTTTCCAGAAACACCCCCACCCCAGACTACCCTTTACATGGAACATTTTTCGAAAATTTTGATTTTATCAAAAATGGTTCTAACGATTTTGATTAAAATATCATATGTTTAAGTTACTTTTATAGCAATGAAATGTATATCTTAAATTTTCTGTGAATGTCCCCAAAAGGCATATTTATTCTGAATGAATTTTGTACAACTGGTAAACCATAAGCGATAGACAAAATTGTACTACACAAAAAGAATGTAGATCTTGTCTTTTTTTAAATGTCCTGCATATGCAAGGAGAATGGAATGCTCCACATAGCAACCAGCTCTTAAAAGATTTGACTATCGCTTAAAGCCTACCAATTCCCCTTGCATCTACAGGAAAATTAGCAATACGATAGTTTCTGCAAACTTTTATCTGGATTAACATGAAGTAGATGGAGAATAAGGGTTTGTAAAAATAGTTTGTACAAGAGTAGAGAAAGTCATGTGAGTGTAACATGAGATTTTTTCCACTTGAAGAGTAGTTTGGCGTAGGAAATCGTCGATTTGTATCCCCTAAAATATAAAATGTGGTTATAATGTGACTCACCATTTATAGCAATACTCTTCGGAAAAATGCACAATCGCTTTTCTTTTTGATAGTTCGGACTATCTCAAAATCTGTGTTTCCAGTAAAACCTGTATAACGACATTTTGGCTCATAGGGGATATTTTCTCTACGTGGCACAGAAAGTAATAGCTCATAATTCACATTTAGTCAGACGAAATATCCCTGAAGAGGAAAGCTACAACGCCTTCGAAACGCAGAATTTAATCTCACTAAGCCTTAAGACGTGCCTTAAGTCATAAAAGTGTCTAATAATACGAGCAGAAAATTTTAGATATAAATAGAATAATCCTTCAATTGTTGTAGTTGTATAATATCTAATTTTGAAATGAGTGGGCATACTTAAATTACATATTTCCTGAATAATTCTAGTTTATTCAGAAATAAAGAAAAACTTTCAGCTTCCCCAAAAGTAGGGGCTGCGAAATAGACAAAGCTTAATACTTTAAAAATGATTATACAGAGCGAGCCAAAAGACTGCGAACCGGCTGCGCGGTGTTTTTCCTGTCCGCATCCTCGGCACTCGTTGCCGTCTGCCGCTATCATGGAAAGGCGCGGATGAAACCATACAACATTTTTAAAACTACTTTTAAAGGCTTTGCTTAACAACTTTATGAAAGTGTGTTGGAGGACAGAATTTTTAGTAACCCCCTGCGATTTCTATCTCTGGGGTAACTTAAAATAAAGTGTACAAGACAAACCCACACACCCGGAAGAATTATAACAAAATATCCGCCAGTAAATTGCCAGCATTTTTCAACGTGAAATACGGCGAGTGATGGATAGTTTCCTAAAGAGGTGTGAAAAATATATGGACAACGACGGTGGCCAGTTTCAGCATCTCCTTTCATAAAGCTGGTAAGTAAAGCCTTTAAAAGTGGTTTTAAAAATGTTGTATGATGTCATCCGCGCCTTCCTATGATAGCGGCAGACGGCAACGAGCGCCGAGGACGCGGAAAGGAAAAACTCCGCGCTGCCGGTTCGTAGTTTTTTGTCTCTGTGTGTATAAAATCAAGAATAGCATAAGAAGACAAAACATAGTTATCACTGAAATAAATTCCAATTACGACAGCAGAAAATGCTATTTTAGACGGGAAATTATTAAAAGTGTGGATCTTCTTCTGTTAATCATACGCTACAGAATAAAATTAATTTGAATATAGATGCTTTTGGGGGATTTTGATTGAACCTACATTATAGCATCACAGTTAGCTATAGTTACTTGCCGCTTACATTTATTAAAATTAATAATTCCCGTGAAATCTATCTTTATCCTTGTCGAAGTGTACTCATCGCGGAAAGCCGAGGGACTATACATTTCACAAAAGTTAAATATAAACTGTTTAGTAAAAAAGGTTCATTACCGATGCAATGGACAGGGTGCTCTTTCCACAAGCAGATTATATGGAGAGCATCTCCTGTCCCTCAGATCGACAAATTTCTCCATTAACTCTGTGGTTAGAGGTAAAAATGCTTTTTTCGCTGAAAATTCCGGGTATTTTACGCAATGATAGTTTTCAGTGGAGTTAAACCTAGAAAAAAAGTTGCATAAATTACACGTACAGATGGAAAATAAATGCTCCATTAGCGGTATTTGTAGCACACTGACTGAGTGCTCTATGCAGTATGCCGGGGAATAGCCTTTATCCTTAACCAGAAAAGCGGTCATTCATTTCGGTTTAAAAGGATCCTAAACAGTAATACAGTAAAACAGAAACAAATAATACTAAAAGAGCTAAAGACTAGTAAAAGGTAATGAGGAAGCTCATTGCAAAACCGGACGTATTTCATTACCAACTGTAGATAGAAATAAAATTAGCGATATTTCCGCCTGATTACGCCTATACAAGAATGAACTCTGTAATAATTATAATTTAGGAATTAGTAATAATTAATTAGCATGCAGTTTGGTAATTTTCCATAATTTTAAAGCAATCCGATTGAAAACTGCATCAATCGAAAGCCCTTCTGAAGTTTTAAATATGCTTTAAGTTTCAATACTATTCTCAAATAAATAAAGGCGTAATTGCCTAAGAAAGACTGCAAGATTTAGGCAAAATAAGAGTAGCTTCGTTTCAGACGAGCGTGGGGCCATAAAAATCGAAAGCTTCTTTTGTACTTCGAGGGGATGAGGCAAGTTGTAAGAGTAAACAGATATATGTGAACGCGGGCGTGGATTTCAGACAGTCTGCCATGATTCTCCGTTAAGGAAACGTGCATCACGTTGAGTCAAAACAAAAGGACAACGAGTTCCGAAATTTTCGAAGTGCCGCGCTACGGTGTAATGCTTAAGTAATGTGTGTGGGATAATTATATATACAGTATTACAGTGTACGTTGAAATTATTTATCTAAGATAATAAATAACTTAACAAACCGCATGTAATTACTTCAAGTTCGCGGGAATCAAAAGAACGGTGACAGAGAGCGTTACATACTAAATAATTAGCCAGAGCAAAACGTTAGTGGACCAAAGGGGAAAGATATTCTTATATAAGAACCGTACGGGGTAGGAAAAACAAGAATCTTGCAGTATTTCTGGCAGGAATACGCGTCTTGGTGAGGAACTGAAAACGTGTTTTCTTGATGAATAATATCCTAGTGTCACCACTCCCGCAATCCTACCCTGACAATAACTGTAGGGAATTTCAGACCGATTCGCCGACAATTGACACTGAGATGTGACGATAAGTGCTTCCTAACTGATCGGCGATCTCGAGTCCTGAAGACTACACCTACAGCAACTCGCAGACGATAACGCAGATAAGATATCCACAAGAAGTAGCTGGGAGAAAACGCTACAAACCGCAGCTGTTACAATACACGTCAAAGATTAACATTTTTGACGAACAGCCAAAAATATCCCAAGGTGAGCGTGACGTTGATAAACCGCATAGCAGATAATACTATAACAGTAGAATACGCATTTGGCATTGATAATTGTTTTCAAATGTTTAAATACTATATATGTGTGTGCGTTTGTTTGTTTTATACAACGGAAGCGCGCACATCGCGCACTACGACCTATATAGATGTATTGTGGCTACCATCCCTCAGGAGGAAGGGATAAAGTGAAAGAACCACAGGAGGCTACGCAGGCAGACAGTCGACAAAGACGCGTGGAAGTCCCTAACAGCTCCAGGCTTGAAGACTCGCCACGCTGCTGGAGCTGCCTAAAGACTGTAAAGTCGACTAAACAGCCCTCTCCCTCTACTGGAGTACTTTTTCCTTTGAGAAAGCATCCGCGCCATCTATCCGGCACCGCCATACGCCATGAAACCTAAAGCACGCTTGAAAAGGAGAAGGAAACAGACTGTAAAGCAAATCGTGGTAGATGAGAAACCGCCTCACCATTCGCCCATTGACCAGGGAAAACCACCAAAAACCCAAGGTCAGATTGGGCGGTCGACGGGAATCGAACACAAGTCTTCTAAAATACGAACCTCACACATTACCGCTGAGGCAGCTTGCCCAGCAATTAAATACGAACTATACCTACAATATAGACAGAGGTATAAAATCTGCCTTAAGGGTATATATTATCTACATATCGAACGAAATTATCTATTGGCATCGCTGAGATTCGGGTTAAAATCCTTATTCCAATCAATCCTGACTAGGGTTCCCCGTGGATTTTCCTAGCCGTCTAGACAAATACCGGATTGGTATATAATTTGCTGGAATCCCAAAATCCCCGTAAATTCTTGTAGATCCCAACAAGAGCTAAGCTCGGGGATATAGAACACGTCACTCTATACAGGACCAACACTAATCATTCACCTGTGACACATTTTAGAGCCAACTCATTGGCAAGCAAGTTATATAAACTATTAAAATGTCAATCAATTTAAGATGGATATGAAAGAACACGTGTATGTCTCCCACATTCATCCACACCTACTACATATATGTTCAAAGACTGGGTCATGTGACAATACAATTCATTTATACACTTCCGCCACCGTAATACACCCACAGCATTTCAGGAAGCAATCTTAAATTAAAGTAAATTGAGTTTTATTTATGGACGCTGTTCAACTGCTGTGGTTCTTAGCATCCCATTTTATGTTGGGCGTGAAAGACCGGTAATTTTGCTTAGGGACCTGTTTATCAGGCGTGAGGTTCTTTTACGTGCCGTAAATCTACGACACGGGACCACCGGCTTTACTTCCCTTCCGAAGGAAGCCATGCTAAGGATTTTTACGACCGAAAACATCCATCGCCCTCCGCCGGGTTTGAACCCGCGACCTCGGGAACTAGATGCTAGCATGATAACAACAACACCACGACTAAGAAGCAATCTGAATAAATGTACAATTTTAATGCAAACATCACTGTTCCAACTAATGATAAGTAAAGTGTTAATGCAAGCAAACCAAAAACAAAGTCACAGAAGTATATTTCACTTCTTTGCAAAATAGGCATTCGCTTTTCATCTATAAATTCCTGTATAGAGTAACACATCTTGCTGCCCAAGTATTTTATAGGGCAGACATATTTTTCTACATTCTGGGATGATAGTAATTTTAGATTATTTTGGAGTGCATTAAATATTCTAACACGTTCGTATTGAAGTAATTTTTGATGGCAGATTAAGTTAGCACTGTGTGTAAGTTAACTTTTCTATCAATAATGTTCTGTATACTCACGTTTTGGGCCAAGTATTCTTTATTTTTAACATTAAAACACATAATGCAAAGTAATCAACCCCAGCGCACATCAAGCTGACCTAGAACGACTAGAATTTATACGTCACCGCTTTATAAAACTCTAACAGCCAAATTCACGAAAAGGAAATTCTAATCTTTAATAATCATAAAGAACAGCCCTATTACAGTTTACCTGATCTGGCGTTTATCTTAAGAATGCTCATGTTATTACCTTTTATGAAAAAAATTTAAAACTTTTTCTTATGTAGCGTTTACAAAATAATTTTACAGACGTTTAGTGGAAATATGTTTGAAATTACGACGAAAATGGGTTTTGATCTGATGGAGGAAGAAAATTTCAGTCACCAATCGTCAACTAAGCCAGAGTATTAGTTATGTGTTAAGTTGGAGTAGTGAGAAAATTCTCGTATGAGCAAAAGCGATTGGAAACGTTAAAACGTGTCGTCTTCATTCGACCAGTTCCCGAAGTCGCGGGTTAAAACCCGGTGGAGGGCGATGGATTTTTTTCGCGCGTAAAAATCCTTAGCATGGCTTCCTTCGGAAGGGAAGTAAAGCCGGTGGTCCCATGTCGTAGATTTACGGCACGTAAAAGAACCTCAAGCCTGATAAAGAGCCCTCTGAGCAAAATTACCGATATTTAACGCCCAATATAGAATGGGACGCTAAGAACCATAGCAGTTAAAGAGGGTCCATAAATAAAACGCAATTTAATTTAACGTTAAATGAATTCCGAGTATTTATAAGATCTATGTTTGAATCAAAGAAAAATAAATAAACACATTCATTCTGTAATTTAACGATTCTTTTTCCTTAAGCTTAGAAATCGATTATGCGGCCATCAACTTCATTTTACCTACAATTCTCATTGTAAGTATCTTTAATTCCTTCCGCATAAGAATATACATATAACCCCGCATGAAAATATAAGTGAAATTAAGTTTGACGATTACGCAGGCCACGCATTTGGGCTGCCTCAGCCTATCCACATTTCAATGAATCGTCTGCTGCGATCATCTAGAACAAAGGGAGATAGAAAATCATCCAATTGTCAACAAATGTTAAGAGACAGATTTTCCGAGAACTCGTGCAGCATAAGGGGATGGGGGTTTATATTCAAATAGTCAATTTGGTCTCTTCTGTAAATCTTTGGGGTTTGTAACAGTTCTTCACTCTACTCCGTGGGATTTGCATCTACTGAAGGCAACACGTAACTGCACACGGATAAGGAATCGGTGTATGTACCTCATTTATAAACTTGGCCTGTTTGTCAGTTGTGAAGGATAATATAAACTGGCGGGCAATGAAAAGGGAATTTTGAGGGGTGATTAGCTACTTAAGGATTAACTGCAGTAAAACACCTGAAAGTAATATCTCCACGGGAAGCATACTGCGGTTAAGTTAGTAGAAAACCAAAGATAATACCTCGCCAGCATGCTTTTAGGGCGCGTTTGGGTGTCTGTGGGACGGGGGGGGGGTGGAAGTGCACGCCAGAGAGAGAGAGAGAGAGAGAGAGAGAGAGAGAGAGAGAGAGAGAGACTGAGAGTTCTTGCCCTTGTTCGTGTAGAATTTCCCATTGGCTTTCCCAAAGTGTGTACGTGCGTATGTGAATCAGAGAGAGATAGAGAGGGAATAGATAAGGGCTGCCTAGAGCTACCTTCTGCACCCATGAGTGTCGTCACCCCCGTCCTTATCGAGCAAGGCTTTGAAAAGCAACCAATAAAGACTACATCCGTGCTAAAGTGGGTCGATTAAGCATTTTGCTTGGAATCTCCTGACGTTATACAACACTGTGCAACAGAAGAGAAGTATAAAGGTGCAACAATATTTTTAATCTTATAGCCCCGGAAGACATTGTACCAGTAATCCATTAATGCATCCTATTGCTGTTCTGCTGGAAAGGCATACCTATATTTAATGCGTCTAATTGAAAATTAAGTAATAGAAAGCAGAACAGAAAAATCTGATCATGGGGTTGAAGGGGTACACGTGCCATAGATGGTGATTCTATGTACAAATACGAACGAAAATAGTAATTCTATGCTATTCTGTGAACTCTTGTTTATCATCTATCGCAATGGGGCACAGCTATGCTGCACTAATGTGTGTCGTAAAGTTAAATTTAAAATGAAGTACACTAAAATGAATATCGTAATCTTTATAGGTATTAAAATAATTGCATTGCAAAAAATTGTTATTTTCTATTCAGACAAACGTTTATTCCTATAGCTTCTTTAGCTCATTTTATTCAATTGCATATATAGCGCAACTTTGTGGCAGTATTACAATAACAATACCGATAAAACAATTATCAATCACTCCACTACATTTGTAAACATTAAATAACACATATAATCAGCGTAAAGGTACAGAGATATGTATTTGTAATACGTTAAATGTAAGATTTTAGAATCAGACCAACGCTGAAGCTATGAAGAGGAAGTGGTCACTCTGAACATCTTAACAAAGCAACGAAGGGGGGATGAAAAGGCAGACAATAAAAAAAAGAAAAGAAAAGAAATCTAGAGCTAAAAAGAACAGAGTGTGAGGAGGTTCCAGATTTTTGGAAAATTATGCGTGAGTTCTCAACCAAAAGAGGTTGTCACCTACATAGGGATTTGCTAACAAAAAGGACGCTATAAGGCGTGCCAATCTTAAGCCAATAGAAAAATGTGTTTCACGCCTAGGTATATCCAGGCAGGAGACTATATAGTCTGGGAGGTCACCAAAAAGAGCCACAAGTTTTGCTTTCATTTTCGTCAAGACATGAAGTAAAGCAAAGTGTAATTTTCACGTCGGTGACGCAGGGAGTCACAAAGGTGATAAAGTATCGGCTGTTAATCAATTTAGTGTGGTGCGTAACTATCAATTCTAAAGACGCGAACAGTTTCAGCCCGGCCGGAGTATATTATGTAAGTCCGCATGTGTTTAGCAGTGCGGGGAAACAAAAATCAAATTAAAAAGCAAATGTCTATAAATGTTATCTCTATAAACCCTCTCCGATCACAACTTGCTTAGGGATACATGCTCGACCGTACATAACATTAGCTAGCCGGTGCAATAATAAATTATATAATTAAACACACTAAAGCCACCCGACAAGATAACACGTATAATGAAAACTAATCAAGGATACCCCTGCAACTTGTAAATAATAATACTGCCAGCAGTTGCTTCATGAAGGATCTGTTAGTACCGGTACTCTAGCTCGTCATCTTCCTGCCCTTCCTCTTTAAAAAACAGGAATTATCAAGAGATCGCTAATTGCATCAGCAGTAAACACGACCTTATTATCGGTCCAGGCGTAGAACCGAACTTGGGTAAACGGAATTTTTTGTATTTCTTCGCGTTAGCTTCTTGTACTAGTCAGCCACGATATGAGTGCATGCGGTGGAAAGAAGAACTAAACCGTTATGGGCGGGGCGGGGCATGGGAAGGTCAGTTGGGTAAAGAAAACATTCGCATTTCTGAGTTGCATGTAGGTACATTTCCCTGCCCCTTACCCCTCACTCCCCTCTGATCCCTAGCCTGCCATTGTCAGCAAGAACACTGGCCCACTCATATCGTGACCGACTGGTATGTATCAGCTGTGAGGAAGAAACATAAAGAAATGCCACATGGACTGGTGTCTCATGTTTATAATGCAATAAAATGGGGCAGTATTCAAATAATAATAATAATAATAATAATAATAATAATAATAAATACCTAAATAAAAGGTGAGTTTGAAATTAAATCCGGAATAACTGAAATAAAACTCCTGCTAATCTGTAGCTAAATCATTATCGTGAAGGGGTGTAAAACCTGGTTCTCCATTGCACAATATCCCCTTTGTCAATAATTATATTCAGTTTATTTCTCCTCACAAAAACCTAAATCCAAATTTTAGCAATAATTTATGAAAGATTGATTGCTTAAAAGAAGGCAAAGTGGAATCATTGTTGACAGAATTTAAGGCTGTCTAACGTTAGCAGTTGTTCATTATAAAATAAAAAAAGGAAACTTGTGTTCTAATTGTGGCTTACGTCTGTTTATTTTCTTCCCTAATGCTGACAATGCTCCCGTTTCCTTTAGTTCTTTACGCGCACGTACAACACTCGGAAACACGGGTATAATGTGCAGTTAGTTTAACAATGTTAGAATTGGGATGCAACGCGGAGGGGGACTTACCACGTCAACCCATATAGATCTTTTGTACCTATGCCCGGACAGGTCGCCCCCGGGAGGGAGGGATGAGGTAAAATAAGACAGAGGGCGGCGGATCAGGGGGCACGACAGGAAGAGGGCAAGGCCCCTATCATTTTACAGATTTAAACTCCCGGATGGGCACTGGTGCAGCTGCCCCCCCTGATGGCTTAGTATTCCGGTGGACGAAGGTCTCCACAGAGCATCCTTTTCCCTTGCCATGCACCCGCTGACACGTACAGTCCTGAAAGGGACCAAAAGGACGAAAATGAAGTGAAATGAGAATGGAGGTGAAATGGAGGGACAGGAGATTCGGGGGAGTTAATAATCCTTCCCAGCATTCGCCTAGCGACCCGGGGAAATCCCCGAAAAACCATTGGTCAGGAAGGTCGGCCTCGGGAAACGAACCTACGACCTCCCGAAAGCGAGCCATACACGTTACCGACTGAGCCATCCCGCTCGACTAGTTTAATAATGTCACTCACAACAACAGTATGTTTTTAACAAATGAATGGAGGAGAATCATTCAGCAGAATTTGTGTCTCGCCGCTTTTAACGGCCTAACTTTAGAGCGCCTTACTATTTCACCTTTATTGTCACTCACCAAGCTAACAACACTTAAAGAAACAGCCATGTTTATCGCCTTACCGAATGCTCAACATTATCATATGAAGTAATATAGGATTAACGGAGCCTACAGCCTTCTTTCGATTCTACTATTTCATAGTAATCAAAAGTTATGTTTCATTAACACACTGCTTGAAAATCTACAGATAATTACGCATATTTAAGGTACTAAATGAGTGGTTAATGACCTCATACATTTACAGCAAGTTGGGTTCTAAAGCCGCTTGTACACGATCAAATTTTTGTCAAATTCAATACTTTACAAGACTTTTCAAGAGTTGTCACAACTTCACAACTTTTCTTGTCAAATTGCTTCCAATACTTTTAAAGTCTTTGAAAGTGTTGAAAGCAAATAAGGACATGCTCTAAATGGT
This sequence comes from Deroplatys truncata, assembly GCA_030765065.1. Classification (NCBI taxonomy): domain Eukaryota; kingdom Metazoa; phylum Arthropoda; class Insecta; order Mantodea; family Mantidae; genus Deroplatys; species Deroplatys truncata. The sequence continues at coordinate 42,959,839 of CM060990.1, forward strand.
CAAAGATTTCACAATGATTTGATGCCTTTAGCCAATGAAATGCGAGTATTCACAGTGCGTCACGAAATCTGCAACATGGCTGAAAGCGAAAAGTAAACAAAAACGGCTACCCGGCCAAGGTATGTCGAATGCGAACTGATTAGGTTATACACAAGCTAGCCATGTCTGTACGTTGAAAAGTATTGTATTTTACCTCCACGTATGGAAAGTCAGTTTGAAGTAGTATTGTTCTTTAAGGAGTTGTGTCGTATTTCAACTGTTGGGGAGCCGAACTTGTAGTTGCTGCAACAGCACGTATAATAAACAGTTTCCGGTAGCCTTCACCCCAAGAATAAAAATTTTAACTTTGTAATTTGACTGTTTCTTTAAGTATTAAATATTTATGTTTGCCTCGGCTGCGTCAGTATTATTGTTAGAGACATGGAAGTCTTGGCAGGGCGTGATGCGACAAGAATGTAGGCTTACGCCGATTTTAAGTTTTAATTCAGTCCTTTTTATTAACCCTTGACACAAATTAAATAGCACTTCACTGATATAGAGAGCTGTGAGATTCTTTAATTCATTTATTGCATTTTTTTTAGCACGTAAACTTTTTTCGTCTCACACGAATACGTATTAGATTTCTTGAGGTCACTTTTTGCGTCTTGTTACAATCACTGTCTGCAGGCAACACGTCTGGTTATGAGCACTGTTTGGAGGCAACTGAATAGATTTCAACCGTCTAAACTTGTAAAGTTCTGTATTTCAAGTCTCTCATTGGCTAATCCTACTCCAATAGTATACTTGCATTTAACTAAAGCTTCTTCTGGTTGTTGATTGACTATTTTAAAACTGTCTCAAAATTTACATTATTGTTGCTCCAATAATGACTATTAGCATTTAAACTTTAAAATTCATTATTGCCTCAAGGTTACTTCATTGTTAGCAACGTTTAACGTATTATTCTCACAGCTCCTATATTATTAAATTACGTAATGCACTCACATAACATTATTGAACATGTTTACAATAATATAAGCATATGCAATGACTGTTACATACATTTTACAAATTATTACATACACATATTGCTTCAAGGCGGGCTGTTATAGAATTAACATATTATATAATTTTACTGAAATCATTTAAGTGTTAAAAACACTGCCTCAACTTCGAGGGATCCGTGGATTACCACAAGATGAAGCAGATGAAGGCATATGAAGAAATAATTGCCAGGCAGATTTCCGAACTAAGTATACATTAATGCAATGTTATATAGTGTGGTTAACCTATCGGTTGGTGTTATTTTCATTGTATTCCATAACCATAAGTGATTTCATTGGATATAATTCGTGAAAGTACTACATAATATTGGTTGCGCGTGATAAATTAATACTGTGTTCTGAAGGATTTCAGTTTGGCGAAGAGACAGCTTGTAAATACACATTTTGACATTGTGAAGTCTTACCAGGTCTTGCCAAGTCTTTTCCAATCTTGTCACATATTGAAAAACATTTCACAATATTTCTTGTAAACTATTGAATTGAAAAAAAAAGTTTGATCGCGTGCAAGAGGCTTAAGAGTGGAGCTATAATAAAATTTAAAGGCGTTTTAAGTTTATGAATGTGGTAAAATGTTTGGCCAACATACAGCGACATTGTTCTGCATGTTCCTTTTAAACGCAGCGATCGACCGAGTTTCGATTCTAGTACGTACGCATGTGTGTGGATGGTATGAGGAGTAAACGGAGAGTGGACTGAGAGCATAGCTGCCAGGAAGGGCGTTTGGGAGCTATAGAGTTATCAGACACTTTCCCAGAGGCGGACGAAAGAATGGTAGGATGGGTTTGACGATGGATCGATGCCGCGCAGTCATTGCTTGAAAGAAAACATTTGGTAGTTCTTTTATCGCCAGCCTTCGCAGGCTGTGCGTGAAGGGTCGGGAGAGTATCAGGTGAAGAAAAGAGGTGTGGAAATGTAGAGGAAAGACGTTACCGAGGCTAACGCACCGATACTACCTACAACCTGGCTCGAGGTGCCATGGGATCCAATTCTGCTACCTCCTTTCATCGCCTGCCATTTCCACCACTTCTTTGCGTATCTTTTCTCTGAGGTTTATCTTCCTTCTCCCTCCCTACTGAATTTCCCTTTCTTTGCGAAACCGAAGGGAAGCACCCCTAAGACAAGTTTAGTTAAGGATGTTCACCACGTCCCGTTTCCGATGGAACGAAGGTGTACTGGGTTTGGCTGCGGGTGTACTTGGGGCAAGTCGGATCGAGAATAAGGGAAGGCAAGTTGAACGATTTCGGAATCTGCGGCTCAACTCGGAGTTGGGTTTTAGCCCTGAGAGAGCGAGAGAGAAACCACACTTGCCCGTCTAGCCTATTCCCTCACTCTCTGGTGGGGCATCCGACAACGCGTCGAGTAGAGTTGAGTCGTGTAACACTTGTAATTTACGGCATCCATAGTGACAGAACTCATTTCAGAAATGCAAGGGGTGATATCGGAGCATGTCCGTCGGTTTGTATGGCGAAAGATGGAGGCAAAGGAGATTGCTTGATGTTTCGTTTGGATGGTAGCAAGAGAAAGAATAAAATGGGACTTCTGTTACTCTCACGTTCCACTTCGTTGAAAGTGGTTGTTGTTTTCTGTTAAAAACTACAACCTTAGCTTTGTTACCTCCTTATTTCTTTTTTATGCACTGCTGATTTCAAAGATTAAACGATGTAACAGAATATTGGGAATTTAACCAACAAAGTTTCTAATACAATTTTGGTCTATGGACCACGATACAGTATAACTGTAACAAAACGTATCCAAAGTGGTTATAGCTACAGATTTTAGTGTTCTAATGCTACATTTGATTGTATTATCAATTGTTTGTTTCCATTTTATGTAATATTTAGTTTTATTCTATTTGAGGGACCAATTTCAGAAGAACTCTTGCAATATTTTAGTGTTTATTCTACTTCACATCAAGTATTTTTGCCATTGGAATTTCAACAAACTGAATTGAAAGCAAAAGAATCCTGATAATCGAACAATCTTTCAATGGATTACCGTTTAACATATTTTTCAGTTTGTAAATATTATATAAAACAGTTTAATTAGAAGCGTTTCTGAAAATAATGCCTTTTCTTGCACATATATAAGACCCTGAATAAAAATCTGATGTGTTACATTCACATAACTTTCTCTACCTTCTAAGGTTTATTACTGGTTATAAAGTTATTCTTACGAAAGTTTATTTTTTTTCTATCTACTTCATTTTAATCGAGATAAACCTTTGCAGAAATAGCTACATTTATAGATATAAAGGGAACTGCGATAGTCAAATGTTTTAGAACTGGGCGTTAAATTCCATGCTCAAAAGAATGACAAAGTATTGAACAAATCGAACCATTAATAAAGAATATCTCGGAAATGTCTTATGCCACAAAAAATGTATTTGAAATAAATTGTGTGCTTTAAAGAGATCTACATGTTTGTGTAGTGCGTTTTCGTCTATCGCTTAACGTTTAGAGATTATACAAAGCTTTCCTTTCGAATGAAGAGGATTTCAAGGGCCGTTTCCAGAAAATCCATGATATACATTTTATTTTCGATATAAATATGTTTAATATATGGTATTTTAATCATAGGTAATTTTCGTTTTCAAGTTATGCTGTTCACAGACAAACACATGGACTTTTTTTTAAAAAAAATGCCCTCTTTGGATTCGGGGGTCCTCAAAACATGATTTCCGGTGAAATCTCAGCATTAAGTTTATGGACGGAATGCGATACCTTCTTTGCCTACTAGGTAGGAGGTTGGGAAAATAAAACATGTGAGCTAACCTTAAAATGGTTGGTAGAAATATTTGAATTCCTATATTAGAAGCAACTGAAGTAAGTGTATACCCTCTTTAGAAGTATAAATTTTATAGCAGTAGTTTTCCTAAAAACGCATTGATTTCAAGATAAGCGGCTAAAAGTGTATACATTCTGTGGACAATTCACAAAGGACGGTACCTTCAAGAACAGTATACAGAAATACTCACACATTTTAGATACGTATGTCTTATTCTGAAAGCTATGTATATGTACATTATATTATGGTGTAGAGTGTTTATACTTTATATTTGAATTCACTACGTAAGTAAAACTTAGGGACATTAAATTGCAAAAAAGATACATACATACAGCAGCGACCAAACACATAAATAACTATAAAAATAGTTGTATAACCACCACATTAAAAATAAAACTACTACTACTACTACTACTACTACTACTACTACTACTACTACTAATAATAATAATAATAATAATAATATTAATACCTCAAATCGCTCTACCATTATGCCATGTGTGAAATAAATTTCATACTAATTTCTCTCAAATAGAATATCTAGTGGCCCCAGAAAGGATTCCCCTCTACTTCAAATAATTTCCAGCAGACAAATTATTAGAGAGAAACTTTCATTTTAATAGCAGAAAGAAGAAATTATATTATAATTTGCACGTTATGGTGTTTTTCCAGATTTTTCATTTTATCGGATTTAAAATCATTTTAAATTACATAGATTTCTTACTTTCTCTACTACGTATAGTAAGTAGGGGAAGTATTGCATTCCACCCAGAAATTCGATACCGAGATTTCACCGGAAATACATGTTTTGAGACCCTCTGAATCCAAAAAAAATCATTATTGGAAACATGTCCGAGTGTGTGTGTGTGTCTGAACAGCATAACTCAGAAACGAACAGTCGGATAAACACCAAACTTGGTATTTAGGTTCAGTATCTTCTAGAGATGCGACACTGAGGTTTTCAAGAAAATCCCCCCACCCCAGATTACCCTTTACATGGAACATTTTTCGAAAATTGTAATTTTCTCAAAAATGGCTCTAACGATTTTGATTAAAATATCATATAGATAACATATTTTTATGACAAATGAAATGTATATCTCGAATTTTCTGGGAATGTCTCCAAAAGTATTCTTCATTGTGAACGACTTTTGCATAACTGGTAAACCATAAGAGATAGACAAAATTTAACTACACAAAAAATGTAGATCGCGTTAAAATACACAATTTATATCACATACATTTTTTGTTGAGTGAACCGTTTTCGACATATTACTTGTTATTCCCTTAAATTCTCCAATACTTACACTTTTTCTCAAATTCGTTATTCAATTTTTTTGTCCTGGTAAAGCAAGGAGAATGGAATGCTCCACATAGCAACCATCTCTTAAAATATTTGACTAACGCTTAAAGCCTACCAATTCCCCTTGCATCTACAAGAAAATTAGCAATAAGATTAACATCTCGATATCTCGATTAACATGAATCTTATGGGGAATAAGCGTTTGTAAAAATAGTTTGTACAAGAGTAGAGAAAGTCATGTGAGTGGAACACACCAGAATTTTTCTACATTTTCACGCACATTAATTACAAAACTATTACGTGTTAATTTATGAAAGGTATTTTATATAATACTACACAGTATCACAGACATTTGATTTAACTGACAAAACAATAAATCTCTGTAGTCGTAAAATCTGAGGTATTAATGAAGAAATTGTTTAAAAATGATGGGAATTCCTGACCTATGACGTTGGGTTTCCCCTATCAGATCAAAATTAATTTTTGCTGCAATTGCAGGCATTGAAGCAAAAATTGGATTTACTAAATGTGCGTAAAATAATTTTGTACACACTATACAGAATAAAGTTGAAAAGTCGTTGCAACATTAAAACAAATATATAAAATACATAAAATTAAAACTCCTGTAAAACTTCACAACACTTAAACTGTAATTTCTTTTCGAATTTCGGCATGCTGAAATCACAATTTACTGTCCTTAATTTGGTAGCTCGATTTGTTTTTAAGTTGGCGAATATTTTCTGCAGCCGCTGAATTGTTCTTAATACTGTATCTCATTATGAGGATTGACATTATTTTTATGCTTAAAAGACACTGAATACGATTGAAAATTTCGGTTTAAGCACAAACACCTGGATTATTTACCATCGTGTTGCACTTTGAGGCAGTATTTTTAACACTTGAATGGTTTCAGTCAAATTATATGATATATAAATCCAATAACAGCCCGCCTTGAAGCAATATGTATGTAATAGTTTGTAAAATGTATGTAACAGTCATTGCATATGCTTATATTATCGTATCCATGTGTAATAATGTTATGTGAATATATTACGTAATTTAATAATGTAGGAGCTGTGAGAATAATAAGTTAAACGTTGCTAACAATGAGTTAACCTTGAGGCAATAATGAGTTTGAGAGTTTAAATGTTATTTGTGATTCTTGGAAGCAATAATATAATTTTACTGACAGTTTATAAAATAGCCAATGAACAACCAGAAAAAGCTTTAGTTAAATGAAGGTAATCTATTGGAGTAGGATTAGCCAATCAGACACTTGAAATACAAAAATTTACTTAGACGGTTGAAATCTAGTCAGTTGCCTGCAGACAGTGCTCATAACTGGATGCGTTGCTTGTGCGTCCTCGAGAGATTTAATACTTATTCGTGTGAGACGAAAAATAGTTTTACGTGGTAAAAAGTGCGATTAATTAATTAAAGAATCTCGCAGCTATCGATATCAGTGAAGTTCTATTTAATTTGTGTCAATGATTAATAAAGAAGGAGCAAATTAAAACATAAAATCTGTGTAAGCCTACATTCTTGTCGCACCAAAACCCTGCCAAGAGAAACGTGTCTCTAACAAATACTGACGCAGCCGAGGCAAAATATTTAAAGAAACAGTTTAATTACAAAGTTAATATTTTTTAAACCTGAAAGTAAATTTGGGGCGAAGGCTACCGGAAACTGTTTATTATACGTGTGGGTGCAACTACTACAAGTTCGGCTCCCCAACAGTTGAAATATAATACATAATATAATATATAACTCCTTCAGTACAAACTACTTAAAATTGACGCCCAAAGCATGGTGCAAATAACGTATCTCATATAACACCATCGGTATGTCACTTACGATTTCTCATACACACCAGTAAATCTACGGACTCCACGTTGTCGCACTTAAGAATACACATGTACTACCTTCAGGAGCCGATCTCGAACTTTGTACCTTCAGCACAGAAAGCCAACGCTTAACCAACGCCACCTACCAGGGCAATGTGTAACTCCACTCGTGACAATATGAGGTCTCCATGGGTATAAAGATATAAAGGAGCACGAGGGCTTATTGTGTTAGACCACGTTTGAACGGCGAAAAAAAAAGTCTAATCGTGTTTCCAGCTTTGGTGCACAAGGATACACATTTTTCCCCGATGCCAGCAAACCGAAAAGGGGAACCACCATGACTCCTTGAGATTGCTTCCCTTCTTCCAATCATCTTCACTCGGTTCATTTCCTGCAACTGAGTGCAATAGCATAACCTGATTTCCGGTTTCAAATCTTGTTTACTGTATTTGTTTCCCCTGCCTATTTGGAAAAGAGGGAAAGCAGCCGATGGTACAGTCCGGAACTTCTGCCAAGTTGCACGTGTTACATCATCTGCAAGAATCTCTTAATTTCTGAGTTTGTGTGAAAAACATAAATTTAAAGTTCTGTGTGCGTTTTGCTCTGTCTAAATCATATAACCCTTTGTTTTATACTTCCTTTACTCCTTAGGTTTGCTCTGTAGGACTCAGATTATTTTCTTAACCAGTACCGAGCCAGGTGGTACCCCTGTAACGCGTGTGACTCGCAATCGGGAGGTTTTTCGTGTTTTCCCCGGGTCGGTAGGCGAATGCTTGTGTGGTTCCTCTTCTATCATGGATTTCCTGCCCCTTAGTTTCTGTACCCACCATCTCCTTCATGGTCATCTGTGTCAGGCTTGTAGGAACAGGCGACGGTGTTCGGCGGCCTGCGATTGGACGGTGAATGTGCGCTTTGTTTAAGTTTCTTTCCTCGCGTCGTTGCGGGACTGCTGTACGACCCAGCTCCGAGTGGACTCCACCAGGGTTGACCGCAGGAGGTCTGGAGGCGTCGGATGCTTTCGATCTGTAAACGTTAGCGACACCATCCATGCTTGCGCCCGTCGTCATCCGCATCCGGTCGCCCTTCGGACCTCTCCCCCCTCATCCCTCCCTCCCAGGGGTCACGGTAGAAGCAAAAAGGTTTGTTGCGGCCTAATCGCAGTGCTGGGTCCCTTCCGTTCGTCCGTACCGATACATTTACCGTTGTCTTAGCCAGTCGCTATTTGCGTTCACAGTTGATGGTTACACATCAGCTACAATTGAAGTCGGGGTTGACCAACATTTTCTCTTACTTCTGAAGATATGTGATGTGGAACGTTCTATAGTTTTTAAATACTTCAACTGTAAATGTCCTAAGCTTAGATTTGAATGTCCACCCGAACCGAGGACTCACTCCTCAGGACGTACGGCAACTCCCGGAGCAGACGCCTGACGGCGGGTGACAAAGGGCATCAGAGAGTGAAAGACCAGGGTGGATGATCAGTCACACGCCCGGGATGAGAGCGAGGAAGTAGATAATAGATGTAGATGAGAGATGAATGAGGTGATGATAGAGCACCGGTAGAATGAGACACAGCGGGGGAAACCGAGAACACGAACGCCGCTTTGTCCACCACAAATCCCACATTAGGACCCCTGGGATTGAACCCAACCGCCTTGGTGAGAAGCGATCAGTCTAACCACTCGGCCACGGCGCCGCCATCTCGAAAATATTATGGTATAAATTCTTATCCTGCTGGTTTTCCCGCTGGTATTTCTTAGTCAAAGAGAGATTTAAGAGAAGGTGCTCTTAAAAATGTTCAAATAAGTGATATCTTGACAAGAAAGTTATTTGTAACATTGAATTTCTTAAATACTAACATTTTTAAACGTTCTAACCTCCAAAACATTAATAATGAAGTTAATTGTATACCAAATTGAAGCATAAAAATAATACCATTCTTTGAACCAGATTCCCTAAAATATTCTAAAATATCCACTTCCACTACATCTGAAATTAAATTTTCATAAACAGATATTCTTAGTTTAATAAATCTGGTATCCCAAATTATCTAATCATGATATCCTACGGTTCTTAAGTGCAAAAAATAAAATTACACTCATACAAATTAACAGTTCAGTGGATATAATTACACCATTAATTTTAGCAGTTCTAGGATATTTTTAAAATATAACTTTGTAATATTGTTTCCCTTGAAAAATTTTAATGCTACACTCATCTTTTTCTTGCTTAAACACCATTAGTTTTACTGTAAAACTTTCAGAATATTTTATTTAAACGTTTTAATTTATTTCTAAGCTTTAAATTCCTTATTAGCCCGGTTTTAAACCTTCCACACGGAGAAGAACAATATCGTAGTAACGCATATCATAGTCACGTCACGCCACGACATCTTTAGACCTAAGAAGTGTACACCTTTGAGGTACCGATGTTAATGTAACGAGTGTGATGATCATACGGTTTTGTTACGTTGTTATTAAAGTCTGTGCAGCTTTACTAAGCGTAACTCTATATAATAACAAATCCAAAGTGCTAACCGGTATTTATGCCACCATAATTGACCTTTTTACAGCGGCTGCTAAATAATTTTTTATGTCCAATAGTTTTGTTTCATGAAGCGTTTAATTAAATTGGCGAATAGCATCCGTACTGCACATTAGCTGCCTACAATGAATGGAATCCTGAATGTGCAAATTTAAAAGCAGTTTTTGTTTTTATAGCTAATTGCTGGTTTTTAACATATTCCTGGCTCGAGTGGTGATGCATTATACAAGGGGTTTGAATTGTTGACCACTCTCTTCAAATAAAATCTGAAAACGTCTTAAGAAAGGTGCTTCACACTTCCTGTAACTTTGACAGAATGTTCACTCTAAATGGTTACGGAATATATATTCTCTGTAGTCGTAATTAAAACTTTCATTGGTATATTCCTTATAGAATAATTTTAACCTTAAAGTCGCAAATTTTGGGATCCACTATGCTCAAGCCTGTGAAATTCCTGTAATTTTATATGGTTATCCAAACATTACATCCTTCATTAATCAAGATAGTATAACACGTTTATATAGTGTAGTTAAATTATATGCAAACCCACCCGCGGCTTCTCTCTACTGCGCGAGACAGCCGACAGTCGCCGGGGAAATTATGCCGGCAGAGGCGGACAAAAATCCTTACCTTATAATAGATGCTGGAAATGTTGACCTGCTCTCAAACGGGCAGCATATCTCGTGTATCACCTGTGCTACTGGATGAAACGCCTCAGTGTAATCAGAAAATTGGGGTGTGGTGTGCGATAAGTGCTAGAAGAATAATAGGGCCCATATTCTTTGATGAAACAATAAATTCAGAGCGATATCAGAGGTTAATTCTAAGGCCATTTTGCAATCGCTTGACAGAAGACAAATCGCATGGTTGGTTCCAGCAAGATTCTGCAACAGCACATACGGCTGCCGAATCATTACATGCAATAAGAAAGGTGTTTGATGACAGAATAATTAGTGTTGATTTGTGGCCCCCTAGTTCTCCTGACTTAACGAGTTGTGATTTTTATTTATGGGATTCTTTAAAAGACAAAGTGTATCATTCCAATCCTCGCACATTACAGGAACATAGAGAAAACATTGTGCAAGAGATCACAAGAATTCCTGCTGCTAAGCTTCGGAGAGTGAGCGAGCATATTTACACGATATATGCTGCCAGTTTGAGAGCAGAAGATCAACATTTCAAGCATCTATTATAAGGTAAGGATTTTAGTCTGCCTCTGCCGGCGTAATTTCCCCGGTGACTGCCGGCTGTCTCGCGCAGTAGAGAGAAGCCTCGAGTGGGTTCGAATATAATTTAACTACCCTATACTTTAGTGACTACTCTGGCCAACAGAGTAAAGTGCCATTAAAGGTACTTCTACTTCTTGTCCACAACCTTGGGCACAGGGCGAAAATTATAGTTAAACTTATAAACTTCAGTAACTACACCTATGCTTATTCTCTTCTTCTTTTTAATGGATTTTCCTCGCAAAGTGCAGAGAAGGATTCAAGCACTGCGGCCAGAGCCCTATTGTGCGGTATGCAACGTCCAGAAGGAAGGGATGAGATGAAAGATTCGAAGGGTTTTTGCCCGGACCAAGAAGTGGCAGGTGCGGATATTGCGGGGTCCCTAAAGTACACAGATTTTAAACACTCCTGCAGGCACTCCCAGCGCTCCTCCTGACGAACAGATCCGAAGTGCCCTAGTTCTGTACCAGAGTAAGAAGAAATAGCCACAGAGACCATACCCACCACACACCGCGCACCATCAAAATACCCAGTCAAGCGTAACTCGAAAGTGATATGAAAGGAAATGAGTGGACGGTTAAATTCTTGGTATTAGAAACCACCCGAGCATTCACCTGGCGATAAGAGAAACCCACAAAAAAACCCGTCAGAGTGGGCGGGCTTTGTAAAACTTAAGCCCCCAAGAACTTAAAAGCCAATGCCTTGGATAAGTAGTCAGTCGAGGAGCAAGCAAACTCTGGATCACAGAACATCCACGATGAGTAATCAGCCCAATGCCTGACATGGCGGTGAAGAATGAAATGGAATGGAGTGTAGTGTAGAAAGGGATGACATTAAAATTCGCGGATCAAACTATCCAAATCAGAATTCGCCAAGCGACCGAGGAAAACCGCGAAAAACATCTTCGGTCAGGTTGGTCCACCCCGGGAGTTTGAACCCGGGACCTCCCGAATGCGATCGCGCAAGTTACCGCGGCGCCACCTCATTCGGTTTGCTTATTTTCAACCCCATTAATTATAGGTCACTGTGTGACCTATATGAATAGAACTTTGTACACATACCTACATTGTGGGACATACCTACATTTAGACCCGAAGGGCGACCATATCCAAATGACGACGGACGCAAATACAGACGGGGTCCCTAATGTTTCCAGACTGAATACCTCCAACGCCACCCGAGCTCACTCTATTGCGCCCCGAGCCTCCCGCTAAGGAATTTCCTCCCGAAAGCACCCTGAGGCGGGTAAAAGATGATGTGTTAAATGGAGTATATGGAATTAAACTCTTGAGTATAATAGATTTTAAAATACTTAGCTTACGTCTTAAAAGTTTACACAACATTTCAAGTAAAGATTATTTTAGTAACGATTCCCAATGTCTGCTTCAAGCAATTTCAGGATAAAAGGCCACTATATCAACGTTTTGCTCATTATTCCCCCAATATATTTATAGGTTTATAATTTTTTCTGAGGTGATCTACCGGACACATAAGCAGAAAACTTCACACAGAGATAGCTCCATATATTCATATTAATATTACAATTAACGTTCTTTTGTCTGCTTTATCAAGTATATACAGAAATATGTTTCTTGGGTTTATACATATTTAAATAAGGCACACAATTCTGAGCCCCTCTAACATATAGAACCTGGACGAATTACAGTCTTGTGTAGAAGCACTTTTACACAACGTGCTGTACATCTAATGCGCAAGTACACTTGAGGGCAAAAAAATTCATTAGCGCTGTTTAAGTTGGTAATGAATTGGTAACTACGCCCTTTCAAGCACTTCGCAAACGATGGGCATAGTATAACACTGCCGATATATAGTTATTGCTTGTTCATTACTGTTAAACTGGTGGTGGGGTGGTGGTCCCTTTATTTAATGACGCTTTTTCACTACTAGTATATCAGTGACACTATTACTACTAATGCTACCGCTACTATTACTACTAATTACTAATATTGCCACTACTACTACTATTACTATTAATGATGTGGCGTATTAGTAGGTATTGTCATGCCAGACACATTATTGCGTCACATTGGCGACAACACTTTTGGGGTAATTTAGTATTTCTTTCGACTTGTGCTTGAATCTCCGTCTGACATGACACTCTCGAGCCTAGCCAGAGTTGGAGAGGGGGGATATATGTTAGCGTTACTTTCTTTGTGTGTGAGCGTCAGTCTGAGAATTGGTGTGTAAGGTGTAGGATTAAAATTTAATAATTTGCTGGAATCCTGTTGGCCCTCACCCCAGCATGTAACAATAATAATAATAATAATAATAATAATAATAACATTAGGTGCTACTAATATTTATATACAATATATTATTTTTATTGGCATGTAAATGTTTATGGAACAAAATAATTACAGAAATTGGCAATGCATCAAAGTAATATCATTTTACTTGGTATTTTTCCACCAATTGGTTTCGGTATTTCGAGGTGTCACAAAATTGAGCTTCTCTTTCAGCGTTACATTGCTAATCGTTGACAGCAATAATTTAGACTTCGTTTCCATGCCTACTTGAGAAGAAACGTTTTACATCAATATTGTGACTATTGTGCGTTTTAACGCTATATGTAACTCATTTCTCACCCATCTTCCCTCTGCAATGTCGAGTCCCTAATCACATTACTTTGGTATAACAGACCTCTAGATTTTACACGTGAGTAAATCTCATTAAGCGAAGCTATTTCTCATTTCCCTTCGTTTCAAAACGAATATAACACCGCTCGTTGGTTTATTGTTATTTTTTGGAATTTCTTTCAAGCCACTTATGCAGAAAGTGACAAGGGCTGGTGAAAAGCAGTGTTAAATAAATATGAAAACGTACTGAAGAGAAAACACTACTGCGACCTAGGGAATGTGCCACATTTTTACAACCAAATCTACATGTACAGAGCGGTCCCTCGGCCATCTGGCCGGTAGTCGCGATGCGTGTTCCGCGCGCGATCCCTCAGCTATCTGTCTGGTAGTCGCGATGCGTGATCCGCATGCTATATTCAGTGTATCTGTTTATTATTCTCATTATTGATACTGTTACCATATTATTACCGATTTTATGATGATTATTACGATGGATTGGTTACCTATTGAACAAACATAATTAGTTTTTATTTTATCAGTATTAACCTCTTTCACAGTCGGTGTTGAAAGTGGCGTCCTTCGGCAGATAAACATTCTTTGCACCTTCTGATAAAATTACCATTCACACGCATAAGTTCCTGTTGCGTAATTTCCCTAATTTCTGTTCTTATATTGTTTTTAAGATCGTCTATGTTGCGAGGATTATTCCTATAGACTCTATTTTTGAGAGTTCCCCCCAGATTAAAGTCACACACAGTAAGATCTGGCGATCGAGCCGGCCATAAGCCTTTAGTTTTTCTTCTGTTAGAACCCTTCGTTTCTTTTTACAACTTACAACATTAAAATATGATCCCGTTCTCTTCACTTTATTCATTAGATATCTAACTGTTTCTCTACTCGAAACTGGAACACCAGGAAATTTATCGTGAAATTGCCTACACACCTGTCTACATGAGTCGGTTTTCACATTCGTGTCATACATAAAACGTCTTAGTTCAAGCGAAAATTTGAGTACCATTTCTGGGTCGTAATAATCCGATAATTCAATCGCACACAAATACACACGCGTATCGCGTCTATACGCGAGAAGCAATAACAGCTGCAATAACCCGCTGCCACATGTCCGATAAGTGGAAGAGCCCGTGGTCTTGAGTTCATTCAGACGTGTCGCACAAGACTGCCGTGCAATTCCCGGCCAGAGCGCTGAGGGACCGCTCTGTATATATTACTCATAGCCGCACACCTGTGTAGATTATCATTAGGTGATGGAACCAAGAGTTATATTTCCTATCATATAATGCCAGCAGCTGGAAAAATCTTTTCATTCTAAGAGGTAGGCTTATATAACAGTGTACTGAACCGGAAGCTGCATACCATGTTTTTGATCGATCACACTATAATTTCAAAACTTTGTTTTTTTACAAAAATATCTTACCTGGTTAATTGTGCATAATTAAATGTTAATAAGATGGTATCAATGTTGAGTCCAAACCGTATTTTTTTATTTTTTTGCAGGTAACATGAAAGGAACATATTTTAAAGCAAAGGAAATTAATGTATTAGAATATTAAAATTGCAATAAACGCAATTTGTTTTATTTTAAATGCCCGTATTTCATTTTTATGAGTGGAGTGCTGCTTTGAAGGTGTTAAAAGGTATGGGCGATAGGGGAGCTGTGCGCGCTGCCGAATAAGATCATAAGTCACTGAAGTATTATGGGTGTCATGACAGTTGAGTATGTGATAGAAAGAGCCTTTTAGAAAAAACAATGCTTTAATTCGTAAGCTTGAAATATTATAAACGTTCTGAAGTCACACTGAAAGATTAACAGACTCCACCTTTAGTTTTCCTCTTGGAAACCACAAACAGATTTCCAGTGGGTTATTTTATACAAACATTTCATGTTACCACCTGCGATCTTTCACCCCACAAACTGACTGTCGCTTAGACACTGGAAGGGCGGAATTGTGCCGAGAAAGCTCGGCTGTGTATGTGTGGTTTTAATGAAAGATTATGAGGATTAGTTCTAAAGCCCAGAAATGTGGAGAGGTGGCAGATGTGGATTTCACAGACAATGACGCTAGATAGATCTCATCCTGAGAAATGTTGCACCTACTCTGGAAGAGTATTAGATGGAACTCAAATAATGCCGTCAAATAACTTTGTAGCTTTAGTTACTTATTCACAGACGTTAAACTCGCTGTTTTCAGATTAAATGCAAGTAGTTATTGGAAGGACAATGATGCGCAGTTTTGGGTATATATGAGGGTAATCCAGAAAGTCCCAGACGTTTTGAAATAAACAATTAACAAAATGCAAATATCAACGTTTATTATTTACATTTGAAAGTTACATTCTTAAGCTATTTTTCTACATAATCGCCATTCAAACTGAGGCATTTATCATACTGTTGCACAAGTTTTTCAATACCCTGTCTGTAGAAATCTGCCGCCTGCGACTTCAACCACTGGTTTACACCGGCATGCACTTTAGCATCAGTATCAAAGCATCAATTTGATGCACCAAACTCCGTTAAATTTGGGGGAAATGTTCCGAACATTTGTAATCGTGAAACGACGATTTTCACGAATTTTGTCATTAATTTGCACTAACAGTTCATCAGTCATAAGGCTAGGCTTACCACTGCGATCCTCGTCGTGAATATTGGTACGGCTATTTTTAAAATCAATGCACATTGCCTGGCTCGGCTTTCACTCATTATTCCCTGCCCATAAAACTCGCAAAGTTGACGATAAATTTCAATTGGTTTGTTCTTTTTAGCCAACCGCACTTGACAAGTGGCGGGATTTTCTATTGCAGCGCACATTTTAACAACTCACAGAGAGCACAGTAAGGAAGGCACAGTCCTCACGCTACCACAGCTGGATGCGTACTGAATGTAGGAACGTTCTGACACCAAGATGGTGGCTCTAGCCCTACTCATCGCCACGATAGGCCAAAACGTCTGGGACTTTCTGGACTGCCCTCGTACAACAGCTCTATGAGAATACCTTTAGCAATCGTAAACAGCCAATCGGAAACTATTTCAACTAGAAATATAAAAATAGCTGTGATTTTGAGTAAGTATTGTATTCACTCTGAACATAGAAGCCGTAAGTTGATCCCAAAAGTGATACAAACTTTTCAGTTGTATATTTCAAGCATCTTTGAGACGGTTATTATGAATTCCTTATTATGGATTTTATAAACTTTTAAACCCTCTCTGATCATACTTAAAATTGTGAACTTAATATTCCTTTTCATAATTAAATCATTTCAACAATAAATTGTACTTTTTTCTTTCTATGATAAATAAGCATTAATCCATAACTCACGAGCAGCATAAATACTGATTTTCAATAATACATTTCCTTGCAGGCTGTATCATTCTATGGCGGAAGAATGTAGAAATCGCAGGGAAAGGCAGGCTTTGTGTCTTACAAGCAAAGGTACAAAGGTGAACATACATTCCCCTTACCTCGCTAGTCCGTATCGCCACTTCGCCTTTGCCCCTACCTCATTTATTGCATTCTTCTGAGAGTTTCTATCTGAAAGTCGGGAGTAAGAAGAAACTTGCTTGCTGACGTCACAGAACATTCAGTTGGATGACACTGGATTATAACGAATGCCTCAACAATGGTGAAAAGTATGTTGAAAGGTTTTAACTTACACGGAATAATTTAAAATATTTTGGAACCAAAATCTCGGGACTTACTCAATGGACCTAAACTCAAAGTGTTTATAGGATCATTAGAATAATGAGAAACCGTTGAATATCATTTTTAAATGAGATTCCTCCAATCGAATTTTCTCAGTAATTAGATATTATTTCAGCGGTTAGAAGTGTATAAACCATGCTTAAGACCATATATTTTGAAGGACTTACAAGAGTCTTACATTACTCTACTAGAGGAAAAGTATTTCTATGCATAACTCATAACATATTTTGGAAATCCCAAGAACGAAATTCCAAAGGTATTTTTAACTTCTACTGTATTATGAAGTTAACGTCATCGAAGAAAAATGTAGCTTATTCTGAGCTCATTTGAATAACATTCGAACCGTTTAAACTACCATATCTGCAGAAGAATTATGTTTATAAGGGAAACTCTAAAAACTTCAAAAAGAAAACTAAAATACAAAGTCACAATCAAGTGTGAAATTAAGTTCATACTTACAACAGTCTGAGAGCAGAGCATTCACCATTCAGTGGCCGTTTCGTCAGAAATCATTCGCGCGAAGTCAAAAGTTTGAGAGTCGTATATCATTTTGGTGGGCGATAAACGATATTCTGCTTAGAATAGGAAATCTGTTCAATTACAGCTAGATGAGTGTCATGATCTACTAGTACTTTAAAATGCGCCTATTATATTAAGTATAGCCTCATTATATGACTAAAATGTAGTTCCTGTCTAATATATATATATATATATATATATATATATATATATATATATATTATGTCGCTATGACTTGGAAATGTTATTGGAATCTTCTCTTTCGTACGTAATGATAAATTGCAAAAATTAACACAGCAATCAGGAATAAATGATAATGACATTGCTTTTAATACAAAAGAGCAAAGAAAAATTGTAATTTATTATACAAATCTTATATATATATACATAGGAAATTAAGCACCTTTAAATTTAAAATAAATAGTTAAACAATATTCATCTGCAAAAAGCAGTATAACATTACGTATATATTCAGTACAGAATTTTATTTAGTTTGATACAATTAAAAACCATCAGAATGGCTTGAATTCTTCTACTTCTAAATGGATTATCCTCCACGTTGTAAGACTTACACTCCAAGGACTTACAGGCCAATGCCATTGGTCAGTAGCCTGTCGAGGAGCAAGCAAATTCTGGATCATAGCATATCCAGGATGGGTTATCAGCCCAATGTCTTAGGTCAATAGCCTGTCGAGGAGCAAGCAAACACTGGGTCATAGCATATCCAGGATGGGTGATCATCTCAATGCCTTGAGTCAGTAGCCTGTCGAGGAGCAAGAAAACTCTGGATCATAGCATATCCAGAATGGGTGATCAGCTCAATGCCTTGGGTCATTAGCCTGTCGGGGAGCAAGTAAACTCTGGATCATAGCATATCCAGAATGGGTGATCAGCGCAATACCTTGGGTCAGTAGCCTGTCGGGGAGCAAGTAAACTCTGGATCATAGCATATCTAGGATGAGTGATCAGCCCAATGCCTTGGGTCAGTAGCCTGTCGGGGAGCAAGTAAACTCTGGATCATAGCATATCTAGGATGAGTGATCAGCCCAATGCCTTGGGTCAGTAGCCTGTCGGGGAGCAAGTAAACTCTGGATCATAGAATATCCAGGATGAGTGATCAGCCCAATGCCTTGGGTCAGTAGCCTGTCGGGGAGCAAGTAAACTCTGGATCATAGAATATCCAGGATGAGTGATCATCTCAATGCCTTGAGTCAGTAGCCTGTCGGGGAGCAAGTAAACTCTGGATCATAGCATATCTAGGATGAGTGATCAGCCCAATGCCTTGGGTCAGTAGCCTGTCGGGGAGCAAGTAAACTCTGGATCATAGAATATCCAGGATGAGTGATCATCTCAATGCCTTGAGTCAGTAGCCTGGCGAGGAGCAAGCAAACTCTGGATCATAGCATATCCAGGATGGGTGATCAGCCCAATGCCTGGTATGGTGGTGAAGAAGAACGAAATGAAATGTAGTGATGAAAGGGATGATTGGAAAATTCGGAGATCAAATTATCCAACCCAGCATTTGCCGAGCGACCGAGGAAAACCGTGAAAAAACCTTCGATCCGGGGGTTTGAATCCAGGACCTTCCGAGTGCGGGTCACAGACGTTACCGCCTGAGCCATCCCGCTCCCTGACTGGAATTCTAATAAGCAAAATTACAATATGAGATCTCAGTGTAAAAGTGTACCTCTTTTAAAGGGCGGATTGAAAGCCATATTCTGAGAACGCTAACTCTGCTAAATTCATGACCCATTACTTCAAAAACTATTTAAGATATGAGATTGAACATTTTACAGGATGTAGATGCTTGCCTTCTTTGTACACTGATCTGCTTTTATCCAATAAAATTGTTATTAAGGAAGATACTATTATTTCTTTAAGTATGCCAACTTTTGATTAAAGCTTATCAGCGATTATTTACTACAAACTATATATACAACAGTACTTAGAGGTTGTTTTATCATCCTAAAATTTAATTTAGTTATCTTCAATGATTTCTGGGAAACGGATCATTTATACCAGAAAATGTAGTTCTCAGAAAAAGCTGTTCAAAGCCAAACTGGAGGAAATAAATTCACAAAGCCATTACAAAATATAAAGAAATTTAGCGCTACCATATTTTGTGAGGGATAATACGCGACAGAACACGGGAGTAAGTCCAGAGTGCACATCGACACCCCCTGCCACTGTATTACCGAAAACCCTAAACGTTCTGATGAATGTTGACATGACTCTTGTTTGCGCTTAATAATTTTAATAGTCTCCCTAATAACATTAAAGCTTTACATATTCTTTCACTAAACAAAACGGTCCGGTTGGCACTGTTAAAGAAACCATTTATAATTTAAATGTCATTTTAAAGGAACAGTTTAAATGAAATTAATTGTTCCTCCACACAAGCCGTGTATAGGACCAGTTGGAAAGGGTAGAATCAGACAACTGAACAATTCAGTGCCAGGATTTGACCCACGCATTACATTAAAAGATTCGTGGTTCAAACCTCGGCTATGGTATCGAATTTTTCAGTCTCTGATTCTACTTTTCCAACCTTGTTCTGCACACGTCTTTTCGGGAAGAGCAATTAATTCCAATGATTGACGTAATAGTCTTTTTTAATTTATAGACGCTCTTTAACTACTATGGTCCTTAGTGTCCCATTCTATATTGGGCGTGAAAGACCAATAATTCTCCTGAGGCCTCTTTATCAGGCTTGAGGTTCTTTTACGTGCCGTAAATCAACGACACGGGACCACCGGCTTTACTTCCCTTCCGGAGGAAGCCATGCCAAAGATTTTTACACCTGAAAAAATCCACCGCCCTCCGCCCGGTTTGAACCCACGAACTCGGGAGCTACAGGCTAGCATGGTAACCACTACACCACGGAGGATGACGTAATAGTTGGTTAAACTATGAAGCCCAGGACTTAAAATACTTGCAACATTGTAAGTCGCCATTGAGAAATGTCATGTTAAAATAATTTGAGATCTCCTCGTGGTTTACCGGAAAAAATGCGAGTTATTAGGCGAGGCAGTATTTTTAACACTTAAATAATTTCACTCTAATTATATAACATGTAAATTCAATAACAGCCCGCCTTGAAGCAATATGTCTATGTAATAATTTGTAAAATGTATGTAACAGTCATTGCATATGCTTATATTATTGTATCCATGTGTAATAATGTTATGTGAATATATTACGTAATTTAATCATGTAGGAGCTGTGAGAAATAGGTCAAAAGTTGCTAACAATGAGGTAACAATGAGATAACCTTGAGTCAATAATGAGTAAGAAAGTTTAACAGTACTACTTGTGATTCTTGGAGTAACAATAATGTAATTTTAGTGACAGTTTATAAAACAGCCAATCAACAACCAGAAAAAGCTTTGGATAAATGAAGGTATTCTATTGGAGTAGGATTAGCCAATCAGAGACTTGAAATACAGAAATTTACAAGTTTAGACGGTTGAAATCTAGCCAGTTGCCTGCAGACAATGATAGTAACCGGATGCGAGATGTGTTCTCGAGAAATTAATTACGTATTTGTGTGAGACGAAAATAGTATACGTGTTAAAAAGTGCAAGTATTAATAAAAAAGAATCTCATAGCTCTCTATATCAGTGAAGTGTTATTTAAATCGTATCAAGTATTAATAAAAGGAGTGAAGTAAAAATTATAATCTGTGAAAGCCTACATTCCTGTCGTATCACAACCCTGCCAAGACATCCATGTCTCTAACAATAATACTGACGCAGCCGAGGCAAACATAAATATATAATATCTAAAGAAACAGTCAAATTACAAAGCTATTATTCTTAAACTTGGGTCAAAGGCCACCTGAAGGTACATTTGGGGCGAAGGCTACCGGAAACCGGGTACTATACGTGCGATTGCAAGGAATTTCAAGTTCGGCTCCCCAACAGTTGAACTATAATACAACTCCTTCAATACAAACTACTTCAAATTGGCGCCCAAAGCATGGTGCAAATAACATAACAAACCATATTTCTCAAAATTGGCTCCCAATACGTGGGACAACAAAATACGTTCTCAAATTGGCGTCCATACGTGGAGCTAATAAACCTTCTTCATAGGGGAATTTAATGTCGTACCGCTATGTTGCCATGGTAGCTTAGTTGGTTAGGGCAGCCGGACGGAGAGTAACCAGAATATAAATGGTTCAAATCCCGGCTATGGCATTGAATTTTTTCAGTCGTCTGATTCTATCTTTCCAGGGCAGTTTAATGCTTGTATTAAATATATTACAATGTAAGTTTGTTTCTATGCCGTTGTTATACCACCAGTTTTGTTGTCCTGGTAAATAAAGTATCTATAAAATTTTTTAAGCTTACCAAAACAAAATTTCGTCCATTTCACTTGGCAATGTTATTTGTTGCATCGCAGCACCTAAAAGCTGTACATAGGGCGTCGGGAAAACCCAGAGAGAGCTGCAACGCCGGTTTGCTATTAATCCTTTACGCACACCTCACTTGATCTTATTAGGTAGCGATGAATGAATCGCGCTTACGGTGAAGTTATTTATGGTCATGGAAAGCAAGGCAGAAGAACTAGCTGTTTGATACGGAGTAAGGCTGCGTAACGCATCATTCCGCACATCCAACATGAAAGCCGTGTGGTCTGGCGAACTAAATCCAGGTGTGTTTAAATGCCTCTCAGACTTCAATAGCTCGACACGCTACTTTGACAGCTAAACCAATAAACCGAATTACATTCATAATGGCGTTATGATTGCTCAGGGGTACATATATTATTACGCATTACTCTTTCGCAACGATTGGCACTAATGTTTCATGGTCCATGCTTCTTGCCATGCGCAAAGCATATGTTTACCTCATCGCTCGATTTAGCATACAGGCTGCTCCCATCTGCACCTCTTAGATCCTGAATTTCATTCTCCGCTACTATAAAATATGTACGTTTGCACTAATAAACGTAGCCTGCATAATAAACTCATACGTAAATAAGTTGTAATCGGAAAGATATTCCAAATTTGAAGCGATACGCTGAAGCAATAAGGATAATAATATATAAAGTCTATTTGCGTGTCACCTAAATAAATGTAGAAACATGTAACATATTTTTATTACACTGTACAGAGTAGGTATACACCGGGAAGTAAACATAACGTTAGGGGACCGGAATGCCGGCCGAACATTTTTTTTTGTCTAAGGGCACACGTGTGACTTGGGGAAACAAGGTAATCAGAAAGTTAGGGTTAAAAACCTTAAGGAATGCGGAGCGAAGGCTAAAGCTCCGACGCGAGAAGACGTGGACAACACCACGGGCTATCATGTGGCTATAACTTGATTGGCGATGGTGTAGTTAAATATATTTGTGTGGACGGATCGATTGCGGGAATGGTTTTAAGAACAGAATAAAAATATATTATACATATATATCTCCATGCTCTTCCGATATTTCACCGACCTCCTTTCTTTCCCCCTGCAAAACCGATACCGTACAAATATAACACCCAACGAAGTCCGTTCCAAATATGAGAAAATATTAGTGCTACCATGTTTTGAGATGGATAACGCACGACAGAACCATGTAATTTCATGCGAGTAAGCCCAAAGTGCATATTGACACATTCTATCATTGTAATTTCAACAGTATACAACTATTATGCACTTGAACTTCTGTCATATATACACAAGAATATTAAAGATTATTCACGAAAAGGGATTCTCATAATTACAATACCATGAATACATGAAAACTTAATGTACCATATTCAAGATTAAGGACAGTGAAGAATAATTATTTAATTCAAAGCATCAGTTTCTATAATATGTTGTCATCTTATATAAAAGAACTGAAAATGAAGATAACTTCAAATGTAAAGCCAAATAATGGTTTTGAGATAATGCATTTTATAACAATAATGAATTTGCATATTGCACACTACATTTAAACGCCGTAATAATTTATTATTATTATTATTATTATTATTACTATTATTATTATTCTCATTTACATTTGCCGATAGTCATGCAAGTTCTGCTGAATGTTGACGACTCCTGTTTGCCCTGAAGGTAAATGGCGTCAAAAAGACGCACATAGACACATTCAGTCGATAAAAATACATGGACATTTATATTGTAATTTATAAAAATATTGTTGCGTAAGCGTTTGAGACCTTTAACCTTTGAAGAAGCTAATTTAAATGGAATGCACTTACATGTTTCTCCTTCAGTGGGATAATTAGTGAAATGTTAGTCATTTTCTACATTTTCATTATATAATGCTAATGTGTAACCCTAAATCTATAGGTTGACAAACTTTTATGGCTGTATGACGCTTGGAAGTACCCTTAATTACCTAAAACCATAATGATTCTTAGATTCGGTTTTAAACTCACTTTTTGCACTTTTATTTTTACTACCTATACTGATATTCAAATGTTATAGGATACTACAGTTTTCATGCTTGAATCAGTAACTTTGACTGAATGCTCTGAAAACTGTTTTTAATAAAGCTACAGACACCTATTTTGGATGAACTAAATATTTAGAGTTAAAAACATGGTCTTCTAGGTACTAAAAATCAACATTTTTATAATCACATTGCTATTAATTTTAATTTAATACATTACCTACCCCCTAATTATGACTCTGCATTTATATTATATGAAAAATACTATTCAATCTTTTCAGGAGCTCACCTTATATTTTATGGAAATAGGAACATTATAAGAAATATTTTTATTAAAACACTTCAATAATTCTTAAGCTAATAAACTGATAAAATTAAACTTGAGGGTTAATACCAATAAAAGTAGACCAATCGTCCCAATGACGTCCTTTAAATATAGTTTTGTTACGATCGTTTTATTCAAAATCTTACTATATATAGATGTTCAATTAATCACAAAGGAACAGCTAATGAAAACCGTCAGGAATTCACGAAAGTGAATCATCCTTCTCAGGTCAAATTTCAATTCAAATGATCTTGGAACTTTGCTTACCTAAATTCACACATCTGTACTTCAAACATTACAAAGCCAGAGCTGTAATTACATTTCGAGTGTAACACATTTTGAAATTTTGAGCACTGTGTTTTAAAAACTCAGCTAACCCTTGAAGGTTAAAAATTAAGTGCTGAAACTCTGTTTGTAGCTCAGTTCATCTAAGTCATTTTCATGAAATGCAGTTGTTCAATGTGTAGTGAAACTCCCATCTGTGCTTCAAGTAATATCGAAATAAAGATATCTATATTTCAATATTTTTATTTAATTTTCACATAATACATTTTGAAGTTAATGCTACTTTTCTTACTATCATACACTGTGGGTGGCACATTAGCGCCTACTGAATTGCAAACATAGGCAACTATTCGAACAGGAAAAATCATGAAGTGTATTCCATGGAAGGTGCAATTTTCTCTTATTGATAAAGGAACTGGTATATTAATGTGAAAGTACTAGGATAAACAACTACATGTAATCAGTTATTATAATAGCTATTTTACAATGATTTATCATATTAGTCTGAAATATACAGGTTTCATCATATTTGTGCACCCAGATAAGTTATCTACCTTAGCCATGCATCTATCAGAAATGCATTTTATTATCACTTGAAACTTCCTTCAGGCGAACCTACCGACATACCTGGATATACGGTTCTTCAGTCCTTTCCTGTAGAGATGAGGACCCCCCCCAAGCATGGCTCTTCTTCATATGGTTTGCCCGTATGATAACTAATTAGGCCCATCTTGGTCGGTTTGCACAGGTGACCTTATGATTTGCACTTAAGTAGTTGTTTTTCCATCACAAACCCCAATACCAACTAAAGTGTAAATTAAAATCTGGTTTATATCAGACTCATCTCAGAAATAATGTAAATTGCCATATATTTACCTTTTTTATCTTCTTTCTCCCATCATCTTCAAAGTAATTCCTTTTGGAATTAAATAGCTCCTTATTAATTGTGAGAGACTTCTGATTGGAAGTTTAACTCTGAGAAATTCCAGGTTCCAAATGTACTCAAATCATATAAAGTAGTTAAATATTGACCTCGAAGTGAATTTTTCATTTTGGAATAGGTCCACCACATGCTATAAGCTGGCGAGGGAGTGTTTCCAAATTGTAATCGGTCACTATATACCCAGTCATGTCTAATCTTGTAAAAGCAGGATACAGATTTCACGTGGACTAGTGGTACCGTCCTAGCCTCTAGTTCCCAAGGTCGAGGGCTCAAACCCGGCGGAGGGCGATGGATTTGTTCGGGTGTAAAAATCCTTAGCATGGCTTCCTACGGAGGGGAAATAAAGCCGGCACGTAAAACAACCTCAAGCCTGATAAAGAGGCCTCTAAGTCAAATTACCGTTCTTTCACGCCCAATATAGAATGGGATGCTAAGGTCCATAGTAGTTAAAGAGCGACCATAAATAAAACTCAATTTAATTTAATTTAACGGATTTCACAGCAGTGGTCGGATTTGGCTAATTTTTGTCCGTACTTTGTTTAACGGAAATGCTGAATATAATTGTACTGTGACGTAGTAACAAGAATACCGGCAGCAATATCGTTATAACAAGCATTAGCTATAGATGATATCGATATTCTATCGTATTCAGATACATATATTAATATATCTCGATATTCATGATTATCACCAAAAAAATTGTACCATTCAAAAAATGGCATGTGTTCTACATTAGAGTGATCAAATGTTCATTGAAGAATTTAAAATATTTCCTCCCGGGTTTCATCGTCAATTTTACTAGCTCCAGGACCAAATAAGATGAATTAAATCTGTGAATATTTCTCAGAATAACTAAAACGTATGCCAGCATGCCTTTTTTCTACGATTAATCGTAGCAACTGCTAAATATAATCAACTAAATTCACACTTCGTATACTCTTGCTGCAACAATTAATTATGGAAATGTTGGAATATTCTATCTCTATTTATCAAACATGATGTGAAGCAGTTTTAAATGAGATCCAGAGAGAAATATGACCTATGGAGAATATCAGTTAATTTCCACTGTGACATCAAGTCATAATATACCTTTTATATTTACTGTCTGAAAACAAGAATACATGAGAACACACCTACTTTAACTAATGCCACGTATGGATTCTGCAGCAGAACAGATAAATACACAAACAACAGAGAGAGAAAGAAGATATGGGAAATACAGAAAAAGATACAGACAAAAAGTGAATGGATGGACAAAAATTACATAGAAGGGTACTGGAAATTTAGGAGCAATGACAAGAAAATCCCTTAGAGGCATTAGAAAATATTGTTTAACACATTTCGCATTTTCGCTTCCGGGCATGTTTGTGTTCTAGACTCATGACGATTGTAAATTAATGCATAATTTAGTTTATGTCAACTCTAAATGAAACATTCTAACTATGATTTGCAACGGAGTGTCTCTGAATTTTGTTTATGTTTGTTTAACATTACCAGGATATCCAGAACAAACAGCAATGTAACATTTATTGTCACTCAGATTAGCTAACAATTTTGCCCATGCTATTTCCCCTTAGAGCGTGGACCTGTGTCATGCACAATAGAATAAGCACGTAATGGATATGAAGTGAGGGCGGCGCGGAAATGGTACGCCGGGGACGTATTAATTTTGTTAATGTGATGAGCAGGAGGGTGCAGGCTGCATAAACCCGCACCTGCGAGAAGGATCTTGCTTTCAGTAATAGAATGCGTAAGAAAATGTCCAAGATTGCAGTCGCTTTATATAATGACTTTATGGAGCGGAATATAACCGTTTACACTGGATTTGAACTGCATGAGATACTTAAATTTCCGAAGTGTCTTCTAATCCCGAGTAAAACTACGAGGGCAGTCCCAGAAGTACCCGACCTAACGTATATATAACATTTCTTGTTTCAAACAAATGACTACGGTAGAAAGTACTACCCTTATAGAGCTTAAGTTTGAAGTTTGACGATGCTACGTTGTTTAGTAATTGTTTGGCAGCCATTAATAGTCAACTCTCTTTCAGCGAATTTGTGAACATGGATAAAACTGACCATCGTTATGTGATACAATACTTTCATTTGAAAGGTCTTAGTCCAACTAATATTAAAGCTGAGCTAGATTCTACTCTGAGGGAGTCTGCTCCTTCGTTTACAACAGTAAAATATTGGGTGGCAAAGTTTAAGCGAGGCCGTACGAGCTGTCGAGACGAACATCGCAGTGGTCGATCAAATGAGGTGACCAGGCTAGAAATTGTGAAGAAAATCCACAAAATGGTATTGGATGACCGTCGACTGAAAGTGCGCGAGCTAGCAGACATCGTAGGCATTTCAAAAAGTGTTGTACATCGCACACTAGCTGAAAGTTTAGATATGAGAAAGCTGTGCGCAACTTGGGTGCCGCGTTTACTTACAATGGAACAAAAGCAGCGTCGTGTGGATGTTTTAATCGAGTGTTTGGCGATGTTTCGCTGCAATAAAGCCGAGTTTTTGCGTCGATTCATAACCATGGATGAAACATGGGTCCATCACGTCACATCTGAGACGAAGGAACAGTCAAAACAGTGGATTGAAGGGAAGAATCGGCCCCAAAAACGGCGAAGGCAGTTCCACCTCAGGCAAGAACATGGCGTCAGTTTTTTGGGATCCGCGTGGGATAATTTTCATTGATTATATTCAAAAAGGAAAAACAATCAATGACGAGTATTGTGCAAATTTATTGCAGCGTTTGAATAATGAAATCAAGCAAAAACGGCCGTATTTAGCGAAAAAGAAAGTTCTGTTTCATCAATACTATGCACGAGTTCACACATCCATTTTCGCCATGGCCAAAATCAATGAGTTAAAGTTCGAATTGCTTCCCCATGCACCCTATTCGCCAGACTTAGCCCCTCTGATTATTTTCTGTTTCCAAAGTTCAAGAAATGGCTTGGTGGTAACAGATTTGCCAACAATGAAGAGGTGGAGTTTGCAGTTGATGGCTATTTTGCAGAACTCGACGGTTCTCACTATAAATAGGGTATGGAAGCTATTGAATATCGCTGGGAAAGGTGTATCGAGCTGAAAGGAGACTAGAGAAATAAAGATGTTTCTTCCCAAAATTTTTGTGTTTTCTTAGTTAGGTCGGGTACTTACGGGACAGTCCTCGTAGCATTTACTAATTCTTAAAAGTGTTGAAGATTTTCAGTACAGTTATAGTTTACTGGATGAAATATCCTATATCTCTTGAAGTAGTGTTTCTACTAAACATCATTTCTGTGACAATAAATTGATATTTGCAGGAAAATATAACAGAAATAAAGCATTTTAACATTTTACATACATGATATGTAATACGGTATTTTCATGTATTATTTCTATCGTAACACAAAATAATCCTCTCGTTTTGGGGCTGTCACTTAAATTCTCAGTGCCATCAACAACAATTTCAAAACTAAATTTATTTTAATACCATTGCATTTACCTTTGCAGTTAATTAGACATGTTAAATTATTCATTGCAATAAGTATAGAAGCAGTTTTCAAATGTTTTCATTATATATAAATACAATATTAATAGCGCTTTAATAATGCATTTTCACGTAAAGCATAATTTCTTATAACTACTTCACAGAAGCATAAGCTTTCATCATGCTTAATAAGTATATTGAATAATTAGTGGGATAGAAGTTCAACAGCAAAGAGTCCTTTGTAATTTCGCATAAGTGGCAGTTCTGCAGTATCTAGTCATATCATTTATGTTGGCGATAAATGTGTGATTCATTGTATCACTGAATAGACATTTAGTGTCAGACGTGATATAAATGGAGCAGAAAAGCTATCAAATCCTGAACTATCACGCATGTTAATTACATCTGGAGCAAACATTTTAGACGTGCAGCGGCCACTTTCAGGCACAAGAGAGAAAAATTAGGATGTAATAATAACCAGAGGAAATGTGTTCCATATTCTCTTGAGTATATTTAATTTCCGGCATTACTGTAATAGTTACATTGCAAATTATTAGTGAAAATAGATAGCTTATTATGCATATCCAACTCCATTAGCCATCTTGCAGCAGCGACAGTACCTCCTGGATTCATTTTTTTTAAGTTCCCTTGTTTTACCCAATTTATGATACTGTGTTTTTACTGTTTTTCGTTACCGCTTATAACCGCAATTACACAACACACACAAACACCCATGCCCATGGCGGAACTAGAACCCGCGACCCTCAGCTTGGCGGAGCTTCGGAGCTATACACTCCAGCGACCACGGCTACGAGGGCCGGCAAAGTTGAGGTTGAACAGAGCATCCAGTCCAGTTTAGGGTCCAGTTAATGCTTTTAAATGGGAGCCTACAATTAGGGTCAAATTAAATTGACCCTAAAATGACCATCACATTGCCATCCAAACAAAACACGACTAATGGCATTTACTTTCCCCCAAAATATCAAGCAACTTTTATTCAAGACATTTCTTTATACAACACTTAGTTTTGGAGATATTGTACAGTCTCAACTTAAATGGTCCATCCTGTATATCCCTACTGTTAGTCAAGGCTAATAATAATAATAATTACTTTGCTTCCTTTTTATGTAACTATATTTTGTGTTGAAAACTTTATTTTAAAGGATTGTCTATCCATATTATGGAAATTAGTCTACAGTATACCTGTAACGATCGTGACCCATAAACACAAACTAGCAGATGGAAGGAAAGAACAAATATTTCCATGCTTTGTATTATCTCACGTCTTAAGTTCTGATTTGTTTCTGCTGAATTCACAGATTTTGGTCACCGGAGTAGGTAAATGTAATGGCTGAGAGTGAGTCACCAAACCAGGCTGTTGCAGTGACGTAATTTAGTGCATTAGCTAAATGAGCTTCATTCAAAACTCAGTTAACGCTGCATGTTACACATGTACCTCTACTTCTTTCCCCATTGTTTTGCATGTTTTCGTTTAGACACAAGAGTCTATGGAATGCTGCATTGATTCAACCACAGGAAACGCAGTCAAGGTGCATCAAGAACTATAGTCCAGCAACTCTTTGGGAACACGTGCGAGCGATAACGCGAAGTCGCGACTCCTTTCATTCCTTATCTAACATAAAGTTAAACGCAGCAACGTTCAATAATGCAAAACGTAAAACTTTAGAAGTATCGAAAAAATATAGAAGGTTTATCTCGAAGTATTAGACATATTTCTATACCACTAAGTATCGAGAGTATCGAGGCATCGATATCCCATTCCTAGTATTTATCTTTTGTGTAACACTTAAACATTTTGTAGAAATATAATTGAATCTGACAGAGAAATAGGTTATTTGACCTCCATAAATAGATAGTAGACACTGTGCAATGAAAAGAGGCACTAAATAGTCGTATCATTCGGATTCCTTTTGTAACGCTAAAGTAATTCTAAAACACAGAAGTTTAAGGAATCACCATTGAGTGTTTAACTACAGATAATTTACCCATGCTTGCAATAACACATTTGCACGGTAAGCAATAATATAGAAAACGCTTGACTATTTTTGTAACTGTTCAGATGTGTTAAATTAAACAAATTACTGTAGCAGTTTAATCGATAAAAGTTATGCACATTTTATGAGCTGCTGAACCAAGCTGTCATTCTTTCGTATAATTTGATATATGTAGTGATATGGGAATAATCCCCTCACCGGTAATCGATTTGACATTCATCTGAACACTGTAACATATCGTGTATATATAGGCCATAGCAGAAATAATGTTCTCCTTAGAGGATATAATTATAATAAAATAGTATTACTAATGTTTAGCTCTAGATAACTGTTTTAAAGAACAAAATATATTACATGATAGGTCGTTTTAACGACCATCATACGGTCTATGACCTTTGGGAGGATGCCCCATTCCACACCTGAGGTGTAGGCACCCAGCGAGCAGAACCCGTTGCCTCCGATGGTAGGGTAGTCATGAGGATGGCGGTGGAATGAGAGGACCTACAGCTTTTACCGTGGACTTCAAACCACATTGGTCTTGGGGATACTTCACATGAGCAAGTCAGTGGTGAAGGCGTGGAAGGGCGGGCTTAAAATCGCCATCCCAGAGCCGAGAATTCAACCCCGTACCTTCAGCACGAAAGCCAGAAACTAAACCAATACGCTTCCCTAGTGCCCTTACATGACAGTGTGAACAGCCGCATACCAAATGCAAATGCTTTAAACAGCATCTAACAAATTATGACGCATATGGTATGAGTTGAGTTTTATTTATGGACGCTCTTTAACTGCTATGGTTCTTAGCGTCCCATTCTATATTGGGCGTGAAAGACCGGTAATTTTGCTCAGAAGCCTCTTTATCAGGATTGAGGTTCTTTTACGCGCCGTAAATCTACGACACGGGACCACCGGTTTTACTTCCCTTCCGAAGGAAGTCATGCTAAGGACTTTTACGCCCGAAAAAATCCATCGCCCTCCGCCGGGTTTGAACCCTCGAGCTCGGGAACTAGAGACTAACATGGTAACCACTATACCACGCAGGACGACAATAGACAATTCAAAGTTCAACCGATGTTTAATTAATAAAATACGTAAGATGAGTGCAAACGTCGACCTTTGTAAAAAGCTCCTTGCCCAGAAGGGTTCTGGCACAGGTGAAATAGGTGGCCCATTCTTCTATGTCGCAATAATGATTATCTAAAACTACAATCCAACCAGCCCTTATCACTTCTTTCTATGACTGGCTTGAAACAAATTCCAGGAAACAAACATGAACTAATAAGTGATGTTGCATTCGCTGTTGGAAAGAAGGGGAAGTCGGAAATACCTTCTCTGAATTAATTCTACCAAGATTGGTGTAAATAACTAAGACTGGCTATGCAAATGTAACATGATCAGCAACTTGACATTGGAGATGGAAGGGTGTGTGAGAATGGGTTGCGTATACCGTTAGAATGCAGAAGAAAAATGCTTTATTTTCGAATTAGGAATGGAAACTATGTATAAACTTATGTTACTATCAAATATAGATGTAACACTGAACTGTATGGCCTCCCTTGAGACAACATATTCCATTTGTGAAAAACTATGGAGAAAGAGACTCATGTTTATTTATTTGTCAATTTCAATAACCGCTTTGGTGTATTAGGAATTAAATACCAGTATGATGATGATGATAACCATGATTGTGTAAACCATAATGAAGCATATATTATATTATCAGTGTGGCATAATGAGTCCTGATATGGCTCTAGTAGTCAAGATGAAGCCGTTTTGTGTTGCCGCGATGATGCAACAGTTATAATGTCGTTTACTTTACCTGCTTCTGATGTTATCTCATCGCTCGTTTTGTGATCTCGTGCACCTGCTACTCTAGTGGACTAGCTATGAAATCTTTCTCTCTGGGAATGCGTGGGTGGGTGTGAAAGGATAACACTAGTTGAAATTCACTGAGTAATTTAATGTTCCAATACTTAAGATACTGAAGCGAGTTGCCGAACATTTGAAGATAAAGAATAAACTGATTATGAATCGTAGAACTCGAAACTATAACAAATAACTTATTATACCTGCTAACTTCTTCAGTATCAATTTTACGCTTTGAGATAACTGTTTCCACAATAAAAGAAACTAGTAACGTAATTTGCCGTGAGTCGTTAAAATGTTTACCGGTGAAACCATTTGCGATGACGGCTAAATCTTTCTCACACAAGCACGCCACTGGGCGCTTAAAATAACACACGAGTCGTCACAAGTATCTAGAGTGGCAAATGTATGCACGGACGTGTGCATAAAAAGGTGTCTCTGTTTACGATTGCAAGCCTTTATACTAACTTAAGCCCCGCCTACTTTAGAACTACTCCACCAAAATTCTACTTATACGTTGCCAAATCTCACTCATCTGAAACATAACTTTTACTCTGGCTATCAAATTCTAAGAATTCTTTCTCTCTCGCATTTTCGGGAATGGCCTATGTACAGTTTCTTACCTTGTGGCTGTGATGGGCCTCCCCGACTCTCAGAATTTAAGTACCTTTAACTTTTTCAGAATTTCTGCCTATGTGACCCTGCAAAGGTACTGAATTTAACTCTAAAACTACATTCCCAGATTTTTTAAGTTAATGTGTTCTGCCTTCGGCTGTTGCTAATAACTTTCGTTAACTTAAGTCGCTAATGACCTTTGTCTTTCGCGACAAACCTTTCAACTGAAGTTTGTTACGTTATACATTGATTTAATATATGAAAATTAGTTATTGCAGTTATTCCTTTATCTTAATATCACTTCTTTATTTAATTAATTATATCTCCTGTCAATAATTACACTATCAAATACCCTCGTTAAATATTAATAGTTATCATGATTGTTATTAAATAAAAAGTACTCAACTAGCAAGAATATAGATAACCCACTGGCAGTGCAACTTCCTCCCATTTCGTTACTAACTTCAATCACCTGACTGCTATTTGGCCCACTTTTTTGTACTTGAGCGTACGTTGTGTAATGTAGTGGGCACATTTTCATTTTAAATACGTCTATGATAAATATTTCAAAGCATTTGTATAAAATATTTAAAAGCTACATGTTTCAAATCGTGTCTTGTTCCAAAGTTTTAAAGAAGGAGAAATTCCAGTTACGCCTTGATGGATTACTCGTCAAATGGTAAATTAAGCTCTAGGTATTTTTATTGGGCTTGAATGTCTTGGATTCCAAATAATAAGGCCTTAATCTGATGGATTTATCGTGTAATACGACTGCTTTCTAGTGTTCGCCAAATAATCTCTTTCACTTTAATTGATACAGAGTAATTGGATGCCCTTTCGATGTGAATTCTGCCAAGAGGAATCTGACCCTCTTCTCACAGAATCAGCCCAGCTAAAGGACAATATTAAAAATCTTTAAGTAGGTATACCGCACCATTTTTACCAAGGTCACAAGATAGATGTTAATATCATTGTAAGCCAGAAATTCTTCGTAAAATAACCCTTTCCGTACCTATTTCTTCTGCTCTATGTCCACTTTTTCAAGGCTGATGACATGTAATTATTTTACCCAAACAGCTGTTGCTACCTTAGCTCAGTTAGCTGAAGTAATGAGCATCTCTGTTGAAGATTATCAAGTTTCGAATACATGCTGATTGGTAACCAAATCAGTTGCAAGGGCCCACGTAAAATAAACGTCCATTAGCGCCCGTGGCTTGATGGGCCTTCAGTAACACATTGTCGAACTAATACCCATTGTTTTCATCAAATTACTGAAATATGAAGTCGGATGATTGTGAAATATGATATGATATGACATTTATTGCATCATTACCATACATTAATATGCATTGAAATGTTAGAATTATATACAATAAAATTAAACAGTTTAAATAGTATATTAAAACATTCGACAGCACTACAAAGAACAATATTCAACAAAGTTGATCTGACTGATATCTTGAATGTAATCAAATATAAATTTTTGACTTTGATTGGTAAGGAATTAAGGATACCCATAGCTGAAATTTGGTCAACATTTTCAAAAAAATAAAAACTCAGTTTTTATTTTCAAAGAATGCTTTGAATGTTTAGCTTCAATTACATACAATGGCCTTTACTCTCACGGTTGTTTACACTTTCAACACGTGACCAATTAAATGCCCAAGAGCACACGTCCTAATGGTCTGTGTTTATTTTCAATGCCTTTTCTCGACTTTGATTTTTCTTATACTCTTGCGCATTAAAAATATTCCATGTATTGTGGTTTGAAACTAAACATGTTCAAATTTTCAACAGAAGCTCAAAGTGAATTAACTTTAAAATGTACATATGGCTTTTGCTACACTTTTAAATTGCTGAAGATGTGGCGTAATTAATTTAACCACTGAGGATAAATTGTTGCAAAAATAAATTTAAAGGTTTAAAAGGTTTCTTGAAAAAACCAGAAGACTGAAAAAGTTTATTATGCCAATTTTGTATTTTAGTATCTAGATAAAGTGATAATATTTTTATTTGTTCAAATTACGATTTCTGCATCGTGTGTAGCACCTGATGAAACAGTATAATAGAAGCAAAATATAATTTTTCTCAAAAGCTATTAAAGATATCTGCATAAACTTTTAAACACACTTATAATTGTAGTAGAGAAGCATGCAATTAAATTTTGAAAACATTTGGATAACAAGTACAAGATATAAATAATTAAATAAAGAAATGATAGTAAGATAAAGAAATAACTGCAATAAACAATTAAATTACTTGTATCTCCCGTCAATAATTACACTATCGAAGAGCTTCGTTAAATATTAATAGTAATGGTGATTATTATTAAGTAAAAAGAACTCAACGAGCAAGAACATATGCAACCCATTGGCAGTGCTACCTCGTCCCATCTTTTGGGATGACGTAAGCAGCTTATCAATCTAGTGGTTAGAGTTAAGCAAGAGTACAAGTGGGAGGAACCATACATTTCGTTCCTATCTTCAATCACCTGACTCTCTTTTTAAATATGCCTATGGTAAAGCATTTTTATGAAATGGAACTAATTATTCTTCCACACACGCCGTGTTTTGGACAAGGTTGGAAAGGTAGAATCAAACGACTGAAAAATGCAATGCCATCGCCGAGATTTGAACCACGGACTCCCGGTTTACGTCCGGTTTCTCTAATCATTGAGTTAACATGGCAATGTGCCGGTCAGACATTAAATTGCTCAACTGATTCGTATTTTTCGCAGTAAATTACAAGGAGATCTCAAATTGTATTGAGATGACATACCCCAATGGCGACTTACAATGCTGTAAGTACTTTAAATCCCGGTCTTCATAGTTTCCACCACTATTAGGTCACTTAATGGAATTAATTGTTCTTCCACACAAGCCATGTGTTGGACAAAAATTTAATGTTGCACTCGCATGTTGCAATTATAGCTCAGCGGTTAAAGCAACCGGACGTAAACCGGGAGATCCGTGGTTCAAATCTCGGCGATAGTAATGAATTTTTCAGTCGTCTGATTCTACCTTTCCAACATTTGTTTTACATTTCACCAATGGTTATATTCTTAAACAACCTGTAAGAAATTTATACAAAGTTTATCTTGTACTTTATTTTGGTTACTAAGTTAAAGATTCAATATAATACCAGTTTTGTAATCTTATAGCGAAGCAACATTAAGAATACTATTTACATACAAAAGACAGCCATAAGTTTGCTGCAGCCGTATTCGTTTTGCATAAACTAGATGTATAGGAAAGTACATTGTATCAGATTTGGGGATTGAAATAGCTATACGTATTTTTCTTTTAACTGCTCACTTCAGATACTTCTTGGAGACTTTATCCTCAAAGCCTAAGTTAACTAACTCATATATAGGGGGCATTCAAATGAAACCTGGTCAGTGCGTCTAACTTTGCATTACACGTAAGTGGCACCATCTATTGGTAGAGCGACTACAGCGTGTGCAACGCTTGACGTTGCATAGCGACAGTGTGGTTTCACGCCGAAGAGAAGTGGCCACACAAGTTATCGTCCACTACTGAACATGAAGGCGAGTAAGCAGGGACAACGAGGAGTGATTCGATTTTTAGCGGCGGAGGGAGTTGGAGGCCTTGAAATGTATCGACGGATGAAGGCTGTGTACGGTGAGTACAGTCTGTGTAGTTCAAGTGTGGTGGAATGGCGCAAAAGATTCCTTGAGGGGCGCGAGTTACTGGAAGACGATGCTCGTCCTGGACAGGCTCATCGTGTCATCACACCTGAAATGATTGCGGAAATGAATGCTTTAGTCTTGGGC
This sequence comes from Deroplatys truncata, assembly GCA_030765065.1. Taxonomy (NCBI): domain Eukaryota; kingdom Metazoa; phylum Arthropoda; class Insecta; order Mantodea; family Mantidae; genus Deroplatys; species Deroplatys truncata. Next base: position 42,997,127 of record CM060990.1, read on the forward strand.
AACCGCAGAATCACCGTGGACGAGATTAATTGGTTACTGGGTATTAGCGTGGGCACCATTCACGCCATAGTGCATCAACACTTGAAATTTCGAAAAGTTTGTGCGCAGTGGGTTCCCCACCAACTGATCGCCGAATGGCACTGTCTTTGAGTCATCTACAACGTTATCATGAGGAGGAACACGGCTTTCTGTCGCATATTGTCACTGGTGACGAAACATGCTGTCACCATTTTGGACCGGAAAGCAAGCGTCAGAGCAAGCAGTGGAAACATGCGACTTCACCACCGCCAAAGATATCAAAGGCCGTGCACACCAGTTCTGCTAAGATCATGATGTCCTTTTTTTTACCACAAGCGCCCACTGCTTGTCGAGTTCCTGGAACGGGGAACTACCATCAAGCCACTTTACAATACCTTAGACGAGTCATCAAGTCGAAACGCCCAGGCATGTTGTCCAATGGCTTTATTCTCCTGCATGATAATGCCTGCCCACACACTGCCAATGCGGTGAAGACGACATTACAGCAGTTTCGATGGGAAACGCTGGAACATCCACCGTACAGTCCAGATCTTTCACGTGTGACTTTCATGTTTATGGACCTCTAAAACAAGCCTTTCGCGGACATCGATTCACAAAGGACGACGAAGTGTGTGAATGGGTCTAGTCTTGGATCCGACAGCAGCCTACTAGCTTCTTAAAAGATGGAATCGACCGGCTAGTGTCGCAATGGGATAAATGTGCCAACAGTTTTGGCAACTATTTTTGAGTTAATAAAATCGTTACCGTTACTTTACACAAGTGACAGGGTTTCATTTGAATGACCCTCATAATATCCGCTACAGCTAACGCTGTGTGTCCACAATGGCATCGATACTAACCTAATTTGATCTGATAAACTAAGCCATCTACTATTCCATTATCTGTTGAGGTTTCTCTTTGTTTTCCTTCTATCTGGTCTTTCCCTCTTTTACATCGTGCCTGTTAACCCTGTCGCTTCTACATACAAGCTCGGCGCAACCAGGGAGTGCGTCGTGCTGATGCGGCCGCTGCGACCTTGTTCGCTCTATGCTGAATGTTTACAGCCAGATTTGAGTTTGCAGGCTTGTACTACATGTATCACATCTGACGTTAAGCATGTTAGCTCTGATGAGTCATGTAACATTTTGTAGAACTAGTGGACATACCGGCAAACTTCAATGGGACTCTAAATACATATAAACATGGACAGCTTTTGTAAAAGCTGCAAAATTGAAACTGTATGCACATCCTAAATAAAGGCAACAAATGCAGCTTAAGTCGTAAATACATATAATTGAAATGATAACCATTACATTCTGGTACACAAAAATGTCACGGGGGAAGAAATAAAACAGAAACACAGAGGACGACCACGAACTAATACAGTTATATTTAATAGGAAGTAGAAGAAAATGATGAAGTTATTAATAAATGTAAATATATATTTTATTGCGCAATAAAACCTACGGAGAAGCAAAATATTATGAATTATAAGGACACTTTATTTCATGTGTGAAAGATAGCTAGACTTTCCTCGGGTTTTTCCAAATGAAAATTTTCTGCAACTCTGAATATTCATTTCATTTCTTTTTTATGAAATGTACTCTTTACCAAACGCATAACATAGATAAACAATGACTTATAGAAATGAATTTGAGCAATTTCCCCGAATAAATATTTCAACTAGGCAACTTGATTTCACCGGGATTCAAACCTGGGCCAGTATGGTGAAAGACTAAAACCTTACGCTTTTTGTGTGTTCGGAGCTGCAATGCATTACAGAAAACCAATAGAAATTACACAAGTCCTTTATGTACCCCAACAATAACGAAAAAAAATTAGTAACTCATTAAACATTAATTAGGCAAAAGTCTAAACAATGTAGCTTTTTGCTACAGGGTATCGCATTACACACTTTAGCATCGTTTATGTATCCAACATCGAAAATAACCAGAAAATATTTTGATCACGTATTTACTACACGTGTAGCTCTAAAAACAGTTTTCTTAATATCAATGAAAAAATAGCGGGTTTATTATTCACTTACTAAATATTTACAACGTACTTAACTTTATTGTTAAGGGAAAAACTTAATTAGTATATTGTAAACTCTTTCATAGGTGGCAATTAAAAAATGTGTGTACATTTTTAGGGCGCAGCATAAATAAAATACTGTGAATTTGTTTCTATTCTTTTGCGGGTTTTCCTTTTCTGATTAATGAAAAACAGTATCGCATATGAGGGCAGTCCCAGAAGTGCCCGACCTGACGTATAGATAGTGGTTGTTTCAAACAAATGACTATGGTAGAAAGTACCAACCTTATAAAGCTTAGGTTTGAAGTTTGACGATGCAAATGTTTGGCAGCCATTAATAGAGAACTCTCTCAGCGAATTTGTAAACATTGATAAAACTGGCCATCGTTCTTTAATACAATACTTTCATTTGAAAGGTCTTAGTCCAACTAATATTAAAGCTGAGCTATATTCTACTCTGGGGGAGTCTGCTCCTTCGTTTACGACAGTAAAATATTGGGTGGCAGAGTTTAAGCGAGGCCGTACGAGCTGTCAAGTCGAACATAGCGGTGGTCGACCAAATGAGGTGACCACGCCAGAAATTATGAAGAAAATCCACAAAATGGTATTGGGTGATCGTCAACTAAAAGTGCGCGAGCTAATAGACATCGTAGGCATTTCAAAAAGTGCTGTACGTCGCATACTGGCTGAAAATTTAGACATGAGAAAGCTGTGCCCAAGATGGGTGCCGCGTTTATTCACAATGGTACAACGGCAGCGTCGTGAGGATGTTTCAGTTGAGTGCTTGGCAACGCTTCGCTGCATTAAAGACGACTTTTTACATTGATTCATAACCATGTATGAAACATGGGTCCATCACTTCACACCTGAGACAAAAGAACAGTCAAAACAGTGGATTGATAGGGAAGAATCGGCTCCAAAAAAGGCGAAGGCTGTTCCATCTGCAGGCAAGAACATGGCGTCAGTTTTTTGGGATGCGCGTGGGATAACTTTCATTGATTATCTTCAAAAAGGAAAAGCAATCAATTGGAGTATTATGCAAACTTATTGCAGCGTTTGAATGATGAAATTAAGCACAAACGGCAGCATTTAGCGAAAAAGAAAGTTCTGTTTCATCAAGACGATACACCAGCTCACACATCCATTATCGCCATGGCCAAAAACAATGAGTTAATGTTCAAATTCCTTCCTCATGCACCCTAATCATCAGATTTAGCCCCCTCTGATTATTTTCTGTTTCCAAAGTTGAAGAAATGGCTTGGTGGTAACAGCTTTGCTAATAATAAAGAGGTAGAGTCTGCAGTTTATGGATATTTTGCAGAACTCGACTAGTGGCACTATAAACAAAGTATCGAAGCAATTGGACTTATAAACTTATAACGTTTCTTGGTTACTTTAATTTAACTTTTCAAGGGGATCAAACTATCAAATTTCAAAATTAAGTATTGCATTTGGTTTCATTTCACCGTGCATTTTTAATAAACCTCCAGGACGGATGGGTTAAGCAAAGGACGACCAGATACGGTGCGACAGACTCGGACACAGCCGGGGTCTCTAACGTCTCCAGATATTACATCCTCACGACGGCGGGACACCTACCTCTCCCTAAGGAGAGGCCTCTCTGAGCTTCTGTCACACACCGAACACCAGGGCAGATAGTTACTCAAAGCAAACATCGTCGGCACACAAGCATCAATCGATAACCCAAATTATTTTGTTTGTCTCTCTACTTTACTCTCTATTCTTCCCATCATCCAGGTGATAAGTGCACTTTATCCTTTTGTTAACTTCGTTTTAAGTTTCCAATGGCGTAAAATATCTATATTAGTTCTTTCCTCAAAGGTCAGCAGAAAATTCACATTTCTATATAAAGATTTTATAACATTGCTAGCCTCCATCTGAATTCTTGAAAACAACGCACGTTAGAACTTATAACACATCCCAAGTAGCTACAGTTGTCTAATTGCTCCACTACCTCACCTATAATTCACAAATGTATACTCTACAATGTTCTTCAATTAATACTAGTCCTCTTTTTTTCGTTTTGCATTTATCTTCATCAGTTACTCATTTCATTACCTCAATTAGGGCGTTCGTTGTAATATTTTCCTCTTCTGTAAACAATTTGAAATCGTTAGCAAATCATATGCGGCCTTCTTCTTCTTTTATAGTGTTTATCTCTGTTAACAGCTCATGTCTGCACAGACGACAAGTGGAAAGGACGAAATGAGGCCAAAATGAACCTGGGTCCGTTTAGTCTAGTGGTAGTTGGTTTTTGAATTATCAGAAAAAGGAAGAAAAACCGAAAAGCGTTGTCCTCACTCAAACCGAGATTCGAACTCGGATCCTCTAATTTGGAAAAATGCAAGCCATTTTCACAGCACGCTGTCTTTATCCTACCATCACTCTCTCTTTGCTTTGGACACAGTTCTTTACCAAATTCTCCATGTACACTAGAATATGGTTGGGGATATAGGCATGATCCCTGTCGCACACCTCTTCCTCTTCTACTTCCCTCTACTTCCCTTCCCCTATCCTGATTCTTAGATTTACTTCATCTAAAGCCTGCAAAACAACTTTATTTCCTACTCCACTAGTTGTCTCCAGTCTCCACAAATTTATTTGTAGTGAACTCTGTCAAATGCCTTTTCCAGGTCTTATCTTTTCTTAAGTGTTGCTCTTTAATTTGTGTAACTCCTCCAATTTTCACACCCTTGCTTTTTCACTTCCTGAAGCCTAAACATGCTTTCTTTCAATTTACCTTCTATCCTACAGCGTAAGTTTGGATTTAATATTTGGAATTACATTTTGGATGAAATAGTTTTTAGGAATAATGCAGTGTCTGCAGTGGTGCAACGTTAGCGTGAATTAAATCCCAAGGAGTATGAGGTAGTGTGCAATGCATTAAAATTGAAGAAGTATGGCTTAAAACATAGTAAGAAAAAGTTATACTGAAAATTGAGTCAAGCGAGCTTTGACCAAGTCCACGTTTTGGAGATTCACACGCTACTTCTGTTTCGGAACGGTGCCATTATGTGTTCTTAGGCAGTAACATTATAGTTGAATTCATTACAATTAATGCTGGCTTCAACAGGATTCTTAGATATGAATTTCGCATTAAGCATCCCCTTTTGGCGACTTAATGAAACTAACGCCCTTCTCATTTGGTCAGATGTAGAGCGCAAGTATAACTAGTGGTATAAATGTTTAGTGAGAAACCCATGTGTGATTTCCATTATAACGGCGCTCTTACTCTGCAGGCTTAATGGCTCACATTGTAACTTGGCCCTTAATACCATACATCCCTAGCGTCCCAATGAGGATATTCAAATTACTTTCCTATGATATATACCCGCATCTAAACGGTAGGGGAAGTAATGAAAAGGGGCCTGGAAAGCCAAATGTGTGTAGAGCGAATATGGAAAGCTTAGAAACCCGCATTTATGAACACATTAAAAATGAGGTGACGTGGTAATAGAACACAAAATCTTCATGCTCTTATCTTAGAACAAACTTCTCATAGAAACGCAAAATAATTAAACGTTTAAAATGAATAGTTGCGCAGTACTTATAAATTTAATTATGGACTTTAGCTCTATAATTTTTTTTTCATCCGCCAATTTGAAGTAATTCCATGGCTTGACACGTTATTTATTTATATGTGTGTGTATGTGTGAGTATATTTTACATACTAATAAGTAAAATTATAAACCCACTAGGTGTTTAAAGCATATTATAACTGCATTATTATATTTTCTTTCTAAAACCATCAATTATAAATTAAAATTATGTATCAAATTTGACTTATATAATGAGCCTGTTACATTGAACCCTTAAAGCTCAAAATTGATAAAGTTTATGACTGTACAGAGATGTGGGAAATATCTAGAAAAGTAAAACTTTGAATTCCATTATTCCCTCGTCTTCAGATCGTGATCTAAATGGTATGGAAAGCAAATATGTACAGAAAGGTTGAAATAAAAACAGGAAATACACATTAGCTGCAATAAGTGTTTCACATACAAGTTGAAAACACCCTTCAAAACGGTTAGATTAGAAATAAAATAAGTTTTTAACCCCTAATTGTCTAAGGTCTTGAATCAGTAAAATAGTTTATCCTCATTAGTGCTTGCAATAAGTAATGAAACAGTTGGTATTTGAGGGGAAAAATATTGTAGTTATAGAAATTAAATAAATACTTCCCAGCTTTCAAGTTTAATAATAAACTGCTAGAAAAAAGAATATAAATATTTTGTAATGATTTCATAGAACTAGTCGTATTTTGACCTCGAACTATGATAATGTATTTGCAAAGTAAAAGAGTAAAAATATATCATTTTAAAATATTAGTATTCCTGGAAACTGGAGCATATTCAAATGCCTTTTTCTCGAGCGAAAGCAGTTATGTATACATAATGACATACACATTATTGTTTAATGTTTATTTTAATTAGCTTAGTGCATTTTATTACCTTATACATTTTGTGTGTATACCTGTTTTCACAAAAGCGTTTAATTCTCTGAGGGATTTTTAATTCTAATTATACTATAGGTTTATTTCGGCAAAAAATATATAGTTCACTCTGTTCTTTTGTATGAGAGAAACTGTATTATGTTTTAATCTAGATGCATTTTCTGAAGCGAGGGGGAGGGGCACTGCAAACTGTGGGGTTCTTAAAGAATTCGGCTTACCCAATGAAATCACCTCGTACATCTAAAAATAAGGGCTGTTAAATACTAGTTACGCATAGTACGGGGAAATCAGGCACTTCTACGTGCGGTGTGTTTCAGTGAACAAGTACGGGAGGGCGAGATACGCGTTGGGTAACAAAATTGCGCAGGGGCTTAGAAGAAAATGGATTGCGGTACATTTGACTTCGTGGGAGAGACATGGGACGTAGCGGGTGGAAGATAATTCAGAGACGACTGCATGATATTGACCAACAGAATTTAGAATCACAATGTAGGGCTAACATTTCACTTAACTTAGTGTCAAATAGCAAGGGGTTCGAGGAGGGAGGCCTATTTAGATGAATGTAACAGACAAGTGGATTACGTGGCTAAGATTCGGCGCCTGGAAAAGCAGCAAATTAACTGATAACACCGGAGTGAGAACATGTCCACTCTGTGGTGAAGAGGAAACATGCAATCATACGAGGGTCGTCCAATAAGTAAGTTTCCGTATTTAATGAAACAACACACAATTGATCATGTTGAATTAGTTTTATTTATATTGTACAATCCTTCTGTTACTCTTCTACATAGTCAATATGTTTTTCCAAGCATTCTTGGGGACGAGACATAAGTTTTTCCAAGCCAGTGTTGTAGCAGATCGGGTCCTGTGCTCGCAACCAGCTGTTCACTGATTTGACTTCATCATCGGTGTTAAAAGTGCTTACCTTTGAGTTGGAGGAACATGTGAAAATCACTTGGGGCAGCCTCCGGTGAATACGGAGGATACGAGAAAACTTCCAAGTTGAAACTTGACCCAGGCGGAGCTCAGAAGATTCAACTGGGAAGTTTTCTCGCATCCTCCATTTTCACCAGATCTTTTCCCAAGTGATTTTCACATGTTCCCCTGACTCAAAGGTCATCTTGGAGGTAAGCACACCGTGACGAAAATGAATCAGAAGTGAACCAGAAGTCGGGTCATGTGCTCGTAACCAGCTGTTCACTTCTGATTGATCTTCTAAACACTTTCAACACCGATGATGAAGTCAAATCAATGAACAGCTGGTTGCGAGCACAGGACCCGTCCTGGTACAACACTGGCTTGGAAAAATTTGTGTCACGTCCCCAAAAATGTTGACTATGTAGAAAAGTAACAGAAGGATAGTACAATTTAAATAAAATAATTCAGCATGATCAATTGTGCGTAGGCCTGCTTGATTGTAATGTTGGATGCTGCGTGTCATAAAATGGGCTCCTTTTTTATCTAAGATTCGGCGAAGGAGATTAAATGTCCTGGAAAACGGAAGACTGGGAGGATATATAACGGAGTTTTTAGGGTCAGAGTACTGTATGTATTTGATGCTACATTTTAATTGTAATTCATGTTAATTGTTTTTTCTTTCTTTTCTTTTCTACTTTCTCCCTTCATTGTGTTAGTATGAAATAGAGTAGCTTCGCTTCGAAATGTTCAATGTATTTTTCCGAGCGTGGGGTCATAAAAATCCAACGTTTATTTGTATTTCGAGGGGATTTGAACCACGGATTTCCCGGTTTCCATCCGGTTACTCTAACTATTCATCTACCATGGAAACATGCCGGTACGACATCAATTTTTCATTCGTCTGATTCCACCTTTCGAACCTTGTCCAACACACGGCTTGGTGGAAGAACAATTAACTCCATTAATTGACCTAATAGTGGCTGAAACTATGAAGCCCGGGACTTAAAGTACTTACAACATTATAAGTCGCCATTGGGGTATGCCATCTCAATACAATTTGAGATCTCCTTGTGGTTTACCGGGAAAACGCGAATCAGTTGGGGAATTTAATGTCGTGCCGGCATGTTGCCATGGTAGCTCAATGGTTAGAGCAACCGGGAGATCCGTGGTTCAAATCCCGGCGATGGCATTGAATTTTTCAATTGTTTGATTCTACCCTTCCAACTTTGTCCAACACACGGCTTGTATGGAAGAGCAATTAATTCCAACGTATGGTGTGTTCAAAGTTATGTTTTCAACAAAATTTCATTTTGGTTTTTGTCCATTTACTAATATACATTTGTTTATTATAAGGGTCAGTTTCGAATTAACCACCGTTTAAAGACATTGTGGAGCTATTAAACTTGCGTGATAATACTTCATTTCCTTTCTTAGAGTAAGGCTAAAAGCCCTATCCCGTTAATGTTAAATCTGCTAAATTCATTACCTATTGTCTCAAAATATCTTAGATATCAGGCTGAAAATTTTACAGGATGTACACTTATGTTCACTGATCTACGTTTATATAAAAATTATGTATATTAAGGAAAATAACATTATTTTCTTAATTATACTAGGTTTTGATTAAAATCTGCCAGTAATTGTTTTTAAAAAATAAAAAAAATATGTTATTAAACAAAAGCAGATCCACAACAGCACTTAGAGGCTTATTGATCATTCAACAATTTAATTTATCTGTCTTCAATAGTTTTTAAGAAAACGGGTGATTTATACCAGAAAATGTCAGTCAAAGCAAAAATGGAGAAAACAAACTCGCATACGCTTGCAAAGGAATAAATCACATGACTTGAGCACGCCGAAGTTACCATATCTAATAGCTAGAGTGGTCGAAATGCCTTTCTCCCACGAGTCATTAAATATGCAACACGCACTACACCACTCAGCAGCATATGGAAGACAAATGAACAGACAGCTAGAAAAGGAGTGACGCCTGCGAGTCACACTGCCTCGCGAGTCCCGTTTTCGCCACCACTGTCTAATAGTATCACCAGATTTGTATATTTCTTCCCCTAAATAGTGGGCTAAAGTTTACCTGTGTGCTCCAAGGTGCCTAGAGGTTATGATATTTTTTTCTGTGAAGTGTTGCAGAATTCATAGAACAAAATGGCAGATGCAGTACTATTTTTAAAATATATATTTAAAATATAAGGATTGTTGCCACAGTGTATCAAATTAAGGAGGAAACTCGAGTGAATGAAGCTGCATAAAAAACTAAACATACCATTTTTTGACAATTTCCGCCATTTAGTCTCCCCTTTAAGAATTATTTGAATTTTTATATACTAAAACAAAACAAAAATAAATAAATAAAGTAACTTAGTAACATTTTACGTAATGATGAGTTAATGATGAGTTTTACTATGAGTTTAAGAAACTTTACAGTCAAATACAACCAAAATTGTAGAACTACACAACACATTTTGGTGAAATTAGTGGAATTCTCATGACTGTAGGCCTGTGGTAAGTAGCCAGGATCTAGGAGTGTATCTAAAGGATCTCTTTAAAACCAGATTGTGGGGGAGGGAAGATAGAGCACCCCCTAGCGCATGTGCATTACACCACATCTTCCTGTAACGACCGTGTCTACGTCTCTAGAGAAATAGCGATGCAACATACTGGAAAACGGAATGTGATGCTACTATAACAAAGGTCAGGCTACACTACGATTCTTTCGCGTCACAGTTCAGCAATGATGCACTTTCATATAGCCCCGGTAAAGGGCACTAACAGTGTATGCAATAAACAAATACGGTTTCTTAGTCTTCGATTTGCAGATCTAAATTCTAGATTTGTGTACTGCAGGCGTTTTGTTTATATCTCTCCCTTTAGGCATAGAACCACTCACGAATCTGAACGAATATATTTGGAATTTTATGTACAGTTCCTCTAGAAATCATTCGTTTCCGCTTAAAATAATTTTATCAGCCAAACTAACAAACATAGCACTGATTTTTAATATACAGAAGGAACAGGCGATATTACAGTTTGTATTTTCTAGTATATTGAAGATTTTGTATTTTATTTTGTGTTTATTTTGATATTATGGAATAAAAATGCCATAGTCATGAATTATATACAATTTTACTAAGCTTTATCATTAACACTCACTTTTTACGACATCCAAATATATTTCTCCGCCACCTTAAATCATAGCCGGCTTGAAGGAATTTTCTATATTCTTGTATAACTATAAACCTTAAGCGATAGACGAAAACGTACCACTCAAAAAATGTAGATCTGTTTAAAACGTACAAATTGTTTCAAATAACGTTTTTATAACATTAGACATTTCCGAGATATCCGGTATTAATTGTTCGATTTGTTCAGTAGTTTGTCCCATTGATTTTCAGTTTTATCTCGCGATTGCTTGGAAAAAGTATGGAAGTTTAAGGCCAGCATATACCGTCCAGTTCTTAAACTTTTGACTATCTCTGCTCTCTTTGTATATATAACGAAATGAGAGGGTAGAGAAAGTCATGTGAATGTAACACATCGGATTTTTTATAAACCCTTTCTCCAGCGGTTTTAGAATATTCCCTGGATCTGCCCACTGCCCTTGGTGAAAATTATGATCTAGAGAAGCTATTACTGATTTGCATAACATGTCTAGAAATGAAAAATGTGTTCGTTTTGGGACATGCTTCAAGCGTTTATTGTGATAGGGTTCAAGGTTTCCTGTATGATGAAAATGATTCAATGTCAATTAAAAATCTTGCATTATTTATGATACTGCACAAGCCATTGTGTTCTGTGGAACTCTTGCATAGTCAGTTTGTGTTTTCAACTTTTTGTTCACTCAACCCATCATGAAGAAATCCTACCCTACATTAGTAATGTGATTCAGAATTGACGTGAACTTTTCCTTTAGGAGTACACGTCACTTTCACACGTTGCAGATGCCCACCACAGATGATTATAAATAGAATGCTTTCATCATGACAGACCGATTATTTTGGAATCGTATTAAACATTTCCATAAGAGATTTAACAACATGCCATACATCAAATTCATGGGTATATGCGGACGCTTCTTTTTCATCAAATCTCTAATACCCGTCTGTAGGAACAATTTTATGGAAGCCAGCAGCTTTCAGCTTTTCGCAAGCAGCTTTATCAGTATCACAACCTGCGGTTCCTCTCTGTATAATTATCGAGTCTACTATTTTATATGTTGACAAACTCATTATATAATACACTATGTAATCAAAAGTATCCGGACACCCCCACAAACATACGCTTTTCATCTTAGGTGCATTGTGCTACCACCTAATGCTTGCTACTCATTATCCGCGACCTCAGTAGTCATTCGACATCGTGAAACAGCAGAATGGGACGCTCCGTGGCACTCACGGACTTTGAACGTGGTCTGATCAGGTGATTGAGTGTCGCTTTTGTCAGAAGTCTGTACGCGAGACTTCCACACTCCTAAACATCCCTAGGTCCACTTTTTCTGCTGTGATATTGAAGTGGAAAAGTGAAGGGACATGTACAGCACAAAAGCGTACAGGCCGACCTCGTCTGTTGACTGACAGAGACCGCCGACATTTGAAGAGGGTCGTAAAGAGTAGTAGGCAGACATCTATCCAGACCATCACACAGGAATTAACTCCATAAGGATCCACACATCACGCAGGAAAATGCCAAACGGCGCCTCGCTTGGTGTAAGGAGCGTCAACATTACACGATTGAACAGTGGCAAAACGTTGTGTGGAGTGACGAATCACGGTACACAATGTGGCGATCCGATGGCAGGGTGTGGGTATGGCGAATGCCCGGTGAACGTCATCTGCCAGCGTGTGTAGTGCCAACAGTGAAATTCGGAGGTGGTGTTGGTGTGGTCGTATTTTTCCTGGAGGGGGGTTTGCACCCTTTGTTGTTTTGCGTGGCACGATCACAGCGTAGACCTACATTGATATTTTAAGCACCTTCTTGCTTCCCACTGTTGAAAGGCAATTCGGGGATGGCGATTGCATCTTTCAACACCATCGAGCACTTCTTCATACTGCACGGGCTGTGGTGAAGTGGTTACACGACAATAACATCCCTGTAATGGAGTGGCCTGCACAGAGTCCTGATTTGAATCCTATAGAGCACCTTTGGGATGTTTTGGAACACCGACTTCGTGCCAGGCCTCACCGACCTACATCGATACCTCTCCTCAGTTCCGCACTCCGTGAAGAATGGGCTGCCATTCCCCAAGAAACCTTTCAGCACCTGATTGAAAGTATACCTGCGAGAGTGAACGCTGCCATCAAGGAAAAGGGTGGGCCAACACCATATTGACTTCCAGCATTACCGATGGAGGGCGCCACGAACTTGTACATCATTTTCAGCCAGGTGTCCGGATACTTTTGATCACGTACTGTATGTCACATATTTAACAGAAAATCCTGGGGAGTCGTACTATTCATGGCAATTGCAAAATTACTTTCTTTTCCTTTTAACCAGGCCTTGTATCCAGAAAGGAAAACAATTTTTTAAAAGGTCTATAAAATCCTATTCAGAAAAAAATAATAACTTTATTGCTTTTGAGAATGCCAAGAAACAGTTAAATGTAATTCCGCAAATATACATGCCTGAAGCTTATGCACACATTACATTTCGGACCGACACTTTCGTCTCCACACATAAGTCTGCCCAATCACACAATGAGTTATAATTCGCATTAATGCTCTTTTGTGTTAGATTTTCTTTCAGTGATAGGCCCACTACATGTGTGGCAAATACAAACACATGTATCTAAACATACAAACACAACAGAATATTTTCTGGACTTACCTTTATCCCCTGCTGTATCTTCCTCTACATCTTTACTGGATGCCCTCAAATATTCATTGGGTTTATACCTTCATAACTTACAGGTGAAGCTTCGCCTTCCTCATCAATCAAACTTTGGTTCATATTAGCGCCGTTTATGACACTAAAGTTTCAGTTCCCAACTCGCACTGTATTTCAGCACCAATGTTCAAGTCAAGTAGCTTCACATTATTGCTGAGAATTGCTTACTCAATTATCGACTAGCTGTAGCACTTACTTTCTTTAAAGAAAATGTTAGTTTCCTTTTTGGGGGAGGATTTTTTCTAGCCGTGCTAAAAATTTCGAAGGCACCACGTTATCTTTCGGTCTAGGGCTTTTGAACTTTTGGTTATTCGTTTTCTTATTTTTATAGCATCCGACTCATTAAAATCACTTTCTTTGAAATTAATTCCACTTACTCGATTAGTTTTGGTTGGCACAAAGTTTTTGCGTTTCATAGCAGCAACCCATTTGTTGTACACGTGTCGTTTCTTATCTCTATTAGGAAATCAGTAACAGCCAACATCTGTGTTAACGCCGGAATTATTTGCACAAGCATGAGCATTCCACACCGGCGTTCTTAACTTTACACCTCACAGAACGCTAGGAAAGTAAAACTGTCCTACAATCGCAAAATAACAACAGGAATTAAATGCAATGCAACGCAAGGCTAACCAATGCAAGCGACTCTTTAGCGTGACGCGATCCTAGCGTTATGACCTCACCGCGAGGTGATCATTAAACATAAAGGTTCTTCCAGAATAAAAACGAAAGGCCATAGAACGACGCGGTTTTCAGCAATGTCCTCAGAATTGTTTATATTTTATTTTTAGCAATATACCTATGGTTCTGAAGCGTGGACTTTGGTAGAGGAACAAAAACCTACGAACTGGGCAGTGGAAATGGATGTAATAAGACATAGTGCTAGAGTATCAAGGATGGAAAGAAGGAGAAATTAAGAGGTGCGATAGAGGATGGATATGAAGGAAACAGCGGTGGAGAGAATTGAAAGGCGGGGTCTTCAATGGTATAAACATGTGAAAAGAATGGAGGATGATAGGTGGCCTAAAACCTTTTGAGAATGGTCACCTCGTGGAAGAAGAAAGCGAGGTAGACCAAGAGAAACCTGAAGAGGACAGATCCATAGAATGATAAATGATCGGTTCTGGAGGAGAATGACTTGTTCAATCGGGAAGAATGGCGAATGGGAATACAGGGCAACTGCTAAAGTGTGAAGAAGCCCTTAAAAGTAGTAAAAAAATATTTAAAAACTTAGTTCAGTCATCCTTTAAGATGTAACGTCGCTAGCAAATCACGGCCAGACCGTACAGTACTTAACGCTAGAAAGTTACGTCGTGTTTCGATTATTGTTTCGTTAAGAAAGTTACGATAAATTTCGGCCATTTCGTATTGAAGAAGGTACTACCTTAGACAAGTACCATGTTGAATTAAATTGGTACCCGCGCCGAAGTGTCGCAGTAAAGACCGTAAGAAAGCGCTATGTTCTGTCAAGTTTAAGAACGACGTTTAACGTGCGACTATGCAACGTTTAAATACGGTTAGGTTGTTGTATGCATGTATGTATTTATTTATTTCCATAATGCTACACAAAAATCTTATAATTTTGAATACATTACTTTGAGTTGCTATTTTTTTCTTAAGTCCATCATGCATTTTAACACCGTGGTTATTTATGCATGGTGGGTAATAACAAATTCATATTGCTTTATTTTTCTAAACCATTTTTCTCTTACTCTCCTCATATATTCTCCTATTCTTTATATATCCCTCTCCTTTTGTATTTTCATTATCCTAACTTTTAATAATTCTTTGTTAACATTCTCCCATTCTTTAGGTAAAAACTGATCTCCCCACAACTTAGTTTGCTCACATTCAATTATATAATGCAAATCATCATATGCCTTTCCACAAAGAGGACACCTATCCAAATTCTCTCCTCCCTTCCTATCTCCTCTTAGCATATGTACACTTAGTCTAGACCAAGCCCACCCTTCTCTCACTAACATATTATCTACATCCACATACTTCTCCCTTCCCCAGTCCACCTTTAATTGTCTATATAGTTCCAAACTTTTCTTTCCTTCCAGACTTTGAAATAATTCTTGTTTCTCTATATCTTCCACTCTCTATTCCCCGCTTCTTTCCAGAAACCTTTAACTAACCCCTCTCTCTCCTCCCATAAGTTAACCATTCCTATTTCCTGTAAAATTCTCCTTATTCCTTGAGCCTAGTTCATCCCAGCACAGGATTTTTCTTGGATTATTAAACATTGCCTCAAGATATTATGCTCGTCCAATGATTTCAATCTATGCCAATATTTAAGTATCCTTTCTACTATCATGCCCTTGCTACCTACTCTTCCCAACTCCAAAATTGCTGCTCCATTAGGTGATGAAATAGATAAACCTAACGTACATTTACAGAACCATCTATGTATTTTATCAATCATCTCCCATCCTTTGTCACTTCCCCAAATCTCGAAACTTAATTAACTTAAACTTATTAAACGCGGTAAATTCAGTGGAAAAGCTCGCCGGAATATATCACACTTGCGGCTGGTTTCTTTAAAAATTACGAATATTAAATTAAGCGTGAAAATAAATTTAACGTTAATAGAATAACCTGCAGCCTCGTCATTTATCTCTTGGACCTTGTCCCTGGACCTGAGATCACCGAGCCGTTACTTTACCGTAACATATGAGTCCTTGCTCGAAACCGAACTCCATCACCGAGCTATAGAAGGAGAGAGAGGGAGAGCGAATGACTGAGGTGAGTACCTGGCTTCGAGATTGTGCCCCACTATCCACGTGGAGCGACGAACAGCCTGAGCTCCCAGGAAGAGGGCCCCAGCAGTCGCACCAAACGCCAGGGAGAAAACTTTCCAGAGCGCCAATTCCAACGTCCACACAATCCTGAGCTACATAAGATGAAACAGATGAAAGGAAATGATATGCAGAAAATTCGTGGTAGAAGGAGAACCACTCCAGCATTCGCCTACCGGCCCGGGAAAACCCACGTTCCGAATGATCGGCAAGACGGGAATCAAAACCGAGACATCCTGAATGCGAGCATCACTCGTTATCGGTCAGAGCATGTATACTGTAGTATCATATTGACATTTACAATTTTCTTTCCGTTAATTTGACTTATAGATGAATATTTCTGGAGTAAAGTTACGTATTTACAACCAATGATAACACCAGTTGCTGCTAGCTACACTTTATTTGTCACTTAGTGCTCAGCGTAGCACAGACTTTACACTTGAGACACTTTGGTACTAACTCCGTCGAATCGTCGAATCACAACTAACATCTGAACTGCACTCGGCACTGTCCACTTTTAACTGTCCAAAGTCTTCGACTTATTCACTGCACTTAACTAACTGAACTCCCTCACTGGGCAGAGGATCCCCTTATTTAGGCCCTACATACTAAACAGAATCTTCTAGAAAGGGGGGCTTCTAGAACATGCCGAAAGAAATGTTCCGGAGCAGTAAAAACTGCGCGGAAGCGGCATATAAGAGATTTATTGCACAGCTATTGTTCTGACAGCCGGTCGAGGCCTCCACTCAGGTGCCGGGCCGGGATGCGCTTACTGAGTGTGCAGTCTCCTAAAAGTTTACGTTTTCAGGATGATTTATGTGTCAAACAAGTGAAATATAACGCTATAATTATTTATGCTCTTCATTACTATAAATGTTATAATACGTATTTTGTCTTCCAGTGTTCATTTTATTGTAGGTGAAAATAAAGTAGTTTTCAAGCTCTTTACTAAGAATAATCGTCCTAAATCCAGGGGACGATTGTTCTAAATTTAGTTTGTTCTACCAGAAGTGAGCGAAAAGTTAAAGCATTTGACGTGAGCTGAAAATAAAGACAGCATTAGATATTGATGTGATAAGACGGCAATGAACATCACTAAGTCTGCTGGCGTTAAAGTGTATTTCAGCTCCAGTTGGAGCTGAACGCTTTGCAATTAGAATGAAAATGTAGTTGGTGACGTCACCGGGCAGAGCAGTGCAAACTGTTGGACAAAGCGTGTATAATGTCTAACGGAAGGATAACTTTTATTTAATCAACACTGAGAAACTTTATACTAAACATTCAGAATTATGAATCATCAATGGTGGATTTATTTATTATGTAAAAAAATGTAAAATTTAGGTCGAAAATATATTTTCCGAGGCTACTACAGTTGAAATTTGTGGCCACATCGATCCAATATTAACGGGTCACGTGGTCTGCTTGTAAGGATCACGAAAGCAGTGCAAGTACATTATAACGTCGAGTGTCAACGAGCCAGAGCTCCATTTACACTGCCACGAATAGATTGTATTCATGTCGGGGAAGGTTAGGAAATGCCACGTACCGATAATTAACGTATGAAACATGTGTCTCTCTTCACTCTTTCAGTAGATTTATTTGGACCGTTTATGGTCATGATATAGCTATGTCATCTCTTTAATCCTAGTATTTGAGCTAGTGAAAAGTAGATTTTAGCTAATGCGAGACTCCGTGGTTACTCAGTCTGCTTCGCGGTCATCATGGTGGTGATGCGGAAATGTTTGCTTCCCCTGTGGTGTGAGGTTTGTGGTATATGCCACCAGAAGCTGCAGGGTCGGGGCGATGGCCCTACATAAATAA
Organism: Deroplatys truncata; assembly: GCA_030765065.1. Classification (NCBI taxonomy): domain Eukaryota; kingdom Metazoa; phylum Arthropoda; class Insecta; order Mantodea; family Mantidae; genus Deroplatys; species Deroplatys truncata. The sequence goes on from CM060990.1 coordinate 43,015,091, forward strand.
ATACACACAAGAGTGTAACAGATGTAAATTACGGTTAATGGATTTCGGATTTCCTCTCCTGCCTTGCCCAGCTAACCTCTATGTTTCTTTCTTTCCCTCTCTTCACCCTCTATCTCTCCCTCCCTCACAATCCCCGACTCGATGTTGCGGCGCCTGTTCGCCCCATTACCGTCTGTTGCTGCAACTTGTTCCGCGATGTTTTGTTGTTTCCATCAGCCGTAATATGCAGCTCAGTGAGTTTTGTACGTTAGAAATTAGTGTGTCCCCGTGCCCCACACTGTTCATTTTCACTTCTAGTAATAACATTATGCAAAAGTGGACATCAAAATGTAATAATCATGATTTTGTAACGGATTCCTGCAGTGCTGAAATGAAAATATCTTCGCGAAATTACAGAAGGTAGGAACCTTCACAAATAGGCCAATTTTCTTCAAAATAATCATGTGCCCCCAGTTCAATTGCAATTTTGCAATATTTGAGGGACGGTAATGGTTTATAAATCGCAAAACTCGGTGTTATAGTACCTTTTAACGCCCATTCTTACTGCATATGGCACCACAGGCGGTGTACACTGATTATACAGTAAATAAAATTATAATTGAGAAAGGACATTTAGGAAGGAGACGTTCTAGGCCTAAAGAAATCAAGATTTTAATGATAAAATCTGTTATAGGAATTACTTAAAGATTTCCAAATATTTATACTGCTGTAAGGAATAGATAAGAAAGTAAATTCAAATAAAAGCTGCAACAAATAAAACAGAATTTAGGAATGAAAACATTTTTAAGACTGATCCAAACCTCAGGCCTGAACTCAAAAGTCGCAGCACACGGACCTTCAGCCATAGTAACATCAAAAGTAAGCAGTAACTGAAGCAAGTTGTCTCAATAACACGTACTTCCAATTTGCATTGAAAACCCTTGATTTTTTTTCTAATGTTGGAAATTATTTTCTGGATTGCAGGTTGTACATTGGTAATGTTAGGTATTTTTGCGATAATTGCAATTATTATGTTATCACCGACATTTCGTATATTAGCCATTGAAAGAGTGTTAAATTTAGTCCACTTAAACCATCCCTGAATGCGTATTAAATGTATTGCAATAATCCCAAAATAATGACATTCGATTCTGTTTTGCAAAAGGAACTGTTTGAGAGTTTGCCTTTTTGGTTGCGAATGTCCGCAATTGTAAATCATATATTAGGTAATGTCACCAAAACATTACAATCCAGAGTGTCAGTTTGGTGTCACTGTCGTATACACCTTCTTCTCCTCTCTTCGTGACCTCATCTCATAGATAGTGTCCCCAAAATCCAGCGTGATTCGAAATTACTTACTTTTCACTTTTAAGAGATTCTCCACTCTTCAGCAGTTGCCCTGTATTCCCATTCGCCATTCTTCCTTATTGAACAAGTCATTCTCCTCCAGGCACCGATCATTCATCATTCTATGACTCTGTCCTCTCCAGGTTGCTCTTGGTCTACCTTGCTTTCTTCTTAGGCCACCTATCATCCTGCATTCTTTTTACATGTCCATAGCATTGAAGACCTCGCCTTTCAATTTTCTCCACCACTGTTTCCTCCATATCCATCCTCTGTCGCATCTCTTCATTTCTCCTTCTTTTCATCCTTGATACTCTAGCACTACCTCTCATTCCATCCATTTCCACTGCCAAGATCTTAGATTTTTGTCCCTCTACCAAAGTCCACGCCTCGGCACCATAGGTCATTATACTTTCCACCACAGTCCTCAAAATCCTATTCTTTGTACAAATCGACATGGCTCTACTCCAAAAAACCCCACTCAACATTTTATGGCTCTTCGTGCTTGTCCTAGCCTATTGTCTACATCCGCTTTACAGCTCCCTACTTCATCAATAAGCGATCCCAAATATTGAAACCTTTTAGCAGCTTTAATAATTGCGTCGGTCCTCGGGCCCCTGCTTCGAAGACTGCGCCGTTGGTGGCAGTCCCAGGTTCGATGCCCACCTGGGTTGGAGTCGAAAGCGGTGTAGTGGTAGATACAGAAGTAATGCTAAAATTCACTGTACCTGTTTTCTCCATTCCACGTGGCTTCATCTTGTTATCCTGGCTGGTTGATTTAACTATACGGTGATTCTCGCTGTTACCCTGGCTAGTTGGTTCTCAGCGGTGATGTTTGAATGGACTCTGTCTATCATGATTGTTAATAAGCTCGTCGATCTCAGTGGTGGTACTAGGAGCTCAGATGAGAATTTACTACGCACCATAATGTTTGGTTTATGGCTGTTTATTGTCACTTCTTCAATATAACACTACATAATGTTCCTGCTCACATCACTTTGTATAGGACACCATTTGCGCGCCAACTTTGTTTGACGGAGTATCGTGGTTTCCTCGTCAGTATCTATAAGTCAACTGTTTATTTTTGGGGTGAATCTCGACTATTTAAAGACCACAATCTCCTACCTAAAGTTTTGGTATCGGATTTCTTATTGGTCAGTTTGTATATATCATGTGACCTTTTTCCCGGGCTTCTCTTTGTAAACTGCCGTTCTGTGTTATATTCCTTCACTGCATACTTCCGGAGCGGAAACAAATAGTCATAAAACCTTACCCTAGACTAACACAAAAGATCCCGTTTTCGCTGCACGTGCGAACAGCATATTTCTACCCTAACTGCAGAGTTCAAGACATTCTAAACTTAGTTAAACAGAAACATTATGTGCACGACAAATATTACATTATACAGAAATTACTATTTACATGGTTTTCACATTGTACACATATATCATTTATATATCAAATTATACACTGAAGAAGTTAGCACATATTAAAATTAATTCGGGCACAATCTCTCTCATAATTCCTTGAGGTAGTAAGATGTCCCATCCACTTCCTCCTACTACCAGGTATTACGTTTTATCCATATTTACTCGTAACCCTCCTACTTCAAAAGCTTCCAAAAGCTTCCTCGTTATATATTTCACATCCTCACAACTCTGAGCCATCACCAGCCGGCCATCTGCAAATAGTAGTGAATGTAAAGTACCACCTTGAACTGGTATACCCATACCTCCACAGGACAGATTCCATTTTTCTAGTACATATTGAATATATACTTTAAATAAAGTAGGGGACATACTACACCCCTGTCTTAGGCCTATTGTCGTTTTGAATGGAGAGGATATTTTTCCTATTTTAATAGAAGCGACACTGTTGGTACAACCGCCGAATAAGTAAATTCATTGGAAACTCAATACCAACACCCACATTGCGTCCCATGGTTGATTAATAGGCACTGAGTCATAGGCCTTTTCTAAATCAACAAATATCAAATATATCTCTTGAACTTTTACGTGTGATTTTTCTGTAATCTGTCTCACACTAAAAATACGATCCATACATGATTTTCCTTTAGTAAATCCTGCTTGTTCCAGTCTGTTTGTAATAATCTGCTGAAAGCTTTGCTAATAGACGATATTACACTAATTCCTCTATAATTTCCAGGGTCTTTACGATTTCCGTTTTTATATATAGGCGTTATATATGACTTATACCAATCCTTTGGTATCTCATCACCCTTTAAAATCTGATTGAACATTTTATATATCAGTCTTTTCAATACAGGCGGCCCTTATTTCCACAATTCTATCACTATTCCACCAGGAGCACTAGCTCTCCCATTCTTTGTTTTTTTTCAATGCCTGATTTACTTCTTCCTCCAAAATAGGTTCTACATATAACAATGTATTATCATTATGCTTAGTGTTTTCACTCTCCTTCCCCTTTCTTTACTCTACCAATCGATTTTTAAAATTCGAAATTAACGGTAAAAAGCTGTAGGTCCCCGCATTCCATCGCCTACCATCGTTGTCCTGCCATGGGAGAAATGTACGGCGTCTACTGGGTGCTATTGAATGGGCCAGTCATCGCTTGGTGGAACGAAGTCCCCCCGAAGGTTGTAGCCCACATGTGGAGCGTTAGAAACAACTACTTCATATGACAGGGATTGTAAAAGTACACTATCAAGTTCTGCATTAGTGAAGTTTTTGTACTGCTAATGGAGGAAAATGCCATTACAGAATTTTGAAGTGAGAAAGGAGAGCAGCACCTGGTGTATTTTCCATAAAGGAAGAACACAAAACATTACGCTGTCTTTAAATTCAATATATGAGTGGCAGAGAATATACGAACATTCAATAGGAATTAGCGTCGCTGCTTGTTTGATTAGTTCGCAGCTGCAATCAACTAAACCTGCCATTCACAAGTTAAAACACTATTTTACTTTTATTTACTGCAGCATATTCGACGTGTTCAAAGGGCACTCTACCTCTAGAGTGAAGGGCTTAGTTTTTTTACGTTCTATATCCACGATTGTTCGGTGAATTGCACGAATGTTGTGCATTCTATTAGGATATCTCTGCCTTTGTAGAGGTTTGAAAGCGTCGGAAGCCTGCACCACAAATAGCTCTTATGCACTTTCCCACTCTAATAAATAGGGGAATTAAAATGGAAACTCATTATGTTCAGCCCTCTTTTTGCATTCAGAGTAACTGGGTGTTCTGTAAGCTGTATTCACCCCAAATACGTAATTATAGTACGGAGAATAACTAAATTTACGTCACGTTTGCAGCTATTCTCATTTATTAAATTACACAGTAGTCTTGTAACCAGTACAAATAAACCTTCAAAGGGACCTCTAAGACGACCTTAAGAGTCTTTTAAGCATAAATTAACATAACCTACATTCATACCATAAAGAAATAAAAGTGTGTATATCTTTGTTTGCTTTAAGGAACTCTGACATTAATAAAATCCACATTTTCACTTTGGTTCGTTTGAAATTTCAAGACAGTAATCAAGGTTTAACGTATAATATGTACAGCAAATTGCATGTATGTTTTTAAATTAGTTACCAACATATTACTTTTTAATTATTTTTTACCGTTTTGAAATATTGTTCCACAAGATGCAATTACTTTTTGAAAGAAGTATAACTAAACTTTTTAATACTTTATAAATAAAATTTTGATTATTCTTCTAGTTTGGGGGAAAATAAATGTTACACGTCAAACTTCAGATATCGTTTAAAATTTTACACAAAAGAATACAAACTGTCATTGGTTTATACCGAAAAGTACATTGTGTGGAAAAACTTGAAAATGAGAGTGTGACAACAAATGAAACCCCGGAAATAGTGTTTAAAAATTATAACGATAAAATAACACTCTATCTGACTGAATACTGTTTAAAAAGCATTTAGAGCAGATACAGGCCCTCGTCCGTGTGTTTCTACTACTCTGCAGCTAATTTAGTGCTTGAAGGTTCCTGAGGCATTTCTTCAATGGTTTGTTTATTTTAATGTAGGTAAAACTAAACCTTTGTACTGCAGTTTTATAGGAAACCAGACTTACAGTTCCCGGCGGAGTGTGATGGGTTTTTTCGGGCGTAAAAATCCTTAGCACGGCTTCCTTCGGAAGAGAACTAAAGCCAGTGGTCCCGTATCGTAGATTTACGGCACGTAAAAGAACCTCAAGCCTGATAAAGAGGACTCTGAGCAAAATTACCGGCCTTTCACACCCAATATAGCATGGGTAAGCGAAGGTTTCTTAAGAACCAGTCCACTCCGAATTACCCTTCCATGGGAAACTGTTCCATGTTTTTATTTCCGCAAGTATAATTCCAACAATTTTTATTAAAATATCCTATGTTTGAAGTATTAATACAAGTGAAATACATACATATCTTAAATTTCCTGTGAAGAACATATGAAGTCCTCTTCGTTATTATTTAATGTTATATTACTGGAAAACAAGTAAGTCATAAACAGAATCTTACTTCAGGTAAAACGTAGAGCTCTGTGCCTAATGACTTGATATTCGCTACTGTTTAAATTTTGCAGTATTTTAAGCAATACGATTTAAGTGCCGTTCTTTTGTTTCTCGTAACTTTATGCAAAGCGTATGTAATATTAAGGCGGGAGTATACAGAAGCTTGATAGTCCTGCCAGCCTGTATACGCATGTATATCTGCTAGAAATATACACTGTGACTCTGTCGAGTTTTAACCGTCACATTACTAAGCTCTCACCGTCACTTCACTAATGTGATCCAGTTCGATTTTCCGTCACTTCGCTTTTCTTCGCGACGTAATGAAATACGCGAGAAGCAGTCTCCTTTTCTGTTGTTTCACTCGCTGGGGAGTCGAACACAAAACATCTCCAATCCCTCGCAGTACCAGCGCTTACTGTACGTCACAGATGTCGTCATAAACGCACTCGTAGAACCGAAACGCACTCACCAACTCATGTATTAACTAACTCACTCGCGAACACGCTGGCTTATATAGTCGCAGGAATTTTCCACAGAGCATTCCAGGATGTTCTGGAGGCGGGGAGAAGAAAACTTCCAGGAGGCTTTGATTATCTGTCGATAGAACTTCTGGTGTTTACGCTGGGCAAGGGCGATACCGCGTCTACTTATCTCTATTTATCTCTCCAACTGCCCGGCATCAATCCCTCGAAAAGCTTGGACCATAGCCAGTGTGCTGCAATATTGAAGCTATTCATACCAAAATTTACTACTGTTAACGCAAAATAGATCGAAAAACAAGCTTTTGTATAAATACTGCGTAAAACACTTATGAAATTAAAACATAACACTTAAAGAAACTGTGTGATTGTTAAGCATCAGGTTTACCCCACCCTAACTACAAACTGTCAAATATCGGTAAGCGAATGCCACTACATCGCGCAATGCAGTAAAATATTCGCTGAACTTTCGGAAAGAGAGTGCTCATTCTTCTCAGCGGTGGACCTGGCGTAACTTTGGTGTAAATTACGATTTGTGTAAAACAAGGTTTTGAAGTGTGGCAGAACGAGCCGCTTTAAAAAATGAATTAAAAAAATAAAAATTTAAGGAATGACTGCTCTATCACATGCTTCAATAAGGCTTGTTGTAATCTTCCTGTCTATGATTTACAATACGTTACAGAGAGCGAAAAACCGCGGTTTTGGTCGACCACACTATAACACTTTGATTACATGTGACGTAACTGAAAAGTTATGGCATCCATAATATTCAATGACCCATTATGATCTTACACTTTCAAAGCAGCAGTCTATTGTTATCCATTCCACACATAAACAATGAAATATGTGTATTTAAAATAAATTATATTCATTGTATTTTTAACATTCTAATATATTGAGTTCAATGCCTTTGCCTCAATATGTGTTACTTTCACGTTACCTGTAAAAAATCAATAAATACGGCGTGGAATCAACAGAACTGCTATCTGTTGCAATACTCCCAAAAACGCTCATGGTCCTACCATCAATACTGTCATCCGACCAGCATTTAGTTACAAACAATTAGCAAGGTAAGATTTTTTGTAAAAGCTCAAAGTTTTGAAATTATAGTGTGATCGACCAGAAACAGTCGTATATAACTTGACTATAATGGTAATTAAGAGGCTTGTATGAAAATTATGAAACTCTTATACTGCGTCTTAGTTGCCACATTTATAGTCTTGTTGCATAATGTATTATTCTTTTCTGAAATAAGCTTTCATAGAATAAAATAGTATTGTACGTTATACACAGAATTACCTTCTAGGAGAATGACATGTATGTCTCTTTCACATTTTCAAGAAAATTCATATTATCATTAAGACTTCGGAGCGTAGAAGGCCGAAAGCTTGGGTAGTAATCCGGTCGACTGCAATTGCATGAAGTTACAGTAAATAACCAATGCCGAAAGCCTTCAAATAATACATAAAACATACATTGTGCACTGCCGGGTAAGGCAGTATTTTCATAAACTTGACAACTTCAATCATAATCACCCCAGCAACGCGTGTCACTGGTATATCGTTTTAAATACACTAATCGGGCTGTGTAAATCGAATGCTAATTTAAAACTATGAGTAGACAACGGTGGGGGACAGACACCTCGCAAGTACTGGCTGAGGTTGATGCAGGGAGATAACGCGAGAAAACCTGTCTCCTAAGTTTTGGGCAACTGATTTGGAAAGGGGTTTGAGGAGAATAGGAATTGGGTAAGAGCTGAAACAAATGACAAAAACATATGGAAAGGTGTCCAAAGAAGACTAGAAGACATCAACCAACAGGAAATAGAATCGGATTGTAAAACTAAACCTTCTCTAAGTCTAGCAAATGAAATAAAATTGAATTGGGGTAAAGAGGCATAAATACTTAACTTAGGAAGAAAGGAAATGTCAGGAATGCCAGGGTTTAGACTGGGGGGCTGGAGGGCACAGAAAATGAATGACGATTCTGGCAGGAGAATCTGCCCATTCTGTGATTTGGATGTGGAATGGGTACATATTTTGGCAGAATGCGCACAGTGGGATGAAGAAGTAGTTTGTTATAGGAATTGTATTATATTTCAACTGTTGGGGAGCCGAACTTGTAGTAGTTGCAACCGCACGTTTGGTAAACAGTTTCCGGTAGCCTTCGCCCCAAATGTACTTTCAGGTGGCCTTTGCTCCAAGTTTAAAAATATTAACTTTGTAATTTAAACTTTCTTTAAATATTATTTATTTTTTGTTTTCCTCGACTGCGTCAGTATTTATTGTTAGAGACATGGATGTCTTGGCAGGGTTGTGGTGTGACTAAGAATGTAGGCTTACTCAGATTATAATTTTACTTCACTGCTTTTATTAATGCTTGATAAGATTTAAATAGCACTTCACTGATAGAGAGAGAGCTGTGAGATGTTTTTATTAAATACTTGCACTTTTTAATACGTAAACTATTTTCGTCTCACACGAATACGTATAAAATCTCTCGAGGAGACGCATCACGCATCCGGTTACAATCACTGTCTGCAGGCAACTGAACTCTAAATTTGTAAATATTGCTATATTTCAGTTTCTGATTGGCTAATCCTACTCCAATAGAATACCTTCATTTAACTAAAGCTTTTTCTGGTTGTTGATTGGCTATTTTTAAAGTAGTACTGTTAAACTTTCTTACTCATTATTGACTCAAGGTTACCTCATTGTTACCTCATTGTTTGCAACTTTTAACTTATTATTCTCACAGCTCCTACATTATTAAATTACGTCATATATTCACATAACATTATTACACATGGATATAATAGTACACTATAATACAAACATATACAATGACTGTTACATACATTTTACAAATTATTACATACACATATTGCTTCAAGGCGGGCTGTTATTGAATTTACATATTATATAATTAGACTGAAACTATTTAAGTGTTAAAAATACTGCCTCAGGGAGAACCAGCGAACAATTAAACTCAAAGAAAAATTCTCAAGTCCGTCTAGAAAGAGATTGGCATTTTAGGATCTACTGGCTGACCAAAAGAACTGGCAAAACATAGGCAATTTCTTGGCTAAAGTGCGCGAAGCTAGGACAAATTTGTTCATTTAGTCAAAGGTAATTTATCTCTATTATCCTTTTTCTTGTTCTTTTTTGTTTTCTTTTCTTTCTCTGGTGTTATTTTGTCACCAAACCTTGTATCTTAAATATGCATGTACGGTCAATGAACCGTGTACTAAATACTTGTGTAATAGCTTCAATAATTGGAAACCAATAAAGATAACTTATCTATCACCTCGACCCAAGATGGAACTTTTGTGGTTACCACTCCCGGGATGAACGGATGAAGCGAAAGGACCGCAGCAAGATATAGGCCACAGAGACGCGCAGAGTTCCCCAAAAATTGCAAGCTTGCAGACCCATAAATGAAATGTTCGTCTCGGAATAATATAAACTTTCTGTTTAAAGGAATTTATGCGTTCTAACATACACGGCCAAAAGATAAGGTATTAGTGATGTGTCTTTCTCCACGATTGAGGGGGCCGTCATCTGAAGACGAAGGCGAGTCGTGAATACTTGGCAACACTTTGAACAGCCGAGAATACAGTGTGAAAATGATATATCCAAGTGGAACCCAAGATAATCATGACCACACAATTCGGATGCTTTCATGTTGATTCTCCAGATGTCGGGGCAGCGTGCTTTGTTCACTGGTTTCAACTCAAACGAAAGTACATGCATAGAGAGAAAAGGAGGTGAAATTACCGAGTGCTCTTCAGCAAAGGAGAAATGACGCCTTTACATTTAGACGCAAAACAACGTTGATGAGGCAACCTTGCTTTCACTCGTAGTTCATAGTTTCTAGCCAGATCCGAAAGGATAAAGGATTAATGTTTGCCTACTGAAGATTCACCATCCATAAAGCTTTAATATTTGTATTGGTAATACTTTAATACTATAATACACCTTAGTTTTAAATTCGCGAACTTCAATCTTGTGATTGAAACTGATATGCCAAGTTTTAATCCCAAATTGCCATTTTCTATGTATATAAAATGCTGCATTTGGAAAATTCAATCAAATTTTCAACATTCTCTGTTAGTTTAGAGACTTGAAAGAGTTATCTTCGACTTGCGTCCTGGCACTCTACCGTTGAAATACTGCAACGGAACTCCTATAGGAATGGGGTCAGTATGGCTAAGAGCTGAAACAACTGACAAAAACATATGGAAAGGTGTCAAACAAAGACTAAGAGACATCAACTAACAGGAAATAGAATCGGATTGTAAAATTAAACCTTCTCTAAGTCTAGCAAATGAAATAAAATTGAACTGGGGTAAAGAGGCATATATACTTAGTTTAGGAAGAAAGGAAAGATCAGGAATGGCATGATGTAGACTGGGGGGCTGGAGGGCACAGAAAATGACTGACGATTCTGGCAGGAGAATCTGCCCATTCTGTGATTTGGATGAGGACTGGGTACATATTTTGGCGGAATGTGCACAGTGGGAGAACCAGCGAACAATTAAACTGAAAGAAACATTTTTAAGTCCCTCAAGAAACAGATTGGCATGTTGGGAGCTACTGGCTGACCAGAGGAACTGGCAAAACATGGGCAATTTCTTGGCTAAAGTGCGCGAAGCTAGGTCAAATTTGTACAGTTAGACTAAGGTAATTTATCTCTATTTCCCTTTTTCTTGTTCCTTTTTTTTTTGTTTTTTCTTTCTCTGTTGTTTATTTTGTCACCCTATTGTATCTTAAATATGCATGTACGGCGGTCAATGGCCCATGCACTAAATATTTGTGAAATAACTTCAATAATTTGAAACCATTAAAGATACCTTATCTATCTATCATTTATTTTGCAATATGCCAATATAAATTTGTTTTGTAATATTTCAAATACTTTTAGCACGGCTCAATTGCGTGAATGGCATGTCATCCAGCCATATCTGTTATTGTCGATTCACTGTTTCTCCGTTTGTTTGTTTTAAGTTTGCACGTTCTCGTTCTCAGTGCCTTCGTAAAAGTCTCGCTTTTAAATAGTTTAGGAACTGTATTAGAAATTTCATACCGAGAATACGTCTACATACAAGGAACTGGTTTGCGGATGTTTCCCAGTGGCTATCAACCTAACTATCGATCGAGATATGACGGTATGATCAGAGAACCAGCACCTCGATCCACCACAGGAGGAACAGATGGTGAAGGAACTGCAGGAGGTTACAGGTCGCAGGGAAAAAGGCCGAAACAGACGCGCAGAGGTCCCTTACGATTACAAGCACACAGGCGGATTGCTCGGAGAAGAACCGGTGGCAGAACCGGTGAGAACTCAGCCCACCTGAGAAGGCTCAGAGAATGCTGCCAGAGAAGAACTTTCCAACGAGCAAACGTCTGCGCCATCTGTCCCACACCGACCGACACTGCGCAACCCTTAAGTGTACCTGAAACATGAAATGGGAAGCGAAACGATAGAAAATGAGAGAAAGGAAATTCGTGGTAGGAAACAAATCATCCCAGCATTCGCCATCATCCCAACCAAGGAAAACTGCGAAAAACCCATGGTCTGAGCGACTACCCCCAGGAATCGAACCCATAATCTTCCGAATGGAGCTTCACACGTCATCACGGAGCTATCTAGCACGGTATCAATCGGGATAAGCTACTATCAGATGTACAAAATGTCAGAGCTTATGAATGCCTACTGTAGGAAATGCATTATTGTAGATAGTTTACTAGATTCTTGTTTTAATTGTTGTATTTGAAGTTTTGAATACTTGGGTGGCTATACCAATGAATTTAATCAGCGTAAAACCTCACCTGATCAGGTTATTTAATTGCTATAACTACATAAGAAGGGCGCAATAGATGCAGAACCACCAGGTTGTGTGAAACCAGAATATCTTATAGTATACAATAATTACCGTAGGTTTTTTTTAGATAAACTCATTAAAAAAGAGCTATGTTTTCATATTCACACACACTTTGCACATACATATGTACAGAGCATACTCTATGGAGGCTAAAAGGGCTAAGACAGGGTATTCCTCAGAACCAATGTCCGATATGTGGTGGTAATGAAGACATTGAACACATAGTATTTAAGTGCCAAGGAACAGAAAATTGGAGAAAAGAATTTTTTAATAAGAAGTGGTTGAAGGGGGATAGAAATACACTTATAATTGAAATGATAAGCAAGGACGCTAGAAGCATTGGACAGTTTTTGTGTAAAGTAAAAAATAAATGACTTTGGACAATGGAAAGAGAAAAGTAAGAGGTAGTGCATCTTACTTTGAATGGAAAACTATAGTGAATGTGTGATGGTTAAGTAATCAATAAATGGAAAGTGAAAAAAAGTGGAAATGGGACATGAAAAAAAAATAAAAAAAAACTGAAAAAAGAGCAAGATATTTTAGTGACAAGAGATTGTAAAATGTAAATAAACTGTAGTGATTGTCTACTGAATAAGTGACCAGGGTCAAAATGCAGTAGACAATCAAATTTGTAAAACTCTTAGCACAATAAATACTATACTATACTATAATTTTAAATATCTAGAAGGCCAGAATCTTTGCAGAAGTTGTCCTGGAAGACCATAAAGGTTCTTAGCATTCAGTTAGGCTATAAGCTCAGTACGTTTGCAGAGTCACGTAGACCAGCATTCTGGAAAAGAGAAAGGTAATGAAATTTTGAGACCTTAGCCAGGCCCCCATCGCAACAGTTCAGAGACGCATACATAATAGCTTAGAGATTTGCCCCGTAAGAAGTAACTTTGGTGGGAGGATTCCTAGGTAGGCGGAGCTTGAATTAATAAAGGGCGTGTAATCTAATCAAAGATTGGTGCATACATTCGTCTCTCCAGATACTTGTGACGACTCGTGTGTTATTTTATGTGTCCAGTGACGCGCTTGAGTGAGTAAAATTTAGCGGTAGACGCGAGGGGTTTTGCCGGTAAGCATTTTAAGCGACTCACGACAAGTTACGCTTCTAGATTCTTTTATGGCGGAAACTGATTTCAAACCGTAAAATTGATGCTGCAGAAGTTAGAAGGCATAATAAGTCAATTGTTGCAGTTTCGAGTGCTACGATTCATAATCATTTTCATTCTTTATCTTCAAACGGTCGGAAACTGGCTTCAATAGCTTAAGCATTAGATCATATTAAACCTCTCAGTCAACTTAAACTAGTGTTATCTTTCTTATTACACTCGCGCATACCCTGAGAGATTACTCACAGCTCTACCACTGCAGCAGCTGGCGCACGAGACAGCAGAACGAGTTACGAGATAACGACATCAGACGTTGGTAAGGTATACTGCCTCAAAATTGTTGCACCTTCGCGCAGCCTTAAAAATCCAGATAACGTAGTACGTTAACAAAAATTAAGACCTCGTCGTGGTGCAATACGTTATCAATGTTTGGGGCTGTTATCGGCTATCCAAAATCCATAGTTTTAATCCTAGTTGTTTAATAAGGTTTTAAATCTATTATACCTTTCAAATTTAGTCTGCATACGCCCAGTGTGAAAGCACGATTAGTAGTTTAAAATCATAATTTGCACTATACATAACCAAAGTAAACTAGCCTTAGAAAGCACCCTAAGTCATGCGTTTGTGAGGTAAACTGGCCACCTCAATAATCTGTGTAGTCTGTTTTGAAGAGGTTTCACTGCAAAGGAACACAAGGAAAATTAGTACACGTACTGGTATGTATTTAACTTTTTCGCACACTCTCGTGTTTAACGAAGCGAACTTTTATTTTGTAGACGATTTTTTTGTTTCTTTCCTGCTATGTACTAAATCGGCGAGTCACTCTACCTTGTAAGTAAGCCACGCTGCTGAGGAGACAGCGTACTGCAGAAAACAAATGACGGGACCCTGTACTACACGAGACTCGTTGCGCATCACTTAAAGTAGAAGGAAATTAGCCAGTCACAGCACGGAAAAGGGAACGCTGTATTATCCGAGAAACACTATGAGAATATTGCGTTTCTTTGCCTCTCCTCAAAGACATTAGCGTGTAGAGCCATAGACATTACTATTATTACTAAACAGTGGAAGTTACAAACGGTTGCATATCACCCAGTTCTAACAAACTGTCTAACACTGCATTGCACGGATGCGTTCTTTAAGTAAGGGATTGTTGGAAAAAACAATAAGGGTGCTTTTTGAAAATGGCGAGTAGTCTAACATTTTCACTTGTGCCTAAGGATAAGCGTCGAAATGTCCGTTCAGATTGAATAAATGGTGCAAATTTCGTCATAAGGGGTTGAAAATACAGGGTCTTCGGTATAAACCCTGACCGCTCGCGCGGGGTTTTGCATCTGGGTAGCACGATGCGCCACAGCCGACCGTGCCAGCAGTCTTTCTTCGCTTCTTAAATCTGTATTCCTGAAAAACTGTGTATAAAAATAACAAAATTAACTCTTACCTCATAGCAAATGCTGCATATGCAGAAGTCACTGAAATTCCCAACTTGTGCTAACTTCGATAGTGATATTCGTGTCAAACGTTAAAGATTTTCGCCAATTTCGTCTAATGTTTCTTCTGTTAACACTGTACTTTTTCGCATGTGATCCTTGTTTTGCACTGAACCAGTGGTCTCAAATTTATTCACAAGCTCCTGAATTGAAGTTCTGGAAAGAGGCAATTTTGCAGAAAACGTCAGGATGAATTCATGAACTCGACGAGCCGATTTGAATTCAAAATAACATTTAAATACAAATATACGTTGTTCTATAGCCAACTACCTTACCATCTTCGCAAACGACGGTGGACTACTGACGCTAATGACTACATGCTAAATGAAGAACAGAAAGCCTGTCGTGAGTGAGGGGTGTGGAGAAATGGTAAGCCAGCCGGCATTGTCTCTGAGGCACAACACCATGCGAGCGGTCAGGTTTTATACCGAATACCCAGTAATAGACTGATAGTTGCTGAAAAATATAAAGTACTTTACAGTTTTCGTGAAGTTCTATAGTTCAGGTGAGAAATTTATTCTCCGATTGGCCAAGGAGTAAAGTTTTAGTTATATCTACATATCTGGTTGCCTTTATACTTCTCCAGGACCTATAGCATTAAGTGTAAAATAGTTTAATCAGATGGTTTAAACAATACTGGTTCCTACATAAGTGGCTGAAATTATAGTGGGGTCGCTTTTGAGAGTTATAAGGTAACTGTATTTATTTTTAATTTGGTTCTGTAGTATAAGTCTATTTGTCTAGCTAGGCCAAAGAGTGCTGATTGGTATATTAGGGATTGAAAATAAAGGTAGCGGAAGCTTTGAGCTAGCATATTTCTTTTTTAGATTCTAAAACGAAAGTGTACACAATTTTGCCAAAATCATATAAAAAATGTTCAGCCAGATAAGAGTGGAATACTATGATATGAATACTATATGCACTTGCTTTCCCTTCCAGTATCTAAATTTTATAATATCTTAAGCCTCCTCATTTACCTCTTTAGACTAAAAGACAAATGTTCGCAGTAAAGTGCCAAAACTCAACCTCTGATATATTCAACGAAAAGAGATTAAAATCGGGAAACATAAAGATGAAACGCCCCCCACATAACTGAAGTTTTAAAATGTTTGGAAATATTTTTGGTTTCGTCCGTTGCAGAAAATCAGTGCTTTTCAATGATGAAATAATTAATTGTTAAAATATGTTTTCAAGGGTTTCTGAGATTAACACACACACACACACACACACACACACACCCCTTTGCCCACCTTTATGCAATTATTCAAAAAACAGCTTTAAAAATTCAATTCAGTTCTTTGTTTGGATTATCGTTAAAAATGATAAACTAATAGGAAATGAAATTTCATCATCATTTTTTGTATTTCCTGTTTATCGCTATAGGATCGGCTTACGTTCAAATCACAGGAGAATCTCCACTTGAAATTTTCTAGAAGAATTACGTTCTGAATAATATTAGTGCTTTCGCTCTGAGCTTATCAATATACCATGACGTAGACTATAACATTAAGAGTATTATTAAATTAGATGAATTTTGTTCATCTAACTTGCAGGATTTTGATCCATTAATTTTTCCCTAGCTAGTCAATATAACTTGTGTATCTTCCCATTTTGTACAGCTTTCCTCAATTCTGGGCATTCTAGTAGGTGTTCTCCATTTAAAATCTTGTCAGCATTGCAAATTTTACATGCTTTGTCATTCATAAAACCAAATCTATGTAGATGTTCCGCCAGACAGTCATGTCTAGTGGCTAATCTGAAGTGAGCAACGGCTTCTTTCCTTGGGATATTTTTTTATTTTTTGTAGTATTTCTTTTATGTTGGAGTAATTTTTGTTAGTAATTTCCTTTTGAATATTATGTTGGTATTTTTGTTCTATATGAATGTTGACATCTTTTAGTTTCATACCTAGTCCACAAGACTTTATAGGTTTTTAGTATAACACTGAACCCTTTTTGGCCAGAAAGTCTGCAGTCTCGTTACCATTCAGTCCCACATGTGCTGGAATCCACAGTAATATTATCTGCCGAAATTTTGTTTGGAGTAATCTATAATAGGATAAAGTAGCCTGCCTCCTCGTGGTGTCCCCTGGGTAACACTAAATAGGCTGCAACACCGTGCAGAAGTCAGTCAATATAATGCACAAATATAGGGCGTATATGTCTATGGGCATAAAAACTCTGGAACGATATAGCCACATTCTAAGTTCTTATCTTTCTGGCCAACCGACGATTGAGAAGTCTAGCCATAAGCTGCATCACCTGTCTCAATGTAGAGCACAGCTGTAAGGTTTTCCATAAAAGTGACAGCAAGACAACAATGAAGATAGTGTTGCTTTTTTTATTTCTTGAGCTTAGCACCTATAATGTCACTGTTAAAAATTCTAGTCCCTGACAATATATTGGTTAAGAATTTGAATTCCAGTTTTGAAAACGATCTCTAAGTGACATTGCTTAGACGCATGGTTCTGAAGAGAGAGCTTTGGGGCAAAACTAGATTAGTAGAATAAGGGTTGGAAGAGAGGGGTAGGCACAGTTTCTCCTTTCACAGAACATGCCCACGTCTTTCTCTTGCGTAAGTGAGTGGTGAATTACAAGCTGCGTAAATGATTTAGTTCTTTCCGTGGGGTCGGAAGTTTATAGATGAAATATTTAGCTTCTGACATAGGTACATAACGTCTCCTCTTGCTGAAATCAGTGAGTGGTGAACTACGAGGCGTATTCCTAAACCAAAGTCCGTTTGATCATAATAACATCGCTCGCGAGACAAGGTATTTATTGGCAGTAATACGTGCCTACACATATACTTTACATTCCACATAATCGCCGTTCACATTGAGGTTGATTCCTTGGCGCCTCGCTCAGAAGCCTATGCCTGAGAGAGGCACGGTTGGCTCTGCGCGCGGCAGAGCAGTCCGTGGTTAGTACCTCGCGCAGGTACGGGTCGCCTCAGTCTCGACGTTACCGTACCTGTTTTGAGGTTCTCTCATCGGGGCTTCTTCTGCTGCTCCTCCGTCGGCGGATGATGCACTCGTAATGACTTGGTGTGTGGTCTTCCTCGGCTAGGTTGGTTCTCAGTGGAGACGTGCACGTAGACTCGGCATATCGGATAAGCGTCAGCGATCCAGATTGTGGGATAAAGGAAGTCCAGGGGAAATGTGAAGCGCCACGGAGTTTCACAGAACTGAAATGTATTACTACCAAAAAACAATAACTGATGTCCCTGGTCACTTGGAGCTGATAAGTTTTTCGCGCGTCTCACGACACTTTGTTGGTTCGCTGCGCGCGGGCGTCACTTATTCCGCGATGCAGCACTACAATTTCGCGCGATTATGGAGTACTTAGGCACTTTAGAGAAGCTACCACGATTTCCCGAGCCCTATTTGCGCGCCAAATTCTGTTCGTGAGTGACGTGAAGTCCGTGTCCGGGATTACATTTCGACTAGCCCTATTCTGGGTGCACCTGAGATCTTTATGCATCCTATCCCCCACTCGATACTTAAAGCTTCTGTTACATTATTAGACCACTTTTCGCGGGATGCTAAGCGTCTGTTCAACATTTCGTATTTCCTTAGCATCTCATTGGCTGCATTTGTCCTGTGACTTCTTCCCCTTCGTGTCCAGATGTCTTCCGCATTCCAACGCTCGAAGCCAGCCTCCCTTTGGACGAAACTGTCTGATTTAAGTCCACTACCAGCTAGTGGACCAGGAACCTTATACATAGGCTAAATATTATGTCGTACTAAAATACACAATTTTACATGATACAGGCTATCTACATATACATTCTGTACATCAAAATTACAGTCACAGAAAATCACATAGTACAAAAATATATTTGGGCAGCATAACTAAAATCTGCGTCAACATCTATACACTTGCTGTAACGCTGCACCATCTAGTTCCCAAGGTCCGGGATCAAACCCGGTGGACGGCGATGGATGTTTTCGAGCGCAAGTATCCTTAGCATGGCTTCCTTCGAAAGGAAGTAAAGCCGGTAGTCTCGTGTCGTAAATTTACGCCACTTAAAAGAACCTCAAGCCTGGTAAAGAGGCCTCTGAAGAAAGTTACCGGTCTTTAAGGCCCAATATGGAATGGGACACTAAAGGCCACAGCAGTTAAAGAGCGTCCATAAATAAAACTGAATTTAATTTAATTTTAGCTGTAATTGTTGACCCACGGTCCATGGAATTAATCAAAACGACGTCCTTTTCGTCCCAAAACACAGCGGCTATCATTTTGCGATTCGTGTACGGCGATTGCTTACACTTTTTTGGTTTGAGAGAACCGGAGTGGCGCCACTGCATTAACTGTTGTTTCGATTCTGCGTTGGTGTATGCCATCCATGTCTCGTCGCCCCTAACGATGTGGGAAAACAAACCATCTCCATCTTGTCTATAGCGCCCCAAAATCTGTCGTGCACTACGCATTCGTTGCTCTTTGTGCTGACGGGTGCGCAGTTTTGGCACGCACCTCGCACAAAGTTTCCGATCTCCAAGCTGTTCAATGACAATCCTGTAAAGTAAGGTTCGAGCAACATTTGGGAATTCATCAGCCAGACCACTAATCGTCAAACGCTGTTCAACGTGCACATTTGTGCGGCCATTTCGAAATTCTCGACACCAGTGTCGAACGTGTTTGTCAATCATTATGCCCGGTCCATACTCGAGGCATGACTCACGATGGATGTCCGCAGCTGACGATCCTTTTGCCAGCAAAACTCTAATCACACCGCGCACTTCACAACTGGTGGGATCTACGATTGTCGCGGCCATTGCTATCTGCTCTCACTGACTGGGAAACGACTACTGTGCCACACACGCACTGCGGAAGGTTCCTCAGGAGTCGGTGGACAGGGCTGCAGGTGTGAAACGTCATTCAGGCCTACCATCCGTTAAATACTGTTCACCGGGCGTTTGTTTTGGAATACACCTCTTACAAACTGCGTAAATGATTCACTTCCTTCCGTGGTGTTAGAAGTTTTTAGATGAAATATTTAGCTTCTGACATAGGTACACAGCGCCCAGTCTATGACACCCTTCTCTTCCGGAAACAAGTGAGTGGTGTAAATGATTCACTTCTTACCGTGGGGTCAGAAGTTTATATACGAAATATTTAACTTCTGACATAGGTACATAACTCCCAGTCTATGACGTGTTCCTCTTGCGGGAACACGTGAGTGGTGAACTACAGACTGTGTAAATGATTCACTTCTTTCCGTGGGGTCAGAAGTTGATAGATGAAATATTTATCTTCTGACATAGATACATGACGCCCAGTCTGTGACATCTTCCTCCTTCGGAAACAAGTCAGTGGTGAACTACAAACTGTTAAATGATTCACTTCTTTCCGTCGGGTCAGAAGTTGCTGGATGAAATATTTAGCTTCTGACATAGATACATAAAGCCAGGTCTATGACGTCTTGCTCTTGCGGAAACAAGTGGTGAACTACAAAGTGCGTTAATGATTCACTTCTTTCCGTGGGGTCGGAAGCTGATAGGTGAAATATTTAGCTTCTGACATAGGTACATAAAGCCCAGTCTATGACGTCTTGCTCTTGTTGAAAGAAGTGAGTGATGAACTACAAACTGTGTAAATGATTCACTTCTTTTCGTGGGATCAGAAGTTGATAGATGAAATATTTAGCTTCTGACATGGGTACATAACTCCCTGTCTATGACGCCTTGCTCTTGCGGGAACAAGTGAGTGGTGAACTACAAACTGCGTTAATGATTCACTTCTTTCCGTCGAGTCAGAAATTGATAGATGAAATCTTTAGTTTCTAACAGGCACATAACTGTGTTTCATTTTTTTCACGCCCGGTATAAAGGATTGCATTCCCCTTTATTATAGATAAGTGGAATTTCTATAAACAGAGATATTTAATGCTAATTAAATTACCTTTATATACTTCGCTAAGTGTGGCAGGTTTATTGTGAGGCTCTGATTCCACTGTAGTGGAAATGAGCAACTGTTTAAATCTTAAAAAACCGAGCTGGATGGCTCAGGCGGTAACGTCTGTGGTCCGCATTCCGGAGGTCGTGGGTTCGATTCCCGTAGCCAACCTTCCGGACCCATGGGTTTTTTCGGGGGTTTCCTCGGGTCACTAGGCATCTGCTGGGAAGGATCATTACATCCCCCGAATTTCCTGACCTTCCATTTTACCTTCATTCTTGTTTCACTTCACCTTTCATCTGCTTTGTCTCTTTCGGGGTTGTAAGTGTCGGTGAGGGTCTCGGCGGGTGCATAGCAGGGGGAAAGGATGCTCTGAATAGACCTTCGTCCCCCCCAGAATGGGGGCTGTCTCCGAGTTCCGGGTCCCCCAAGCGATGTGTAAGCACATAGGGGGTAGGGGTGTCGGCTGCACCAGCTGCATCCTGGGAGTTTTAAGTCTATAAACGGAAGGGACCCTGACCTCTGTTTGTCTGCCTCCTGGTCCGGCCGAACTCTCTCTTCTCTCGCCGTATCCCTCCCTCCCGGTTGCGCCCCGTCAGGTACCTAGGCCCAAAAGATCTGCATAGGTTGAGGTGCTAAGTCCCCCTGCGCTCCTAGTCCTCTCTTATCTTATCCTGAATCTTAAGAATCCGCACTAAATGTTTCCCACTCTTTTTGTAGAGCATAATCTAAGATAAGAGCAGATTATTTGATTCTGAAAGTGTACATTTAGTACAGTTAATTTAAATTATACCTGGCATCCCATTGACAAAGCCGCTCAAGCTAATTTTGGGAGTATGATTCGTAATTTTGTATTACTACACATAGATGCTCCGATTCAAAACGATGAAGCCCATGCAAAATATATGTACGAGTATATACAGGGTGGACTGTATAATATCTCCAAAACTAACAAAGAATGTCTTGAATAAAAGTTGCTTGATATTGTGGGGGAAAGTAAATGCCATCAGTCGTGTTTTATTTGGAGGACACTGTGATGGTCATTTTAGGGTCAATTTAAATTTTTTAAATGGGAACCTACGTTCTTACACCAACGCAAATAACAACGAAAATTCTGAATGGCTGTGTACGAAGAGCACAATGAATGGATGATCATTTAAGGATCATGTTACGTTTCGTAATTGGGAACCAACATTTTTTATTTTGATTCCTTATTTCTCGTCACAAAATAAACAGCTTTTTATAAACCATTTTCTAATGAGAAAACAACATACAAAATGTAGGTTACTTTTCCCCATAGCATCAAGCAACATTTATCCAAGATCTTTCTTTCTACAACGCTTAGTTTTGAGATATTGTAGTCTCAGCTTGAATGGTCCACCCTAAGTATAGCATTAACTACTTTTAAACGGCTCTGTTTAAATGCGTGCCAAATACAGTGAGGGCATTATGCAGAGATTTGAACTGCATGAAGAATACAGTGTAGGATAGGAGGGAGTGTAAGCTTTTGTAGGTACCTCGCACATCCCTATAATACCAATGAAGTGAAAGCAGTAATAAATAAAAATATTAATATATCTACTCATATATAGCTGTTATCAGCATTTCACATTACGATTATACATTAATGGGTACTTTATTTTCTTGACGCCGAAATTGTATATTATGCAACAAGACTATAATGGTAGTAATTAAGACGCGAGTGTGTTTATGAAATGAGCAGTAGCGAGTTATAATCAAGTTATATACGACTGGTTTTGACTACCATACTACAATTTTTTACAAAAAGGCCTTACGCTGTTAACTGTGTATAATTAAATGCTCGCAGGACCTGGCCAGCTGTTGTACTATTCTCGTGTTTGCGAGCGGTGAAACAGATGGCAGTACTATTGAGTCAACGCCATATTTTTTTTACAGGTATATGACATACAGGCGAAAACAAGTCATATTATATCAAAGGAAATGAGCTGAATTTATTAGAATGTTAAAATTACAATGAACAGAATATATTCCATTTTAAGTACAAATATTTCATTGTTTATCTGGGGAATGAATTCCAGTGGACTGCTACTTTGAATGTGTTAAATGAGTCGCTGAAGCATAATGGATGCATTATAGTTCAGTTACGTAACATATAATCAGCGTATTACAGTGTGGTCGACCCCCTCCCCACACAAAAAATAATGTAAACACTTGTGTTTATTTCAACCTAGCAGTCTGGCTCGGAAATAGTGGTATTTCAACAGCATGTTACTCCTTAGACAGGGAAATTTCCTTCTGTTACGTAAATTGGAGATCGAAAATCTTGATTCCGCTTCGCATCATTAAAACACTTATGACAGAAATCAAGAAATAGTTTTACAAGCTTCAGAAATATCACTAAAATGCAAAATCAGAGTAGGACGTTCAAAAAATCAATTTATATTTCGTTAATTACGGTAGAATGAACGTCAAAATGCATTGCTTAGAGGTGCGTTGTCTGGTGCAAGTTTTTAGAACAGTGTTGCCTCTGGAGGGGAAACTGGTTTAACCCATCCGATTGTTTTGTTCTTTGGTTTGCCTACCTCCAAGGAGCTTCTGTTAGCACTGAGTCGCCGTAAAGTCCGACCACCCCCAACACACGAAGTAGGAAGGAGAATGGAGCAGAATAACACGGAATGTGTCATAAAATCGAATGCCTGATTTAGAATCTAAAACTCTCCTTGAATGTTGGCGTCATATATTTTCAAAACAGGCTGCACATAGGCATGAATCGCGTGTGTCTCCATCGTCCTATAGGTATAGGTCAATCAACGCAGGGGACACCTCGCGCACCGCGACCTACAGAAATATATTTTGGATACCAGAAGGAAGAGATGAGGTGAATGAACCACATGAGGCTACAGCTCTAAGCAGACAGGCCACAGAGAAGCACGGAAGCCCCTAACATACACTACGATCCAAATGTTATAAATACCAGCGAGAAAACCTTTCTCCTAAGTTTTGGGCAGCTGATTTGGAAAGGGGCTTGAGGAGAATAGCCATGGGGTCAGTATGGCTAAGAGCTAAAACAAATGACAAAAACATATGGAAAGGCGTCCAAAGAAGACTAGGAGACATCAACCAACAGGAAATAGAATCGGATTGTAAAATTAAACCTTCTCTAAGTCTAGCAAATGAAATAAAATTGAATTGGGGTAAAGAGGCATATATACTTAACTTAGGAAGAAAGGAAGGATCAGGAATGGCATGGTTTAGACTGGGGGGCTGGAGGGCACATAAAGTGACTGACGGTTCTGGCAGGAGAATCTGCCCATTCTGTCATTTGGACGAGGCCTGGGTACATATTTTGGCGGAATGTGCACAGTCCCTCAAGAAAGATATTGGCACGTCGGGAGCTACTGGCTGACCAGAGGAACTGGCAAAACATGTGCAATTTCTTGACTAAAGTGCGCGAAGCTGGGTCAAATTTTTTCAGTTAGTCGAAGGTAATTTATCCCTATGTCTTTTCTTTTTCTGTTGTTTATCACCATACTTGTATCTTAAATATGCATGTACGGTCAATGACCCATGCACTAAATACTTGTGTAGTAACTTCAATAATTTGAAACCAATAAAGATACCTTATCTATCTAACGTTTCCAAGCTCGCAGACCCGTCCCACTGCTGGAGCCGCCGAGAGAGATAGTGATGAGACCCACAAATTAATCAGCCCTCTGGTGTCCAAGAGGAATATTCTTTCCATTGAGCATGCATCCCTGCCATCTGTCCGACACCGGCATACACCACGAAACCTGGAAGATGAGAAGGAAACGAAATGAAAGGGAAATGATGGAAAGGAAATCATGGTAGAGAGGACACCACCACAGCATTCGCCTACCGACCCGGGGAAACCCCGAAATACCAATAGGTCGGATAGGCGGTCGCCGGGGATCGAACCTGGGACCTCCCGAATGAGAGTCGCATACGTTACCGCGGCGCCAGCTCGCTCGTAATCGTCCTATTACGAGCGTACGAAGTAGAAGACAAAAAACCGAGGACATTATATATCCATTACTTCCCTCCTTAATACATTTCCTTCCCATCTGTCTCAATGAAAGAGCGAGCTATAATTCTGCTCTTACCCAGCCCCAGAAATCAATTCAATGAAAGTTGCTCACCTTTTATCATCATCATCCGAAACGTTGTGTCCCATCTTGAAAACGGTGTTTACTTCCCCGATGTTTTCATTCTAAATTCTATTTCCTTCCACCAGCCAAATAATTTCACTTTTGCTATTCGCGTTCCAGCTACCACACAATTCTCATCTTACCCCTCCTCCACTTTTTTCTTCTTTTTTTGTTTATGCACAATCCGTCTTCTGGCTCTTCGTGCTGCGATTTATGAATAACGTGCTCAGAAACATACCTGCGCTCCCCCACGAAGTTTCTCCTGCTTTGCTTCAGTTCTTCCACCTCCCATCCAGAGACGCTATCTCTCTCCCTCTTTCTCGTCACATCTATCCAATAGTGATTCTGTTTTTCTCCTTCCAACAGATTCTGTCATTTCCATTCCGCTCCGGTCTTTCATTTCTCCTTCTCCCCCTTTTGCTCATTTGCTTTTTCAGTTACTGTAAATGTCACATTTCATCCTACTTTTCTCTGCACCGTACCACAGCTTCCCGTCTCTTTGCCATCTTCCACGGTTCTGTTTAGTTTGTTCCGCGCCGGGGCTAATGTAATTACCAAATAGTCTGAGGGAGACCTCACTCTTAGTGAGGCAAGGGAGTAGAAGGAATGGCTCTCTGCGTTGCTTTCCGTGCTCGAGGAATTCAATGGCAAAGAAGAAACAGAAAAAACGCAGAAATAAAACGGATCAGTAGTGAAAGGAAGGTTATGTGGTGGTCGTTACATGATACAAACCCCTGTATTAACATATGACGGTGCAGCAAAACAAACGACATGTAGGTTCGCTGGATCGGTAATGAAAGGAACGTCGTTACATTGGCGAATGCTCACATTAACATATGACGGTGCACCGAAACAGTATGACGTATGTGGATTGACTGGAATGGAAAACTGGAGTCCTCCAGGGAATTCTGAATCTAAAAACTCAAACAACAAGCTACATTACTAAAACAAAGCTTAATGCATGTGTTCAAAACATACATGGAATATGTTATTGATTGCTGTTTGCTAATTAAGTAACTAAGTGACATTTAGTTTAACTAAAACTTGCTTGCTTTAGATTTATATGCAAAAATGTTGTTTTTTTCAAGCATTTAGTACATTCATCCATGTTTCGTATGTGGCCATCACCTACTGTAATTTTAAAATCCGCCGTTAGATGTAGCCAAATTATTACTTCAGGAAGCTAAAATGCCATATTCTACCAGTTTTAGTTTACAGAGTTATGTGGCTCCACGTAACGCGTGATGCTTGCATTCGGGAGGTCCCAGGTTCGATTCCTGGTGGCCGCCTACTCTGACAGTGAGTTTCTTGTGGTTTTCCCTGGTTGATCTAGGAGAATCCCGGAGTGGTGTACTCCACCACGGATTTCCTCATTTCCTCTCCCTCTCATTTCATTTCCCTTTCATGTTTCAGTTTGACTCCGGGGCTGTGGTTCGGTCGGCATCGGGCAGATGGCGTAGATGCTTGCGATTTAGAACTTCTCGGCCCTGCTAGAGAGAAGCCTCCACTTCTGAGTCGTATATCCCCGACCCACTAGAGGGACTTCTCCGGGTGACACTGCCGTGACCGGGTGATCAAGCCTAGAACTGATAGGGAATTCTGCGCCTCTCTGTCGACTTGCGCCGGCCTCGCTCTGTAACCCATACGTCTCCTTCGGTTCCCTCACCTCATCCGTTCCTTCCGGGGATGTACACACAAAAGATCCATTGGAGTCAAGGTGCTCGGTGCCCCCTCCGTCAACTAGTCCTACCCTACTCTATCTCTGCATAGGCATCGTCTATTCACTACTTTTATCAGTTTATTTCGTTCAGCAATTGAGACTACTATACTGAGTGCGAAAAAACAATGTGCAAAAAACTGTAGGACTGAAAGATAACGCCAGAATAAGCGTTTTGAGGTTAGGAGCATGGAGCCGTAAATGCAGTATAATAATAGGACCCGCTGTATTAAACATCTTAATTTGCCAGTCAAAATGAAATGTAACTCACACGACAAGTGTGTACATACTGTCTCAGCTAATGAGTACTAAATAAATAAAATCTGTAATACTCCATCCCGGCAACTTATTATCTAAACCGGGACGTGTGTTAACAAATTTTCAGTTTATTAATACAATACACTTGCATTATTATTGTACAGATAATTAACTATAACTAATAAAACAGAAAGAAAATACAACAAAATAGTAGTAAAAGTAACTAAAATAAAGTTTTTAAATTTCCATCCACTAACTCAAAATAAAAATACAACAATTACATTTCTACTGGTAGCCAGTAAAAATAACTAACTGGTAGGCAGCTATCTAACTAAACCATCTAAATAAATTCTAACTAAGTAACTACATATACGTCGGAAACCCACGACTATTTTTTGTCCTTGTCTGCTTTAATTGTGTATGAGATATTTAAATTTATTTTCTTTTATTTCTTTTGAAGTGTTTATATAATTATATACCCTAATTAGTTAAATTTTAATTTATAATCAATTCACTCTCTTACCCTAAATTCTCAGCACAAAAATATATACTGAATTCACTGAATAACTGAATTTAAAGTAAGGAGATTGGTGCAGTTACAAGGGAGGAGTATAAGTGGGAGTTATTGCGGCATGAAGAATAGTTTTTGTGGTTATTAAATAATAGATGTGAAAGTGAAGTGTAAATTTAATAACTACTGAGTACTGGTACACAATGAAAAGCTAATATTACACGTGTATACTGTACTGTCCTCTTTGTGCTGAACCAGACGAGCGTTCGGTATACCCTTACCATCCAGTAGGCTTCACATTAGACACCTAGTGACAGTGACCAGTACGTACTGTACTTTTTGTATTGAACCAGACGAGTGTTCGGTATTAGCAAACCATCCAGTAGGCTTCACATGAGATACACCTAGTGACAGTAACTGGACAGTGACACTGTACAGGAGTGGGTTTTCTTTACGTCTGACACGCCACAAACACGTATCACAGCCAGAGACTCTAACATGACAGATTTAATGTTGACGTATCTAGCGCAGTAAAAAAGCTTCTGCGACGCCTTGTCCTATCCTCAAAGTGATACTTCCTTTCTGCTCCATAATTTTCTGCACAATTTGTTTCCGCACCCAGTGTATACATTGGCTTGCATTCATTTCTATCTCTCAACTCTGCCTTTCGGCCGAAGGACAGGCAGCTGATACGAAGCTCTCCTCCCCTTTTGCCTATTTTCCACTCTTCTCTTCATCGCTGATGAGTGTCATTTATGTTAATGAATCTTTTCATTTGACTCTACTTCTATATCAAGGGATTTTCTAGTTACCATTCTTTCCAGTTAATCTCTAAGCAAGTTTCTTATTATCAAATACTCCTGCCGATTGCAGATCCTCTTCTTCAGCACTTTCAGCAAAGTGCTTCCTTCACCCACTCGTTTTACATAAGTAATAGGTTTTACTCCTTTTTTATATTTTGTACCTCTGTGTTATCTTCCCTCGTTTGGTCGCAATAACCAAGTTTCCGCACTATGCATTGGCATAAGTCCTAATATATATTCTATTTATAGCTTCACTTACCATTATTCTCTATATGATTTCTCCCCCATACCTCATATCAATGTTCACTATACTTTCACCGGTGTTTTCTCTAAGGGGTTACTAATATAGAATGGGACGCTAAGAACCACAGCAGTTAGAGAGCGTCCATAAATAAAACTCGATTTAATTTAATTTTTTTTCCCTACACAGCAATGCTGTTTCGTCAATAAGAATCCTATTTTTACTCCAGGCGGCATGCGCCACTCTATCCAGGTTTGTATAACTGCGCCTTGCCTGGCTAAAGCCCCAGTGGATAGGCTATATCTGGTAGCGGGGTTAAAACGCCACCCTCCTAGGTGTTGATTCTACGCGTGGAGATAAATGAAGCACATAATATCATCTTAATTTTGAAGTTTTATATGAGCAAATGAATGGGTATTTTCGTGACAACCTAATTTAAATTCGGAACTATACAGGCAAGTCTTGTTGAAGGGATAAACAGCATATATTTCTTGTTATTTTAATTTTTTCCTACTTTACCCCCTTCGCGGTAATTATTTAGGAATTGTTTGTACAAATCCTCAGTTTCGTTAGGATTAGTAGGTTGCAACCGTGTGTTGAACCTCTATGCTGCAATGAACTAGCACTGGATCCAGACACTTGTGGCACCACTCTCTGTAGAATTGCATTGGCATTATTGTCTTTTAAAATAGACTAGCTGATAATCCCTTGTTTTAATTGTTTAAACAAAATAATTAATTTTCATTTATTGTAACCGTAAGAATTTCAACGTAGGGCACCACTTTTCTCTTCTGCATTTATTTTTTCTTTGGATGTATATAAATCTTCTGTTTCTTTTTATTCTGACAGAAACTACTGTATCTATTTCGTTTCTAATTTAAATACACAGACGTAAAAGTCCACTTTCAAACATTCAGGTTTAATTCGCTACTTCAGTTCTTTCTTTAATGCATGTAAGAACTACCTGAGAACTTTCAGTAACAAAACATATTTGGATTCTAACCCCAGCTTCTGTTGTGAGGCAAAATGTTCCTATCCCTGCAAGGCGGTGCGCGCGGTTGCCGTGATTCTCCTTTTGAACCCCTCCATATCTTCTTTTGGTTTCTGGGATAGCATCTATACCGCTTCCACCAAGTATAGTATTTATAGCTGTCCAATTGCTGGACTATATCATCTAGATTTCAGAACGGTAGCTGGTTTGCTTCTTTTCTATGCTTTTATTATTATTATTATTATTATTATTATTATTATTCATCCTCTCCCGTTCTCATCACAAAGACTTGTTTGCTCCTTTAACATGCTGTCTGTTATACTTTTCCCTTCTGTAAGTGGTACCGTATCATCGACAAATTCTATGTACATTTTTCTTCTTATGAAGTTGAAAGAATATACCACACACACATAAATCTATACCATAGACA
Organism: Deroplatys truncata; assembly: GCA_030765065.1. NCBI lineage: Eukaryota > Metazoa > Arthropoda > Insecta > Mantodea > Mantidae > Deroplatys > Deroplatys truncata. The sequence goes on from CM060990.1 coordinate 43,044,865, forward strand.
TATAAATCAATATTATACAAGAATTGTACATAATAATATAATTCACCAAGAAATATGTTAGAATATTCAACAACCGAGAATTGTACAAAAGCAGATTGTAACTTAGATAAGTAAGAGATGGGCGAGCTAGCTAATTCCAGGTAAAAGATAATTCTAGGTAGAGCCCACCTTTCGCCAAGCTAATGAGCAAGAAACTGTGAGCAATACGGAGAAATAGAAAGAGACAGATATAGAATCTGCTTCCAGACGCGTCACTGGGACGCCTATGCGAAATCTTTTGGAGCAGAATATTCTCATACGTAATTAGGTAACGCGGCCTGAGGACCAATTAGAAATGTCGTTACATTTTGAGGCGCGTAGGTGAGCCTCATTAGGCTTAGATATAAAAAGGGGAAGGAAGCCACAGATTTTCACTCTCTTACAGAATCTCGTTGACACCCAGTGATACTCTCTAGAGGACAAATGCACGTGTATGCATTGGGTGGGAAGCGTGTGCAGTTAGATTAGGCTTCTAATTTATTATTAAGGTGGGGAACAACGCTTTCCTGCTACAAAGGATGCACAACATTTTCCCGCTACAAAGTTTGGATAAATTATTTGGAATTTCGATTCAACTACCTTAAATCTGCGTATACATTTCATTAAGAACCTATCTATTTTCTCATTCATAATAAGATACTGAATATGTGCTATTATTTCCTTTACACACACGAGCAAATCGTCCCAATTACAGTGCTCATAGGTAATCCCTTTCATTCTGCATGCATAATGATATCTATTCAATGCTATTGTATGCATCCAATTAGTATTAATTCTATTTAACTGATTGTTAAGAGCTGCATTAGCTTCAACGATGCCGATTAAACAGTAAAGCCAAACAAATGCGATTGCATTATCTCGAGCGTATATTGAAGTAGTGCGTTGCTCTAAAACCGTTGAAAACTCTCCAGTTCAAAAGGTAAAGAAAGGGGGAAAAGAAAACTTATTTACAGCTATTTCTGATATCAAAAAGCAGCTTCCTGTAGAAAATACCTTTTCAAGATTGTAGCTAATTCTAGACGACATAACACCGGCGTATCGGATGGGTAAAGTGTTTTTTTTTATAGAATTACACATAATTTTATAGATTAGTGCTTATGAATGATAGAATTCGACGAGATAAAATCAAAACTATTTGAATAAAAATAGAGCCATTACTTTATTGATATGTTATGTAAATTAGGGTTAAAACTAAAATACGAGGGCGAAACGAAAAGTAACGCACAATAATTTCTTTATAAAAAGTTTAATGGTTAAAACAAAAACAAAAAATCACAAATGTTTTTACACCTTTTACCTACTTTTCGACATAGTCAACAAGCTTCTCAACACATGTCTACAATCGTGATACCAGTTTCAATATGCCCTGTGCGTAGAAGTCCGTTTCCTTGGAGTATAGCCATCTGTGGACTGCTGATTTCACTTCCGCATCTGTCGCAAAGTGTTGGCCGGCCAGGAATTTCTTCATGGGCCCAAACAGATGAAAGTCCTACGGTGCAATGTCTGGAGTGTGTGGTGGATACTGGAGCAACTCCCAACCAAATTTGGTGATTTTCTGACGAACAGCAGCAGCAATATGGGTGCAAGCATTGTTATTAAGAATTTTGACATCGTCAGCACTCATGTTGTGGCGTTTGTCACGAAGGGTAAGTTTTCTAGAAGGTTTCAAGCTGAACGAAGACAGCCAATAAGGTTGTGAGAAGAATATGTTTAAAATGTTTAAGTTTAAGGGAAGTTAGTTATAGCGTCCCCATCAGCCAAGGCAGTTGCGTATAAAATGCTGCGATGAAGCTCTCAGATGCAGGCGTTATTATTTACTTCTCATAATGTAGTGGGAACGTTGAAATGTTATCAATTTAAAAGTTAAAGAAATGAGAAGGGAAATAAATTATATTTTAGGAACGTGTGATAAATACTACCATTATTTCTAGATCACTTATAAAAATACTTGATTGCTCAGCGACCGTTCTATAGCTCCAACTAACTAAAGTAACTGTGTAGCTTCGTGCTAAAGCAGAAAATACGTGTGCCATTAAAGCATTGTGTTCTTCCACGGATTTAACCTTTGTTAGAGTTATTATTTCCTACCTACCTTCCTGTACCACACCCTGAAAAGTTAAACTTGCTCTACCCAAAAACCCAAACAACAGCAGCCGTGGCAAAAAGTATAATAACATTATAAAAATTTACTAGTAACAACCTCAAGAACAATATAATCACCATAGTTAATATATTAATTCATATATTAATATATCGACATACTGCGAGTTATACTTCCAACACGAGTATACCGCAAGAATCGCCTCACTTTTCTTGAGCACTGTCTCAGAGTTCCCAAATCGAATGCCCCGGAGCTTTGCCTTTAATGATCAGAATAACAAAAAATCACAGGGTACAAGATCGGACTATAAGGCGGATGCGATATACATGTTATGTTCCGTTTAGCTAAAAACTGCATGGCTTGACTTGCGACGTGAGGTCACGCGTTGTCATAATGAAGTCGCCACCAGTCCGATGAAGTTCTGGTCCTTTCCTTGTAATGTGATAATGTGATATTGACGTGTCGTCTGCTGCTGTAGCAGTAGTGTGAGGGGGGAACTGCATGCTGGTAAATCATTCCATTACAATCGAAAAACGTAATCACCTTCCCTGCAAATGGAACAATTTTCGCCTTTTTGGTGTTGGAGAACCTGGCGATTTCCACACTGTACTGGCTTGTTTTCCCTCAGGGTCATAATGATGCTGCAATGTCTCATCACCGGCGATAATGAATTCCAGAAAGGCATCCCTTCCGTGCAAAATCCAGCAGGGTCTACAAAACAGAGCATTACTACCAACCTACAGATACAAGAGTGCTCCCATCTATGGACATTATACATAAAACCCCGCTCTTTGTAAATATTTATGGTACAGACAGGAAACTGTCAAAGAAGCTACAGGGAAAAAATCAATCTCAGTCTTTCTTTATCAGCCCTCGTAAAACATGTTAGGGTATAAATTGTAAGAAAAGCAAGCTAGCTGTGTAAAACCAGACAAAAGTTGCAAATTAGGTGTCTGAAGCCATTTAGTACCAAACAGAGATATCTTCAGGTTTTCCCAAGCACAGTAATTCGGCTAAAGATGGCCAAGAGAGACGCTTAGTGAGAGGGAAAATAAAGGAAAGAAGCCGGAACGTAAGTGGAAATCCCAATTCTGTCATGAGGCAGAAGCGTAGAGGATATGAGAGCATAAGTTCTCATAGAACGCTAATGTGCTCAGCCAATCACAATATCGCTATAAGCTGCGGTGGGGAAAGTAGCGTCTGTAGCTATAGGTATAAATAAGGAAGATTTTCAGAATCAAACATTGCATAAATTTTCCTCTAAAGGTGAACTCCGTGTCATTCGGATGACTGACCGTATTACGAAACTATTAGTAAATTAGAAGCAACTTAGATCGGGAGGTGCAGATTGATAGATAAGCACCCATAATCCTGATAAGGTAAAATAAACCATTGTGGGATAAAATTCAGGCTAGCAGCGAATAATTGTGAACATCAACTACAGTCAAAAGTGAACATTAACCTTTCATTCGTCTCTTCTAACCACCTGAGTTAAAGAGTTAAAGGTATAGGTCGACACAAAAGTGTCGTAGGACGTCCTCTTACAGCAACACATCACCCACACCCAGAAGTTTTTAATGAGTTTTTTTTTTATTTATGGACGCTCTTTAACTACTATGGTTCTTAGCGTCCCATTCTATAGTGGGCGTGAAACACCTGTAATTTTGCTCAGAGGCCTCTTTATGAGGCTTGAGGTTCTTTTACGTGCCGTAAATCTACGACACGGGACCACCGGCTTTACTTCCCTTCCGAAGGAAGCCGTGCTAACGATTTTTACGCCCGAAAAAATCCATCGCCCTCCACCGGGTTTGAACCCGCGACCTTGGGAACCAGAGGCTAGCACGGTACCACTAGTCCACGGAGGACGACCCACACCCAGAAGGAAGACCGAACGAGCCACGAGAGAAAGACGAGGCAGCCAGCAGAGAGCTCGTCACAGAGTCGTCGGCTCGGGCTTTAAACATTTCAACTTGAACGGTGTCACATACGTATCTTCTTTCAATTCTTGGTAACTTAGGCAGTTTGGAACGAGCTTTGCTAGCATGTCTGTACGCACTTTTAGAATCTTATTCCTATAGCCTTCCTTGTATGCTATTTTACATATTGTCAGTTGACTGAAATACGGCATAAGGTTCAAAGGGATATATGTACGCGATAGCTTCGGTTTCTTCCACTTGCATCTGCCACTCCCTTTCTGGTTTTAATCAGGAGATCGTTGGTTACGATACCCTAGAGAGATATCTGATCCTAAAAGCCTGTCATGTCCTGTTTCTGACCCTTGTACACTGTCAGCCTGAAGTAAATTACCGTTACTCCTATGGCACTATTAAAACACTAATAGCTTCCTTGGAGTGTAATTTGGAAATACTAAAACCACTGTTATCCATGGACATATCTAGAGTGTATTTCATAATTTTTACTTTCTCTACCAGGTACATAATTCATAGAGATGGTATTTCATTCTACTCAAGAATTCGAAACTGTGATTTCTCTGAAATACAGATTTTGATGCTCCCTGAATCTAGAAAAAGCACTTTTAGATAAAGGTCCATGTGTAACTGTATGTGAACAGCATAACTCAAAAACGAAAAGCAGGATAGATACCGAACTTGGTATTTAATTTCAGTATCTTCCAAAGATGCGACACAAATATATTCAAGAAAACCCACCCCAACTACCCTTTACATGGCACATATTTCAAAGTTTTTGATTTCTCAAAAATGGCTCTAACGATTTTGCTTAAAATACCATATATTAATGATATATACATGACAAAAAAGAAGTATATCTTGAATTTTCTGGGAATAGTATGTGAAGTCCTTTTCATGTGGAAGAAATTTCATATAATCTTGTGTATTATTTACACAAAAGTTGTAGGCCTCTTTAAAACACACAAAATGTATATCAAATAAATTTTTGTGGCATCAGCTATTTCCGAAATATCCTTATTAATTTTGGAATTGTTGAATTCTTCGTCATCCTTTTAAAGTCCTGTCGACGTTAAGTTGTTTCTCACGGTTGCACGGAAACAGTATAGAACCAAATGTGTAATGTAGCTATTTCTGCAAAGGTTTTGTCTCGATTAAAGTGAAGCAGATAGAAAAATAGCCTTTCCTAAGAATAGTGTTGTACCCATTAATAAATTATGGAGGATAGGGAAAGTCATATGCATCTAACGCATTAGAATTTGTTAATAGTAGCCTTACAATAGACATAAATAAGTCTAAAGATTTTGGACCATACTATTTTACACAGAATTTTTAATTGTGTGTTGATGACTTTGATTTCAATCTTACTCCTTAATTTCCATAATAGGCATGATCTTAGTAAAGCTTATGCAAGTGTTTTACTGCTTACCAACGTCTTTTCTGTTCTCTTCTCCACTTTTCACTCCCCTACAGTCCATCATAATAATCACTGTAACTTCGCCATTCTTGCATTAACTGAGCAAAGCACCAGAAGAAAATCCCCTCAACCTTCGGACCCTAGCAAACAGCATAAAACTCTTTTCAGCTCATTTCTAATGCACGTACAGCTCCCTTAGTGGCATTCCTTGAGGTTCTTACAAATTGGTAAGCACCTCTTGTCATTAATTAATGAAATTAAACTTCCTATTTCCTGAAGAATAGGGTGATCACCCCTCAATGAGCTCTTAAGTTATTCTCTTTGGTATATTCGCTAAAAACGTAGTAGTAGTAGTAGTAGTAGTAGTAGTAGTAGTAGTAGTAGTAGTAGTAGTAGTAGTAGTATTTATTAAGTATTTAGTATTACATTAATTGCATAACACAGTCGCATGGGTCGTAAGACCGTACATGCTCTCTAGAAAAATACCTGGTCTGTATACGTGACTTGCAGAATCAACCAGAAACAATTATGTTTATAATCACCACATTATATACATACATATAAAATTGAAAAACACTCTGAATCACACACACAAACACACACACGCACACAAGTGCTCAAGCACCACATATATTTAAAGAACATTTACATAAACACCTTATCTCTTAGTACGCGCACTTCCATTAAGTATGTGCCTAAGCTTGGCCAGTTTTGGCTGTTTAGAATCAAGTCGCAGCATGCTGCCCTCCGTCTGTTGGAAGCCAAAAATACTTACAGTAATAATTTTTTCCTAATAACCTCTGCACGCATGCTGCCAAAATATGCGTCCAGTCTTCTTGTTCCCCGCATAATGGGCAAATCCTTCTGCCATCATCATCAGCAATCTTGCGAGCTTTCCACCCTCCCAAGCCCTAAGCCATGCTGTTCCCGTCCCCTGTTTTATACCTAATTCCAAAATATATGTTTCCTTACCACAGCTAGTTTTTGTTTCATTTTGTAGCTCCAATGTTGATCTTTGTCTTCATTCAGACTCTATTTTCTGGCTGTTTATATCAGATAGTCGTCTTTTGACTTTTTCACGGCACTGTGTGTATTTTCATTACCCCTTTGCCAGATATCGTTTAAGCCTATTTTTGATAATTCCCGTTGTAACCCCGCCGCCCGCCATTTTGGATGCTCTATGTTGTTCATTTGATGACGATAACATATTGCTCACAGAGTTGTTTGATCACCTTTAATTATTCGCAGCCAGTACCTAACTACATTTAGTTTAGCAAATACAGCATATATATAGTTATCTGGCGTGTAATACAGCAAGCACAGATTGTGCTGAGGTACCCAACAGCTCGTACCCTGCATAAAATGTTCTACTCGAAATATATACACGTGAAAATTGCTATACTTTTACAGTTTCTGAATACAGGTGTAGCGGAACTTTATCCTCACTCTTGAGGAATTATACTTGGTGCGGAAAACAGTAGAATAGAACGGCAGTGGTGAAATAAGCACTTTGAAGATAGGAACAAGGGATCGCAGAACATTTTTACTGTGCTACAGGCGTCAACATTAAATCCGTCATGTTGGAGTCTCCGATTATAAAACCTGCTTGTGACGTGCCAGACGTAAGCACTTTTGTATAGTACTAGTCACTGTCGCTAGGTGTGTCTGTGAAGTAGTTATTGTCTTTTACGTTGTTTGCACCACGCTTTGGGCGTCAATTTGAAGTAGTTGTTTATTATAGGTAGTTGTATTATCTCCACGTAAGGACGCCAATTTGAAGTAGGTATTGCTTTACGTTGTTGCTGCTACGTATGGAAAGCCAGTTTTAAGAAGATGGTATCTTTGTTACTTTATTTTAGCACCTTTGGGCATCAATTTTTATGTAGGTCGTATTGAAGGAGTATTATTATATTTCAACTATTGGGGATCCGAACTTGTAGTAGTTGCAATCGCACTATGTAGTAAACAGTTTTCGGTAGCCCTCGCCCCAAATGTACTCGCAGGTGGCCTTTGCCCCATGTTTAAAAAAATATTAAGTTTGTAATTTGACTGTTTCTTTAAATATTATATTTATGTTTGCCTCGGCTACGTGAGTATTATTTTAGAGACATGAATATCTTGGCAGGGCGTGATGTGAATAAGAATGTAGGCTTACACAGATTTTAAGTTTTAATTCACTCCTTTTTATTAATCCTTGACAGAAATTAAATAGCACTTCACTGATATCGAGAGCTGTGAGATTCTTTCATTTAATACTTGCACTTTTTAACACGTATGCTATTTTCCTCTCACACGAATACGTAATTTATTTCTCGAGGACACATCTCGCGTCTGGTTATGAGCACTGTCTAGAGGCAACTGAATAGATTTCAACCGTCTAAACTTGTGAATTCTGTATTTCAAGTCTCTGATTGGCTAATCCTACTCCAATAGAATACCTTCATTTAACTAAAGCTTTTTCTGGTTGTTGGCTATTTTATAAACTGTCACTAAAATTACGTTGTTGTTGCTCAAGAATCACAAGTAGTACTGTTAAACTTTCTTACTCATTATTGACTCAAGGTTAGCTCATTGCTACCTCATTGTTAGCAACTTTTAACCTATTATTCTCACAGGTCCTACATTATTAAATTACGTAATATATTCACATAACATTATTGCACATGGATACAATAATATAAGCATATGCAATGACTGTTACATAGTTTTTACAAATTGCTACATACACTTATTGCCTCAAGGCGGGCTGTTATTGAATTTACATATTATATAATTAGACTGAAATTATTTAAGTGTTAATAATACTGCCTCATCTGACATTCAATGCCACAAATGTGTTCTGATGGTACGAAATACCGAAAGCTCATCTTGTTTAGTACAAAGAGTACGACACAGTACGCGCATGTAATGGGTAGTTTCTCATTGTGTTCCAGTACTCCTTAGTTGAGACAGTAAGTACACACTTGTGTGAGTTACATTTCATTATAACTGATAAATCCAAATGTTTCATAAAGTCAGATTTTCATTATGTTCATGCGGCGCTCCTGTTATTATATTGCATCTGCGACCCCTTGTTGCGATTCTCAAAATACTTATTTTGGTGCTGCCTTTCACTCTCAAATTCTCTGTATATTGTATTTCCTTATCCTGTGGATCACACAGAGATGATAATTTTGTTTGCTGAAAATTATATATCAGGTTATACATTCCTTTCATAAAAGAAAATATAGGATTGTCTCATAGGTTCGTTCGCTTTTCGTTACGTTTCAATCACTAAGAACGCCTGGGAACACACCTCACCCGCAGCACAGCTGCGACAGAGTAGTTGCCGAACTTTCCGTTTACAAACTTGAAACACAAGGTCGTTCAAAAGATAAATAACTACGGTAATTATGTTTTGTAAACAAACTATTTACTTCCTGCAGTATACACCATTATTATCGACAATATATTGCCAAGTTCCTCGCTACAGTAGCACGAACTAAATTGAGCTCCAATGCCAACACCCTAGTTGTAATTCGTAGATTGTTGACTATCGTTTCATGAATTCTTTACACGTCCGTAACCATTGGCCGTCCAGACCGAGGTTTGTCTTTTAGGGAGAAATTCCCAGCTCGAAATCGACTAAACCACTTTTGACATGCTCGCTTCGTTACTGCATCTTCCCCGTAGACAGCACAACTTTTCTGCCGGCATTGTGAGGCGGTTTTACCCTTACGATAGTAAAACCGTATAAGATGTCAGAAATGTTCTTTTTTGCTTTCCATAGTTTGTAAACACAAGTTCTCGTTGTTCTATCCAACGTCAGTCACAAATACACACTGACATATCCAATAGTGAGTCTGGTTGTTGTTCTCTAAGTCGTAGGGGTGGTTAGGCAACTAGGATAACTTGAGTGTACAGAAGGTTTAGGCTTTTCAGGCGCTATAGATGGAATTTGCGAGCAAAACGAACGAACTTATGAGACAACCCAATATATTGTCCAGCATACTTTAACAGTTTATAAGGATAGGATGGGACTAGTAGCATAGGGAGATTCAGCAGGTCCACCTAGGCAGATCTTTTGTACCTGGGCACTTGACGGGGCGTCCTCGGGAAGGAGAGATAATGTGAGAGGGGACAGAGGGCGGCCGGACCAGGAGGCACGACAGGTAGCGGGCATATTCCCTAACGTTTACAGATTTAAACTCCCATGATGGCAGTTTGCGCAGCCGGCTCCCCGACCTCCCTGTGGGTTTACTCAGAGCATGTTTTTCCCCTGCCATGCACACGCCGAGACAGCCCGCCGACACTTGCAAAGCTGAAAGAGACCAAGCAGATGAAAGCTGAAGTGAAATAAGAAAGGATGTGAAATGGAAGGACAGATTCGGGGGATGTAATGATTCTTCCCAGCATTCGCCTAGCGACCCTGGGAAACCTCCGAAAAACCCTATGGGTCACGAAGCGGTAATTGCCCGCGGGAATCGAACGATACGAACCCACGACCCCACGAATGCGGGCCACAGATGTTACCGCCTGAGCCATCCCACTCAGTTTACAGTTTATAAAACTTTAAAAAGCTGCCACATTACGTGTTCGATACCATCACAGCGTTGATCGTCCATCGAGCACGTTTGACGGTTGAAAAGCTTACACTCAGGCCATCAGTTATCCCCCTGGTGTGCTTTCTATCGAATTTTCTCTGAATTCGATGGCTAAAGTTAAGTGCTCAATGATTCTGAAGTATGGTGGGCCATCATGCTAGGACTGTGTGATCGTGCGCACATGTGTGTGTGTGTCGACAATTAGTTACGTATCCGTAGATAAGCTGCTATAATCAAGCATGGCAACGTCACAGGTCCTAGCAGATATTTACATCTAAGCTTCATCACTGTGCTTTCATTTGTAAAAACCCGTTTATGGACATATCAGGAACACGTATTCCTTATCATGTGACCTCAATGTTTGTTGGAGTAACATCTTGTATAGGTGTTGATACTACCTTCAACTTTGACTTGGATATGTCTGCTAGTATCTCTAAGGGGATAAAATTCTGGAGAGGGAGTAAAGTCTCTTATAGTTATTATATCTTTACATTATTTGCACCACGCTTTGGGCGTCAATTTGAAGTAGGTTGTATTGAAGAAGTTGTATTATATTTCAACTGTTGGGGAGCCGAACTTGAAGTAGTTGCAACCGCACGTATGGTACCCGGTAGCCTTAGTCCAAAAATTTAAAATTATTAACTTTGTAATTTGACTGTTTCTTTAAATATTTAATATTTATGTTTGCTTCGGCTGCGTCAGTATTATTATTAGAGACATGGATGTCTTGGCAGGGTTGTGATGCGACAAGAATGTAGGCTTACACAGATTATAATTTTACTTCACTCCTTTTATTAATGCTTGACACTATTTAAATAACGCTTCACTGATATAGACCTGTGGGATTCTATTTTCGTCTCACAGGAATACGTATTATACTTCTCGAGGACGTGTCTCGCATCCCGTTACAAGCACTATCTGCAGGCAACTGAACTCTATATTTGTAAAATTTACTCCTTTTCATTTTCTGATTGGCTAATCCTACTCCAATAGAATACCTTCATTTAACTAAAGCTTTTTCTGGTTGTTGATTGGCTATTTTATAAACTGTCACTAAAATTACATTATTGCTTCCTAGAATCAGAAGTAGTATTGTTAAACTCTCAAACTCATTATTGCCTGAAGTTTGCCTCATTGTTAGCAACGTTTAACCTATTCTCACAGATCCTACATTATTAAATTACGTAATACATTCACATAACATTATTAAACATGGATACAATAATATAAACATTTACAATGACTGTAATATACACTTTTTATATATTGTTACATACACATATTGCTTTAAGGCGGGCTGTTACTGAATTATATATTATATAATTAGACTGAAATCATTTAAGTGTTAAAAATACTGCCTCATGATAAAGCATTCCTATTTATGATCTTTAAGTGGCATGTAAACGAAACCTTGATTATTATGAATTGTGTTTAAAAATTGTAATACTTACACTAGGGTTTACAAAAACGTTTTTGGGATTAAGGCAACCTATCTGTTAAATTCCTAAAATCCACAATTTCCGATCGAGTCAACTGAAGTCTCAACCCATCTATCAGGGTTTAATGTACATTACGTACATGACCATTTTTATCCTTTTATTAACAAAGAGGTATATAAAATGTCATTGATTTATACCAAAAGTACATGGAAAAACCTGAAAATGAGAATGTGCTGACAAAAATATGTACCCACCCGAGAAAAGAGAGTTCAAAAACTAAAACTTTATACCGCAGAAAAAGCATGTAGTCCATATATACAGGTCTTCCTTCATCTTTATCTGCTCCTCTACAGCTAATTCTGTATTATAATATTCTTGAAGGCTCTTTTGAATGGTTTGTCTAGTTTCCTTGTTTACTACAATTCTATAAGAAACTTGGTTTACAGGTAGACATTTAAATCGCTGTATGAGTTGGTTTAGAAGGATAACTATAATAGTATATTATGCAACAGGACTATAATGGTAGCAATTAAGACACGAGTATGTTTATGAAACGAGTGGTAGCGAGTATCTTAATCCATTATGGAGTCGTTGTAGTTGCATACAACCTTTTTCGATCGACCACACTACAATTTCAAAACTTTGAGTTTTTACAAAAAGAGCTTAACCTCTTAATTATGTGTAATTAAATGCTCGCAGCATCTGGTCATCTGTTGCACTATTCGCGTGTTTACGATGGCAGTACTGTTGAGTCCATGCTGCAAATATTGATTTTTTGTGGGTAACGTGAAAATAAGACATATAAAAGCAAAGGAAATGACCTCAGTTTATTAGAATATTAGTATTAAAATGACAGTAAACATATTTCATTGTTTATCTGAGGAATGTATCCCAATACTCTGCTGCTTTGAAGGTGTTAAAATGTATGGCAGAGGTGCGCGCGCAGCCGAGTAACATCATAATGAATCGCTGAAGTATAGTTATTCAATAAGAAGGAACAGACTTTAAATATTTATTTCTAATGAACGACAATAGATGGCAACACATGCAAAAGTTCAAAATGTGTTCAAAATGAGCACCATTTGTTATGCGAGGACGACCAGTGCTTTTCCGTTTGCATACTCAACCATTTTCTACTAATTTATTGCATCAATTGTAAATTTTTATGAGAGGCAACGAAATGCACGCTGCAATGAAGCAATGGATTCACTCTTTGCATAATGTAGCACATAAAATGACTTGGCGTCGCCATTTTCTCGTAAACAAACACAGCGTCGCTGCAGGCACTGAATGAAACTAATAGGTGGGGCTTAAAACTTTGAACTTTCCTCTATTCAATGATATTTCGTATGTGTTGCTATCTATGATCGTTCATTAGAAATAAATATTTAAAATCGGATCTTTCTTTTTGAATAACCCTGTATAATGAATGCCATGGCAGTTCAGTTATGTAATCAGTGCATTATAGTGTGGTAGACCAAAAAACACACATAGAACTAAATAAAAAGTTTTTAGTGCTTTAATGTTTTATTTTACAAATAGGTATGCTTAAATTCCTCGACTTAGATGTTTAATGTGATAAGGAGCAACTTAGTAGTCTTAGGAATATCAGTTATTTGTATTTTAGCGAACTAGAAAAGTCTTAATAACCATCCATTTTTGTGTTTGCAGTGCCCGACGGGAAACCTATCATCACGATGGCTCATAATGCTAGCTCTACTTCTCTGCACATCAGCTGGGAACCTCCACCACCTGATACGATCCATGGAGAGTTCCTGGGATACAGGATTGAATACAGACCACGTGACCGCGGACCTAAGGCCATCAAGGAAATCTATATCCGTGACGCCAACATACTGGTAAGTGAATTTTTAACCCCTTTGTTTTTGTTGTGTGGGTAATTTTATTTAACTTCTAAATTGATAACAGATACCCAAGCTCATTGCTGTGATGGAAACGAAAGTGCAAAGGTGTATTTCTTAAAATTAACTGATAACACTAGTCTGCATGATATAGGATGACTGAAAACTAATAAAGTGATTCTGACTCACTTGTTTATGCTGATTTCAGAAAAGCTTTTATTTTGTTTCTATCACGTACAGTTTTTTCACAATTTCACCTCAAAGATATAGAGATATAAAGATATTTCTTCCGCCACTACACATAAAATTGGGCTTGATGAAGCAATTTGTAAGGGCTCTACCACAGGATGGACTCTGCTTCAAGTACCTTTCCAAGAAATTTCCATTCATTACACAAGACAAATTAAAGGTTAGAATTTTTGTTGGTCCTCAAATAAAGAAATTGATGAAGATTTTGAAGACAATGAATGAGAGAGAAATAGAAGCATGGACCGCCTTCCGATAAGTTACTGAAAACTTCTTAGGCAATAACAAAGATCCTAATTACAATGCCATTGTCGAAACAATGTTGGAAAATTTCAAGAAGATGGGTTGTAACATGAGTGTAAAGGCGCATTTTCTTGCATTCATACATCGACTACTTTGCAGAAAATCTGGGACATTATAGTGAAGAGCAGGGTGAACGTTTTCACCAAGATATTAAGGAAATGGAGAGGAGGTACCAGGGGAGATGGAATGAAACTATGATGGCCGACTACTGTTGGATGTTGAGGAGGGACAGTCATCTTCAAGGATCTGCAAGGAAGTCAAAGAAGAGAAAGTTTGAAAAAAACTAAATCAAACCCTTTGGCTTCTTGTTTTGTTAAAATTCAGTCACGAAATAAATTAGGGGAGTTCTTGAGAGTATTCTTAAAATGTTTCGTGAATAAAAACTTACCTTGTGTGAAATGGTACGCTTTTCTACGCTCATTAATAAAATTGTTAAAACATTACTTATTTTGTGTAAAAACCTGACGTGATAGAAGAAAACGGAAGTTATTTCTGGAATCAACATAAAAACGTGATTCAAGAACACCTACTTTTAAGAAAGAGTTTGAAAATGCAGACTAATGTAATAGTTATGTGTTAATTCCAATAGGACCTGAGAAATAATCAAAAGTCTCAGAATGACAGAAAAACATATTTGACAGCAGGCAATAATACAATTATTATCGATTCTTCATGCATATCTCATGTCCGGTATATACGTTTGTGAGGCTAGATAAGAGTGTATTTCAATTAGGATATTTTGCACCTACTGTCTGAATGTACGTAGAAAGACAAAACAAAATTAAAATATCACTTTACTCTGTAAACGCCTATTTCAGCAGAGAAAAAAAATGTTTTGGAAAATTTCATCGCATTACAATTCAAACGTGAATAATGAAAACAATCCTTATTCAAGCAAATAATTAACATTTTTCGTTGTTGTGATTACGTTGCAATTTAAGTTTTTCCTTGCTTTCCTTAAGCGTCTCTTTTGCCACAATTTCTCATTTTGTTTCCTACAAATCCAAATTTACATTGAGTTAGGACATCGCAACAGCGGCTTAATGACTGACCACACACACGCACACATACACCTCGCACAGTAATGGTACCTTTCCTCTCTCGCTATCACATCTGCGTGTCTTCGCAATATAATTGTTACCAACATTGCACGTCGTTTTTGTTTCTTCTTATTTAATGTTTTAAATAAAAATGAATTAGTTATGTTGTTAGTATCCTTTATTACATTTCAAATAAAATCATTCATTCTGTTAATTCCACTAAATATATGAAAACTGTCTTTGGAATTAATTATCACTAGCAAAGTTAATACAAGCAGAAACAACTTTGCAGCGATATCGGAAAATCGACGCGTATTCTACTCTTGGGCGAGCTTTAATTTACCTACCAGGTGTGTTTTTTTACTTCCCACCTACAAAGACAAGCACATTATTACCAAAGCATTCTTCTATAAATCTATGAGACACATAGAAAGTGTTCATAGTCGTTTTTTCAGTGCACCTAATCACTGAGGGCGATCTGTGTTATAAATGATAATAGTTATTCCTCTTCCACCCTCTATATGATAGTCAGATTTTTTTTAGAGAGAAACTCTACATTGGAGTGCACGGAAACGTGTAATGCTTCTGGTTTCCCATGATGATTTTCTGTATATTTTATTGTTGGTATAAACTCCTTAAAATGTGTCCCACACCAGTCCTGGTTGAACCAATCTTGGTTTGAACCCAAGTCCAACACACACGCATTAGCCTATGAACATAGGTCAGGCTAAGGTGAGCGGCGAAAGCGGTGCAGTGGAAGGCTTGACCGGAAGGCATGCTTCATAACGACGGTCCACACCAGCCACTGGATGAGTCCGTCTCGTATTGGTTGAAGAAGGTTTGTTGCTGCTAAGTATGGAAAGCCAGTTTGAAGAATGTGTATTATATTTCGACTGTTGGGGAGTCGAAATTAAAGTAGTTGCAACTGCACGTATGGAAAAAGGTTTCCGGTAGCCTTCGCCCTAAATGTACTTTCCGGTGGCCTTTGCTCCAAGTTTAAAAAATATTAACATTGTAATTTTGACTGTTTCTTTAAATATTATATATTTATGTTTGCCTCGGCTGCGTCAGTATTTACATTTTTTTAGAGACATGAATGTCTTATCAGGGAGTGGTGCGACTGAAGAATGTAGGCTTACACAGATTATAATTTTACTTCACTCCTTTCATTAATGCTTGACACGATTTAAATAACACTTCACTGATATAGAGAGAGCTGTGAGATTTTTTTTATTAATTACTTGCACTTTTTAACACGTAAACTATTTTTGTCTCACAATGAATACGTATTAAACTTCTCGCGGACACATCTCGCGTCCGGTTAGGAACACTGTCTACAAGCAACGCGTCTAGTTATGAGCGCTGTCTACAAGCAACTGACTTCTGTATTTGTAAAGTTTGCTACAGTTTAGTTGCTGATTGGCTAATCCTAATCCAATAGAATGCCTTCATTTAACTAAAGCTTTTTCTGGTTGTTGATTGGCTATTTTATAAACTTTCACAAAAATTACATTATTGTTTCCAAGAATGACAAGTAGCATTGTTAAACTTTCAAATTCATTATTTCCTCAAGGTTACCTCATTGTTAGCAACTTTTGACCTATTTCTCACAGCCCCTACATTATTAAATTACGTAATACATTCACATAGCATTATTACACATCTATACAATAGTATAAACGTATATAATGACTGTAATATACACTTTTTGTATATTGTTACATACACATATTGCTTTAAGGCGGGCTGTTATTGATTTATATATTATATAATTTGACTGAAATCATTTAAGTGTTAAAAACACTGCCTCATGGTTTGGTGTCAAAAGTCTGGCTTTTGAACATTAACCTATGAACACATGTCGTTTCAGGCTCAGGAGCGCAGGAAAAGGGGGGGAAAGACAAAAATTAAATGTAAATTTTGCTGAAAATCAAAGGTTTATAAGGGCTTGTAAACTAAGCAAAACCAATTGTTTAAGGTAATTGATGATTTTAAAATGCGTACTGACATGTTGTCGTAACTCCAGCTGTAGGTGCTGTTCCATTTTATAAGCATTTCTCTATTCCGTTTTAGCCATACTAAGCATTCGTTTGTTTTAATTATTCTATGTTTAAACAGAACTAGAAGGTATTTGCTCACTGCGAAAGTGTGATCCATTAAATATTTTCATTATATTCAGAGCAGTGGTAGATAACTTGACCTGAAGAATGTGTGGCAGTTTTTTTGAAGGTCTAAAGGTAAATTCCTTCACAGGCTTTGATGAATTTCTTTAAGTTCTAAAATTTTCTTATATTTGGTCTTCATACAACATAAATGCATAATGTGTCTTTCTATTGAACTAGGTAAATTCTGAAAGTTAGCCGAATTAGACAAGCAATAAATCATTTTGCTTGCCCTGAAGACCCGCTAGGAGCTTCCGAAAAGTTTCTACCCCTTTATGCTTCGAAGTTCAGATATTGATGTTTAGGGATGGCAGTTATTGCTTTTGTAGGGGATCCCATAGGTGGACAAAACATATTTTGTAAAGACGGGAGCCGTGCCTGGAAGATGAGATGAGCCAAAATCAATATGATACGAGACCGCCGCCATCCTTTGGCCTCTAAGATCGTCCCTTTTGAGAATGAAAAATGTCCGCTTTTGAAGTAAAAGTTTGACTGTATGTCTGCTGCGTTACGAACAGCTACACAGTGGGAGAGGGAGAGAGAGAAAAGGAGAGTTGTGATGAAAACGAAAAATAAACTGTTTTCATCGACTTTAGTGCCGTATCCAAGAAACACCTGCTCTCTCACGGAAAAGAATTTCTATCAAATATAAACAGTTGGTGTGAATTTTTCTCTTAAGGTTATCAGTAGGGCCATGCAAAGCTCTAGGACTCAGAATATTACAGTGTGTCAGGGTGATTAAGTGAATAAGGTCCCTTCTACCTCTCCCATATTCCAGTACCCCGTTAGGAATAAGGTTATGATTTCCTACTCAGCGAGATGGCTCCGCGGTAAAGTGTGACACGCATTCGGGAAGTCCCGGGTTTGATTCCCGGTGGCCGCTCTCTCTGACTATGGATATTTCGTAGTTTTCCCTGGTTGACATAGGCGACTGCTGGAGTGGCGTTTCTAACACGAATTTTCTTTCTCCCCCATTTCTTCTCACTTCATTTACGTTTCATGTTTCACGTTGACTCAGGGGTTGTGGTTCGGTCGGTGTCGGACAGATGGCGTGGAGGCTCTGAATTTGTTACTTCTTCTCGGCCCTGCTAGAGGGAAGCCTGTCGAGCCTTCACTGCTGTGTCGAAAATTAAATTAAATTGAGTTTTATTTATGGACGCTCTTTAACTGCTGTGGTCCTTAGCGTTCTATTCTATATTGGGCGTGAAAGACCGGAAATTTTGCTCAGAGGCCTCTTTATCAGGCTTGAGGTTCTTTGACGTGCCGTAAATCTACGACACGAGACCACCGGCTTTACTTCCCTTCCCATGCTAAGGATTTTTACGCCCGAAAAAATCCATCGTCCTCCGCCGGGTTTGAACCCGCGACCTCGGGAACACTGCTGGGTCGTATTTCCCCAGTACCGCTAGAGGGACGTTTCCGAGCGACCCTCCCGAGGCCGAGTGGTCAAACCTGGAACTGTTAGGGAACTCTGCGCTGGCCACACGACTCCTGTGGTTCCCTCGCCCCATCCTTTTCTCCCGGGGATGTGCGCCCAAAAGACCCAATGAACAGATTGACATTTCTTTTCAGGATCTTAACAATAAATCTAAGATTCATCACCAGTATCGATCTTCCAAACCAAATTTGAAGTGCCGCCTTGGAATTTTTCCAGAGTATTTCTACATCAATCAAGCGTTGTTGTTTTTGATCGACAGTCAGTTTATGTAGAATCCTAGACGTTTCTCACGTCTAATGCTTGAAGTAAAATGTTTTGGATTTTACTCATATTAATGCCCAATTTCGCCCGAAGAAATTCATAAAATGCCCGTCGATCTTCTTCGAGCATTGCTCGAACAGCGGCAATATTTTCGTTAGTAACAGCAGTTTTTGGGGATCGTTCACGAAATTCATCGCTAAGAAAAAAACAATCTATTTTTAATTCGCAGTAGAAATCATAAATTGTTGCCTTAGATTGGGTTTCTTCACCAAATGCATTTCTAAGCCGATCTTCACATTATCAAGCATTAATGATAGTTTAAAATCGCAAAAATCTAACAAACTAAACGACAATCAACTCGCAAAACATTACAAAGTAGCTGTTAGGTATAAACAAATTTCATTTGTTTTTAAACACATGGTATTCTAAAAATTGTAAGTATCGCCCCCGTATTTTCTTATATTTGTACAAGTTTAATATATACCTCACTATGCATAATACATTTTTTTTGCTCACCTATTTGTTGCATAAAGGTAAACTAGCACTATTAAAAGTTTACGTCATTAGAATATAAATCGGCTAAAAACCGTTTCAGAAATATTAGATAGAACTAAAGGTATGAAAAATGTAGTTAAAGTATTCAAAACTTAATAGTAGATTACTTATATATTCACTATTTACATTTCAGTAAATCAACAGTAACTTTAAGGTTATGCTATTGTATTTTGAACTTCGTATCTTATTTTTAAATCTCTTTTTATTTGTTAAATTTCAAGGTTAAAAATAATATAAGAATTCAATATGTGTGTGTGTGTACATAAGACTTTTTTCACTCTGACATAACAGTAATGCATGCCTATCCTGATTTATTATGTCTTTTTCTGTGTTTTAACGGCTGGGATAATTCTTTATATTTCTTGTATGAACCGAAATAATAATAATAATAACAATAACAATAATGATAATAATAAGTAATAATGATGACCTTGGTCTCCGCCACAATATTCCAAACATATGATAGATTGTTTTATTTATCTTTTTAACAGCACATTAACATAAAACTTTGAAATCAATTTTGAAAAATACGCTTTTTGGTCATTTTACCAACAGGTTCCCTTAAACAAACTTCAGGTTTTAAATTTTATAATATTTACAAAAGGCACATCCTAAAGATACAAAATATATGCAATAGAAGAAACAATTGTAAACATAGACATTTTTTGAACTTTTAAGTTAGCTCCTCCCCTTAAAGGAAACAAAATAAAATAAAATACCAGACAGTAGTTGATTTTCGAATAAGCCATTTACTTCTTTGCTTATATTAATCATACTTTAAAAGATAATGTAGCTTTCTATTTATAAATCTGCAAATGTTCGACCATGTTATATCATTTATCCAGAATTATAAAACTGATAACAAATATATACTTTATTCACCATTTGTTTGTTTCTGTTGGTCAGGTTGTTCCTACAAACTTGTCAGATTTTGTATAAAATCTAGTAAGGTAGCTCCCCAGTGTCATTCCCACGGCACTCACTCTCTCTCTCTCTCTCTCTCTCTCTCTCTCTCTTTCTTTCGCACCTTGCATATCCCTGGCAGTCCCATCTTGGAGGGGCTGGAGTGGATTTCAATGATTAGGCTCTCCTAACTTCAGTGAAGTTCAACCCAGGGGTTAAAATAGATAGTTCCATTAGCGTTTGGACCTATTCCAGGATCTGGATAACCTAATTATCCTGTCCCCTCTTATATATTTATTTGTAATCCTTGCTACAAAGCTCTAAATTCCTTTTTAAATATCCATAGTTGTTGCATTATTCCCTTTATCTTAAGGGTGGATTAACTGTCATATAACGTTTTTAGAACTACTAACCCTTTCATGACCCAATTAACCTTCCTTGGTTATTTTAAAACCTTTTTCAGCTTTTTGGTAAGGAAGTAGCTTCTAAATCAGGATATTATTTTACTTTTATTTTTCTTGTTTTGGTTTTTGAAAAATATTGACTGGAATATATATGTCCCACTGGATTTCTAAGGGGGATTTTTGGACTTGGGATGAGGATGTTTAAGTAAATATTACACTGCTTTTTGTGAAAAATATTGCTTTACTCTAACCTATTCTTAATACAAAATGCAAGCAATGATTGCGGTGGTGGTCTACTTGAGATAGATTTTTTTTCAAAAATTCCGAAAACATACAAAATGCTAAAATAGCATGCACTTAGCGAACAATTCGTCAACCAGACTGTTACACGCTGATACTCTTCTTAAGCGGAGTAAAATCGCAATGTAGGTCTTCGCTGTGATCGTGCCACGCAAAACAATAAGGGGTGCAAGCCCCCTCCAGGAAAAACACGACCAGGTGTCCGGATACTTTTGATCACGTAGTGTATGTGTGACTTTCAGCGATAAGGAAAACTGAATTTAGATTATTTTCCTGAGTTAAGGTTCTCTTAAAATTCTGCAACTTCCTATATGCTTCTCTCTTTTAGAATCCTTTACATCGAAATTTCGTGGTGTTCTCTATTATCATTCTCTGTTTTGAATTCATGACCAAAACCCTTCCACGTGTATAGGCTTCGAAGAGTTAGCTGCAGATTCGCCACATTCAAGCTTTTAACATGCATACATATTCAGCGGAATATCGACCGAATACATTTCATTCATTTTACTTTTGGCACCATACACGCTGAGCACAGATCCAACCCTGCGTAAATTCATAGGTACGATATTTGTTCCTGTAGAGTTATTTAATACAGTAAAGTAATCCATACAGAAATGAAAGCAAGAAACGTAAACAAAATTTACAATTATTTGCTAAGGAGAATTATCTGCTACCTATTGTAAATGCTAGTAAGATAACCATGTGTACTAAGATTCAAGCTACGAGGACACAAAGGAGAAAAACAATGCTTCCAATGTGAAATGAATCTTAGTATTGCTCAAAACATACTCATTAGCTATACTTGTGTTTCTGTGTTACCGAAATTCATGACCTTAAAATGATTTCAGGCTTTAAATAACGACAACAATAATTCATAATTAAAACAGATTAATTTAATTGGCGTACTCACAAACAGCTTAATTAGAATTATTAACAAAGCCACCAGCTCCACTTGCGTTACTGTGTTAATTTAAGTGTCACTGCTGTCTCTCTACCATTTCCCCTCCTTCCTTCCCCCACTATTTCATTCCTCCCCTCTGTCTCTCAACTAGCGATTGGTATATAATAACTTAACCGTCATTTTTGAACGTTTAGAAAAATACAGGGTTATTCAAAAAGAAGAAACAGACTTTAAATATTTATTTCTAATAAACGACAATATATGGCGACACATGCAATACATCACTGAATAGAGAAAAGCGCAAACTTTTATTTTATGTGTTCAAAATGAGCATTATTTGTTATTCGAGGACGACCAGTGTGTTTCCGTTTGCAGACGAATTTATTGCATCAATTGTAATTTTTTATGACGAGGCTTCTCGTTGTTGAACTTACAACGAAATGCACGCTGCAATGAAACAATGGATTCACTCTTTGCATAATGCAGTACACAAAACGACTTGTCCTGTGGCGTCGCCATTTTCTCGTAAACATGGTGCCGCTGTAGGCGCTGAATGGAACTAATAGATGGGGCATAAAACTTTGAACTTTCCTCTATTCAATGATGTGTCGCTAACTATTGTCGTTCATTAAAAATGAATATTTAAAATCTGTTCCTTATTTTTGAATAACCCTGTAAATTCATCCCAAAACTTAACCGTAGGTCTAGATCAGTCCTCCAATATATACAGAGTGCGGAAATACAATGTGCAGAAAAGAGTATAAAGGCAGTAACAAACTAAGCATGTTGAGGTTAGGAACGTGGGGTCGCAGTTGCAGTATAACAACAGGAGCGCTGCATGTACTATCTATCTTTCAAGAATGTAAATGTCCACTTTTCGCGGGTCAGTATCATTCAGGCGTTCCGTGAGTAGGGGTATGAAAACTAAATCGGCCGTGGTCGTAGATCTATACTCTCCTGGTCGCCATTCGAAGATTTCTATGGCTATATTAACACAGTATGGCGAAACATGGACTAAATATCACAAAACAAGTTGCAATTCTTTCGCTGCTGAGCTATTAACTACATGGTATTGCCAAGAAAACCGAAAACACGTGGACTTATGATTTTAGTAGAACCAACATCTATGTTATATATATATATATATATATATATATATATATATATAACCCATACAGTAGCATCTGCTGCAGTAACTCATTGGTAAAACGCACGCTGTTTCAACTGTGACGAGGGTTCTCGGTTCCAATCCAACATGTGGTCATACTTTTTATTTAAACTTGTTCACCTTGTAAGACACAGTAACAACAAATTTACAGTTCTCTTGCAGCTAAGTTATTACTTGATAAAATCAAGATTTCATTTTTGTTTTCCATTCGTTGTTTCGACAAGTTACTTGTTCCAGGAGAAATATATTATCTATAAATCTGAAATGTTTCAGAAATTAATTTATTTCTTCATATATGGCGTGGCCTCAGTTATGAAACAGCAGTTGTTTAGTTTGCTTTTTAAGCACCATTATCCTTAGCTGTCACCTTCTTTTTGTTGTTTATAATAAGTGGAGTAACTATATTTGCAGCTGTAAGTTTGCTTTTCTCAAGATGAGAATTTATCGGTTTCTTGTTATTTTATGTATTAGCTTATTGTTGTGATCATATGCATTGTATGCAGCATTTAGAGGTTGATTCCATTAAAATTATCATTCAATCTCCTCGCATTTTCTTCGAAATCATGCAGTAATAACTTAGCTGCAAGAAAACTGTAAATTTGTTTATTACTGCGTCTTACAAGGTGAAAAAGTTGGAATATAAAGTATAACCACATGTTGGATTCGAACCGAGAACCCTCGTCACACTTGAAACAGCGTGCATTTTACCAATGGGCTACTACAGCAGATACTACTGTGTGGGTTATATATATATATATATATATATATATATATATATATCGACCACGACAGTATAGATCTACGACCACGGTCGATTTAGTTTTCATACCTCCTACTCACGGAACGCCTGAATGATACTGACCCTGCGAAAAGTGAACATTTACTTTCTTGAAAGATAGTACATAATAATTTGATATCCGAAACATCTACATTTGGCAGTCAGAATGAAATGTAACTCCCAAGTGTGCACGCACTGTCTCAACTAATGAGTGCTGGTACAAATCAGAAACTAACCATTGCATGCATGCATGTACTGTACTGTACAGAAAAAGAAGAGCGGCATGCGGTACTGCTGTACCATCCAGTACACTTCACAACACAAACCGCATTGAACATCAGACACACCTAGTGGGTAGCGTTTACTTTACATCTGAAACGCCACAAACGTTTCACGATCGGAGACACTACATGATGGATTTAATGCTCATGTAGCGCAGTAAAAAAAGCTTTTGTGACCCCTTGTTCCTAACCTCAAAATGCTTATAGTGTAACACCTTCCAAAACTGTCCCTGCCAATCATATATAATTATGCTACTAGCTCTTGCATACACGTGCAAATGGAATTACATGAGATTCTGGTTTAGAACATATACATCTGTGTTCCGTCAGCTCGTGTACGTATCGCCTGCGGCAGTAATTTCGTACCTATTACTAAATGTTAGTTGTTTGTCGCCAATAGAGTAAGGGTAAAGCGCCTGGCTTCAACACAGTGGGTAACACACACGATTCCGCATGATTGAAAATAGCTGTTTACCTATAGTTACATATTACAGGTAATGTAGGATATCAGCGGAGAGGGAATTAGCAGCTCGGCCTACGTAGATCTTTTGTACCTAGGCCCCTGACGGGACGCCCCCGGGAGGGGGGATGATCTGAGAATAGATAGAGGGCGCCCGGACC
This sequence comes from Deroplatys truncata, assembly GCA_030765065.1. NCBI lineage: Eukaryota > Metazoa > Arthropoda > Insecta > Mantodea > Mantidae > Deroplatys > Deroplatys truncata. Next base: position 43,069,595 of record CM060990.1, read on the forward strand.
AAGAGGCACGATAGCCAGAGGACAGGTTCCCTACTGTTTACAGACTTATGGCCATGTGCACCATCCTCGTTAAACCAACCCTTCAGGGACCTTCAGCTTACCGCGGTAAGAACTTGACCGGGGTAATCATCACACAGCGGTGCACCAATGTTCACCGCAGTTTAGGTGACTGTGGTTACCTGGCAGGCGCTCACCTTAGTTGAGCGTACCGTTCATTGCAGATAAACTCTACTGAACGCACCTGGATGTTACCTGTTTTTCACTTGTTCTACCTCTTTGCTGAAGCGCATGCATGTAATTCAGCATGCAATGGCGGAAAGCAAAAGCAGACCCAAATTTCTCTATTATGTTATTAAATTTAATGTACAATTCTTAAGAAAAGATAGAAAGTACTGAGATAGAAGCAACAACTTTAAGATGGACACGTGGGAAAAGTTGGCCTTACAACTGATTAGTAAAATGTGCTGAATTTTACAGACCTTTCTTTCTTTCTCTCCAGTTAGCTTAGTCGATATTCACTTACTGAAAGACAGGCCGAAAATAGAAAGAAAAAAATACATTATTCCCAAACAAGATTTGAACGCAGAACCTCCAGAATACGAGGCGTACACGCTACCCCGACGCGATTTCACATTCTAAACTTCGGCAGTGACCTCTTCAGGTTACCGGATTCCTATATCTGTGCAATTAAAGTACATAATACTCTTCAAAATGTACTAATTGCACTAAATCCATTCATTAGTCCCCTTATTTCTGCCTTGTTCTTAGAACTATGCTTCAACTGATATAATTATGATATGTAACGCCGTGATTGTGTGGATTTTCGTTACGTCTTGGGTCAGGATATTTAAGGCACCTGTCGTACCAAAATAGGCCTTAAGCATTAAAAAAAATTACAAAATACGTTAAAGTATCTTTATCAGGATGTATTTATTTGTTGGTAATTTTAACCTATACTGTTCCGCCATTTTAACATTTCAGCATAAGTAAAGTTGGAAACAATCGGCGAAAACCAGCCGTTCTTGACCCGTCAGATTTAACCGCGGTAAAATCCTCGATAAACTTTTACCGGCGTCGATGCACCACAAATGACCTTTCATCGTGGTAAAGCCCATATTTTACCACGGTAAAATCTTGATCGAGAATGGTGCACACGGCCATTAAACTCCCTGGATGTCAGCTGGTGCATCCGGCTCACGTCCCCCCTGTGGGCTTACACGTCCCCTGGGGGCCCCGGGCCCAGAGACCGCTCCTATTCCGGGGGCCGAAGGTTTATTCAGAGCATCCTTTTCCCCTGCCATGCTCAAGCGCAGACCTTCCGCCGACACTTGCGACCCTGAGTTGAAAAGTAAAGTGAAGTGAGAATGGAAATGAAATGGAGGGACAGAAAATTCGGGGATGTAATGATCCTTTCCAGGATTCGCCTAGCGTCCCGGAGAAAAAAACCCATGAGTCAGGAAGGTCGGCTGCGAAAATCGAATCCACGACCTCCTGAATGGGAGCCACAGACGTTACCGCCTGAGCCATCCCGCTCGGTATAACATGTATCTTTTGATTCCCAAAATCCACAATGCGACCACTTCCTGGTAAGACTTCCAGGAAATTCTATTTACCAAATGACACTCATAGAAGTAATTGGGAGCAGTTGTTCAAACAACTCGTTTTGCCATGCCGCTTAGCTGGCCTTAAATTTGATATTAAATGAAGTCAAAACAGAAATAAATAGCACACAGTTGGATATGAACACAAGATTTTTTGTTTATAGTGTTACCGCTTTAGTTTTCGCGGACACTACCTACATACTTTCCAGTAGTTTATAGGTACTTATTTTACCTACAATCACTCCCTATAAACCCCTGAGTTTCAATGTCACAGCGTTGTGTACATTCTGAAAAATTTGGGCAAGACATGCATCGTTTATAGCTTCATTTACGAGTATACATGAGTTCATAACAATATGTTGACAAAAAAAAACCACATTAGACGTATGGTATGTACCAAGAGAAGGTCCATACAAGCAAGAATGGATATTTATATCCGCAAAGTACCAGTTGAAATTTCTGTCGCCAGATGGTATAACAGAACGACTGTGGCAGGCTATCTTGAGGAATAGTGTAATACTTGTGTGTTTACTTTAGATCCAGAGATAATAGGCGATAGTTTCTAGCAGGTCAGTATATACAGTGTATTTATAAACTACGTCATGTTTACAAACAACATTATTTATTTGAATTTTGTGAATGAAATTTTTATTAACTTTTGGTGTTTTCATTAAAATATGCGTTTGGGTATTGCACCGTTACATAGAATATAATTCGCACTGGCAAAGCAATTCTATTGGGAGAACTTTGCATGGAAATACGAGCAAGACCAGCATACCAACGCAGTGGTTGATATCACGGAGTAGTAGATTAATACAAATTAATCAAATTAGAAGTGACTGGTGGACTGCTTGGTATTTTAAATAGGCAAAGGCAATTCCCCCGCATTAATATGGGTAGTGGCGAATGCCACACACGAGGAAGTACCTTCTGGACAACTGAAAAATAAAGTTTACAAGGCAAATAGACATGTCCTATATAAAGGCAAGAGCTGATAACACGAATTTGGTAAAATTGTTTCGACTTCTTAAGAGGGAATTTACGATATCATTCCATGGACATACATATATCGGAAACCAGCAATGGGACGATACCATTACTCCTCGATACTCGATAGCGATATTGATTTTTAAGCACTGTTATGCGATACTTGATACTTCTTCTTACACCCCCCAGGACTTGCAAGCGGGTGCCTGTGGTCAAAGGTCCGTCGAGGAGCAGACGCTCATGGATCAGACAGAATAGCCAGGATGGGTGATCAGCCCGATGCCTGGTATGGGAGGAAGGAAGTAGATGATATGAAATTATGTAAACGGATGATGGAGCAGTTGGTGGAATGAATGGCGGGGGAAACCGGAGAACCCGGAGAAAACCCACCCAGACGCCGCTTTGTCCACCACAAATCCCACATGCTGGTCCCTGGGATTGAACCCCTTATACTCACTTTTATAAGTCAAGACTAATAATAATAATTTATTTGCCTCCTTTTTTACGTGGCTATATTTTGTACTGAAAACCTTATTTTAAAGGATTTTCTATCCATATATTGCAAATTAGTCGTATGGTATACCTGTAAGCTTAGCTCGTGACCCAGTTCGACTTATGTAAACACAAACTAACAAAGAACAAATATTTTCATTCCCTGTATTATCTCCCATCCTAAGTTCTGATTTGTTTCTGCTGGATTCACAGATTTTGGTCACCGGAGTAAGTAAATGTGATGGCTGAGATAAATAATTCAGCCAGGCTATTGCAGAAACATGATTTAGTGCTACAGTTAAATCAGCTTCATTCACAACTTAGCTAACGCTCATGTTACATGTGTACCCTTATTCCTTCCCCCATGGTTTTCATGTTTTCATTTACGTACAAGAGTCTATGAATGTAGCAGTGATTCGCCCACAGGAAACGCAGTCAATGTCCATCAAGAACTTTGGTCCAGAAACTCTTTGGTTGCACGTGGGAGGCAATAACCGAAGTCTCGACCTTTTTCATTCCTCTTCTAACATAAAGTTAAACGTAACAGCTTTCAATAACGCAAAACTTAAACATTTAAAGGTTTCGAAGATTTATCTCTACATCGATATCACCGGGTATCGAGAGTATCGACGGTATCGAGGTTCCAACTCTATCAGAAACACATCTAGCGCATCTTCCAAGATTATTGCTAATTTTAAGCTGTACTATCGAGTAAATGCTATCAGTTTCTTATCCTTCTTCCTGTTGCAGACACTTCAAATCATATTTCGCATCACCTAACGAGACATTGCATCAGTGGATTTTAACTTTAAGTATCTTGGAAGGCACACATGCAGCAATATGATAATTTAGAAGTTAAAGAAGCTTGTCTTTTAAAACAAATGAGAGTGAATAACTTTGTAGCTCGACAAAGTAGATTATCTCGCTCTTCCATGATAACTGTGAGAGATCCTTTAGAAACCACAAACGTGCATGCATTGTACATGAGATCACGCACGGTCTGGTCGTAAATTTCTGAACAGGACGGACGAACTAGACAAGGATGCAAACACACACAACAGCAGCCAGATCCATTCGATCAACTTGTTAACTGAATGATACATTGTACTGGACATAGCTACTGATATAACCCCGGTCTACGATAGGTAAACACATATTTATTAATGTCTTTCTGATGAAATTTATGCTCGCTCCTGTTTCCAAATGAATTAAGTTGTAGCATTCGCAAATCAATGTTGATATTAAGGAAAATCGACATTATATCCGTCAAAAATTGAGGTTTTCATCACCCCTGTGATTCTTGTTCTAGTTTAAAAAGAGGTGGGTTTTATGCCCAAGCACTGCGACCTTAAACATCTATTGCGCATCTCCCCTTTCATCAGTTACGTAGTCTGTTGCTCGATATGAACTTAACCAGACTGCTAACTGAGGCTTTCGATAGTTCATCTATCTTTGGAAAGTGATTGCCAAAAATACTTGCTCTTTGATTCGCAAGAGCAGGCCAATCACATAGCAGATGAGTAACAGTTTAATCTCCTTCTAGGCATCTACTACAGATAGGGTTGTTAAACAAACCCATTCTGTATAGATTAAACTTTAGGGCACAGTTTCTTTAATGAATCCTCTTGCCCATGCAAGCCTTCTTTTACTAAGACCGCGCAAGTACTTTGCCCTGCTGTTGTCCAGGTCTGTAATAAACAACTTGGAATGTCTACAACCCTCAATGGAGTTCCAGTAGTTCTTGTGTTCTGCTTGAGCCCAGCACTTGATAGCCTATTTCACTGGTCTGTAGGACACCCCAGTACAGGCTCCGGAACCAAAAATGGGATTTCGCTGCCAATCTTGGCTGCTTCATTTGCTTTCTCATTGCCGGGTATACCTGTGTGTCCTGGCACCCACATAAGTTGAACCTTATTGTGTTCATCCAGTGTCATTAAGGATTCCCGGCATTCTGAGACGAGCTTTCATTTTATTGATGGTGATTCAAGTGCTTTAAGAACAGCTTGACTGTCTGAGAGAATAAGAACACTTCTATTCTCATATCTCCTTTTAATGCTTTCCATTACACTGGCTAGGATTGCATAAACCTCTGCCTGGAAAACTGTAGCTAAGGTACCCAGAATATAAGAAATCTGGGTGTCATTACCGTAAACCCCAGCCCCCGTTCCTGATTTGGTTCTAGAACCATCAGTATACCAGATTGGGCCTTTGTTATTATGAGGTTTTACCAGTCTTTCCCATTACCCCGCTGTGGATAGGAGACCGTAAAATTCAATTCAAACTTAAATCTTGGTTCAAGAATTTCAGTCCTCATGTTGAGTATCTGTTGTACATTCTTGTCCCAAGGAAGCTTGAGATGATTAATATGTCCAGTATTAGACGCTTTGGTTTGGCGACAAATACGGTGATACGCGATCATGGCTTCTGCCTTCATCCATATGTGGAGAGGTGTGAGCCCAACCAGCATCTCCATTGCCGCAGTTGGGGTAGTTTTGAAAGCATATTTATTAATGTCTTTCTGATGAAATTTACACTCGCTCCTCTTTCCAAATGAATTAACTTGTAGCATTCGCAAATCAATGTTGATATTAAGGAAACTCCACATTATATCCGTCGAAAACTCAGGTTTTCATGACCCCTGTGGTAATGTGGTAGGTTTTTTCCGTGTAGTGGGTACCTCAGTAATACCTTAGGATTTCTCTCATACATAGGGATAGTACATTTAGTCTCTTGAGGTCCTTGAGAAACTATTTGATTGGAAAACAGTGACCGCCTAACTTGGGACTTGTCACGCGCGATACCTACGTGGGCTTGCAAGGCCTCCACTCTTTAGAAACTGCTTCTTTAGGGTTGGAAGATTAAGTGGCTGAGGTGCTTTTGGACCAAAGTGATATTTAAGATCGTTTTCGAGCGTTCAAGTTTGAGCGGTCGACTTTAGTTTGCCCCACGGAACAAACAGAAGCCCACGATATCAAAGGAATTGTTGCGATGAGTGGCTCAACGCGCTGAGCGCAAAGCAAGACGACCGAAACCTTTATTTTTCTGAGAAGCAGTTCGCCTCAGCCATCTTAGTTTATAAATAGTGGAGGGTTCATTGTTGCATCTGCGTTGAAATCCGACTGTGATGAAATTACCATTTTAATCCCATAGGAGAATTAATATTAATTACACTGACGAAAAGTACTATCATACTTTAAAAGGGAGCATTTGGCGTGTTATAAGTGGGCTACGGCCTACATTGATACTAATGTGAGTGATTCCATGCAGGTTTCACTCTATAGCTTAAAACTTCCTTGTCTACAAACTATTGAAACAAAGCTTCTCACGTTACCATCTTAAAGGTTTTTCAATAAAACTGAAACCTTGCGAGGATATATGTCAACAGAAGTTTGAGGCAGTATTTTTAACACTTAAATGATTTCAGTCTAATTATATAATATATAAATTCAATAACAGCCCGCCTTAAAGCAATATGTGTATGTAATAATATATAAAAATGTATGTAACAAACATTGTATATGTTTATATTATTGTATACATGTTCAATGATGTTGTGTGAATGTATTACGTAATTTAATAATGTAGGAGCTGTGAGAATAATAAGTTAAAAGTTGCTAACAATGAGGTAACCTTGAGGCAATAATGAGTAAGAAAGTATAATAATGCTACTAGTCATTCTTGGTGCAACAATAATGTAATTTTTGTGACAGTTTATAAAATAGCCAATCAACAACCAGGAAAAGTTTTAATTAAATAAAAGCATTCTATTGGATTAGGAATAGCCAATCAGAGACTTGAAATACAGAAATTTACAAATTTAGGCGGTGGAAATCAAGTCAGTTGCTCATAACTGGACGCGTTGGTAGCAGGCAGTGTTTCTAACCGCATGCGAGATGCGTCCTCGAGAAATTTAATACGTATTCGTGTGAGACAACAATAGTTTTACGTGTTAAAAAGTGCAAGTAATTAATTAAAGAATCTCACAGCTCTCTATGTCAGCGAAGTGTTATTTAAATCGTGTCAAACATTAATAAAAAAGGAGTGAATTAAAAATTATAATCTGTGTAAGCCTACATTCTTCAGCCGCATCACGCCCTGCTAAGAGAAACATGTCTCTAACAATAATACTGACGCAGCCGAGGCAAACATACATATATAATATTTAAAGAAACAGTCAAATTAAAAATTTAATATTTTTAAACTTGGGCCAAATGCCACCGGAAAGTACATTTGGGGCGAAGGCTAACGGAAAGCGGGTACTATACGTGAGGTTGCAATGAACTTCAAGTTCGGCTCCCAACCGTTGAAATATAATACAACTCCTTCAATGCAATACCTAAAATAACATCTTCAAGTTTACGAATCGCATGGAGTATTTTGTGGTAACATTTTTTTTCGGGCGTAAAATCCTTAGCATGGCTTTCTTAGGAAGGGAAATAAAGCCGGTGGTCCCGTGTCGTAGATTTACGGCACGTAAAAGAACCTCAAGCCGGATAAAGAGGCCTCTCAGCAACATTACCGCTCTTTCACGCCCAATATAGAATTGGGCGCTAAGAATCACAGTAGCTAAAGAGCGTGCATAAATAAAACTCAACATCGTAGCCAGTTTAGACAAGGGTAGATGCAAGACAACAGACAAAAACAAAATCGCTGGTTCTCCACAAGAGCTAATAGTGTAAGTATTAACCGACTGTACCCAGCGAAGTTGTGCCGTGCTAATGTGTGCGACCCACATTCGGGAGTTTCCCGGGTTCGATCCCGGCGACCGCCCACTCTGACCCTGAGTTATTCGTGGTTTCCCTGGGTCAGTAGGGAAAAGTTGGGGTAATTCCTCTCTACCACGTCTTTCCTGCTCCTCATTTTCTGTAACCATCACCTTCAGTGTCATCTGTTTTAGGGTTGTAGGACTAGGCGACGGTGTTCGGCGGATTGCGGCTGGGCGGTGAATGTGCGCTTTGTAGAGGTTTCTTCCCTGGCGTCGGTCGGGATCCCACTTCCGAATTGGGCCCCACCAGGCGGGACCGACAGGGGTTAGGGGCTCGTGGGTGGCGTCTGACGGCGTCGAATGCATTTTATCTGGAAAAGTTAGGGACCCCGCCCATGCTTACGCCCATTGTCATCCGGATCTTGTCACCCTTCGAGTCTGACTCTCAGGAGTTACGTTAGCAGCAAACAGGGCCTTTGCGGCCTACTTGCAGTGCTCTGCCCTGGTTTCAGGGGCCCCTCCGTAAAATGTACCTTTACTTTATCCACCGATTGTGATTGGAAAGCACTCCCTCGCTTAGCCTACAGGTCGCGTTAGCCTAGTGCAGGATTTGCCAAACTACGGCCCGTAAGCTGATTTAGCTTGGCTTAACTACAAACTTCAAAAAAATAAATATTAAAAGAGACGATGCGACTGTAAATAGAATCGTATTGTAAAATTAAACCGCCTCTAAGACTAGCAAACGAAATAAAATCGTATTGGGGTAAAGGGGCATATATAATTAGCTTAGCAAGAAAGGAATGGCATGGTTTAGACTGGGGGGCTGGAGGGCACAGAAAATGACTGACGATTCTGCCAGGAGAATCTGCCCATTCTGTGATTTGGATGAGGACTGGGTACATATTTTGGCGGAATGTGCACAGTGGGAGAACCAGCGAACAATTAAACTCAAAGAAAAATTTTTAAGTCCCTCAATAAAGAGGTTGACATGTTGGGATCTACTGGCTGACCAGAGGAACTGGCAAAACATGGGCAATTTCTTGGCTTAAGTGTGCGAAGCTAGGTCGTATTTGTTCAGTTAGTCAAGGTAATTTGTCTCTATTTTCTTTTTTCTTGTTTTTTTTTGTTTTGTTTCTTTTTCTGTTGTTTATTTTGTCACAATTCCTTGTATCTTAAATATGCATGTACGGTCAATGACCAATGCAGTAAATACTTGTGTAACAACTTCAATAATTTGAAAGATTAATTTATTTATGAATTTTGAACGCATATATGAAATTAAGCGCTCAGAGTTTTAATTGAAATACAGTATAATGACCTACTGAGGAACACGTTTGAAAGACTTTGCACGAGGACTGCACATCAACGTGAAGAAATTTTCAAAAACGAAATATGTCAAATCTAAAATATATACGTCTGCTATGACTCATGAACATTTGAAGAAGATAGTTGCTTCGTTTTGTTATTTTTATTAGCCCCAAATGTACTTTCCGGTGGCCTTTGCACCAAATGTTTAAAAAATATTATTTGTCTGTTCCTTTAAATGTTTGCCTCGGCTGCGTCAGTATTTTTGTTAGAGGCATGGATGTCTTAGCAGGGCGTGGTGCGACTGAAGAATGTAGGCTTACACAGATTTTAAGTTTTTCATCACTCCATTTATTAATGCTTGACACGATTTAAATAACACTTCACCGATATTGAGAGCTGTGTAATTGTTTTGTTAATTACTTGCACTTTTTAAACACGTAAACTATTTTCGTCTCACACGAATGCGTATTAAATTTCTCGAGGACACATCTCGCGTCAGGAACGCTGTCTACAACCAAAGCGTCCAGTTATGAGCGCTGTCTACAAAACTTCATTTTAACCGCCTAAAATTTATAAATTTCTGTATTTCAATTCTCTGATTGGCTATTCCTACTCCATCAGAATACTTTTATTTAACTAAAGCTTTTTCTGGTTGCTGACTGGCTGTTTTATAAACTGTCACAAAAATTACATTATTGTTACTCCAAGAATCACAAGTAGTATTGTTAAACTTTCTTACTTATTATTGACTCAAGGTTACGTCATTGTTACCTCATTGTTAGCAACTTTTAATCTATTATTCTCACAGCTCCTACATTATTAAATTGCGTAATACATTCACATAACATTATTGAACATGTATTCAATAATATAAACATACACAATGACAGTAATATACACTTTTTATATATTGTTACATGTACATATTGCTTTAAGGCGGGCTATTATTGAATTTATATATTATATAATTAGACTGAAATCATTTAACTGTTAAAAATACTGCCTCACATTTAGAGTCCATTTTAATGATAGGGAGCACAAACTTTGAACCACAAATGTCTGTAGTTATAGCACAGAAATGCTAGTTTCAGTTTTCTCATTGAATATGAACTATTATTAATATAAACATTCTTCATGTAACAGGTATTAATATATATTTCCTATCAGTTGCATGTCCATGAGACTATAAATGAAGGATTAATAATTTATTTAATATTTAATTACATCAGTTATTAATATGTAAGTGTAGAATCTAGTTCAATAAAACATTGTGTTTGAAGACTAATGTGGCCTGTGCGCCTGGTGCCTTCGACGTTATTGTTGCTATCTTAAATTTATGCGGTTCATTCTCTGACGGTTAATGTAGCTCCCGTTATGAAAATTTTCGCAACCTGTGGTCTATTGGATTATTTATGTTTCCTCATCTGAAAAATTCACTTCGGTGGTCACCAAAACGACCTCTGCTGTCACATGTCGAGAGTTCAACTTGCTGGATTATTTCTGGAATTAGCCTGTTATTCTATCTCCAAACAACCGCGACACCAGCTTCAAAGTCAGTCCCAGAAACTTGATAAGAAACCTAAGGGTGTAAACTCTATCTCCCTGTGGTACAACAACTAAAAGGAGGAACTGATACTCATAAGAGGATAAAATGACGCTGTTAGGGCGTAGGTTGCCTTGCCCAGGGCTTCGTATTTTATCTTCTTTACTCGAGTTCTTTTATGGTTGAACTTTACAAACAAAAGTTATGAAGGTGGTTAAATGGAATGTTCAAACACTATAATTTCATTTTCTTTGATACTGTTGATGTTGATGTTAATTTAAATCTGGAATTTAAATTATTTCATTTTAAAATTTGATCTTTGGAATTTTTTGCTACGCTTTTACACTTTCAATTGCACCAAACAATGCAGTTTTTATCCAATTCTTGTGAAACTTATCCCATTCCAAAAGGCAATTCAATTGAAATCGTCATATACAAATTTCGTATCGCAAATGGTATTCGATTTAATGGTTTTTTAGGCATTAAAAATTAAAAACTATAATTTCAGTATAATAATTTACAAAATATGATCTCCTTCGAACAAAGCTAGCGCAAACTTTGGGAAATTTTTGTGCCATAATCAAATAAATGACATGGATGTTTAAAGCAAAAATCCTTTTTAAAATTTTATCATGTGAGACATTTGGCGTAGGAGATGGAAATTAATTTTGAAATAAATATCTGGAAAGGCAAAACAGATGCATATTTAAAACCACACAATGTTTACATAACACAATTTTGTAATTAAATTATGTGATTGAAAAGGTTATGAACTACTTTTTTTCAGTTTGGCCTATTTAAATAGTTTAGTACTGTATTACAGAGTGACTGTAGGAGAAAATTTATGTAGTGGTAAGCGGTAGGGTATAATCGGGTGCAAAAGATGGTGTTTCAAGGTATTAAAGTTAGAATTTTTAATTGTTAACAGATATTAATGAGTACGTGTACAAGTATACGCTATTCATTAATTATAGCCTATTTTATGGATTATCGTCAAAATGTAACACTTTCCAAAGATATTAAAGCACAAGTGTAATTTTGAAAACTATCTTTCTTAATTTTTGTCCGATGGAAACTAGTCTTTTTTTAATCCTTCAAATTGGAAAATTATCAGTAAATTTCTGTGTAAATTGTCCTATAAAAATATTTAATAATATATCATATTTACACCTGGTTATGTTAATACACAAAATTTGAATTTAAATGAGGAAGCTTTTTGGATACCTATGGCTAGTTTTGTTAAAGACAGATTTCTGAATACTGAAACATAGCAAATAAATTAAAAATGAAAAGAAATGATTAGAAGTTTTGTATTCAGAGTTGTTTAATGGGCATAGTGTTTTTAAAATAACGTCTATAACTGAATTATATACCCAAAAATATACTCTAAGTTACTGCATTCTGTTTACCAATTATGAAATCTTTATTTTATTCCTATACTATATTCAGTCAGATAAAAGCCCAGTGTTTTTTTTTCATATTGAAGATAGTTTCTGCCCCACGTATGGAAGCCAATTTGAGGAGGGTATTTTGTTGTATTGAAGGAGTTGTATTATATTTCAACTGTTGGGGAGCCGAACTTGAAGTAGTTGCAACCGCACGTATGGTACCCGGTAGCCTTTGCCCCAAATTTTTAAAAATATTAACTTTGTAATTTGACTGTTTCTTTAAGTATTAAATATTTATGTTTGCCTCGGCTGTGTCAGTATTTTTGTTAGAGACACGTTTCTCTTAGCAGGGTTTTGGTGCGACAAGAATGTAGGCTTACAAAGATTATAATTTTTACTTCACTCCTTTTATTAATGCTTGATACGATTTAAATAACACTTCACTGATACAGAGAGAGAGAGCTGTGAGATGTTTTTATTAAATACTTGCACTTTTTAATGCGTAAACTATTTTCGTCTCACACGAATACATATTAAATCTTTCGAGGACACATCTCTCAACCGGTTACTAACGCTGTCTGCAACCAAGTGACTTCTGAATTTGTAAATGTTTCTCCTTTTCAGTTTCTGATTGGCTAATCTTACTTCAATAGAATACCTTCATTTAACTAAAGCTTTTTCTGGTTGTTGATTGGCTATTTTATAAACTGTCACAAAAATACATTATTGTTGCTTCTATAATGACTAAAAGCATTTAAACTTTCAAACTCATTATTGCCTCAAGGTTACCTCATTGTTAGCAACTTTTAACGTATTATTCTCACAGCTCCTACATTGTTAAATTACGTAATATATTCACATAACATTATTACACATGGATACACTAATATAAACATATACAATGACTGTAATATACACTTTTTATATATTGTTACATACACATATTGCTTTAATGCGGGCTGCTAATGAATTTATATATGATATCATTAGACTAAAAATTATTTAAGTGTTAAAAATACTGCCTCAATATGCCCTGCATTTTAAGGCTTCATTTTCATTCTGAGAAAAGTGGACTACCAATCTCTACAGTGAACTTCATACAGAATTAGAGGTTTATATTTTTTTTAATCATGCCTTTTAAAACCTATTGAACTAGAAGCTTAAATAAGAGAATATGGCTGTTAAGAACCGCGTTAGTTTTAATCCTTCCCCAAATTAGCTTTGCCTCGTGGAACATATATTGCACAGCTGGTACAGCGGACATCAACCATAATAACCCGCCATCTTCACATTTCATCCAAATAAACTAAGACAGATTGGTACTGTCCTTCACAATTACATTCCAGCTTTGATAGTAAGGACACAGAGAAAATTATAACTTAGAGAGGAGAGGTTAATATTAGACAGGACGGGTACGACGGAGTTTTAAAGGCTATTCTGTAAAGTTGACCTGTTTACGTGTATTTGTTCAACTTTAAGGAGAGCAACTGTTTAGAAGTGTTTCTAGGAACGCATTTTTACTCTGGGATACTTTGTCCTTTGAGGACATTTCTGTAAGCGTATGCTAAAATGTCTGTTCAAGGACTCACTCACTTTAGAAAATAATAGCGTCAAAGGATATTTCACCCTTTGCTTTTTCTGCATTAATGTAAAGGGAGAAGAGAAGAGAATCTTGAGGACATGGGATGTTGGAAATTCTTAAATTTTTCATTCTACTTCAGAGTATAGGTATAGGTATGACTTATACAACGTAGGACACCTTGTGCACTTCGAACTACATAGATATATTGTGGCTAACACTCCCCAAGTCGAAGGGATGAAGTAATGGAACCACAGGGGTCTACAGGCCGTAGGCAGACGTGCGGTAGCCCGTAACAGTTACAGGCTCGAAGACCTGTTCCGCTGCTGGCGAACCCGGCACCTCCCGAAGGCGAGCCTCACATGTTACTGGTTTTATCTCAGAAAGAACATACCACCTTGGATGGAACACGAGGAGCTGACTTCAATTAATTATTTGAAGCAAGCATTGTTCTGTATTACAATAATTAACAGCACATACAAAAACAAGTGATTCTATTATGTAATTAAAACTGAGAGGCATTATACGTCCAATACCCGGAGCGTTTTGGCGAGCAGTGATCGCAATGTTTGCAGACCAGGTTCTGCTACAGACCCGCAATAGTTATACTTCATTTGTGCATTGCTTTTAAGTGCTTAAATATTTAGTATAAAGACTAAATAAGGTCGACTTACTAATTATAATCAACGTGATTACACAGCGTGAAAGGAGCATAGTTGCCCACTTTTAAACTACGAACAGAAGGAACTGAAGGGAATGTCTGGATGACCTCTCGTTCATCTCCGAGAATTTCGCCAAATATTCTTTGAAACATTTGGCAACATACTGTAACTTTAAGTTTCTACTGTCACTTCACTTTTCTTTTGCGAACGTATTTCAGTTTTCACTGTCACTTTGCTCTTCTAGTGTAACTTAGCTCAGTTTTCACTGTCATTTTGCTTCTCTAGTGTAACTTAGCTCAGTTTTCACTGTCACTTTGCTCTTCTGGTGTAACTTAGTTCAGTTTTCACTGTCACTTTGCTCTTCTAGTGTAACTTAGATCAGTTTTCACTGTTACTTTGCTCTTCTAGTGTAATTTAGATCAGTTTTCACTGTTACTTTGCTCTTCTAGTGTAACTTAGTTCAGTTTTCACTGTCACTTTGCTCTTCTAGTGTAACTTAGTTCAGTTTTCACTGTTACTTTGCTCTTCTAGTGTAACTTAGATCAGTTTTCACTGTTACTTTGCTCTACTAGTGTAACTTAGTTCAGTTTTCACTGTCACTTTGCTCTTCTAGTGTAACTTAGATCAGTTTTCACTGTCACTTTGCTCTTCTAGTGTAACGTAGATCAGTTTTCACTGTTACTTTGCTCTTCTAGTGTAACTTAGATCAGTTTTCACTGTCACTTTGCTCTTCTAGTGTAACTTAGTTCAGTTTTCACTATTACTTTGCTCTTCTAGTGTAACTTAGATCAGTTTTCACTGTCATTTTGCTTCTCTAGTGTAATTTAGTTCAGTTTTCATTGTTACTTTGCTCTTCTAGTGTAACTTAGATCAGTTTTCACTGTTACTTTGCTTCTCTAGTGTAACTTAGTTAAGTTTTCACTGTCACTTCACTTTTCTTTTGCAAACATATTTCAGTTTTCATTGTCACTTTGCTCTTCTAGTGTACCTTAGTTCAGTTTTTTCTGTCACTTCGCTTTTCTTTGCGCGTAGAAGTGTAATAAAGTGCACGAAGCTGCCTAATCTTCCTTGTCGTACACTCACTAGAATGTCGAACACAGGGCTTCTCTTTTATCGCATGCTGCGCAGCACTCACGGTACGTCACAATCTCTCTCGTACAACACGTACACTTTATGCCACATCAACATCAAGGTCTCACTAACTGCCGCGGGCAGTCTAGTCGATATATAGTCGCAGGAGCTTTGAGAGAGTCCGCAGGAGGCGGGGGAAAGAAACATCCAGAACGAGAAATATCTCGTTATATCTTGATAGGCCTTCTGAAACTTACGTCTGCTGGGAGGACCTTCACCCCTCCCCCCAGCCAACCATGCATGCATAAAGAGAATATCTTGTTCTAAGTTGCATTCTCTACGTTTTTCGATTATTTGCATAAGAGAGAAGACGTTATCTACACAACTTCCACCTTTCCTGAAACCTGTCAGTTCTTCTGTTAATAATACATTTTCTTATTTTTGATAACCTATTGTTTTATCATTTTTTTATAAATTTTATACGTAGAGCTCAGTAATCTAACACCTCTATAATTTTCTAGTCTTGTTCTATCAGCTTTTCTAAATATTGAAATGATCCTTCCAATTTTCCATTTTTCAGGAATTGTGGCTTGTATCCAACATTTATTATAAAAATCCAGTAATCTTTTCCCTAAGGTTCTCTGGGGTGTATTTTAATAGTTCTGTATTGATTTTATCAATGCCACATGCTTTGTTACTTCCGCTATATTTTAAAGCATCTTCTAGTTCCTCTAATTCTAAGTTATCTATCACTGTATTACCATCCTATATACCCAATTGTGAAACTCAACTGAGTTTTTCCACTAACTTCATATGTGGGGAGGTGCTAAGGGCTGAAGGATGTCTTGACAATCACATTCTTATCTCCGTCACTATAAAGAGGAAAAGCGGCAATTGCGGCCAATTTAGCAGAATTATTTACCATTTTCATTCATTTAAATAACCAAGAACGCATTGCTTGGCAGTCCTGCTGTTTCAGCATTTTAGAGCACACAACTGTTTCTAACGTCCAAATTAATTCATAAATTAAAGCCCTCCTTTGAATGTTACCTCCCACAGACAACTGTAATGACCGTCACCGCTGAGCGCATAAAAAATTTCATTTCTTGCTTATTATATGCTTTATACATTTATATGTTTCACCATGATTAAACCTGTCTGAAGTTCTTCTACCCTTATCCTTGTCACACCCTTTCACGTCGCTCAAACGGATTAGATTACCAACCGCACCTGATCATCTGTCTCTCTCATTTGTACTGCTAGTTTACGCCATCTGGGGGATAAAAAATGTGCTAGTGTCACTGGGATTTATTTTAAATGTTCCTTCTATAACATTCTATTGTGCACTTAGTATAGTGCATCATATTAATAAATAAAGTAACATGTTTAGGTTCTTGGGATTTCCAGAGTTAAAAATTCTTAGCAAAAACATGCATAATTGTTTACAGTGGTATTGAAGAGACACACAAATTTCCGTCAGAATTATTAGTAGGCAGGCCTGGAAATCTGTTTTAACTGGTGAAGGCCCTTCTTAACGGCAAAGCAAAAACTACGGTTTCGAAATGGCATTAACCCTTGGAGAAAATTGGGTACCACAACTTTGGAGAAAAGTGTTAATGAATACGGCATGGTGTACGCTTGTGTATATCATAGGGTCTAGGAGCTAATCTTTCAGTCGTTTCGCAATATGAGTTAATACAATCCCGTAATTGAATTCCGCAGAACACATAATTCAGTTGCCAAAACTGAATTAGTGCTCCACTTCTGTACCCCCACTCCTTCTGTGCCTACCAACGCCCACGTTTTTAATCAGTTCGTTTCCCCTCTGAATTCTATTCTGTCTTCCGTTGATTTATTTGTGCGAAAGCTTACGTTAACGTACTGCATATTTATTTCCTATGGTGATAAGGCACAAGGGAATGAATTTATATAATTAAGCAGACCTCTGTTCTGTCAGAGTTGAGCAAGCGAGATGTTTTTTTTATGTAATTCTTTAGCACACAGAGAGATGTTGACACTGAACGCTATTCGTGAATTAGCAGAATAGGATGGTCCTCAACAGGGTTCAAAAATTAAAATTAATAAATATTGATGGGCTTAGTGTTGAGAAATGTGGAAAATATGTACCCAAATTTTAGATAAGTTATCTAATATTACTGGAGTTATTGCATATAAACTTAGTGCATGGGTCACTGACTGAACATGAGTATTTAAGATACAAGTTAAAGGTGAAAGAAAGAAAGAAGGAAAGAAAGAAAGAAAGAAAGAAAGAAAGAAAGGAAAAAAATAGCGATAAATTTCCTCTGACTAATTGAACAAATTCCTTCTGGCTTCGCGCATTATTGCCCATGTTTTGCCAGCTCCTCTCGTCAGCCAGTAGATCCCAACATGCAGGTCTCCTTCTAGCTGAACTTAAGAATTTTTCTGTGAATTTAATTTTTCTTTGGTTCTCTCACTGTGCACATTCCGCCAAAATATGTATCCAGTCTTCATTCCTACCCCAAAATGGACAGATTTTCCTGCCAGAATCATCAGTTATTGTTAGTGCCCTCCAGCCTCAAAGTCGAAACCTGATCTCTCCCCCCTTCCTAAGGATATAATGCCTCTACCACAATTCAAATTTATTTTATTTGCTAGCCTTAGAGAAGGCTTAATTTTACAAGCTGATTCACTTTCCTGTAGGCTGATGTGTATTAGTCCAATGTTGATGTGGTCCTCCGTGGTGCAATGGTTACCATGCTAGCCTCTTATTCCTGAGGTCGCAGATTCAAACCCGGCGGAGGGCGGTGGATTTTTTCCGGCGTAAAAATCCTTAGCATGGCTTCCTTCGAAAGGAAAGTAAAGCCGGTGGTCCGGTGTTGTAGATTTACGACACGTAAAATAATCTCAAGCGTGATAAAGAGACTTCTGAGCAAAGCTACCAGTCTTTCACGCCCAGTATACAATGGGACGCTAAAGACAACGGGAGTTAAAGAGCGTCCATAAATAAATCTCAATTTAATTTTTGTCATATATTTCACCTGTTTGTCACACTGACCCCATGCCTATTCTCCTTAAACTTCGGCTGCCCAAAACCTGGGAGACATGTTTCCTCGTTGGTATTTATAGCATTTGGACCGTAGTGTGGAATATCTCCCTGCATCATCATCAACCAGCTCTTCCCTGTCCCTATTTTACAGTGTACCGGGTCTTCATAACACCCCACCTCCCTCATTACCCCAGAGTTTGACGTCCCTGTGAAACTCTTACCCAAAAATTGATGCCAAAATCACTTAAACCGAGCACATATAAAAGACGAAGAGAGCTGAATGTCCTTAGTATCTAGTTGTTAACTTTCCCCTCCAAACCCACGTCGCTACCGGCTGATACTGTTAACCTCTGAATATCTGACCATACCTAATATAGAAAACTAAACCCCTAGAAACACGCTAAATGCCACAATATGGATGGCGGTGATTTTATAAGCCCTCAGTTGCCCTTTTCCCTATATCATAGTTTTCAAAACATTATTTATTATTTAGTTATGTTTGATTCTATGCTGAAACAAGCATTGATGCTACTGTGAGAATACAGTTCCTTTATTTTTGTTATAAATCATTACTATGTATTTAATGAATACCATTCAAGCTTTAATTTGAAAATCTTCTCACACTGCACATTCTACATTTCGCTAACCTGGGCGCTCATCAAGTTTTCCCCTCTTTTAACCTTTTCAAAGGCACTAGCCAATAAGGTATGGACTACAAATCACGATAAGAGGTCTGTATGACAAACTGAATGCACTCACTTTAGCAGAAGGACTGGCGCACCGTTGCTCCGTGGCCTAAAGCAACCAATGAAATGGCCTTGGCTTCGCAAGGCCACGTACAACGATAAATAATGTGACGTAGACGTGAGGTGCAGTGAGATTTTCTTTGCCGCTCTTTGTTCAGAGAGATTAATAAGAGAATAAACAAAGTCACAGGCAAGCAAGCAAGAAAAAAAAAACAGAAACGCAAGATACACAATGGTCTAAAAAAACCTTTCTACAGAACATTCCTTCTGTTCACTAGCAATACTCTAATTACTGATGTTTGAACCTCATTGCCTGAATAAGCGAAACCGTGATCCCCAACGGGAAATATGAAACATTTTTCACGAATGACTGCAGGAAAGTAAGCTACAAGTAAAATCAATGTTACATACCCAAAGTCTAATTACAGTGTTGCATTACCTGCTTCAGATTACCTGCATATCGCAACTCATGATGATAACATTTTTATGATAACGTTTTTAATTAACTTTTGCTCTCATCCGCGCAGCGAATCCATTGCCAAGTTGCTGCCTTCACCAATCAAATGTAACAGAACTGTTCTCTTAATTAACTTTTTTTTTTAAAAAAAAACTCCGGTTGAACTTTATGAAATCGTTGTGTGAAGGAAAATTTGTTTTGTCTCATGGATGAATGAAATGCTAGTAATGGGATTAACCCATTTTCTACTAAAAATGGCAGGAGGCTGCAGTTCTCCAGATTATGTAAATAGCGTCTATGACGTGGTTTATTGAATTTTATTCCTAAAATTAATATCAATTAGGCTTTAACTGTCATGTTCTATTTTATTGTGCCAAGCAAAAACCTTCTCCACACACCGAGCGAGATGCCGTCCTCCGTGGTGTAGTGGTTAGCAGGCTAGCCTCCAGTACCCGAGTTCATGGGTTCAAACCCGGCGGAGGGCGATAGATTTTTTCAGGGGTAAAAATTCTTAGCATGGCTTCCTTCGGAAGAGAAGTAAAGCTGGTGGTCCCGTGTCGTGCATTTACGACCTCTGAGCAAAATTAACGGTCTTTCACGTCCAATATAGAATGGGACGCTAAGGACCACAGCAGTTAAAGAGCGTCCATAAATAAAACTGAATTTAATTTAATTTACCGAGCGAGATGGCTCACATTCGGGAGGTCCCGGGCTCTACACCCGTCGGGACGGCCACTCTGACCACTGTTTCTTTCGTGCTTTCCCCGGGTCGGTAGGTGAATGCTACAGCGGTTCCTCTTCTGCCACGAATTGGTGGGGGCGGCTCGTGTCGTTGGGACCCCCGGGCGGAATGGGGCTAACGCGTGGCTAGCCGGCGCCAGGATGTGCTCAATCTGGTAAAGTTAGGGACCTCGCCCTAGCTATCGCTCATAGTCGTCCAGATCTGATCACCCTCCGGGTCTGTCCCTCATCCCTCCCTCCCAGGGGTCACATTAGAATCCTAAAGGGCCGTTGGGGCCTACTTGCACTGCTCTGCTCCAGCTTTCTGGAGGCCCTCCGTATGTGTACCCCTAACTCCTTCTCTACAGGCCTCATCCATACTGTTACGTTTCATATGCGTGAATGTTAGAGAGCTGTCTTCTTGTCGTTCCACTTGAAGTAGTGTGTATTTAAAAACCTAGGACGTTATTAAAACTGTTGTCCACACGTGTTCTCGGCCTTCCAACATCCCGTCTTCCTTGTGGTCTGTAAATGAAAGCTTGCCGGGTTAGGCGATCAGGGGTCATATGCTTGCGTGCGTTAACCATTTATTCTGATATCTTTGAATGTTCTCAATAATGCTGGTCGTATTATTGAGTCATTGTCTTATATCTTTACTCCTGATTCTTTCTCTTAACGTTACTTCCAGGGTTCATCTCAAAAATCTCGTTCTGATGTTTCAGTTTTGCTTTTATCCGTTTCTCATAGGACCATTGTTTCACTGTCTTGGTTTGGAAACATCATGTAGCTTTATCTTTGTTTCACTATTCATAGACTTACAAAAATGTATATGGAAAGGTAGAATAAGACGATTGAAAGATTCAGTGCCATCGTCTGGATTTGAACCACGGTTTCCATCCGGTTGCTCTAACCACTGAGCTACCATGGCAACATGCCGGTATGGCATTAAATTTCCCAACTGATTCACATTTTTCCCGGTAAACCACAAGCAGATCTCAAATTGTATTGAGATGACATACCCTAATGGCGACTTACAATGTTGTAAGTACTTAGTCCCGGGCTTCATAGTTTCAACCACTATTAGGCCAATTAAACTAGGAGATCCGTGGTTCAAATATCGGCGATGGCATTGAATTTTTCAGTCGTTTGATTCTACATTTCGAACCTTGTCCAACACACGGCTTGTGTGGAAGAATAATTAATTGCAAAAATGTGTATGGTTATATTTCTCTGGATTCCTTTCTAAGTCTTCGTTCATCTTGTTTATTGAAATTTCACATCCGTGTTATCTAAAGTGGCTTTATTGTTCTATAACTCTGTATTTTATTATTATTATTTGGGCCCTTAAGCTGGCTTTGCCTTTCATTGACATCATCTGTGCTTTCTGAGTTGAAATGTTCATATTTTTGTCCTCTAATATTCTACTTGTTTTAGTAACATTTTCTTCCAGATCATTTTGTATTTTTGATACTAGGACCTGGGCGTGGCCGAGTGGTTAGACCGCTCGCCTCTCACCGAGGCGGCCCGAGTTAAATCCCAGGGACCCGCATGTGGGATTTGTGGTGGACAAAGCGGCGTCTTGGCGGGTTTACTCCGGGTTCTCCGGTTTCTCCCGCCATTCATTCCACCAACTGCTCCATCATCACCTTTCCTTTCAACCATTTCACCATCATTTCGTTTCATCTACTTCCTTCCTCGCATACCAGGCATCGGGCTAATCACCCATGCTGGATATTCTGTCTGATCCATGAGTGTCTGCTCCTCGACGGGCCTCTGGCACCAGGCACCCACCTGTAAGTCCTGGGGAGGAGGTTAAACAGAGAAAGTAGAATAAGATACTAGGAGCTGATATCTAAAAAGAATAATATTAAGGAAGTTTTATCATTCTTTTTGGAGAAGCCATGGAAAACTTTACAATTGTCTGTTAAAAAATCAGGAGAATACTCCATGAAATTCCAGATATTATTAAGAAAGGAAAGACATATCAATCAAATTTTATGTTTTCGTGTTGAACTGTAGGTAATGGCATTAAACCACTTTCATTTCACATAAATGTGCAATTCTAGCGTTGTGCTGTGCAAGGTATGCTTGTATTGCCCTGCCCAGATAGCCAATAGAAATCAAGATAATATTCAGCAGAGCTAGGATACTCATTGACAAATGTAAATGAGATAAATAATACAAGCGCGTGTTTTCAAATCGCACGCTCGCAAAGAAAGCGTGCGGTAAAATATATTTTCGCAGTATAGTACTTTACTATCACGCTTGCGCAAAACATGAGCAAACAAAGTGTTAATAATCCCTTCTGGCACATTTGTAAATCTAAGCTTTAATTTTACAGCTTTCATTGTGGTGATAGTACGTCATGAATAAATAATTATAGCAGTCTGAAGGAGTCTCGGGAGTACAAAATCATCAAAATGCAGGCTTTCTATTTTTGACGAAAATAATTAATCCTGTGATTCCTCCTGTTTCAGAAATCATATAGTTTACTGGCTGCCAAAATCATTTAAATATTTTCAAAAGTGGTTTTAAATGTAAAGTATGTCTTTTTAAATTTGGTTTGTCACAGATGGAACTCCTAATATTTATTGTGTATCTGGGAGACAGGTACATTTGGTTATTCTCTTTGGTTTCAAACGTACACCCTTTACAAATAAATATTCTATGTAATTTCTAAAAACTAGTCGTACTTCTCATGCTAAATTTCAATTGAAATTTTCTTTAAAAAAGATTTCCTAAACAGATTAAGTACCCTTTTCCCAGAAAACCTACTACGCTGAAAATGTCCATACCTATATAAACTAGTAAATTGAAACGACTGAATAAGAATTATGTTTTTATAGTATAAGGGTCATTCAAATGAAACTCGGTCACTTGTGTAAAGTAACGGTAACGATTTTATTAACTCAAAAATAGTCGCCAGAATTGTTAGCACATTTATCCCATTGCGACACTAGCCGGTCGATTCCATCTTTGAAGAAACTAGTAGGCTGCTGTCGGATCCAGGCCTGGACCCAAATACTTCGTCGTCCGTTGTGAATAGATGTCCGCGAATAGCTTGTTTTAGCGGTCCATAAACATAAAAGTCACGCGGTGAAAGGTCTGGACTGTACGGTGGATGTTCAAGCGTTCCCCATCGAAACTGCTGCAATGTCGTCTTCACCACTTTGGCAGTGTGTGGGCGGGCATTATCATGCAGGGGAATAACGCCATTGGACAACATGCCTGGGCGTTTCGACTTGATGTCTCGTCTAAGGTTCTGTAAAGTGGCTTGATAACGCTGGGCATTGATGGTGGTTCCCTGTTCCAGGAACTCGACAAGCAGTAGGCCCTTGTGGTCAAAAAAGGACATCATGACCTTACCAGAACTGGTGCGCACGGTCTTTGATTTCTTTGGAGGTGGCGAAGTATCATGTTTCCACTGCTTGCTCTGACCCACTCCTCGTTGTTGCTGCTTACTCGCCTTCATGTTCAGTAGTGGACGATAACTTGTGTGACCACCTTCTCTTCGGCGTGAAACCACCCTGTCGCTATGCAGCGTCAAACGTTGCACACGCTGTAGTGGCTCTACCAATAGATGGTGCCACCCTACACGCAGTTACTTGGTGCCACCTTACGTGTAGTGCAAAGTTAGACGCACTGACCGGGTTTCATTTAATTGCCCCTCATATAATAGGTTTCAAAATATTTAACGTTTTATCTTGAAATATTAATCAAAATTTGGAGTTCTGATTCATTAGACAGACCAAAAATATTTTAAACCTGAAATGTTACTAACAATAGAATTTTTGTAGTTCAGTGGTAGAATTTAAATTGCCCTAAGCTAGATTAACACTACCACCTCTCTGCTATAAGTAGTTTCTGAGAAAACGGAACACAAAAATCAGTACCAAAGGAACCCAAAGATATCCGTAACTCATCTATATCAGCATCAGTATTTTTATACCAATATTTCTTTAGCAGATACTGTCCTTCTGAAATATCACATATACGAATATTAAATTTCATAGATGGACAACTTCCTGTATATTGATATTTTAGTAATTTTTACACCCATTTGTCAGGTATAGCCAGAAACAGGATACTGACGTATGTGGCCAATAATGGAACGGAGCTGTTTATGTTGATACTGGCAAACCCCAGCCCCATCCACTACCAGCGTGGCCATCTCTGTTTTTCGAACATAATTCTAGCCTCTGGATTGGCAAGGTACTTTACCTCTCCTAAAGTATGGCCGAATTGCCGAAGGATAACATTACAACTTAAACCTTATATTTTCAAGCTACATTGCCGTTTTCTTATTGCCGTTTAGTAGCAGCAAAAACTTCGTCTCCATGTTGCTGATGAAAGCTCTCATATATGTAAATGTCGTAGCTGCCGATAAGTTTAACCTCACATGCAAATAATTCTTCACCCCTTCCTCTAGAAGGCCACATTATTTATAATTGGTTTAGCCTTTCCTTGTGTACCAAGTAAAGAAAGTCTTCCATAGAGGTGGTATGCTAACCACCCCTTTATTTCGCATCGATTATAAAGATTGTTTATTGGTTAGTGTTTATATCCAACAATTGTTTTTCAGACCAGTCATATAGAGAACTGATAACGACTAGGTGGAGCATTACCTGAAGGTGGATACCTTACATAGGAAAACACTATGGTGATCTAGGGGAATGGGCCACTTTTTATCCATGGCAGTGTACGTTTCCTTGATGTAGTGTATGTCCAGAAAAGCCACACATCTTACACTTCCCTTAACAGTTCTTCTTTAAAATAAATTAATAGTAAATTTGTTTTATTATTCACGTTAAATATAGCTGAAATGTATCTTGCTTTAGCTAGAGAGGGAAGCCTCGTGGATGCTCTAGGCATGATCAAAATTTGAACCCATGCGCGCAGGTTAATAGCGGTTTCCGACATCATGTCCATATTGTATATGGGAGAGGCATAATTCATATCCGATAAATTACAACCTTTAGCCTAGATGCACAGGCAGTTCACGATAAAGCACTTGATAGTCCCCCTCTACATATTCACGAGCAGCAGAGTCAATGGATTTATTGTGATATCGGTGTAACGTCACTTTGAATATGACTAGGCTGATGGATGAAATGTGTCTTCTGTGGCTATAGGAAAATCCGCTCAAATCTGGTGTTGGTATCGAAACAAAATTAATTCTTACAAAACAGGTGTAGTACATAACAGAATCTGCAATTGTAATTTAGAACACGGATATCAAAAATAGAAACGTAATTTGTTCCAATCCGTTTCAAAGACCTGCTCAAAACATCATTTCTAACTGTCTGTTTATGGGATACCTAAGAGTATTGTATTCTCCTGTCCTTACTGTACTTTAGATGTTCTTTTGGTAGTCTTGAACATGGCCACCCCATCAGGAAGTAGTAGTAGTGGTATTTATTAAGTACTTAGTTATATTAATTGTATAACACAGTCGCATGCTCTCTAGAAAAATACCTGGTCTGTATACGTGACTTGCAGAATCGACCAGAAAACAACTATGTTTATAATCACCACATTATATACATATAAAATTTAAAAACACTCTGAAACACACACACAAGTGCTCAAGCACCACATATATTTAAAGAAAATTTACATAAACACCTTATCTCTCAGTACACGTACTTCCATTAAGTATGTGCCCAAGCTTGGCCAGTTTTGACTGTTTAGAATCAAGTCCCAGCATGCTGTCCTCCGTCTGTTGGAAGCCAAAAATACTTCCTGTAATAAGTTTTTCCTAATACTCTCCGTCTGCACGCATGCTGCCAAAATATGCGTCCAGTCTTCTTGTTCCTCGCATAATGGGCAAATCCTCCTGCCATCATCATCAGCAACCTAAGCCATGCTGTTCCCGTCCTCTGTTTTATACCCAATTCCAAAATATATGTTTCCTTACCCACCTAGTCTTTATTTCATTTTGTAGCTCCAATGTTGATCTTTGTTTACATTCAGGCCCTATTTTCTGCCTGTTTATATCACACAGTCGTCTTTTGACTTTTGTCACGGCACTATAAGTATTCTCATTACCCTTTTGCCAGATATCGTTTAAACCTATTTTTGATAACTCCCGTTGTAAATATCTATGCCCAAACATAAATGCGATTCCTGTAATTGACTTAGAAATTATCAAAAAGAATAGGCACAACTACCCCTTTGTAGTGAGGGTACTTAGAGGTACTACTGACTTTAAAACAAGTTTGTGGCAGTTAAATAAGACCGCAATAATTCTTTTTAAATTTCACATTTCTTATAACGGCTACATCATTCGGTAGTTTGTTGACATTTGTAGACAGCAGCATGGTATTTAATAAATAAAAACTAATTAAATGTATAACTAATACTCCTTTAATATATACGCAAAACATGTGTTTACACATAAAAGCTATTTATACTCCGTCAACATCCATGCAAGTCAATCACCCATCTAGTGTACATGGGCCCACCCCGTTCTTTATCACAGCGTTGGTAGCACAGCACTACGAATCGAATTTCAGCATTGAAATCCTGGCCAGTGAATGCTCAAGTCTTTAGCCAATTGGGCTGCCAACCCAAGGTTAAATAGCAACAGCTTTTCAGAGATAAATATTTACTGTTTCAAAAACCGGTTTCAGTGAAAATAAGGGTTACAATAGAAGCACGGATAAGTAATACTTCGGCATTTTAGAAATAGTTTTCAGGTTGCTAAGATACGGAAATTAATTGCATGCCCCTTTGTCATATGCTGTACACAAAGATAAATTTAAACTGATTTTATTTATAGATTCTTGGCATTTAACTTTGGCGCGCAAAAATGTTAGAAAACTTTCGTGGGAGCTTTATTTCAAAACAAAATTACTTTGAAGAAATTTTACATTTATATTGTTTAAGAGTCATTATTCCATTTAAAGTCAAAACCTTTCAGAGCACAAAAGAAACGGATTTCTTTAACAAAAGAATCGACAAACAGGGTTTTAACTAGAAGCGTTACTTTGTATACTTATATAAAAGTAAGCTTTCACAGTAACAAATCTGAAAATTGAATATTTTGGTAACGCAATCGAATTGTCCATTATTTGACGATTTTCCCAAATTCATAACAATGCTTTTCGCATGTTCTAAACTCCGAAACTAGTGCAAATATTGGTTTCCAACAGTTTTATTAGTATGGAAATGACCTGGATATATTTTATGGTCTAGTTAGCATCTAACGAGGGGTTAGACCTCTGGCCTTCTAGGGACCCGCATGTGGGATTTTTGGTGGACGATCGGCGTATGGGCGGGTTTTCTCCGGTTTCTCCGCAGTTCATTCCACCTATTGCTCCATCATTATTTTTCATTTTATCCATTTTGCTTTCATTTCATATCATCTGCTTCCCTCACTGTCATACCTGGCTGCTCCTCTACAGGCCTCTGCCCCTAGAGGGTATAAACCCTACATAAGAGGAGGGTAAGTCGACTAAGTAAGAGTCGTCCTCGGCGGTGTAGTGGTTACCATGCTAGCCTCTAGTTTTTTCGGGCGTAAAAATCCTTCGCATGGCTTCCTTTCGAAGGGAAGTAAAGCCGGTGGTCTCGTGTCGTAGATTTACAGCACGTAAAAGATCCTCAAGCCTGATAAAGAGGCCTCTGAGAAAAATTACCGGTCTTTCACGCCCAATATAGAATGGAACGCTAAACACCACAGCAGTTAAAGAGCGTCCATAAGTAAAACTCAATTTTTCAATGACTAAGTAAGTTAGCATCTAAATTCAAGTATTTTACTTTCTATACCACGTGCATAATAGGTAGAGAAGGTATTGTATTCCACCCAAAAATTCTATGCCGACACTTCAACGGAAATATAAGTTTTGAGGCTCCTTGAAGCCAAAAAAACATTTTTGGAAAAACGTTTCTCTGTGTGTGAGTGTGTGTGTCTGTGTGTAGCATAACTCAAAAACGAAACGTCGGATAAATACCAAACCTGGTATTTAGGTTCAGTACCTTCGAAAGATGTGACACAAAGATATTCAAACAAATCCCCCCACTCCAAACTACCCCTTACGTGAAACAGTTTTCGAGATTTTTGATCTTATAAGAAGTGACTAATGGTTTTGATTAAAATACCGTATATTAAATATATTTACATGGAAAATAAAATTAACATCTTGAATTTTATGGATTAACCCGTGAAGCCTTTTTCATTCGGGAGGAACTTTGTATAATCTTGTATAACTGGTACACGTTAAGCGATAGACGTAAACGTACTACACCAAAAAAGTAGACCTCTTTAAAATACACAATATATTTCAAATAACCTTTTTCGTGGCATTGGCCAGTTTCGAGGTATCCGTTATTAATGGTTAGATTTGTTCAATACTTTGTCATTCTTTTTAAGTCCCGTCGATTTTCAGTTTTTTCTCGCGATTGCATGGTAACAGCATGGCGTTTTAAGGCCAGCATATAGCACCAAGTTCTTAAATATTATACTATCGTTGTTCCCTTTGTACCCCAACGAAATGCGCAATTTAGCTATATCTGTAAGGGCCTATCTGATTGAAATGAAGTAGATAGAAAAATAAAATTTCGTAAGAATAATTTGTATACCCACTAATAAACGTTAGAGAACAGAGAAAGTTATGTAAATGTAAAACATAGAATATACTGGGTACGCAAAAAACAATGTTCAGAAAATTGTATACTATAAATTTGGTTCCTATACCAAAGTAAGGATTTTAATAAGAACAAGGGTAGCAGAAGATTTTCTACTGCTATGCATGCGTCGACATTAAATCCGTCTTGGTAGAGTCTCCGATGGTGAAACTTGTTTGTGGTGTGTCGGATGTAAACAAAACGCACTCCTGTACAGTACTGGTTACTGTTGTTAAGCTGTTCAATTCTGTGTTAATCTTGTGAAGCCTACTGGGTGGTACGTAATACTGAACGCTGGTCTTGTTCAGTACAAAGAGTACAGTAGAGTACAACCGAGCGGGATGGCTCAGGCCGTTACGTCTGTGGCCCGCATTCGGGAGGTCCGGGATCTAACCACGGCGACCGCCCACTCTGAACCGTGGGTTTTTCGAGGTTTCCCCGGGTCGCCAGGCGAATGCTGGACTCGTTCATCTTCTACCACGACTCTCCTTCCTCTCAATTCCTGTACCATCATCTTCCTTGTCATGTTTCAGGGTTATAGGAACAGGCGACGGTGTTCTGCGGGTTGCGGCTGGACGGTGGCTTGCGCTCTGTAAAGGCTTCTTCCCTGGCGTCGCTGCAGTATTAGGTCTCTCCTCGGCGTGAAGCCCCGCTCCGGGGAACCTAGAGATTGGTGGTTTGTGGGCAGGGACATTGCGGCGTCGAATGCGTTCTATCTGGAAACGTTGGGGACCCGTCGGCATTCGGATCTGGTTACCCTTAGGGTCTCTCCCCTCATCCCTCCCTCCCTCCCTCCCTCCCTCCCAGGAGTCACGCTGAAAGCACAATGGGCCGACTGGCCTGCTACGGTGCTCTGCCCAGCTCCGGGGTCCCCTTCATGATACGTACCTTTAAGTTTTACAGTAGAGTACACCCATGTAGGGGTTAATTTCTCATTGTACCAGTACTCATTAATTGAGACAGTACGTACACACTTGTCGTGTCAGTTACATTTCATTTTACTGGCAAATGAAGATGTTTCATAAAGTGGTATATTAAGTATGTTCACGCAGCACTCCCTTCATTATACTGCACCTGCGACCACATGCTCCTAATCTCAAAATGTATATTTTGGTACTGCCGTTCTACTCTACAATTTTCCGCAACCTATGTGTTATGGAAACTGTGAACAATGTTACGTCCTTCATTTCCCATGATAAAACGCCTGACCTGCTGGCAGCTACAGTTCTGTAGTGCATATTTAACTACACAAAGCAGATTTTCTCATTTGGCGGTTACCTGCGTTGTTATATCCTCTGCAGAACCAAATGTTGGCCATATGTATTTGCGCTAACTTATGAATCGATTAGTATATCCAATAAATTCTATAATGGTTTTTCGAGCGTATTTACGACTTTTAATTTTGACAGAATGGGTAGGTTAAATAGGAATTTATACGGTAAAAGCGTGTTTGCTAACGGTAAGCTGATTTAATCTTTATGAATGCAAGCTAACTTAAAATTATTTTGCCACTGGTGTTGTGAGGACTGGAATTTTATAATCAATATCGTTTTCCACTAACTCACGTGAAAAAAACATTAAAGAATGCATACAGAACTATATAATCCGTAATAAGTTGATATTGAAAAATAACAACTTCAAAATATATTTTTCTGAGCGTTGTTTAGCTCCGTTACGCTGTTTGATACTATGTCAAGCATAATATTTTATTAACTTTCAAAACCAACACGAATTTAGTGAAGTTATTCATATATTTGTTTCTATAAATTTAGGCAAAATAATTCATAAATGAAAATGACGTAAGTATTCGTTTTGCAGCCTTAGTGAAAAAAACGAATACTTCAGAAAAATGTGCGGCTTAGACTTGGTGCATGTATGGGCAAGACCACCTATGCGAAGAGTTCGAAAATCCATTCTATAGGTATGTGAAGAAAAGAAGTCCTACAAGTATGTATACTCTAGCTAAACTATAGAGATACGGAGGAACAAAGAGCGAAGAACTAGACGGCTATGGGCATGTCGGGCGCTAACGGCAGTCTAGCGTAACATGAGATTGTTTAAGTCTGACAAGGCTGATAAATGAGAAGGGTGTGCGAAGAAAATACGCAGGGAATGCCGTGTACTTCTAACCTATTTTGTGTTATTTATTTCATTTTTTCAGGCTTTGTGAGGTAATAAAACAAGGCACAAGTATGCATGTTTTCTTTCTTTCGTTTTCATTGTCCCGTGTATTATTCTACATCATACATATTTTCACCTTCTTGTCCTACTGATATTTTATATTTAGGTTCACATTTTGGGGTATTTCATCAAGACCAAAACACTGATTGTCTTATAGTTTTTTCTTTCCTGTCGAATTTCATAGGGAAAACTGAACATTTATTTGTTGTCAGGTTACCCTAAATGGAAAGCTACTGTAACCCCAGCGAGGTTGTAAAGGATATATGGTTATATAATTAAATAATAATAATAATAATAATAATAATCCTGTGGTGCTAGAGCACATGAAGGGCCTAGACCTGCCAACCCGACTGCCGACCTCACGCCCGTGTACACACGCGCAGAGGTGGGCGATTATCCAAACAATACGGGGAGATGATGTCAGCATCACGCATCCCCAGCCAGAATATTGGCCTCCGTGGCCGGGATCGCTGCCTATCGCAGATCCTCACTTTCCTCGCAATGCCGAGTGGGCAACGGTCTTATACCCTCACCATGGGTGGGAAGAACCCGGGCGCATTCCGTGGTCAGAATCAGGGCTCCACGCTCTAGCCCACAGCGCGGTGCAGGACTTGTATAATTAAAGTAATAAGAAAATTCTTCGAAATAATTGGTAGATATCTTAAACACCTATTCGGTACATTTTAACCTTCCTTACAGCAGCTCCAGTTTTTTTGTTGCTTGCTTTAGTGCTAAACCCATACTTATTAAGTTAGAATGGTTTCTCTTATCAAATGATTCTTTTAATTAAAGAAAATGATTTTAACCAAGAAAATTAACAATGTCTATGACAGAATCTGAAAAGAAGTCATCATTGTCGTTCGTTATTTATTTCACATTATTGCTGTTATCAGCTTTTGTAAAATAGTGATAAATTTTTGAAACCTGCTAGGGTTGGTATCATTATTATATAATGATTATTAACAACATTATCTCAGTTCATGAAGGTTTTATATAGCTG
Source organism: Deroplatys truncata (assembly GCA_030765065.1). Lineage (NCBI taxonomy): Eukaryota > Metazoa > Arthropoda > Insecta > Mantodea > Mantidae > Deroplatys > Deroplatys truncata. The sequence continues at coordinate 43,101,688 of CM060990.1, forward strand.
AAACAAGTAGCACACCTACACCAGATTTTTAAACCTATTTTAAAATTAACTATCAAATTCGTGAAATTAATTTTAAATTCGCATCATAGCATTGCTTGGAAGTCGAGCCTTTTCTCCCTTTCGTCAGGAACCACTCAAGAACTTACGCTTATTTTCAACTGCAACACACACAATATAAGGTGGAATAACTTAAAACAAGTTCTCCAGCCCGCTTAGCGCACAGCAACATAATGCACTGTCATTTTATTGACACCATCACCATATTACTAGTCTTATTAGCGGTATAAGAATACGCATATGGAGTTGTGTTACAAACGATAGAATGTTGTTTCAACCTCTTGTATATACTCGTATAAGGGGTATGTGTGTAGGTTTTACCTAATGCAAATAATTTCTATATATGTACATATAAAGGGTCTATCAACAAGATTGTCCTATCTTTAACATGTGATAGATGCCGTTGTTATTGAGTTACAGTAGTCATATTTTACATGTGGCTACAGTTGTTATTGACAAATAGTCGTGGAACGTTACAGCATTCAGCAACGCGTAGAAATTGTGAAAATTTATTATCAAAATGGATCATCTGTTCGCCAAACCTTCCGTGTATTGCGTGAAGTTTACGGTGTGCATAATCGTCCCAGCGAGAGAACGATTCGGCGTTTGATCGATAAATTTGAAAGAAGTGGTTCTGTCAGCGATCAAAGAACGCCTGTCCGTAATCGACGTAAGCGCTCCAACGAAAACATAGGCGCTGTTCGTGAGAGTGTACGCGAGAACGGAAACAAATCAATTGCTCGTCGAGCGCAAGAATTGGGACTTTCGCTGACCACAACTTGACGAATTCTGCATCTGGACTTGGAAGTTTCACGCTTACAAAATGGTGTGAACTCAAGAACTAAAGCCCAACGGTTGCGCCGTGTATTCGCTGAGTGGACTATGGGGCAATTGGAAGCTGACCCGGATTTTTGTCGAAAAATCATCTTCAGCGACGAAGCCCACTTTTGGATGGATGGTTGTGTTAACAAACAAAATTGCCGCTATTGAAGCAATCACAAACCAATGCAGATTCAAGAATGACCACTTCATCCCCAAAAGGTTACTGTGTGGTGTGGATTTTGGTATGGTGGATTCATTGGTCCATATTTTTTCCAAGATGAAGATGGAGCTCTAACTGTCAATGGAGAAAGATACCGGGCTCTTATAAAGGACTATTTTTGGCCTCAATCGGATGGTATGGATCTCAGAAACATCTGGTTCCAGAATGATGGTGCCACATGTCATACGGCTCTCGAAACAATCTATCTTTTGAAGGAGAAGTTTAGAGGTTTCATCATTTCCCATGGTGGTGATGTTAACTGTCCCCGAGGTCATGTGATTTAACGCCGTTGGATTACTTCTTGTGGGGTTATGTTAAATCTCGAGTTTATGTCAATAAGCCAGAAACAGTAAATGATCTTACGAATAACATCACGCGTGTTATTCGTGAAGTTGGACCTAATTTCCGTTCTTCTGTCATTGAAAATTGGGTCAACCGTATACGCGCAACCCAACGAAGTCGCGCCGGTCACTTAACTGATGTTCTCTTCCACACGTAATGACATTAATAATGTTCCAAAATAAAAAAAGAAATAAACCTTTATCATTTATACAACGTGTTTTATTTAAGTTCAAAGATAGAACACTCTTGTTGAAAGGTCCTATAGTTACTAACATAGAATTTCTATAAAACTCGAAATAGAAAATCGCCACAGTTGTACATGGACTGCATAGTTTTACTTGTAAATTTTCTTTATCATTATTTTATATCTCCATTCTTCATGTTTTAACGATAAAACTGTCAATAATGGTGACAGTATAAGTTTTAATGGTAATGAAAGTAATAATATTACCTGTAACCGAAAAACTTCTCAGGAAATTCAAATAATAAATTTTCATGATGTAGTGGGAGCTAGTTGTTACCCTGCAGAAATGAGCTCTGGGGATAGAGGAGAGAGATGGGGGACGTTTACTGTAGGGCCCTCGCTCCGTTATAACTTTCTTCAACTTCCCACGGTTTAACAGTTTGAAAGGATATGCCACTTCAGCTCAATGACTCGTGACGCGACGATGGTGACCCCAGCGTCATCTGTTGGCTGCGGTGTCTGAGGTGGGATTATAAAACACAATCGCCAGTCAAGAACACAATTATCCCTGCTAGGGTACCGCTATAGGACCACCAAAATATCCTGTCACAGAAACACTCCAGCAGCTACAGGGTTTCCCAAAACTTCAACTATTAATAAACATAGAAAAAACCAGTGTTTAAATTATATGCATTTAAACATAAACACAATTTAAACTGTTAATGTTTTAGGGTCAGGGTTTTTGTAATCGATAATAAATAAACAGATGGATAAATAAAAGATTAATAACCAATGAAAAAATCATATTTTGTAGTTTCTATTTAGAGCTAATTAAGTACGACCTGATCGACGGCGCCGTGGCGGAGTGGTTAGACCGCTCGCCTCTCACCGAGGCGGCCCGGGTCCAATCCCAGGGACCCGCATGTGGGTTTTCTCCGGATTCTCCGGTTTCCCCCGCCATTCATTACACCAACTGCTCCATCATCACCTTTCCTTTCATCCATTTCACCATCATTTCGTTTCATCTACTTCCTTCTTCCCATACTAAGCATCGGGCTGATCACCCAACTGGGATATTCTGTCTGATCCATGAGTGTCTGCTCCTCGACGGACCTCTGTCCCGAGGCACCCGCCTGTAAGTCCTGGGGGGTGTAAGTCCTACATACGAAGAGGTTAAACAGAGAAAGCAAAGTACGACCTGAAGAATTGCAATACAATACTAACTGTAAACTATTCACAACACACGCGCTTCTGATGTTACAAAGTAAAATTATGACATTTATCTGTGGACAAATTTAAAAAAACGACTGTGGAGGATTCCAAAAGATATGTATGTATGTATTTATTTATTCTGCAATTGGGTACTTCCCGGTGGCAGAATTAAACCGTACAAAATTTACATCACCATGACTAGCTTACAATAATAATAATAATAATAATAATAATAATAATAATAATAATAATAAACAAGACTAACAATACAAAATGATTAATTTTAAATATTAACAAAGCTTTTAAAATCCCTATGCGTGATACAATACAATATTCAACTGTTATAAGTTTTATTAAGCAACACACTGATGTTTCGGATATGCATATCAGGTGGCCAATTTCTTCAGCAGTGGGAACTGGGAAAGGAAATGTGAGAAGTAAATGATCCAGGTCTAATTTTAGGGTACCTCACCAAAATTTCCAGGAAAACTTGAAAAAAATCAGTCAGGGAGGACGGTCCTGGCGGGATTCGAACTGCAGAGTCCGTGCCTTGACGTCCTCGGACACTCGTGTCGGTAGTTGGCCAGACTGTGCCATGTTTGAAGGGAAGATCTTACGTTTAATTTCTTGCCGCGAGATACAGGTGTCAGATGAAAGAAAAGTTTAAACATATACAGGGAGTAATTTAGAAAATTGGTGGTAAAAAAGTCAATTCTAACCAAATTATCCATTTAAAACTTCCTTCTATTTTCAATGACTTTAAAGAATGTGTGCAATACACAGCACGTCGATGCTTTAAATGCTTTGTAACGATGTACTTGTCGGCCACAGGAGCTTTAAAGTACAGTTCACAGAGGTACGTGGCTTGATAAGCGTGCTTCCTTAGAGAGTGGGTACTAGTCGTCTTTTTTTTTTTTTTTGTTGACACTCAAGGCTAGGGTTCAGAGAGGAGTGAGCGGCAAGGCGATAGGGGAATGTATAGTCGCACAATGAAAACAGTACTACATTTGCAGGCCTCGGCCTTGCTAGTAAATGCAACTGGGAACTGTGCATGTCTTCTTTACCTGACTGTCTCCCGATGCTGTGGTCGTTAGCATCCCATTTTATATTGGCGTGAGAGACCGGTAGTTTTGCCCAGAGGCCTCTTTTATCAGGCTCTACGACACGGGACCACCGGCTTTACTTCCCTTCCGAAGGAAGCCATGCTAAGGATTTTTACGCCCGGAAAAATGCATCGCCCACCGCCGGGTTTTAACCCGCAACTTCGGGAACTAGAACCACTACACCACGGAGAACGACACACCACGCATGACGACTTATATCGTGGCCGACTGCTACACAAAAAGATAAGCCAAAAACACTTGCTCACTTTGGGAAGAGCGTCCAATCCGAACGTGCAATATTACATTTAAAGACAGATTAAATACATTATCTGGTCAACTATCAGTAACTAACTACAAAGCTCGAGGGCAGTTAAATGAATTATTACGTACCCTCTCGCGGTTACCGGATGTACCTGTAGATACATTAGAAAAGATGTATAACTCTATGATAAGGCCGATTTTGTTATACGGAAGTGAAATCTGGGGATGGGAAAGAGCAGAGCATGTAAATAAAACACAGATAGCATTTTGGAAAAGAGCTCTTAGAGTTTCACAAGACGCATCAAATTCGGGGGTATTGAGGGAGGTGGGATGTTATGAAGACACTGTAAAATAAGAGCAGTGAAGTACTGGCTGAGGCTGATGCAGGGGGATAACTCCACACTACGATCCAAATGTTATAAATACCAGCGAGAAAACCTGTCTCCTATGTTTTGGGCAACTGATTTGTAAAGCGGTTTGAGGACAATAGGCATGGGGTCAGTATGGCAAAGAGCTGAAACAAATGACAAAAACATATGGAAGGGTATCAAAAGAAGACTAAGAGACATCAACCAACAGGAAATAGAATCGGATTGTAAAATTAAACCTTCTCTTAGTCTAGTAAATGAAATAAAATTGAATTGGGGTAAAGAGGCATATATACTTAACTTAGGAAGAAAGTACAGATCAAATGGCATGGTTTAGACTGGGAGCTGGAGGGCACAGAATATGACTGACAATTCTGGCAGGAGAATCTGCCCATTCTGTGATTTGGATGAGGACTGGGTACATATTTTGGCGGAACCAGTGAACAATTAAACTCAAAGAAAAATTCTTAACTGCCTTAAGAAAGAGATTGGCATGTTGGGATCTACTGGCTGACCAGAGGAACTGGCAAAACATGGGCAATTTTTTGGCTAAAGTGCGCGAAGCTAGGTCAAATGTGTTCAGTTAGACAAAGGTAACTTATCTCTATTTTCCTTTTTCTTGTGCTTTTTTGTTTTGTTTTCTTTTTCTGTTGTTTATTTTGTCACCATACTTCTATCTTAAACATGCATCTACGGCCAGTGACCCATGCAATAAATGCTTGTGTAATAACTTCAATGATTTGAAACCAATAAAGATACGTTATCTATCTACTAAATTTACCAAGTTCACGTCCCATTTTCTCTTCCAGTAGTAGCCTTCAACACGATCCTGGGTAGGATAGCGGCACTTGCATTTCTTCTAACGTTATTAGGTATGATATACAGTGGCAATAATGCTGTTGTTGTGTTTACTGTGTGTAGTTATCATGGTATATACTATAGAACAGCTTGTGTTTATTGTATGAAGTTTTGCTCAAAGAAGTCACTTGTGGACTGTGCAGTGTTTTTCTTCGACGATGGTGAAGTGGGTTTATTACCTGTGATGATATCGTTGTTGTTGTGCCCGGTCCAGCAGAGTCGTCGCAGTTGTAGGATCCAGGTTGAATCTCAGGGTCGACCCTACTCTTCTCGGCTAAGAAAAGTAATTGTGGGTAATGTCCAAGGATACGGGATCCAGGTATGTGGTGCACCAAAGGAAAAACACGATAATTCACTTTCAATGATGCTGTCAGAATCACTATGCCACTTGTAAGCTTATTATGCCGCACTAAAGATATTCCCTTTGCTAATCTGCCGTTCTTTTGTTTTTACTTCCCCGACATACTCGTGTTCATTACTTGGTTCTCGCGCGCCGATTTATGATGTATCACTTGAAGTCTTTTCACCGCCAGAAATAATGTTATACTTAGTACTTCGCTTGTTTAACTGCTTATAGATTACAATACTTTACTATGTGCCATTATTTTCTATCATTGATATAGACTGCGAGGAATTAAAATCTCGTCTCGCGAAACGTAACTGTTACACGATTTCTGCGCGCCACGGGACTCGACTTGTTACACACAGATTTAGACGTCGAACTCAACTGAAAACCCTGGATTGAACTGACTTTTTCATCCCCCCACTAATCTTTATAATTTTGCTGGCAGCAAAGCTTCGTGATTTCTACACGTCGCCAATCTTTATCATCTTCCCATTGGTTATTTTCCTTCCTACTATTTTGTTGTGATTTCTCATTGGTTACTTCAAACATTTTGTATTTTTAGCTGTCTTTTAAAAGACGTTGTGTATCCCCAACGGCTCGCCGAAACCCCTAACTGTATACAATAGACAACGCGTCACCCACGCTACCGCGTTTGAAATATAACAATGACAGGAACGGTCTCTAAACTTTACTTTCTGCGGAAAATATTGCAAGTAACACTGCATAATTACGGGCTCATTTATTAATCAATATATACAAGGTTTATAACATAGTGGTATTTTTCTACGGGCTTTCTAATGGTGCTAATTTCAATTCTATAATGCCAAAGCTGTGGAATTTGGTCAATTTTGATTTCAATTAATGTCTGATAATATACTAATTAGTGATATTTAACTATTTATTTTCTGACCATCAGAATTATCGCCTCAACTGTCAGCTTGAATTTATAAAGGCATTCGTTCTCATTACTGTTTTTAAAAAAATCACTGTTTATAGGTTGTTAGAAAAACTTAAACATGAGTCCATGTTAGGTAACAACAAACACAGTCAACCGTTGTTACAGCGTATGTTTAAATGACACAATGCTTGACTGACCTGCGCAGTCTCCAGATCAAAATACTTCTGATTATTGTCTTTGTGTAATACTTAGAGATATAATTGATACATCAAATCCGCATATGCCCGACGAGTTAGAAGACAAGCATAATTTTTCCAATATTTTGGGTGCAAAAAAAGCGTAGATCTTAATAATGCGCTGAAAAGGTGCCAATTTCGTATAGAAGTAAAGGGACAACATTTCAAACACTTTTTATAACAAAAGATAAGCGTAACATCTTCATATTCTGTCTCATGGTTAATATTTCCTACGGGAGAAACGTGGTTCAGTCCACCGCCACTACACGAACGGATTCGTATAGCAGTACTTTGGGAGCGGCGGGGTGTCAGTCGCTTTATTCAAGAGAAACGTGGTATATAAGAAATTGCATTAGTAAATGTTCACTTGCATTTATTATCTATTGTACTCTGAAATAATAATAATAATAATAATAATAATAATAATAATAATAATAATAATATGCAATGAGGAAAGCCACTCCCAGTTTAATTTGTCTCAGCATGTATAAATTAATCTGTGCACTCGTCACTATGCTTATACGGATTCCTAAATAACATAAAAATTAAAGCCTCTCGGGTTATATCTAACCTCTAACAATAACTATACAAAAGCATTTTCGTATTGTAAAGGTACATCCGATTCTAGTTTCGTACAGGGAAGCTGATATAAACATACACATCGACATACAAGTTTTTTTTTCACCCATTAGCGATTCCATAACTTCAGGTAAAGCCGGTACAACGCCGATAACCATTTTTGCTACTCTCAAACAATTACATTACCAGCTTCACTTAACCATTAGCGCATGTTCCAGTTGTGCTATTTTATAGAGAGGGTATTATGTTTGAACTGATAAGTCAAGTGGCGAGCTGGAATTCGAGCGCACATACCTCCACACCAAGATAAACGAAATGAGAAAGTATTTGAATTTCGTTCTGATAGCAGCCTGCATTCACTTAACCGGGTTACTGCCACGACTGATAAAATTAATTTACATCCAGCAGAAAACCGCGTTTCACTTTCTAACTGGTTTCATTGAGCTTTGCCACATCCTCTCGATGCATGGACGTGGAAAACTCCATTAAAATAATATGTAAGCCAACCCTTCCATTCCATTCCTTAAATCATTAACGACCACAGCCAGTAATGCATTCCAACAACCGGAGAAATGGATATAGCATCGAAAACCAATATCTGATGAGCATCGAAACGTGTCATTCTCTTCTGTATGGGTTAAAGCATTTACCATTCTTGCTATGTTTAGAAAACCAGTTTCCCTTTACGTTAATCCTTCCTTATCTTCCGAACCCTCGCACCTTTTTTGTAATAAAAGTTTGGTTTCCTTTATTCTAAAACAAACATGTCGTTTTCTCCTCGATTTCTCCCCCAAATTCGTGTATTGGGAGTGGTCGGACTTAACGGTGACACAGTGCTAATTTATTTACTCCTTCAACAGGGCGCTTGCCCCAACTACAGAATGGTTAGACAAATAAACATATATAAATATATAAACAAAAACGCATACATACAGACAAAATAAAAACAGACGGACCAACAAACAAAACAAGCTATCAGTAACGCCCACATCTCATTAAGATAGAATCCTTTCAGTGGCATAGCGTAAGGGTAGACTTTGAGACTGAGTCTGAAGCAGTATGTTTTGAGTAGTAAAGTAAAATTAAGATCATAGGAAGAATAAATATCAATAACAGTAAGGATAGTGTTAAATAAAACTGGAAAGCGAATGTTACTGTAAGTGGAAATAAGGGTTGAGAGAGACAAGGCCATCAACGGCCGGAAACGGGTGGTTTTTCCCTCTATTGTTAAGTGTCCCGTTAGGTTGCTGGAACGCAGACATGTAGAAAAGGGTCAGTGTTCGCCAAAAGCCAGATAGCCTTAGGCCTCCAATGAAAGAAGCTAGAAATCAGGTGATAGTGGAATGGGGGGATAGAACGTTTGAAATAGAGAAACAGAAAAGTTTAGAATACACACTTGGCCGTTGTAGGTCTTTGGAGATGTTTTTTAGGAAAATGTGTAGGAAAGTTTAGAATACACACTTGGTCGTGGTTGTTCCTGGGAGATGTTTGTTAGAACGTGTGTCGGCGGATAGGCGAGATGATATGAAGTGTAACAAATAGGAAATGCGCGTGTGTGTGTCGAAGTAATAGCAGGAATCAAATGTTAAAAACGGTGATGGTAAATAAACGAGCAGGAAAACAAACAGTCGTATTCACCACTAACCCGAGATCCAAGATCCATGCAAAGAACCCTGAGCTAGTACCGAACCCGGGACCATTCCTACAAATCCTGTACCGCAAAATAGCCACATACCATCGCAGAACCGACATACCACCGCAAGTCTACCTAAATAAATTTCCAAGAAACTAAATAAATTGTTAAACCTATAAATAAAGACAGCCTCAAACAAGTGATGAAAAACTAATTAATACAATCACCTCCACCACTGCTTACCCCAACGCCCCAACCCCTACTGCTAAGTGTCAGATTGTAGTGCTGCGTACTTAGGCAGCTTCGAAATCTCATGATGCGGCAGCAAAGTCGAGTAGAGACTGGGATGGTTGAGCGAGTGCAAGTCTCATCAAGAGTGGACTTAGATAGCTTCTCCCACTAAATTTCGACCTCTCGTTGTAGGAAGACATGCCTGTATTTTGTTGTGCATTTAGGGCACAAAGGCAGCAGCAGAGACTTAACACGTTTAATGAGGTGTTTAGTCTCTGTGTACATGCTCTTTCCAAGGTCCGGAAACAGGAAAATAAGGGTAGGGCAAGGCAGTGTAACATAAACATTTCATTCCTCAGTTATTGGTGAACCAGCATTATGTGCGTACAACCGTGCAGTGCAGTAAAGTGTTAATTTTACGTAAACCTGTGTATTGTTTTCATTGTGCGCGTTATACTTATGATTTTAGAAATATGGACAATTCCATCGATTTAGTGGATTACTTATTAAAAACTCAGTTTTAGACTCTATCTTATGAGAAAAAGTGTGAACCGAAAGGCAAAAGACCAATTCCTAAGCTTGGCATTGTCTTCCAGGAAAATAGCCAAAAACGTACATTTCAAACATCCTGGTACAGTAAATGTAATTGGTTAACTGGCAGTTACATTCATAACAAAGTGTGTTGCTTCGTATGTTTGCTTTTTGGCGGGGAAAAGGAATGGAGTGTTGAGGGAATATAAAAAATATTAAAAGCATTGAAAGAAAATCTTGCAATAAAAATCGCCCACTGGAGCTTATATACAATAAAATCTAAGTGAGTACCCACATTGTTTTCATGATTTACAATCATACAAAGGTTTGTAGGCATTTTGTAAAGTTAACCTAACGCTATATTTTTATAATCTAGTTTAGTTTAGAATTATGTTAAGTCAATTTCGGCAACTAATAGAGATGCTAATGACTACTAAAACAACAACAACAACAAATAATAATAATAATAATAATAATAATAATAATCTAATCGTAATAAGGAATTCACATTATTTAGTGAAACACTAATGTATGGGAATTTGTGCATCATTTAAAAAATTCTAAATTCAATTTTTAAAATCTGGTATACCCAGAACATGGTATCAAGCTACGCCACTGAATTCTTTTAACAATATGTTTAAATGAAGATTACTTGAGAGAAAATTTCGAGATATTTTGTTATATATTAAACACGTTCTCAATAAAATACAATTTTTATATAGACCTAGAAATCTGACAGATGAAAAGAAAACTAGTCTCAGATTTAGATGCCTTTCATTACAGTTTAATTGTTCTAAAAAGGATGGATTAATAGTTTACCAATTTATAAATCCAATGTATAGGATTAGAAACTGTTACACATAACATACTGCTTTCTGCTCATTAGATACGAAGTAATTCAAATAACCATAATATAAGCTCCTTGGACGATAGGCAAACCAAAGAACAAAACAGGGGGATGGGTTAAACCTCGTGTTCCCTCCAGTGGAAATCCTTTTCTAAACTCTATACTCGCATGTATTTTATTTTCTGATGTCCTGGAAGTTTCACTGAACATTCTAGTGTTTAAGTTACTTTGGGCTATAATAATTTTTCTCAGACTTGTGTAGAAAATGCCATCATATTTGCAGGATTTGGTGAATTGCTTTAAAGATTCAGACAGAGAGAGGCCAACTAATAACAATTGCTTTTCCCAGTTATTAATAATTCAAAACAGTTTATTTAATTTCATTATATCATCCACATTTCTTCTCCTCCTTTGGTTATTGTGAAATCCAAAACCCTTTAAGGAAAAGAATTATGAATTTACCAGAGTTTTGATACATAAAAATGTATGTTTTACCTCCTTTATCATCCCTGAACTATTACAAGTGGAACTTTTTGACACCCGATAACAATACGCATGAGTTATCGGAATAGTATTTAATCCAAACGTTTACCAGATACTCATATTTTATTGTTTATTTCGTTTCGGTAAAACGTTATTAGTTTCACTGTTAATTTCTCATACTCTTCCCTCTGTGGATTTCGTATATTATCCGCGTATATTATGGCGTAGTACATTATTCACTGTTTCAGAGATACAATTTTGTTTCATCATGTCTCGTTCTGTCATCTAAATGTCTCACTGTCTCCTGTGCTATATTTTGAATTACGTGCAAGCCATGTTTCTTAGTTGACGTCTCTTAATTTTACTTTAGATGTTATTTAATATATATGCTTTTGTACTTCTAAGAAATTTAATTTCCACTCTCAGAAGCATGTTTTTATTTTTAGTGTATTCCAGAGCTCATTATCTCACATTAATACTGTTATCGCCACTATCTTGACTAATTCGCTCTTGCTTCCTCCCTTGATTTTGTGCAGTTTATTTCACATTTCGGTCGCTTCAATTTAGAGACTGTTTAGTGATCCTCTAATATAGCTTACAATACTAAGGAATTTTGGCCCAAAATTCCTGTTTAATGTATTACTCGTTTAATTAATCGGTTATAGCTGGTGAACTGCACGCTGTAAATCATTTTCGCATCTTCGTATTACAGGCATTTCATCAACATATACAGGATAATTCAAAAATAGAGGGCATAATTTCAGGTATGTACTCCCCATAGGTAGACAACAAAAAGGTCCATTACAACATGCCTCCGGAAGTGCTTGGTTTCTGACTTATGACCTTCAAAACAGCGACATTCACAGGAACATATTTCTTACCGCAGGTAGTTTTCTTTACAGAAGATGTTCAAAGTGTCCACCACCTGCTTGAATACAGGCCTCCCATCGACGTCTCCTAGCCCTGCGAACACGACCCCAAATTCCAGGAATATTGCGTGTTTCCTCACAGCCTGCCACAATTCGATTCTGAAGATATTATGTCAGGCACCGGAGACAAATACATTAACGCTTTTAAATGGCCTCAAAGATAGAAATTGACAGGGTTCAAATCAGGTGAGTGTGGTGGCCAAGCAATTGGGCCGCCTCTACCTATCCATCGCTCAGGAAATCTTCCATCCAAGTACAGGCGAGCGGTACGACTGAAGTGTACAGGAGCGCCGTCATGTAAGAAGTGAGCTCGTTGACGAATGTTCAGTGAAGTGTCTTCATACACATGCGTATGATGTTTTCCGGGAGGTATGGGTATGCCGGCCCCGTAAGTATGTTTACAAGAACATGGGGTGCAACTAAATGATCGCCAATTATACAGGCCCACATGTTGAAAGTGAACCGCACTTGGTGATGGGATGGAACAATTGCATGTGGGTTTCTATATGCCCAAACATGACGATTGTGGGAATTTGTAATGCCATCTCGGGTGAACGGTGTTTCATCTGTAAATAATACTGAGGGAGGAAAGTTCGGACTTGTAGCACACTACTGCACGAACCATTGGCAGAACACCAATGACTGGGACCAATGCTAAAGATACAACTGTTGCTCTCGCAACAGTCTCCAGACAGTCGTATGAGCAACATTCACTTTTGTGTGTTGATAGAAGGAGTCGTGTGCACAGAATCCAGAATCTCCTCCTCTATATCTGTAGTTATAGATCTTGGTCATCCCCTTCCCCAAACCAGGGATGTAAACTTCCCATAAGCGCACAGACGGCGACGAAGACGTTCAAATCTCTTCTGATCTGGCCATTTTCGCTGTGGGTACCTCTCTTGGTACAAACGACGAGCCAGCGCAACATTGCCGTCCGCCTTACCGTACATGAAGTGCTTTTCTGACAGGTCCTGATTTGAGTACACGTCGCTCAGTCGAACGCCAAACACAACACGCAATGTCCCCTCACCTCGGAATGAACTGTCAGAGTGTCCTGTTAATATCTTCTGTCACGGTAACTACCTGCCGGAAAGAAAACCTCCCGCTGAATTTAGAACGCCATAACTCCGAAACAAATCATTTCTGGACACATCTTATAATGGACGTTTTTAATTGTCTACATATCGATAATTCATGCCTGAATTTATGCCCTCTATTTTTGAAACATCCTGTATATATGAAACAAAGAATGTTTTGGCGATTTAATCTTATTCCTAAGTTATAATTTTGTTTTCTTTGCAGTCTGGTTGCTTCGTAGTTGGCATTTCTGTTTTGCTTTCTAAATTGTCAAAGGCTTCTTTTGAGTCTATAAAAGTAGGGTGGGCGCTAAATTGTATAATCTTCTTTACTAAAATATGTGCTGCATATTAAAAGTGCCATTGATAGTACATTTACCCTAAGCAATCCACATATCACCGTAATCCCTATTCCAAAATTAGTAGTCTCTTAGCAGTAAGGAAGCTTCGGACAAATTGAAGCTAGCGGAGTACCATATTTTGTGTCCATTTTGGAAACTCAGCCCGTTTCAGGGTACAACTGGTACTCCAAAGTTGGCATCAAGGAAATAGAGAGATGTTTTTGTCACGGGCTCAAGCGTCCTCCACTAAGATAAACCATTCATTTCCAATCAGACTGTGCCATTTCCCAAATGCTGTCGTTTTACTGGAGTCATCCCAAAGTTTTACACAGCTTGCAGTTTCTTCCTTTCTTTTGGGCGAGCTGATATTTTCCAGAAGTTATTCCCTTATTCCTCTCTTCCTTGGGTTCCATAGTTCCTATTTGCTCACTTGCACATTTCTTACTTGATAACTTATGTTGCAGGTTCACCTTTAACATTATTACTGCACTGTTGTCCTTCTTTGGAAGGAACATATTTTTTTAAGCTTTTATACACCTATTTGTCATTTCCTTTAGCTGTACTGCTGGCAACACAGCATTTTAATGACCTCAAAAGTCGCCCAAAGTATCCGTAGCTGGATTATTTGAGGTATGGGGTAATAGAATGTTACTCAATAAAAATATTTATAAAATTCCATGTTTGTTGCCTACGTCCAACCCTTTCAAGAGTAAAACTCACGTATTATTACAGTACAATACCTAACTAAGCCGAGCGAAATAACTCCGCGGTAAGGTGTAAGGCTTGCCTTCCGGAGGTCCCGGGTTCGATTCCCGTCGACCGCCCAATCTCACCTTGGTTTTATGGTGGTTTTCCTGTTTGTTAGGTGCATGCTGGGGTGGTTTCTGATCTACCACGATTTCCTTTCCAACATTTCCCTTTCATTCTGTTTCCTCCTTATGCTCCAATGCCGGTAAGATGGCACGGATGCTTGCTGAAAGGAAAGACAATTCCCCATGGACACCAGAGGGCTGCTTGATTCATGGGTCGTTCATCGCCCTCTCTATGCAGCTCCAGTAGTGGGACGGGTCTTCGAGCCAGGAACTGTTAGAGACTTCCGCGCGTCTTTGTGGGATATTTGACCCCGGCCTATAGCCTCCTGTGATTCCTTCACTTCATCCCTTCCTCCCGGAGGGTGGTAGCGGCAATAGATCTCTCGTAGGTCGCAGTGCGCGAGGTATACCCTATAGGCTATACTAACTCAAATCTGTGGATTACAAAAAAAAAAGCTTTTTGTGATAAAAGTTTAGAATTATTGCGGTGTTTAACGCCACTACTGACAAAATTTAGTACTTCTTTATTTTTGGACACACAACTGTTATGGTCCTTAGCGTCCCATTCTATATTGGGCGCAAAACACTGGTAATTTTGCTCAGAAGCCTCTTTATCAGGTTTGAGCTTCTTTTACGTGACGTAAATCTACGACACGGGACCACCGGCTTTACTTTCCTTCCGAAGGAAGCCATGTTAAGGAATTTTACGCCCAAAGTTCCTGTAGTCATCTCCTTGTTGGTTCTCAGTTCATTGTGCTCATCTCTGTGTGGATACGGGACCCTTTAACATCTTCGACCATGCATTTATTCCTTATTTTGAACTGGCAACCTTGAATCGGTTAGCTGATTCAACAGAGGCGGATACCTCGCGCGCTACGACCTGCACAGGATCTATTGCGGCTACCACTCCCCCAGGAGAAAGGGATGAAGTGAAGGAACCACAGGAGGCTACAGGCCACAGAGAAACACGGATATCCTTAACATTTCCAAGCTCGCAGACCCGTCCCGAGTACTGAAGTACTCTTTCCATTCAGCATGCACCTGCGCCATCTGTCCGGCACTGCCATATGACACGAAATCTAGAAGCACACCTGAAGGAGGAGAAGTAAACAGAATGAAAAGGGAATGATGGAAAGGAAATCGTGGTAGAGAAGAGACCACCCCAGCACTGCCCTGCCGACCCGGGGAAGCCCATGGGTGGGTGGTCGCCTGGGATCGAATCCGGGAGCTCCCGAATGCAAGTGGCACGCTTTACCACGCCGTTATCTCGCTCGGCGAACCTTGAATAGCTTGACTTTCCTTGTGGTAGCTACGCCAAGGTGAGCGCTTTTGTTTTACCCTCAAAGCAGCAATTGTGAGCTATTAGGTAACGTTAGTGTTGTGCAGTGAACGTAAACAAATGACCTGTGAGTAGCGTACGGTCAGAAATATGGTGATTAACAAACTTTTCGAGGGACGTGGAATGAGGTACTGTATCAGTTCTTTCCGTAATTAGTAAACAATTGCTAGCAACATTATAATACACACAATATCATAATGCAGGCGTGCTTGAAATATTAACGTAACCAATCCACGTAACTTCGGAAGTGGTTTAATGACACTAGAAACACTTTCACTTTAACCAAAGATTTAATTTATAAACTTTATTTTATGGTGATGATCTAACCTTAGAATGAAATAAAGGAATTACTATAATTATGTAATCACACAATTAATTTCACACTTAGAAGTTTAAATTGCCACTACCTTAAATGATTCTAGGGAAATACTGAACTCAGAGGCAGCTCTTGATACCTATTATTCGAAATTATCAATAAAGAAACAATGGATATGTCAAAGGCTTTTACTGAAACCCGTTATTTGCGAAGATCCTAGGCAGATCGTGAAAAGCCAGCGTATGCTGAAAAAATGCGAAAGCACACGTTCTGACGGAGCTTGCTAACCGTATAGTGTAAGTCTGAAACAACATACAGTACTAGCCACGACAAACTAATACAATAACTCATTAATGTAATAATATATCTAATGCACAGCTGCTCATCATCAACACATTAATAATTTCTTTCTTTAATATTTTTGTTCTAAGTATTCGTGTTATATACTTTTTGCCAATATTGTACCTATATTAATTAAGAGGATATTAAAAAACACACATATTCATAATGTACACAACGAGTCTATAACGTTATAGCATATAAACAATAAAATTAGAGGAAAAGGCCATTGTTAGCTATACAACCAGTAATATAAAATTACGGGAAATGCAGTAGTATTTACGTAGGCATGTAACGAACCTTGGATTCATAATTAAGTCGATGGAAGTCTGTAAACCTATATATGTAACATAAACTTTTATTGGATAGTAGCACCAATCATGTGCATTGATACATGCCTATAATTCAAATACGTACGTTAACAAAAAGTTTGAAGGGAACACTAACAGAAGCTTCTCAGTGATCGAGCAGGAAGGTCGTGTATAAGCTCGTCTCTAAATAAACGCTAAAACTACGTCAACCAGTTATACATATTTTAATGCAAAGGTAATAGTGAATTGTGTATATCATATGTGGTTTATCTAAATTACAAGTGAAATAACTAACAGAATACGTGTGTGCAAGAAATTTATAACTTTCTCCATAGCTAACCCTGATTAGACACAAGTGCCCTCCGACACAAATACAGCAGCCGTGGCAAAATTATAAAGTAATAATTACAACATACTAACACACACAAGAACACAGATACATGATCGTCAGATTCCAGTCTACGAGAACCTCAAGGTACATCACAAGAGACATACAGGTACGTAAAACAGCATGCATCATCATCAACGTAGTGGGGGCCTACCTAAGAGCAACCGCTGCAACTCTAACCTAACCTTTAGCTATCTTCCGGCTTTTAGAGCTCCCATCAGATGTTGTATAGAATGAAGTAACACTACCTACCCTGATTTTCATGATCTGCCCGGTACTTTCGCAAAATGAGGAATTTCAGCAAAAGCCTACGACATAATTAAACGTATAGAATTGTTCCTTGAACATACATACTTTCTTATAAAATTTGGAACAAACAAATGCTTTTAAAATCCCAAATTTTTAGAAACTAAACACACTTACACTATGTGATCAAAAGTATCCGGACACCCCCAAAAACGTACGTTTTTCATCTTAGGTGCATTGTGCTGCCACCTACTGCCTGGTACGCATTATCCGCGACCTCAGTAGTCATTAGACATCGTGAAACAGCAGAATGGGACACTCCGTGGAACTCACGGGCTTCGAACGTGGTCAGGTGATTGGGTGTCACTCGTGTCAGAAGTCTGTGCGCGAGATTTCCACACTCCTAAACATCCCTAGGTCCACTGTTTCTGATGTGATAGTGAAGTGGAATCGTGAAGGGACATGTAGAGACCGCCGACATTTGAAGATGGTCGTAAAGGAGTAATAGGCAGACATCTATCCAGACCATCACACAGGAATTCCAAACTGCATCAGGATCCACTCCAAGTACTATGGCAGTTAGGCGTGAGGTGAGAAACCTTGGATTTCATGGTCGAGCGGCTGCTCATACGCCGCACAACACGCAGGAAAACGCCAAACGACGCCTCGCTTGGTGTAAGGAGCGTCAACATTACTCGATTGAACAGTGGTAAAACGTTGTGTGTAGTGACGAATCACGGTACACAATGTGGCGATCCGATGGCAGGGTGTCGGTATGGCGAATGCCCGGTGAACGTCATCTGCCAGCGTGTGTAGTGCCAACAGTGAAATTCGGAGGTGGTGGTGTTATGGTGTGGTCGTGTTTTTCCTTGAGTCGGCTTGCACCCCTTGTTGTTTTGCGTGGCACGATCATAGCGCAGACCTACATTGGTGTTTTAAGTACCTTCTTGCTTCCCACTGTTGAAGAGCGATTCGGGGATGGCGAATGCATACTTCAACACGATCGACCACCTGTTTATACTGCACTGGCTGTGACGAAGTGGTTACACGACAATAACATCCCTGTAATGGACTGGCCTGCACAGAGTCCCAACCTGAATCCTATAGAACACTTTTGGGATATTTTGGAACGCCGACTTCGTACCAGGCCTCACCGACCTACATCGATACCTCTCCTGAGTTCCGCACTCCGTGAAGAATGGGCTGTCATTCCCCAAGAAACCTTCCAGCACCTGATTGAAAGTATGCCTGCGAGAGTGAGCGCTGTCATCAAGGCTAAGGGTAGGCCAACATCATATTGACTTCCAGTATTACCGATGGAGTGCGCCACGATCTTGTACGTCATTTTCAGCCAGGTGTCCGGATACTTTTAATTACGTAGTGTATTTCATCGGTATTTCCTGCACATAAATGTAGGTCCGTCACCGCTTAAAGTAAGTTAAAAATACTTTATATTACAGTGGCTTTTATAGGCATTCCCAAAGCTTTCCTTATTTAATTTATTGACCCAATGTTGACTAAATTCACTGCACGTCCTGGCCTTATCCATGGTATACATTTTGTCATCCCTTTCAACCCCACACGTCGCTAAGCATTTAGTCTGTCTATCCTATTGGTAAAGTTCTCACTCTAGCTGAGGGCTGGATGCCGAGTTCATAACTCAGAGGTGAACGACTTAAGGGTTCTTTCATAGCTTTCTCTGGACGCTAAGCGAAACCTGGAATTGATTTTTATGTACTACGAATTTTCCTGTTCTTCGTACCCTCTCTTTCATTCCCCTCTTCGCTTAGAATTGCAGGGTGTGGCGCGGTAAGCGGTGGTGTGCTGAATATGCGGTGGATGTTTGTGGAGATATCAATTCTACCTTGGCATCAAAACCTTCTGCCTGACGCCCTCAGATATGGTCACCCTTAGTGCTTCCTCACAGCGTCGCTTCCTCCTGGAGGTTAAGTAAGCACTATAGACCTACACTTGGCTGTAGTGCTGAAATTCAGTGTTGCCAAAACTCTTAATGATGAAAAGCTGCTAAAAAGTCTGTCAGAAAGGCCCAAAGTGACTAAATACGACACATCTACTATTTATTATTTCGGCGCGAATTCTGTTTCATATTAATGAGAAGAATGCAGGGATTTCACAAACTTGTAAAATTATTTTTCTGCTTTATCAAAGCAATTGTTTTATTCAGGAATAATGTTCTGCCGTTTCATTACAAAATGTTCATGAGTACATTGGTTATCTAGAAAACATGGGGATCTAACCCTCACCGAGCTCACAATTATCATGTGGCACGCAACATATAAACACTCACCATACAAATTATAACTTAAAGCTTGCAAATGTCTGTGGACAACTCAATACAAACGCTCATCCCTACTCCTCTGCGCCGACACCAAAATGTGGAAACTTGGAAATGACAGATTTTGTATATTTTGTACTTGATCATCCCATTTTTCATTAACGTCCATGTAGTTGACTTATTTTTGAAATTTCAGTAATTTTAATTTAAAAATTAGACAGTAAAAACTGAAAATGGATAGAAATGGTTGAATATTTAAAAAAATTGGCTAAGTCATGATGTAAAATGGTTTTAGTGTTTTCTTCCACAAACTAGCAGCTAACTGTCTCTTGAAAAAGGACAGATTTAGCTACACCACCAGTAATCCTTAACCTGTACGCTATTCTCAACTTGCTTGCTTTGAGATGCCCGTTTTGACATTGTTCTCCTAACTGCCTTCTCCTTGCATTCACCAAATCACTTTTAGAGAATAGTTCGTGCATCCGGATTAATTCCATGACACGAGATTCCTTTCTTCTAATTTAATACTGCTGCATTTGTGGGCAACCGGAGTCTACCTCTGATTTACATTATGGAAGGAATGTCACGCGTCTGAACAGTCAGTTACGAGGCGCGTTTTTAAAGCAAGTGCCGTTTTAATCTGGTATATTCCCGCTGCAGCACTGCAGTTGCGATTTGGAGCATGCGCGATCACTTCCTCCATTCATTAGGAAGACAAACGCAGCTGTGAGAGATCGTCGCTTTGTGTTTTCCTGTTGTTAGATCGTTTCGAAATGTTCAGAACGACCCGCCTACTGTGAAATCAGCTCAGTGACTTTCTTTGAATTCCAGAAATGTTATGCCAGCAAATATCCATTGCCAGTTGTATGAGGTTTGTGGGTGAAAATGCCCGGACACACACACAGCAAACAAACTCAAGATCAAAATCCGATCGCATTACTTGGTTGGAAACTGTAACGGGAAAATGTTGGGCGTCATGTGTAGCTTGAAATCGTTGGTCCTCTTGGTTGATGCCCTCTGCTGCAGTGTTCTGATCTCCGGCTACCTCTACCTAACTAATTTCACGGTCTCAGGGTTTTCGTAGGTGAGGCAAATTAAAATACACTGCATTTCCCTTAAATGTGGTTTATTGTCGAATAAATGCTATGGGCTTTTCCCATCTGCAACAATTCCCACCATAATAATAAATTAGAAGTCTAGTCTAACTGCACACGCTTCCCACCCATATGCACACACGTGCATCCGTCGTCCAGAGAGTATCACTGTGTGTGTCGACGAGATTCTATAAGAGAGTGAAAATATGGGGCTTTCTTCCCCCTTTTATACGCTCAGCTTCGAGTCTTAGTCTGTAACGACATTTCTAACTGGTCCTCAGACCGCGTTATCTTATTATGTATGAAAATATTCTGCTCCAAAGCTTTTCGCACACGCGACCCAGTGACGCGCCCGGAAGCAGATTTAATATCTCTGTCTCTTTCCTTTCTACATCTGTCTCTTTCTATTTCTCGTTATTCCTTCAAGTTCCTTGCTCATTAGCTTGGTGAAAGGTGGTGGACCCTACCTAGAAATAGCTAGCTCGCCCGTTTCTTACTTATCTAAGTTACAATCTGCTATGTACATTTCTTGGCTATTAAATATTCTAACATATTTCTTGCTGAATAAAGTTATTATGTACAACCCTTGCTTGATATTGATTTATATTTCTACATGTATATGTTTGTGTGTGTGTGTGTGCGTGTGTGTGTGTGTGTGTGGTATATTCTCTTTCAAAACGATTCGACCATCCTCCCTACATTCCAGATTTGGCAGCAAGCGATTTTTATGTTTCTTCATCTGTTGAAATTCCTTGGTGGAATTTCAACGACGATGATGTAAAAAAATAAGTGCAGACATCACAGGTGGCATCATGTTTTGACGAAGGCATAGAAAAACTGGTCTCCCGTTACGACAAGTGCCTGAACAAGTGCGGTGACTAGTGGAGAAGTAGTGCAAGGTATAACGTAATGAATGATGATAAAGTATTTGGAAAATATTTGTGTTTTTTTGTAAAAAATTATCGGTACGTACTTTAAAAACGCGCCTCGTACACTCGTCATTGCGGCCGTGATATGTGCAGTGTTGAGCCTGTATTGTTTTTTTCTTTTTGATACAGCTGCAAGGCAGGTGGAAAGATCTACATATTTATGTTTGTATTGTTTTCACAGTTTAACGAAGCTTCATAGCTTTTACTGTTATAACTGAGCATTGTTCAGGAATACGTGCGGGCAGATGTTAGGTGATTGTTCAGCGCTTTACCCCTCCCTCAGAGTTTGTATGTCGTGACGTACGCCTGTTTTTTTATCGTGGTTGTCGTTATTATTTGTTTAATTTTGAACTTCTATTACTCGGAAGCCTTTTATGCATCTGCATGGATAAAGACTGTTAGAGTAACGACCGCTATATTTGGGCAAACTGAAGCCATAAGTCTTCCTGTATCATCGCCAATAACATCCAGGCATTTTGCGAATACGCCAACATTTCGCTTAAAGGATTGTCTACTGTATGTGCCATATCAAAAGTTTTCATTCTAAATGTTATTCTGGCAGTCCTGTTTCATTTTTATTGTCGAGTAGTTATTTAAAAGTTATCCCATTTGCAGCTTTTGTCGGAAAAATATCGCTTTGATAAAAGAAAATCACTTACCGGCACATCGGCAACTGTAATCAAAACAAAAATCTCTTTCATGCTTTTTTTTCAATTGACTCCTGAATATGTTTGTATTTCCGCTTCTCTCATTCTCTTTGTGTTTGATTTTTCTTTGTTCACCGTTTCTTTACATTTTTTTTTACTTTGTTATAAATACAAGAAGCTCGAAGGTTACCGACGAAACGAGGACATGTATCAAGACGAATCTAAAGCAGCTTTCTCTCGCCATGTTTCTTTCATGCTCTAAGTGGTCGCTTTTGATACAGAATAAACAGAGTGTGGTAGAGATCGTACTGCAAGCCCATTTCATTCGCATATGCCTACTTTTATCATTTCATTTACAAAGAAAAACTCAACTCCTTTGACAGGAGTTACATTTGACGAGGCTTTAATGAACCAAAGCCTCTTGTTGCTCTCATCCTGCACTTTATTTCCGTTACATCTAGCAGAATGCTTTTAGTGCTTCAAAATTCTGTGCTTACCTGGTAACGATAAACACCATCCATCCCAGTAATTAATCTTCAAGCAGAAACATAATAATGTACTCCGTTTTTCAATTATCTCTCACACGGTCGCGAAACTCGACAGCCTGAAATTATAAACTCCGATTTATCTGACACTCACCTTTGCATTAACTCCGCTGGAGTTTAAGGGGGAAATGAAATATCCTTCAAAATTGGATCTGCACTGAAATCTATACCCTCCCAATAATTACCTACGTTAATGCCTTAAAAACCGTCTGAGAGCAATTTCCGTATGGATGCTACATCTAGTGGCCCCTTATGACTCACTTGTGCTGTTTATTGCTTTCCACAGTCATTATTCTGAAAATGCGTTTTACTTTGTTTAGTAAAGCGCTATAAATTTATTCCAAACATCTCACAGACAATTTAAATTGATTATCTATCTATAGGGTCTTTCAACAAGAGTATCCTATCTTTAACATGTGATAGCTGCCGTTGTTATTTAGTTACAGCAGTCATTTTTTACATGTGCTTACTGTTGTTATTGACAAATAGCCATGGAAAGTTACAGCATTCAGCAACGTGTAGAAATTGTGAAAATGTATTATCAAAATGGATCATCTGTTCACCAAACTTTCTGTGTATTGCGTGAAGTTTACGGTGTGCATAATCCTCCTGCGAGAGAACGATTCGGCGTTTTATCGATCAATTTGAAAGAAGTGGTTCTGTCAGCGATCAAAGAATGCCTGTACGTAATCGACGTAAGCGCTGCAACGAAAACATACGCGCCGTTCGTGTGAATGTACGCGAGAACGGAAACAAATCAATTGCTCATCGAACGCAAGAATTGAGGCTTTCGCCGACCACAACTTGGCGAATTCTGCATCTGGACTTGACGTTTCACGCTTACAAAATGGTGTTAACTCAAGAACTAAAGCCCAACGACCATAGGTTGCGCCGTGTATTCGTTGACTGGGCTATGGAGCAATTGGAAGCTGACCCGGATTTTTGTCGAAAAATTATCTTCAGCGACGAAGCCCACTTTTGGATGGATGGTTGTGTTAACAAACAAAATTGCCGCTATTGAAGCAATCACAATCCACTGCATATTCAAGAGCGACCACTTCATCCTCAAAAGGTTACTGTGTGGTGTGGATTTTGGTATGTTGGAACCATTGGTCCATATTTTTTCCAAGATGAAGATGGAGAAGCTCTGTCAATGGAGAAAGATACCGGGAGCTTATAAAGGACTATTTTTGGCCTCAATTGGATGGTATGGATCTCATAAACATCTGGTTCCAGCAAGATGTTGCCACATGTCATACTGCTCTCGAAACAATCGATCTTTTGAAGCAGAAGTTCAGAGGTTTCATCATTTCCCGTGGTGGTGATAATAACTGTCCCCGAGGTCATGTGATTTAACGCGTTGGATTACTTCTTGTGGAGTTATGTTAAATCTCGAGTTTATGTCAACAAGCCAGAAACAGTAAATGATCTTATGAATAACATCACGCGTGTTATTCGTGAAGTTGGACCTAATTTACGTTCTTCTGCCATTGAAAATTGGGTCAAACGTATACGCGCAACCCAACGAAATCGCGCCGGTCACTTAACTGATGTTCTCTTCCACACGTAATGACATTAATTATGTTCCAAAATAAAAAAGAAATAAACTTCTATCATTTATAGAGCGTGTTTTATTTAAGTTGAAAGATAGGACACTCTTGTTGAAAGATCCTATAATACTTGGCGAGGCATTCTCCTAGGAGAAGCAACTACTATGTAGAGGAGAGTACAACCTTGCGGATGGCTCTAGAACAGATAAATCCGTACTTAGACTCTAGGAGCGCAGTGTGGCTGCTTACCTATTTGAAAATAGGGATAATTCAAGGAACACTACATTGCAATGTTAGATGGCAGTGTACAAATACCTCCTCCATTTACTGTTTATGTATATCCATTCTGGAAAGGTAACATCAGATGACAGAAAAATTCAATTCCAGAGCGGGGATTTGATTCACGGATCTTCCGGTTTCCCTAACCAACCTAGCTACCATGGCAATATGCCAGTACAACATTAAATTCTCCAACTGACTCGCATTTTTCCCGGTAAATTACACGGAGATCTCAAATCATATTTGAGATAACATTTCAAAATGGCGACTTAACATTAAATACAATACTTTAAATACTATTTAAATGTTAGTCTGCATTCCTTTAAAGCTGTCATGCAAAGCCCCTTTTTAGAACATTTTTGTATCTTTCAACAACGAACGACTATATGATGCCCAGCGAGCAGTTTGTCGTCCTCCGTGGACTGGTGCTACCGTGCTAGCCTCTAGTTACCAAGGTCGCGGGTTCAAACCCGGCGGAGGGCGATGGATTTTTTTCGGGCGTAAAAATCGTTAGCACGGCTTCCTTCGGAAGGGAAGTAAAGCCGGTGGTCCCGTGTCGTAGATTTACGGCACGTAAAAGAACCTCAAGCCTGATAAAGAGGCCTCTGAGCAAACTTACAGGTGTTTCACGCCCAATACAGAATGGGACGCTAAGAACCATAGTAGTTAAAGAGCGTCCATAAATAAAACTCAATTTTTTTTCGAGCAGTTTAACAATTAACAAAAGAGGCCAGGACCAAGAGAAGGCAATCAGAAAAGCTGAAGCAATCCAGGAATGAAGGTGCAGATGATTATGACCCTGGAATGTACTGAAGTGTGTCAGAATTTTAATGTTCAAACTTTAAATTCAGTTTTCTCAATACAACATTTCTGGAAACTTGTGTATCTTTTTCTCAAAAAGTATGAAAGGTAGAGAGTTTATATTTTCAGTACATCTATAAAAAACATAGCTAATCATAATTTTATAATGTATATTAACGATATTAAGAAGGCAATAACATTGCAAATTTTCCACATTTTTACTTTGCAATTATTTTTCTTTCAACTGCTAGTGAACTGATGTACATAATTAAATATTTGAGGTTCAGAAGATAGCTGATTATACTAAGAACAAGCATGAAAAAGTGTGATTCAATATTGCAAGTAGTATCAGAGAAAATGGTACATGAATTCACATGTTTTGAGAGTAAATTTTATTCTTTTTCTGTAGGATGAAATACTTTTTACGGACTCAACTACATAAACTATCAATGCAAACAACCACTTGAAATAATTCTCATGATTTATAAAATAAATCATAAAAGTTTCAGGAAACACCATTGAGAACTTTAAGAGCAGTGGTAATTTAACACACTTAAGGTGTAATTTCCATGTGTTCAGACTACTTTGTCCCCTTAAAATGTTATTAGTATTTTTAACTCCCGGGCTTTATAGGCAACCTCTACTAAGCCAATTAGTGATAATTAACTGTTTTTTCACAAAAATTTTGTGTAGGATAAGGCTTGAAAGAACTGAAAAAATAAATGCGTAACCAGGATTTGAACCACGGATCTTCCGCTGTACGTGCGGTTGTTGTCAAGAAGTTAGGGGACAGCAATGGTGCAAAAAGGAACATTTTGTCTGAATGCTTCAAAAAATAACAAAGAAAGGATTATTACAATGCTTTGTGTGGCGTGTGGAAGAGTATAGTGCGAAAAATTGAACATTGCGACGAAGCGAGGAGAAAGCAGACTGTAAAATGAACAATGTAATAGATGAAGCTGCTTTATAAAGAGTTCTGAAACTGATCAGGAACAGGAAAAGCAATTAACTGCTGCATTTGAACAAAAGAAACTGCTTGCAAGAAATGCGCCGGAAGAAATGGTGAATGTAAAAAGACTTCAGGTCAGGACAATGCACAGTGGTAGCAGATGTTCTTCGTATGTGGAAACAGGAATGAGTAGAGGAATGTTAATGTTGTAAGGCAAGGGTGGCGAAAACGACTTGCTTTCGCGAGTCACCAAATATGCAACACGCACTGCGTCGCTCAGCAGCAACGGACGGTTGCAGAGAGGGAACGTGCGCATGCGAGTCAAAATGCCTCGCGAGTCACGTTTTCGCCACCTGTGTGTAATGTGAACGTTTTATATCGATATCAGTTTGGATGCCTATTAATACTAGTATTACTGTGCCAACAAAGTGCGTTAGTTCAAGACAAAGAAAAACAAACAGCGAAAACTAAGTTTTATTTTCTCTACAACGTACACAGTAGGTAGAAAAGGTATTGCATTCCACTCAAAAATTCGATACGGAGACTTCACCAAAAATACATGTTTTGAGACCCCCTGATACAAAAAATTATAAAAAAGGCCCATTTGTGTCTGTGAACAGCACAAGTCGGATAAACACCGAACTTGGTATTCAAGTTCAGTACCATCCAAAAATGTGACACAAAGATGTTCAATAAAATTCTCCTACCTCAAGCTACCCTTTACATGGAACATTTTTCGAAATTTTTTATTTTCTAAAAACCGGCTCTTAGCTATTTTGATTAAAATACCATATACTAAAGATATTTACATCACAAATAAAATGTATATCTTGAATTTTCTGGGAATAGCCTGTGAAGTCCGCTTCATTCGGAAGGAATTTCGTATAATCTTGTGTAACTGGTAAACGTTAAGCGATAGACAAAAACGTACTACACAGGAAATGTACATCCCTTTAAAGCATACAATCTGTTTCAAATAACGTTTTGATGCAGTAATTTGTATCATAAATTATTTAAATGTAAAGAATGATTATAGTAAGAATATGCATTTTTATGTGACATTGATTTGAGATATTTGTTGATTGTAATTATTGTTGAGAAGTAAGTTTATACTGCCTTACTGAAACTGACAATAATAGCGTGCAATAATGCCGCGAGGGGGTGAGCTATTTATCATTATTGGAAACGAGGAAGTTACGTAATATTGGCGCGTTTTTCTTTAGAATTTGCTGGAACATTTTCCCTAGAGCATATGTGTTCATAATTTTCATTGGACATAAAAATAGACGCTAATGTTGGCGCGTTTTATTAGCCAATAGCAACTCAGTTATAATCTTTAGGCATATCGGGGTGTAGGAGTATAAAAAGGGCTAGGTTAGAGGTAGACGCCGTCAGTTCATGGAAAATCTTTGTACACTACATGTCGTCTTCACGTCAGTTCACCGAAAATATTTGTACGCTACACGTCGCCGTCAGTTCATCGAAAATATGTGTACGTTACACGTCGCCTTCAGTCCAGCAGAAATATTTGTACAGTACACGTCGGCTATCAATTCGCAGGTTACGCGTAAATCTCAAGTGTTGTAAAGTTAATTATACAAAAAGTTGAAGTACGCGAATTAAGAGTGATCAGTAATGAAGTTATTATAACAGTTTCAGTTTGGCGAGAGTCAAGATCAATGTGTAAATGTGATAGTGAATGTGTTCGACAATAAAAGTATAAAAGAAATTCTTTCATCAGTGTTATCTTTGGATAAAAGACTCCTTTCCGTTTACACAATCTGTATAAAGAGAAGTGCTCGACCAAAAAGATCATAGCTAGCCGGAGGACAGTGAACCAAAAGTAAATAAAATAACAGTAGCATTCTTTCAAACAAACACTAATACTGCCGCAAATTGCTAACACCAGATGGAGCTAACAAACCTAACAAAGAATCACGTCACAAAATGGCTTCACCACGTGGAGTAAACATAAATACACAAACATTATAAATAATACCGTCGCAGTTTTTGTGGCATCAGTAATTTCCGAGATAACCATTATTAACGGTTCGAATTGTTCAATACTTAGCCATTCCTTTAAAGTCCTTTCGATTTTCAATTGTTTCTCGCAATGTCACTGAAAGGGTGTGGAATTTTAAGGCCCGCGTGTAACGTCCAGTTCTAAAACATTTTACTATCTTCGTATGTATAACGAAGTGTGTAATGTAGCTATTTGCGGTAAGGTTTATCTCGATAAAAATGAAGTATATAGGAAAATAAACTTTCGTATGAACAATTTGTATACCCACTAATAAACGATAGAGGGTAGAGAAAGTCATGTGAATGTAACACATAAGATTTTTCTTTCTTGCGCAGTGGCATAGCGTCACAGGAGACAGGGTAGACAGTGCCTACCCTAAATTTTAAGACAAACCTAATTTTAGTACATTTTGTGTTTTAGACTTCTGTTGCAATTAAAAGTACTTGGTGTCTTTTGTGTACAGAAGTAATATATATATATATATATATATATATATAATTATTATATATTGAAATATATATTTCGCTCTCTTGCACAAAGCTGTCCCTTATCGATCTACTCTACGACAAAATAATACGTCGTTGCACTGATACCTTCATTTTCCTTCCACAGCCCGGTTTTAGCACCTCTTGGACAGACACCTTGATAAATGTCTACCTTCAGTAGTGCTCAGAATGCTGCTGCGTATGCTCTCTTTACCCCACTCCTCATGTTTGGTGCCAATCTTTGATTGCCAGGGTACACATGTCTATAATCGACCATCTCCATGCAAGAACTGCACGTGTATATCGCCCTCTTGGACTGACACCGTTTGTCGCCTTTCTCATTGTTACATCACAGTAGTCAAATCTAAATCCAACTCGGCCGTGGAACATGAGCGCTCAGAGTTGGCCTCTAGTTGCCATGCTCGTTAAATTTCAAGTTAAGTCATCTATTTTCACAAAGTGATAGTCTGTATAGGATACGAAGCCTGAAGCTATCCAATATTGAAGAAATGCTTCAAATCCAATGAACTGTTTCCGAGGTGCTGTAGTAACCTACCCCTATGCAGGGATAGGCCGGATGGCAGGGTGTAGAATTCAGATGGTAGGGCTAGTGGGGCGTCTCCATTAAGTAGAGGAACACAAGTATTAACCTAGACAGCCCGGCAATTTATTATACATTTATAAGAAGTTGTTAAGAGAAATATTATAATGTACTTTGCCTATAGAGATGCAGGTGATTGTATCAATGATGTCCAGAATTCCGCTGGACGCCGGTAGGAAATTAAACTGAGTTTTATTTATGGACGCTGTGGTCCTCCCATTCTATATTGGGCGTGAAAGGCCGGTAATTTTTCTCATAGCCTCTTTATCAGGCTTGAGGTGCTTTTACGTGTCGTAAATCTACGACACGGGACCACCGGCTTTACTTCCGTTCCTAAGGAAGCCATGCCTAAGGATTTTTGTGCCCAAAAAAATACATCGCCCTCCACCGCGTTTGAACCCGCGACCTCGGGAACTAGAAGATAGCATGGTAGCCATTACACCACGGAGGACGACACGCGGTAGGACATGACTGTCGGTTCCGTCATGGCTGAGTGGGGGAAAAACGTTCCTTGGCCATGGTACACGGAGAGAGCGAAGAGCGAAGTAGTCAAGCCCACGATTACATGATCTCGCCATGTTTCAATACCTTTAGCATTTCTTAGAGGAGCTATCACAATTGTGATGTGATATAACCAATCACAGAAAATGTCAAACGTGACCAATAATCAACTGAATCGTGGCATTACGAAATTCAGCTGAATTCAACTCTGTTGCTAAGGGAAAATAAATAAATTGAGTTTTATTTATGGACACTCTTTATCTGCTATGGTTCTTAGCGTCCCATTCTATATTGAACGTGAAAAACCGGAAATCTTGCTCAGAAACCTCTTTATCAGGCTTGAGGTTTTATGTGTGGTAAATCTACGACACAGGATCACTGGCTTTACTTCCCTTCCAAAGGAAGACATGCTAAGGATCTTTACGCCCTAAAACATTCATCGTTCTGAAGGTGATCTCATAGTAATCGACATCATTGAAATTTCTATAGGGTTTGGTTAATCACCAATGAAGTAAATAACAACTGTGGCATTCAACCTACTTCATCTGGGGATGAAGCATCAAAATAATACTATTACCCAGCAGGATTAAAGCTATGCTTAAAATGTCTCTAATTTTATTGACACATTGGTACCCATCGCATCATAGTGTCTTGGAACGAACATTTATATACCGTTCAGAACTACTAGTTCAAATAAATACAGGTGGTAGGGAACATCAAAACAAATATATTTCTATAAGGCAATATGGTCTTTGAAGTCAACTTGTAAAGTTAGAGGACTGTTTGTGGGTGGTGCTGACTGGGAATGTTTACTGACCTTCAAACCTGCTCTGTGTACGAACGGTTGGCTCTGAGGTCTGCTTGGAAACACGACATTCTCGGTGATGGGTTGACTGGACCATACATTCTTCCATTCCGTCTCAACGGGCGAAGCTATCGCATCCTCGTGGAACATGTGTTGCCAGAAATGCTGAAGGATGTGCCTCTCAATGTTATACAAAGGATGTACTTCCAGCACAATGGAGCGCCAGCCCATTTCAGTATTGCTGCGAGTAATCATATGAGAGCCACCTTCGGGAATCAATGGATCGGCCGAGGAGGCCGTATAGCCTCGCCACCCAGGTCACCTCACCTCACGTGTATGGATTTTCTTCCTCTGGGGGCATATGAGGCAGCTGGTGTATGAAACCGATGTGGAAACAAAAGAAGGCCTCGTCGCTAGAATTGCCGTCACTGCTGGTACCATTGCAGACATGCCAGAAGTCTTCGAACAGACACGACAACCAATGGTCCGACTATGTACTGCGTGCATTCCAGCAGTTCCTGTGAATACACTGCTGTAATTGTGAGGCAGTATTTTTAACACTTGATTTCAGTCTAATTATATAATACACTCGTATATAATTCAATAACAGCCCGCCTTAAAGCAATATGTGTATGTAACAATATATAAAAGGTGTATATAACAGTTTATATTATTGTATGCATGTTCAATATTGTTGTGTGAATGTATTATGTAATTTAATAATGTAGGAGCTGTGAGAGAAATAGGTCAAAAGTTGCTAACAATGAGGTAACAATGAGGTAGCCTTGAGGCAATAACGAATTTGAAAGTTTAATACTACTTGTGATTCTTGGAAGCAATAATGTAATTTTTGTGACAGTTTATAAAATAGCCAATCAACAACCAGAAAAAACTTTAGTTACATGGAGGTGTTCTATTGGAGTAGGATTACCCAACCAGAAACTGAAATAGGGCAAATTATACAAATTCAGAATTCAGTTGGTTGTATACAGTGTTCCTAACCGGACGCGAGATGTGTCCTCGAGAAATTTAATACGTATTCGTGTGAGACGAAAATAGTTTACGTATTAAAAAGTGCAAGTAATTAATAAAAGAATCTCACAGCTCTCTATATCAGTGAAGTGTTATTTAAAATGTGTCAAGGATTAATAAATGTAGTGAAGTAAAAATTATAATCTGTGTAAGCCTACATTCATAGCCGCACTACTCCCTGCTAAGAAATTCATGTATCTAACAATAATACTGACGCAGCCGAGGCAAACATAAAAATATAATATTTAAAAAAACAGTCAAATTGCAAAGTTAATATTTTTAAATTTGGGGCTAAGGCTACCGGGTACCATACGTGCGGTTGCAACTACTTCAAGTTCCGCTCCCCAACAGTTGAACTACAATACAACTCCTACTAAATTGGCTCCCAAAGCATGGGGCAGATAACAACACAACTAAATAGCAACTTCAATTGGCACGCACGACCTTCTGTGTAAATCGTCTCTAGCATCAGAAATTGCTGTCATGGACCATATTTTCCTTATCGAAATATTAGTTTTGATTTTCTCTGCCACCCGTATTAGTTTGAACGATTAGTTTCGGAGCACTCTGTATAAAGTAGTAAATTAGGCATTATAATTTTGTTAGGTACATGTTCTTCAATCTATAAGTTGATAGAAAGGTCTCAGATAAATTGAAATTCACTAAAATGTTATTATTAAAAATTAAATAAAAATAATAACTTATAAGAACAGCAATTCAAGGTTTTAATGTAAGGCAATATTTTATATCACAACACTGTGAATGCCACAGTGATTGTAATGTAAATTAATATTATTGTATGACAATGATTTTAGAGGTTTGTTAGCCATATTAAGTTTACACGGCCTCACTGAAACTGACAATAGAAGTGGGTAACAATGAACCAATGGAGTGAGTTGTGTATCACTAAGAAGAGACAAACAAATGACGTCAGGGTAGCGTGCCTTTCTTTATAAATGGAGGGAATATCTTCCCTAGAGCGTATGTGTTAGTAATTGTCATTGGCTGACAAAACAGATGCTAATGTTGGCGCGATTTGGTAACCAATAGTAGTTCTATTATAATGTTTAGGCATTTCGAGATGAAGGAGTATAAATCCTCGAGCCATAAGCATGTTTCACGCAGTTCTAAAGAATCATTCACGAGATACACGTCATACAGTCTTGAAGAATCTCTCGTGAAGTGCACGTCATACAGTGAATCTCTCGCGTCGTAAAGTTAGTTACAAAATGTGAAGTACGCGGCAACTAATACGACGGTAATTACACTCTGAAATAATACAGTTTCAGTCAGGCGTGTATAAAGATTAAAGATGTGAACTATTAATTAAGTGTGACGGCAATAAAAGTGTGAAAATAAATTCTTTTATCAGTGTTATCTTTTAGTAACAACTCCTTTCCGTTTACACGCCCTGCTCAGAGATATTTGTTCGACTGAGTAATAATAGCTAGCCGGAGGGCAAAGAACCCAAATCTTAAAATAATAAAACAATAACAGGCGCCCAGCAAATATAACACGAACAGATTACTGCGACAAATGGCTTTCAATATTTGGAAATATATTCTAGTACAATTTTTACTGATGGTGTGAAGAAACTGCAGTAAAAGTCAACTGTCTGTGAAATTAAAAGATACGACATCTTTGAATGTAAATTTAGAAAAAAATGGTAAACCTCTAAACTATAAGAAGGTGTGTCTCTATCTTTAATGTTATTAATTGCAACTAGAGATATCACATTGACTGAGATAAAACACTTAAATCCTAAAGTGCTTGTAAGCATTATATCTTTAACTTTATTACTTCAAAGATATATTTTGTATACTGCCCCTTTCAACAAATAGGTTTCCAAACTATGCCAAAATACGCAGGTTTGGAATAAATAACTATACAGGTTTTTGTTTTATCTAAAGGTTACCTTAAGCTAATAATACGCCACCTTTGGCTAACCCCTTTCATACAGAAACAAATTACAGTTAACTAGCGGAAAGGGAGATACAATTCGAAAATCAAATTTCGTAATCAAATATGCAATGGGAAGTTTCTGGTAGTTAGTTGGAATTATTACGTAATCAAATAACCTTTTCAACGTTGTTACAATGAATAATGGCAAAATTGCAGCTAATTCCTGATCTGCTGAAACTAAAAACATTAATGAAAAACAATGGTTTTAGCCAGTTTAGAAGGAATGCTATTGATTTCTGGTTGGTGGTCTAATGCGAATGAAAATTAAAAATAAAAGGTTTTGCGGATTTTTTCAGCTGTGCTAGCTCATGTTTATATATGCATAAAGCCCTTTGTATAACATTGGTAAAATTAATGTGATAATGCAAGCAATGAAGCATGGGACGCAGGTCTGCTGCGAGAATAAAAACATAAAAAGCAACACTGTCAAAATGCGTGCTAATGCAATATTCGTTCACGTCCATAGCCCGTTTTACTCCAGAATAATCTGAGCAGAGCTGCTGCCTGTCGTACAGTGATTGGCAGGACCAAACACCGGCTTCCTCATTAAACTTTGACATGCCATATATCATCAATAGCGTTAAACTTTGGACGCCAAAAAGCAATTGTTTGGAAGCGTCTAATTGATGTATAATGCTTAATGTTTAAGTCGGAATAAGAGCCATGCAGCTCAGTGTTCATAAATGGGGCTTTTATGTTCCTAACCTTCACCATCAGAACCATTCTTTATTCGTAGAACGTGTGTGCCTTTACTCATTTAGTTTACCAGATTACTCCAAGTTTTGTATGTATAAAATACTGTGACTTTGGCTGTTTTATTATATATAATTAATTATAATCCATTACCACTAATAGAATTATACTTTTTTAATGTCACTTCACTATTTTTTATCTAGTTCACATTCATTAGGACTTCACTTAGTTCACACTGTCGCTTCACTAATGCGAACTAGTTCACTTCACTATCCTTCTTGACGTAGCGGCATAATGCAATACGCACGGTACACTCGCTAGGGAGTCGAACACAAGACTCCTTCAATCTCTCCTACAGCAGCAACACTCACTGTACGTCACAGCAGTTGTCACCAACTCGCTCGGAGAATCGCACCTCATGTCACACCGGAAACTTGCCAACCACCTTTCTCACTGACTGATTGATTCGCGAGAACGCTCGCTTATATAACCAATTTAATCTTCCACAGAACATTCTAGAACTATCTCGACACACGCTCTGGTGGAGGAGGAAAGAGACTTCCAGAAAACTCCAGTTATCTGCCGGCATCACTCCCAGTGTTTACGCTAGCCAGCGCTACTTATCGTTGTTTATTCCCACTGCCCAGCGCAGACCTCTCGATAACCTTGTGCCATATCCCTGCGTCACAATATACTTATCCTAACGGATATTTCATGTTTGATAGTCTGAATTCCACACAACCTGTAACGGAACAATAGTTATTTAACCCGACTGACACGAAGTATACAGTAAGGTATTATTTTAACTGTAACACCTAAAGGTATTCTTTGTTTTACGCAAGTAGCATTATTTAAGGTGTAGGAGGTATACCTACCTCACCTTAAATATAAATAAATTGTATAAAAGAAAAATTTTAAGAGAAATAATATGAAGAAACATATCAAAATAGATTCATAATGACAGAATAAAATACAGGCCAATTAAGAAAGAATACACAATGAGAAAACATAGAAATAGAAAATAAGTGTTTAAATAATTAATGCAATATTGTTATATACCGGGGTGGGCCAAAAGGTTTTGCAGCTAGATATTAAATTTAGTTACCCCGACATAAACATTGGGGGACGTAACTGCAGTGGCAACGAGAAGACCAGGACCTTAGCTGCACATTCTAAAGCAGCCATGGGATATTCATAACAAAATACACATAATTTCACATTTACTGTGGTTTATTATAAATTTACCTTGGTGATACTGTATCATTCACAGATAGTTACAGGACAAACATTGGAGGGAGATGTTTCACATTCACACGGGACACACACCTACAACCACTCGCTCTGAAGAGACTCACACGACTGACACCACTAGAACAAAGAAGCTAGTACCTCTACTTGCCCTCACCCCCTTTCCTCTCTCCACCCCTGACTAGGAGGTGGGGAAAGAAATGTCGCGCCTAACGAAATTCAAACTCCCAAAGGAATTAATTATGCCCAACAATGTCATGCTACAAAGCAATAATGTGTCTGACGCAACAATGCACACATACACGCCACAATATAAAAATATGATTTATACATGTGGAACTGTATATCGTAAACTGTAAAAAGTTTTATAGGGAACTTGCTAGCAATCTGACAACACAGCATAACTGAGAAAAAACTATCACAAGGACTAGGCTAAATAAGTGCCTGAACTATAGAGGTTGTGATAAATACTAACTGGATCCAGAGAGATAGGTGGTGTTAGAACGGAACAGAAATAACTCGGAATTCCCAAAGTTTTGCTATAGAAAAATACATGGATTATTTCATTTTCATGAGACGAAAACTATGACAGACAATGGGAAAACACATCATGTACTACAGTGCGAAAATTAGCGTCTGTGTGGCAGAGTATAAAAGGAGGACAATTCCGAGAAGCATTCTTCCAGTTCTGATCTTCAAAACCTCCACTTCACATCGGACTGTATGCGTGGGAAGCGTGTGAACTCAGGTGTAGGTTCAACTTAGACCTCGACAAGTTAACGGGGAGATAATGTGAAAAAATATTTAATTCGGGGAATTGCAATGTGGTCTGTAGAAGTATATAATGTAACTTGATATCAGCTTTATTATTGTTGTTTATTTAAATGGAATAAAT
This sequence comes from Deroplatys truncata, assembly GCA_030765065.1. Classification (NCBI taxonomy): domain Eukaryota; kingdom Metazoa; phylum Arthropoda; class Insecta; order Mantodea; family Mantidae; genus Deroplatys; species Deroplatys truncata. The sequence continues at coordinate 43,138,331 of CM060990.1, forward strand.
CCAGAGCAGCAGTAGCACATTACTTTATTTAACTCTCATTATACGGCCCCAGGTCAAGAGTATTTAGGTAAATATAGGCAATTTGAGGTACTCACTGCTTTTGTTTCTTTTGGAGTGTACAGGTTATATGTTAAAATACCAATAAATATTTCTTAATACACCATATTTCATTGAAAACAGTTTCCTCTGGATGTGGTGGTATAAACATTTGACATTAGGATGTTTTAGCGGATTTACACGGTATAAATTTAGCCAATATATTTCTATTTACAACATCATCTTTCATGGTTTAAGCACTTTGGCTTGTTCCGGTCTCATCATTTAAACTGTTCCGTCCATCTTCTTTTGGGTCGGCCGATGTTTTTTTGGCATTTGGTGTATATCTTAAAACCAGCTTCGTATAGCAGTTATCATCCATTCTCTCCACATGTTGTTTCCAGTTGTTTTGATTTTCTTTAATTCTTTCTAACAATTTGAAAATTCTTAATTCTTTACGTATGTCTTCACTTCTCCTTCTGTCTTTTAATGTATATCCTGTTATATGTCTTAAAAAACGCATCTCTGTTGCTTCTATCTTTCTTTCCATTTGTTTGGTCATTGTCCAACATTCGGATCCATACGTTAACACTGGAGCAGCCATCACTTTGTACAATTTTATTTTTGTCTCTTTCTTGGTACCTTTTAAATTTCTTTTGGTGGTGTTGCATATTTGGTTGAATTTATTAATTTTGTTTATTGTATCATCATTTTTAAGTATGAGACGTTATGGCCTAAATAATTAAAATAGTTTATTTGTTCTAATATTGTCTTTTTTTACTATTTTTGCTCTTAATATTTTGGGTCCTCTAAAAGCCAATATTTTACTTTTGTGTGGTGATATATTTATTTTGTAATTTTGGCCTATTTTGTTTGATTGATACAGGGCTTTTTGCATATTCAATTTACATTTCTATTTACAAATTTTACAACATATATATTTTAATGCTGTATATTGGGATTTAGTTCTCAACATTTGAAAATTAAAGGTGGTTTTAAAAGGTAGAAAAAGATCATTTCAAATTTTCCTCTAGCACATTTTTGAGTGTGCGTAAACTTGGATTTAGGCCCAAGATCAAATCTTTATGCCAAAGCTCACTGAACATTAGTTTTCAGAGTTGTGTTAATATGGGTACTAAAATGGTGGTCCTGAAAATGAAATCCATGTATTAATACTGATTTGTATGTTACTTGAATATAATCGTACATTAAAGTATCATCTAGGTAAAATACATAAGGAATCACATAATCATAGGTCACCCCCTTATATCCCTAGGTGTTAACTAAAGTGGTAATAAACATCGAAATAAGCTCTTCGTATGAGCATCCGTGTTTACATACTTGTACTGTCACGCTTGTATAGGTATATGTGATTCAATAGGAGGAAGGGATGAGGTGAAGAAACCACAGGAGGCTACAGGCCGTAGGCAGAAGGCCACAAAGACGCGCGGAAGTTCCTAACATCCCCAAGCTCGCAGATGCGTCCCACTGTTAGAGCCACCGAGAAAGGAGGATGAACGACAACAACAAAGCAGCCTCTGGTGTCCTGGGAGAGTACTCTTTTCATTGAGCATGCATCCGCGCCATTTGTCAGCACCGCCACACGCCACGAAACCTAGAAGCACCCTGAAAGATGAGAAGAAAACGGAACGAAAGAGAAATTATGGAAAGAAAATCGGGGTAGTTAAGAAACCAGCCCAGATTTCGCCTACCGACCCGGGAAACCAAGAAAAACCCATGGGTCAGAGTGGGCGGTCGCCGGGTATCGATTATATTTGTCGATAAAGCTGCTATCACTGCCGAAAGCTGACATGGCTTATTCCCACTATTTTTCCATTAATATTTAACTCAAACGCTATCAGAGTTAAAAATTGAGCAATTTTTAGCTGAAAAATTAATACAGATCTCGTTCATTAGAGTACAATACCTGACTCTTATTATATGATAAGAATGATTGTAAAATAATTGACAACGAAAATTCCGTGGTTTATAGCAATATTTTCTTCCTTCTAAAACGTGCAATTCCTCAAAAATGTATACAACATGAAGGGAAACTGCTAGGAAATGCAAATTCGCAATCGTCAATCACTACTGAGGCAGTATTTTTAACAGTAAAATGATTTCGGTGTAATCGTATAATATATATAATTCAATAACAGCCCGCCTTAAAGCAATATGTATATGTAACAATATATAAAAAGTGTATATTACAGTCATTATATATGTTTATATTATTGTATATCATTTTACCCATGTGTAATAATGTTATGTGAATATATTACGTTATTTAATAATGTAGGAGCTGTGAGAATAATAGGTCAAAAGTTGCTAACAATTAGGTAACCTTGAGGCAATAATGAGTTTGAGAGTTTAACAATACTACTTCTGATTCTTGGAAGCAATAATTTAATTTTAGTGACAGTTTATAAAATAGCCAATCAACAACCAGAAAAAGCTTTAGTTAAATGAAAGTATTCTATTGGAGTAGGATTAGCCAATCAGAAACTGAAAAGGAGAAAATTTTTACAAATTTAGAGTTCAGTTGCCTGCAGACAGTGATTGTAACCGGATGCGAGATGCGACCTCGAGAGATTTAATACGTTTTCGTGTGAGACGAAAAATAAGTTTACGTGTTAAAAAGTGCAATTAATTAATAAAACGAATCTCTTAGCTCTCTAAATCAGTGAAGTGTTATTTAAATCGTGTCAAGCATTAATAAAAGGAGTGAAGTAAAATTATAATCTGTGTAAGCCTGCATTCTTGTCGCATCACAACCCTGCTAAGAGAAACGTGTCTCTAACAATAATACTGACGCAAACGAGGCAAACATAAATATATAATATTTAAATAAACAGTCAAATTACAAAGTTAATATTTTTAAACTTAGGCCGAAGGCTACCGGAAACTGTTTACTATAGGTGCGGTTGCAACTACTACAAGTTCGGCTCCCCAACAGTTAAAATATAATACAACTCCTCCTTCAATACAACCTACTTCAAATCGGTTTTCTATACGTGGTGCAAATAACGAAACAATACAACAAAATAACTACTTCAAATTGGCGTCCATACGTGAAACAATAACCTCCTCACTACAATGCCTCTCACGCATGAGTTGGCCGTTCGGTCAGTATAGGTAGTGTGCATATTACAACCGACCTACCAGACAACTGGGAAACGCTGTATTTCCTTTCAGAAATTTAAAAGTATGGCTAATGTCAACATGCTAATGCTTTTTAGTTAAAATATGAATACATACAACTCTTCACTTGGGTTTTACAATTCTCGATAGTGGTGTTATCTACCCATTTTCAACTTTTCTCTCACTGTCGCCATTTCTTCAGCATACTCAAGCAAGAACAAAAATAACGAAGTTTGCTTTAACTCCCAAATCGGAGATAACCCACTAACACAGTTATAACCAATGTAATCGAATTCTACTGCTTTTGGAAGCCAGAGTTTGAATTTCTAACGTCCTCGCTCTATTGGAAGGTTAGCAAGTAGAATATGAACATTTGAGAATCAATGCCCGCATAACAATTAAACGTCTTTTATTTTCCCATCTTTTGCTTTTTAGCTTCAATTTTCGCTTTGATAAAACTTTAAACAATTCCTCTTTGAACCGACGTATACTTTCATAATAACTGAACTTGTTTAGTTTTTAATAAATTTGTTTGAAATTTTAATAGGTAGTATATACACTATGTGATCAAAAGTATACGGACACCCCACAAACATACGTTTTTCATCTTAGGTGCATTGTGCTGCCAAATACTGCCTGGTACTCCTTATCCGCGACCTCAGTAGTCATTAGACATCGTGAAACAGCAGAATGGGACGCTCCGTTGGAACTGATGGACTTCGAACATGGTCAGGTGATTGGGTGTCGCTTGTGTCAGAAGTCTGTACGCGAGATTTCCACACTCCTAAACATCCCTAGGTCCACTGTTTCTGATGTGATAGTGAAGTGGAAACGTGAAGGGACATGTACAGAACAAAAGCGTACAGGCCGACCACGTCTGTTGACTGACAGGGACCGCCGACATTTGAAGAGGGTCGTAAAGAGTAATAGGCAGACATCTCTCCAGACCATCACACAGGAATTCCAAACTGCATCAGGATCCACTCCAAGTACTATGACAGTTAGGCGTGAGGTGAAAAACCTTGGATTCCATGGTCGAGCGGCTGCTCATAAGCCTCACATCACTCACGAAAATGCCAAACGACGCCTCGCTTGGTGTAATGAGCGTCAACATTATACGATTGAACAGTGGCAAAATGTTGTGTGGAGTGACGAATCACGGTACACAATGTGGCGATCCGATGGCAGGGTGTGGGTAAGGCGAATGCCCGGTGAACGTCATCTGCCAGCGTGTGTAGTGACAACAGTGAAATTTGGAGGTTGTGGTGTTATGGTGTGGTCGTGTTTTTCCTGAAAGGGGCTTGTACCCGTTATTCTTTTGCGTGGCACGATCACAGCGCAGACCTACATTGATATTTTAAGCACCTTCTTGCTTCACACTATTGAAGAGCAATTCGGGGATGGCGATTGCATCTTTCAACACGATGGAGCACCTGTTCATACTGCACGGTCTGTGGCGGAGTGGTTACACGACAATAACATCTCTGTAATGGACTGGCCTGCACAGAGTCCTGACTTTAATCCTATAGAACACCTTTGGGATGTTTTGGAACGCCGACTTCGTGCCACGCCTCACCGACCTACATCGATACCTCTCCTCAGTTCCGCACTCCGTGAAGAATGGGCTGCCATTCCCCAAGAAACCTTCCAGCACCTGATTGAAAGTATGCCTGCGAGAGTGAATGCTGTCATCAAGGCTAAGAGTGGGCCAACACCATATTGACTTCCAGCATTACCGATGGAGGGCGCCACGAACTTGTACGTCATTTTCAGCCACGTGTCCGGATACTTTTTATCGCGTAGTGTATATTCAACGCTTCATTTCCTTTTTTGTCTCTCTTGATAAGTAAAACGGTTATTGTTAATGTGAGATGTTAAAAGTCTTCATTCCACGTAAAAACCTGTAAATTTGTTAGAGTTTTTCTTATCAAATACTGTAGCTACTAACATGAATGTTACACAGTTGTGAAGCTGTCGCTCCTCATGATATTTACCGCATTAGGTGCTATTTAACGAGCGAGGTGGATCCACGGTAATGTATTCTACTTGAATTCGGGAGCTCACGGGTTCGATCCCTGGCTACTACCCACTTTGACCCATGGGCTTTAGTGGTTTCCCCGGTTCGGCAGCCGAATGCTGGGGTGGTTTCATCTCTACCATGATTTCCTTTCCACCATTTCTCTTTCATTCTGCTTCCCTCTCATTTTTCAGGTATGCTTCTAGGTTTCATGGCGTATGGCACTGCCGGACAGATGAAAAGAGTATTCCCCATGGACATCAGAGGGCTGCTAGGTCATCGGGTCGTTCATCGCCCTCTCTAGACAGCTCTAGCATTGGGAAGGGTCTTCGAGCTTGGATATGTTAGGACTTCCGCGTGTCTCTGGGACCTGTCTGCCTGCGAATGTAGTCTCCTGTTGTTCCTTCACTTCATCCCTTACTCTGGGGTGAGGTAACCGCAACAGATCTCTGCAGGTCGTAGCGCGCGAGGTATCCCCTTTCGTTCAGTAACCTATACAGGTGCTACTTAATGACACTTTTGTTGAACCTTTATCGAGAACAAACCGTATTAATTTCATTATAATCCACTCGTTAGCACTTGAGAAAAAGGCTCACGAAGGAATGAAACATGGCCTACCGGCTTACCTTAAAAATTATACTTTCTACGGAAATATATTAATTTCATTCCCAAAATCTGCGTAATTGCCAGTACCTTTGCTTATTAACTATAATAAAACAGCCACAATGGTTATACGCATTCTTGTTACAATAAAGTACTTTGTATGGCATACTAAGGTAGGAGAAAAACAACATTTTAATACCATAAATCACAACGTTTGTGTAATTCCTTTTGAAAATCATAAAGTAGCTCTGCAAGTTTCATTTTTGTGGACTCTACATTCATAAAATGCTTAGCTCTCTTATATTTATGCTTTCCCAGAAAAAGTTATCTTTGTCGGTATTAAAATATGTAGCTCTGTTTTCTCCAAGGGCTATCCTCAGAGTCGCGTTTTTTTTAAACGATAAACTCGAAAAAGTTACGACTTTCTCGTTTTCTCGAGCAAGTTTTTATTTGCGGTTAAACATGAAAATTGGCATATTTTAAAAATTAATTACAAAACTTGTATGCTGAGAGTATAAAGGTAAGCAAATCACCTGATTTACTTTTTGAGCCATTAAAATTAATTGCAAAATCAGATATAAATCTCAGTTTGGTAACGATTACGTTTAAGTAACTACCTGAATATCCGAGTGAAAATATGTACTTTTACGTTATAGTGAATTCTGCAGCTATGTCCGAAATTTGTATCAGGTTACTCATGAAACTGACCTACTGTGTTCTCAAAATTAAATTGTGTTTTATTTATGAAGGTTCCTTAACTGCTATGGTTCTTAACGTCCTATTTTATATTGGGCCTGAAAGACCGGTTTTTTAGCTCAGAGACCTCTTTATAAGAGCTTGAGGTTCTTTTACGTGCCGGGACCACCGGCTTTACTTCCCTTCCGAAGGAAGCCATGCTACGGATTTTTACGCCTGGAAAAAGGCATCGCTCTCCGCCTGGTTTGAACTCGCGACCTCGGGAACTAGAGGCTAGTATGGTACCACTAGACCACGAAGGACGACGTACTGTATTCTCGGTTAACGTTCAAAGCTAAGGGTAATTAATTGTTCTTTCTAAAAATTCGTGTTTAGGTTGGAAAGTTAGAATCGGACTGAAAAACTGAATGCTAAAGCCGGGATTTGAACCACGGATCTTACGGTTTCCTTCCGGTTGCTCTAACCAAATGAGCAACTACGGCAATATGCCGGTAGAACATGAAATTCAACCATTGCCTCGCATTTCCCGAGGTAAATCACAAGGAGAACTTAGGGGTTCAACCCGGGATTTGAAGCACGTACTCAATCGTAGATCAAATCCTGACTATGGCATTGAATTTTTAAATCTGATTCTACCTTTCTAAAGGTAACCAGTTTCATAGATTTTGTGAGATATCTTCTAAGCCTTATGGCTATCATCAAATGCGGACATTGAAAGATTCTTTTCGCACTATGATTTAGTAGTCAGTGGCCTTCAAACAGTGTAACCTGTTGTATGTTGCAATTTGGTATTATGGAATAAACAGGTGGGCTAAATAATATTTACGTTAATAATATCTCCTGCCAAGCATAAATATTCTTTAAGAACTAACTACTAGTAAAGCCTAACCATTAACTGTCCGTTTATCTAACAACTCTTTTTGATTTCGAGGCTCATATCCATATCATTACGCAGTAAAAATAATAATAAGCATAATAAATTATGTTCAATAATTGCCATCATCATAATCCATTTTCTACTACGTTAATATTTATGGATCAAAGCAGTTATTGGAATGGAGAAATATATATACATAGGGTTATTCGCAATCTATGGTATCAAACTTACGACTCCCTTACGTTATATAAAACCACGCCTCCACCAGTAGTGATGTTCTATATGGCAGCCTTTAACTAGAGCTATCAGTCGGCAGCACAGCTTTCACTGGAGCAAACTGCTACGAAATACAGGGATGTCCAGTTTATTCCATTCCCCCTGGTAGCGTTCCAGAGGCCATCCAGAGCTCGCGGCCGTCTGCTTCCAAGGGCTCTTTTCGGTAAACAAATGCACAAAACTCCATCAGTGATGCATCAAATGACTTAACTCGCATGTCGCTGAAAGGTATGGAATGTATTCCCATTTCTCTCTCTATGTTCTCCAAAAATTTGTAGGTTGAAGCAGGAGTATGGCTTGATGCCTTATCCTGATGCAACCAGACTTTATTTACATATGCACCATAGAGAGCAGGGGTTTCTGTATGGAAAATTGGTATCAGGACGTTAGTCTGATAATATGCCGAGTTGATTTTCACATTTTTATGTACACGACGAATGTCTAATTTGCCAATGTAACTGTACCTTGCCATTACAGGTTTGTTGCAGTCACTTAGATAAACATATGCCTCATCTAAAAGACAACAAACATCACTTTTTAACAGCTAGGTATATTTCATACAGTTTGTGCTGTTAGTGGCACGTTCTGCAATGTGTTTAGGCAACAGCTTGTATGCCCGGCTCTTATGGCACTTTTCTAGATTCAAATCCTGATTGATTATGGTGTTCACAGTAATAACAGAGAACCCTAATTACAGTGCAATGACCCTCTGAATTGCAGGTTTTAGTGCAGAGGCACGGGCCTTCACCTTACGAATTATCTCCTGGATGTGACTAGTGGCCGGTCGTGGATTTCCCTGTTTCTTGCCCTTTGGAATAAGTCCTGACGTGGCCTTATCTTTTTTTTCCCTTTTTTGAGTGCATTGAGATCACTTTCTTGGATATGGTAAAACCACGCCTCCAGCACTGCTTAGTACTTTGCATCGGAAAGGGCAATAATGTACCCTCATTAGAATGGTTCTATTTTTGACGCCATTTTATGCAGCATGAACAAGAGCACACAACCGAGCAAACACAGTGATACACTCATATTGCTGCACTTTCATTCGGTTCCACATGTTTCAGCACGGAGCTATTGTGCTCGTCTGATATTGTGAAGTAGATATTCTCTTTACGTTGTTGCTGCTAGGTATGGAAAGCCAGTTTGAAGAGGATGGTATCTTTGCGTTATTTGCACCACGCTTTGGGCGCCAATTTGAAGAAGGTGTATTGAAGGAGTTGTATCGTCGAACTTGAAGTAGCTGCAACCGCACGTATGGTACCCGGTAGCCTTCTCCCCAATTTTGTAAAAATATTAACTATGCAATTTGACTGTTTCTTTAAGTATTAAATATTTATGTTTGCCTCGGCTGCGTCAGTATTATTGTTGGAGACACGTTTCTCTTGGCAGGGTTGTGATGCGCCAAAATGTAGGTTTACACAGGATACAATTTTTACTTCGCTTCTTTTATTAATGCTTGACACGATTTAAATAACACTTCACTTATATAGAGAGCTGTGAGATTCTTTTATGAATTACTTGCACTTTTTAACCCGTAAACTAACTTTTCATCTCACACGAATACGTATTTAATTTCTTGAGGACACTTTTTGCGTCTGGGTAATAACGCTGTCTGCAGGCAACTGACTTCTGAATTTGTAAAATTGTCTCCTTTTCAGTTTCTGATTGGCTAATCCTAATCCAATAGAATACCTTCATTTTACTAAAGCTTTCTCTGGTTGTTGATTGGCTATTTTATGAACTGTCACAAAATTTACATTATTGTTGCTCCAATAATGACTAGTAGCATTTAAACTTTAAAATTCATTATTGTCTCAAGGTTACCTCATTGCTACCTCATTGTTAGCAACTTTTGACCTATTTCTCACAGCTCCTACATTATTAAATTACGTAATACATTCACATAACATAATTGAACATGTTTACAATAATATAAGCATATCAATGACTGTTACGTACATTTTACAAATTATTATATACACATATTGCTTCAAGTGCGGGCTGTTATTGAATTTACATATTATATAATTTTACTGAAATCATTTAAGTGTTCATAACACTGCCTCAGTTGTTACTATAGGTCGTGAACAACTCTCCATAATAGCTTGTTTCTTTAAAATATTCACTCAGTTCAGCATCAACGCAGCGTTACATTTCTTTTCTATTGCGGAAATAATTTTAGTCTTCGCTTCTAGGCTACTTCTGAGGAAACGTTTGACACACATAAATACTATGCCTGTTTCGTATTTTAAAGCAACAGAACACTCATATATCTCCCATCAACTCTACATATTTAAGTAGGTAATCATATTATATTTGTCTAGCCGCCGTTGTTACACCAATCAGTGTGGAATCCCTTAAAACAGGCTATTTTTGACCCTTTGTTCGTTTCCACACTGATTTTAATATCACTCATTGGTTAATCTTTGTATGTATTTAATGTCCCTTTAACATCAAAGTCAAATCGCGACTTTTTACAATTCCTTACATTATTGGGTTATTTTAAGAAAGTTCAACACATTCTTGGTAAAAGCCGGTTCACCAAGGTTGGCTGAGATGGTTGTTGGCATTTTGCATCTAGTCCTTGCATCATTGTAGAAAAGGCAGCTGGTGAGAATGTGAGTGACTAATTTTTGTCTCGTGGAATTTGTTTCAAACCAGTCTTAAAGGAATGTGATAAGGGTTGGGTGGAAACTAGAGTTAACTAAATGGAAATCTTACGCAAGGAATAACGCTTTTGTAATGTAGAGGAATGAACCATCCTTTTTGCACTCACGTGTATGCAAGTGTGCAAAAATTAGTTTTAGAAACGGCCATTGGATAGTCGTCTTAAGGAGGCGCATGTCATATAAACTATTAAATTTACTGCAAATCCCCAAACAGCATGCATTTTCTCACAACAGAGAGATTACAGATATTGTTAAAGCCAAATTTAAAACAAATTGACCGTTAACCATTTCTGACTACCCTGTCTGTCGTCCGTTTAAGGAAAAAACCGAACTGTAAATAATCCTACTTATTACTACGGGTGCCTAAAAAGGCAAATCTACTACAAATTGGCAGAGTTCAACAATATAAACAGGAAGATGTCTTTTATTGAAATCAGCATTATTGGAACAGCCTTCAAAGGAGAAACGTTTCTTGTTTTCTCGTCCAAAGCACGCAAACATCAGGTAACTTTGAGTGCCAACAGACCAATAATTAATTAGCTCTTCTCCTCGGGAACTTTTAATGGACGATATGAAACAACTGTCTGGGACAGCTTACGTTTAAATAAATAATCACCAGCTTGTTTTAGTCCTCCATTGCCTAGAAAGGAGTACGAGTACCATTTACAATATCAATGAAATATGTGTTGATCTAATGCGCAGGTTTTGATCCATCAATTTTTTCCTTGCTAGCCAATATAAATTGTGTATATTCCCATCTGGTACAGCGTCCCCCAATTCTGGCCATTCTAGTAGGTGTTCTCCATTTAAAATTAAGGGTCCAGGAAAAAAAGCAGGTAAGTCACTTTTTCTAAGAAGTCCAAAAACTAATTTTGAATTATAAAACGCAATGGGTGCTTCCTATACAAAATACTTCTTTCAAACAGAGTGAAATATTGAAGTTTCAGATGTAGTGAACCAAATAAAATGGTGCTTAATGTCTCTTGTATCAATAAAGTCACACAAAACAAAAACGTTCACTCCAACAGCACTTTTTTCAGGAAAAAATCCAGGCAAGTCAACTGAAACAGAAAGTGAACCAGGCATGCCAGCTATTCGAGATTTTGTTTGTAATTAAGGTTGTATTACCATCATTTAAGTATTATTTATTATTATTACTATTATTATTATAACTACCACCACCATTACTAGTACCACTACAACAACAACCGTGAAAAATCACAGTTATCTCACAGGTTATCAGTCATGTGCCAATCTCTGGAAAAATTTCACTGCTGGTTGACCACAGAAGTTCATGAGACGCATTATATCCTGGTATTTAGCTTTGGAAATATGTAGAAGACCTGCGTACATACACAAATCTGTTACGTATATTGCATGCCAGCAACTTTATCAGAAAATTTGAAAGATAGAATAATATTTGTAATAAAATTACCTGAATAGGCCAAAGAAGGTAGCTCAAATTCTCCTGTCCTCTGTTTTGAAGCAGCATTCTCAGGCTTTCTTATTATAATGGATACCATCGCTCCGTTATACACTATGTGATCAAAAGTATCCGGACATATACTTATCATTGTTAGCTCATTGTTAGCAACTTTTAACTTATTATTCTCACAGCTTCAACATTTTTAAATTACATAATACATTCACATAACATAATTAAACATGGATACAATAATATAAACATATACAATGACTGTAATATACACTTTTTATGTATTGTTACATACACATATTGCTTTAAGGCGGACTATTATTGAATTTACATATTATATAATTAGACTGAAATCATTTAAGTGTTAAAAATACTGCCTCACACAACTCACTATTTCAAGTCGAAATAAAGGTAGGACAGCAATATTGTGACGGCTATAGTTTTATTTCAAAAGAACGTGATAAATATGATTTTATAAATTTGCAGATATTCAGGATAAAGTTTCTTTAAGTAAATCCATGAAATTGGCTTTAGAATTCTTGCGCATCATTTTCTGTGTGCTTATGTAAGCATCGGTGACATGACCTTTTAGGGGAAAGGTCACCTCATGTGCAACACGTGGGTGAATTATGCATTTCGTGCTGACAAGAGCTTACGTCAATGTTTAGCTAGGCACTAGTCAGCGAGTAGTTTTACGGCTCACCCTCGGGCTATCACCTGCCTAGCAGGACTTTGTACCGGTCAGCTTCCCAAATTATTTTATACTAAGTTGCAACTTCGACGTAGGCCCCAGGCACGATGAAGATGGAACGCCAGACTTCTTCTGTTACCCAGGTAAACCTATAAGCTGTCTAACTCTCTCCCTCATGAAATGTAGTTGGTTCTATGTGTACCCGTGCATTTGTCATGAATCTAAGACTGCAACAAAGAAGTAATATGAAATACTGCATGAAACTCGAGAAACAGCAACTGAAATCCAGGAATGTTTACTATAATGAAGGACCGTTTGAAGCAGTGTTGAGTGTATGGCGATATCAGGTAATGTCAACTGCATCGTTATGCTACTGAAGTCCGGGATGCTGACTAGATTCTCTTCTTCTCGTTGTCGATGTTGTCTTAAATTGCCTAGCCACTTTTATTCCGGATCGGAATATTGTAGTTAACGTGAGGTAGCCCGCTATAGGTTCCATTCACGTTTCAAGAATTACAGAATATATCTGCAGGCCAGGTCAACTATTCGCGTGCTACACTTCTGAAAATAAGGAATAAAGATTCTACCAATCCGAGAACGAACATCCTGAATTTGTCTCCGCGTGTCAAACTGTGAATGTTAACTTTTGTTGTAATTTTGCGACGTCTAAGGGAGAACTTCGGATACAACGACCAGAGCTCTGGGCCGAGAACAAATGGGTGCTCTATGATAATCTGCCAGCTCACAGAGCGCTTATAACTCGATGTTCGTCGCTCCTTACACGTCGTATTCACCAAATTTGGCACCTTAATATTTTATTTTATTCCCAAAGATATTGTTGAAGAAAAACGATCACCATTTTAACACTGTGATAGAACGTTGAGATCAATATACGGCTGCCTAAGGGCAATTCGAACGAGGCGGCAACCCAATTGAACCCAATTAGTTTTATTTGTTATTACACAGCTATTCTCAGACTTTATTGGCCACACTTTGTGTACAATTAGCAAGTTTTTCTGTACTATCTGCTCATAGAGCAAAATTGCATATTTTATAACTGACAATTAATTGTGGAAAGAAAGATGAGAGGATAAAGTAAAGGAATCTATAAGCTTTTGTGAGATATTGTGGAGTACCTGCGAAGCGTAAAATGTTTCCTCCTCCACTCATCTAGGTCCTTCTTCCAAGTCTCTATAGAAGGAGAGAAGCAAAGACGTTTTAAGCATTGGAGTCGGGATGGTGAAGAAAGTAAGAAAGAAAATTATTTGTGCACTTTACAGACAAAATGTAATTGGTGCTTCTTGACTCTCCAGAAGAGAGGGAGTGATGAGAAAAGAAGTAAGCCAAAGGAAGAGGAAGGGGGATATTCGAAATAGTACGATGTCATGGCAGGAGAAGAAATGTAATCCAGTAAACACGTCTCTTTCCGTAGTGACGTAAAAGCGAAGAACGTATGTAAGGGAAAACTTGTCCCGGCGTTACTCCTTTCAAAAGCCTCACTTCACTTCCAACATTCACTGAGAGTGATGGAATGGAGAATGAGAAAAGTTCTAATGTAATTTTTGGAATAATATATGGCCTCCTCGTCCATACATTTTCCAGTTCTTTCCGAAACAGGGTTAGTAATAATTTGGCACCCAACTCCCTTGGTTCGTAATTTTCCGAAGTAACTATGAGCCGTATTCATAGATTTCACATTGGTCTGGACTATCTCCAGACTCGTTTGGGCCGGACCAAAGGCCGACCAAGTTTTTGATATTCATAGACGATAAAAACTCTCGGACCAAGAAAGGCTGTGGATCAGCAAGGAGAAACTACTACTCTTAATCCCTAGTTTTTAACTTTCTATACCCGTTTCACAGCTGTTTTTTCATCGGTTCAGTACTCACTCCTCGCCCTCAGCAAAAGAAATGGATATAACCAAGAAGTGTGCATTAAAACGGTCGGAGGAGTAAAATGTTTGTTTTCCTTAATACAAAAAATAATAGATATTATTGAAAACAAATCGGTTTCGACAAATGCAAACGCAAAAAAAGAGCAGATATGGAGGGAGATAATACATATATAGGCAGTTTTGTGCATGATTGTAACCTATTGCTACTCCTCCCTTTTTGGAAACATTCTTATCCACCAGATACACAGTTTCATGGCGTTGTTAATCATTTCAATAAGGATTTAACTTGCGGAAATGTTAACTTTTAACCTTAAAATTTCAGAATCAAATCGTATTTAAATAAGAAGGAGCATTTGCTGTTATTAAAATCTCACCCTGGATCTTAACCAATTAAATATTGTGTGATAGTAATTATACAGAAATAATTACCTGAGGAAATTGTAATACATCATAAACCTTCTGGGAGCTGTAATCCTCCTCTCCTCGCTGGGAAAACGTAAGTAAAGCCTGAATTACTTCGAACTTAACCCAAGTGACTTAACTCAACGCGATATAACGTTAAGGTCTTATACTTTGTATTAAATAGAGCTATTCAGGGTTGTCTTAACGTGGCTTACTTTAACGACGTAACGTAAGAATTTGGCAGTGTCAATGTTTTCCTTCCCGTTACGTCAAATTTAATGTGTCATGGCAATTAGAACCAATCGGCGTGAAGCAGTAGCATGAAGTAATAAAAGAACAATCAATCAAGATTCATTCCCGTTACGTTAAGCGCATCCTAATTAAACCTTTACTGTAGCAGAATTTCTTAACTTCGCGTTACATCCCGTCATGTTACGTAAAGTGCAGCGTAATCCCGGTTTAACGAAGGTAAATCTAGCAATGGCATATGAGTCATTAGTTATAATGCGGCTTACTGACGCCTTACTAAGTTCAGTAGTGTTTTCTTGATACCCTTCTCTTGCATAATGTGGAAGTGCTATTAGCATCGTATCAATTTATATACTCAAGCCTCGGTTATCGTCTCTGTCATATAGGTTAGGATGAATCCGTTTTATCAGCCTTCTAACCTTTGCTTTACTAAACTTGTGTGCGATCGCACACAACTGCGTTTAACTTACTAATGAATGGAGAAAATGATCACGTATGCTCAAAATTGCGACTGAAGCGCAACAGCGGCACAATATTAAAGCAGTGCATGTTTTAATAATACGCCTCGTATATTGGGCATGAAAGACAGGAAATTTTTAGCAGAGGCCCCTTTATCAGGCTTCAGGTTCTTTTACGGGCCGTAAATCTACAACACCGGCTTTACTTCCCCTCCGGAGAAAGCCATTCTAAGGATTTTTAAACCCGAAAAATATTCATCGTCCTCCACCGGATTTAAACCCGGGACCTCGGGAACTGGAGGCTATCGTGGTACCCTAGACCACGGAGGGCAAGTTCATACACGTGTATGATTTTATTTATTTGTAAAATATCCATCGCCCTCCCCCGGATATAAACCCGCGACCTCGTGAACTGGAGGCTATCGTGGTACCCTAGACGATGGAAGGCAATGTCATACACGTGTATGATTTTATTTATTTGTAAAATATCCATCGCCCTCCCCCGGATTTAAACCCGCAACCTCGGGAACTGAAGGCTATCGTGGTACCCTAGAACGACGGAGGGCAATGTCATACACGTGTATGATCTTATTTATTTGCATATTTACAGAAGCGTTAATAGTATCTTGAACGGTTAACGAGGTGAGTGAAAGCAAAAACTGAGGTTACATAAAAATAGGGGAAAAATCCATTTCACACACCGTAACCTCCTTGAACTTCACTCATTTAGGGTGCTGATGCTTTCCAAATGTTGATTGAGTTTTTTTTATGGACCCTCTTTAACTGCTATGGTCCTTAACGTCTTCTTGAGATTCTTTTACGTGCCGCAAATCTACGACACGGGACCATCGGCTTTACTTCCCTTCCGAAGGAAGCCATGCTAAGGATTTTTACGCCCGAAAAAATCCATCGCTCTCCGCGGGGTTTGAACCCGGGACCTCGGAAACTAGAGGCTAGCATGGTAAACACTACACCACGGAGGACGACTTTTCCAAATGTATGTAACTGTAAGGTCAGATGCAGAATGACCTAAGGAATCGTTAACCACTGGAAATAAAATATTTATTAAGCTTTATTTCACATACCTACACTCCCAATTCTTGCACATCCAAACAACACTTCTATATAAACGTATATACAATATTTCTCTGTCTTACCTTAATTAGTGCAGTTATATATCAATGTCTCCAAAAATATTCAATACTGCTGTGTTTATTAGAAATGGATACATAGCCTTCTCTGTAAGCATAAATTTTCTTGTGCCATATTACCTTCTTATTTTCAGCTAGATAATATTTTCCTATGACATCATTCTAACACGGAAGCAACGAACAGGAAATGCTTTCATAATTGCGCAGATGTAATTGAGTTTACCAGCAGTAGAACTTCAGATAGAGAAGTCTAAGTCATCGTTAAACATATATAATTATGTGAGTAGCAAGAAGCAAAATACCTTTAATTGCATGTCACAAAGAAGTGAATCAAACTTCGCAATAAAATGAACATCGGAACACCAGGAAGCTATTTGCATTATGATAAATGAAAAACAAGGAGAGAAATATGAACACTTGCTGTTGCATCAGACGCCAGAAATGAAAGCTGCGTATGATTTCAACGGAAATTAAGACATTGTGTTACATAGCTCTTAATCGCACAGAATTCGCGCTTAACTCGCTTAATGACAGCGTGAACTTGAGATCCGCAGGATAATATTTTGTAATGACGTTTATTTTAGGATAAACTGCGGATTACACACACTGGGAGGGCCATAATTATACATATATTAATACTCGCAGAGAATAATTTAATGAACCAGCTATCGTATCCACATAATTAAGAGTTTATCCTTCAGAAAATACATAAATATGTTTGGAACCAACAAGTACAACCTCTACTTACAGGACTGTTTCCTTGCCAACACTACTCAGAGAAAATCAAACTGGAATGCAGCAGAAGGAGAATTGTATTGCCGTTTCTGTATTTTAGTTTTTACACTTAACCATTATTAGGTGAAAGGAAGTTAAGTTCTAAGAATTAAAATAGGTTTAACATAAATACGGTAACTTTGTAAGTTTCTCTTCCGGATAAATGTACCTAAAATTTCACACCCCTTATTCACGGATTTTAATGTAGATGCCTTTATGTTCACTAAACCTCTTCTTCTTCTTCTTCAACTGATTACCCTCCTCTTTGTAGTAATTACACACCCAAGGAGGCGATACCTTGGATCAGTAGCCTGTCAAGTGGAAAGCAAACTCTAGATCATAGCATCTTCCAGGATGGGTGATCAGCCCAATGCTTTGGATCAGTAGCCTGTCAAGTAGCAAGAAAACTCTGGATCATAGCATATCCAGGATGGGTGATCAGCCCAATGCCTTGGGTCAGTAGCCTGTCGAGGAGCAAGCAAACTTTGGATAATAGCATATCCAGGATGAGTGATCAGTCCAATGCCTTTGGTCAGTAGCCTGTCGAGGAGCAAGCAAACTCTGGATCATAGCATATCCAGGATGGGTGATCAGCCCATTGCCTTGGGTCAGTAGCCTGTTAAGTAGCAAGCAAACTCTGAATCATAGCATATCCAGGATGGGTGATCAGCCCAATGCCTTGGGTCACTACCCTGTCAAGTAGCAAGTAAACTCTGGATCATAGCATATCCAGGATGGGTGATCAGTCCAGTGCCTTGGGTCAGTAGCCTGTCAAGTAGCAAGCAAACTCTGAATCATAGCATATCCAGGATGGGTGATCAGCCCAATGCCTTTGGTCAGTAGCCTGTCGAGGAGAAAAAAACTCTGAATCATAGCATATCCAGGATGGGTTATCAGCCCAATGCCTTGGGTCAGTAGCCTGTCGAGGAGCAAGCAAACTCTGCATCATAACATATCCAGGATGGATGATCATCCCAATGCCTGATTTGGCGGTGAACAAGAAGGAAATGAAATGTAGTGTTCAAAGGGATGGTATGAAAATTCGTGAATCAAATTATCCAACCCAGCATTCGCCTAGCGACCGAGGAAAACCGCAAAAAAACTTTAGTCAGATTGTTCGGTCCTGGGAGGTGAACCCGGAACCTCTAGAATGTGAGTCGCATATGTCACCGCAGTGCCACCCCGCTCGGTTGTGCACTAAACGTGCATGCACAAAATATGCCACGTATAGAAACACGGTTATTTTCCAAAAAGGGAGGGAGGGTAAATCAGTTAGTGATCTATATTCTATCGTTGATTAAGAAAGGAATACGTAGGAAAAAATAGTGTGGTCCTGCATAGCACCCCTGTTAGTCGGGAGGGATCGAGCGTAAGCTAAGGTCCTAGGCTACAGTCATGACAAAGTGTCCTGACTGCAGCCTAGAGGTTGAAAAGTGATTAAGAAAGGATTAGGAAGGGTGATTTTGGTGTGGCGTTAGTTGCGTCGTCTTTTCGATTCCTCGTTGTAGGGGCGGTACTTCTCTATCATAACAGGCGGCTGTCAATGGTGTCCAGTCGAGCTGGCAGCTTGGATGTGACGGTCTGGTGGTGATGATTGACTGCTGGTCCTGAAGCTTATGGGTGATGATGCCGGTGATGCTCTCTTCTAGGGCGGCTAAACGGGCACCGAAGTTCAGTAACTCCGGTCAAGGGTGCCGGTGATGTTTCCCAGTGCGACGCCGTGGTGGTCCAACATTGTTCTGGTGGTGGCCCAAGTGGTTCTGGTGGTGGCCTCCTTGCTGAAGACGTTGTAGGTTGGCGGCGACTGCGCAGGTACAGTGGACACTGCGCCTGGCCCATGGAATGGTAAAAGCCATCACAGATGGCGCATTACCGGCGGATGTTCCTCAGCGAATGAGGCGGTGCGAGCGCCTCCCGCCTGGTTTACCTGGCCGCGATTAATGGCCAGTCCCGTCCAGAAATATAGGCGTGCGGAGCAATAGCCCATTATGTGCCGCTTCTCCACTCCATAGAATTCCTTGGGGCCATTTCAAGTAGATTCCAGAAATTACGAAGTGAAAGGCGAATTGTGCCAGTGGAGTAAGTGACTCAAGTATAACGTTTGTGCTACGCTGAGTGTCTAAGTGAATAAATGAAGTGTGTTTCACAGTAACTGAAGTTTTTATTTGCTACACTACATATTTTCACATTTAATATGACTATGTGAGATACTACGATAATTTGTTTCCTCATATGAGGGGACTCGGCACTGCTTCAGTGGGAATATTGTATGTAGCCCAGGAGGAAACAGATGAGAGAAGACACCGGGAGGCCGGAACCATAAATGATGGCACAGTAATGACAGGGTCCCTAAGTTACCAGACTGAGACCCCCGACAGTCACACAGGCAGACCAGAACCACCGCCCCACGCACAGGTTCCAATATCCCACTCCGAAGGTGCGACACGTATACCCCGGAAACCAGTCGAAAGTCGAGGGACGGGGAAAGTTCCACAGAGTCACATGCGTTACCTGCTTGATATTAGGATATACGTGTGTGTTTCTTTTTAGTGTGATATTACTACCGTCCAGCCTGGATTGACTCTGTAATCCTGAAAATTGGTGATAATTGCGTAGTTCAAAAGATAGCTAAACCGGAAAATTGAAAGCTGAGAAGCGGCTTCCACTAATGTACAACATCCAGTTAATTAATCAACAGCTCGGCTGCGAAAAACATTTAGAACGAATATTGGCGAGTTTCCCTGACGAGAGCGCGCCCGTGACTCTGAATCAATAATTCAATATCGCCAACATTAACGTCATTAAATCCTACCAAGCCTTTTCCTCATTTGCAAGGTTAAGGTGTGAGCATTGCTCTCTCGTCCATCATCCCTTACTTTAGTGTGCGTATCAACAGATAATTCTGCGCCAGGAACTGAAATATATTACTGAGAATTATTTACTTCGAGCTTTCAACAACCCAAGACGACTCCAAATCATGCAAATGAATCTCGAGTAGACTGCCTTCTGAGCAAGGAACATCTCCGAAAATCGTATTCAGTCGAAGTATCTCCAGGTAGTGTAATTTACATTTGTCGTAATAGGGGCTTAGAACACAAAACGTGCTTCCGAACGGGATTCTTAGAGTTTACAAGAGATAAGACAGTCAGGAAGAACTCTACAAACATAAAGTCACAAAGAAAATAAAAATAAATCAGGAAGTAAAAAAGAGGGACTCAAATTTGCACTTTTTACGATATTAATTTCAATCCTCACATGACTTTCTGTGTCTATTACGAATCTCCATGTGTGCCTTATACATTGGCATCCACAAAAACATGTGATTCTTCATCCATATTACATCATTCGTGATAAATGTTTGCTTGATTTCAAGTTAAGTAATATGGGCTTAGTTTTGGAAAAACCACATCAAAACTTTATATCATAAGTAGTGACATAGATTTAATGCGAAGAAAAAGAAAGAATCGCATTCACTTAGCTTTTTCTACCCTCTTTCATTTATTAATGGGTATACAAATTATGCTTGCGAAAGTTTGTTTGTCTATCTACTTCATTTTAATCGAGATAAACCTTTGCAGCAACAGCTACATTACACATTTTGTTAGAGTACAAAGGTAACAGCGATAGTCAAATGTTTAAGAACTGGACGCTATATGCTGGCCTTAAAATTCTATACCATTTCTATGCCATCGAAAGAAATATGAGACACCACACGTGACCCTCTGAGGAGGGCGTCATCCGAGGGTTTCTCCCTCCGCCTGGAACTTTTTCTGTGGGCCGGCGCCTGAAAATGTTAATCCGCCCCCCTCCCATTACAGGGTGCAAGTGGAGACGCCACTTACACGCATCAATCCCCAAAGGGGAAGACTATCGAGACCTCGGTGGGGATGACAGCAACCTAGTAGACTGTCTACCGGCTCTCCAGGGCAGTACCAGGTGACCTTGAGGCGTCTCACAACCCCATCTGGACGGAAAATCACACAGACGTACCCATCTTCCATTTGTATCGGGAACCACTGCCCCGCCGAGTTCAACCCAATCCACACAACGCCCTCACGGATGGGGCTCAAATATTTGACCCAGCGTACTCCTTAACTTAAATGACCATCCCTGGATGGTCCAACCATTCATTGCGCTATTGGTATACAGCCATTCAGAATTTTCGTTGTTATTTGCGTTGTGGTAAGAACTATTGAATAGTGCTTTCTACAAATTCTGTCCAATTTTTACGAGGAGTGGGAAAACAACATAACAAGGTAGGTTCCCATTTTAAAAATTTAAGCTGGCCCTAAAATTACATCACAACGTCCTCCAAACAAAACACGACTAATGGCATTTACTTTCCCCCATAATATCAAGCAACTTTTATTCAAGACATTTCTTTCTACAACGCTTTGTTTTGGAGATATTGTACAGTCTCAGCTTAAATGGTCCAACCTGTATATAGGATGCAGAGAAGCAATGTGCAGAAAATTGAGAAAAGGCAATGAACTCGAGAAAAGTCTCGTAAAATGAGAGGGCCGTAGAATCTAACAAATACAAAAATTATATTTTCACACAAAGCCTAAATTTCGTTTTATTTCCACCAAGATATTTGTCAAAAAGTAAATTCTTACTTCTATAATGTTACTGTACCCTAAATTTTGACAAATTGTATTCAAAGAAAATAACATCCAACCTTAGGTTGCATAGAGTTAAATTTCATATTTATAAAAGTTTGAATAAAATAGTATATGGATACCTTTCAAACTTGGTTGGAAGAGGTGCAACGTTAAGGGTAATTTATATAAAGATTCTCCTAAAATTTCACAAATATATACGGGCTGTACATACACTTTTCAAATTTTATATATAAAAGTTTGTAAATTATTTGTCGACACATTTAAAATTGAGTTCAAATCTAAAGAAAATTAAGTTTAACTAATATGCACAGTCTAAACATTTTATTTGTCGTTTTCAATTACTAGTTTGGTCAAAATAAATTTAGGGACACAAAAATTACTAATAAAGGCAATAACAGTATTAATAACCCATAAAATATAATAATTATATATGCAATTTATTATTTGTCATCACAGCATTACTTATGTTGATAGGAATAGTATCAAATAGCGTCGTTAAATTAATTATTACTGTCATAATTACTTCTATTAACAATGCCACGATGTGTAACTTAATTGTATTCAGCCAGAAATAAGACTTACAACTCAGTGGCAATGGTGCCCTCCGCCCACCTTTTGCGGTGAGGTAAACAATTTATCAATCAACTGGATGGTATTAGGCAACAGAGGTTGAAATGGTGACATTTGTAGAAGCCGGAGCTACAAATTTCGCCACCAACCTAAATCGCTCCGTTCCTGTATACGTCCACTTTTTATAAGCAAGAGTTGAATTAACATTCATCTATACATTTAATGTATGGTTAACATTTATTTATATTTACAAGTTGAAGATGCTTATATTTTTGTAGGAGTTGTGTTATATTTCAACTGTTGGGAGCCGAACCTGAAGTTTGTTTACAACCTCACGTATGGTACCCGTTTTCCTGTAGCCTTCGCCCCAAGTGTACTTTCAGGTGGCCTTTACCCCAAAAATGTTTAAAAAAAATTAACTTAGTAATTAAACTTTTTTTTTAAATATTTAATATTTATGTTTGCCTCGGCTGCGTCAGTATTTATTTTAGAGACATGGATGTCTTGGCAGGGTGCGACTAAGAATGTAGGCTTACACAGAATATAATTTTACTTCACTCCTTTTAGACTTGATACGATTTAAATAACACTTCACTGATATAGAGAGCTGTGAGATTCTTTAATTAATTACTTGCACTTTTTAACACAAAAAATTATTTTCGTCTCACACGAATACGTATTACATTTCTTGAGGACATTTTTTTGCGTCTGGTTAGTAACGCTGTCTGCAACCAACTGAACTGATTTCAACCGCCTAAACTTGTAAATTTTTGTATTTCAAGTCTCTGATTGGCTATTCCTAATCCAATAGAATACCTTCATTTAACTATAGCCTTTGCTGGTTGTTGATTGGCTATTTTTAAACTCTCAAAATTTACATTATTGTTTCCAAAAATCACAAGTAACATTGTTAAACTCTCAAACTCATTATTGCCTCAACGTTACCTCATTGTTACCTCATTGTTAGCAACTTTTGACCTATTTCTCACAGCTCCTATATTATTAAATTATGTAATACATTCACATAACATTATTACACATGGATACAATAATATAAACATATAAAATGACTGTAATATACACTTTTTATATACACATATTGCTTTAAGGCGGGCTGATATTGAATTTATACATTATATAATTAGACTGTACGTACAGTTAAAAGTTTGTCCTGTTTCGATAATGGGGTTTTCTGACGAACTCACAACCTGTTCATAGCGTAGAATTGACACAGTGAAGAATATGAAGTGATACTTTCATTCCTAAAGAGGTGTAGAACTAAATTGGAAATATTCTAAATAAACAGAGTGTGTAAGACATAAGCTTGTAACATCAAACTAAACAAACAAGACCACTCTGCAATAAGAATTATCATTTAATTTCTTTGCTATCAACAGAATGCATTTAATAAGACAGCTGCGCCTCGCAGTTATAGGGAAATATATTCCACTCTGTGTGCTCAGTAACTAAAATACTGATGAGAAATTTTCTACAAATGTTTACTCTGCACCGGTAAACAAAACAGTTGAAGTGCTGCTAATGGACAAGAGAGGGAATGATAACAAAGCAATACTAACAAACATCTGCCCCTGAAATTTATGTCTCAAAGGAAATATTTCCCCTGCACAGTACCTATCACATTGCTGCCTATTTTCTATATTTTTAGGAGTATTATACAAAAATGAGGACGATAAAAGATAAATGTAAGCATTAAAGGCCATATTTTTTAAACTAATTCACGATATCAATATTAGTGCAATTGTTGTCATATTTTATATCTTGTGTTGGAAAAAATTATTTTTATTTATCGACGCTCCTTAACTGCTGTGGTTCTTAGCGTCCCATTCTATATTGGGCGTAAAGGACCAGTAATTTTGCTCGGAGGCCTTTTTATCAGGCTTGAGGTTCTTTTACGTGCCGTAAATCTACGACACGAGACCTCCGGCTTTACTTCCCTTCCAAATAAAGCCATGCTAAGGATTCTTACGTCCGAAAAAAATCCATCGCTCTCCGTCGGATTTGAATCCGCAACCTCGGGAACTAGAGGGTGTAACCACTACACCACGAAGGACGACATCTTGTGTTGCTGTAAAGAATTGTAAATATATGCCGCATGTAAAACCCTCACCTTGAGTGTCTGGAAAAAGACGGTTATCAACCTGGCTTCTGGCACAGGACAAAATTGTGCTACAGTTCTACAAGCCCGGTTTAGCAGCTCGTAAATGCTGTTAGAGGTCTTAGGAGCACTGAACAAAGTGCATAACTTGGCTTCATGAAGAAATATAAAATATATTTTGAATGGTTCGTTACTACAGTTCAGTTCTTTTGGGATTCGTTTCAGCTCCGGCTTCATTCCGAGTGGTATTGTCCTCTGAAGCATTGTCATTAAAGAGAAATTTTCAATTCTTTAGATAATAACGGTTATTCTTTGTAAAAATTTAGATACTGACGCTAAATTATAGTATGTGAGCTTCAAAACTGAAGTTATATATAGGCATGGGTAGCATAATTCTCTGGAGTATTCATTAGCAATTCTTCATCCCCTTTCTGTGGAATATGTTTTATACATAATATATACACAAGAGATTTATTTTACACAATATTTATAGCAGATGAATCAGTTGCGCTATGTTTTAATTTAGACAAGCGGCTAAGCGAGATATTCCTAAGATCTATCTTCGTAGCAAACTAACAGCCCATTTGCGTGTCTAGGTAGACAAGGTTTAAGTGAAAAATCTGTTAAAGAATACAGCATTGAAATCCATTTAAAAATCAAGATAACCTATCTGAGAGCTGGACCAGCTTTCCAGCCGAATTTGCGAGCTTTTACTCCACATACGGTACGACAAAAATACCTCAGTTCGTCGAATTAGCAAATATACAATATGCATGACACCACTTAAGCGTGCATAGAAATCAAATGGACAGCCAGCCAGAGAGAGAGAGGCATGGTAGTCCTAATGACCCGCGAGTCCATTTATTGCCGGTCTACTATATAAGGGTCATTCAAATGAAACCCGGTCACTTGTGTAAAGTAACGGTAACGATTTTATTAACTCAAAAATAGTCGCCAAAACTGTTGGCACATTTATCCCATTGCGACACTAGCCGGTCGATTCCATCTTTGAAGAAGCTAGTAGGCTGCTGTCGGATCCAGCCCTGGATCCATTCACACACTTCGTCGTCCGTTGTGATTCGATGTCCGCGAATAGCTTGTTTAAGAGGTCCATAAACATGAAAGTCACACGGTGAAAGGTCTGGACTGTACGGTGGATGTTCCAGCGTTTCCCATCGAAACTGCTGCAATGTCGTCTTCACCGCATTGGTAGTGTGTGAGCGGGCATTATCATGCAGGAGAATAACGCCATTGGACAACATGCCTGGCGTTTCGACTTGATGTCTCGTCTAAGGTTCTGTAAAGTGGCTTGATAACGCTGGGCATTGATGGTGGTTCCCTGTTCCAGGAACTTGACAAGGAGTGGGCCCCTGTGGTCAAAAAAGAAGGACATCATGACCTTACCAGAACTGGTACGCACGTCCTTTGATTTCTTTGCGGGTGGTGAAGTCGCATGTTTCCACTGCTTGCTCTGGCTCACTCCTCGTTCCTGCTTACTCGCCTTCATGTTCAGTACTGGACGATAACTTGTGTAACCACCTTCTCTTCGGCGTGAAACCACACTGTCGCTGTGCAACGTCAAACGTTGCACACGCTGTAGTCGTTCTACTAATAGATGGCACCACCATACACGCAGTTACATGGTGCCACCTTACGTGTAGTGCAAAGTTAGACGCACTGACCAGGTTTCATTTGAATGCCCCTCATACAATATACACTATGTAGATTCACACTGAACGATCCACTTGGTCCATCAAAAACAAAATCTAGAGCAATGGAGTTAGAGAAAGGATGTACTACGACCAATTAGATACAAGACTATACTCAAAATATTTGGTGTACAACGACCTCATGTAGATTCATTTCATGTGAAATTCATTTTATACCGCGTACAAAGAGTGTATGTCTTCTACTTAATAACCCAAAACATTTCAGCTTAGGTTTAAAATAGCGTTAAACTAATGCAGTACATCAACAAAGTTTCGAGGTGATAGCCAAGTTCGTCCACACACAATTAGGCCTGAATTTAAAACAGCTTGGTCTCCAAGCTCCAACTTTGCTATATTGGAAACAATGGCCTACACAGCGACGAGGCAACTTGGTCCGGATTCTATACAATATAGCATATGTGTATCACTGTGCTTTCAGATCTACGTCAGACTCGCCTTTAAGGTCGGTGTATATATACCGAGCCAGGTGGCGCCGCGGCAACATATGCGACTAGCATTCGGGAGGTCCTGGGTTCGATCCCTGCGACCACTAATCTGACCCATGGGTTTTACGTGATTTCTCCTGGGTCGGCAGTCCAATGCTGGAGTGGTTTCTTCTTTACCACGATTTCCTTTCCATCATTTCCCTTTCATTCCTTTTCCTTCTCATCTTCCCGGTAAGTCGGGCCGAACATTCGAGCCCCTCCCGTTCGGGAGCTGTTCGGATTGGGTTGGTCTCAATGGAGCAGTGGTTCCCGATGCCCATGGGAGATTGGGTACGTTTGTATGGGTCTCCATACAGGCGGGGTTGTGAGACGCCTCTATGCCCTCCGGTACCGATCTGGATAGCCGGTAGACTGTCGGCCCTACCGAGGTTTTCGGTAGTCGTCCTTTCGGGAGACGCGCGCAAGTGGTGTATTCACTTCCATTTCCGCGTAAGCGGAGGACCTTTTTTAGAAAACCAGATATTGGCCCCTCATGGGAAACCCCCCACGGTTTGGAGAGCCACTCGGTTGGCGCTGCACCTTGGGTAAAAAGGGGGACTTGGGCTCCGGCGCTTATCCTGGTAGACCTTCGCTCAACATTGTGCTTCTAGGTTGCGTAGCATATGACGATACCGGATAATACATGGCGCGGATGCATGCACAATGGAAAGAGTACTCTCCGTGGATACCAGAGGGTTGCTTAATTGGTGGGTCGTTCATCGCCCTTTCGCGTCGGCTCCAGCAGGGGGACGAATCTGCGAGCTTGGAAATGTTAGGGACTTCCGAGCGTCTCTATGCGCATGTCTGCCTACAGCCCTGTAGCCTCCTTTGGTTCCTTCACCTCATCCCTGTCGTCCTCCATGCTAGCCTCTAGTTCCCGAGGTCGCGGGTTCAAACCCGGTGGAGGGCGATGGATTTTTTCGGGTGTAAAAACCCTTAGCCTGGCTTTCTTCGGAAGGGAAGTAAAGCCAGCGGTCAGGTGTCGTAGATATACGTCACGTAAAAGAACCTCAAACCTGATAAAGAGGCCTCTGAGCAAAATTACCGGTCTTTCACGCCCAATACAGAATGGGACGCTAAGAACCATAGTAGTTAAAGAGCGTCCATAAATAAAAAAAAAATAACCTCGTTCCTTCCTCCTGGGGGTGGTACCTGTAATAAATCTGTGCAAGTCGCTGCGCGCGATGCGTTCCCCTACGTTGAATCACTTATACCTATAAATACATTTTACAATAAGTTTAGATGCAAAAGAAAGCTCTATTTTGTAAAAAGAACAATCCTTTAGCATAATAACATCATCTGAAGTTTGAAGCAATATTTCCGGAGCCATAAAAAGGATAATTAAATATTATTTGTTGAAGAGTTATCGTCAATTTATTCATGTTAGATTTAATCAGTTTCCGTAGTTTTACCCTCAGAGTATCGTGAATTATATCAGTGGAAAGCCCTTTAAGGATATTAAGAATGCTTCAAGTTTTGTAAAGATTACCAAATAAACAACACCACTATCATCATTTGTTTTATGTAAGATTTCCGTAAAAAGAAGGCAAAGTTTGTGTTGTGATTTCCTTGTTCAGTTTCAAACGCGTTGGCAGACTAACGCGTCATTCTTTTGTATCTGTGCGGATATCCCCCCTCCCAAATATAAGAACAAACGAAGCGAGCAGCCGTTGGTGTTCACAAGTTTAAAACCTAGCCAATAGAAGAAGGATGCGGTCTAGCGTAAAGCAAAGCAAGCAATTATAGTGTAGGAAGATTTGACTCCGAGGGGAATACACAGAAGGCTGTCACCGAAGGATAAACCAGGTGGCCCAACCGCGCCGTATTTGAGGTAATCAACGAGGTAATTCCAAGTAAACACAGATCAGTAGGGAACTGGCGCATTAGCGCCCTAAAAACTAACCACAACAACCACCATCACCACCAGTATACCAGCGGTTCGCAGAAACGTCCATATGGTCACACAGAGACGGTTGGAACATCGTATCAAACAAACAGGGGCAATATTTACAGCACCTTTTCACTGAGCATAACAGTACCATTAAATGATGATGATGATAATAATAATAATAATAATAATAATAGTAACAGTAACATTTATAATAGCGAGCGAAGAAATGGCAGTGAAACACTGCGTGTTCTCATGTTTGTTGCTTATAGTCCGGATTATTAGACATGAACAGCGAACGCAATTTAAAAAAAATAGTTATGGGCGGATATGGATAGGTCATATAGAGCCATTTTAATTATTTGTCAGTCTAAAAAGTGAGTTTATTTCCTAGAAAATAAAGCTTGTGTAACTGAAGTGGAAACTATTCTAAGACCTATTCGGTCTATTTTTGTCTATCATCACGTTCATCGGCTTTGCTGATAAGCAAGAGGAGTATAGAATTTAAACAACATGAGACTTCTGACACTTCTTTGAGGGGTAACGTGTTTCTATGTTATACTACATTGTAGCACGTGGTTTACTACTGCGTATTAGAGTTTATTTTTGTTGTTTACTGTTTTTTGTTGAGTGGTGGTGTGTTTGGAGAAACTAACAATTATATATAAACAATTATACCATAAATAAATGTTATTAATATCCCTTAACGCATAAGTTATGAGTAGTGTCGCGTTAAGCCAGGTATTGCAGCAATTGTAGTGCTGTCTTAAAATATCCCAACCTGTAATATACTGATAGCTATGCAAGCTGAGAAGGTTATTGTTGTATTGTTATTTGCAACACGCTTTGGGCGTCAATTTGAGATAGTTTGAATTGAAGGAGTTGTATTATATTTCAACTGTTGGGGAGCCGAACTTGTAGTAGTTGCAACCGCACCTATAGTAAACAGTTTCCGGTAGCCTTCGCCCTAAGTTTAAAAATATTAACTTTGTAATTTGACTGTTTCTTTAAGTATTATATATTTATGTTTGCCTCGGTTGCGTCAGTATTATTGTTAGAGACACGTTTCTCTTAGCAGGGCTGTGGTGCTACAAGAATGTAGGCTTACAAAGATTATAATTTTTTACTTCACTGCTTTTATTAATGCTTGATACGATTTAAATAACACTTCACTGATATAGAGAGAGCTGTGAGATGTTTTTATTAAATACTTGCACTTTTTAATACGTAAACTATTTTTCGTCTCACAGGAATGCGTATTATATCTCCCGAGGACACTTTTTGCGTCTGGCTAGTAACGCTGTCTGCAACCAACTAAACTGATTTCAACCGCCTAAACTTGTAAATTTCTGTATTTCAAGTCTCTGATTGGCTATTCCTAGTCCAATAGAATACCTTAATTTAATTAAAGCTTTTTCTGGCTGTTGATTGGCTATTTTTAAACTGTCTCAAAATTTACATTATTGTTGCTCCAATAATGACTAGTAGCATTTAAGCTTTCAAATTCATTATTGCCTCAAGGTTACCTCATTGTTACCTCATTGTTAGCAACTTTTAACCTATTATTCTCACAGCTCCTACAGTATTAAATTACGTAATATATTCACATAACATTATTACACATGGATACAATAATACAAACATATACAATGACTGTTACATTTTTTATATATTGTTACATACACATATTGCTTTAAGGTGGGCTGTTATTGAAATTATATATTATATAATTAGACTGAAATCATTTAATGTTAAAAATACTGCCTCAAAGCAATAAAGCAAGCGGTGTCAGACAATTGGTATCAGATAGCAAGATTAATTGTCGAAGGGCAATAGAAAAAGAAGGAATTTTAGACGAGTGCTTAGATGTTAACGATCATTTACATCAGAGGTTTGTCTTCTTCCTCTTCTGCTGACAAAGAAACCGACTCGTCTCTTGTAGTCACCCTGTCATCACCGTGAACGTGAGCAATTTAATTATTGTAGTAGTTGTGGTTTGTGGTAGTGATACTAGGAAGTCACTGTAACCATAAAATAATTTGAGCTAAACCGATGCCCATTACAAATTATGAATGTTGGTTATCTTCTACATATTTTGCTCTTTGCCTATCTAGAGCCTTGCTGCATAAATTAAACCTGACAGAGTCGTCAAATTTATTATAAACATAAAGCTCCGTAATTTAAATGCAAAATGTTAGGAATAAAACCAGGATATCGCAGTCATAAGCTTCTTTATGCTCTGAAGAAGCTGCAATTTAGTTTATGATCCTAGCTCTAACCGCATCGGACTTGTTAAATGGTAAATCCCTGAGAGTCTTTACTACTTGGTACACTGCTAAACAGCTGCCAGATGCTCTGATACAGCGTGGCAACGAAGCTCTCCCACTTCTCCGCTTCTAGTGAGCTGTCAGATGTCTCAAGTTGTTTAAATGGCACTATGAACTAGTTCACCTGATCCCGTACCTCGGTCGGTAAAGCATTTGCCAGTTGTACGAGGGGTCCGCGCGGGTCCCGGCTGCGGGTGGGAATTTTTCTCTAGCCAAGATTATTCCCTATCCCCCCAGAGTATGAAAGTATGAATGAGAGTGTGAATGTGTGTTATCTAATGATTAAGGACCAAAGTTTACTAGAAACCTAAAAACAGGCAAATCCGAGCTAACACCATGTCTATAGACAATAACATGTTCCAAAGGAAAGACCACCGATAAGAAAATTGTAGTGGAACTCCAAAAAATAAATAAATAAATAAATAAATAAAACAAGCTTAGGCGCTCTAATTCGCCAGTTCCTCACTGACCTATATTTACTTGAAATTGACCCGTTGAGTTCTGCAACTCTTTTAATGCACGAAGGGGTATCTACACACTTGAAATACGGCGCGGTTGGGCCACCTGGTATATAGCAGTATCAGCGAGATTCGGGAGGTCACTGGTAATTTTGTCACTTGAAGTTGCTTGTGATGCGAGAGAAGAATATGAGATGCAGTTACGAGTTATTCGCCCAAGTTGGTGCGAAATAAACAAAGCAAGTTTCAGTTATCTGCTTCTTGGTGTGGCATGAGTGCATGTAGATAAGCGGCAGTCAGTAATATTCGCGAAGGAATCAAATCGGAGATATTACGCAAAGTAACTTTGCTCATCTAAAGAAACGCAGCCGGAGGTAATTATTGCGGAGTGAAGAAGGTTTGTTGCACTATCATATGTAAAATCAGTTTGAAGATGTATTATATTTCGACTGTTAGGGAGCCGAACTTGAAGTAGTAGTAACCGCACGTATAGTACCCGCTTTCCGGTAGCCTTCGCCCCAAGTTTAAAAATATTATATTTATGCTTGCCTCGGCTGCGTCAGTATTATTGTTAGAGACTTGTTTCTCTTTGCAGGGTTATGGTGCGACTGAAGAATGTAGGCTTACACAGATTACAATTTTAATTCACTCCTTTCATTAATGCTTGACACGATTTAAATAACACTTCACTGATATAGAGAGCTGTGAGATTCTTTTATTAATTACTTGCACTTTTTAACACTAAACTATTTTTGTCTAACACTAAATACATATTAAACTTCTTGAGGACACATCTCGCGTCCGGTTAGGAACACTGTCTACAAGCAACTGACTTGATTTCTACCGCCTAAATTTGTAAATTTCTGTATTTCAAGTCTCTGATTGGCTATTCCTAATCCAATAGAAAGCTTTTATCAAGTTTTTTTCTGGTTGTTGATTGGCTATTTTATAAACTGTCACAAAAATTACATTATTGCTTCTCCAATAGTGACTAGTAGTATAGTTAAACTTTAAAATTCATTATTTCCTCAAGGTTACCTCATTGTTACCTCATTGTTAGCAACTTTTAAAGTATTATTCTCACAGCACCTACATTATTAGTTACGTAATACATTCACATAACATTATTGAACATGTATACAATAATATAAACATAATATACACTTTTTATATATTATTACATACACATATTGCTTTAAGGCGGGCTGTTATTGAATTTACATATTATATAATTATACTGAAATTATTTAAGTGTTAAAAATACTGCCTCACGAGGCAAAATAAATAGTAGCGCCGGCTGAGAACAGCGAATGTGTCTGGTAGGAAAGAAAGCATAGGTGCTGATGCGGGAGACGAACCCACGCAAGTGAATCTTGCAGGAACAAAGTGCTGGGATCGGTATTAGGAAAGTGTAATCGGCGTTATTCCTTCAAGTGTTCCGACAATCACCTCTAATCCCAAATTCCTTCCCACGCTCGCACTTCTCCATTCACAGCAAAGGAGAGGACAGACGCTGAGATCGACGCTTCCATGTCCAAGACTACGAGGAGGTCAAGAGGTCACCTCCAGAACCCTCAGCTCATCGACGACGTAGCAAAAACAGTGTAGTGCTGCAGATATGAATATGTAGGGGCGTTTGGTTCACCTGGTCTTTGTGTTTTCTATTTTTATTACCACATAAAAGCAAGGTTTAAAGTAGAAAAGCGTTAGTGTTCAGCTAAGAAAAACAGATACGACAAATAAACATGTGCCGTAAAATCTATCTTAAAGTATCTTCCACATTCCCGTCATAAAAATGATATACAGGCTGCTCTGAAAAAAAGTTTCAGTATTAGGAGAGAAAGTGCTGCTAAAATTAGTACCTTCTGAGATATGAACTAATGTTTACCATAATTATAAGATTAATGTCTTCTAGTAAGGAATCGTGAAGAAATAGAATCACTCAATTATTACAGTATTATTTTATGACATTATGTTTACGTCAGAAAACCTTAATTGCAATGGATAAACTCATATTGCAGTACTTTATGTAATCCCGGTAATTTCACTTCGCAGCTGTTGAATTGGTTTATGTTTTCTTGCATCATATTGTTTTTAATGACATATTTTTCTGTATCATTACGGCATATTCATATATGGATTAATGGGAGACCATTATATATCCATACTAACGGCTACATTATATTTCCTAATGTTTTTTGTCAAACACCGCACAATAGAAGATATGTTACTCTTGTAGTAATGCAAAATATGATCATACTCAGAAGATTTTAATTCTAGAACCCTTCCTTTACCCTACCCTTGAAATAGGTAGTTTGTTACGTTATTTGCATCACGCATGATGATGTTGTATTGAAGGAGTTGTATTATATTTCAACTGTTGGGGAGCCGAACACTTGAAGTAGTTGCAACCGCACGCATGGTACCCGCTAGCCTTTGCCCCAATTTTTAAAAGTATTAACTTTGTAATTTGACTGTTTCTTTAAGTATTAAATAATTATGTTTGCCTCGGCTGCGTCAGTATTATTTTTAGAGACACGTTTCTCTTAGCAGGGTTGTGGTGCGACTAAGAATGTAGGCTTACACAGATTATAATTTTACTTCACTCCTTTTATTAATGCTTGATACGATTTAAATAACACTTCACTGACATAGAGAGAGAGCTGTGAGATGTTTTTATTAAATACTTGCACTTTTTAATACGTAAACTATTTCCGTCTCACACGAATACGTATTAAATATCTTGAGGACACTTTTTGCGTCTGGTTAGGAACACTGTTTGCAGGCAACTGAACTGATTTCAACCGCCTAAACTTCTAAATTTCTGTATTTCAAGTCTCTGATTGACTATTCCTAATCCAATAGAATACCTTCATTTAACTAAAGCTTTTTCTGGTTGTTGATTGGCTATTTTTTATAAACTGTCACTTTTATAACATTATTGCTTCCAAGAATCATAAGTAACATTATTAAACTCTCAAACTCATTATTTCCTCAAGGTTACCTCATTGTTACCTCATTGACAGCAACTTTTAACCTATTATTCTCACAGAGATGAAGTAAACCCAGTCGAAATTTAGTAAATGGAATTTTAAGATTTATACTCAAATCATAGATAAAAGAGGTTATATAACAAAATCCATTGTGTCAATATTTACTGTACATGATATTTGTTACACCTCCTTTGCTCCCTTCTTCGTAATGAAGGTATTTTCTACGAGGGGGCGTGGACATGCGCGAGTGCGCCCACTAGGGTTCCTATAAAGAAACAAAGCTGCTAAATATAAAGTTCTCTGAAAGAAGCACCAGGATGACCTTATTGACCTTATTTTAGAGTATCCCTAAGTTCTAAGTGGATAAGAATGGAGGCTATTCTCAAAAGCTCCCGTTGTATTAAACAAGTGCCTTTGGGGACGTGGATTTATGTGTATTGGCGTGCACTGACTGTTTCCCATAATGGAACGGAGCTGTTTATGTTCGTACTAACAAAATCTAGACCCACCCCCTACAAGCGTGACCACCTCTGTTTTTCGAGCATAATTCTTGCCGCTGGATTGTCAGGGTACTTTACCTCCCCCAAAATAGGTATAGCCGAACTTCCGAAGGATACATTACCACCTATACCTTATATTTTCATGCCGCATTACCATTTTATTATTGCCGTTTTGTAGTAGCACCTTTGTCTCCATGTCGCTGATGAAAGTTCTCATATATATATAAATATAGTAGCTGCCGTCCAGTTTAACCTCACATGCAAATAATTTTTACCCCTTTCTCTAGAAGGCCAAATTATGTAGTAATTGGTTTAGCCTTTGCTTGTATACCAATCGTAGCGAAACTCTTTGAGAGACGTGGTATCCTAACTGCCCCTTCATTTCGCACAGATTACAACTATCGTTCATTGGTTAGTCTTTATGTCCCTTAATTTTTCTGATACTGGCTGGATGGAGTCAAATTTGGTTACCAGAAGGTGGAAACCTTCCGGAGGGAAGAACACTGTGGCAATCTAAGGGAATTGGTCACTTTTTATACACGACAGCGTACACGTTTGTCTGCAGTATACACGACCACCTGGGATCAGTCAAAGTAGTATTTCATTATAGTGAAGCCCCGCTTAACCGAAACGGCAGAGGAGGAATAAGAAAGAAATAAAAATACAAGACACTCAAATTGTTCTTTCTCCCCAACCCTAATTTCCGATACAGGTGCTTGGTATTGCATGCAATTAATCCCCATTCCCTAACCCACATTCCAAAAAAAAAAAAAACATTGTACCGTTATAACAAGTGTAAACTGCTTGTTCCCGCATTTAATGCGGAAGCCGATTCGTATTTTAATCTTGGTGTTGGTCAGTGTGGTTATTTATGCTTAGGTGTCAGCGAAAATAAAGCGAGTTATCATAAGCATTGAGCAGAAATTCGAAGCTCTTAACGACAGAATAACAGCGGACGGGAATACGGCACTATCAATAAAACAAAAATTTTGTTTTTAGGTTACCCTACATTTTTTAAACCAAGCAGTGAACCAACGCCAACAGTTGCAATGCTCATCAAACGCTGGCGTGATATAACTGCTCGCAAGCACTCAAAAAGGAATTTCAGAAAAAAAGAAGTTACTGTATTTATGAAACAGTCTTAATAAATACCGTATATTTTGATACAATATTACCTTTTATTAAACATAATTACAGAAAAACCTCGTTTATCCGGACTAGGTGGGACTGGAGGTAATCCGGATTAACGAAAGTCCGGATAATCCGGAAATATTCTACTAAATGCAAAAACACTGATATGTCTGTACTACAATGTACAAACCTTTAGTTCTGGCACTAACAAGTAAACACACTTTTGGCACTTAAACTGTATATTTACTGTAGTCTACTAAAATTTATTTACTGAAATATGTGGTGCGTAAGTTTCCTTTATTTCAAACGTGTGTGGCGTTTGAGAGCAGTACGATCGCGTAGACATTTTAACTAATACCAGTTGGACTGGACCTGTTTCCGGCTGACGTTCTAGGTGAACCATTAGTTTTTCCAGCGTGCCGTTGCCGCAGCATGCGGCATTATTTTACTCACGCACACTAAAAATACGGGAACAAAAGAACAACACTGATACAGCTTCTTAACTCTGTAAGGGACAGATCCACACTGAGCGTAGTAACGGTAGCTGGAAGCGTGGGACCGGCGATCTCTATACTACCTGTGGTGCCTACATTGAGGCAGTATTTTTAACACTTGAATAATTTCAATTAAATTGTATAATATGTAATTTCAATAACAGCCCGCTTTGAAGCAATATGTATTTAATAATTTTTAAAATATATGTAACAGTCATTGCAAATGCTTATATTATTGTAAACATGTTTAATAATGTTATGTGAATGCATTATGTAATTCAGTAATGTAAGAGCTGTGAGAATAATAGGTGTAACGTTGATAACAATGAGGTAACAATGAGGTAACCTTGAGGCAATAATGAGTTTGAGAGTTTAAATGTTACTAGTCATGATTAGAGCAACGATAATGTAAATTTTGTGACAGTTTAAAAATAGCCAATCAACAGCCAGAAAAACCTTTAATAAAATGCAGGTATTCTATTGGACTAGGATTAGCCAATCAGAGACTTGAAATACAAAAAGTTTACGGGTTTGGACGGTTGAAATAGTTCAGTTGCCTGCAAACCTTGGTAGTGACCGGATGGAAGATGTGTTCTCTAAAGAAATATTACGTATTCATGTGAATGGTAAAATAAGTATAAACATTAACAAAGTCCAAGTATTAAATAAAAGAATCTCACAGCTCTTGATATCAGTGTAGTGCTATCAAGAATTAATAAAAAGAATTGAATTTAAACTTAAAATCTGTGTAAGCCTACAGTCTTGTCTCACCACGCCCTGATTAAGAGAAACGTGTCTCTAAAGTAAGACTGACGCAGCCGAGGCAAACATAAACTTAAATACTATCTATAGAAGCTGTTTAATAACAAAATTAATATATTTTTTTAAACTCGGAGTGTAACAACAAAAACTTCATCTTCAAAATCAGCTTTTCATACGTAGCAGCATATTACGTAACAAACAATCTACTTCAAATTAACGCCCAAAGCGTGGTGCAAACTCCTTCAACTCCAAAAACTTAACAGAACAACAACTTCTTGAACATAATAACTGTATATATACCCTACGGTACCAACTGTATACGGTACCAACACGTTTTCGTTTTAAAAAAAAAGAAGGAAACAAAAAATTAATTCAAATAAATCGGAGATCCGGATTAATAAGGGCCGTATAAATGAGGTTCTTGTGTACATGCATTTGGAATACAATTACTTTCTTCCTTTCGTTGCTTAAAATCGTTACTATCGATTATCCGAAACGGTTCTGTCCCCTTTACGCCGGGATTAGGACGAACCTTACTTAACGTGAAGGGACGTAACGTGAAGTTATGAAATGCTGCTGAACTAGAGGTGTAATTAGCTAATTAGGATGCACTTAGTGTAAAGAGAATGATTATCGGTTGGTAGTTGGTTTTATTAGTTCATGCTACTGCTTCAAGCCGATTGATTATAATTACCAGTGACGTCAAACTTAACATAGGAAGGTAAAGTTTGGCATTACTAAACTCTTAAGTTACGTCGTGTTAAGTCACGTTAAGTCGACTAAGTAGCTCCATTTAATACAATGTGTTAAAACTTTCACGTTACGTTGCGTTAAGTTCATCCTAATCCGGGCATTAGTTCCGTTAGGCTGAGTTCTACTGCATTGTTTTGGGTATTACATTAACTTTCCGAATTTGTATGTAATACTGACTAATATATTTACAGGAAATGTTAATTTGTTTTTATTGTAACGGAAGCTTTGGTTTTGTAGTTTATCTTTTTCGCCAGTATTAGGCGCAAAAATGAAAATGCCCTAGGAAGTAGTCCTCTATATCATGAAATGTCAGCGCGTGACCTTTGGACCTTCTTCATGCGTTAACTAAGCGTTAAAAGCGCGTTACGCGCTTAGAAAGATGTCCATTGAGGTATGGATGGACGGATGGTTGGCTTTAGCCCAGTCACTTCACTTCTGAATCAGCTTTTTCATTTTCCATTTCAAGAAAATAAGAGGCTTTCGTCAGATGTCATTCTCTAAACGGAGATGGAATACAAGGAATGAATGAAACTTTTTTCTGGGAAATCGTTTATAGCATTTTTTCAATAAATACTGTGCCCACGCGAGAAACAGAACGTGTCTTCCATTTAGTCTTTATACATCGGTAGGTGTATACACAAACACGTATATTGCTTTCAGATTTAATGTTACGAAATGTTTAATAAGAAGGCTTTTTTTCCCTCGATCTGAAACAGAAACGTGAAATGAAATATTTCTTTGCTCTGTGAGGCTTAAGAGTGAAAGCGACGATACAGGCTCTTAATAATGCAAGCAAGTGGCAGCGAAAGAATATTTCACCTACGCTTTCATCTTGAATGAATAATGTTCGCTTCATCGTAGGCGAGAAATTCCCTCAGAGAAAGGAACTTTTGGTTTTGCGACAGTTCTGAGTAAGAATCGAAAACAAGCACAAGTTCTTATTATCGAGTTCACATAAGACAAGGTTATGTTCAAGAATCATAACGATACGAAAAATCTTGTGTTACATTCACATGAGTTTCTCTACCTCCTATCGTTTATTAGTGTGTATACAAGCTATTCTTGCTAAAGCTTTTCTATCAACTAAATTTAATGCACATAAAACTTTGCAGAAATAGCCACATTACACATTTTATTACAAATATAAATGTTATAGAATGGACGCTATATGGTAGCCTTAAAATTCCGTGCATCGCGAGAAACACTTGAAAAACGACAGGACCTTAAAAAAATGACTAAGCATCGAACAACTCGATCCGGCTGGCCCCGTAGCTCTGTCGATAGAGCACCTTCCTGTTGTGCTAGGGGTCCCGGGTTCGATTACCGGCGGGGGAGTGGGATTTTTTCTCCAGCCAAAATTATTCCTTATCCTCCTGTGTGTATAATCTAATGATTAAATAAACCAAAGTGCAAGAAACCCAACGGCACCATTTCCAATACGCAATAAGTTTCAAAGGAAAGGCCGCCGATAAGACCAATGCAGTTAAAGGCGGGGTATAAATGGAACTAAAAAAAATCGATCCATTAATAATAGACACCTCAGAAATGGCTTTTGTTTTAAAGAGATCTACTCTTTGTGTAATGCGTTTTCGTCTATCCCTTATCCATTACCAGTTATACAAGATTATACAAAATTCCTTACGAATGAAGAGGACTTCACAAGCTATTCCCAGAAAATTCAAGGTATTCATTTTATTTACCATGTAAATATCTTTAATGTACGGTATTTTAATCAAAATCCTTAAAGCCATTTTTGAGAAAATCAAAAATTTCCAAAAATCTTTCACGTAAAGGGTGGTTTCGTGTGATTCAATTCGACTTATCAGATGTGTTCTGTTCTTAGTGTGTGCCAAAAGTGTCGTGTAGAGTTTGTCTATGTTGAACACCTAAGTGACAAATAAAGTGTGTTTAGCAGGAGCTGGGTTTTACAATATGTATATAATTTCCCATCTTTAGTATTATGAGGGGAGAAACGACGGAGCGGTCCGCCGCTACTGCACGAAGGATAGCAGCGAGCAGTGCCTGAGAGCGGCGAAGTGCCAGTTGCGTCATTCAGAAGAAAATCAGCACGCTTTACGTTATCGTCAAAAACTTATTTCCTCTTTCCACGTTGCGTTATTCACAACACATGTTTGTCCGTAAAGATTTCGATTTCCAAAATTTCGAAAACGGGTAACGCTACGAAAACCTCACTCGAAGTGTCTATTTTAGCAAGCTGCACATACTTCCTAGTATCAGCTTATGATGTCCTATTTATAGAAAAGTATAGAAAATCCATTCAGAATGAAAGGGACTACACAGGGTATTCACTCGAAATTCAAGATATATACTTATTTATTATATAAACATACTAATTAAAATAGTAACGGTCGTATTTGAGAAATAGAACTTAAAAAAGCTTGTTCATGTAAAGTTCGGTTTGTGTGAGAGACATTTCGTGAAAATATTTATGTCGTTACTTGGAAAATATTGGACTTAAATACAAAGTTTTGTATATATCTGCCTTTACGTTTTCCATTTATGGTGTTCACACACAGACACACATAATATTTTGCTAAAATAATTTTCTTGAGTTCAGGGAACCCCACCATATTTTTCTGATTAATTATCTATACTTAACTTCTGGGTAGAATAAACATTATCTCCTCTACATACCATAGGAAAGTGGAAGAAAAAGTATTACATTTTACTTGCAACTTTATGTAGGATGGACCATTTAAGTTGAGACTGTACAACAGCTCCAAAACTAATGTCTTTAATAAACGTTGCTTTATATTATGGGGGAAAGTAAATGACATTAGTCGTGTTTTATTTGGAGGACGTTGTGAAAGTCCTTTTAGGGTTCAATTTAAGTTTTTTATATGGGAACCTACAATTAGAGTCAATTTAAATTGACCCTAAAATAACCATCACAACGTCCTCCAAAACACGACTAATGGCATTTACTTTCCCCCATATTATCAATCAACTTCTAAGACATTTCTTTCTAAAACGCTTAGTTTTGGAGATATTGTACAGTCTTAACTTAAATGATCCACTCTGCATATAAAAGCAGTGTATATGTTGCTTGTGTTTTTTTTTCTTTTTTGTTATTTCTGAGCAAAGTGTATCAATATGACAATAAATAGATAAAAGTAAGGAAGATGAAGATTTGCATGTGATTAGCCATACCCACCGCGTATTTACAACTTTTCTAAAGTATGAGAACTTATTCCCTGTCTAGAAAACAATGAACGAATTTACTTTGTTATTATTTTCATTGTATTTGCTAGGTCTTTATTATTTTTATTTAGAAAAGTCTACAGCGTTCTGGATTCCCTTGGTGAATTTTCTTATTTACACTCGGGTTTCTACTTTGGAAGGTGTGGGCTAAATTTCTATTTCATCTTCCGTTCCGGCGTTACCACTAGTATTTACATTCCTGTTCTCATCAGTTTTACTTTCTCTACCACCTACATGGTAGATAGAGAAGGTATTGCATTCCACCAAACAATTCGATACCCAGATTTCACCGTAAATGCATGTTTTGAGGCCCTCTGAATACAAATAAAGCATTTTTACAAAAAGATCTCTGTGTGTGTGTGCGCAGCATAACTAAAAACAAAAAGCCGGATGAACACCAAACTTGGTATTTAAATTGAGTACCTTCCCAATATACGACACGAAGATCTATAAGAAAATCTGCCCATCCCAAACTACCCTTTACATGGAACATTTTTGGAATTTTTTTATTTTCTAAAACATGGCTCTTAACGATTTTGATTAAAATGTCGTATATTCAAGATACACAAACCGTACTACACAAGAACGTGCATCTCTTTAAAATATACAATTTATTTCAATTTTTTGTGGCGTCAGCCATTTTCGAGATATCCATTAGTAATGGTTCGAATTTTTGAATACTTAGCCATTCTTTTATACTCCCGTCGATTTTTAAATGTTTCTCGCGATGTCATAGAAAATTTATGGAATTTTTAGGTCAACGTGTAGCGTCCAGTTCTAAAACATTTGACCATCACTACTCCGTTTTGAGAAAGAGAATTTATGCCCCACGTATGGACGTCAATT
This sequence comes from Deroplatys truncata, assembly GCA_030765065.1. NCBI lineage: Eukaryota > Metazoa > Arthropoda > Insecta > Mantodea > Mantidae > Deroplatys > Deroplatys truncata. Next base: position 43,180,576 of record CM060990.1, read on the forward strand.
TGAAAAAGATGGTTTGTTAACTTATTTTTACCACGCTTTGGGCGTCAATTTGAAGTAGTTTGTATTGAAGGAGTCGTATTATATTTCAACTGTTGGGGAACAGAACTTGAAATTCATTGTAACCACACGTATAGTACCCGCTTTCCGGTAGCCTTCGCCCCAAATGTACTTTCAGGTGGCCTTTGCCCCAAGTTTAAAATAATATTAACTTTGTAATTTGACTGTTTCTTTAACTATTAAATATTTATGTTTGCCTCGGCTGCGTCAGTATTATTGTTAGAGACACATTTCACTTAGCAGCGTTGTGTGCAACAAGAATGTAGGCTTACGCAGATTATAATTTTACTTCACTCCTTTTATTAATGCTTGACACGATTTAAACAACACTTCACTGATACAGAGAGCTGTGAGATTGTTTAATTAATTACTTGCACTTTTTAACACGTTAACTATTTTCGTCTCACACGAATACGTATTATATTTCTTGAGGACACTTTTTTCGTCTGGTTAGTAACGCTATCTGCAGGTAACTGAATTGATTTCAGCCACCTAAACTTGAAAATTTCTGTATTTCAAGTCTCTGATTGGCTATTCCTAATCCAATAGAATACCTTCTTTTAACTAAGGCTTTTTCTGGTTGTTGATTGGCTATTTTATAAACTGTTACTAAAATTACATTATTGCTTCCAAGAAACACAAGTAGTATTGTTAAACTCTCAACTACATTATTAAATTACGTAATACATTCATATAATATTATTGAACATGTTTACAATAATATAAACATATGCAATGACTGTAATATACATTTTTATATATTGTTACATACACATATTGCTTTAAGGTGGGGTGTTATTGAATTTATATATTATAAAATTAGACTGAAATCATTTAAGTGTTAAAAATACTGCCTCAGCTTATATCTATAACGAAATTTGTAATCCAGCTATTTACGGAACGGTTCATCTCGATTAAAATTAAGTAGATAAGAAAATAAACTTTCGTAAGGATAATTTGTATACCCACTAATAAATTATAGAAAGTCATCTGAATGTATAGCTATATTATTATTTGCATAAGGTTTTCTTTAATTGCAGTGAAATGTATTCCTTAAAACCTCCACTTCCTTAATATATTTTCTCTGTCCAGGTTTGATGATTTATATGTTACATTCATATGACTTGGCTTATTAGTGGATATAAAACTTATTCTTACGAAATTTATTTTCCTATCTACCTCATTTTAATCGAGATAAACGCTTCCGGAAATAGCTGCATTACAGAATTCTTATAGATACAAGGGGAATAGCGACAGTCAAATGTTTAAGAACTAGATGTTTTATGCTACCCTTAAAATTCCATATTCTTCCCATGCAATCGCGGGAAACAGCTCTATGTCGACAGGACATTAAAAGAATGGCTATGTATTGAAAATCGGAACCATTAATGACGGATATCTCGGTGGGTGTTATCAGACATTTTTTATAACACTTGAGATAATAAGATCGCCTGTTGATTACGTAATAAAACAGTTTGTTAAAAGTGGATGGGGCCCTGAAGAGAAAAGTGGAGGCTGATAGAATTTCTGTAAATTTTGAAGACAGGAAACAATCGGTAATTGAATTTATTAATAAATGTCAATACGTTGAAAGTCATTATTGCAGATGTCAGACTGTCAGAAAATACCTGCCAGCGCAACTGAACATAAGAAAAAATTTTAAAATGTAAAATCTAATAGTAGACATAAAATCAGAGTTAAAATGGATTTTTAGCAAGTTGTTCAACACTTAGTGTAACCTGGTATCTGGAACACCAAACCAGATCCATGTTCCAAGTGCATTGAGTATGTGGAGAAAATTGAAATGGAAAATGACCCTTATGGCTAAAAAAAGGTTCACAAGTTTCGTGGAAATGCATTCTACGAATTGCTTAAGGAAAATAAAAGTAAAGCACTAACTTTCACTTTAGATTTCCAAAAAAAGGTTATGTTTACCTAAATTTCCTGAACAAAGTGCCTATTACAGCCGTCAGCTTTATTTTTATAATTTCACAGTCGTACAGGGTTATCCCAGTTTATTAAAGGAAAATGTTTTCTCTTACAGTTGGACTGAAGACCGGTTTGCTAAGGGCTCTAATGAAATTGCATCAGCTCTGTACGACAGGTTAACAAAAACTGCTTTTTCTAATGTAGAAGTGATGCGTTTGTTTACTGATGGCTGTGGGGGCCAAAACGAGAATACAAAAGTGTTGATTATGTGTATTAACTGACTTCAGCGTCATGAACCAAGGAGTATTAAACATGTTCAACTTATGTTTCCGACTGCGCAGCTTCATACCTCCGGACAGGGTGTTTGGAAATACTGAGAAGACTATAAGCAACATAGAGTTCTTGCTGTGCCAGAACGATACTTCAACATGGTAGGAGAGAATTCCACTGTAATAAAACTGGGAAAACAGTGTCCAGTATTTAATTGGAAAGAAGTTTCACAAAAATCAATAAAACCCAAGGCATCTTGACATTTCCTATTCTCCAAGTGTAGAAGATGTTTTCTCAAGAAATCGAAACAATCAAAGGTGTTAAATCGGGGAGAACCACCTTACAAGACGAACATACGATCGCATGCACATGTTATGGAGAAAACGCAATCAAAAAAACTGCCCATCCCCAATGCAATAGAAGAACGTATTTTGTAACAGAAGTAAAGAAGAAGAATATGAGGAAGCTGCTTGTAAAACATTGTGAAGAAGAGTGGTACAGTATTAAAGACTTAGAGTATTACTCTGATGTCCTAGGTTCGAAAAGAATTGTAAGAGGTAATGAAGAGAGACTTAAAATTTGGGGTCCAATTGATAAAAATAGAAGGTCTAGCAGAGTAATAACAACAATACATAACAGTAATGTGTCACTAAGTTTCAAATAAAATTGTATTAAACATAGTTTTTCATCAAGAGCAGCAAACTATATCCTTTTGTATCAAACCCAACAATCTCCAAATTTGAATGTCGTTATTCGGGAAATTTTCAAAACTTCTGTCTTAAACTCTTTTTAACATTGTACTCAGTATAGTTACATGTTGGGGTGAAAGCCGAAAAGGTTACCAGAAAATGATTAATTTAGGTCACTCCAACACACTCATGGGGGTGCAACTTGCTGGCAGCAAAATGTCTGGGACCTTGGTGTGTATATTTAAGGGGAAGGCGTGGGTTTTATATTGCACTGAAAGATTACGTAACACACCTTACCTTCACATACCTGGGATTTATTCACAAATGTTTAGCGACTCTACATAATGAACAAAGGAAGCAGGGGAGAGGGAGATGCCATGAAACAGTAGACCGGCCACACACACGACTGGCTCCAACGACCACTTCCACTGGAGTGACACTATCTTACCTCCACCAACCGTGTCTAGCCGAAGCCAGACAGTGTTGACACCGAAAGGAAAGATCGTTAAGCCAGAAGATAAATAAGGACGCACAATAATGCTACGTCTGGTAGCAATAATACAGCACAACAGTGCGTCTGGTAATGACAATAAAATTAATAATACGCCACAGCATATTGTTTCGGATATCACATCAAATTTTAGTATTTTTATTTCAATGGGAACTACCTTAAAACAATTCTTACTATTTTCTCAAAACTAGCAAAAGTGGAGGTTTTAGGATTTGCTTTTATACCCCTCAAGTTTTGCGTTTATCCTCCTTTTCATTTTTGAGTTATGCTGTTCACACACAATACCTTTTGGATTTATGGGGTTTCAAAATATATTTTCCGGTGAAATCTCGGTGTCTAATTTTTGGGTAGAATGCATTACCTTCTCTACCAATAATGTATATGGTAGAAAAAGAAAAAATGGAAAACTGCAGTGATTTCTGAAACTTCAAAGTGCACTCATAAATTTAGCTCTCATGGTCCCGCAAACGTAGCCTAGTAACACATGTCCAAGGCAGTTATTTTGTAGTTTCAAAATAATATTGTAAGCGATATACGACGAATTTTATGAACAGGTAAGAACAAATTTATGGATGAACAAAGATATTCCCTTTAGGACAGTTATATTCGCAAATATTATTTAATTACCCATGTAACTGTGACATTTACTGTCCCTTAAAGGTATTCCCTAACCGTCTTACAAGTGAAAATCGTTTATTTTAATCGACCTTTGCACGATTATAGCAAAAGATGGTGCATATGTAACTGGACGCAGCTCCGGCTTCTCAAACCCCACCATATACAGGCAGAGCCAAAAGACTACGGACCGGCTGCGCGGTGTTTTTCCTGTTCGCGTCCTCGGTGCTCGTTGCCGTCTGACGCTATCATAGAAAGGCGCGAATGAAACCATACAACATTTTAAAAACTACTTTTAAAGGCTTTACTTAACAACTTTATGAAAGTGTGTTTGAGAACAGAATTGTTAATTGAGATTTGTGGCCCACTTGGTCCCCCGACCTAACCCCCTGCGATTTCTATCTCTGGGGTAACTTAAAACAAAGTATACAAGACAAACCCACACACCCTGTAAGAATTAAAAAAAAATGTCCGTCAGGAAATTGCCAGCATTTCTCAACGTGAACTACGGCGAGTGATGGATACTTTCCTAAAGAAGTGCCAAAAATGTATGGACAACGACGGTGGCCAGTTTCAGCATCTCCTTTCATAAAGTTGGTAAGTAAAGCCTTTAAAAGTAGTTTTAAAAATGTTGTATGGTTTCATCCGCGCCTTTCTATGATAGCGGCAGACGGCAACGAGCGCCGAGGACGCGGACAGAAAAAACACTGCGCAGCCGGTTCGTAGTTTTTTTGGCTCTCTCTGTATCTCCTCAATCCCAAGTTCTGAACAGTTGATTGGCAAGCTGCTTACATGTTCCCCTTACTTTCAGAATGCATATGTGCAGTGTCTCTTAAGACAGCTCGTTTAGAGTATATATTAACACTTGAAACATTTACTTGCTCACGAAATAAGTTGAATGCTCTCTCTTTGGGCTGCCGATAATACCAATGTAGTTAAAGGCGGGGTATAAATGGAACTTTTAAAAAAGTAAATAAATGTCTCGCTCCAGAATACAGCCGAGTACATGGAATCCTGCCGATATAATACACAGAGATTGATGTTGGTAAGGAATTATTAAACCACATCTGCCACCTCCAATCTGCACCCCTTACCTGGTTATAGCACTCTCCTTAATGGCTTCTCCCTTTTCCTTCGCTTCTAAATCTGAAACCGACCGGTTAATATTTGAGTGTCAGACTTTTGACATGAAACCAATACGAGACAGACACATCCAGAGGCTGGTGTGGACCGTCTTCGTGAAGCACGCATTTCAGGCACTCTCTTGAAATAAGATTGACTCATCCAGGGATGGTTGGAATATAGTTGATGGGGAGTTTCTGCCAACATCAAATAAAGAAAAACACTAAAGGAAACCAAAAGCATGTTTCCGACTGGCATTTACTGTGTTCATTACTTATACGTATTTCTGGCTTAAACCGCGTCTTCAGGCTTTAATCACACCGGTTCCTTAACCCTGGTTTAAGCCATAAAATGTTTTAATGATGAGTAAAGTTGCGCACAAAACGTTGGCTATAAACCTCACTCGATTGCTTTTTGTAGTAGTAGTGGTGGTGGTATTTATTAACTACTTAGTATTACATTATTTGCATAACACAGTCACATGGGTCATAAGACCGTACATGCTCTCTAGATAAATACCTGGTCTGTATACGTGACTTGCGGAATCGACCAGAAAACAACTATTTTTATAATCATCACATTATATACATACATATAAAATTGAAAAATACTCTGAAGCACACACACGCAAACACACACTCACGCACACAAGTAAACAAAATGTACATAAACACCTTATCTCTTAGCACACGTACATCCATTAAGTATGTGCCCAAGCTTGGCCAGTTTTGGCTGTTTAGAACCAAGTCCCAGCATGCTGTCCTCCGTCTGTTGGAAGCCAAAAATACTTCCGGTAATAGTTTTTTCCTAATACTCTCCGTCTGCACGCATGCTGCCAAAATATGCGTCCAGTCTTCTTGTTCCCCGCATAATGGGCAAATCCTCCTACCATCATCATTAACTATCTTGCGAGTTTTCCACCCACCCAACCTAAGCCATACTTTTCCCGTCCTCTCTTTTATAAACAATTCCAAAATATATGTTTGCTTACCCCACCCAGCTTTTATTTCATTTTGTAGCTCCAATGTTGATCTTTGTCTACATTCAGATTCTACTTCCTGCCTGTTTATATCACATAGTCGTCTTTTGACTTTTTTCACGGCACTGTGTGTATTTTCATTACCCCTTTGTCGGATATCGTTTAAGCTAATTTTTTATAATTCCCGTTGTAACCCCGCCGCCCACCATTTTGGATGCTCTATGTTGTTCATTTGATAACGATAAGATATCGCTCTCAGAGTTGTTTGATCACCTTTAATTATTCGCAGCCAGTACCTAACTACATTTAGTTTAGCAAATACAGCATCTTCCCAGCATCCTACCTCACGAAGAACTCCGTAGAACGCGCTTCCAGAAATTATATTGTACTTTGTTTACATATCTACCCTCTCCTATCCCCATACTCCACTGCCGTATAGTAATGAGGACCTAACCACTGCTTCATACATGGTCTGTAATGTTTTTACTGGCATATCTGGTACCCGGGTCAATATCCTTAATACTTCAGAAAGTTGTTGATGAATTTCAATTTAGACGGATAGACACTGCGTAAGTTTGGAAGCGCAATAAATTTATTCCATAGTTCATTATAAATGCTATTAGAAGTTATAACAGAATTTCACTACTAAAGTCTCTATATATCCTAAATGGGGTTCAGCGTGAACCAGCGCAAGGGAGTAGCGAATATTCTAGAAGCTGAGGACGAGACTGATGTCATGGATTATTGTGAGCATATAAATGTGTCCCCTTTCCCGCACTGATTTAAGACGTTGAGCAGCAAAACAAGGCTCCTTTGCTTCGTGCGAGAGGGAAAGGATCTTGCTAGTGTAATAATTAACAACGCAGTTAATTAACAAGGTCGATTGCCTGATGTGCAGCGAACTTTATCTCCATACCACACCATCAGTGTTGATAAACTGTGTCACAAATCACTGGCTTATGGGATATTCACCAATCAAGATTTATTGTTCAAGTAACTGAGCGAAGGCCAGGGTTGATGCTGAGGCATGCTTTCTTTGTGATATTCCCCAACAATTTCTGAGAGAAAGTACCTCAAATGACAATGCCCGAGTTTCCTGAAAATTGAGATTTAAGCCAATATTAGGCGCTAAGCCGCATGATAGCGATCGTTTGAAGCTTTTCATGCTTCACGAGGTATATGGAGTTAAACTTGATGAACATACAGAGTTCAAGGTGTACAGATGTTCATAGTTAAGGGAGAATTCCAACTGGTAAACTGATTGAAATATTGTAACAATACTCTCAGTCTGTGCATAGATTAACTGTAAACATACATTGTATCAGAACCTGAAAGGGTCTTATTGTTGTAGCGGTTGCACCACGATGGGCGTCAATTTGAAGCTGTTGTAGACCACGCACGTAATGGATGCCAATTTGCGGGAGGTTGTTTCTAAGAGTGTTCGCCCCACGTAGGCTACAAAGTTTCCGGTGGCCTTCGCCCCACGTTTACTTTTTGTGTAATGTTATTTATTTAAATATTATATATGTATGCCTCGGCTTCGTCAATAGTAATTTGCAGAACACGTGTCTCTAAGCAGGGCTGGTACGGCTAAAGAACAAGGCTTACACAAATTATAATTGTATTGTACTTTTTTTTATTAATCCTTCACACGATTAAATAACACTTTACTGATATATCCTACTATAGAGCTGTGAGATTATTGTTATTTACACTTTTTAACACGTAAACTTTATATTATTCAAACTGCCATGAATTTTTGTCTCACACTGAACCCGTACCATACCGAACTGCTTGGTTACACGTCCTTGTAGCGTCTACCGCCTGAATTTGTACTTTTCTCTATTTCAAGTCTCTGATTGGCTAATCCTACTCCAATAGAATACCTTTATTTAACTTAAACCTTTTCTAGTTGTTGATTAGCTATTTATAAACTGTTTTAAATATTACATTATTATTGTTCCAAGAACTATTAGTAGCCTTTTTAAGCCTTCTAATTTATAGTTGTCTCAAGGTTGCCTTATTCTTAGCAACTTTCGGCTTCTATTTTGTAATTCTGTTTGCTTCTATTCTCACAGCTCCTACATTCTTAAACTACGTAATACATTCACATAACATTATTATGCATATACATAACAAAATAAACATAATACAATGATTTTAATATACTTTATATATTATATTATACGTATTTTGCTTTTAGGGCGGGCTCCTATTAAATTTTATATTATATAATTAGACTGATATCATTCAAGTGTTATAAATACTGCCTCAAATTTCCTTTCTCATTACACCAAGAAACCTTTGCGTCGTTCCTCGCACTCCTTGCTTCGAAGACTGCGCCGTTAGTTGCAGTCCCGTGTTCGATGCCCGTGCGGGTTATAATCGACCGCGGTGCAGTGGTAGATACAGGAGAAGTAATGGTAAAATTCACTGTGCCTGCTTTATGTCCTCCGTCCGGCTTCGTCTTCATCAGGCAAATCTTCATAGAAATGTGCTTAAAACATATGGTAATTCTGGCAGTTGCCCTGGCTAGTTGATCTCAGCGGAGATGTATGCATGGACTTTGCCTATTAGGATTGCTAATAAGTTCGTTGACCTCGGTAGTGGTACAAAGGAGCTCTGAGGAGAATTTACTACTCATGACAATGTTTGGGTAACTGCAATTTATTGTCACTTTTCGCTCTAAAAACATACATAATGTCCCTGTTCACTTATCACTTTATATAGAACTCGGGAAACACAGATACATTGTTAATTAATATGTGATTAGTCACATTTACTACTTACAAAACGGACACTATTTGAGCGCCCACATTGTCTTACGAAGTAGCGTGGATTCCTCGTCTGTAACTAGAAGTCAACTCCTGAATTTTGGGGTAAATATCCACAATTTATAGACCACGACCCCCAACTTGATATTTTAGGATCCGACTTCTCATTGGAGGAATTTTCGCGGTTCTCCCAGCGTGGCTAAATATTATTTCATATGCATATTCTTATTGGCTAGTTTATATATATCACGTGACTTTTTCCCGGGCTTCTCTTGGTAATTTTCCGTTCTGTATTACATTTCCCTCACTCCATACTTCCGGAGCAGAGACAAATAAGGTCATCAAACTTTACCCTCGATCCTAACACAAAAGATTCCAGCTTTCTCTGCACATGGGAACAGCATATTTCTGCCAAAACTGCAGAGTTCAAGACATCCTAAAACTAGTGAAACAGGAATATTACATATAGGACAAATATTACAGTATACAAAAATGACTATTTACAGGCTATCCACATTATATAGATATATCATTAATATATCAAACTAGTCACTAAATAAATTAACATATTATAAAATTAACCCAGGCACATTCTGTCTCACCTTTCTGTGACAAATGGACGGTGTAAAAGAAGCTGAATAGATTTTTTCTCTAGTCGATTTTAAAAATAGCAATTGGTTTTCGCACAATTTGCAATCAAAATTTGAACACAATCATAATTTTCGTTGTGCCCTACATTTGGCAACGACAGAGAGTAGTACTCCCCACGCCTCGTGCCGTACAACCCTGATCTTAAGCCCCTCACACGATCAGACTTTTTTTTAAATTCAAGAGTTTACAAGAAAACTTGTCAAACGTTTTCAATATGTAACAAGATTTCACAAGGCTTGACAATGTCATAAATGTGTATTTTGAGGCAGTATTTTTAACACTTGAATAATTTCAATTAAAGTATATAAAATGTATATTCAATTAACAGCTCGCCTTGAAGCAATATGCATGTAATAATTTCAAAAATGTATGTAACACTCATTGCAAATGCTTATATTATTGTAAACATGTTTAATAATGTTATGTGAATACATTACATACTTTAATAATGTAAGAACTGTGAGAATAATAAGTTTAACGTTGCTAACAATGAGGTAACAATAAAGTAACCTAGACGCAATAATGAGTGTGAGAGTTTGAATGCTACTGGTCATGATTACAGCAACGATAATGTAAATTTTGTGACAGTTTAAAATTAGCCAATCAACAGCAAAGAAAAAGCTTTAATTAAATGCAGGTATTCTATTGGACTAGAATTAGCCAATCAGAGACTTGAAATACAAAAGCTTACGGGTTTTGACGGTTGAAATATGTTCAGTTGCCTGCAGACCTTGGTAGTGACCGGATGGAAGATGTGTTCTCTAAAGAAATATCACGTATTCGTGTGAATCGTAAATTAAGTATACGCGTTAACAATGTGCAAGTTTTAAATTAAAGAATCTCACAGCTCTTAATATCAGTGTAGTGCTATATAATTTGTGTCAAGGAATAATAAAAAGAAATGAATTTAAACTTAAAATCTGCGTAAGCCTACATTCTTGTCGCACCACGCCCTGATTAAGAGAAACGTGTCTCTACAAACATTACTGACGCAGCCGAGGCAAACATAAAAGATAAATAATATCTATAGAAGCAGTTTAATAACAAAGTTAAAATATATTTTTTTAAACTTGGAGTGTAACAACAAAAATACATTTCCAAATCAGCTTCTTATACCTAGCAGCATATTACGTAACAACAGTAACTATTACGTAATCAACAAACAATACTTCTTCAATTTACAATTGTCTTTTTCAAACTGAAACCCTTCAGAAACAAATAAATAAATAATTTATCACGCATAAAGCAATTTACTATTTCTGTCACGGTATAACAGTTTGTAATGAAATACTATTCTATACCAATATTATGTAGCACTTTCACGTATTATATCCAATGAAATCACATTACCATAATGGAATACAATGGCAACAATACCAACTGATAGGTTAACCACACTATATAATATTGCATTAATGTATACTTAGTTCGGAAATCTGCCTGGCAATTATTTCTTCATAATCGCCTTCATCTACTTCATCTTGTGGTAATCCACAGAGTCCTAGACATGCGGACATGAACAGCTTATGTACAACCTAATCAGTTCGCATACGACATACCTTGGCCGGGTAGCCATTTTTGTTTACTTTTCGCTTTCAGCCATGTTGCAGATTTCGTGACGCACTGTAAATCTCGCATTTCATTGGCTAAAACCATCAAATCATTGTCAAATCTTTGATCGTTTAGAGCATGTCCTTATTTGCTTTTAAGACTTTCAAAGAATTTAAAAGTATTGGAAGCAATTTGACAAGAAAAGTTGTAAAGTTGTGACAACGCTTGAAAAGTCTTGTAAAGTATTGAATTTGACAAAAATTTGATCGTGTACAAGTAGCTTAAGACACGCATATGCCCCAAACGCAAGACAGAATGGACATCTGTGGCACTGTGTTGTTATACTGTAAAGTGATACTGTTGAATCCTGTACATTCTAGCACAAATCATGTGTTTATATCGTGATCTAATGCAATAGTTGTGCTACGCGCTTTGCTGTTGGTTTCAGCGGTACCATTTTATTGAATACTGCAATGCAAATCACTTAGTTTTAGAAAAATACTTGGAGATAGACGAAAGATGTTTTTGTTTCGATAAGTTCTTTTATCGATTTAAGGATGCACAGTCTCTACAATAGCAGCAGTGTCAACTCTGGCGCTGAGTAGACGGGCGTCTATTTACGTTCGTGGCCTTGTAAATAGAGCTGTGTGAGTAGTGGAGTGCTGTAACATTTGTAATACAGTCCGCTATTTATGTCATCACGCAAGACAGAGTCGTTAATATTCTGCCACTATGTGGGAAGAGAACTAAACAGTTACGGAACAAGTGGTCATTGGAAGTGCAGTCAGGCAAACAAAACATCCGCGGTTCCGAGTTGTATTTACTAGTGAGATTGAGGCGTGTTAATGTAGTGCTGTTTTCATTGTGTAGCTGTACATTCCTACTCTCTTGCCCCTCACTCTTCTCGGATCGCAAGCCTTAACGACGTTACGCATTGTCAACAAAACAGTGGTGCCCTCCTCCAAACGCACTCATATTGTGGCCGACAAGTATCTCTTCACTTTTATTTATACATCAGCTGCCACCGCATTGGTGGCCTGCTAACAGTTAATTCTTCTGTTCAAGAAATCTTTCGGGGTTAGACTTTTGGCTAGACCTATGCTCACGATGCTCTCTGCGGACGGAGACAGAGGATGCAACGGTCCTTCCGTAGACTTTGGTTTCATTGGGGTGTTGCTAACGCTTTCATGCATAGAATATCTAATCTTTCCATACTTAGAACCGCGTTTCAATTCTGCCAATATAACGTATGACTCTAAATGACTACCATTCGCTAAACTATATTGGCTACATTATACAAAGTATCAGACTTGTAGTAACTTATCCAGAATATAAGGTCATCTGCTACAGGATGATAAGGGATATAATTTGCTCCACACAGACAATAATTCTTCGTATAAATACAATAAAAATTTCTAACAGTATTTTTCAATGTGAAGGTCTATATCGCCATAAGCCAGAACTTAATTGCTGATATACTTCAGTATATATTGTAACATCAGAAATTATTGGACGATAATTGCAGGCTTCTCTGCTGGTCCAGGATGGCTGTTAAAAACTCCTTATATTTTTCATTCCTGAAGAATTGTTACAAATCTGAATTACTTTAACATGTTATATGGGAATACACCTGGCAACAATGTGCGTGTAACGTGGTGGAATCCTTTCCCTGCAGCTTGTATCCTTGCAGTAGATCACACTACCGACCTCTCGTGCATGTGACTTGAACTGCGCAACGTTGCAGCTCTGTGCTATAAAGTTTATAAATAAATCCAACACAGGTATGCTACTGGAAAGAGAAATATGTTTTTGTCTGTTTGATTCTTTAAAGGGAACGCAATCTACTAAACTACATTTTATAAGGCTGAAAAAGCCTTTCAGACTTCATTGTAAGGTATAATAATTATAATCCGATGGCGCTACAGCCCGCGAAGGGCCTGGGCCTGCCAACCCGAGTGCCGACCTCACGCCCACTTGCGCACGGCAGAGATGGGCGATCATCCAACCATACGGTGAGCTGATGTGGCCAGCATCACGCATCCCTAGCCGGAAAGTTAGCTCGCTAGGCCAGGACCGCTGCCTATCGCAGCTCTTTACTTTCCTGACGATGCTGAGTGGGCACCAGTCCTATACCCGGGACCTAAAATAAGCACCACCATGGCTGTGATCGAACCCGGGCGCATTCCGTGGCCGGGAACCAGAGCAACGCCCACTGCGACACGGCGCAGGACCATTGTAAGATATACTACTGACAAAAGGTTTCGTTAGAGCGGAAGCTCTATGCGTTTAAAACCATTCCCATAGTATTTGTACTTCTCTTGTGTATTTTAATGAAGCTGTAAACATAGATAAAATATAACTTTCCTCCTTTTAACCTGCATCAATCGCTAAGGCAAGAGAAACTAGTTGTTCCGAATAACACAATCAGCTAAAGCTCGTTTTCAGAAACGTTCTGCGGCTTTGTTTCTCTTCGGTGAATACGGTTTAAACAAAGGTTTACCTCAAAGGATTATTTAAATGTAAAATGATTTGAGAAGTGTTCGAGGCCCTTAAGGGAATTTCAGAAGCGAGATCGGTGTGCGGTAAAAGTGGATGTCAGTAACAGATGACACGCTGTTATAGCTCAACTGCTTTAGTTTCACTTCACGGTTTTGGATAAAATGGCACCGCTGGCAAAAATTAAAATCCTCTGTCCGTTCTGCCCGAATTGTGCACGTGCGCACGGATGCTAGCACAAGAAATCGTATCGATGAGTGCCCTTAGTCTACAGGTGCGTCTGCTACGTCCATCACGGCATGCAATATGTTCCATCTTCCTGCATACCTCACCTGGAGGCTGGTTTGAATCCCTGCCAGCACGCATTAATCATCAGACAACTTGTTAAGAATACGGTTCACCAGATACCCGGGTTCACATGCGCGCTCAAATCCAACATGAGCGTAAATATTTTCAGTATAACTGCCCCAAGCAAATGGAGTATTAACCTCTTTCTTCTGCTTGCAAATATTTAGAAGTAGTAAAATTCGAAATCAAAAACCACTTTCTGAGCAAGTTCGAACCGGAGTAGTGCAGTGGTTTCGTACCGAGAGTCCGGGGTTCAATTGCCGGCTCTAGGGTAACGACTTTGTCGTCCACATCCACGCCTTCACTCTGACTTGCTCATGTGAAGTATCGCCAAGGGCCAACTTGGTTCGGAGTCCACGGTAAAGGTTCTCTCATTGCACCGCCATCCTCATCATTATCCCAACATCGGAGGCATCCGCTGCGTGCTTCCACCTTAGAAATGGGTCCAGTTATCTCTTGCTGGAATCAGGTATCCTCCGAAAGTCATCAGCCATATGGGGAGCATTAGAAACGACGACAACGACCTTCTAAGCAAACTAGCAGTAGACAGACGTAGAGGCCTCCAGTAACTGGATTGGATTGGCCACGGAGAGGACTCGGCACCAATCCAGAGTGGATATTGCACCAACACCGCGTGAGGAGGCGTCCCCGGGAGGAAGGATGATGAGAGAGGAGACACCGGGCGGCCAGAACCAGGACCGATGGCACACCAATGACATGGTCCCTAAGCTTCCAGATTAGAGACACCCCGGCAGACAGACAGGCAGACCGAGGACCCCACTCCACACAGAGGGGATCCAATGCCCCTCAAGGGGAATCGGATACCCCGGAAGGCAGCCGAAACCCGAGGGACAGAAAGAGTCACAAAGATCATTCTTTTCCCCTGCCACGCTGCACCGAAATACCATCATCGACACTTACGACCGTGCAAAAGGCCAACGGGATGAAAGATGAATGAAATCAAGAATGGAGCGAGATGGAAAGACAGGAGATTCGGGGAATGAAATAAACCACTCCACCATTCGCCTGACGACCACGAAAAACCACGTAAAACCCATGAGTCAGAGTGAGCGGTCGCCGAGGATGAATCCCGGGCCACAGACGTAGCTGAGTCATCCAGCTTGGAACACAGCAACGCAAGTAGGCCACAGTGGGCCCTTTTTGCTTTCAACGGGACTTATGGGAGGAAGGAATGAGGGGGAGAGAGACTCGAAGAGCGACCAGATATGGACGACTATGTGCGCTAGCAAGGACGAGGTCCCTAATGCGGGGCACGGGGGTCCCGTGGCAATCGAGACAGCTCCCAGGAAGGGGGCACCAGCAGGTCCACCAAACGCCAGGGAGAAATCCTTTCCAAAGCCCAAATTCCACCGTCCTGCCACAACACAGTGTTCGCCTACTGACCCGGGAAACTACAAAAAAATCTTATGTGTTACACTCACATGACTTTCTCTACTCTTGTACAAACTATTTTTACAAACTCTTACTCTCCATCTATTTCATATTAATCGAGATAAACATTTGCAGAAACGATCTTTTGGCATGCCTTTTACATGGCATTACTTTTTACACATTGCGACCAGTTCTAAAAATATTTGACTATCGCTTAAGGCGTACTATGTTCCCCTTGTTTTGTATTTGTAAGGGCAATATAGAAATACAGTAGCCTTTAAGCATAGACATATCTGTTAATAGCTGGTTGCTATGTGCAGCACCATTCTCTTTGCCACAGATTAATACTCTTTGCATATCCAAGACAAAAAAATGAATAACGAATTCCCATTTCAGAAAATAAGTATTGAAAAATTTAAGGGAATAACAAGCAATATCTCGAAAATTCTTCTACATTTTTTGTGTAGTAAAATTTTGTCTAACTCTTATGGTTTATCAGTTATGCAAAAGTCGTTCACAATGAAGAATACTTTTGGAGACATTCCCAGAAAATTCAAGATATACAATTTATTTGTCATGAAAATATCTTAAACATATGATATTTTAATTAAAATCGTTAGAGCCATTTTTGAGAAAATTAAAATTTTCCAAAAATGTTCCATGTAAAGGGTAATCTGGGGTGGGGGGGATTTTCTTGAAAACCTTCGTGTCGCATCTCTGGAAGATACTGAACCTAAGTACGAAGTTTGGTGCTTATCCGACTGTTCGTTTCTGAGTTATGCTGTTCACAGACACACACACAGATATACACACGGACATGTTTCCAAAAATGTTTTTTTTTTGGATTCAGGGGGACTCAAAACATATATTTTCGGTGAAATCTCGGTATCGAATTTTTGGGTGGAATACAATACTTCCCCTACTTACTATATGTAGTAGAGAAAGTAAACAACATGGTCACAGTGACCAGCTCGGAGGGAGTCAAACCCGGACATCCCTAATGGGATCCTGACACGTTACCGCAGGGTTCTAGGGAAGTTACAGCAAGGTATTTCTCTTAGGGCTGTGGTAGTGAGGACAGTTGTGTTCGTTTCCATATATCCCTACAGGCAGATATAGTACGGGGTGCACTCAGCCTCGTGAGCAGCGGAATCGGTGCTATAAGAGACGGGGAGGAGCAACATGCTCACCACATGACACTTCCGTGCTCTATGTGGACGGCGACAGAGGGTGCAAGGGCCTTGAAGAAGGCCTTGATTCGTGTCAGAATCTGGATCTTTAGTAAGTGGATTTGTAGTGAAGGTGACTCCTTCAATTTTATAAACAGCTTAATGAAATTTGAATGTTATGCTTCAGAAGATGATGTCTACATCATGGCCTACAATTTTGAGTGAAATCCACCAGGTATTTTAGAGGGTTTTTTAAGTGTTTGCTTTACTTTTGCACTGTATTTACAAAAGCTAAGGTAAATATACCTATTTGAATGTTTGGACACATTTTCTTTAATTTGAAGATTTTATCTGTGACTTGTTTTTATAAATGAACATCAGTAATCATCGCTTAGTGAAATGCAAAACGGTTTAAAGGTGTCCTTTTATAAAAATGAAGCTCATAATGAGTTAAACAAGTGTGCTAGAGGCTGGGCCCGTAGATCAGTCAGTAAAGCACCTGCCTACTGTGAGAGGGGTCCCGGATTCGACTCCCGGCTGCAGCGTGAGAATTTTTCTCTAACCAAGAATATTTCCTATCCTGCTCAGAGTCTCGAAGTATTAATGACTGTGAATGTGTGTGTGACCTAATGAATAAAACTCACGGACCAAGCGGGATGACTCGGGCGATTACGTCTGATTCCCGGCGACCGCCCACTCTGACAAAAGGGTTTTACGGGGTTTTCCCGGGTCGTCAGGCGAATGCTGGAATGGTTTCTTTCATCCCCCGAATCCCCTTTCTCTCCAGTTCTTTCATATTTTATCCCGTTGGTCTCTTTTAGGGTCAGAAGTGTTGATGATGGTGTTTCGGTGCAGCGTGGCAGGGTAAAAGGATGCTCTCGACAGGCGAATACGAGTTAACATCATTGAATTTTGGCAATCAGTTCCAAAGGGAGGGCCGCCGATAAGACCACTGGTATAAATGGAACTAAAAAGAAAGTGTGCTAAATTTGAAAAAAAAGTTCCATTCATAGTTTCTGTAATACGGGTATATGATTGCTAATATATATATTTAACTGAAACACTCTTGTTTAAAGAATATTGAAGTATTGAACTGAAAAAGTGAGTATTAAAATATGATACAACAGAATAAAGTTAAAATTATAAACCATTTACAGAATTAAAACGTTTGAAGGTATATTAAAATGTTAGCCGTTGGACTTTGGTACAAATAATCGATAAATTAATAAGTAACTGTTTGTTTTTTTCTCCTTTCTTTTCTTTTTGTATAAAAATTTATTCCATTTTTAAATATTATAATCGTATTTTCCATAATTTATTATAATTCGTTTCTGTATTTATACAAAAGAAATGTCTGGTGTTTATGCTTATCTAGTAGAACTGAAGTAAAGAATAATACAAAGATAAATACAGAAATAAAACTGATTCATGGTAAATAAAAATTAACGATGGTTTGCATGAAGTGCGAATTTGACATGATGGGTTTCCTGCAACTAGTAACAAGAATTTCTTGATTAAGCGAAAATAAAGCAGGATTATTCCATTTGTGATTATTTATATGCAGTACAGCTTGTTGCATGTAATACCCTGTTAAATACACTGGAAAAAACACGTGAATTAGCAGTAACTAATCTTTAACGACCTTTCAAATATTTCCTGTCACCAAAGCTGATACCCACTCTGCAGGAAACCGCAATATTTTAATGAAATTGAATTAATAATATGAAAGTGTTTACACTGGTAGATCAAAGGGTTAAGACCGCATGTGATGCCTTTTCGTTTCCAAAGAGCAGCACAAAACATACTATTGGATAATGTTTGCGTAGTACAGGATGATTCAGAATATATCTTTCAGTGCAATTTATGAATGAACAACATTTAAACGTTTACAGCGTTTTTAGTTCAGTTACGGAGCCACAAAATCGGAAGTAGTTCTATATACGAGGGTGGATCGAAAAGTAACACACAGTAATTTTTTTCTGCCTTGGTATTGCAACTGGAATGTTGCTATTTCACACAGATATAGTTTGAAGTTTTCACTAAAGAAGGTATTTTTTCTTTCGTGTGCAGCTTTAGCGAGAGAAGCGTGAACTACGCAACAAAGATGGCTCGCATGTTACTGTCGTCCACGTGTGAAGAGCAGAGAGGTGTGGTTCGATATTTGTGGGCCAAAGGGCTTAAGCCGAGTGATATTCACAGGGATATGCGTGGCGTGTATGGGGATGATTGTATGGACCGTAGTAATGCCTCCAGGTGGTGTGCATTCTTCCTGGAGGGCCGTGTGAACCTTAGTGATTTGCCACGCATGTGGTCCTCCGTGGACTAGTGGTACCGTGCTAGCCTCTAGTTCCCGAGGTCGCGGGTCGCGGAGGGCGATGGATTTTTTCGGGCGTAAAGATCCTTAGCATTGCTTCCTTCCGAAGGGAAGTAATGCCCGTGGTCCCGTGTCGTAGATTTACGGCACGTAAAAGAACCTCAAGCCTGATAAGGGGCCTCTGAGCAAAATTACCGGTCTTTCACGCCCAATATAGAATGGGACGCTAAGAACCATATTAGTTAAAGAGCGTCCATAAATAAAACACAATTTCAATTTCATTTCCCGGAGGCCGGTAACAGCTGCAACTCCGCAGAATTTCAGACGCATTGAGGCGGCAACTTTGAACGACCCGCGTGTGCAACTGCAAACCTTATCGCAACAGTTCAACATTTCCTATGGTACAGTTCGTATGGTATTGTTCATGACACGTTCAAATTTCGTAAAGTTAGTGCTCGCTGGGTGTCTAAGAGCCTGACAGACAACCACAAGGGCCAGTGAATGATGACGAGCTTGGATCACCGCACGCTGTACACCGCAGAAGGGCATGACTTTCTGAAAGGAATCGTCACTGGTGATGAGTCGTGGGTATACCACTACGCGCCCGAAACCAAGCAGGCAAGTATGGAGTGGAAACATGCTGGTTCCCCAGTGAAGAAAACATTCAGAGTGACTCAATCTGCTAGGAAAGTGCTTGTGACGGTTTTCTGGGATATGCATGGTGCTCTATTGGTGGACTTTGCTGAACACTGGACCACTGTGAATGCTGCAGCCTACATGAAAACTTTGGTGAAGTTGCGTTGTGCCCTTCGTGATAAACGCCACAACATGAATGCTGACGATGTCAAAATTCTTCATGATAATGCTCTCCTCCGTGTTACTGCTGCTGTTCGTCAGAAAATCACTAAATTTGGTTGGTAGGAGTTCCAGCATCCACCATACAGTCCGGACCTTGCACCGTAGGACTTTCATCTGTTTGGTCCCATGAAGAAATTCCTGATCGGCCAAAACTTTGCAGCAGATGCGGAAGTGAAATCAGCAGTCAACAGATGGCTATACGGACTTCTACGAACAGGGTATATTGAAACTGGTATCACGATGGGAGAAATGTGTTGAGAAACCGGTGACTATGCCGAAAAGTAGGTAAAAGGTGTAAGTTCATTTGTGATTTTTGTTGTTGTTTTAACTATTAAATTTTTTTTGTAAAAAAAATTATTGTGCGTTACTTTTCGATCCTCCCTCGTACAAAAGCAAAAATCCTAAGGTTTTCTGCGTTCTAAGGAGTAAAGTTTTAAATCGAGTTTGTTGGATTCTTTAACGCTTAGAAGTTTATTGCGATGATTCCAGTAATGGGCAGAGAAAGGGTCTACCATTTCTTAAGGAATTTTTAGCTCTTATTTTCCACGGGTGGTGGTAAAGAAAGTTTTACGGCACGCCATTTTCCTGCCTTCTTGAAGCAACAGCTTCTTTGGGAACAAATTATCTTGTACCAAAAACTATGCAATCCACTGTCCAAAAACAGCACTCGAGCCTCATTTAGAGTTACTTTGAGTAGTGGAATGATAAACCTACTGGGAATTTAATAATAAGGTTAACACTGCATCTCACTGATAACTATTGTTACAACTCCCTTTTGGAGCGTCATCGTCCTCGCGGAGGGAATGAGAGGGAGAGATATAGGAGGTGTGTGGGTGTAATGATGGATCCTTTACTCTCGGGTCGTATTATCCGATGCTTAGTACAGATGCCATTATGGTTAAGTAGCTTTAATCATACGTACTTTGTTCCGTTCCGTTTTAGTTCCACTCCCGCGTTCGATCCTGCCACAAAAAGTTTATATATTCGCGTCAGAGGCCGATTTCACGAAGTGTCCGGTATATACTTATTTTATGACCACTCACAAAAACTGTCCGTTTGCCAGCACTACTTACCGGCACGTATTTTCACTTGATTAAGGAGACAAAGCAGTCTGAACACATGGAAATTACACTTTAAGTGTGTTAAAGTACCACTGCTCTTAAAGTTCTCAATGGTTTTTCCTGAAACTTTTATGAATTATTCCGTAAATCATGGCAATTATATCAGGGACTTCCTTGCATTGATAGCTTATGTAGTTGAGTCCATACAAATTATTTCATTCAGCAGAAAAATAATAAAATTTTCTCTTAAAACATGTGAATTCATGTACCTTTTCTCTTATACTACTTGCAATACAGAATCACACTTTTGCATGCTTGTTGGTAGTTTAATCAGCTATCTTCTGAGCTTCAATTATTTATTTATGTGTATCAGTTCACTAGAAATTAAAAAACATTATTTGCAAAGTAAAAAAAGTAAAAATGTGGAAAATTTGCAGTGTTGTTGATTTCTTAATCACTAATATACATTATAAAATTATGATTGTGGTTCAGAAAGTTTAGCTATGTGTTGTATACATGTACTGAAAATTTCAACTCTCAATCTCTCATACTTTCTGAGAAAAAGGTACATGAGTATCCAAAAATGTTGTTTTGAAAAAACTGAATTTAAAGTTTGAACGTTAAAATCCTGACGCACTTCAGTACATTCCAGGGTCATAAGCACCTGCACCTTCATTCCTGGATTGCTTTAGTTTTTCTGATTGCCTTCTCTTGGTCCTGGCCTCTTTTGTTAATTGCTGAACTGCTCGCTGGGTATGATATAGTCGTTCATTGTTTTAAGATACAAAAATGTTCTAAAAAGGGGCGTTGTATGACAGCTTTAAAGGAATGCAGACTAGCATTTAAATTGTATTTAAATGATTTAAAAACCTCTTAACCCCCAAAAGGTATATATTTTCTGAAACTGGAAATATTAGAGATTTTATTAGTGCCTAAAACAAAAAATGCTATTTTTTACTATTTCAGAGTACCTTGTCCCCTTTAAGTCTCATTACCCGCTTTGTGTACTTCTGGTTTATAAGTTAACGGACTTTACCACGCTTATGTCGTGGTGTAGTGGCTACCATGCTAGCTTCTAGTTTCCGAGGTCGCAGGTTCAAACCCGGCGGAGGGCGATTGATTTTTTTGGGGCGTAAAATCCTTAGCATGGCTTCCTTTCTAAGGGAAGTAAAGCCGGTGGTCCCGTCGTAGATTTACGGCATATTAAAGAACCTCAAGCCTGATAAAGAGGCCTCTGAGCAAAGTTACCGGTCTTTCACGCCCGATATACAATGGGACGCTAAGGACCACGGCAGTTAAAGAGGGTCCGTAAATAAAACTCAATTTAATTTTTGCCCACGCTTTCTTCAAAATACAACACACGACCCAAAGAAGGTTTGTTGCTGCTACGTATGCAAAGTCAGTTTGAAGAAGATGTATTATATTTCGACTGTTGGGGAGTCGAACTTGAATTAGTAGCAACCGCACTAAAAAGTTTCCGTTAGCCTTCGCCCCAAATGTACTTTCCGGTGGCCTTTGCCCCAAATGTTTAAAAAATATTAACTTTGTAATTTTGACTGTTTCTTTAAATATATATTTATGTTTGCCTCGGCTGCGTCAGTATTTATATTTTTTTTATGGACATGAATGTCTTAACAGGGAGTGGTGCGACTGAAGAATGTAGGCTTACACAGATTATAATTTTACTTCACTCCTTTTATTAATGCTTGACACGATTTAAATAACACTTCACTGATATATAAAGAGAGCTGTGAGATTTTTTTATTTATTACTTGCACTTTTAAACACGTAAACTATTTTTGTCTCACACAAAATACGTATTAAATTTCTCGAGGACACATCTCGCGTCCAGTTGGCAACACTGTCTTCAAGCAACTGACTTGATTTCTACCGCCTAAATTTGTAAATTTCTATATTTAAAGTCTCTGATTGGCTATTCCTAATCCAGTAGAATACTTTTATTTAACCTAAGGTTTTTTCTGGTTGTTGATTGGCTATTTTATAAACTGTCTCAAAATTTACATTATTGTTGCTCCAATAATTACCAGTAGCATTATTAAACATTCTTACTCATTATTGCCTCAAGGTTACCTCCTTATTACGTCATTGTTAGCAACCTTTAACCTATTATTCTCACAGCTCCTACATTATTAAATTACGTAATACATTTACATAACATTATTGAACATGTACACAATAATATAAACCAATACAATGACTGTAATATACACTTTTTATATCTCGTTACATACACATATTGCTTTAAAGTGGGCTGTTATTGAATTTATATATTATATAATTAGACTGAAATCATTTAAGTGTTAAAAATACTGCCTCAGACCCCAAGTTGCACTGAAGTTCCTCCGGTAGTTTTGGTTTCGCAATGCAATTTTCGTTTTGTCTGTCCAATCACGTGATCACTTCCTTTAATATCATTTGTAGACAAACTTTCCTTAAAATAAATGTAATTTTTCTATTGGTAGATAAATATTATAGTAATTCCCCCACGTAGCATTCCTACATGTTTTTGAAACATAGACATTCTGATCGTTCCCATGAGAACTGATGTAATCTCAATATAAGACATGTTTCCGGCAACTTGTTTACTTTAATTTAAAATCTTAGTGTCTTTTCTGGCCACGTTTGTCTTAGTTACAAAGAAGTACACCATCGACATACAGGCGCCGCTTTAGCAAAGTGTTCTTTTATATTTCCAAAGAGATCTGTTTCCCAGTCAACGTATATTGCTGTGTACCTGCGATATTACGAGTGTAAGTCAATATGTATTCGCACAACATATTTTTTAAATTTATTATAACAATAATAGAAACTTACAATTACCTCATTTTTCAACGTAGTCCCCTTGTTTCTCAATGCACATGGCCCATCGTTCAGCTTTCTGATGCCCTCAGAAAATAAAAATGTTTTTCGTGTGAGCAGCAAGCTATGTATGCACCGCTTCCATCTTTTCTTTGTCTGTGGTGAAGCGACGGTCCCTTACGACAGTTTTAAGTGAACCAAACAAGATACGGTTTTCCACTTCATCGACAGTGAATCTTCGGTTCTCTGAATCACGATACGGACTTGCTCAATGTTGGCGTCACAAGTGGATATGGATGGGCGTCCCGCTCTTTCCTCGTCCTTCACAGTTGTCCGACCATTTTTGAACCTTTCAATCCATTCGTACACATTTCACCCATATTGTGCCAAAAGTCTTCGATGGATTTTGTCTTCTCCTTGTGCACCTTCAGACGACAAAAACCGGACAAGCGCACGCTGTTCTTCTTTGGCGCAAGCGGTGAGGGGTGCAGCATGCTTATTATGCAACAATGCAACACTCGCTGGATTGATAACGGTCAAACATTCCACAAGCGGAGACATAGGAACAACATGTCGACGTGCGCGCGCACAAACCGATACAGCCAACCTACAAAAAATTAAAAATAGTGTGGGGATACTTATTGACTTGCCCTCGTATATACATGCCTGTAACCGATATTATACATGCTTCTAAAGTTTGAAGAAGTTTGTTTCGCCAACTTGAAGAAGTATGTTTATTACGTATTTTTAAACTTGAAGATCGTATGCTTACGTAATTGTATCTTACGTAATATTTATTTACGTAAATATTTTATTTAGTTGCATTTAAGGAGTTCCTAAAACACACTTTGGGCGTCTGTTTGAATTTGTTGATTACGTAATACTAACTGTTATTACGC
The DNA here is from genome assembly GCA_030765065.1 of Deroplatys truncata. Classification (NCBI taxonomy): domain Eukaryota; kingdom Metazoa; phylum Arthropoda; class Insecta; order Mantodea; family Mantidae; genus Deroplatys; species Deroplatys truncata. The sequence continues at coordinate 43,205,081 of CM060990.1, forward strand.
AATATGCTGCTACGAGAAGCTGATTTCAAGATGTGTTTTTGTTATTACACTCCAAGTTTTACACTATAATATTTAACTTTGTTATCAAAACTGCTTCTATATATTATTTATGTTTGAATTTTGCCTCGGCTGCGTCAGTCTTACTTTAGAAACATGTTTTTCTTATTCAGGGTGCGGTATAACAACAATGTAGACATCATAGAATTTAAATTTTTAAACTCACTTCTTTTATTAATTCTTGCACATTTTTATAAAGCACTACACTTTTTAAGAACTGTGAAAATCTTCAATACTTTCACTTAGCGCGTATACATATTTTACGATTCACTCGTAGAGAACACATCTTCCATCTGTTCACTACCAAGGCTTGCCAGCAACTGAGTATTATTTCTACCGTTAAACCTGTAAGCTTCGATATTTCAAGTCTCTGATTGGCTAATTCTAGTCCAATAGAATATCTGCATTTTACTTAAACGTTTTCCTTGCTATTGATAGGCTAATTTTAAACTGTTACTGAATTTACCTTACCTTTGATATAACCATGACTGGTAACTTTTCAAACTCTTAAACTCATTATTGCTACAAGGTTACCTCATTATTACCTCATTGTTAGCAACTCAAAACTTATTATTCTCACAGGTCTTGCAATATTAAAGTATATAATGTATTCACATAAAATTAATGAAACATGTTTATAATAAAAAATAAGCATATGCAATGACTGTTACATACATTTTAAATAATTATAACATACATATTGTTTCAAGGCGGTCTGTTATTGAATTTACTTTTATATAAAATACAATTGAAGTTATTTAGGTATTAAAATACTGCCTCAAGTTAATCTTAAAGTAATATACGGATACACATTATTTATCAAATTACTTGCTTCTGCACGTAATGTGTAGTTTCACTTTATATATATATATTTATATATATATATATAGACAGATAAATCAATATCAAACAAGAATTGTACATAATATAATTCAGCAAGAAAATGTTAGAATATTTAGCAGCCAAGAGATGTACAAAGCAGATTGTAACTTAGATAAGCAAGGGCTAGTTAATTCCAGGTAAAAGTAATTCTAGGTAGAGTCCACCACCTTTCACCAAGCTAATGAGCAAGGAACTTGAAGGAATAACGATAAATAGAAAGAGACAGAGATATCGAATTTTCTTGCGGACGTGTCAGTGGGATGCGTGTGCGAAAAGGTTTGGTTCAGAATATTTTCATACATAATTAGCTAACGCGGTCTGAGGACCAATTAGAAACATCGTTACCTTTTAAGGCGCGAAGGTGAGCGTCCCTGGGTTTAGGTATAAGAGGGGGAAGCAGGCCCCAGATTTTCACTCTCCTATAGACTCTCTTATACACTCTCTGGACGACGGATGCACATGTGTGCATATGGGTGGGGAAGCGTGTGCAGTTAAATTAGGCTCCTAATTTACTATTATGGTGGGAATTGTTAAAGATGGGAAAAGCTAGCCACCCATAAGTATCCTATTGATAATAAATCACATTTTAAGGGAAATGCAGTGTGTTTTAATTTGCCTCACCTACGAAAACCCTGAGACCAGTGAAATTAGTTGGATAGGTAATGCATTAGGAATGGAGAAATCGTCAGCCGCTGAGCAGAGGTAGCCGGAGAGCAGAACACTGCAGCTGATGGCATCAAGCTGTAGCGGGAAATAGCCGTTGGGCGACGTTTGTAGCGGGAAACGATGCTGTGCGCTATTTGTAGCGCGAAATCGTCGATCTTGGGTTGTTGTTGCCTGTTGCGGTGTTCTTCTTCCTCGGCTATTGGTGCTCGTCGGTTGTTGCGTATTCCAATCCTAACTATATCTAATTATTAATTCTCATGTTATAGTGGGTGAGGCAAGTTAAAAAATACACTACAAGTTTCCATTAATCAGTGAAGTTTATTTCACAGTTTGAATAATTATGGGCGGCTAGCTTTTTCCATTATTATAATCCCACCACTTTAAATAAGTCAGGAGCCTGACTATCTGCACACGCACTCCCACCCTTGTATGCACCCACGTGCACTTGTAGCACCTCGTGTCGACGTGAATTCTTGAAGATCAGTGATAGAGAGAGAGAGTGAGTTCTGAGGCCTTGCCTGTCCTTATATATGGGAGCCTAGTGACGCTCACCTCCGCGTTTAAAAATGTAACGACGTTTCCCATTAGCCCCCAGACTGCGTCAGCCTAAAATGTATTAGAATGTGTGGCTTCAGATCCGTGCGCTTAAGCGCCATCTTGTAGCGTTGTGAAGCTAGTTGCATATCTCCGTCTCTTTCTTTTCTCTATCTGTCTCTTTCTATTTCTCCGTACCGTTACCGGTTCCCTGCCTGTTGGCTTGTGAAAGGTACCTTCTTTATGCTTTTTTGGAATTTTGCTAGCTCGCCCATTTATTACAATCAGCTCTGTAAAAATGTTAGATGTTGAATATTTTAACATGTTAGTGTATTAAAGTATTACTGTACAATTCTTACATGTATGGTTCCCCTTTCATATGTACAATTCCTATATATGTATAATATATCCCCTTTCAAAGCCAGAGGAGCAACGTTTTCCTGCTACAAATGACGCCCAAAGTTTTCCTGCTACAAGGATGTTACAGGTCATCAGGATAACTGGGACACTGTGTACAAATGGAGTAACATGTTCAGCATTCTAAAGGAGTAAGTTTCAATATTATTATAGGTATATAGGAGACCAAACGAGCGACATGGCTGGGGTGGACTATATCATACCAAGAATTTTCCTGTTCCCCAATTCCTGTCATTTCATATCCTTATCATATTTCAGGGTCGAACAATCAGACGAGTGGACGGAGGGTGAGGGTATGGCGTTAATGTTTGCTTTGTAGAACTCTCCGCCCTGGCTTTCGGGACGGTCCTCAGAGAGACCTCTGCCGCTCTGGCGGATCTAATGTCCTTTGCTTTACCCGTTCCGCCTGCAGGTTTCCAGAAGGGCAATAGGCGACTGTGCACTTAAGTATCGAAATCCTGTTGCGCATCCTGATAACCACGTGAGAGCCAGAACCCATGACATAAGGAATAAAACGCAATCAAGTAAGTCGAGCGTGCTATAACGAAAATGAGGGAATATAGCTCTTTTTTAAATAATGCTAACGCTTGTCAGCATGCTGTAAAACACTATTACAGGATATCCTGAATGATTAAACATCTTCAATAATTTGGGACTGAGTTGGTGTAAAAGAACTTCTCAAATGAGTCCCGTGTCCAAACATTCGAGTGGTAATTTGTCTTTTCAGGATAAAGTAAGCGACTACACCAAGGACGTGTGCAATGTTTTTGTTTGAATTTACGTTCAAAATATTCGAAGTGTTCACAGCTGAACAGAACTTATTTTGCTTTCAATTTCTGGCTTGAAGATAAGATTATCTGTAAGTGATATGTCCATTGTCATGCCGTGAAGCAGTGCTGTCAGGTGTAGCGAGGGCTGAAGCGAAATGATAACGTACCAATCAAGGCACTCTACAAGCTGCTTTGTTCACCCATGACAAGAGTGCATTGTGTTGAAAGCTCTGTTTGTTGTAACGGTGTAACCCGCTTGTTCTACTCCGTCCCCTTCCATCAGTTCTTAATCTTCCTCCAACAGAATTTGCGAGCGCTCTTGAATTAAAATACTTACGGATACGGTATTGTATTATAGTTTGTATTAAAAGCCTTAACTTCAAGGCCGGTTTATGAAATTATAGGCACATTTAAGGTTACCGTTATCTGCGAGCTAGCACGCTGTTGCGACCAAATCTCTATCAGGAACAACAGTTGCACCTTATCTCTGCAACTCCGGCTGCTGCGATAGCTACTCTGTAAACTAATTGGATTGAAATTCGTAATTCAATGGCCTCCGTAGCATTGTTGTGTTAGACATAAATTGCAAATCTCAGCTGTAAAATTTCTTGAAGGGAGATTAAAAGCTCTATACCACCAATGTTAAACCTGCTAAACTCGAGATCTCAGAAGCAACTTAAGATATCAAACTGAATGTTTTACAAAATACAAATGCATACTTTCTTATCCAGCAAGTTTATTTATTAACGAAAATAGAATTTTTTCTTAATTGTACCATCTTTTTATTAAGATTTATCAGCAATTATTACTTTCTCTACCACGTAAATAATAGGTAGAGAACATGTTGCATTCTACTCAAAAATTCGATACCAATATTTCACCGCAAATACATGTTTTGAGGCCCCCTGCATCGAAAAGAAGTATTTCTAGAAAAACGTCCATATGTGTGTCTGTGAACAGCATAACTCAAAAACGAAAAGTTGAATAAATACCAAACTCGGTATATAGGTTCAGCACCTTCCAAAGATAACCCACGAAGATTTTCAAGAAAATCCCCCACCCCAAAAATGCCCTCTACATAGAAAATTTTTCGAAAACTTTTTATTTTTTAAAAAAATGGCTCTAACGTTTGGATTAAAATATCATAGGTATATTAAAGATATTTATAAGATAAATAAAATGCATATCTTGAATTTTCTGGGAATAGCCTGTGAAGTCCTCTTCATTCGGAAGGAATTTTGTATAATCTTGTATAGCGTTAAGCGATAGACGAAAACGTACCATACCAGAAATATAGATCCCTTTAAAACACATTTACCTAAAATAAGTTTTCCTGTGACATAAGCCGTTTCTGAGGTATTCGTTATTAAAAGTTCAAATTGTTCAATACTTGTCATTCTTTTAAAGTCTTGTCGGTTTTCAGTTGTTTCTCGCAAATGCATGGAAACAGTATGGAATTTAAGGCCAGCATATGGCGTCCAGTCCTTAAACTTTGACTATCGCTGTTCTCCTTGTGTCTATAACGAAATGTGCTATTTTTGCAAAGGTTTATTTGGATTGAAATATAATGGATAGAAAAAGAAGCTTTAATAAGAATAGCTTGTATACCCACTAATAGAGGTTAGAGAAAGTCATGTAAATGTATCACATCAGATTTCTTTTTAAAGAAGCCAGTCGTGTAGTTAAGACCTGTAGCGTTTTGCCGCTACTTTGTTGTGTTACTCTTACCTCTGCGTCATTGTAGGGTGAAGTCTTCAGGACTCGAGATCGGCGAGTCGGTCTGAAATTCCCTACTGTTATTGTCCGGGTAGGATTGCGGGAGGGTGACACTAGGATATTATTCTTGAATAAAACGTTTTTCCCTTCCTCACTAAAACTCGTATACCTGTCAGAAAACCTGCAAGATTCTTGTTCTTTTTCTACCCCGTACGGTTCTGATATAATAATATTTTCACCCTTTGGTCCACTAACGTTTCGCTCCGGCTAATTATTTATTATTTAAGGCGCTCTATCACCTTTCTTTTGATTCCCGCGCTTGAATTCATTACTTGCGGCGTGTTAAGTTATTTATTATCTTGGATAAAATAATTTCAACGACAATCTAACACTCTATATAATTATTCTACACGCATTACTTTCTGATTGCATTGTGGTGCGGCACTTCGTAAATTTTGGAACTTTTATCCCTTTCTTTTCCTTTTTTGACTCTACGTGATGCGTGTTTCCTTACCGGAGAATCATGGCAGACTGTCCTAAAACCACGCTCGCATTCACATATATCAACGACTGCTCTCCTCCAAATTTTATACATGTCACTGCGTATTCCTATGTTTCTATTGGTTCTCGCACTTATTCTCGGCGTTTATTGGTTCCCTGGTTGAAAATTTAAAGCTTAACTGTAGGAAATGTCCGTTGCCTCATAGCGTCTGTTTCCTTGAAAACTTGTCTCGCATCCACGAAGTACAAAAGAAGGTTTCGATTTTTATAGCCCCACGCTAGCTACCCTTATTCTTGTCTAAATCTTGCAGTTTTTCTCATGCAACTATGCCTTTATTTATTTTCCAATGTTATGGAAACTTAAAACATATTTATACCTTATGAAGGGCTTTCGATTGATACTATTTTTAACCTATGGCTTTAAAGTTATGGAAGTTTATTAAATTGAATATTAATTAATTACTAATAACTCCTAAAATATAATTATTATAGAGTTACTTTTTATGGGCTCTTAATTGGTGGAAATATCGCTAGGTTGTTTTTATCATCCTAAAATTTAATTTAGTTATCTCTAATAGTTTCTGAGAAAATGGGTCATTTATACCAGAAAGTGTTATTCACAGTAAAGGCTGTTCAAAGCAAAATGTGCAGAAAACAAACTCCCATGTATTTTCAAAGAAAGAAACTCCCCATATACCTCAAACTTCAGCAGAGCCTGCACGCTACATCCCTCTCCAACGGCGGTAACAATCTGTAACCTTCTTATCAAGTTAAAAGTATCGTTTGACATAAATATTGTAGATAGTGTGCATTTTAACGCCAAAAATAACTAATTTCTCACCCAAATATCCCTTAACAATCTCAAATTGCTAACCCTATTACGAGGGGCGTCCAATAAGTAAGTTTTCCTGTTTTATAAAAACCATTACACACAATTGATCATGTTAAATTCATTCTACATAGTCAACATGTTTTTCCAAGCATTTTTGGGGACGTGACACAAGTTTTTCTAAGCCAGTGTTGTACCAGGTCGGGTCCTGTGCTCGCAACCAGCTGTTCACTGATTTGACTTCATCATCGGTGTTAAAAGTGCTTACCTTTGAGTTGGAGGAACATCTGAAAATCACTTGGGGCAAGCTCCGGTGAATACGGAAGATACGAGAAAACTTCCGAGTTGAATCATGACACAGAGCTCAGAAGATTCAACTGCGAAGTTTTCTCGATTCCTCCATTCACCAAATCCTTTCCCACGTGATTTTCACATGTTCCCCTGACTCAAAGGTCATCTTGGAGGTAAGCACTTTAACACTGTGACGAAGATCAATCAGAAGTGAACAGCTGGTTACGAGCACAGGACCCGACTTCTGGTTCATCTTCGTCACGGTGTTAAAGTGCTTACCTCCAAGATGACCATTGAGTCAGGGGAAAATGTGAAAATCACTTGGGAAACGTTCCGGTGAATATGGAGGATGCGAGAAAACTTCGCAGTTGAATCTTCTGAGCTCCGTCTGGGTCAAGATTCAACTTGGAAGTTTTCTCGTATCCTCCGTATTCACCGGAGCTTGCCCCAAGTGATTTTCACATGTTCCTCCAACTCAAAGGTAAGCACTTTTAACACCGATGATGAAATCAAATCAGTGAACAGCTGGTTGCGAGCTCAGAACCCGACCTGGTACAACACTGGCTTGGAAAAACTTGTGTCACGTCCCCAGAAATGCTTGGAAAAACATGTTGACTATGTAGAAAAGTAACAGAAGGATTGTACAATATAAATAAAATTAATTTAACATGATCAACTGTGTATAATTGTTTTTATAAAATAGAGAAACTTATTGGACAACCGTCGATATTGGACTTGCGCGTTCCACAATTCCTTACAGCATTCTATGTAGAATTCATTAAGAGGGACTATTTCTGACCCTCAGTATCGCTCATTGGCGCATATTAATGAACCTCGGAATTTATTTAAACCAGTTATAGAGAGATGTGATAAGGTCTGGTTGGAATCTAGTGGTAAATAAATGTACGAAAGAGAAGACGGTATTGAAATCTAGGATAATGGGTCACATACATTTTTTGCACCCTAGAGTACAAAAAAAATGCTTCTGTCTGGCAAGAAGGAGGCTCATATGTGGAAACTGTTGCACTTAGCATCCCCTTAACAAAATATTTCCATGTGTATTGCAGCTCTTTCATAGAGCAACATATGCTCTCTATTTATATGGGTACAATGTGCAACAGCATTCTCTGCACTAACAAGAAGAGTCCATTACATTAGAAGAGTTATGAAAACGCATGAAAATGAACCAGTAACTCTTTTCCTCGTGTTTCACATAAAGGCCTTATTATATTTCATGTTGAGGAGCGAATCCTTTCTGTTGCATATACATCGCATTTGCCGTCCTGAAAAACAGCTCGTTGAATACATAAGACACTACAGAATGGCATAATGGCTTAAGATCAGTGATAAAAAACGTAATACGATGCATTATAATGGTTGTAAGCCTCCATAATTAACTATTGCCTTACAAGAGCATGCATATAGCTTACCGCCACGTGCCTCTGTGTTTGACAACGTGGCTCCATGCTTGTTCCCACTTGAGATCAAAGATCATTCGCGCTGTTTAACCTCAGAGAGGTTGTCTGCTTATGCTACTGTAATCAATCGCCACTTAGCCTCTGAATCCGACCTATATGGCTAGTGTTCATACATCATTATAGGGCAATATTATAGTGGTATGGGTACCGAAATTCTCGTATTTTAGACATCAGTGATAAGAATGTTGTTATCTTTTAAAGAATGCTCGACCGCTCCATACACGAGACATAATGCCGTAGTGCAATAGTGGCGCTGGCATGTGGTCAGTACGGTGGATCCCAATACCGTTTAAATGCGCACTTTCCAGCAAACGATAGCCGCTACTCCTCAATGCAGTTATTGAGTCCCGTATCCCTGAGACTGGTCACTCTGACTACCGGTGTTTTGCTGTTGTCCCTGGTTGGCTAGGCGAATGCTGGGGTGGTTTCTCTTCTACCACGAATTTCCCTTTCCTCATTACTTTCATGCCTCAGGTGGACTTAGAGGATATGCAGTGTCGGTACAGATGGAGCAGCTTTTGCTCTTTGGAAAGCTCTTCTCGGCCATGTCAAACGGCAGCCGTCTCTGAGCCGCCTCAGGTGGGTCGAGTTCTGCCAGATTCCGCCAGAGGTAAGCCATCTCCGAGCAGCCCGCCGGAGACCTATGCGCGTATCTACTGCTTGTAGATCCCTACGATTCCTTCACCTCAGCCATTCCTCCTGGGTGCGGTAAGTACAAAAGATCCGCGTTGGGTTGAGGGCGAGGTGTCCCCTCCCCAATCGGGGGTTCCGACCCCTTCAGCTGCCGTGGTGCGGGCGCTGCAGACCCTGAGCACTCGTGGTACTTCTGACAATACTAGAAGTACGCTGGGCCAAACGTTCGAGCTCCACCCGTAGAGGTGTCGTTTGGATTGGGTTGGACTCGGCGGGCAGTGGTTCCCGATACCCATGGGAGTTTGGGTACGTTTAGGCGGTTTCTCATCCAGGCGGTGTTGTGAGACGCTTCAAGGTCCTCCTGTACCGCCCTGGATAGCCGGTAGACAGTTGCTGGAGACTGTCGGCCCTACGGAGGTTATTCAGTAGTCTTCCCTTTCGGGGGTTGACGCACGTAAGTGGCGTTTCCGCTTCCACCCTGAAGGTTTAGGCAACCAGATGCCGGCCCATGGAAAGCTCTAGGAGGTGGGCGTGTCACTCGGAATGCGCCCGCTCCCCTGGGTCACGTGGGGGAGCAGTCCCCTTATGTCTTATGTTCCATCCGATCCCTGGCCGTAGAAGTAGTCATTCAGTATAGTACAGCGACAATCAGCTCATTTGAATTTGACGTAACATGGTTTCAGGGATTCGTCGGCAAGGGGTAGAGGTTGGTGGCAGGCTTGGTGTCTTACAATCAGTAAGAGTAACTTCGTATTTTCCTTACCTTACCTGTTCTACACTTCTTACTAGTTCTTAACTGAGAGACTGGAACAAAAAAAAAGTTCCTTAGTGGCGTCACAGAACATTCATTCGACTAACACCGTTCCAGTAGCTCTTCAATTGGTCCTCAAGGACCTCAGAAGGCTGAGTGCATCCCGTTCTAGAACTCCTAGCGGTAGAATATTCCTACACCGTCACAGGGTATCGAATCCTAGTTGCCTGGTCTACTGGTAAAGCTAAAATATAAGTAAGCTATTTGATAACACACAAACGCGTGTCTGTTCCCAATACTTATTTTGCGAGAGAAACTTAACCGTTTCCAGTGGTAGTCTGAAAACAGCAATAAAAGATCTAGAAGTATAATTTCTGGAACTTATTTATGTGGAGTAATAACTAATTAAAATACTAAGTATTCATGCCATCGAAATTTTGCAAATAAAAGGTCAGATGGGTCCATGTGTTATGAACTTGGCCAATTTATCATGTACGAGATAGAGCATTTTAACTCCCCTAGAAACGGAGAGGTTTTCATTAGAGAGACCGATAGACACGCAGAAAGGTTGCATATCTGTGTGCTGCCCTCTCTTCGTCTCTCCACTCACGCCCTCTATCCAACCTTGTCCCCACGAATTAGTACTTACCGAGCGAGATAGCTCCGTAGTAAGGTGTGAGGTTCGCATTCGGGAGGCCCGGGTTTGATTCCCTTCTAGTCTACTCTGATCTTGGGTTTTTCGTAGCTTTCCGAGGTCGGTAGGCGAATTCTGGGGTGATTTCTCATCTACCACGATTCTCTCTCCCTTCACTCCGTTTCCTTCTCATCTTTCGGGTGTGCTTCTAGGTTTCATGGCGTATGGCGGTGCCATACAGATGGCGCAGATGCATTCTCCAAGGAGAGAGTACTGAACACTAAAGGGCTACATGGTTGAACAGGTCTTCCAGCGCTCTCTCTGGACATCTCCAGCAGTGGGACGGGTCTTCGAGCTGGGAACCGTTAGGAACGTCCCCGTGTCTCTTTGGCCTGTAGCCTCCAGTGGTTCCATCACTTCATCCGCTCCTGGTGGGTGGTAGCCACATACACCGCAGTGCTCGAGGTGTCCCGCTCCGTTGTACATCATCTACCCTAATATACCTCGTACAATACATATGCGTTGCGTTTAAAGACTTATTATAATTACTGTTAAGTTGTGTCGTCATGATCGTGGTCTCGCCACATTCCAAAATTTCAACTCGGACATATTCTTCCGCTTGTCATCGCAAGAGCTCGACAGCACAATCATACTGATTGGCCGATAGATCTCTATTGGGCACCATCGGTACTGTTACCAATCCATGGCAATCGGCAGGTTTTTTTAAACATTCCTCTATTACCTTTTTTTAAAAAAAAAACTATGTTCATATATTCTATAATTTCATCGGTGAGGATACTGACTGCTTTTCTGACCAAACATTGCTGTTAGGAATTGAGGCAGTATTTTTAACACTTAAATAATTTCAGTCTAATTATATAATACGTAAATTCAATAACAGCCCGCCTTGAAGCAATATGTGTATGTAATAATTTGTAAAATGTATGTAACAGTCATTGCATATGCTTATATTATTGTATACATGTTCAATAATGTTATGTGAATATATTACGTAATTTAATAATGTAGGAGCTGTGAGAATAATAGTTTAAAAGTTGCTAACAATGAGGTAACCTTGACGCAATAATGAATTTGAAAGTATAAATGCTACTAATCATTATTGGAGCAACAATAATGTAAATTTAGTGACAGTTTATAAAACAGCCAATCAACAACCAGAAAAAGCTTTAGTTAAATGAAGGTATTCTATTGGAGTAGGATTAGCCAATCAGAAACTGAAAAGGAGAACATTTTACAAATTTAGAGTTCAGTTGTCTGTAAACAGTGTTCATAACCGGACGCGAGACACGTCCTCTACAAGTATAATACGTATTTGTGTGAGACAAAAATAGTTTACGTATTAAAAAGTGCAAGTATTTAATAAAAGCATCTCACAGCTCTCTCTCTCTCTCTATATCAGTGAAGTGTTATTTAAATCGTATCCAGCATTAATAAAAGGAGTGAAGTAAAATTATAATTTGTGTAAGCCTACATTCTTTGTCGCATCACGCCCTGCCAAGACACCCATGTCTCTAAAATAAATACTGACGCAGCCGAGGCAAACATAAATATTTAATATTTAAGGAAAGAGTCAAATTACAAAGTTATTATTTTTAAACATTTTTTTTGGGGGGGGGGGACGAAGGCTACCGGAAACTGTTTACTATACGTGTGGTTGCAACTATTTCAAGTTCGGCTCCCCAACAGTTGAACTATAATAGAACTCCTTCAATACGACCTACTTAAAAATAGACGCCCAAAGCGTGGTGCAAATAACGTAACAATCATCTTCTGAAAATGCAAACGAATGCCCCTTACCTGGATATTTCTTGATGATTTGATTCATTAGTACTGAAGATGTCGCCTTCTTCCTTCTTGGTATTTTCGATATTTCTCTTGAAGTAGTTGCCACTAATGCGCGTAAGCAGCTACACGACAGATATATCCAGCGTCATGCTCATTGCGGTCATTAGTTCTGGCCTACACCAACAGAAGACCTGAATCCAGTGTTTTCAGTAGTACAATTCGTGTATGCCTATGGGTTTGCAAGTAAGATAAAATAGTTCCTGGTGCCGGGGTTTGTGAAGTATAGTGCGTGTGGTGTGAAAAACATTTCGTGGTTGGATGAGGTGTAATTGTCTCCAATCCTCGCTCCTCCTAGTTTCCTTTCAATTTGTACCGGCTTCATAGGTTTAACCTGGTTTTCTATTTTCTTGCTTCTTGTGGTACTTGCTGCTTCGGCTGAACCAATACACCATTGACGAGATCCCAATTCCTGGGTTTGCCGTTCTTTTTCTTTTCTTCGCCAGCCTTAGCTATAGCTTTAGCTTCTACAGAATAAGCCTTTTGCAGGTACTACATTAGCTGGAGGGTTCTTAGCTGCTGTAGTTGCAGTTGTTGCCATGTTTACTTACATGTAACGCTGCACTACAAGGTTTTCGTGTATGAAAACCACTTCAATAGCTCAGGTTTTTTGTAAAGATACGCCAGCTGTCCGAGTCTAATTTGATCTTTGAATATGGGTTTCTGGGTGGAATGAGCATAGTTGGGAACCGAATTTTAGACCTTATCTAGGGGTTACAGAAGCTGAAAAATAGAGATATAAATTAGGGAGCAATTACCAAAAATTAGACAGGAGGGCATTCAAACACTGGAAAAGACCTTTAATTATACAATTGGTTTACTGTCCTTTTCCCGTTGCTCTTGGAGCTGGCTCGATGTCCTCATTTCTAAACGCTAGGTCATGGAATGGATTACCAAGCTCGACAGATTGGTTCTTTCCAGAGCGTGTTGAACGGGTCTGCTGCACATCGCATGGCACCGTGAATCGCGGGCTTTCCAAATGAATTCGCCTATCTGTCTCGCTATCCGATGTATGGCTACCCCTCCCGCCTGTCCTCGCACCAGAATTGGAATTGCCAATTTACAATTTAAGCCCAAACAACAAACACGGTCAAGTGGGATGGTTGACGACCACGTTTTGTAAATGGGTGCTGTAAATCATGGTTTGGCCGCTCGGGGCGCCACTACAACTGCTACTTCATCTGAGTTGCGAACGTACTATCACACCCTCGCACTCCTCCCCCCCCCCTCCGAACATGACACAGTCAGCAGGGGATGTCCAGCAAAGAGTCGGTTGGCCGATGGCGGGTCAGTGGGCGTTTGCCGTCCAATTATCGGACCAGAAATGAGAGTTGGAGCGTGCACAGTTACAAGATTGAGCAAAGCTCGTCAACTGTGTTCATTACTGACTTGGCATATTAAACTGTGCTTGCTCCCCTTATAAGGGGCAGCTCAGCCCGAAACATTATTGGGCTAATTCATAGTCTGTTTCAAGTACTTATCACTGTGGTTAGTATCCAACAAGGAAAAGGCCTTCTTAACTTCTAACGTACTATACTGAAAATAAAATAAGATTTCAAATTATATTCACGACAGAAAGCAAGAAACTCTTCAGCAACATTAATGAAGTTTTCTTCAAGACATTGAAGTAGGTTTATTTTAGGTGTATTGTAGCTCTTATGTTGGGGAGCCGAACTTGAAGTAGCTGCAACCGCACGTATGGTAAAAAGTTTCCGGTAGCCTTCGCCCCAAATGTACTTTCTGGTGGACCTTGCCCCAAATGTTTAAAAAAACATTAGCTTTGTAATTTTAACTGTTTCTTTAAATATATATTTATGTTTGCCTCGGCTGCGCCAGTATTTATTTTTAGAGACATGAATGCCTTACCAGGGAGTGGTGCGACTTAAGAATGTAGGCTTACACAGATTATACTTTACTTCACTCCTTTTATTAATGCTTGACACGATTTAAATAACACTTCACTGATATAGAGAGAGCTGTGAGATTTTGTTATTAAATACTTGCACTTTTTAGCACGTAAAACTATTTACGTCTCACACGAATACGTATTAAATTTCTCGAGGACGCATCTCGCGTCCGGTTAGAAACACTGTCTACAACCAACTGACTTCTGAATTTGTACAATTTGCCCTATTTCAGTTTCTGATTGGCTAATCCTACTCCAATAGAATACTTTTATTTAACTTAAGTTTTTTCTGGTTGTTGATTGGCTATTTAATAAACTGTCTCAAAATTTACATTATTGTTGCTCCAATAATGACTAGTAGTAATGTTAAACTTTCAAACTCATTATTGCCTCAAGGTTACCTCATTGTTAGCAACCTTTAACCTATTATTCTCACAGCTCCTACATTATTAACTTACGTAATACGCTCACATAACATTATTACACATGTATACAATAATATAAACATTAATACAATGACTGTTACATGCATTTTATATGTTATATTATACACATATTGCTTTAAGGCGGGCTATTATTATATTTTATATTAGATAATTTGACTAAAATCATTTAAGTGTTAAAAATACCGCCTCAACATGAACAAACTATTCAGTTAATTTTTACATTTGTTTTGTAGTGGAATACAGAATAGTCTACGTGCATATCTTTGGTTCTTGAAACTATTAACTTAATAGTAGAAAAGGTGCGGATTATTTGTCTCTGCATATTATCTCATGGTTGTTCAAATAATCCTCGCACAGGTGTTGAAGCTGTTCGGCTAATTTCGAAACTCTTATTAATAGTTAATTACACACATATGAATCTTAACCGCGTTGTGTACATATTAAGGAACATTAGTGATAAGAGTATGCGTTGAACATAATTTGATGTGTAGGACCAAAAGCCCTTTGGGACAAAAAATGAGTTTTATATATGGACGCTCTTTAACTACTATGGTCCTTAGCGTCCCATTCTATATTGGGCGTGAAATACCGGTAATTTTGCTCAGAGGCCTCTTTATCAGGCTCGAGGTTCTTTTACGTGCCGTAAATCTACGACACGGGACCACCGGCTTTACTTCCCTTCCGAAGGAAGCCATGCTAAGGATTTTTTTCTGAGGGAAGTATGCAATATTTTCTACTTGCCTGCTCCTTGTGACCCCAAAGGCAGAGGAAGGCATAAACGCCACCATTTACCTATTTAATTGTTACTATCACATCACTTGATAAGTGAAGTACTTTCTCTGTCTTCAAGTCTCTCATATCCTTGTTTTTAGTTGTTTTGTGGTTAAAAGTAATCCATTTTATATTTTATGTATAATCATTGTTTAAATAAGCGAGCGAGTTGGCGCGGCGGTGCGACTCGCAATTGGGAGATCTCGGGTTCGATTCCCGGCGATTGCCCACTCTGGCCTATGGGTTTTTAATGGCTTCGCCTGGTCGACAGGCAAATGCCTCTGTCAGGATTTCCTTTCCATTTCCCTTTCATTCCGTTTCCTTCTCATTTTTCAGACGTGTCCCTAGATTTGGTGACGTATGACGGCGCAGGACAGATGGTGCGGATGTATGTTCAAAGTAAAGAGTACTCCCCGTTGGTATCAGAAGGAGCTTTGTTGGTGGGTCGTTCATCGTCCTCTCTCAGCAATTCCAGCAGTGGGAGGGGTCTTCCGCGCGACTCTGTGCCCTATCTTCCTACAGCCTGTAGCCTTCTGTGGTTCCTTCACCTCATCCCTTTTTCCTGGAGGATGGTAGCCGCCATAGATCTATGCAAGTCGTAGCGCGTGAGGTGTTCCCCTCCGTTGAATCACTTATGCCTATACCTATTGTTTAAATAGTAATCTAAAATGTAAGTATATCAAGTTTACTTCTGAAATACAAGGAAAGTACTTGTATTGTGATGCAACAAGGGATCTACATGACCTCGACCGCACACAACCGCACGAAAAAATGCTCAAAATACAAATCACTCACAAATGGGAACGACACAGTGGTGTGTATCGTTCTCACATTTGAATGATCACCTTCCCAAATCCTTAGGATGTAGGATGTGTTTATCGGAGGGGACCCCTTGCGCACTTCGACCATTTTGATCTATTGTGGCTACACCCCCCGGGAGGCACGGATGTGGTGAAGGAGCCATAGGAGGTCCCAGGTCCGCAGGCAGACCAGCTCACAGAGACTCGCAGAAGCCACTAAAATTTCCATTTTGAACACCCGCGCACCAGTGGCGAGGTAGGTATTCCAAGAGGGCGCGCATGCATTCATGACATCTGCCCGGCACTGCCAGCACCGCAGGACCCGAAAGTACACTTGAAACGTGAAAATGGAGAGGAAATGGGGACGGATAAATCGCTGTAGAACACAAAACTCCATGATCAGAGTGGATAGTCACTGTGAATCGAACCTGGGACCTCCCGAATGCGGTTCACTACCGCCTGAGCATCCCCCTCGGTTCTTAAAGCCTTAAGAGGAGAACTTAAGTAACGTAAGAAGCACACATATCAACGCAGTAGGACCAAAACATACGCACATTTCAATCTTATTTCCCAACAACCATGTAGTAAATCCTCTGCTAAAAGTATTTACGATACCAGAACACAAGGAGTTTTCCACTGAGTTGATCCTATTGGTAGCCATTCAGTCTTGAACTTCGAAGACAACACTTATGCGTGTTGTATTTCAAAGAAGTGGTCAAAGCAAAGTGGAGTCGAACAATATGCACGTATCACTAGAGCCACTTCTTCACGTTCAAGGTCACTTCATAGTCGAGCAGTCGAATATCAAAATCTATACTAATTATATTTTCAAAAGATGATTAGTGTCCTAGGTTTTTGCCAAGAATATCATAATCTGGTAGACTAATATTACAAAGTGAAATCTTATGATGCAATCTCGATCTTGTAACATTACCTGTGATTTTTCCTTCTAATGTACAGCTGATATTGCTAAAGAACAGTGGAGTGCATACAATCGTGTCGATATAACGAGCAATGGTTTTTGTGTTGGTAAGCAAATACTAAGCAGCCTCGGCCACTCCCAGCCCTCATCCCTTACCTGGTTCCAGCACTTCACTTAGTGTTTGTCTTAACTCCCCTTTTTAACTCCTGAGCCTGAAACTGACCTGTATTCATAGCTTAATGTTTGAGTGCCAGATTTTTTACATCAAACGAATGCAAAGGCTATTGTTGACCGTTGTTATTATACAGGGTGCACCATTTAAGCTGAGACTGTACAATATCTCCAAAACTAAGCGTTGTAGAAAGAAATGTCTTTATTTGTCTTTAATAAAAGTTGCTTTATATTATGGGAGAAAGTAAATGCCATTAATCGTGTTTTGTTTGGAGGACGTTATGATGGTCATTTTAGTGTCAATGAAAGTTTTTTAACGAGAACATTAGAAAATGTAATGCGAATTTTTAGCTTTGTAATTTATACGAAATATTGCCCAATGCCTTTTTGCTTTCTCTACTACGTATATTAAATAGGGGAAGTATTGCATTCCACCCAAAAATTCGATACTGAGATTTCACCGGAAATACGTGTTTTGAGCCCCCCCCTGAATCCAAAAAAGACATTTTTAGAAAAATGTCCGTGTGGGTGTGTCTGTGCGTCTTTGAACAGCATAACTCAAAAACGAAAAGTCGGATAAATACCAATCTTGGTATTCAGATTCAGTATCTTTCAAAGATGCTATACAAAGATTTTCAAGAAAATCCACCCACCCCGGATTACCCTTTATATGGAACATTTTTGGAAAATTTTGATTTTCTCCAAAAAAGCTCTAAGTATTTTGATTAAAACGTCATATGTTTAAGATATTTTAATGACAAACAAAATTTATATCTTGAATTTTTGGGAATATATCTAAAAGTCCTCTTCATTATGAATAGCTTTTGCATAACTGGAATACCGCAAGAGATAGATAAAATATTTGTACACAAAAAGTGTAGATATCGTTAGAACACAATTTATGTCACATACATAAAGGATTGAGAGTATTAGTAGTGGTAGTTTTTAAGTTGTAAACTATCCTATAATTTTCAGCAAATCCGATAGCTTAAGTCCACAAAATTTGTGCCCCGATTGGAATGGAAGAAACGAAATTGTCCTAAATGAAGAGAAATATGAGGTTGTCAAAGCTTTTAGATGCCTAGGTTTCATGGTCACCAATAATAATGATATAACGAAAGGAATTAAATAAAGAATGGCAATTGATAATTGTTGTCTATACGCCCTTAATAATATAACGAAAGCTAGATATATAGGAAGGAAAGTAAAAATAAGAATATCCAAATAATTATCACACCAACAGCTATCTATGGCAGTGACACGTGAACATGACAGAACAGGCTAAATTCGCTTTAGGAGTATGGAAAAGGAAAATTTTGAGAAATATATACGGTCCTTTTAAATATAATGGTGTTTAGTACATAAAAATAAATAAAGAAATAACAGAATTGGTTCAAGATAGAAGTATAAGGTCGAATTCATAGCGTTGCTTACGTGAAAAGGAAATGCTTAAGCAATAATTATTTCGTTTTAATAAGGAAACGCTTATTACCATTTGGTATACATAGACGGTGCTTATATGCTCGGCGCTAAACGCTTACTTATTTCCGAAGCACATGTGGCAACATGGTTCAGCTGTTTCACAGCCACTCGGATGCGCGCAGGAATGTGGCAGGTGACCACATAGCCAGCCGTCATTTTCATTTTCGTTGTTTTGTTCACAACAGCTATTGAGCACGTGGTAGAAGTTTGCTAGTTTTAAAGAGTACATTTATTAATTATTTATAGTCAAATTTACTTTAAAATCAAGTAGATTGTAGGTTTAGTTAAGGGTTTGTAGTATTAGTTAAACAGGTCCATTAGTTAGGTCGAAAAGATGCCAAAAGGAAAACATTTCAGCGAGCAGGAAAGAAACCAACTAAAAGATGCTGAGATACAAAGGCTTTGTAGAATACAGGCAATCGGACACTGTGTGATTTACTGGCCTAAGTGGTATTCACTCGTGGGCTGTTTTAAAACTGAAAACCCGGCTTTGTAGCGTAAAGTGTTAGTAGCTAGAAGTATTTACAATATGCGCACTGTGTATATGCATGCTTGGAAACAAATCACAAATGCAATTACTGCACCATCTAGCAGTAATCAGAAAAGCAAAGTACCCAATAATTTACAATGTTTGGCTTTAATAGCGGTTTTACACGCGAAATCGTTAAACCTCTGTTCAAGATTTTGATAATCCAGCGTATACTAGCGAATTAATGGTATAGACGTGTGACTTTTTAAGTGATCCATTGCATCGTGGTGATTATGCAAAATAGGCAACTTGTTCGAGAAAAGCACTGCAGAGATGTACTTTATTTATTGCAGAAATATTTCCGCATTTGGTTTTAGGATTTTTATTAGATGATTCTGAGTTAATGCAGCGGAATCTCGTTTTCTAGGGACCTAAGGATTTTGAACAACATAAATGGAAAAGCGTCTGAACAGAAAACATAAGGATACTGTTACAGTTCTGAGAATCCATACATTTCCTTTACAAGTAAGCCTGTCTCACGCCTCGACTTCATAACCTCTGTTTGTTACGGTTACGTTGTTTAGCATAGGCATTAGATTATTACAACAGCGATTTTGGTAAAACCGATATCACTTCTGAAATTCAGCATCCCTATACGTTTAAAATGAAATCTGTAAATCACTCAAATGCATTTATTAATGCGCAGTACAATGTCATTATGAAATTCCATATACTCCACGAAATCAATATTATCGTTAACCACCGTTGTAGGCAGTTGTTACAAGCGGAGGTCGGAGCTTCCTTATATGAATAAGCATTTCCTTATTCGCCTGAAAGAGTAGCGTCTGTGTATTGAAAACCGCTTCTTAAGGACTTCCTTAAAATAAGCGACGACTATGAATTCGACCCATAGTAATGAATATAAAAATCAGAAGATTGAATTGGATAGCACATGTAATTAGAATGGAGCAAAGCAGAATTCCTAAACTAGTTATGAACCCAAAATTCGACTCAAGAAGGAAAAAAAGAAGACCAAAGTTAAGATGGATGGATGGATGGATGGATGGATGGATGGATGATGTATTAGAAGACTTAAGGATATTAGGAGAGAAACGTGGAGAAGAAAAGCAGAGAATCGATTAGAATGGTGGTATATTGTTCAGGAGACCAAAGTCAAATTACAAGGACTGTAGCGCTACAGAACAAGAAGAAGAAAACTCAAGTGTAAAAAATTGTCAAACTTATATAAAAAAAATACTCGGTGATAGTAAAGTTCAGTGAAATCAGATGTGAAGTAGGTGATACGAGCTTAATATTGTCATATACCGGGATGAGCCCAAAAGGTTTACAGCTAGATATTAAATTTTACTTACCCCAACATATACATTGGGAGGCATAGCTGCAGAGGCAGCAAGAGGACCAGGAATCTGAAACTACACATTCCAGAGCAGGCGTGGAATAGTTATAACAAAATACTCAGAATTTCACATTAATCCTATTACCTGTGCTTTATTCAGTGTAAGCACGGTGCCCCTACATCACACACAAAAGATAAAAAGGATGAAATTGAAGGGAGATGCTACACACACGAGACTACATTCACACAATTCACATAAAACCTTCCATACCAGACACCCAGACCAAAGTGACGCTAACCACACAACACAAAGAAATAACGCTCGCTTCCCCCACTCTCCACCGCTAGCTAGAATCACCAGCTAGAAAGTGGCGAGTCGCCACGCCAGACGGAACTTCAAAACACCAGCTGAAAGAATTATCCCAACAATGCTGTCGCCAACGTTGCAATAATGTGTCTGGCGTGATAATACACACACACATACACGCCACAATATGCAGCATCCCCATCAAATAAGCAAATTTTAAACTATTTTAAAGTTTTCCATTTAGCCGTTTAGTTTGAAATTCATCAATAACCTGCCATGTCTGCAACGGCGTGCCAAAAATATACTCTGACATTCATATTCAACGAAACAGGATTCCAATTGGGTGATAATCTCCCATTAAACCCTACATTTATAAATTTTGGAAATACATGATACAAATGATTATAGCGATTTTAAAACTGCCTACACGTTTCTCTACGGTATACAATATAATTTGGAATCATAACTTTAATTAAATAGAAACTGGAAGTTATCATAACACAAATTACAAATATTCAATACAGAGTCCATTTGAAGCAGAGCATTCCCGCGAAAATGATGCGACAGTTTGATACAGGAATGTAGTTGCCACATTTTCTCGTTATCTCCAATATATGATGTTCATTCTGATGCCGGCTAGTCCAGTGGTTGGGCTATGAGTATTTTCCCTCAGGGTACGCGTGGATGTATTTTGAAGGACGACACCAGTTTAAATTGACTGATAAATTTATTATGAACTAATATTTGTGTTACTGAATGAGTTGCCGGCCGTTTGAGTTGAATAAATAGACTGATTATGAATGTAACAACTGAACTATTATACCTGCTAACTTCTGCAGTATCAAAGTTACGGTTGGAAATATGTTTCTGGAAATTCGTAAGTGTTTCCGTAATAAAAGAAACTTACCGTGAGTCGCTAAAATATTTATCGGCGAGATCCCTCGCGCTAGCCGCTGCTCACACAAGCGCATCACTGAGTGCTTAAAATATCACACGTACGGCTGGCGGCACCAGAGAGAGAAGGAGAATACATGATTTGTGCACAACTGTGTGATCAAACGTCGATGCGTACCAGTCACGGTACCAGAGAAGTGTAACTCTCTGATTTGGATGATCACCTCTACGTTACTTATGCCACGCTCACATTAGAATTACTCCCACCAAAATTATTTTACGCCCGAGCCAATATTGGCTTCTCTTCATGCGCGTCTCTGACTCTTTTACCATGGGCTTAGCTAACATTCTCAGAATTTAAGGGCCTTTCTCTTTTCCAGAATTGGCCTACATGCCTGTGTAACGTACTGAACTTAACACCAAAAAGCCTTAACAGAAATTCTTAAGCTAATGTGTTCGCTACTTCGGTATTTGCTAATGACCTTGGCTAACCTGACTTCCTAATTATGTACATCTTTCCGCATAAAATCTTTCACTCAAGCTTGTTACATTATACATTGATTTAATGTACGGAAATTATTTATGGCAATTATTTCTATATCTTACTGTTATTTCTTTAGATAATTGTTTATATCTTCCTGTCAATGGTTACGGTATCATATTTGTAATACGATATATGTCTAGACGGTAGACCATGTCTTACCACGTGATGTTAGTATGTCCAGTGTAACTGACCCTTGAGGCAGTGTTTTAACACTAAAATGACTTCAGTCTAATTATATAATGCATAAATTTAATAACAGTCCGCCTTAGAGCAATATGTGTGTGTAATAATATATAAAAAATGTATGTAACAGTCATTGTATATGTTTATATTATTGTATCCATGTGTAATAATGTTATGTGGATATATTAAGTAATTTAATAATGTAGGAGCTGTGAGAATAATAGGTTAAACGTTGCTAACAATGAGGTAACCTTGAGGCAATAATGAATTAGAAAGTTTAAATTTTACTTGTGATTCTTGGAAGGAATAATGTAATTTTAGTGACAGTTTATAAAAATAGCCAATCAACAACCAGAAAAAGCTTTAGTTAAATGAAGGTATTCTATTGGATTAGAAATAGTCAGTCAGAGACTTGAAGTACAGAAATTTACAAGTTTAGGCGGTTGAAATCAATTCAGTTGCCTGCAGACAGTGTTTGTAACCGGATGCGAGGTGCGTCCTCGAGAGATTTCATAGTATTTTGTGTGAGACAAAAATAGTTTACGTATTAAAAAGTGCAAGTAATTAATGAAAACATCTCGCAGCACTCTATATCAGCGAAGTGTTATTTAAATCGTGTCAAGCATTAATAAAAAAGAGTGAAGTAAAATTATAATCTGTGTAAGCCTACATTCTTAAGTCGCACCACAACCCTGCCAAGACATCCATGTCTCTAAAATAAATACTGACGCAGCCAAAGCAAACATAAATATATAATATTTAAAGAAACAGTTAAATTACAAAGTTAATATTTTTTAAACTTGGGGCAAAGGCCACCTGAAAGTACATTTGGGGCGAAGGCTACCGGAAACTGTTTACTATACGTGCGGTTGCAACTACTACAAGTTCGGATCCCCAAAAGTTGAAATACGATCCAACTCCTTCTGAAATACTCCTTTCTCATCCTACTGCTGCAATAATGTCCTGTCTCTGGCAGTGGCAGTGGCAGTGGCACATTTTCTTAACATATCCCACACTGCCATTGTTGGAATTGTTAGTTCTCGATTCTCCCATGGCACAGAATCTTTAAGGACTGCGCGCGAAAGTTGTTCTGTCTCAATGCACATTCTCATTTGGCACACTCGGTCCTTCACTACTCTTTCCTTTACAGAGGTACCTCATCGTTTGGATCTGATTGTACCATGTATGAATGTTTGATAAAACCAAACCTTCGCCTATACGCCCGCTGAATTATGTTTCGCGAACTCCTAAGATACAAAAAGCTTTTCACACCCGGTTTTCAATGTTTTGTTTATTACGTTACCATGACTAGAGAACAAAAAAGCTCTTATAATAATTTGTGTACATTCTGTATTTTATATGCTATGTACGTCCAGAATTCAAAGCTGAAAAAATAACAAAATAGGTGGAATAACTTCAGAGATTACCCTCCAATACCTATATGGGCAACCAAGGTCGTTAAGGCACGAAATGATCAGGAAGCTTAGGGTTCAAATCCCGCCAGGACCGACCTCCCTGATTGAGATTTTTCTCCAAGTTTTTCTCAGTCCTCATAACTGACAAATGCCAGGGGAGTTACCTTAAAGTTAGCCCTGGAACATTTCCTTCCCAAATTTCCTTTCTCAATTATCATTTAATTTCATGCATCAGTGTCCAACGCCTGTAGTACCGTCTGTAGTAAGAAGATGCGTTAAACCCTATTATTAAGACACACACGCGAGTCTGCAAGCACTCACACTCACACCCCCCCACACACACCCACACACACACACACACACACACACACACAGGCGCGCACACTGCTTCTTTCTTTATAATATTAATATAAATCTATATTTTCTTCTGCCAAAAACATATTATCAAAAACATTTTACCCCACTTAAAAACCAACACCTTTGCCATCAGCATGAAAATGTAAGCTACAATTAAAGCCCGATATAAATAATTCAGATAGTCTTTTGAAGCTACAACTCCCTGAAGTTGCGAAGTTACGAAAGTAAATAAATTTAAATAACCACTAAGGTTCTCATATTTCAGACCATGCACTAAGCTCTTTTCCACCTTGGTCAACTTTTAAAACTTTATTTTTAGCTCATTTTCATCTTAAGTGCTTCGTACGATGCGGGTTTGAGCATGAATGTATATGCTTATAAATAGCACCGAAGTAATTATAGCTAATATTGTACCAGTGTAAGTAATATTAGGCAGGTAAACAATGTCTATACCGCAAACATTCTAAATAAAAGCTCAAGTATAATACTAACTTGTTGTAACTATTTATTCTCACCCGGACTAAAAGGAATTCTAAAATGTCATCCCAACAAATTAATGTTTATGTGAAATAGCAGAGCTAAGAAATATTAATTCCTCAAAGGTTATTGTGGTTTGCTGAAACACTTCTGCAGATTATAATTAAATATTTACAAATATAAATATTTCATAAATGTTTTGAGTAAATATATGAAAGGTGTGTGATATAATTCAAATGTAAATAAGTCTAACTAAAACTTGGATCTTTAGAAAATATGTTCCCTTGTTTCACCCAGTTTATATTTACTGCGTTTTTACTGTTTTCGTTACCGCTTATTTCCGCAATTACACAACACACAAACACCCATGCCGGGACTCGAACCCGCGACCCTTAGCTTGGCGGAGCGCCGGAGGTATATACTCCAGCGACCACGGCTACGAGGGCCGACACTTTACTGTTTGCAGCAGCGTTTTTTTTTTTATACTTTTGAGGGTATTCTGAATGACATATTAAATGAGTAAATGTGGCGTTGTTTCGGGTCCCTGGCAGCCTGCATTTGGCTTTCCTGGTTCAGGAAAAATGTGTACAAATTAACAATGAGAGAGAACAGGATAGGATTAGTTAACGGAGGGGCCAACTAGCACCTCGACCCCAATGTATCTTTTGTGCGTACACTCCCGAGAGAAATGGTTGAGGTGAGGGAACCGCATGAGACGTATGGGTTTCAAAGCGAGGCCGGTGCACGTTGACAGAGACGCGCAGAGTTCCCTAACAGTTCCAGGCTTTGCCACCAGGCTACAGGAGGGTCGCTAGTAGACCTCCCTCTAGTGGGACCGAGGAAACACGACCAAGCAGGCGCGATAGGCTTCCCTCTAGCAGGGCCGAGAAGGAGTTTCAAAACGCAAGCCTCTGTGCCATCTGCCCGAACTACAGTCCCGGAGTCAACCTGAAACATGAAGGGGAAATGAAATGAGAGGAAATGGGAGAGAGAGGAAATCGTTGTAGAATAGTAACTCCGACATTCGTCTATGGCAATCAGAGAAAACCACGAAAAGCGCATGATCAGAGCGCGCGGCCACCGGGAGTCGAAATCGGGACCTCCTGAATGCAAGCCTCACACGTTACCGCCATCTCGCTCGTGAACAATGAGAGATACTGCACACCAAAATGGGTTTAAAGGGCAATTCTCGTCTTGCAAATCGTTGATTCAGACAAAGACTATGTACAGACAGTCTCAGATAGATACTGAACAGTAGGAAATTTGTGATCTACTCATGCATATTGTAGGAGTTCAGTTACTGCATTTTAGAAATGATTTTCAAAATAAGGTTCGCCCTATTCCTTGTTGGTCCTTCCCGGCTCTGTCGCAACATTACAGGTGTTATGTGACAATAGACATCCATCAAGGTTTGTAGGCTTAAATGGTCGGTGTCGTATCTACGTGAAGAGATTCCCGCACTTGTAGGCCGTGGTCTACTGGGTTCCTTCTTCCCAGATGTTTCATCTACTCCTACGTCAGACATCCTCAATGGTAGTAGCGTAGTTGAAGTATTCTGATTGAATCTCGGTCACCACTTGAAGTGATAAGATCCGCCCGAAGAGAAATAATAATAAGAAGAAGACTAATAATAATCATCATCATAATCATAATAATAAGGATGGGAATAATAATAAGAAACAAGAATAATGATAATATGAAGGATTAGGAAAGGGG
This sequence comes from Deroplatys truncata, assembly GCA_030765065.1. Classification (NCBI taxonomy): domain Eukaryota; kingdom Metazoa; phylum Arthropoda; class Insecta; order Mantodea; family Mantidae; genus Deroplatys; species Deroplatys truncata. The sequence goes on from CM060990.1 coordinate 43,231,320, forward strand.
GAATAAAATCATAACGACGGAGATCAAGTAAAGAACAGGCACTAATAAATAAAAATAAACTTAAATATTATAAAAACAGATGCAAATCAAAGGTACGAAACCTCGTATTCCAGAGCGAAGAGAGACTAGCGAAAACTGTAAAAATAGGAAATCTTTCACAAACAAACAGGCGAAGACATTAGCGAGCACTTAAGCTACATAGAATTTGTGAAACCCACAGGAAACGAATACAACAGACGGGAAGTCAGATGCAGTCAACCGTACAGGAAAGGTAATCAGGCGGAAATAAGACCGTAATGTTAGACGCGGTGAAGATCAACTTAAAATATAGCAAACCAATAGGAAGCGGCGTAAAACTTGGAAAAGTGACCAACGAGACGTTAGAAAAGTCACGTGAATATTAAAAAGGAGGAATGAAACTAGAAAATAGGCGGAGAATAGAAAAATGATCTAGGTGGCAGAGGAGTTTGAGACGGGGTAACATGGATCACTTCGTGTCGTACTGTGAAGGAGACTTCGTGTCGTAGTGTGGGTGAGACTTCATGTCAAGCGTCGAGGCAGAATATATGTGAAAGTTAGTGTCAAGTTAGTGTGGGGAAAGGCCTGTAAAAATGAATAAATTCCGGGTTATAGAAATAATAACTTTATACTTTTCACCGTAAGAAGGGAAATAAAAATGGGAAGGGCGTTAATGAAAGCTAGGAATGATAGGCGGAATCAAGTCTTGTGTGACGGAGATTCGGTAAGAGGAACGCAGTGTGGATCATCACAATAAACGGGCCAGTGAAGGAGAAATGCGAGTGTCATTAGCCTCCTATCCACACTCCCTGAGATAAGATCTCATATCCAACCATTAACCCTCTACCTGAGCAGCCGGCAAAACAAATCCTTCCGAGTCAGAAACCCGCCACCAAGTAAACCTTATTTTATCCCCGCTACACACTGAAAATACCAGGAGTAGATAAAACACCTGGGAGGAAGAAGGAGCCCAGTAGACCACGGTCTACGAGTCCGAAACCTCTTCACCTACTAGAAATGTTATCAAAGGACTACGAGGGTACTTTTTCAGTGTATTTATCCACGAATTACATTTGGACAGAATAAAATTTCTTTCTTTCCAAAGCCTAGGGAGAGATAAACTATTATTTAAAAGACAGTTTTAAAGGAAAGGTCACACAAAATTATCAGTAAATGGTCTAAAGTGTGGATTTATACTGCAGTGTAACCAGTTAACTGACATTGCATGATCTTTACGTTTCCTATATTTTACATGTTCCGTGTGATGAAATAAATGTAAATCGGAATACCTAAGCCAGACGTTTAGAACTAAAGGGTAAACGTACGAACGGAAGGACCCTTCAAAACCGGGGCAGAGCACCACACGCAGGCCAGCTGGACACTTCTGCTTTTATCGTGACATCTGAGACGTAAAGATGAGGGGAGAGAGCAGAGCGACCAGATCCGGATGACGACGGGCGCAAGCACGGACGGGGTCCCTAATGTTTCCAGATTGAACTACCCCAACGTCACCCGAGGGTGGTTCCCGAAGGAGCGTCTGCCCGAAAGTACCCAGATGCGGGTATCCAAACGAACGGTTCATGGACGACGTCAAGAAGAACCCTCCATACGCAACCCGTCGAACACCGACGCCTGGTCCTTCAACCCTGAAACAGATGGCAAGTGAGATGATGGCTACAGGAAATGAGGGGCAGGAGAGTCATGGTAGAAGATGAACAAACCCAGCATATGCCTGCCGACCCGGAGAAACCCCAAAAACACATGGGTCAGAGAAATCGGTCGCGGGGATCGACCCCTGTAACCCCTGAATGTGAGTTACCGTGGCACCACCTCTCTCAGTTTGAACACCTAAGCAAAAACTACAAAATATATTTAGACTATTTCCAACATTGGACTTCAATAACCTCAATTGGAAAACTGAGTTCAAAACCTTAGGTGTAGCATTCAGTAGATTACGTATGAGGCAATATTTTATATCACAACACTGTGAATGCCAGAGTGATTGTAGTGTAAATTAATATTATTGTATGTACAGGATTTTAGATGTTTGTTAGCCATAAGTATTGTTAGGAAATAAGTTTACACGGCCTCACTGAAACTGACAATAGAAGTGGGTAACAATAAACCGAGGGGGTGAGTTGTTTATCACTAAGAAGAGACAAACAAATGACGTCAGGGTAGCGTGCCTTTTTTTAGAAATGGAGGGAATATTTTCCCTAGAGTATATATGTTAGTAGCAGTGATTGGCTGACAAAACAGACGCTAAAGTGGGCGCGATTTGGTAGCCAATAGCAGCTCTATTATAATGTTTAGGCAATTCGGGGTGAAGGAGTATATATTTTCGAGACATAAGCATGTGTCGTGCATTTCTTAGGAATCTCTCGTGAGGTGCACGTCATACATTTTGGAAGAATCTCTCGCGAGGTACACGTCGTCAAGTTAGTTACAAAATGTGAAGTACGCGGCAACTAACACGAAAGTAGCATAAATATAACAGTTTCAGTCAGGCGTGTATAAAGATTAAATATGTGAATTATTAATTAAGTGTGATGGCAATAAAAGTGTAGAAACAAATTATTTCATCAGTGTTATCTTTTAACAACTCCTTTCCGTTTACACGCCTTACTCAGAGATACTTGCTCGACTGAGTAATAATAGCTAGCCGGAGGACAAAGAATCCAAAATTTAAAATAATTAAACAATAACAGGCGCTCAGCAAATAAGATAACACTAGCCATTGAGAACTGCGACACGTATTAAAACAGACCGAAGAGAATAACAGTGTATTTCAGCCTAACATCATTCTTCCGAAAACCTGTGGTAGAACGCATGTCCCTCAAGATAATCAGAGCCCTTAGGGCTTACGAATAGTCACATTGTACTGATCAGCGTTCTGCTGATAAAAGCCAAATATTTTCATTGCCTATTGAAACAATAACAATATTTAATCTAATGATGTGTCTCTAAAACAAAAGCATTAGTCATTAATGAGTTCTATTTAATAAAACATCTGCTAATTATTGATGTTAAACAAAAACATTGTAAAAAAGAGAAAATTTAATGATCCTTAATCTTCTGGTGAAAGCTTTAAATTCAGATAACTGAATTAAACTAGATAATTTATAGCAGGCGTTTTTAATTAAGAAAGCTGAAGTTAATTCAAGTTATTAGATAGAAAAGATCATGTTTAAACAAAGGAGCTTAATTATTTTCTGTCCCAAAAATTAAAGTCCCACTGCTGCATTTTTTGACTTAATCGCTTACATAAAGTAAATAGAGATATCTTAACAAGCTTAGAACCGGAATAATTTACTTTACGTTCGTGGTTTAATGCTTCGGAATTATCCAGGCTTTGGCAGCTGACACTAAAGGTGCAATGTACATATAAACAAAACCGAGCTAGGTGGCGCCGCGGTAACGTGTGGTTATGATCCCCGGAGACCGCCCACTCTGACCCATGGGCCTTTCGTGGCTTCCCTGGGGTCAGCAGGCAAATGCTGGAGTAGTTGCTTCTCCGCCACGATTTCCTTTCTATCATTTTCCTTTCATTCCGTTTCCTTCTTATCTAGGTTTCGTGGCGTATGATGGTGCCAGACAGATGGTGCGGATGCATGCTGAATGGAAAGAGTACTCCCCGTGAACACCAGAGGGCTGCTTGATTAGTCGGTCGCTCATTGACCTCTCTCGGCATCTCCAGCAGTGGGACGGATCTGCAAGCTTGGAAATGTTAGGAACTTCTGCGCGTCTCTGTGGCCTGTCTTTCTACGGCATGTAGCCTCCTGTAGTTCCTTCTCCTCATCCCTTCCTCCTAGGGAGTGGTAGCCGCAATAGATCTGTGCAGGTTGCGGAGCACGAGGTGCTGCCCCTTTGAAAAACCTATGTCCCATAATCCTTTGTTTACTCGTTAGGTGTTCAACACAGTGGTACACTTATAACACACAAAACTCATAAGAAATGCTCGAAATGTCCTCCTCTTGCTTCTATGCATGCCTGTACTCGTCGAATCATGGAATGTCGCACCCTGCCAAAAACTCCGGGATGGTGTCGAATGGTTTCGCAGGCTTCCATGACACGTCGATGAAGCGTTTCTGCATCCGGGATGACTGCTCCATAAACCAATGATTTAAGATTCCCCCATAGGTAGAAATCCACAGGATTGATGTCGGGAGAACGCGCAGTCCATGGAACTGGTCCTCCTCTGCCTATCCATCGGTCATGGTAGATACCAGTCAGTGCATCTCGAACAATGCGACTAAAATGTGGCGGAGCCAGGCATTTATCACATTTATCAGCAAGGCGACGATAAACAGCGACAAAGGTTGGATGACTCGGTTGTCTTCGGTCTGGAAACTCCATCTGATAGAGCCGTGCAGCCTCGCGTCCATTACCATTCGCGCAATCATACATAAAAATCATGTCTGCCTGTTCACGAAATGATTATTCAGCAATGGTGAAACGAAACACGTGCAGTTAACTCACTACATGTACACAATTGAAACGTTGAAGACAGACTAATGACAAATGACAAACGAAACAAGTCTCCATGGCAACACTTCGCCATCTACCGTATGTAGTACAATGGGTCAACGTCTTCTATGAATGCGTAGAGAAATGAAGTTTTGAGGTTGGACCCCGAAGGCATGGTACACAGCATTGGAGAAAGCAAGCTATAAATGGGAAATGGTTAAAATTGGACAGGAAAGTAACCTTAGGTACGATTTTTAACAAGGACAATAAAAAGGTAGGAGAGTACCTATCTGTCCAAAGTAAAAAAGAAATGGTCATGGACAATAAAAAAACATGTGAATTAATTTCATCATGAGATGTTAAGATATGTAATTATATTATCATTATCATAAAATTAGTATTATTAGATTATCATTTTGGTATTACTATTATTATTATTATTATTATTTTATGTTATAAATAAAGAAAGTAGTATGGGTAGAATATGGCAAGATAACAGCTTGGTCTGATGTATAGCCATATTCTAAGGAAGATTGTTACCACAAATAAGTAAATAAAAAATATATAGTGGAGCATTTAAGTTGAGACTGTACAACAGCTCCAAAAGATAAGCGTTGTAGAAAGAAATGTCTTGAATAAAACTTTATTGATATTATGGGGGAAAGTAAATGCCATTAGTCTTGTTTTGTTTGGAGGGCGTTATGTAGGATCAATTTAATTATTTTAAAGGGAACCTACAATTAGGGTCAATTTATATGTATATGCAGTTTAGTAAGAGGAATGTGACTTTGTAAAGATATTCTAGTGCACTTACAGGATGTAATGTACATGCTTAATATGAGGTTTGGAAAACTTGAGATATAAATTACACTTTTCTTTGTTTTATAGGTAAGTACCGGTTCCTTTCCGAAGCAGTGCATGAATGCTGAAACGGTAAGTAATTATATGTTGTAACCTATTATTCCACAGATATTTCTGAATCACTATGATTTACAATAAATTAGAAGGCAGGAAATTGTGTTTAAATTAGCTTTTCTAATTTTATAATACACTAGTGTAACTTACGAATAGTTTCTTTTGGCGATTGAAGTGGCGACGCGGTAACGTGTGCGACTCGCATTCGGGAGGTCCAGGTTTCGATCCCCAGCGACTGCTGGAAATCTAGATATTGAATTTTTGTGTGGAATGTAATACTTCCTCTACCTTCGTCTACGTGGTAAAGAAAGTAAAATTTGCCAAACTAAATATATGTAAACATAGGAGCTTGTATAGTTTTATGTTTGGTTCTAAGTTTTACGTTTATGTCTACTCAGAACATCAGAATCAAGCCGAGCTAATGCAGTTGAAAAACAGCTGTATACAGCGTAGCGTCGTTTAGTGAAAAATTAATTTTCCCTGACCAATTTTATCCTCGTGTTTTCTACCTGAGAAAATAGAAAATATACTGCTTACATCAAACGTTATTATGCTACGCTTGAATTTTATTTAATTGGAAGCTTAAAATGACACTTTATTTCAAGTTGTCGCGGCGTGCTTGACCAAAAACATATACACCTAAAATAAACGAAAATATTTACAAATCGTCGCACACAGATCTGATGGTCTTTCTATTCGCCCAATAACGAAGCAAGACTTTGACACCCCTGGATCGCTTGAATGTGTGCATTCAGTAATTTTGGATCACTGTGAAAGAGAGCGATCAAATGGATTACTGCAATGTTTAAATCGCGATGATTTTTGAAATCGTTCGTGCATTTAACCTTTCTCTTTTAAGCTATCGTTATGTATTTGTCGTTTACCACTATGTTGTTTTTTTATAGCTGAACTCGACATCTGTAATATAAAGTAACATATTACTACATATATGGGTATGTTGTTTGTTTCTAAAATATTTAATGCGACAAGTCGTGGGTTCTATAGTAAGTAAAAGCTAAGAAATATTACTTATCAATTTTAGTCATGATTAGAGTTTTAAACTTGGGGTTCGATAGGACGGAATGTAGTGTTTGTAGTTTAATCACTACCCTTAATAACTGTATGTATATATTAGATATATAATGTTGGTGTTAAATTATTAAAGTTATTACCCAGCATTTAGTATGTGGGTTACTGACCGTACAGGCATATTTAAGATTCAAGTTTAAGGTGACAAAAATAAGGAAACGAAAGAACAAATAAAGATAAAGTTCCTCTGAATAACTGAAATAAATTTATCTGGTATCGCGCACTTTATACAAGAAAATTGGCCATGTTTCTCCATTTCTTCTGGTCAGCCAGTAGATCCCAACATACCCTCTTCTCCCAGCTGGTTGTAAGAACTTTTGTGTGAATTTAATTTTCCTCTGGTTCTCCCACTGCGGAAATTCCGCCACAATATGTACCAATCCTCATCCCCCACAACAAAGTGGACAGATTCTCTTGCCAGAATATAGCCCAGTAACCTGTAGTGAACATAAGCCCTTGCGCTGTCACAAGGTCAAGTCCGCAGCTTATATACCGCACTACAGCCAGTTTTGTTTTATCTGTTCACAATAATAACCAGCCTAATTTTCAGAATTAAGTATACCGGGAGATCCGTTGTTCAAATCCCGGGTATGATACTGAATTTTTCAGTCGTCTAATTCTACCTTTCCGCCATAAATTGACCTAATAGTGGTTGAAACTATGAAGCCCGGCACTTGAAGTACTTACAACGTTGTAAGTCGCCATTGGGGTATGTCATCTCAATACAATTTGAGATCTCCTTCTGGTTTACCGGGGGAAATGCGAATTAGTTGGAGAATTTAATGTCGTGCCGACATGTTGCCATGTTGTGGTTAGAGCAACCGGACGGAGATTGGGAGAACCGTGGTTCAAATCCCGCTATGGCATTGAATTTTTCAGTCATCTGAATCTACCTTTACAATCCTGTCCAACACGCGGCTTGTGTGGAAGAATAATTACTTCCATTAATTAAGTATATGTTTAGTACAGAGGCCTAGGACACGGTTCCATTGCACATTACCTAACTTACTTTAATTAATTTACTAACCTGTAGGAAAATTTTAGACAATGTGTCTGTAGGAGAAAATAATTGGTATTAAATGGGCTCCGGGACAGCTCAGTGGTTTCATGACTCCCGTGCTAGGGTTCGTGGTTCGATTCTCGGATCTGGGGTGGCGAGTTTAACTTTGCCCTATTCAAATCTTCATCTCTGTCTAACACATGAAAGTGGTTCAGAGACCATGGTAAAAGCTAAAGGTCCTCTCATTGCACCACCAACCTCATCATCACCCTAACATCAGAGTTAACGGAAACTGCCTGCAGAGTTCCTCCAGCCATCGCTTGGTGGAATGAGGTTTCACCAAAGGTCGTGAGGGACCATATGGGGATTGCTGAAACAAAAGCAAAAACAAGTTGTATTATATGCCAACTGAAACAACCTATAGCAGCAAATGATATGAGATTCTCATTTGTATTTTATGAAGCAGGTGGCTTCATTTATATAAAATCTGCGCTATTACACTCACATGACTTTCTCTACTCTTGTACAAACTATTTTTACAAACGCTTATTCTCCATATGCTTCATTTTAATCGAGATATCGAGATGTTAATCTTATTGCTAATTTTCTTGTAGATGCAAGGGGAATTGGTAGGCTTTAAGCGATAGTCAAATATTTTAAGAGCTGGTTGCTATGTGGTTCTCTTTGCATTACCAGAACAAAAAAAAATGAATAACGAATTCCCATTTGAGAAAAAGTATAAGTATTGGCAAATTTAAGGGAATAACAAGCAATATCTCGAAAATGGTTCACTCAACAAAAAAATGTATGACATAAATTGTGTACTTTAACGCGATCTACAGTTTTTGTGCAGTAAAATTTTTTCTATATCTTATGGTTTACCAGTTATGCAAAAGCGTTCACAATGAAGAATACTTTTGGAGCCATTCCCAGAAAATTCGAGATATACATTTCATTTGTCATGAAAATATCTTAAACATATGATACTTTAATTAAAATCGTTAGAGCCATTTTTGAGAAAATTAAAATTTTTGAAAAATGTTCCATGTAAAGGGTAATATGGGGTGGGGGGATTTTCTTGACAACCTTCGTGTCGTATCTCTGGAAGATACTAAACCTAAATACCAAGTTTGGTGTTTATCCGACTGTTCGTTTCTGAGTTATGCTGTTCACAGACACACACACGGACATGTTTCCAAAAATGCGTTTTTTGGATTCAGGGGTCTCAAAACATGTATTTCCGGTGAAATCTCGATATCGAATGTTTGGGTGGAATACAATACCTCCCCTACTTAGTATACGTAGTAGAGAAATTAAAAAAGTGTAAGCCTATTGTAACGATTGCATTGCATAAACATTCAATTTAGTTAATAAAATTTAATAAATTAATTAAATGACAGTCATAAGCTATTTTTGTGGGGAAAAAAACAATTGGAATGTTGAATCCCAAAACAGGAACTTGAAACCTTATTTTGTGAGTTTGTAGTTTTTGCACTTAATGATGAGAAGAATACATTAAAAAATCTGATGTGTTACACTCACATGACTTTCTCTACTCTTGTACAAACTATTTTTACAAACGCTTATTCTCCATATGCTTCATGTTAATGGAGATATCCAGATGTCAATCTTATTGATAATTTTCTTGTAGATGCAAGGGGAATATGGTAGGTTTTAAGCGATAGTCAAATATTTTAACGCTGGTTGCTATGTGGCGCATTCCATTCTCTTTGCATGTCCAGGACATAAAAAAAAATGAATAACGAATTTGAGAAAAAGTATAAGTATTGGAAAATTTAAGGAAATAACAAGCAATATCTCGCAAACGGTTCACTCAACAAAAGAAATGTATATGACATAAATTGTGTATTTTAACGCGATCTACATTTTCGTGTAGTAAAATTTTGTCTATCTGTTATGGTTTACCAGTTATGAAAAAGTCGTTCATAATGAAGAATACTTTTGGAGACATTCCCAGAAAATTCGAGATATACATTTTATTTGTCATGATAATATCTTAAACATATGATATTTTCATCAAAATCGCTAGAGCCGTTTTTGAGAAAATTAAAATTTTCGAAAAATGTTCCATGTAAAGGGTAGTCTGGGGTGGGGGGATTTTCTTGAAAACCTTCGTGTCGCATCTCTGGAAGATACTGAACCTAAATACCAAGTTTGGTGTTTATCTGACTCTTCGTTTTTGAGTTATGCTGTTCACAGACACACACACACACACACACACACACACACAGACACACACACGGACATGTTTCCAAAAATGCTTTTTTTGGATTCAGGAGATCTCAAAACATATATTTCCGGTGAAATCTCGGTATCGAATTTTTGGGTGCAATGCAATACTTCCCCTACTTACTATACGTAGTAGAGAAAGTAAAAAGAGATACCAATGGGGATTTTTGGTCGTAGGACAAAAATATATTGTTCTGTATTGAAGAAACTGTTTTGCTCATATGCCTGTAATAGATCGATGTGCTGCAGCAGCTCTCATATGCATTTAATGAAAATTCCTTGGTTGACACAGATGTGTGGCGCACAAACATGGTCCCATGCAGGGGCGATATGTTCCTGTAATTAAAGTTTATGAGCTCCTGTGCAGCAACGACACTTCCGCTGATATTTATTATTCGTTACTAAAGCTTATCAGCAAATTGCTAAACTAGGTGGGGTGTCTCATCTACAAATACACACGTTTACTCTAAGCCTTGGCTAATCAATTCAATATTCAATTCCGAAGTGTCTACATGCAATTAAAGCTTTTCCCATCTCGTGAAATTACTAAAATAAATTAGTTATACGAAGGAACTGCCCTAGGGACCCCTCTTCACCTATAGTAAATATTAAACCTTTTGAACTACTCGTATTTTCATTTTATAGCCATGTTGTGCGGGCTGCCTAAGACCGTTTGAATAGACACCCTGTATATTTTGTACATCCCAATAGCGTGATGCAAAAGTACAACTACATCTGTTGGTGCCTGATAGATAGGAGATTCCCGCCATAATATAATTATGTATAACAGAATCAAAAAGATGTAATTAAACAAAACTCACATGGAATGTCATAGACTTCATTCAGTGTAGATATTGTGCTCATAGAGATTATTTTAAAAGTGTATAGTTAAGGAAAAATAACCAAATGAAGTCTCAAAAAATCACTTTTTTTAAAAGAAAAAAGATGTATATTTTTAGCTGAACAGAATGGTATACGGTTTACATGGTTGCGATATTATACGCCCTTGAATGGCTATTTATAAGGCAGTGTGTCCTTTAATTTCCCGGTACGCCTCCGCTTTAAAGTGATTTTTCTCAAAGCTAGATTTTCTTTGCTTTATGTGAGTTTTTCTCTGAAAGCAGTAGGCCAATCACTTTGCAGGAGCATGTAAACATAATGCCTGCTTATTTTTACGTACAACCATCAGTATTTCTTGAATAATATGGGCATTAGTGAATATTAGTAGTAAAAAGATATGTATTTGTTGTTTAAGCATATTTTTTGATGGAATTGAAATTGAATTTTATTTATGGATGCTCTTTAACTGCTGGTGTCCTTAGCGTCTTCCGAAGGAAGCCATGCTAAGGATTTTTACGCCCGAAAAAATCCATCGTCCTCCGCCGGGTTTGAACCCGCCACCTCGGGAACTAGAGGCTAGCATGGTAACCACCACACCACGGAGGACGAATATTTTTTATGAATTATACTTTTTTTAAAGCTGTAAGTAACCTCCTTTGAAGTACTTTTTGTTACGACACTTATTGGCTGCGACTATAGTTCATTTGAGTCTTATTTATGGACGCTCTTTAACTACTATGGCTCTTAGCATCCCATTCTATATGGGGCGGGAAAGACTGAAATTTTACTCAGAGGCCCCTTCATCAGGCTTGAGGTTCTTTTACGTGCCGTAAATCTACCACCGGCTTTACTTCCCTTTCGAAGGAAGCCATGCTAAGGATTTTACTCCCAAAAAAATCCATCCTCTGCCGGGTACCCCTAGACCACATGGGCCGCTACGCTTCGTTTTCGTACAAGAGGAGTTTTGTGATTAAATTGATCAATAGGATAGGATTGAAGTAGGTATGTATGTGAAAACAATATACAAATCATTAATTATACACTATCGTTATGCTATGTTTTGTAGCCCGTACTACATTGATGATTAATAATAGATTTCCTTGTTAGAGTCTACTGTTGCCATGATAGAACAGCCAAAAGCTAACACGCATGCATAGAGATGCCATAATAATGTTGCCATAATAAATAATTAGTCACTATCAACTGTGCAAAGCGGAGATATTTGTGGCAGATAGGCTCAGGATATTTTAGAAACAATATAGTTACTGATAGAATGAGGGGCATTCAAATGAAACCTAGTCAGTGCTCCTAATTTTGCACTACACGTAAGGTGGCACCACGTAACTGCGTGTAGTGGCACCATCTATTGGTAGAGCGACCACAACGAGTGCAACGTTTGACGTTGCATAGCGACAGGGTGGTTTCACGCCGAAGAGAAGGTGGTCACACAACTTATCGTCCACTACTGAACATGAAGGCGAGTAAGCAGGAACAACGAGGAGTGAGTCAGAGCAAGCAGTGGAAACATGAGACTTCACCACCTTCAAAGAAACAAAGGCCGTGCACACCAGTTCTGGTAAGGTCATGATGTCCTTTTTTGACCACAGGGGCCCACTCCTTGTCAAGTTCCTGGAACAGGGAACCACCATCAATGCCCAGTGTTATCAAGCCACTTTACAGAACCTTAGACGAGCCATCAAGTCGAAACGCCCAGGCATGTTGTCCAATGGCATTATTCTCCTGCATGATAATGCCCGCCCACAAACTGCCAATGCGGTGAAGACGACATTGCAGCAGTTTCGATGGGAAACGCTTGAACATCCACCGTACAGTCCAGATCTTTCACCGTGTGACTTTCATGTTTATGGACCTCTAAAACAAGCTATTCGCGGATATCGATTCACAACGGACGACGAAGTGTGTGAATGGGTCCAGGCCTGGATCCGACAGCAGCCTACTAGCTTCTTCAAAGATGGAATCGACAGGCTAGTGTCGCAATGGGATAAATGTGCCAACAGTTTTGGCGACTATTTTTGAGTTAGTGACCGGGTTTCATTTGATTGACCCTTATACTTGAAGCGCCATAAGCACATCTAAAGCAGTGCTGTTCTTGATATTTTCGGTCAGTTGAAACGAGGTCTGTTAAGTCCAAGAAACCACATGATCTAGCTATAGAAGGGCTGTTAAAGTAATTTTGATTCAGACTGTACTACTGTAACCTATATATTTGAAGACACAGCTGCAAAGAGATAAGTGAATTGTGCATGTCTAGCTTTGAAGAGATTAAACAGAACCGTGTCCTTACATTCCATTGTTACACATAATTTGTAGCCGCGCTCATGCGTGAAAGAATTAACTATATATGTGTTAATTACGGACCCAAAATTACGATGTCAGGTTTTTATACAATTCGAGCTATACAACCAGGGCACTGGGCTGCAGGCAAGAAAACCGAAATATCGGCAGAATAACTGAGCGGGATAGCTCAGGCGGCAAGTTTGTGGCCCGCATTTGGGAGGTCCGGGTTCGATTCCCGGTGGCCACCCACTCTGACCACGGGGTTTCGTAGATTTCCTCTGGTCGCCTAGGCGAATGCTGGGGTGGTGTATTCTACCAACATTTCTCCTTTCCCTCATTTCCTGTCATTTCATCTCTTTCCCTTTCATGTTTCAGGAAGAGTCTCTTGGTTCCGTAGTAGATGGCACGGTTGCTGCGCTTTGTATAAGATTTCTCCCCGTAAAACGCCACGGTGCGTTGGCTTGCCTGATAGGGTTTACTTCGTCGCCCTTTCGCGGGATTCTTCGCTTCTGCTGGTGAAGGCGGGTGTTTCAAAATGGAAATCATAGGGGTTTCTGTGCGTCTCTGTGGACCTGCGACCTCCTACGGCACCTTCACTTCATCCCTTCCTCCCGGGGTGTGTAGTCACAATAGATCTTTTTGGTCACAGTGGCGAAGTGTCTCCCTCCGTTTAATAACCTCTGCCTCTGTCAGAATAATAACAGTAATTGTCAACGTAGAGGATAGATTCCTTCTGGTATTGTGGCCAGAGTTTCTGTTAATGTGAAAAGACAACATCATTCCAAACAAAACAATTGTTTGCTTGGATTTCGTTTAAAAATGTAAAATGTGTAACCTAAACAACAACGAATAGTTTTTGATATTATTATTATTGTTATTATTATTATTATTATTATTATTTATGGACGCTTTTTAACTGCCGTGGTTTTTAGCGTCCAATTCTATATTGGACGTGAAAGACCGGTAATTTTGCTCGGAGACCTCTTTATCAGTCTTGAGGTTGTTTTATGTGCCGTAAATCTACGACACGGGACCACCGGCTTTACTTCCCTTCCAAAGGAAGCCATGCTAAGGATTTTTACGCCCGAAAAAATCCATCGCCCTCCGCCGGGTTTGAACCCGCGACCTCGGGAACAGCAATAATTGTGAACGACCGGTGATTTAGTTAACCCTAATTTAAGTCGAGCTAAGCAAACTATATTTCATTATAGTTACCTGAAAACATTTTTTTTTAAATAATTATCTGCCCAGTCCTCCAAATTTCTTCTACCATTATCTTAAACGGCGGAAGCTTCGCCCTCTTACCATGGGTGCATGTACTTAAAGCATTAACGAATATTGTTGTAAATGTTTGGACCGAACACTACAGATTAGATTAAACTAGATTAAATATTTAACAGGGAGATGAATATCGCCCTACCTGCCCGCACCGAAACCTTAGGTTTATTGTATGGTTCCTCCCTGTTTCACTCAACACCAAACTGAACGTTCCAAAAAAAAATCCAGGAAAATGTGCCGGTTTATTATTCAGGAGATGGAAAAAAAGAATATCCGATGTGATACATTCACATAATTTTCTCTATCCTTTATCACTTATTAATGGGCTACAAATTATTCCTACTCAAGCTTATTTTTCTATCTGCTTCATTTTAATCCAAATAAACCTTTGCAGATACAGCTACATTGCACGTTTCGTTATGGATACAAAGGGAGCAGCGATAGTGAAATTGGATGCTATATTCTGGCCTTAAAATGCCATACTCTTTCCGTGCAATCGCGAGAAACAACTGAAAACCGACAGGATTTGAAATGAATGACCAAGTAATGAACATTTTGAAAATATTAATAACGGATATCTCAGAAATGACATACCACAAAAAAGTTATTTGAAATAAATTGTGTGTTTTAAAGAGGTCTGCATTTTTTGTGTTGTACGTTTAACATTTAGAAGTTATTATACAAAGTTCCTTCCGATTGAAGTGGATTTTATAGGCTATTCCCAGAGAATTTAAGATATGCATTTTATTTAGCATGTAAATATCTTTAATATATGGTATTTTAATCAAAATTGTAAAAGTAATTCTTAGAAAATCAAAATTTTCGAAAAGTGTCCCATGTAAAGGGTAGTTGTGGGGAAATTTCCTTGAAAACCTTCATGTCGAATCTCTGGAAGATACCGAACTCATGTACCAAGTTTGGTATTTATCGGACTTTTCGTTTTTGAGTTATGCTGTTCGCAGTCACACACATATATACACTGATATTTTTCTAAAATAAAATCTTGTTTCAGGGAGCCTCAAAACATATATTTCGGGTGAAATCTCGGCATCGAATTATTGAATGGCATACCTACACTACTTCCCCTACTTACTATACGTAGTAAAGGAAGTAAAAAATTCAAATAATCTACGTACCGATGCTAAGGCTTTGTTGAAAACATTAAAACAGTTCAGCACATATGATATTTTACTATAGCGTATCTTTGATTAATACTTTCGCCAGTGACCAACATTTCTCAGTGCGTTCAAATTAACCTGGTCAGTGACAATGATGCATAGAATCAGATGATAATCTTATCTGACGATTACAGAATATGTGTAGTCGAAAATGAGTGTGTTGTAACCAGAAATATCGCTTAACGACAGCCTGTTTGGTTTCGTTGTCCACTCACAACAAAGATATATGCGGCATTGACACTGCAACACCATCAGACTTTTTTTCAAAACTCGGTCAACCTGTAACGAGGTTATTGAATGCCACAGTGACGTGTGGAACCTTCGGAAAGATCGATGCTGTAAAAACGATCCAGAAGCCAAACAAGACAAGCTAGTAGAGGTCTAAAGGAGAAAGAACACACTTATCACAGATAAGACACATCAGAAGGCTTATCGTTTGGGTGTCCACCAGAAAAAACAAGGTGATTTGTTGTCATGGATTTAAAACTTGATTTTTTCTTCTTTCGTGAGTAAACAGCACGAACACTTGAATTGTTTCTATTTACTTGACACAGATATTATACAAAATATACTAATAACTGCATTAAAATAAATGATAATAATAAAATATGCTATATAATACCCGAGATTCTAGTACGAGGGCGTCTGACCCTCCTTGCTCCCTCCGCTATGCTCATGTTTTTACGCTTTTAAATTTCAGAACAGCGTGTTACGTAAGCTTCTGAAGCCTATGTTATCCAGGACAAGCCTGTTAGTTATTTTATGTTGAGCGTGGTTGAGCTAATGCAGGTGTTAATTTCGTTCAACACAAAAAATGCTTAGAAGATACAAAAAATTTAATTTAACAAATTAACTTTATAAGCTGTAACGTAAAATAAAACAAGTTCTCTGCCGGTCATAAATTAATGTAGCTGGAAATGTAAATTAGAGCCATTAAAATTTACAGTTAAGTGGAAACGTACTGAAGCTAATGATAAAAACCGAAATTAACCTCTCCTCTCATCAATACCTATAACAAAATAGCAACCAATTTTTTTGGTAATTTTGGATAAAGTGTGTATGTTTTAAATACCTAATTTTTATGCAATACGGCTGAAATAATTACTATGAGAATGCATACACAACACACCACATGTCCTATCTAGAAGATAGCCTATATACAGGTGATCCAAAAGACTCCGAACCGACTGCGCGGTGTTTTTCCGTCCGCGTCCTCGGCGCTCGTTGCCGTCTGCCGCGGATGAAAGTATATAACATTTTTAAAGCTACTTTAAAAGGCTTTACTTACCAACTTTATGAAAGGAAATACTGAAACTGGCCACCGTCGTTGTCCATACATTTTTCGCACCTCTTTATGAAACTATCCATCATGGAAATTTTTGGGGGGAATTTTCCAAACGATGACCGATGTCGTCCAATGTTTCTTCGGTAACAACCGAACGCCGTCTTTTAGATTTCTTAGCCTGAACACTTCCTGTGGCCTGAAATTTACTGTAAAGTTCATGGATTGTTGTACGGTCTGGAACTTTTACACCTGGAAATCTTTCTGCAAATCGTACTTTCACTTGGCGAGCTGACCTAGTTAACACATACGAATCATAAATAAATACACGCTGTGCAGTAGAAAACATGTACTGAGCCATAATACACTTTGTGACCAAGTACAGGACCAAATAATAAATAGCTCGTAATAACTGAACTACATCACATCACCGTCAACTCAAAACTGCACTTCACACTGCAGAGCGAAACCACTACAGCGTGACTTTGTTTGTAACAGCAGTGTGTTATCATATTTTTATCATATTTCCACACGACCAGTGGAAAAACACCGCGCAGTCGGTAATATTGTTCATAAAATACCCCTCCGGGATAACTTAAAACATAAAGTGTACAAGACAAACCCAAACACCCTAGAAGAATTAAAACAAAATATCCGCCTGGAAATTTCTCAAGGTGAACTACAGCGAG
This sequence comes from Deroplatys truncata, assembly GCA_030765065.1. Taxonomy (NCBI): domain Eukaryota; kingdom Metazoa; phylum Arthropoda; class Insecta; order Mantodea; family Mantidae; genus Deroplatys; species Deroplatys truncata. Next base: position 43,248,624 of record CM060990.1, read on the forward strand.
TGATGGATAGTTTCCTAAAGAGTTGCTAAAAATGTATGGACAACGATGGTGGCCAGTTTCAGCATCTCCTTTCGCCTTTAAAAGTAGTTCTAAAAATGTTGTATGGATTCATCCGCGCCTTTCTATGACAGCGGCAGACGACAACGAACACCGAGGACGCGGACAGGAAAACCACCGCGCAGCCGCTTCGGAGTCTTTTGGCTCACTGTGTAGTATATTATATGGCATATGCCGCTTAATTTTTTAAATGATGGGTTTTCAAAATATTTTTATTTTATAAGTGGCTTTTTGTTTCAACGTCTGTTACAGTTTGGAACTTATGGTAAATTACACTCCAGCAGTAAAGCAAACCAGCTCCATTACAAATCTTTATTTCTCATTTTTCAAAGACCAGATTTTCAAGCACTTTTCCTTGTTAACTCAGAAACTATTAAGCTCGTGAACCTTATTTGTGCCAGTTCTGTCTTCAAAACCAGTATTCCGTTCTCTTATTTGCTTCCTTTTAAAAAAATTATTATATGCTAAAAATCTATTCCAAAATAAAATTTTCACTTTTATTATAGAACTAAAAATAGTATTCGTTAATACACTTGGAGCATCTTATTGTAAACATAAGCTTTATTTTATAATAAAAAAGTCACAAAATAATTGGGTTGTCTGCGACATCTTGTATGCTTGTTTGATAAACAGCCGCTATTTAACATATTTTTTAAAAATTCATCATTTCATTTTATATATGCTTTTTAAAGTACAGAAAAGTACTATTTTTATATGCCACAATTTTCAATTGTGTGGATACAACTCTAAAAGGGATAAAAATATAGAAAGTTTGTAAAAATTGACTGGGGTAAGCTGTATTTAGCCCCTTAAATACTTATCCTAAATGAGGATTGTGATGGTGTACAAAGTAAGAAATCCTGTCTCGCTTATTAATTATTTGTTTAAGTATAATGCATAAGATTAGCGTGATTTGTGCGATGAATGTAATAAAACTCAGGTAGTATTTGGAAAGCACTTTTTGGAGTTTCACAAGGCACGTCCAGTTCAGGGATAATGAGCGAGGTAGGATGGTATACTACACTGTAAAATTATAGTAGTTACTGGCTAAGGCTGATATTGGAAGATCGTTCCAAGCTACGTAGCTAATGTTAAAAATACCAGAGAGAACACCCGTCTGGACAGCTGACTTGGAAAGAGATTTGAAGAGAATAGGCATGGAGTCAGTGTGACAAAGAGATGAAATAAACGGCAAAGACATTTGGAAAGGTGTCAAAAGAAGGCTAATAGACATCAGCCTACAGGACATTGAATCAGATTGTAGAATATTGTTAAATGTTGGGATGAAGCCAAAAGGTTACCAGAAAATGATTAAATTTAGACCACCCCAACACGTACATGGGGGGACGCAACTCGCTGGCAGCAAAACGTCAGGGACCTTGGTGTGTAGATTAAAGGAGAAGGCGTGGGTTTCATATTACACCTAAGTATTACATAACGCACATCACCTTCACATACCTGGGATTTATTCACAAAACGTTTGGGGACTCTACATAATGAACAAAGGAAACAGGGTGAAAGGAGATGCCATTGAGTGACGCTATCTTACTCCCACCAACCGTGCTTAGCCGAAGCCCGACTGAGTTGACGTCATACCAGACAGTTTCAAACAGATCTTTCCCTTTGGCATGGTCCGCACCGAAAAGCAAGGCTATTAAGTCGAAATATAACTAAGGAGACACAATAATGGTACGTTGGTAGCAACAATACAGCACAACAGTGCGTCTGGTAATGACAATAAAGTTAATAATGCGCCACAGTATGGCGTTCTCTAAGTCTAGGGAATAAAATGAAATTGAATTTGGATAAAGAGGCATATATACTTGCCTCAGGAAGAAATGAAAGGTCAGGAACGGTTTAGACTCGTAGACTGGAAGGCACAGAAAATCACTGACGATTCTGGCAAGAAAATCTGTCCATTTTGTGGTGAGGATGAAGACAGTGTACATATTTGGCGGAATATGCACAGTGGGAGAACCAGAGATAATTAATTTCACAGGGAAATTCCTTTAAGTCCATCTTGAAAAGAGTGGCGTGCTGTGATCAACTGGCTCAAAATAGGAGCTGACAAAACATTGGAATGTCCTGGCTAACGTACACGAAGCGTTTAATGTGCATGTGTGGTCAATGACCCACGCACTAAGTGTTAATACAATATGTAATAGTTTTACAGCGATAAAGATTGCTTATCTGTCTGTCTTATACATTTTCTCTGCCAAAAGGCAGGTAACCTGAAAGCACTACATTTCACTGCTTTGGTCCCGAACATTATACTCATCAACATCATCATTATCATTGCTGTGCATTTACTTTATTAATGTTGCCTTGCTGGTATTCAGTAATCGAGGTCAAAGGTCGACATGAGATAATGTCTAATGAAACTCATCCCAACCTAGAGAGGGAAGGGTATGATTAAATGAGTAGGTGAAGCCTTTCACTTAACCTGCCTCCACCGAAATTGACTCATAATACACAATTTAGATATTAGTCGTTGTTAAGTGCACATATATTGCAGCATTGATGAATTTTTGTTTTAAATATAAATTATATGTCACATTTCCATGAAGCAGGATGGCTCTGAGGTTTGCGTTAAACTCCGAGGTGACCGATCATCCCGACTATTCATATTTCAGTGGGTAGGACAAGGCGCGATGATGGTGGTATGCGGCATATGCGGTAGATAAGCTCTGAAGAAGAACCGTTTCTATTTTGGTATCGATACTTCCGCCTACAACTGTCCTTATGAATAAATATGGTATTGTAGGGGTAGTCAGCTGGGATGTATAATCTGGAAAGATTAGGAAGCTCGCTGCACAGTACCCACTGCCATCAGACCTTACTGCCTTTTGTGCTCTTTCACCTCATCCTTCATTTCGAAGGTTAAGTAGGCGCAAAAGGCCTAGACTTGGCCACAATCCTGAAATCCTTCTCGGTCATTACTCATACTTCAGTGATGACAAAATTAAGAAGAATTTTGTGCTCGATATGTATCAAATATGAGATATCCTCCTTTCTCAGCATATTTGAAAGGCATGGTCTTCACGTGTATTTACTGTTTCATTTCGGAAGGAATTGGATTTAGAATGAAAATTGTTTGAAAGAATAAACTTTATTTGTACATTTTATTTACACTATCCTTTTTACAATATTCCACTTGTAAACTAACTTAACCTATGTACAAATTTTCTTGCCAGCTATGTTCTACCTATACTGCTCATTTTGCCTGGCACCCTTATGGCTCAACTGAGCAGCCCTTGCTACCCTTAATCACCTATGATCCACCTCTCCTTCCTCGTTTGCCCTTCTACCTTTCTTATCTCTCTTACTTTTCTAATCAATTTCTCCTTTACTTCCCTAAAGAACCCCCATATTCTTATTTTTCTTTTCTTCTTTTCTTGTTAACATTTTAATTACTACTATTTTTCCATCCATTTTTTCCCATTTTTCTTCCCATATTTTTGTCTCCATTCTACTAATTCTTTGCAATCTGTCATAATGCTCTGTGCTTTCGCTACCTCCGCATAGTTCAATAATTCCACTTTTTCTGCCTCTTAGCCCTCTCAGGTACATTGATCCTGTTCTCATCCATGCAAACGCTTCTTTTACAGCTCTGTTACAATAATCCACATAACCTTCCCTTCCCCATTTCCATTTTACTAATCTATAGAACCCTAGTGATTTTTTATTCTCTAAGCTTCCCCAAATCTCTTGTCTTTCTATGTCCTCCAGTCTATATCTTACTGTTATCCAGAAGCCTTTGCTATTTCTCTGTCCTGCTCTCCAAATATCTCCCGTTCCTATCTTCTACATAATTGTTTCTACCCATGTCCACCAGCTATTTTTATTTTTGTACTCTTTTGTTGTTCTATTCGTATCTTTAAAATTTCTCCTTCGTCATTTTTCAGGCATCTAGACCAAAATTTCAATATCCTTTCCAGTATCACTCCCTTTCTTCTTGTTCTTCCTAATTCCACTAACGCTACTTCCCCTGGTGCTGATTTTGGTAACCCCAATAGCTCCTTACAGAACGTTCTATAGCTCTGGTCCATTTCTCTTCTTAATTCAGATCCCCCCCAAATTTCAACTGCATATAGCATTCTTGCTTCTACCAATGCCTCATACTTCTTTCTATCCATTTAGTTGACATTTCTAATTTGTATTTGCACATCCTTACTCCTGTCATTGCCGTCTTTCCTTTAGCCATAACCTTCCCGCTATGCGCCACCCATTCACCATTACTGCTCATCCTCACCCCCAAATAATCCAACACCTTGACAACTTCTAACTTTAAACCCCCATCTGCCATTTCTCTTCTTTTGTTACTTTATTTCCTCTTTTAAATACCATAACGTTTGAGAATTAGATTTATTGAAGTAACAGTCCTCTTTCTAAAGTAATGGCCACGTTTTATTAAAGTGGTCATATACTAACGCTGCCATCAATGCTTGTCTACTTCATATACCGAAAATATTCATAATTAAAAGCATTGTTCTTCAAGACACAATTACACTTCTATAAATAGTTTGAATGCGGTGTGAGGTAGTTACCGGAGGGGGATATCTCGCCACTACGACCAACTAGATCTATTGTGACTGCACCCCCAGGAGGCAGGGATGAAGAGAAGGAGCCGCAGGAGGTCGCAGGTGTACAGAGACGCACGGAAAGCCCTGATGTTTGTAGTTTGAAACACCCGCCGGCACCAGCGGAGGTGAAGAATACCGCGAGAGGGCGACGAAGCGATTCTAGCAAGAGGACCAACGCACCCTGACGTTTCACGGAGAGAAATCCTTTACAAAGCGCAGCAACTATGCCATCTGCCCGACACTAGCCACACTACGGAACCCGAAGACACTTCTTGGAAGATGAAAGGGAAAGAGATGAAATGACAGGAAATAAGGGAAAGGAGTAATCGTAGTAGAATATTTTCGCCTAGGCGACCCGAGGAAAACTACGAAAAGCTCCATGATCAGAGTGGACGGCCACCGGGAATCGAACCCGCGACCTCCCTAATACGTCCCACAGACGTTGCGCCTGAGCCACCCCGCTCGATAAATAGTTTTAATATATTTACCTTAATAAAAATAAGTATAGTATTGCACAACATAGTTCTGAATACTTATCTGTGAAACTTTTCACCTCATCCTAGAACTCTATACATTTAGATCGATAATCATGGCAACTTTGACGTTCAACCCTCTTTACAGGGTATGTTATTTTTTATAATTTAAATCTGTATTTTTTTTCTTTTTCCTGGCGTTACATATATCTACCTGTCTAATCACAAAACCCACTATCACACAAATTTATATGCCCAGAGAGCAGCCTATTTGTTTCATTATAATCCATATTTTTACTGAAACACACTGCTACATAGGTATGCAGTTATAGTATTGGCAGAAACCCGACAGATATAACCAAAACGTTTATTTCTATGATTTTAGTATAAAACCATTTAAATGACATATTCATCATCGCCTCTTCAAAATGTACTTAACATTCATTTTTTCTTTCCTTGTGTCTCTGTGTGCGGCCCGGGTTCAATCCCAAGGACCCGCATGTGAAATTTGTGGTGGACGAAGCGGCGTCTGGGCGGGTTTTCTCCGGGTTCTCCGGTTTCCCCCGCCATTCATTCCACCAACTGCTCCATCATCACCTTTCCTTTCATCCATTTCACCATCATTTCGTTTCATCTACTTCCTTCCTCCCATACCAGGCATCGGGCTGATCACCCATCTTGGATATTCTGTCTGATCCATGAGTGTCTGCTACTCGAAGGGCTTCTGACCCCAGGCACCGGCCTGTAAGTCCTGGGGGTGTAAGTCCTACATACGAGGAGGTTAAACAGAGAAAGAAAAAGAAGAAGAAGTGTCTCTGTGTGGGATTATATTTAAATAATGTGCACTTTATATATTAAAAACGTTTTTTAAGATAAGATATTAGGTATTCCCAAATGTTATGAAGTTTGCAAATAGTAATGGGACGTAGGAGTTCCGTGTGAAGAAGTCAGAAGGCAGCTACATAGTTAATTTTTAAGTCATGTACTTAATTTCGGAGCGTTACATTACACTAACTATAGGTGATAGTGATATTACCTTGGTAATGGAGCAATTTAAAGGAGAATGCGAATTAGCCTAGGTACATACTCCCAGTGCCGCCTCCTCCGCTACAAACATCACCTGGATACGAACAAGGGCCACTTTGGTATCGTCCTCCGTGGTGTAGTAGTTACCATGCTAGCCTGTAATTCCCGAGGTGGCGGGTTCAAACCGCCGGAGGACGCTAGATTTTTTTCGGGCGTAAAAATCCTTAGCATGGCATGGAAGTAAAGCCGGTGGCCCCGTGTATTAAATTTACGGCACGTAAAAGAACCTCAAGTCTGATAAAGAGGTCTCTGAGGAAAATTACCGGTCTTTCATGCCCAATATAGAATTAACACTAAGAACCACAGCAGTTAAAGAGCGTGTATAAATAAAACTCAATTTAAGGTCACTTTGGTGAGAAATGAGCTAACTTCTCCAGGGTTCCTATTATCAAATTATTAGCTTTTAACATTTGCATTGTTGAGTTTGCCTTAAAGGGGCATTTGTAAAATTATTTCCATAAAGTCTAATGTTTCTTATTTATAAGTACTGGCTAAGGCTGATGCAGGGGGATAATCCCACACTACGGTCCAAAGGTTACAAATACCAGTGAGAAAACCTGTCTCCTAAGTCTTGGACAGCTCATTTGGAAAGGGGTTTGAGGAGAATAGGAATGGGGTCAGTATGGCTAAGAGTTGAAACAAACGACAAAAACATATGGAAAAGTGTCAAAAGAAGACTAAGAGACATCAACCAACAGGAAATAGAATCCGATTCCAAAATTAAACCCTTTCTAAGTATAGCGAATGAAATAAAATTGAATTGGGGTAAAGAGGCATATATGCTTAACTTAGGAAGAAAGGAAAGATCAAGAATGGCAGGGTCTAGACTGGGGGGTTGGAGGGTACAGAAAATGACTGACGATTCTGGCAGGAGAATCTGCCCATTCTGTGATTTGGATGAGGACTGGGTACATATTTTGGCGGAATGTGCTCAGTGGGGGAACCAGCGAACAACTAAACTCAAAGAAAATCAAGAAAGAGATTGGCATGTTGGGAGCTACTGGCTGACCAGAGGAACTGGCAAAACATGGGTAAAGTACGCGAAGCTAGGACGTATTTGTTCAGTTAGTCAAAGGTAATTTATCTCTATTTTCCTTGTTCTTGATTTTGTGCCTTTCTCTGCTGTTTCGTTTGTCACCATTCCTTGTATCTTAGATATGTATGTAAGGTCAGTGATCCATGCGCTAAATACTTGTGTAATAACTTCAATATAAAGGCAAACTAAGTTTTGCATATTTATATTTTAATTTTAAACTCTTTCTTTCCAGTTCTAAATACTTGAGACAATGGAGTAGCTACTCTCAAATGGTGAAAGAGGCATTTTTAGCTTTTAGCATTGAACAAATCTGCAATCTTCTAGTTTAAGAAAGCTAATTTTGAGATTTTTAGTGGCTATGGCATGCATCTTTGAATATCATTTTTTGTCGAAACCACAATTTTTTGTGAATATATACATTTTCCTCAGAAACCATTAAGTTAGACAAATGTAACTTTACATGCTTATATACAAAAATATATGTTTAAGGCACACTTATAAATTCCACAAACAAATCCTGTTACTTGAGAGCAATTAAATGGACAAAATTCCGCATGCTCTCATCCTTAACACGATTTATTTCTTCTCGACTAATAGACCTAAGTTTTTTACCTTGCTTCACAGAGTTTATAAATTATAAAAATACATGCATGAAAAGTTTTCGTTCTGTATCTCTGGTATTTGATGAGAAGAATGTACATACAATCGTTTGTTTTGTGATTTAATTTTGGTTGAACATTTTCAACGTAAACTATTTAAGCTAATAGAACAAACTAAAAGTAAAATGAAGTCACAAAACGTGTACTCTAGTCTATAAAAATTTGGAGTATAGTTATCCAACATTTAAAATACCAAATTAAATTCATTGTGAGGATTCTGGCTTATGCTCAGAGTACCCTGTCGGCTTGAACTGGTTTTCCGTTGAAGATAAAACAGAAATTCAGGTTCATCTTCCCCCTTTATTTAGAAGAATATCTGTGTATGGTTTTAGACAGTTAACACAAAGAGATAATGTCAGAAAACTAGGGAAAAATTAAGTGTTGAGAGCTTTATTAGAGAGCGTGTTTGTATCCTTCAAAGTAAAACTTCACCCATATGTGTAGGTATGAAATTTTTTGACCGGCATAAGCTGAAAGTTTATTTGAATTATCAATGCACAAAAAAGAAAAACTTAAATATTTTAACCTTATCTGTTAGCAGTTACATCCAGAAAAGGCAAAGCAATAACGTTTATAATGAAAATGCTGCAGTTGTGTATTATATAGCTGGAGTCTGGCATTCCAGTCAGAATTTGTGTTTAGCTGTTGTAATCTCACCACTATGCTGATTGTACTGAAGTGAAATCCACCCCTGACACCGATGAACGTGCTCGGGGTTCACACAAACGAGATAATGTTGTCAGGCTTCTGTTTTGAATTTAATTCACAAGCTTCGAAAACGGGCGATTTCAGAGTGGTTTTAGTTTGAAACTTTCGAACATAGAAAAAAAGACAGCCTTGATTCGCTCCGATATTTGTTGTGGTGCTATATCTAACAGTGGTAAATTCTACGTGTATAGGTACTGTATGCTTTTAACTGATGTTCGTTGATGACACTGCTGTTATGTACATGACAGTTTTAATCTAGTTTTTCTGCAACTGCCAAAGGTCTTGCATCATTACCACTGAAAGTAATGCAGTTAACACGATTTAGATACGGCCACTCAAAGGTCTGATGCAGTATGGAGTTATTATCATGAAAGCATATTAGCTAAGACTGTTTAAAATACAGGAAGTTTACAGAGAGGTTTGTGTTGAACGTAGTATAAGAGTGAATTTCAATTAGGAACATGAAAGATGTATTAGTTTAGCTATAAATTACCTGGAAATATGTGCCTCTCATACAAATTGTGTTTCTCCGAGTGCATTAACTCCTCTAAGGCTAGCTAATAATTAAAGTCAGCTTTCTTTTTATAATAACTCTTCAAATATGGGCACTCAACTTCTTTATTAATATCCCAGTTAGGAAATTAGACACCTTAACAAGGAAAACGAAAACAATGATAACGTTTATACGCATAGTGAAGTTGTTTGTTGCTTCACGTATGGAAAGCCGATTTGAAGTAGTTGCACGTATGGTAATAAGCTTCCGGTAGCCTTCACCCCAAATGTACTTTCTGGTGGCCTTTGCCCCAAATTTAAGAATATTAACTATATAATTTTGACTGCTTCTTTTAAATATTATTTATTTATGTTTGCCTCGGCTGCGTCAGTATTATTGTTTTTTTAGAAAGCTATATGATTCTTTTATTAAATACTTGCACTTTTTAACACGTAAAACTATTTTTGTCTCACACGAATACATATTAAATTTCTCGAGGACGTATCTCGCGTCCGGTTAGAAACGCTGTCTACAAGCAACGCGTCCAGTTATGAGCGCTGTCTACAAGCTACTGACTTGATTTCTACCGTTTAAATGTGTAAATTCCTGTATTACAAGTCTCTGATTGCCTATTTTATAAACTGTCACAAAAATTACATTATTGCTTCCATGAATCAAGTAGCATTAAACTTTCAAATTCATTATTGCCTCATGGTTACCTCATTGTTACCTCATTGTTAGCAACTTTTAACCTATTATTCTCACAGCTCCTACATTATTAAATTAATTAATACATCCACATAACATTATTACAGGTATACAATAATATAAACATATAAAATGATTGTAATATTCACTTTTTATATATTGTTACATACACATATTGCTTTAAGATGGGCTGTTATTGAATTTATTTATTAAATAATTAGACTGAAATCATTTAAGTGTTAAAAATACTGCCTCAATAATCCATCATAAATAATATGAAGCAGCGGGGCTGTGGCGAAGATTATCGGGAGCTCGGCGCCGAGCGGTCGAAGTAAACAAGATAACGGCCGCTGGCCAGCGTAGACACCGGGCGCGCTATCAGGAGATAACCAGAACTTTCTGGAAGCTTTATCTCCCCTCTCATCCAGAAAGTGTGTCGAAATAGTTCTAGAATGTTCGAGAACCTTCTGTTAAAGATTCCGCTGCATATATAAGCGAGCGCTTTCTCGGGCAGTACAGCAGTGGAGTCGCGAGTTGAAAGCAAGTCGAGTGCAACAGAGTGGAATTGAGTTAGTGCGAGTCGAGTCAGTGTGAGGTGAGGAGTGGCGACGGTAGAGTGAATCGCATCGGTTAGTCGGTGAGCGATCGAGTTGGCGAGTGAGTTTCCCGTGCGACATCAAGAGCGATTCTCTGAGCGAGTTGGTGACGGCTGCTGTGCAGCGAGTGCTACCGTGAAGCGACGGCTGTAGAGGTCTTGTGTTCGACTCCTGAGTGAAGTGAACCGTCTAGCGTGAAGAGGCTGCGTCACGAAAAAAAAGAAAGAAAGTGCCATAGAATTGAAGTAGTTCACTTAGTGAAGTGACAGTGTAGTGAACCCCCAGTGAAAGTGTAATCGAAACAGTGACAGATAAGAACTGTGAAAAGTGACAGCTTGAAAAACTGGACAAAGCCTCAATATTGTGATACAGATATGGCTCGTGTTATCAATTTGAAGGCGCCGACCGGCCTGCTGTTTAAAGAGCTACGGCGAGATAAGGGGTAGCCCAGCGTAAATACCGGTATCGAGAGATAACCAGAATCTTCAGCAAGTTTCTTCCTCCCCGCCTCCCGAACATTCTAGAACTCTGTAGAAAATTCCAGCCGCTATACAAGCTAACGTGTGAGCGAGTCAGCGAGTTGTTAAGTACGTTTCTTATGCGACATCAAGTGCGGTTCTAAGGTGAGTTTATGAAGACTGACTATTGTGACTTGTGCTGCTACTTAGAGAGATTAGAGGTGTCCTGTGTTCAATTCCCCATCCAGTGAATCATTCGAAAAAGAGGCTGCTTCGAGCGTATTTCATTACGCTGCTACCTCGCGAAGAAAAAGTGAAGTGATAGGGAAAATTTAACTAGATCACATCATAGTATTTTATGACCAGGAATGCCACGATAAAGCGACAAGGATAAAGTTTATTCGCCATTTTCTGCAGCTGTAGTTTAGAGTGGAGTGCGGTTGAACCGACTGGACAGCATAGCTTATTGTGGACGAGTCTATGGACTGTTGACTCATGTTGGGGCAAGTAGGAGGTACGATGCCAACTTCATTCCCATAGAACAAAAGATTTGCGTGACACTGTATTAGTGGGCACTGATTAGCACCGGTAACTCATGGTTACCTCTTTGCCTCTCAAAACAGTCTCTCTCATTCTCTAGAGGAAAGTCACTCACGTGATCGGGTATGACTGACCAAGGGTTCTATAGACGTTGTCTCACTATCGCACAATAATCTCTCGAAGAGTTAATAGAAGAAGAATAAAACGAAATAACACACACAAAACAAATACTGAAAATCTGGAAGCAATATACAGAAGAGTGATATGAGAGAGATAATCGCTCAGATGGATTGTATATAAAAAAAAATGAAGAGAAGATTTATACGACGAAAGCATAGTTCAAATTTTTATAACATAGCAGAGCTAGCGTTTAGGGAATTAATGAATGGAGAAGCAATAGAACCTGGTGGATTACCCGTTGAGAAAATTTAAAATTCATAAGAAATAGCTTATTTAATACAGCGGTGTATCAAGGAGAGTGAAGAATGGCACAGAGGCTTCAAGGAAAAACTGATACTACCAAACATTCAGAAAATAGAATGCAAATAAATGTCATTATATCAAGATTATTAGCTTTATCTCTTTAAGCAAAAATTATTCCGAGAATGCTGAATGGACGTCCATATTGTAAGATGCAAGACGAACTATAAGAACAGTTTGGCTTCAAGATGGGAAAAGGAACAGGGGATATAATTACACTCCTTCGAAGAATCAGTGAACATTATTTGAAGAAACATGTATGCACTATTTATTGACCTGTATTTAACAGAGAGGCTTGGAGGGAGTTCATAGAGACTGAATAAAATTTGTGTTTACAGTAAAGATAGAAGGTTCTTAATCTGTAGTATGTATATCAAAAGTTAATTATGAAGGCTAGGAGAGGGTCTATCAGAGCAGACATTATTGAGATAGATGCCCCTTGGAAATCTATTAGGATCTTTGGGTGAAGAAGTGCTTCCAGAACTAGGGATTAATTGAGGTTAAAGGCATAATAAGAAATTACATAAGTTTTGCGAAGAATATCACTGCTAGCAGAAGAGTAAAGGCCCTAACCGGGCTAATGAGAACTAGAAATTTTGTAACTCATCTGTAGGTTCCAGGCACTCCAAAGGTCTCACACATAAATTGGACAGATGCAGGTCGCGAGAACTGCAAGATTAAGCAGGTAAAAACCTCTGATAGCAAAAGGGTATTTTTACAGGACAGTGTGCCCTCATAGGACACCTGCACAAGAAGGGACAGCAAGTGGTTCCTTCCTACGGACGGTGTCAACAGGTAGATGAGACAGCTGCCCATCTATTGCGCGAGTAACCAGCGTTGCTCACCAAAGAGCCCTCATTATGGAAATTCAGTTTTCAAAATTGGAGGAGATTTTAACCATCACGTTCATTATGAACGTCAGACTCCTGGATCCATGAAAATAAGACTGGGTATGGGCAATAGATCTGCAATGGTTGCAATGCAAGGCAGGGTTGTTCCTCTATCAAACTAAACTAAAGGGACTATTGATGGATCTAACTGAGAATGGTGTGAGTTTATAGAATGAAAAGAAACGTAAGAAACTTTGAGAGCTTTGATCATGATATTCCAGGCACAATTGTATGCCATCAGGGTTTGTGTGGAGGAAAGTGAGGGCAGGTGCTACAGGAATTGTGGTATCTGAATACACTGAGGGCACTGCGGGCACTAACAGCACCCTTCACGAGATCAAAGGTCGTTAAGGAATGTCGAGAAGCCCTACAAAGGCTAGGGGAATGCAATAGGCTTACTCTAGCATAGGTCCATGGCCACACTGGGATAATTGGAAACGAAAATGCAGACAGGTTGGCTAGAATGGGAGCGCAGACCACATTTATAGGATCAAAGACGATCTTGGGCATTACCAAATTAATGGCAAGGACTAATCTATTAGACTGTATTCAAATGCAGCATATAGAATACTGGAAACATATCCAGGAACAAACACATGGAAAACTAATGATGCAGCAGCCATGTCTTAGAAGGAGCACTGCAGTCCTTAAATTAAGTAGAAATCAGATATGGCTCATGGTGGGTTTGATGACTGGTCCTGGGAATTTTAAAAAACACCTGTAGATAATGGGGCACTCAGAATACACAAGATGCAGATGTGTGGTGTGGAGGAGTAACCTACTTTGCACTTAATATTCCAGTGTGAAGCACTGGAAATGAATATATACAGTCAATTTGGAACGATGATCCAAATCTGATAGCATCTAGTAAAAACCTAATCTATGGACTCCTGAGACTTATTAGAGCTTAGCGAGGTGATGATTGGAAAAACCAGGGAGGGTTCCGGGTTCCATTCCGCTTGGGCCTGTTACTCTGATCTTGAGTTGATGGGCGAATACCGTGGTAGATTATACAACGCCGCGAACTTTCCTGGGCCCCATTTCCTATCGTCTCATTTCCTTATGTTTCAAGGTCGAAGGATCGGGAGGTGAATGGCGGTGGAGTTTGCTTTGTGGAACTCTCTGGCTTACTTTTCGGTGTGGGACAGGCCCTCAGAAAGATATGGGCCTACGGGGGGGTCCTACCGGTCAGAATATAATATCTGAATACCTTAGTCCCAGCCTGCTGCCCCGGATCTGGCCGTCCTCTATGTCCTTCGCTTCACCCCTTCCTGCTGGAGGTTTCTAGAAGCACAATAGGCAACCGAGCGCTTAAATATCAAAATCCTCCTCCGCCTCCTGATAACCAAATATAAAGATCATGATCCGTATTCTGTAGAATCAATGAAGGACTTGATTCAGAATTACTCTTAAGATCTTTGCCAGTTTGTTTCTGAACTCAAATCTTCTTGTAGAAGCATCCTTCGCATTCTTCTAATAAGCAACAGAACTTGGCTACTCCAATTAAATACATACATGAAGCACTCAACAGCCCACCAGCATGCAGCACTCAACAGTCTGACACACCGACTGATCAACGTCCCTATGAACAAAGAGGAATACACAGAGCTAAACAACATATTGGACATAGCTACAGAAAACGGATTCAGGCCAGAAACAATATACAAGAAAATAAACAGAGCCGTGAGCAAAAAGAAAATACAAGAAGTTACCATACTCATCCCTACTGAAAAAGAAAAGCTGATCTTCAAAAAATTCACATACCACCTAATAGCTTTCTACAAATTCCAGAGAATCTTTAAGCAACACAACATCTCTTTGGCCCCAAAAAACAATTACACCATAAAAAACCTACTAAACCCAAAACTAAAAGATGACATCCCACAGGAGAACAAACAAGGAATATACCAGATCAACTGCAATGACTGTGAAAAAATATATATTGGGCAAACCAAGAGAAATATAAAAACAAGAACAAAAGAACACTTCAGTTACATAAAACAAAAACAGGAAGATAAATCAGCAGTAGCTTGGCACTTTGAGGGAGACAAACACACCATAGATAGAAACCCAAAAATACTTAAAAACATCTCAAGAAAAGCAGAACTTAAAACTTGGGAAAACATTTACATTTGGAAGAACAGAAATCGCACTTATAATTTTGAAACCCCGCCAAGAGACTTACTTTTGAAGAAGTTCTTCCAACCGCCACCAGAGATCAAGCTTACAACCAAGACGAAGGATGCGGGCAGTCGACAGGAAACTGAGGATGGGAGCAATTAGCTCCTTAAACATGTATTCGTTATAAAAACAAGTAAGTGATGTAGTGTTACAATCGACTCAATAATTACTAAACATACAAATGTATCAATGCCTTAAACAGCTTACAGAGCCTTCGTATCCTGGAATATTACGTTGACCTATTCCACCACGGTTACATAGAGAATTGCTTTTAGTAACACATGTACATGATATTTAATGTAACGTAGTTAATGCATAAAATACGAATTTGATCAATGTACTTCTCTCACAGATAATTTTGCAAACATGTGTGCAGTTAATGCTGCGCGGAATAGCTGACATACACACAATATACGGCTTGTATGTACTAATTAATAATCACGTATACGTGTATATTTTTCGGCAATATACTATAATCTATTTAATAATTGTGATTTGTAAATCATATGTTTAACTGGTCACGTAACCACCATTAGCTCTCGAAAGCGTTATCCCTATTGCGCGATAATGAATTTCCCTTTGTCCAAATAGAGCTAGAATCATTTAGGTAGTTCCCAGTTACCTAAATTCGTGTACCAGTTGGTAGTGTAGAGCATTTTAATCTAACAAGCGGTAGCTATAAATTTAACTAGATCTAAAACAGAAGAACCTACTTCTCACGAAACAGTGAAGGAGATGCTGAATAAAAACAGTGAAGTAAATAGAAATTAAATGAAATTAAATCAAGCATTTACTACTTTTCTTTGCTGCTACAAAATACTCTTCAGTCTGTTTAACAGTGTTATAATGACTTATTGTAAAACAGGTCTAAAGCCGTTTGTACACGATCAAACTTTTTTTTCAATTCAAGAATTTATATGAAAACTTTTCAAACGTTTTTCAATATGTGACAAGATTGGACAAGACTTGACAATGTCATAAATGTGTATTTACAAGTTGTATTTTTTCAAACTGAAACCCTTCAGAACACATTAATAAATAATTTATCACGCACAAAGCAATTTATTATTTACGTCACGGTATAACAGTTTGCAGTGAAATACTGTTCTATACCAATATTGTGTAGCACTTTCACGTATTATAACCAATGAAATCACATTACGAGTTTGGAATACAATGTAAATAACACCAACTGACAGGTTAACCACGCTGTTGTAGATTTCGTGACGCACTGTAAATACTAAAGCCATCAAATCGTTGTCAAATCTTTGATCGTTTACAGCATGTCCTTATTTGCTTTCAAGACTTTCAAAGAGTTTAAACGTATTGGAATAAATTTGACAAGAAAAGTTGTAAAGTTCTCACAACTCTTAAAAGGTATTTAAAATATTGAATTTGACAAAAATTTGATCATGTACAAGGGGCTTTAGGGAAAGCATTTAAAATGGAAGACACAATATCAAAGTTCCCTTCCGAATTGGAAGACAATGCATTTTGGCAAACATATTACTTTTTCTGCCGCGTACATGGTAGGTACATAAGGTATTGCATTCCAACCAAAAATTCCGTAACTATATTTCACCGGAAATATGTGTTTTGAGGCCCCCTGAATCCAAATTTAAGAAAAATGTACATGTGTGTGTATGTTATGCTGTTTGCATAACTCAAAAACCAAAAGTCGTATAAATGCTATACTTGGTATTTATGTTCAGTATCTTCCAAAGATGCAACGCAAAGATCTTCAACAAAATCCCCCACCCCAAACTACCCTTTACATGGAAAATGTTCGAAACTTCTTATTTTTTTAAAATGGCACTAACGATTTGGATTACAATGCCATATATTAAAGATATTTACGTGACATAAAGCTTACACCTTGAATTTCTGAGAAAAGCCTGATAAAGAGGCCTCTGAGCAAAATTATGGTCTTTCATGCCCGATATGGAATGGGACGCTAAGAACAATACTAGTTAAAGAGCGTCCATAAATAAAATTCAGTTTTTACGAATGATGTCTAAGAAAGAATGTGAATTGTAAGTACCAAAATTTGTAAGCTTAAAGTTAACAATATTAGTGCATACTTAGTGCATATTTTCGAAATTATGAGCATATTTTAAAGATTTGACAACATACGACAGCTGTTCTTCTCCTTAAATACATTGTCTCAGATCGCATGCAAGTAACTCGCGTTTCAGTTTCAGTATGTCATTATTAGAGCCCTGATTCTTACGTAGTTACATATTCTATTCCTTTATATGCGGACCCATGGACACTGCTAGACTCAAGTTTCATTTTACATATTTTTACATATTTCAGCGTATATATTTTGTCGTGTGTTTTCTTAATAATTTATTATATTTATTATTTTTTCCTTTCTATGACTGCCTATATTTTTCTTCTTTTAGAAATGATAACAGTTAGTTCACAATTAAAGTTAGGATTACATATTATTCACGTTATACAGTTGCGATGATTTAAACATTTGCACAATATTACAACAATCGATATATCAATAGTGAACAAAATCCAACTTCAACCATTAAGAATGCACGTGTTGACAAGAGTTGTAGCCTCCGAAGGGCATATCTCCAGAAAAATTGTCTTATTCAAGTACTTTCCCGGATATCTTGCAAGGCCGAAATACCATTTTTTCATACAAGAAGATTTTATCTGACAGAATAATGTCATTTTTACCATAAGATGTAGAGAAATAACTTATTTTGCACTGTTCCAGAATAAATAGCCTGTATTGCGTAGTCATTCTTAATTTGTTTGATGAAGACACTGGTTCTTTCTGCTGTATTATTCATATAAGTTAGTCCACGTGTTTTACGAAAGCGTTTGAAATGTTCAGAAAATACAATGAAAACTGAAAAAGTGGAATTTATGATCGTGATTACTTGATTAGCAAATTAATAATAATTTAAAATCGTGTTAGGACGATACCACTATTTCTCGATATTCGATACCGATACTGATTTTTAAGCACCCATACTCGATACTGACATTAAAAACTTGTCATGTCTACTGAATACAAATTTCTTCCCTTCAATGCTTAAACCTTTGCTTATATGCAAAGAGTGTCAACATTTTAAAATATACATTTACAAAATGTTAAATATGTGCAATAAAACAATTTTACATATATATATATACATACAAAGTGCAAAACGTTATGGTGCTAAAATAGAGAATAGCTTAATGAATGATGGATGGGTAAGTAAATTACGGAATATTTTGGAGAAAAATGGGTTAGGAGATATATGGAGAAGGAGAGAAAATAACGTAACACATTTTTGGAAAAAGGCAAGGAAAAGACTGAAAGATATAGAAATACAAATCATGTTCAGTGAGATTGCCGAAAAGAGCTCATTAGTTTATTATAGGCCAATGAAAAATACATGGGGTAGGGAAAAATATATAGACATAGTAAATAAAGAAGAGAGAGAATCTATTGCATGGTTAAGAGCCAGAGCATGGAGGCTAAAAGGGCTAAGACAGGGTATTCCTCAGAAGCAATGTCCGATATGTGGTGGTAATGAAGACATTGAACACATAGTATTTAAGTGCCAAGGAACAGAAAATTGGAGAAAAGAATTTTTTAATAAGAAGTAGTTGAAGGGGGATAGAAATACACTTATAATTGAAATGATATGCAAGGACGCTAGAAGCATTGGACAGTTTTTGTGTAACGTAAAAAATAAATGGCTTTGGACAGTGGAAAGAGAAAAGTAAGAGGTAGTGCATCTTACTTTGAATGGAAAACTATAGTGAATGTGTGATGGTTAAGTAATCAATAAATTGTAAAATGTAAATAAACTGTAGTGATTGTCTACTGAATAAGTGACCAGGGTTAAAATGCAGTAGACAATCAAATTTGTAAAACTCTTAGCACAATAAATGCTATACTATACTATACTATACTATACTATACTATACTATTAGAATGTAAGCACCTAGCTTAAGACTTGAGGTGTATTTAAAATTTTTGTATGATGTTCAGTACAAATAAATACTCTATTCTATACAGTAAATATCAAATTTCTACTACTTTGAAAGTTAGCATTGTAAGGTACTGAGTATAAAATGCACTTCGCTTAGCCTTTACAGCCTGTGTCTTAAGATAAAAATTTGGCTTGGAGCCATTAAGAGATAATTACGTAACTAAATATTAAACAGTAATGGGACGTAAGTTTTTACTACCTAAAATCAATAAGTAATTCATAATATCCCCATTTGTGAAGTCATTAATATGTCATGTAGGTTGTTCTTTAATTCCGATATAAGATACGTTCATTCCAACTTTAATACTAATGGATTTAGCTGCTTTTAATGGAGGGATAACATACCGCATATGAAAATTTAAAAAAACAATTTTAGCTATAGTGTAGTCAATTCCTAGCGCTACATGTTCATCCAAAATAAAAGATTATCCCAAAAGTTTGGATACAAAACTATTTTATGCATGGATTTGAGAGCTTAGCTAAGTCTATCACTAAATTTGAAACAGACGGTAGCTTCGGCAATTTTAATCGCCCTATACAACAGCTCAAGGATACACACATTTCACTTTTCGAGCAATATTGAACGTCTTACTTGCATTTCTCATATCGCTCTGTTAACTTTCTTTATTTTCCTCTCTTCCATTTCCTGTCTTTCGTCTTCTTTCTGCCTGCTGGCTACATCTATCACTATCAATTTGTGAGCGGCTCGGCAGACTGGCATCAATCTTTTTGTTTTCCTTTAAGCTTTGACTTCCCTTGCGGACAATTAAATCCTAGGAACGATGAGAAAGAATGAGTTTAATGTTGGGATGGATTGTAGCGTAGTCGTCTATAGATTACTCGAATAACCCTTCAATCGTAAGAGAGAACTTTCTGAGAAGCAGCTCAAAATTGGGTCAGGCTATGTGCGCTGAACTGATACAAGGATATTGAGGGTATTAAAAGAAAAGCAACAAAGCAAAGAATAACAAAAGTGCTGAGTTGGGAGAAACGATTAATCATTGTCTCGTCTCCACTTTCATATTTTCAGAAGTAAGTTTCCCTTCACAATTAACAGTTCAAATTGAACGTAAGTGAAGAGTTAGCCAAAGTAATTGCTTTTGACGTATCATAGCTGTGTGACATAGCATTTCAGGAATTACTAGGTAAGGGGTACGGAGGAAATGCAGACTTTTTGTCTTAAAACCACGTAGGTAGAATGTAAAACATACATTTCCCTTACCTCGCTCACAGGGAATTCAGTTGGTTGACACTGGTGTAAGTGAGTAACTTCAAGAACAACCTATATAAAAATATTCTGATGATTTTTCTATGCTCTATCGTTCATTAGTGGGTATACAAAAGATTCCTACAAGAGTTTATTTTTCTATCTACGAGGAGTGATCAAAAACTAAGGTTACAAAGCCGATATTGCTGGAGTTTCGTCCGTTGTAGAGAAATTAGTAATGTGCGGTAATTGCAATACATGCAGTTGGCAACTGTTCAGAGTCTCAACCAACCGCCATCTACATCGCTAGTTGTAGGTAAACACAAATGGCGACTCGTTTGGAGAAATCGCGAAGAAATCTGCTCCGTTATTTGATTTCTGTGGGCTAAACATGTAACCGGGCTGAAATTCACCGGCAGCTGGAAGAGCATTAGGAGAGACGTAAAGTCTCAACACGTCGCAGAATGGTGTCAAAAGTTTGCGGCCGGTAGAGAAAATGTCACCAACGAGAATCGCAGTAGCCTACCCGACACGGCATCAACGGAACACAGCTCGCGTGGTAGAGCTGATTCAGGATAACAGGAAGATCACGTTACGGCATATGACGGTAGAATTGGGAATGTCGTTCGGAAGCGTTCGTCACATTGTTCACTATATTGTGGCAGTAATTTGTATCACAATAATGTAAATGCCAGAGTGATTGTAGTATAAATAATCATTATTGTATGACATTGATTTGAGATGTTTGTTAATTATAAGCATTGTTAGGAAATAAGTTTACACGACCTCACTGAAACTGACAATAGGAGCGGATAACAATGTGCGAGGGGGTGAGTTGAATATTAATTAAAAGAGACAAACAAATGACGTCAGATTAGCGCGCTTTTCTTGGAGATGGCGGGAATATTTTCCCTAGAGCATATGTTTTCGTAATTTTTGATTGGATATAAAAATAGACGCTAATGTTGGTTTTGTTAACCAGTAGCAGCTCGGTTGTGATCTTTAGGCATATCGGGGTGTGGGGTATAAAAAGCTGAAGTCAGAGGCGGATTTCGTCAGTCCAACAGAAACATTTGTGCATTACACGTCGCACAGTCCAACAGAAGCATTCACGCGTTATACGTCGCACAGTTAGTTCATCAGAATCGTTCGCGGGTTACACGTCGCGTAGTTCAACGGAAGCATACATAAAGTACACGTCGCAATTCTACAGAATCTCTCGCGTCTTAAAGTTTGTTATAAATGTGAAACACGCGAATTAATAATGTGCAGTAAATAAGTGATTATAGTGATATTAGAAAATATAACAGTTTCAGTTTGGCGTGTATCACGAATCAATATGTGAACTTAATTGTGACGGTAATAAAAGTGTAAAAACAAATTCTTTTATCAGTGTTATCTTTGAGTAATAAAATCCTTTCCGCTTACTCAACCTATTTAAGAGATTTGCTCGACTGAATAATAATAATAATAATAATAATAATAATAATAGCTAGCCGGAGCACAATGAACCCAAAATGCAAAATAATAAAACAATAACAGGCGCCCAGCAATAAGATAACACGAAGTGACTGCGACAAATTGGCTTCCATACGTTATGCAGATAAACACGAACCATCTACCAACTACCTATAAATATTCCACTCCAGGAAGATCCTTTATGGCATATGACGGTAGAATGTCGTTCGGAAGCGTTCGTCACATTGTTCACGATATTCTGCAGTACCGGAAAGTTTGTTCTCGATGCACTCCACGAAATCTGTCCAACCAACACAAGGAGAAGTGCATGGGGGCAAGTCTGCAATGTATTGTAACGGTTCTCCACGGAAGGGAACAGCTTTCTTCACCACATTGTAATCGGTGACGAAACATGGATCCACCATTACACCCCCAGCAGCAAACGGAAGTCAATGGAGTGTAAATATCCCTCCTCTCCAAAGACAAAGTATTTTAGGTTGACACCATCTTCGGGAAGATAATGGCCACAGTGTTTTGGGACAGCGCGCGTGTCATACTCATGGACTTTTAGGAAAGTGGGCACACAGTGACCGCTGACAGATACTACGAGATCTTGACACGATTGCGCGAAGCAATCAGGAGGACTTCTCACCGAGGGCGTCATCATCCTTCACGAAAAGCGCGATCTCATACAGCCCAGAAGACCACACGCTGTTGAAGAGTTTCGCTGGGACATCATCGACCATCCTCCTTACAGCCCGGACCTCGCTCCAAGCGACTTTCACCTGTTTCCTCACTTGAAGGAACACCTAGGAGGCCGACGATGAGCTAAAACACTTCGTTACAACGTGGCTGAACACGAAAGCAAAGGATTGTTACCAGGAATATTCAAACCCATCCCACGAAGCGACAAGTGCCTAAACCAATATGGAGACTGTCGAAAAATAACCTAATGTATGTTTTATCAGTTGGCTGTATTGGTTATAACCTTGATTAGTGATCACCCCTCGTACTTCATTTTAAGTGAGATAAACCTTTTTATAAACATTTGCATTACACATTTCGTTAAACATACAAAGTGAATAGCGATAGTCAAATGTTTTAATATTGCTGGCCTTAAAATTCTATACTCTTTCCATGACATCGCGAGAAACAACTGAATGTCGACGGACTTTAAATGAATGACGAAGGTGTTGAACGATTCGAAAACCATTAATAACGGATATCTCGGAAATAGCTTATACTACAGAAAAAGTTATTTGGAATAAGTTGTGTATTTTAAAGATATCTACATTTGTATGTAGTTCACTTTGGTCTAACGCTTAACATTTACCAGTTAATACAATATTATGTAAAATTCCTTCCGAATGAAGAGGACTTCACTGGCTATTCCCAGAAATTTCAAGACATACATTTTATTTGTCATGTAAATATCTTTGGTATTTTAATCAAAACCGTTAGAGCCATTTTTGAGAAAGTCAAAAATTTTGAAAATGTTCCATGTAAAGGGTAGTTGTGTTGTGGGGATTTTCTTGAAAATCTTCATATTCCATCCGAGGTTTGAACTTATACACCAAGTTTCGTGTTTAACCGGCTTCTACGGCTGCTCACACACACACACACACACACACACACACACACACACACAGGGACATTTTTCTAAAAATGTTCCTTTTTGAGTTCCAGGGGCCCCAAAACATACATTTCCGGTGAAATTTCAACATAGAATTTTGGGTGCAATACAATACTTCCTCTACTTACTGTAAGTAGCAAGAAGGAGGGTATAAAATAATAGATTTGAGAGAAGAGAGGGTAACGCTACAAGGAGAGGACCGGTATCCAGAGATACTAGACTCAGAAAAGCAGTGGAGAAATTTACATATCAGGATAAAACAAAGAACAAATAGAGAAAGGAAGTAAATTGATAAAAAGAAAATAAGAGTAAGGCAGGGATGTAAATTGAGTTCATATTAATAATCTATTCATAGATGATATTAGGAGTAAAAATTAGAAATTAACATTATCCAGTAATAGGAGATAAGGAGATTCCAGGTTCAGGTTTATTATATGCAGACGATTTTATGGTAGGCACCATATCGTTGATAGGGTTACAAAAGCGTTAAATGAAGTTCATGAAAGTGTAAAAAATGGGGAATTGGGGTAAAAACCATAAAGACGATTGACTCAATAAAAAGCTCTTAGAAACAAAATCAAGAACTCGAGAGAATAATAAGGAAGGTAAAGGGAAGAAAATGGTATAGAAAAGTAAGAGAAGCAAGGGCCGCTCAGTGAGCAAAAAGGCCAGGGAGCCAAGCAATCTGAGTGGTCCAATAAGAAAACAAGCACCAGACAAATTGTACAACAGATGTAGGGGTATAAACAAATAGACATTGTATGTATTGTAAACATGTAGAACAAATTGTACAATAAATCTATCCATCTATCTACTGTAAGGAATAGAGAAGGTCTACTGTCTCTAGGCTAACAAATTGTACACTTAAAGGTACTTTAGTCACTCGTATTATCAAGTAAACATCTCTAATTAGTGATAATTTTCTAAATATGATTCTTTACATGTTATGAATGCGGATTGTTTGTTTTTTCGAATACAAGGTATTAGGATACTGTGTTATCAATATGGCAAGCAACTCATGTATCCATAACACGGAGATTTGAACCAGATATTAAAAACTGGGTGCCAGGACGAGAACAATCTTCGGTTTATCATGCCGATCCTCTACTATTGTTGAGGACGTTGGGATGTGGAAAACTGTTAAAGAACAGTTTATTTTGTTTCCCCCCTTTATATACAGCCTTTAAGGGGACAAGGTACTCTGAAATGGTCATAAATCACATTTTTTGTTTCAGGCATTAATATAGTCTATTATTTCCAGTTTCAGAAAATATATTCTTTTTGGGAGTTAAGAGGTTTTTAAGGCACTGCATTCCTTTAAAGTTGTCATGCAACGCCCCTTTTTAGAACATTTTTATATCTTTCAACAACGAACGACAATACCATGCCCAGCAAACAGTTTAGCAATTAACATAAGAGGCCAGGACCAAGAGAAGGCAATCAGAAAAGCTGCAGTAATCCAGGAATGAAGGTGCAGATGATTACGACCCTGGAATGTACTGAAGTATGTCACAATTTTAATGCAAACTTTAAATTCAGTTTTCTCAAAACGACATTTTTGGATACTTATGTACCTTTTTCTCAGAAAGTATGAGAGGTAGAGAGCTGAAATTTTCAGTACATGTATACAACACTTAGTTAAACTTTCTGAACCACAATCATAATTTTATAATGCATATTAGTGATATTAAGAAAGCAACAACATTGCAAATTTTCCACATTTTTACTTTTTTGACTTTGCAAATAATTGTTTTTTCAATTACTAGTGAACTGATGTACATAAGTAAATAATTGAGGTTCAGAAGATAGCTGATTATACTAAGAACAAGCATACAGAAGTGTGATTCTGTATTGCAAGTAGTATCAGAGAAAAAGGTACATGAATTCACATGTTTTAAGAGTAAAGTTTATTATGTTTCTCCTGAATGAAATAATTTTTACGGACTCAACTACATAAGCTATCAATGCAAACAAACACTTTAAATAATTGTCATGATTTATAGAATGATTAATAAACATTTCAGAAAAAACAATTGAGAACTAATTTAACACACTTCAGGTGTAATTTCCACGTGTTCAGACTACCTTGTCCCCTTAACGCCTACTATCATATCGACAGCTTTGCCTTTGGAACAATTGCTCATCGCCAATGTTCACTCGTGTACTACTGTGTTACTCTTTGGGTTGTTTACGTTGGATTTTCTTTATTAGCATTAAATCCACACACACACACACACACACACACACACACACACACACACACACACACACATTTACACTCTCACTCACGCTTCCAGACTCTAGGGAGGACAGGGAATAATTCTGACTAAAGAAAGATTCTCATCCTCCAGGCAGGAATCGAACC
This sequence comes from Deroplatys truncata, assembly GCA_030765065.1. Classification (NCBI taxonomy): domain Eukaryota; kingdom Metazoa; phylum Arthropoda; class Insecta; order Mantodea; family Mantidae; genus Deroplatys; species Deroplatys truncata. Next base: position 43,274,239 of record CM060990.1, read on the forward strand.
TGGACCTCTAGAATTTCTTTTCATTGGTTATTTACTCTTAAAACCTAACGATTAACATCTAGCTTACAATAATTACAGAATTTTGAAAAGTTAAGGTAATTCATATGTGAAATTTGACCAAAAATTGTGAAAAAATAATATGAATTCCAAACTTTAAGAAAACTTAAGAGTATATATGCTTTCGCAGTTAAGCTACCGAATGTTTAAATGCGGTGAATTTTAACTACCAATTAACTCACGCTATAAATATACAGGCGTATGCTCATTTATAGGTTAGCCCAAATTTAAACTTTCTTTTCTAATAAACACCATTTTCAGCATTTTTACATACTCGAAATACTCCACCGCATTCAATTTTTTACTGATTTGTCCAAATGTTTTACTTACTCTCGATAATACAATGAAGCAAATGGTGCAGTGGTTACCACGCTAGCCTTAGTTCCCGAGGTCGCGGGTTCAAACCCGGCAGAGTGCAATGAATTTTTTCCGGCGTAAAAATCCTTAGTATGGCTTCCTTCGGAAGGGAAGTAAAGTCGGTGGTCCTGTGTCGTAGATTTACGGCACGTAAAAGAACCTCAAGCCTTATAAAGAGGCCTGTGAGCAAACTTACCAGTCTTTCACGCCCAATATAGAATGGGACGCTAAGGACCACAGCAGTTAAAGAGCGTCCATAAATAAAACTAAAAGAAAACAAAAAAAAAACATGACCATAAACTTTTTTAAACTAATGCTCCAGTTTTGAAAAATTAATTATCAACTTTTGAGCAATTAAAGCTTTAGGAGAGTACAAAAAGTAATGAAACTTCTACAATAATTATGTTTAATATAACAACTCCGATATAGTATATATGTTTTAAGCTCGTTTACTGTAAAACCTGGCTGTTTGATGTGAGTAGTTATCAAAACGCAACGTATGGAGTTTTTTTTATTAGAACAATGAATTTACAAGATTAAATTTTAAATAAGCATACCAGCTAGAGTTTTGAAACACAGCAAAAGCATTGCTGGCATAATTTTCAACAAAATATCTCACATACTCAGAATCTTCTAAATTTCACTAATCGCCTCTATGTGGGTTTTAAGGTACCTACATGAAGCATACTTCTAGTTTCACTCATTTTCAACAACCTTAGTTGCTGAAATACACTTATGTCACTCACCGTTAAAAATACAGTATTCAAATGTTTGTACAAGGTGTTTCTGATACATACACCGCAGTATGTTGGGTTGCCACAACTGGCAGGCATGTGGAAAGCAAAAATTACAATATTTATGAATTCCGTTGCATGTATTATTACGGCAAATGTTCAAAATAGCACCCTCCCTATTCCCCACACAATGCTACTCCTTTCATTGTTTTCCCTCACTCGTGTTGACATTACCGGTGCGGTAGTTGCTGCAGGTCAGCAATGCTCACAGAGAGCGTTGCATATGGGGCGATCTCGGAGTGTTCTATGCAGACCAGTCCTTACTCCTGGATGTTTTCTGTACAATACTCGACGAGTCATTAATGAACTCTGCTTCGGATGTCCATCCTACTGAAGGAGAGGCCTTCGCAACCGCGGTAGAGCACCACAAGTAGGCCGCAAAGACCCTTTTTTGCTTCTATCGTGAGTCCTCGGAGGGAAAAGACCCGTAGGGCGACCAGATCCGGTCGACGATGGGCGCAAGCATGAACGGGGTCCCGAACGTTTCCAGTGTGAACGCATCCAATGCCGCCCGGGCCAACCCACAAGCCTCCTTACCCTCGGGGGCCCTCCCTAGTGGTTACCACGCTAGCTTTTAATTCCTGAGATCACCGGTTCAAACCCGGCGGAGGGCGAATGATGTTTTCGGGCGAAATCCTTAGCATGGCTTCCTTCGGAACGGAAGTGGTCCCGTATCGTAGATTTACGGCACGTAAAAGAACCTCCAGCGGGATAAAGAGGCCTCTGAGCAAAATTTTCGGTCTTTCACGCCCAATATAGAATGCGACGCTAAGGACCAAAGTAGTTAAAGAGCGCCAATAAATGAAACTCAATATCAATTTTCCCCCCTAGTGTGGCCCACTCGGAGTTGGGACCAAACTGAGCAGTCCCCCAACGACGCCAAAAGTCTACAAAGTGCACAACCACCGCCCAGCCGCAACCCGCCGAACACCGTCGCCTGGTCGTGTAAGCCTGAAACAGAGGACAATGAAGGAGATGACGTATACAGGAAATGAGGGGCAGGGAAGTCATGGTACAAGAGGAATCGCCCTGGCATTCGTCCGCCGACCCGAGGAAACCACGAAAACCCCTTGGGTCAGATTTGGCGGTCGCTGAGTTTCGAACGCGAGCTGCAACGCTGCCGCGGGACCACCACCCCGCTCGGTTTGAATAACCGTAGCCAGCGGCACGTCATCTATCAGATACTATAGTACATTGACCAAGAGCTGTGAATACCGTGACGTTTAGATTCACGCTACTAATAACGACACGTAAGCCTTAGTCGCTTAAAATTCTCATCTAAAAGTTAACGATTAAATGACTTGGACGTGTATTTCCTTATAGCAACATTGCGACATTTCAGCGAATGAGATCCTGGTTGCTGATGAACAGCCCCTTTACCATTAGGCAACTTCTCCAACTTTCTGTTACTGCATGTAGCCGTTCTTGCATCAAAATGAAAGCACCTATAGCGTACCAGATAAACCACCCATTCTACTGCGGGATGTGTGTTGAGTGTTGGAAAAACTTTCTGCATTTAAAAGTGAATATACCCTTTAAAATTAATGGAATATTTACTCATTCAATACACCTAAAACACATTATTTACGTTTCTGACAAAAATGTTACTATCATAACCTTCAAGGCTACTCTCAGTAAAATTTCATCCAAATGAATTTTTTATTCGCTATGATAAGTTTTCAAGCCAATAGGGAGCTTTGTCCTCCCATGCATTCCCCCACTTTCTCAGTTTACATATGGTGGTACTGAGGGTGTGTTTATTGTTATTGGTTGTGACATTTCAATTCTATGTATTTGATCAAATCGGCCGATAAGAATGCTCCTATGAGCATTACTAAATCACCTCTGGTGATCTACTCGAGATATTTAAGCACGTAAACCGAATATTCTTCAGATTACGTTGTGTCAGGGAAAAGTAAATTGCGCCATGTCATATACCCAGAAACGTCTGGTAAATCGAACACTATATTCTAGTTTCAATAAAATATATGAAATTATTTATGATAAATCCAACAATATGCCTCAATTATTATCTTAATAAATTAAACTTTTATCCGAAGCACAAAGAATACAAGAAATGCAAGAAAAGTAAAAAAAAAACTATTCGTTCAAATGTATCAGTTGGAGAATTTAACGTCATGCCGGTATGTTGCCATGGTAGCTCAGTGGTTCAAATCCAGACTATAGCATTGAATTTTTCAGTCATCTGATTGTATCTTTCCAGCCTTGTCCAACTCACGGCTTGTGTGGAAGAACAATTAGTTCTATTTGTTGATATATTATCACTTATTCAGACTTTTTGTTTGTGTGTGTGTGAGAGAGAGAGAGAGATTGTTTCAGTACTGCTTGCAAAACTTGTGACCATATGAACCGTAAAGACAATAACTAAGTTAAAATAATACTTCATTAATTATTTCTGTCATACTCTTAATTCTTAAAGAAAAAACATAAGTATAATTTCACAACGAGCGACGTGGTGCCGTGGTAGCGTGTGAGTCTCGTATTTAGGAGGTTCCGGGTTCGATTCCCGGCGACCGCCCACTCTGACCCATGGGTTTTTGAATGAATGAAATCCATTCACCCCGTTTGGTCTGTTTCAGGATTGGAAGCGTTGGCGTTGGTATTCGGTGTGGCGTGATACGGGGAAAAGGTTGCTCTCTGGAAATTTCTTCGTCTCTCGGATTTCTGCTGGTTGCCGAAGTAAACGGACCGCCCCTAGCAGCGAAGTGTTGGACCCTCTGTGGGAGCACGGTCCCCGGTTTGCCTGTCCGACTGCCGCGGCGTGTCTTAATCTGGAAATTGTAGGAACCCTGTCATTGCTGTGCCGTCACTCTTCCGGGGGCGCTCCTTTCGGGGGCATAATTACAATATTCTCACTTGAGTAGAGCCGAGTCCCTTCCGATCATCAGAAAAAACAAAAAGCAATAATAATTTCGCAAATTTCTGAGAAGTTTACAACATTTATTTCCCTTCTGATACGTTTAGAATCCCCCACTCTTATTTTTAACTGTCCCCCTTATGGTACGAATGTATATTGTAATTAACTAAATGAAAATATGGATATGCGGGTGATTTTTATTAAACTCGTGAGTAGCGTAGTCTAAAACATTCACGGTACCAAAGCATGTCCAACGTTCTTTTTTCTAAACGTGTAAAATATTATAAATGTATACATCTTTGTTGAAAATATGAGGAGGAGGAGTTTTATGAAGTTAGAAGGTATCCTATACATTTTGCTAATCACTTAGCTCAACTACATAAATATGTGACATGCTTGGCCAAGCAGTACAGTTTTCTGCATAAGGGTATGGAAACAAAGGTTAAGGGAAGCGTTTTTTTTTTAATTTGGAGATATGATACAAAGTAAGGTTTTAGTAGTTTGTGAAGTTGTAAGGCAACCTAATATTTTTACAGATAATTCCACGCTGTTTTAACCAAATACGTTAAACTGCTGATTTCTACATAATGGGTTGAAACTATGGTAGGCGTAACTTTTGGTAGTTATAAGGTTGTCTATGATTTTTGCCAGGGACTTCCACACAGTTTTGACCAAATGGATTACACAGTGCTGATTTCTACATAATGGGTTGAAACTATGGTAGGAGCAGCTTTTGAGAGTTAGGTAAGCTATAATTGTTATGGGGTTCTATAGTGTATGTGTACAAAGTTTAGTCTAAATACGTCAAAGAGAGTTGATTTGCATTTTAGGAGTTGAAAACAGGAATTGGATAGCGAAAGTTTTTGAAATTTTAGGGTAGTTTATCATTTTTACCAGATTCTAAATTCAAAACATACCAAGTTTTGTCAAAATCATAATCAAAATACTGCGGAATCAGAGGGAAATTTGCTCATATTAACTCTCCCAGGTGTAATATTTCAATTTTAAAATATCTTCAGCCACTACCATTTATCCTTGGGCTGGAAGCCATTAAAATGTCATGTTCGAAATAAAGTTGCAAACACATATCCTCTTAGATTCATATTCAGCGAAACGAAATTGAAGTTAAAGATTTTAAAGATATTATATTGTAGTGTACGTCTGTTCGGAAGAACGTTGCTTTTCAATGGTGAAAGAATGATAAAAAGTGGTTGAGTGGTTTCGAGGTTACCCTACACAGATACATACACACACGTCTTTTCTCTTTTTACAGTATTATTATGGATATACCAACGCGGGTAGCCGATGTCGTTAAGACAGGAACTCATGAACAGGAGATCTGCGGTTCAAATCCCGCCAGAATCGCCCTCCCTGACAGAGGTTCTTTTTGCAAGTTTTCCTATGTCCTCATAACTGGCAAATGCCGGGAAGGTACCCCAAACTAAGGACTTGTACGTTTCCTTCCCAAATTTCCTTTTCCAATCATCGTTTTATTTCATCTATCATCAGTGTCCACCGCCTTTGATGGCATATGTAATAAGAACGAATGATAAAACCACTAAAAACTACTATTGGATCTTCGTTATAAAATCTGACAGCTCGTACGGTGTTGTACGCCAGAGCCAATGCCGGCTGGCTTCCACTCCCCAAACCCTGCACTCACGACAGGCTTTCTGTCCTTCAGTTACCACGTAGATATTAGCGTCAGTAGTTTACTTTCATTTGCGAACCTTTAGAACAACGTATATTTTTATGTAAATATTATTTTAAATACAAATCGGCTCGTTGCATTCGTGAAGAATTCATCGTGAAGTTTCCTGCACAATTGCCTCTTTCCAGAATTTCAATTTGTCGCAGTTCTCAATGGCTCGTGTTATCTTATTTACTGGGCGCCTCTTGTTTTATTATTTTAAATTTGGGTTCATTGTCCTCCGGCTAGCTATTACAACTCAGTCGAGCAAGTATCTCTAAGCAGGACGTGTAAACGGAAAGGAGTTGTTGCTAAAAGATAACACTGATAAAATAATTTGTTTCTACTCTTTTATTGCCGTCACACTTAATTAATAATTCACATATTTAGTCTTTATACACGCTTGACTGAAACTGTGTATTTACGAACGTAACTACAGTCGTTTTAGTTGCCGCGTACCAATTACTTCGCGTACTTCACATTTTGTAACTAACTTTGCAACGTGTACCTCGCGAGAGATTCTTCCGAACTGCGTGACGTGCACCTCGTGAGAGATTCTTCCGAACTCCGTGACGTGCACCTCGTGAGAGATTCTTCCGAACTGCGCGATACTTGCTTATGGCTCGAGAATATATATTCCCTCACCCCGAATTGCCTAAACATTATAATAGAGCTGCTATTGGTTACCAAATCGCGCCCACTTTACGTCTGTTTTGTCAGCCAATCACTGCTACTAACATATATACTCTAGGGAAGATATTCCCTCCATTTCTAAAGAAAGGCACGCTACGCTGACGTCATTTGTTTGTCTTTTCTTAGTGATAAATAACTCACCCCCTCGGTTTATTGTTACCCACTTCTGTTTCCATTTTTAGTGAGGCCGTGAAAACTTATTTCCTAACAATACTTATGGCTAACAAACATCTAAAATCCCGTACATACAATAATATTAATTTACACTACAATCACTCTGGCATTCACAGTGTTGTGATATAAAATATTGCCTCAAATTCATAATCTTGTGAATAAATTTGAGACTGCTGGTTCAGCGCAAAACAAGAAACGCATGCCAAGGCGCACACTGTTAGACGAAATTGGAGAAAATCTTGAACTTTCGCCACGAAAACCACTATCAAAGTTAGTACAAGTTGCGGTTTCAATGTACTTCTGCACATACGTTTGCTATGAGGTAAGAGTTAATTTTGTTATATGAACGGCCGGCTATGGCATGATGTGCCACCCAGACGCAAAACCTCGTGTGAGCGGTCAGATTTTATACCGAAGACCCTGTAGTTATATAAGCTGCCATAGAAGAAGGAGGATTCTATCTACCAGTGGTAACTGGTGACGTATGAAGAGGCCTGAGGACTAACAAAACAAGTGGCAAGGACGAACAAACCTGCTGCACTGAAATTCGATAAACGTCAAACGGACTTAAAAGCTGCTATGCTCGAAATTATTCTTTGCTTCGGAATTTAATACGTAAAAAAGCCTTGGTTTGTGAATACAAAAAATACTCACCTGCTAAGGAACACATGTATTAGAAACATCTGAATAGCGCCCTGAGCGTTTGTATTATACTGTTTAACACTCTTTTTCTATCTAGAATAATTATTTAAATAATTAATTTGATTTCGATATAAAGGTTAATTTGCAATCATTATTTTAGCCTTTATAACTTCAACTGGAACTAGGAATGCACTGATGCAAATTGACAGGTAATGCAAGTACTTTTTATTTTGATAATATTCGCTGAAACTCGTCATTTCTGTTGGCAATTTTATCTATGAGTTTGATTTTCTCTCTTTTCAGCGTTAATTAAAATTAATGGGGACAAAAGCTCTTGTGCTAATGAAGACCTCAAGCGGTTTTCTATTTTCAGTTTGGAAAAAAGCGCTCACAAGTAACTTGCATATAGCGTAATGCCATGCATTTAAATGCTGTGTACAGGTTCATGAAGAGCCCCGAATGAGCTGATACGTCACATGAAACTTGACCAATGTTGTCTTAAAAGCAGAATATGTGCGTAACTTGCGTTTCACCGTTTTTTTTTCATCATCAATATCATGTGTATAAAGTATTAGCTGGCTCTTTGTTTTGGTTCTTTCTTATGTGTGTTTTCCTTGTATCCCATTAAATGCAGCATTTGTTACTGTCTTTACAACTTAGCAATATTAAGGGGACAAGGTAGTCTGAACACAAGGAAATTACACCTTAAGTGTGTTAAATTACCACTACTCTTAAGATTCTCAATGGTTTTTCCTGACATTTTTACGAATTACGATATACATCACGATAATTATTTCAAGTGGTTGTTTGCATTGATAGCTTATGTAGTTGAGTCCATAAAAATTATTTCATTCAGCAGAAAAATAATAAAATTTACTCTTAAAACATGTGAATTCATGTACCTTTTTCTCTGATACTACTTGCAATACAGAATCACACTTTTGCATGCTTGTTTTTAGTATAATCAGCCATCTTCTGAACCTCAATTATTTATTTATGTATATTAGCTCACTAGAAGTTGAAAACAATTAATTGCAAAGTAAAAATGTGGAAATTTTGCAAAGATGTTGCTTGCTTAATATCACTAATGTACATTATAAAATTATTATGGTGATTCAGAAAGTTTAACTATTTGTTGTATACGTGTACTGAATATTTCAGCTCTCTACCTGTCATGCTTTCTCAGAAAAGGGTACATAAGTATCCATAAATGTTGTTTTGAAAAAACTGAATTTAAAGTTTGAACGTTAAAATTCTGACACACTTCAGTACATTCCAGGGGCATAATCATCTGCACCTTCATTCCTTTATTGCTTCACCTTTTCTGATTGCCTTCTGTTGGTCCTGGCCCCTTTTCTTAATTGCTGAACTGCTCGCTGGGCATGATATAGTCGTTCGTTGTTGAAAGATACCAAATTATTCTAAAAAGAGGCGTTGCAGGACAGCTTTAAAGGAATGCAGACTAGCATTTAAATTGTATTTAAATATCTTAAAAACCTCTTAACCCCCAAAAGTATATATTTTCTGAAACTGGAAATAATAGAGATTTTATTGGTGCCTAAAACAAAAAATGTTATTTTTTATCATTTCAGAGTACCTTGTTCCCTTAAGTAGAGGAGGCATTGTATTTCACCGGAGAAACACGCCTTGAGATACCCTAAATCCAAAGAAAGCATTTTTAGACAAATGTCCATGCGTAAGCTCTATGAACAACATAAATCAAAAACGACAACTCAGTTAAATAGCAAATTTGGTATTTAAGTTCAGCATCTTCCAAGGATGCGACACTAAGAATTTCAACAAACTCTCCCGAACACAAAGTGGCCTTTAATTTTTATCTTATAAAAAACAACTCTTAACGGTTTTCATTAAAACACCATATGTTTAAGATATTTTCATGACAATTGAAATGTACCTATATCGAAAATGCTGGGAATAGCCTCTGAGGTCCTCTTGATTCTGAATGACTTTTGCATAATTGGTAGACCTCGTTAAACAAACAGTAATTCATGTCAAAAACTATTTTGTGGAGCTACCAATTTCCGAGATATTCCTTGTTTATTGGTTTAAATGTTCAAATACTTACAGTTTTCTCAAATGAGAAGCATTCGTTTGGTTTTCTTTTTCTTGTAGTCTTGCAAAGAGCATGGAATTTCCCAAAAAAATTGAGTTTTATTTATGGACGCTCTTTAACTGCTATATTCATGAGTGCCCCATTCTATATTGAGCGTGAAAGGCCGGAAATTTTGCTCAGAGGCCTCTTTATCAGGCTTGAGGTTCTTTTACGTTCTGTAAATCTACGACACGGGACCACCGGCTTTACTTCCCTTCCGAAGGAAGCCATGCTAAGGATTTTTACGCCCGAAAAAATCCATCGCCCTCCGCCGAGTTTGAACTCGCGACCTCGTTAACTAGAGGCTAGCATGGTAACCACTACACCACGGAGGGCGACTATGGAATTTCAAAGCCATTACATAGCGACACGCTCTTTAAAAAGCTGACTATCCCTTTGCCTACTTTTTCCTACAGCGAAATGTCTAGAGGTAAAGGAAGGTACGTAGTACGGAGGGGCCCCGGAACAGGGGCAGAACACTACACGTAGGCCAGGAGGGAAGGATGAGGGGAGAGACCAGATCCGGATGCCAATGGGCGCAATCATGGACGGAGTCCCTAACGTTTCCAGATAGAACGCATCCGACATCGCCCGGTCCCGGCCCACAAGTCACCAACCTCCAGGGTCCCCCGGAGCTGAGTTCCACGCTGAGAACAAACCTAACTGAGCGGTACCACAGCGACGCCAGGGAGGAAACCTTTACAGAGCGCAAGCCACCGCCCAGCCGCAACCCGCCGAACACCGTTGCCTGGTCCTACAACCCTGAGACAGATGAAAAGGAAAATTATGGGAACAGGAAATGAGAGGAAGCAGAGTCGTGGTAGAAGATGTGCTACCCCAGCATTCGCCTGCGACCCAGGGAAATGGGTCAGAGAGGGCGGACGCCGGGGATCGATTCCGGAACCTCCCGAATGTGAGCCACAGGCGAAACCTCTGAGCCATCCCGCTCGGTACAACAAAATCTGTAAATACGAATTGAAAGCTTATCTGGATTAAGAAGTAGCTTGAATAAATCAACCTTTAAAAGAACAATTTGTCGAAAAGTGAGTAGAAAGGTCATGTGAAAGTAACACATCAGACATTTTTTATTCCCTAATGAACCCAGACTGGTTGGATTTGATGAGAATGGGGATTTGCGAATGTGTGTTCCAGTATTTTCTTTAACGTTTGTTTGCAACCGATAAGAGTCCGCTATCTCGTCTTGTTAGATGTGTTCTGGAATGTGTTTTGGGACACACTCAGCTTTACCAATATTGCCATACACTTAACACTTAAGTACAACCGCTGAGATATATCATAAGTGTATTTAGAACCAATACTAATATATTTATTATCAAAGCAGTTACACGAGTGGATCTGATATTACCGGAAAATTCGCGAGCAATTATATACAGATTTGTCCAATAACGTATAGTGGCTAACTTCAAGTAACTGCAAAAGAGATTCTCCTACCTGATTTAAGGTTGTTCATAAAATCATGCCTTCTACTGGAGCGATAATTCTTTGGTGATTAATGGCTATGATTGGTTAATGCCCAACGTGTATGGTTGGCCATACCAGCTGACGTAACTGTGTATATAATACTCACATTAATAAAAGTATAATTTAAAATAGATGAATCAAGATTGGGGATCAAATAGAGATCAAGCCCTATCACTATGTTTTACTTGTCCAGTTTAATTCCTCATTGCGTTAATAGGGCGGTTGGGTCCTCTCCAAAGGCTTTAGTGTTCCGTGCCTTTAGCGATGACCAACTAGCCGACGTGGCCAGTCTATTCCTGTGTCAAAGCTCAAACTACTCTTGCAACAAGTGCACTGGATGAGAGCATTGTTATCCATTCATTGGCACCCTGCTCACGCTGATTACACTGTTTGTTCAAGTAGAATTGAATTGGCGTTTGGTTCCTCTGCGCATTCACTTACTACAACATTTAACTAAGCATTTGCCGGTGGATTAGATTAAACATGTTTATAGGTTAACTAGGGACACCAGAGACGGAGGGACACCATTATTTCTCAATACTCGATTTTTGAGCACTGATACTCCATACTCACTTTATAAAAATGGCTAAAGGGAATAGCTTGTTCACTGAATTATGATGGTATTATCTTCTGTCTCCTAAGTTTTGGGTAGCTGATTTGGAAAGGGATTTGAGGAGAATAGGAATGCGCTATGTCAAAGAGCTGAAACAAATGACAAAAACATATGGAAAGGTGTCAAAAGAGGACAAAGAGACATCAACCTACAGGAAATAGAATCGGATTGTAAAATTAAACCTTCTCTAAGTCTAGCAAATGAAATAAAATTGAACTAGGATAAAGAGGCATATATACTTAATTTAGGAAGAAAGGAAAGATCAGGAATGGCATGGTTTAGACTGGGTGGCTGGAGGGCACAGAAAATGACTGACGATTCTGGCAGGAGAATCTGCCCATTCTGTGATTTCGATGAGGACTGGGTACATATTTTGGCGGAATGTGCACAGTGGGAGAACTAGCGAACGATTAAACTCAAACAAAAATTCTAAGTCCCTCAAGAAAGAGATTAGCATGTTGGAATCTACTGGCTGACCAGAGGACCTGGCAAAACGTGGACAATTTTTTGGTTAAGGTGCGCGAAGCTAGGTCAAATTTGTTCAGTTAGTCAAAGGAGTTTATCTCTATTTTCCTTTTTCTTGTTCCTTTTTGTTTTGCTTTCTTCTTCTGTTGTTTATTTTGTCACCTACTTGTATCTTAAATATGCTAGTAAGGTCAATGACCCATGCACTAAATACTTGTGTAATAACTTCATTAATTTGAAACCAATAAAGATACCTTATCTATCTATCTAGTTGTCAGTGTATAAGTACTCATAACCAATTGTTTACTATATGCTATAGGCCGACTATGACAGTTCTCCTCTGGCACGAAGTCGGCGTTCCAGAACATACCAAAGGTGTTCTATAGGATTCAAGTCGGAACTCTGTGCAGGCCAGTCCATTAAAGGGATGTTATTGTCGTGTAACCACTCCGCCACAGACCGTGCAGTATGAACAGGTGCTCGATCGTGTTGAAAGATGCAATCGCCATCCCCGAATTGTTCTTCAACAGTGGGAAGCAAGAAGGTGCTTAAAATATCAATGTAGGTCTGTGTTGTGATCGTGCCACGCAAAACAACAATGGGTGCAAGCCCCCTCCAGGAAAAGCACGATCACACCATAACACCACCACCTCGGAATTTCACTTTTGGCACTACACACGCTGGCAGATAACGTTCACCGGGCATTCGCCATACCCACATCCTGCCATCGGATCGCCACATTGTGTACCGTGATTCGTCACTCCACACAACGTTTTGCCACTGTTCAATCTTGTAATTTTGACGCTCCTTACACCAAGCGAGGCGTGATGTGTGGCTTATGAGCAGCCGCTCGACCATGGAATCCAAGGTTTCTCACCTCACGCCTGTCATAGTACTTGGAGTGGATCCTGATGCAGTTTGGAATTCCTGTGTGATGGTCTGGATAGATGTCTGCCTATTACTCTTTACGACCCTCTTCAAATGTCAGCGGTCTCTGTCAGTCAACAGACGAGGTCGGCCTGTACGCTTTTGTGCTGAACATGTCCCTTCACGTTTCCACTTCACTATCACATCAGAAACAGTGGACCTAGGGATGTTTAGGAGTGTGGAAATCTCGCGTACAGACTTCTGACACAAGTGACACCCAATCACCTGACCACGTTTGAAGTCCGTGAGTTCCACGGAGCGTCCCATTCTGGTGTTTCACGATGTCTAATGACTACTGAGGTCGCGGATAATGAGTACCAGGCAGTAGGTGGCAGCACAATGCACCTAAGATGAAAGCGTGTGTTTGTGGGAGTGTCCGGATACTTTTGATCACATAGCGTATCTATGAAACCACTAACGCGTTTTTGAGAGTTTTTTTATGCCTGAAAAGCACTGTCGTTCCCAATAGACATAGCCTACAAGACAGCTAATTTTTATTTCTTAACCAGCTTAAAGAAGAAAAAGGATTTACAAGGCCTGCATCTAAATACAAGTAAACTTACAAAGAAGGCTTTGGTTTTCGTTGAGAATGCCATGGATTAGAGCCTTGGATTTTTTTATGTTATTATTCTATATAAAATGCCTGTAAAAATAAGACAAATGACCGGAAATTTCAGTCCAAGCAATATACATAAATGGTCACAATTTAACAATTAACAGAAAAACTAATCGTTTTGTTTGCGTTTAAAATGCATAAAAGTATCATAGGAGTTAGGAGTAGTCAGATTGGGGGCCTCCAGTTACTGGAGCACAACACAGCGCTTAGGTAATAGCTGTTTGATTCCAACGTGACCCCTAGGAGGAAGCGACTAGATCCGGACGACGATGTGCGCTAGCATGGATGGTGTCCCTAATGATTCTAACATGGCGCCAATACTGACACCGGATAGCCCTGCCTTAGCCCCGGGATTAGACGAGACACCTCCAGGAAGAAAGGGACCCCCAGCAGTCCCGTCAAGTTTCAGGGAGAAATATTTCCAAAGCGCAAATGCCACCGTCCTGCACCAACACGCCAGGCGCCATCGCCTGATTCTACAACCCCGAAACAGATGAGGTGAAACGGGAGGAATGAAATGATCTCGATAGGAAATGATGAACAGCATTCGCCTATGAAACCACAAAACAAGACATGGTTAAGGTGTTCCGCCCGGCGGGAATCGAACCCGTGACCTCGCGAATCACTGTGTACAAATAAAATATCAGTTACTTTAAATGTTTACGAGTATTATTATACATTGCACCTGTCTTAGAATCTATTGCCACGTTGTCCGGAAACCTCAATGGATCCGCTTCTTCCTTTTTACTTTCTCTACTACGTATAGTATGTAGGGGAAGTATTGTATTCCACCCAAAAATTCGATAACAATATTTCACCGGAAATATATGTTTTAAGGCCTCCTGAATCCAAAAAAGCATTTTTGGAAACATGTCCGTGTGTGTCTGTGAACAGCATAACTCAGAAACGAACAGTCGGATAAACACCAAACTTGGTATTTAGATTCAGTATCTTCCAGAGATGCGACACGAAGGTTTTGAAGAAAATCCTCCCACCCCAGATTACTCTTTACATGGAAATTTTTTCGAAAACTTTGATTTTCTCAAAAATGGCTCTAACGATTTTGATTAAAATATCATATGTTTAAGATAGGCGGCGCCGTGGCCGAGCGGTTAGACCGCTCGCCTCCTACCGAGGCAGCCCGGGTTCAATCCCAGGGACCTGCATGTGGGATTTGTGGTGGACGAAGCGGCGTCTGGGCGGGTTTTCTCCGGGTTCTCCGGTTTCCCCCGCCATTCATTCCACCAACTGCTCCATCATCACCTTTCCTTTCATCCATTTCACCGACATTTCGTTTCATCTACTTCCTTCATCCCATACCAGGCATTGGGCTGATCACCCATCCTGGATGCTCTGTCCGATCCATGAGTGTCTGCTCCTCGACGGGCCTCTGACCCCAGGCACCCGCTTGTAAGTCCTGGGGGGTGTAAGTCCTACATAAGAGGAGGGTAAACAGATAATGAATGAATGAATGTTTAAGATATTTTTATGACAAACGAAATGTATATTTCGAATCTTCTGGGAATGTCTCCAAAAGTATTCTTCATTGTGAACGACTTTTGCATAACTGGTAAACCATAAGAGATAGACACAATTTTACTACACAAAAAATGTAGATCGCGTTAAAATACGCAATTTATGTCATATACATTTTTGTTGTTGAGTGAACCATTTTCAAGACATTGCTTGTTATTCCCTTAAATTTTCCAATACTTATACTTTTTTCTCAAATTCGTTATTCATTTTTTGTCCTGGTAATGCAAAGAGAATGGAATACTCCACATAGCAACCAGCTCTTAAAATATTTGACTATCGCTTAAAGCCTAGCAATTCCCCTTGCATCTACAAGAAAATTAGCAATAAGATTAACATCTCGATTAACATGAAGCATATGGGGAATAAGCGTTTGTAAAAATAGTTTGTACAAGAGTAGAGAAAGTCATGTGAGTGTAACACATCAGATTATTTCTTTCGAACTGCTCTTTCTGGTTCTTACTACCATTAATGTTAAACATTACCTAAAACATCACAGAGATTATGAAACAATAACTGATGCCTGGACGCCGCTGTCCGCTAAGCAACCTTTCTGTAACATAATTTATGGATTTCAGTGTCAAGAGCAAGACGCGGTCGACTCTACGATTTCACAAGCTTCCATAAGTTTTACTGTTTCTACATAGTAATTGGAATTACCGTATACAGATTCAAAAGAAATGCGTGCCTTGTGGCGTGGTACAGGAACTTAGTCCGTCTACCAGAAAATGAATAATTTACAAGTAAAATTTCTCGTGCATTCCTTAGAAAGCACTGACAATGGGTTTCTACAGTACCATTCCTGGACTGGCTTGTATTAAACATTTAAATGAGTTTCATTAAAATAAGATGTTCTTGCATTAGGAACTGCCTCGGTGGGATGCAATGGTAGCTTGATTGTAGGTTACATTTGAGCTTTTGTTCAAGAAAGTTTAAACTACATCTCTGCAAAACACTATCGCCAACACCACCACCAGCACTTTCAGAACTATTAATGAATCTATTTTCTTGAAAATTGTATCAGTATTTTCCCATATCTACAATAATCTTTACGAAAATGGTGCTTATACAGGGTGGAAAATATATAGATATATATCTTAAAACTAGGAACACAGGCCACTGAAAAGGCAATAAAATTTACATAGTTTTAGCCCATTTGCAAGCATTTCCCCATAAATAATTTTAAGTGCAACATTTAGCACCACTGAAACACTACCTCACTGCTTGACGTGACTGGCCAGTGTCGAATGAATAAAGTAGAATCACAACTTAAACACAGAGGACTGGGTAGTGTTTGTGAAGTGCTTAGGTTTTAAACGCATCAGCACTGATATTTAACCACCAGGTATAGGAATTTTTAAGCAGTGGGCTTCAAGCATTTTTAGTCAAACACAATGTTTATTACAGGCATTATATAATTTGCAACTACAAAGTTAACGCGTTTATGCTCACACACAAAACCGCTGTGCTGTGTTAATGTTCGTTTTTAAAATTAATATCAAATTAATAAATATTCGAAAATGAACAACAACATATATGTAAATGAATATCATGTTTTGGGACATTTATTCCCATATTTAAGCATGATTAGTTGTAACTAAAGTATATCTCGTCCATTAAAGATACTTAGTACTGTCGTCTACTAAATGTTAATTTTACTTTCAAAAAGTTGAAGCACAGTTATGGAGGATTCGATTAAGTAGACACGGACGTTTGATCACTCATCCATCAGAACACATGGCCAGAATAGTACGACTTTTAGGTTATTTTAAATCGTACTGTTAACACAAAGTCTAATTTTATTACATTGCAACAGTTATAAATTGTAAACGGCATAATATTTCCACTGATACACGGCCTTCCTTAGTTTTTTCCCCGTAAGCGTATTAGATAAGAAGCCGGTAGATCACTGCTCGATATGCCGACAGTCAGGAACGTATATTGCCGCTGATAAAGCCGGTTCAGCCGTTTAGGCTCTGAATAGTGCAGATAGGCTGTTTTGTTGCACTTCATTTCTCTTTACGCCATAGTTTGCAGTACAGAATAACTCATCTCCATTTGCTCTAAATGTTTAAAAAAGCGAATTAGCTGCTTTTTGTGGTACGCAATCTCAAAGGTTTTTTTCAGGTTACAGTTATTGACAAAACTAAAATTAATTGCATTTAAATGCAAAACTACAGGATCAATTATAATAACCAAATAAGCCATAGGCACCTTGTGTTAACAGAGGAAAACCTGGACTTCATTGCTCGATTTGAAAAACCACTGATAAAGTACCTTAAAGGTGCTACTAAGTGGGATCAAAAAATGTTTGATATTCTCACCGACATGGGTGACCGAGGTCGTTAAAAAAATGTCGTGCTCCGTGGTGTAGTAGTTACCATGCTAGCCTCTAGTTCCCGAGGTCGCGGGTTCAAGCCCGGCGGAGGACGGTGGATTTTTTCGGTCGTAAAAATCCTTAGCAGGCTTCCTTCGGAAGGGAAGTAAAGCCGGTGGTCCCATGTCGTAGATTTACGGCACGTAAAAGAACCTCAAGCCTGATAAAGAGGCCTCTGAGCAAAATTTCCAGTCTTTCACGCCCGATATAGAATGGGACGCTAAGGACCACAGCAATTAAAGAGCGTCCATAAATAAAAATCAATTTTATTTTGAGGTCGTTATTATACGCACTGATGAACTGCAGGTCCACGTACAAATCCCGCCAGCACTGTCCTACAGGTCTTGCCACGGCTTTTGGCATGTGAAAATTTTAATGGAGAGCTACGATGCGAGTCATTTACCGTATAGATGTATGACACATCGGGGCTGCAGCTCGAAGAATGGTGCAAGTTGAGACGGGAGTTGTATACGGTGGAAGGAACTGGACCACAACTGGACAGAAGGAACCACGTGCTACTTACAAGGGAGGTATTGAAACATCAGAGGGCTGGCTGACTGGGCTAGCCCTGAAGGTCATATGCCAATATCCCTGGCGAGACCTATACATGATTGAGCTCTTTTTAGGTTTAGCTCAGTCCTCATAACTGACAAATGCCGGGGAGGTATCCTAAACTTAGTTTTCAGTGTGCACCACCTGCGGTGTCGTAATTAGAGAGAACGGGCTAACAATAGAATATCTAATTAATACAGGTTTACATGAAGTATTGATTTAAAGTATAAACTACAAAAGCTCTACTATAATATTATTATGTTTATGGATTTAAGATGGAGGATTACTAGGATCCAATTAAGAACTCTGGAATAAATATTCAGTTTTGACTATATATGTAAATGGGACTAGCAAAAGGCACTGGACCTATTTAAAGTTAATGGATTCTTCTTATTGTGGAAGTAGCATCTTAATCCTGATGGTGGATGTGGTAGTGGTGGAAGAAGTTTTGTAGTAATTAAAGCAATAAATGTCCTCCTTTCTTCACCCCTCGGTCCCCTCAGGAAACCTTTCTACCCCGGCAGACACGAAGCTTCAAATGGCTCCCGCACTCTTCGATTTTCTGGAGAAGCTGGCAGCTGCCTATTGAATTGCAGAGCTTGGTTGGTCCCATTTATGATTAAACTTCCGCGTTTTCCTTCTTACTTTCTTTTCCTTGTGGGGGCTCCTTTCTCTGCGACCAATCTATCCATCTCCACTCCCAGAGGGGCTCTTCTGAAACGTGGGCCAGTACGCTTGCTCGCACCACTACCTCTCCTCACGCACACCCCACATCTGGGCCCTTCTGCTATACCCCAACAATTCCAACAAATCGGGAAGAAGGCAAAGAAATGGGATGAGTTTAGAATCAGAGGAGGGGTTTTGAACGTGTGAACTTTCTTCAGAACTTTGGAAGCCCTGGCGCAACGCGACAAGATGATGCTGGTAATTCTGTATCTTCCTGCATACTGAACCTTCTCTGCCCTCTGACTGTCATTTTACTTTCTCTCTTTTATTTCATCCCAATAAAAGGTTGAATTTTCCTCTTTAAATTTTCCGCTCTAAATACTCCGCAATTTCATCTCCCATTTCTCAGAACTTAACCGTACGATTCAACATGAGGTTAATGTAACCGCCTGTACTGGTCCCAATGCGCAATACGCTCATTGACTTTTTGCTTTATAATATACATACTTTTACTGATGTGTAGGTGGAAGAAAGAAATTAGCTCTCCCTTAATAACCCCATACATTCCTTTATATACCATTTGAGAAGATGTTAAGCTAAGTGTCAAATCTATTCACGCCGAAGAAGAATTTATCTAATGCCTCTTGAAGATTTCTATATTTTCAAAACGTTTTACATAAATTTAAATACCTGAAAATATAAAATAATCCAAATACCATAGTTAAATGAGTCCAAAAGAAACAAATTAAATGTTATGTTATATACAACTATGATAGAACGGAAGATAAAATCAATGCTGCGGCCAAGTGTTGGCGTATTGCACTTATTAAACCTCCAGGAGGAGGAGATAAAGCGAGAGAGTACGAAGGGCGGTCACATCTGATGGCGGCAAGCACAGCGGAGTCCCAAACGTTTCTAGCTCGAACATTCCCGGCCGTCCTCCCGGTCAGGTTCGGGCAGAAGGTTCCATTCCAGTGGAAAAACGATTCTCTCCTCAAATCACACTCACCGCATACGCCGCACACCACCGTCCATTCCGGCTGGCCCTGCAACCCTAAAGATGAAGAAATAAATAAATTGAGAGACATTCAGAAACAATATTCGCTTACTGACGTGGATAAAACACGAAAAACAAAGTTCAGGTTGGTCAGTCACACGGAATCAAAGCCAGGACCTCTCGAATGCAAGCCTGGGACGCTAGCGCCACAGCCATCCCGTTATTTATGCAACAATGATAGTAATAGGGCATACGGCTAAAATACTTTCTCCATTTAAAAAGTAACAATGTTAAGAATCTACCTTTTTAGAATAAATTTTCAGAGTTGAACCATCTATGAAAAATGCAATGCAATTTCAAGAACGTATTTTCTGCTTTCCTTATAATAATTTACCTGCTGATCCAGCATCCATATTAAGCTTTCTCAATTCATTCACGTATTCAGGTGAACCTTTAAGGTGATTTCAAATACTTTAAGGTGGCTTGTAATTCCGCAAATGCTAACAACTTTTCTAGCTTTATAGCATTTACCAACAGAGCTAAATTTCGTTTTGATAAGTCTTATTTCGCACTGCTTGTTGATAGGATAGATTTGGAAATTTCAATCAGACGTTAAAAATCCAATGACAGAGCCGATATTCGAACCACGAGCCGTGTTCATGCTTTGTTGCTGAGCAACCATGGCGAATAATCTACCGTGCGTTAAAATTTCGTATCCAGTTCTTGTATCCCGGTTAAACAAATGCACAAACAAGAAAGAAAGACCACAAAATCGTTTCTGTTTTCCTCAAAACGAAAATTTCCTTCATATGCATTTTTCACTTTACACCTTCAAAAATACATAAATTCTGGCTATTGTTTTGTAATATTATTTTTGCTTTGATTTTAAACAAATCCCTGCAAGGCCCAACATTTGGTTTCGTTGGACTCGAACGAAATAAACCGAAAAATACCAAAACTATACTGGTTATAATGTTATGTCCCTTCTCTTGGAATACAAATTATATAAGTACCAATGGATTCTTAATGGAAGTCAGGTAGAGGAGAAGTACAATTACTTATCAATGCAACACGATTCCAGGAAGTATTCGCCTCCTATTTAAAAATTCTAGCAGACAAATTGAGAGAAAATTCACATCCTTCATATGCAGAAAGAACAAACAATATTACGGTTTTTCTGTTCGGGTGACCTTAAAGACTTCATTTTATTACTTGTATATTTTTTTAACTGTACCGATTTTTAAACCGTTTCATGTACGGTGTTTAAGAAAAATGTATATGCATTTACTGGTGAAATATTTATATAATATCTAACAATGTCACCGGCGGCGCCGTGGCCGAGTGGTTAGACCGCTCGCCTTCCACCGAGGCGGCCCGGGTTCAATCCCAGGGACCTGCATGTGGGATTTGTGGTGGACGAAGCGGCGTCTGGGTTCTCCGGGTTCTCCGGTTTCCCCCGCCATTCATTCCACCAACTGCTCCATCATCACCTTTCCTTTCATCCATTTCACCAACATTTCGTTTCATCTACTTCCTTCATCCCATACCAGGCATCGGGCTGATCACCCATCCTGGATGCTCTGTCTGATCCATGAGTGTCTGCTCCTCGACGGGCCTCTGAACCCAGGCACCCGCTTGTAAGTGCTGGGGGGTGTAAGTCCTACATAAGAGGAGGGTAAACAGATAATGAATGAATGTCACCGATAGCTGAGTTACATCTTTCTGAAGCTGTAAAAACTGAGGTGAAACATGAGCAAGTTCTGAAAAAGCTTCTAATTTCAGACTTTCGTTTTTCCTCCGTCAGATAAATACCCACTTTCAGCAGAATATAAAGTATAATACCATAAACGTTGCTCTAGCAAACGCATTTAAGTTGAGACTGTACAATATCTCCAAATCTAAGCGTTGTAGAAAGAAATGTCTTGAATAAACGTTGCTTGATGTTAAGGGGGAAAGTAAAACGCCGTGTTTTATTTGGAGGACATTATGGTGGTCATTTTAGAGTCAATGTAATTTTTTAAAATGGGAACCTACATTATGTATGTTGTTTTATCATTAGAAAATTGTTTTATAAAAATCTGTTTATTTTGTGATGAGGAATAAAGAAACAAAATAAAAACTGTTAGTTCCCAATTTACGAAACGTAACGTAGCCCTCAAATGACCATCAATGGATGGTCCAACCATCCATTGCGCTCTTTGTACACAGCCTTTCGGAATTTTCGTTGTTATTTACGTTGGTGTAAGAACAATTGCAAAGTGTTTTATACAAATGTTGTTTACTTTTTTATGAGAAGTGAAAATCAGCGGACAAGTCTACTATGCAAAGTAAACCCTAGGCTACTAAGAGTGCGGGTTAACCCTCAAGGTCTCCTTTGTTGTAGAAGCCAGCCACGCTTTTTGCAATTTCCACCCAATACCTAGTAGGTAGAGGTAAAAGCTAGAGGTACTGACGAACGAAAGCGGCCCCCGAAAACCGGGGCAGAGCATCGCACGCAGGTCATCCGGCCCCTTGTGATTCTGCCGTGACCCGTGAGAGAGAGGATAAGGGGAAAGACCCGAAGGGCGATCAGATCCGGATGATGACGGGCGCAAGCAGGGAGGGGACGCTACTGTTTCCAAATACAAAGCCTCCAATGCCGCCCAAGCGTATGCATTGAGCCCCAAGCCTCTGAGGGGAGGGGTCCCCGAAGGAGCGCCTTCCCGAAAGATGATGGATAAAGGAAATGAGGAGTAGAAGAGTCGTGGTAGAAGATAAATCACCCCAGCATTCGCGTGCCGACCCGGGGAAACCGCGAAAACCCATGGGCCACAGAGGGCGGTCGCTGGCGATCGAACCCGGGACCTCCAGGATGCGAGTAGCACACGTTACCGCGGCGCCACCTCGCTCGGATAGGTAGAGAAAATATTGCAATTTACCCAAAACTTAAATACAGATATTTCATTGGAAATACATATTTTGAGCCCCCTGAATCGCCCCAGAAAAGCTTTTAGAAAAAGGTGTGCGTGTGTTTGTTTGTGTGTGTGATGTGGAATAACAATCAAGCTTGATATTTAAGTTCAGTATCAAAGATGTGACACGAAGGTTTTCAAAAAGATTCCCCAACCCCAAATACCCTTTAATTGGAAAAACTTTTGATACTTATTATTTTCTCAAAAACGACTATAACGATTATGATTTAACTACAATATCATTAAGATATCTACAAAAAATGAAATGTATATTTGGAATGTCTTGAAATACACAATTTTGTATAATTGGTAAAGCATAAGAGATGGATAGATTTACTACACAAAAAATGTAGATCACTTTAGAACGTATAATTTATTCCAAAAACTTTTTTGTGGTATTAACCATTTTCGGCATGTCTGTTATTATTGGTTTGCTTTTTACAATAATTTCTCTTTCTATTTAAAGTCCTGTAGCTACTTAGTTGTTTCTCTCGATGTTTTGGAAAGCATATAGCAATTTTTGAAAATTTAACTATCGATTCAGTTACCTCTATCCCCGTGTACCTACAAGGAAATGTGTATTGAAATATTTCTAAAAAAGTTTATCTCGAAAAACGTGAAGTATATAGAAAACATTATGTGAAGGTAAGATATCAATTTTTTTTTAAAAAAGATTATACAACATTTTCTAAAGAGTAACTTTATTTGTGCTGGTGTTAGACTACTGATGTTACATCAGTGCCTATTTCACGGACATCTCTGCGTTGCATATCCTAAATTTTGAAAATAAAAACCTGGAATATCTACACTACGTGATCCGGACACCTGGATGAATATGACGTACACGTTCGTGGCGCCCTCCATCGGTAATACTGGAATTCAATATGGTGTTGGCCCACACTTAGCCTTGATGGCAGCGTTCACTCTCGCAGGCATACTTTCAATCAGATGCTGGGAGGTTTCTTGGAGAATGGCAGCCCATTCTTCACGGAGTGCGAAACTGAGGAGAGGTAGGTCGGTGAGGCCTGGTGAGGTGCCTAAAATATCAATGTAGGTCTGCGCTGTGATCGTGCCACGCAAAACAACAAGAGGTGCAAGTCTCCTCCAGGAAAAACACGACCACACCATAACGCCACCACCTCCGAATTTCACTGTTGGCACTACACACGCTGGCAGATGTTCACCGGGCATTCGCCATACCCACACCCTGCCATCGGATCGCCACATTGTGTACCGTGATTCGTCACTCCAAACAACGTTTTGTCACTGTTCAATCTTGTAATTTTGACGCTCCTTACACCAAGCGAGGTGTGATGTGTGGCTTATGAGCAGCCGCTCGACCATGGAATCCAAGGATTCTCACCTCACACCTAACTGTCATAGTACTTGGAGTGGATCCTGATGCAGTTTGGAATTCATGTGCGATGGTCTGGATAGATGTCTGCCTATTACTCTTTACGACCCTCTTCAAATGTCGGCGGTCTCTGTCAGTCAACAGACGAGGTCGACCTGTACATGACCTGTACCTTTTATGCTGTACATGTCCCTTCACGTTTCCACTTCACTATCACATCAGAAACAGTGGACCTAGGGATGTTTAGGAGTGTGGAAATCTCGCGTACAGACTTCTGACACAAGTGACACCCAATCACCTGACCACGTTCGAAGTCCGTGAGTTCCATGGAGCGTCCCATTCTGCTGTTTCACGATGTCTAATGACTACTGAGGCCGCGGGTAATGAGTACCAGACTGTAGGTGGCAGCACAATGTACCTAAGATGAAAAACGTATGTTTGCGGGGTGTCCGGATACTTTTGATCACATAGTATTTCACGGACATCTCTGTGTTGCATATCCTAAATTATGAAAATAAAATCCTGGTAAAACAGATTACCTGGAATATCTGGCTTTACATTTAAGTTTGACTTGCAACGTTCAAATAATACTCTGTGAGAGTAAAGCTATGAAGACCAGATAGAATTACTCTCTCAAGCGAAATGGCACCTGTTCTCTTTTTTTCTCTTTTCTCTTTCTTTTTAATTTAAAGGTCTACATCCTTCGGAGGAGAACAACCTAGTAAAGCGAGAAGCGTTTCAGGTCCAAGATCCAATTTAGCACCTGTGGCCATCTGATTCCTGTAATCATCTGCCAAATTCAACAACTGTGACATTCAGTGGCGTAGGGTATGTTCTACCAGGTTTCTCTTGAATGACGCAACTGGTAGCCCGCCGTTCCCACGGCTCTGCTATACGAAACCGTTTATTGAGTAGCGGCGGACTGTCCTGCCGTTTCCCTCGATGTAATGCTAAGGATACGAAACAATACGAATAAACCTTGCATCCGTCGAACACATTATTGAACACTCAACAAAATGCTGCTTCTTTAAGGCACTTATCCCAAGGTTTCGAATCGCGATCTTAGCAAATTCATTTCAAATTTACTGGAAAATATAACGACCGTCATTCATAGATTTTGTTTGAACCCATCAACCAAGTATGCTCTCAAAATGCTCCGGTACCCCAGTTTTTTCCAAAACGTTTTCATTTGAAAATAACGTAGAATAAATGAGAGGGTTTTAAGCTTCTGAATAATATACTAACCAATTTTAACAAAGCGCACAGATTGCATAGCGGAAAATAGAATGTAAATTTAAATGTATAAAAATAATAATAATAATAATAATAATAATAATAATAATAATAATAAATCGACACAAAGTTGCTGCTAAGTATCGGCCTGAGGAAAATTTTAAGTATCCATGCAATTAGTTAATTACACTCAATTTGTTTACATGCCATTTAAAACAACTTGATTACAGAGAAAACATTTTATCAGTTTTAACGATCATTTGGTTTTAGTAATGAAAAAGCAGCTAATAATCAAATTCCTCTTCTTCTTTTCAACAGATTATCCCCCTCTTTGTAGGACTTACACTCAATACCTTGGTTCAGTAGCCTGTCGAAGAGCAAACAAACTCTGGATCATGACATAGTGATGAAATGCATGATCATAAATCGTGAGTAAACATAATTTTCTCGTTGAAACCTTTTTTCACAATTTAATTAATACTGTAGTGTTTCTTATCCCACTCTACTGTGCACTGAAGAAGGAGATGGCCGGTCACATTTTGGCTCCTAGGGTCTCCGTAATTGCTGGAGACCCAGGGACAGAGGGCTTTGCTTTTCCAAACCCGACGGAGAAAGATGGATTTTTTCGGGCGCAAAAATCCTTAACATAGCTTTCTCCGGAAGGGAAGTAAAGCCGGTGGTCCCGTGTGTAGATTTACGGCACGTAAAAGAACCTCAAGTCTGATAAAGAGGCCTCTGAGCAAAATTACCGGTCTTTCACGCCCAATATAGAATGGGATGCTAAGGACCATAACAGTTAAAGAGCGTCCATAAATAAAACTCAATTCAATTTTCCCTTGTCCAACTCCCAGCATTCTTACTGAATGAAGACCTGGAAGACCTGTAGTATTGCCTCGTCTCCAACTTGTAGTATCCAAAAATAGGTGGCAAATATTATCCAAGTCAGTGTATCACCATAATGGAATTCTAGGATCAAATAATTTCCCAGTGAAGACCGCTATACCTCACAGCAGATGGTACATATTCTTCCATATACCTAATTAAAAACACAAAGACACAGTGGTCCAACGAGAATCGAATCCGGTACCTCCCGAATGTAAGGCTCGCACATTACTGCGCTGCCTCTCGCTCAGTACCGGACGCATTTGTTAAATAAATTAAAAACCTAAGTAGCAAACATTTTATCAGGTGGTTAAAACAATAAATTTTAACCAATCCTGTGCATTCCATTAATAAATCGATGCGTGATTATAAACAGACCACAAGTTTCGTTTTTTAGTACGTTACTTATGCTCAGATTGTATATAATGCATGCCCCTTATTTTGAGAACCATTCCAAGCACCCATACGAAATCACACACTAATTTACAATCCACATATTCCACGGACACACCTAAGAGATAAGATTAAATAATGGTATTTTTACAAGCATAAAAGGTTAAACAAACAGCTGTCAATCAGGACTGATAATTTCGTTAACCTGCTGTTCTTATACAAGTTCCTTAAAGTGACAAAGTACTGCCCCACCTCTGAACTATAATGTTTGTTACCAGATTACACGAACCCCGTCCTCCGGGTTGCTTCTGGCTGACAACGAAACTCGCCTAAAGAGAAATAAATAAGAGCATCGACGTAAGAATAACCAGAGACGTGTACCAACGTAATCATGTGATTAGTGAATAATGCCAACACTCCTATTGTTAAATAGAATAGGTGCCTCAATTTAGAGATGTGTTAACTGATGTATGGCCTCAAAGGATTGGGCTTCAATCCCAAGAAAAGACGCTAGAAAACCTTGTCTAAGAAGAGGCCGTAAACCTAAATGGTAGCTGACCTCTAACAGGCCAGAGATCAACAAATTAAGATCAAAACGAACCTCGTGGTTGTCACATTTTGTGTTTTGGGAGTATTTGGTAACGAGAGCTGCAAGACAGAGGAAGGGGTGAGTGCGAAACAGCCGGAAATGTTCACCTCAAAGGTTTCTGTCACTCTGTGGTTAGTGGGTTGAGGTAAGACTAGGGCAGGGTTTTCTACTCATGAAACGGACAGTATTTTGAAGTTCCTAAGTAACCCTTGGTAAAATTGAATACCTCCAGAATTCTTACCTTCCACTGCCGCTGCACCAACCTATTACCTGGAAGTTAACACTGGCTTTCACTCGCATCAACAAAAGTGTTGAAGTACACAAACAGTAATTTGAAACACCAGATTTGCTCTGATTAACCGTCACACGCGCCTGTGGCAAGAGTTATAATGCCATCCCAATTTTCATTAACCTCGGTGCATAGATTGGAACACAGGGAAGATAATTGAAACTACGGGATAGATTTTGTGAAGCTTTGCTCCCGGAATCCAATACAAAATGCGTGGCTGTACATCTATACCGATGCACGTTGCGGCATACCTAAAGCGCTTTTTCTTTTCTGGTTAAACGCATGCTGCCAGAGGAACGTGCTGGGTCAGTGTTCTGGCCTAGTTCAAACAAACTCACTGCCTCAGAATGCATATCACGGCTAACCATGCCCAAACTACGACCACTGGGATTAATGCCGTCAGTGCCCCGTGGCATGGGCTGCGAGGTTTTACTGTCAACTCATGTTTAGGATAAAGAATCAATAACGTCCACTCTGCAAATGTAATTCAGGTATCAACTTGCTCATGCCGACATTCTTGAGCCTAAATTTACAATTTAACTTTGGGAACTGGCCTAACTTGGGACAATAAATTAAAATAATTTACGGTAATATTTTATAATTATACTTAAAACTCAAAATCTGGCTTTGCGTATTTCAAATTTGGATTACAACCACTCTTGTGGTAAGCAAGAAGAAGGTTTTTAACGACTTTTATGAGTGTTTGTGTTCTACACACTGTAAAATTTTTAAAAACAAATTTAACTTTTTTAAAGCCTGAGGACAACGTTCCGGAGAAAATTGGCTTTTATAGTGTTTATGCCTTGAACTTTCATACTATACTATTTTTTTTTCATAATGTTGGCCCACCTTGGCTATGACAAAATAACGGGGAGGGACACCTCCCTCACTTCGATCTAAGGTGGATGTTTTGGCGCTAAAACCCCCCCAGGAGAAACGGATGAAGTGAAGGAACCGATTGAGGCTATAGGCCTCAGATAGACACGTCACAAACACGCGCAGAAGTCTTAATGAATGCAGGTTTGCAGACCCGACCACACTGCTCAAAGAAGTCTTTCCTCAGGTGGAGTCGGGGAGAGCTCAACCCACCTTAGGTGGTTAAGAGAAGACTACCATCTGGCAGATCGGGCCACCTTAAAGTTCCAAATGGTAATTTAAATTTAGGTAAAGTACAGGTTTCTTGTCTTGTCTTGTTCTATACAGATTTTCATCATTGCTCCGAACGCACTTCAGCCTTGGACTTATTTTCCTACATGTATCTTTTAAAGGCAGTTCATTATCCTACACCCTTTACCAAGGAATACAAGTCTCCTAACATATATGGTTTCAAATCCTTCTGGTTCTAAAAACATTTTCCAAAAAGCAATATCAGCTCTCCTCCTACATGGGTTTCTAATAAATAGTTTACCATGTTTATTTCCTGCAGTTTTAAGCCAGGTTTTATTATGTTCTACGTTGGACCAGTTCTTAATAGCCTCTCGTACTAAATATCGAAACGTTCCTGCTCCCTGTCTTGCAAGTTCATCAGCTTTTTTATTTCCCTCTATGCCACTATGAACCGGTACCCAAATGAGTTGAGCTTTATTCTGTTCTGCCAAGCTCGTGAACAAGTTTAGGCAGTTTAAAACCCGTCCTGATGTTTCCTTATGACTACTTAGAGCCTTAAGTGCAGCCTGGTTATCTGAAAAGATAAAGATCTGTTTACCAGTGTAGGCTCTCCTTGTGTTTTCAGGTATACATTGAATAATAGCATAAATCACTGTTTCAAAAACAGTAGCATATTCAGATGACTGAAAAATTCAGTGCCATAGCCGGGATTTGCACCACGGATCTCCCGATCTCCGTCCGGTTGCTCTAACCACTGAGCTACCATGGCAACATGCCGACATGAGAACTCCTTGTGGTTTACCGGGAAAAATGCGAATCAGTTGGAGAATTTAATGTCGTGTCGGCATGTTGCCACGGAGATCAGTGGTTCAAATCCCGGCTATGGCATTGAATTTATCAGTCATCTGATTCTACCTTTCCAACCCTGTCCAACACACGGCTTGTGTGAAAGAACAATTAATTCCAATAGCATATTCACCCAAGGGAAAAGACTTTTTGCACCTTGGTCTTATGCCACATACTCCGAATATACGCTTTTAATGTATTTTCCCTCCTCTAACTTAAGGATTCTATTCCAATATTTGAATGTTACTTTCATAATTACTTATTTTAGGCTGGAGTGTATCCTCTCCCTTTGAATTAAATAACACAATACGTAAACCCTCACGCCACTATTTAAAAAGTTTAGAAGCTATGCTGTCAGTACCAAATGTGTTATTGTTTTTCATTTGGTTTACTTCAATAACTACCTCAGCTTCATTTATTTCACTTTATTTCAATTAAATTACTGTCTATTTCTTTAGTAAGACCCGAACACTCTTCTCCATACAAATTTTTAAGTAATCTAGCTTGTTTAATTTTTGGATTACTAGAAAACTTTGTGTGCAGTACATTATTATGATTATTACTATCTTCATCGATGCTCATCATGGCTTCCTTTAAGGGCCTTAAATAATATAAACTGTACAAAAGATCCGTTAAAGTAATTTTAGGCCTCATTCCCTTTCTTTCTCCATTTATTTCCATTTCCTTTATTTTTTCTCTCGTTTGGGAAAAGTTCATATTAGACAACAGTTATTTTTCAAATGAGGACGTAATGGTTTAAACATGACGATTAAAACGTATGCGTTTACAAATAGTTTTCTCTGGCATACAGATATATATGTAAACTAAAGGTGTCCCTATGGCTATTCAGAAAAAAATAGCATGTTAAATTACAATACTTAAATGCAGATAAACGGCAGCTTTCAGTTTTTGGAAGCAAGTTACAGAAATTTCAGAATACAAAAAGGTGTTTCGTAACTGCTATATCATCTGCAGAAACCACAGGATCCGAAACCAATTTTTTCTGTTTGCCTTTGTTAAAACACAACGCCTTTATAAGCGAATTAAAAAGCAGCATGCCTAGGGCAAGTTCCTTGTCAGAAGCAGCAGTTTGTTCAGCATGTTCGAACTGGTTTTTCCTGCGCTTCGGGTAAAAATCTCACTTTCGCTTCGCTAAGGATTGCAGGATCAAGTTAAATTTCCAATAAAAGTAATACTCTGATTCGAAATTGCGCGTTAACTGAAGTGGTTCTTTGTACAACTAAGCGTTTTTTAAAGTACCTATCACGTTTACGGTGCAGGAAGAGCGTCAAGCAAATTTGGCGTTAACAAGCAAAGTAAGGTCCACAAAACCCTTGAGTGTAACGCAGAGTGTGATCAAGCTTTTGGGTATAGGGTATGCAACGGATGGGGACACCTCGCGCACTCCGACCTAGGATGATCTTTTGCGAGGAACCACAGGAGTTCCAGGCTCGAAGACCCCTCCCAATACTGGAGCTACCCAGAGAGGGCGATGAATGGCCCTTCAACCAAGCAGCTTTCTAGTGTCCACGGGAATACCGTTTCCTTTGAGGAAGCGTCGGTGTGATCTGTCCGGCACCGCCATACACCACAAATCCTAGAAGCACGCCTGAAACATGAGAAGTAATCGGAATGAAATGGAAATGATGGTAAGGAAATCGTGATAAATTGCGAAACCACCCCAGCATTCGCCTACCAACAGGGAAAACTACGAAATACCCAAAGTGAGAGGGGTTGGCCGACGGGAATCGAAGAATACGAGCCTCGCACGCGGAATCATTTCGCTCGGTTCGATAAAGTCATTCGCGTATGTTTCATAGTACTTATTGATTCAGAACGCAGGCTACGAACCCGTGTCTTTGTTGTTGCAGAAAGAAGAACGCTTGGTATTTCAAATTGAGAAATGTGTATTGTCTTTACGTTGTTTGCCCCACGTATGGGCGCCAATTTAAGAAAATGTTTGTTGCTGCTACGTATGGAAAGTCGGTTTGAAGATGATGTATTATATTTCAACTGTTGGGGAGCCGAACTTGTAGTAGTTGCAACCTCACGTATAGTAAACAGTTTCCGTTAGCCTTCGCCCCAAATGTACTTTCAGGTGGCCTTTGCCCCAAGTTTAAAAAAAATATTAACTTTGTAATTTAACTGTTTCTTTAAATATTATATATTTGTTTGCCTCGGCTGCGTCAGTATTATTGTTAGAGACATGTTTCTCTTAGCAGGGTTGTGATGCGACAAGTATGTAGGCTTACACGGATTATAATTTTACTTCACTCCTTTTATTAATGCTTGATACGATTTAAATAACACTTCACTGATATAGAGAGATGTGAGATTCTTTTTATTAATTACTTGCACTTTTTAACACTTAAACTATTTTTCGTCTTACACGAATACATATTAAAGCTCTCGAGGACGCATCTCGCATCCGGTTACAATCACTGTCTGCAGGCAACTGAACTCTAAATTTGTAAAATTTTCTCCTTTTCAGTTTCTGATTGGCTAATCCTACTCCAATAGAATACCTTCATTTAACTAATGCTTTTTCTGGTGTTGATTGGCTATTTTATAAACTGTCACTAAAATTACATTATCGCTTCCAAGAATCAGGAGTAACATTTAAACTCTCAAACTCATTATTGCCTCAAGGTTACCTCATTGTTACCTCTTTGTTAGCAACTTTTGAACTCTTTCTTACAGCTCCTACATTATTAAATTACATTCATATAACATTATTGAACATGTAGACAATAATATAAGCATATGCAAATGACTGTTTCATACATTTTACAAATTATTACATACACATATTGCTTTAAGGCGGGCTGTTATTGAATTTATATTTTATATAATTAGACTGAAATTATTTAAGTGCTAAAAATACTGCCTCAAATTGCAGGGTGGCAAGATAGTTCCAGAAAAACTGTCCTAGTGTAAGCATTGAATATTCCAAGTACCTACTTAATGTGAAAAAAGAAAGAAAACAAATATCGGCTATCTCTACCGCCTTTCGTTTAATTTTATATAGTTTCTAAGGAGTATTCTTGCGAAGGCTTACTTTCCTATTTACTTCATATTAATCGATACAATCCTCGCTAAAATAGTTACATTACACATTTCGCTGTACACACCATGGGGATAGAGGAAATCGAATCAATAGACAAAAGTTTCGGCTACATGCCGGCCTTGAAATTCCATGCCCTTTCCATGACATCGCAAGAAACACCTGAATAGCGACAGCATAGGGTTTTGAAAAATTCAAACCAATAATAACAGATATCTCTGAAATGGCAGAACGGTACAAAATATTATTTGAAATACATTATGTACTTTAAACAGATTTGAGTTTGTTGCGTAGTATGTTTTGTCTATTTCTTAGGTTTATCAGTTATGCAAGATTATACAAAGTTGCTATCAAATGAAGCGGACTTCACAGGCTATTCCCAGGAAATTTCAGATATACACCTAAGACCAAAAAATTTAGCGGACTCTCGAAGCGTATATTTGTCGAAGACCAAATCGTTTCCGAGACCGGTTCACAATGGTGCCGTGGGACGCATGGCTTTAGCTTCGTTCTATTGTCACCTTTCATATTAAGTTCCAGCTACTGAATATTTGCTGACAGCCGAGCGATTATACGTAGTGATGAGGCCTACCGGGGTTCATATCCCCAGCATAATTTTTTTTTTTTGGGGGGGGGGGGCAGAAAGCGCAATGTTTATTACTCATATTATAGTACCATTTACAATTGCTAAGACTTTATAAGCTAAGCCTTATTTCAAGGCACTTATTCTCATACATAAAAATTTAAACACTCCCCTTTGCGTTTTCAAACTAAATATGAAGTAAGTTAACATTATATGCATAAATGAAAAGCTAATAAAAATAGAAATTAACTTATTATTGGGTGTGTAAACCTCTGCTTCTATTACTGCCCTCATTCTACGGCCATGGATGATATCAAATGCTTAGTGAAATTTTCACGAGAGAATACTTCCTCCCAAGCATCGTGTATTTGATCCCACAAAACCTCTTTTGTCTTGCGTTGTCTTGTAGGTCAATTTAACTTCCTCCGCCTCTGCCTACACATTTTCAATAGGATTCAAATCTGGTGAGCGAGAAGGCCAATCAACCACTGTAATATCTTACCTTTGCGAGAACTATTTTGAAACCTGCTGACTTGTGTGGACAGGCTGGTTATCCTACTGAATCAAACTTTCCTTTGGGATATCTAGTCCTTACATAGGGAACTACAGTGTTTTTGAGGATGTCTTTATCCTGCTGGCTATTTAATGTGCTATCAATCTGCCACAGCACACCTGGGCCATCTCGTGACATCCAACCCCAACACGATACAGATACGCGACCTTGGCGATCCATTTATGCCACGTATTTTGCGTCGTAACGTTTTCCTCTGGGGCGGTAGACAAATACTTTCCCACCGTTTGTAGATGAAAATGTCACCTCGTCTGTGAATATAATCCTATTCCTGACATTTTCTTCTGCAAATGCGAGACGAGCAAAATTTGTGATCGTCTGTAAGACGCTACTTCTTAGTTGCCGATCGAGCAAAGAACCCTCTGTAGTCAAACGACGCAATGCTTTACGTTTCGACCCGGGAAATTAGAATTACTTCTAATTGTAGACACATGACAGAAGAGATCCCTGTGTACCTCTTCTATAAGTGCAGTCTCTAATGAAGAGTGGACAAACGTTTCCGACCCGAATCAGGTCGACGCCGAACATCCCCTCCCCTGGATAACCACAACCACCTCGTGGGGACTTCAAGTGCTCTTGCAGCTGGAGTCACACATAATCCAGCAATGCTCAGTAACGTAAGTAGAGATCTCCCTGTAGCTTCGTCTTTATATGTGCGCTCAGTCACAGCAAAAGTCAGTATGATTGCTAACATATGCAGAACTCCAAGGCTATGAGGTGCGCGCGCATGATCACACCAGTGCCACTCGTAACTGAAGAATGAGACACAGAGTTTGCACATCTGATATTAATTCAATTAAATATTTGCTTTAGTTTTTCACTTTAGAATTCTTACTAATATGGCGTTTATTTTGAAAACGAAAATAGTAATCTGTGTTTTTATGCATGAATGTCTTAAAATTAATAAATATCTTAAACATGGAAAACACGGGTATTGCCATACATTTAACAAATTATAATTTAAATAATAAAAACACTTACACCAAAGATTGGAACCTAGGTTGCTATTACGAGACACGTGCATTCCAGCGCTCCGCTACCATACATACAGCCAAACTGAAAGCTAGCATCCTACTGATCGCATAGCTTTGAAACAAACGCAGGGTGGTATTAAATCGTATATTGTGAACGCAGCGTCAGCGATTGCTTCCGACGTTTTCCGAATTGAACTTCTCCTGACTGTTGCTCATTTATTTTGTCTTGGGTTGTACATTTTATTTCTCCTGTAAATATCTTAAATGTGGTATTTTAGTTCAAATCCTTGGAGGCATTTTTGAAAAAAAAAATACTTCGAAATTTTTTCCATGAAAAGTGTAGTTCGAGAAGGGTGATTTTTTTTTACTATCTTCGTGTCACATACTTGGAAGATCCTGAAGTTATATACCAAGTTTGGTATTTATACTATTTTTTGTTTTTTATTTATGCTGTTCAAAGTCACACACTGCGTTTTTAGAAATCAGGGTCTTCAAAATTTATATTTCCGATTAAATTTCGGTATAGAATTTGTAGTATGAATGCAATAGCTTCCCTACCTACTATTTACGTAGTAGAGAAAGTGAAAATACGATATGCAAAGTCTCTATATGGTATTTTTGCATTAACTGAAAACAATTCCGTAAACGTCTATGTGAATAGAATAAAAATCATTTAAGGAAAGAAATACAGGTAATTAAGAAAGACGCTATACAAGATGAAGGCATATTTATGAAAGAAAATGTCTGCCAAAATATATGGGATTCTACAACGAGGTGATACGAGGGACACTATTTATATTTTGAGCCTTGGCAACCCTCAATGTTGTAGGTGCCATCTGACGTTTCCAATGACATTTTTGACTATAATCTACTTCCAACATTTTGTCAATAGTGCGTCAGTTGTTTTGTTTGCACTAACTTAAAAATTGTGTGTCGACAAAAACATGGAATGTTTTGGAGGTGTCTCAAGAAGACTGGAATAAATGCTTTGACAAATGGTTCAAACGGATGCAAAAGTGTATTGATCATAAAGGAGAATATTTTGAAAAACAATAACGCAGGTTTCAATCAGAAACTACTTTTTTTTAATTATTAGGCTCAAAATGATTTATTACGATCTTCGACGATCAAGACATGAGTGCATCGATCAACTAACTTCCACATTTGGCGACAAAGCTCCATCCTTTGCCTCTGTGAAACGCTGGTATAACGAATTGAATCGTGGCCGCCGTTCGCTCAATGATAAAGTTCGTGAAGGTCGTCCAAAATCAGTTGTTGTGCCAGAAAACATTGATGCTGTGCAAAAACTAATAATGAAAGATAGTCATGCAACATATTGTAAGATTGAGGCAACCCTAGGCATTAGTTCCACCAGCATATATAAAATATTGCATGATTATTGAGCCGTGAAAAAGGTTTGTTCTCGTTGGATCCCACATAATTTGACGCAATCTCAAAAAGATGCTCGTGTCGTTTGGTGCAAAAAATTCTCAAGAAATACAATGGCGGTGCCTCAAAAGACAGCAGTCGACTCTATGGGTGTTTCAAGATGAAGCAAATCCAACAAAAGTTGTTCGCACTCGAAGCACTTCGAAGCAAATGGTCGCCTGCTTTTTCAGCAAAACTGGCCATGTGGCAACAATGCCTTAAAGAAACGTAAAACGGTCAATGCCGAATGGTACACAACCATTTGTTTACCGGAAGTCTTGGGTGAAGTAAGGAAAACCAACATGAACCGTAGGATCGTTCTTCATCAAGACAATGCAAGCGCACACACATCTCGTCTAACAACAGTGTATTTGAAGGCTCAAAAAATCGAATTGATGGATCATCCGCCATACAGTCCTGATTTGGCACCCAATGGCTTCTTTATGTTACCGAAAATCAAGAATAAATTGCGTGGACAACGATTTTCGTTGGCAGAAGCCGTTAATGCCTTCAAAAACCATGTTTTGGAGGTGTCTCAAGAAGACTGGAATAAATGCTTTGACAAATGGTTCAAACGGATGCAAAAGTGTATTGATCATAAAGGAGAATATTTTGAAAAACAATAACGCATGTTTCAATCAGAAACTCCTTTTTTTAATTATTAGGCTCAAAATATAAATAGTGCCCCTCGTAATGAAACCAGTGCTTCTAGCAGGCTGAGGATAAGTATATTGTGTGGGTGTGCTCTAAGGACAAAGTAAGAATGCATCTTTGCTTCTATGTTGTATATAGGAAATGCTGCGTATAGATCGAATGACAACAAGAGGTTTTCTGGTGTGTGTCCTGTCGCTATATAGATCGATCTCGCAATTCCTCGAGTTTCATCAGCCCTCAAGCCCTCAAATGCAGTACGAGAGTCAAGCTGCTTTAATCAAAAGGACTCTTTAAGCGTCAAATTGACATTATCGACGTGTCGCATCGCTTCACTTGCATTTCTCATATATTCTCAACAAATATCATCCAAAAATCGAAATTACGTGGTCTCTGTAATAGGATTGAAGTCACTAAGACCCAATAGAAATAAGAGTTAAATTTGGAACTAAATTTAAAAGTAAACGCGCCGAAGTGCTGTACATATGATTACTTCTTAATCATTCTGTGTTTATTAAAAGGAGGAACATTTCAGTGTAGAAACGACTGATTTACAGCACAGCGTATCTACTGTTGCGGCCTGTTCGTATGCATCACGCGTTACATGCTGGCAGTATATGTATGTACTATCTAGCAGTAATTGCACGCTGTTGGTATGCAACACGCGTCGCTAAAGTGGTTCACCATGCGTGTTCCACGAATCCAAGCAAACGTCATAAACAGTTTAATTTCAAGGTGCGTAGCAAACTACCTCCTCGGTCTATGGATGAGTTACTTTGTGCATCGCTCGTGAGGCTAGCTTTTGAATCGAAGTCCACAACTTTTTACAACTCTTACTATAGCTGGTTTCATTCCACCTCGACTATTACAAGGTACGTTTTGACTAGACATCGGATTTTTGTACCAAAAATATCCTAAGTATCCATGCATTTATGCTGTATAATTTCGAAATATTGTTATATTCCGTGATGAGGCCAAAATGTTTGCAGCTAGATATTAAATTTTAGCTACCCCAGCATGCACATTGGGAGGCATAGCTGCAGAGGTCGCAAGAGGACCAGAATCTTAAACTACGCAGTCCAGAGCAGGCGTGGGATAGTGTAACAAAATACACAGATTGGAAAGGTAGGATCAGACGACCGAAAGATTCAATGCCGTAGCCGGGATTTGAACCACGGATCTCCCGGTCTCCGTCCGGTTGCTCTAACCACTGAGCTACCATGGCAATATACCGGCACAACACTAAATTCTCCGGCTGTTTCGCATTTTTCCCGGTAAACCACAAAGAGATCTCAAATTGTATTGAAATGACATACCCCAATGGCGACTTACAATGTTGTAAGTACTTTAAGTCCCGGGCTTCATAGTTTCAACCACTATTAGGTCAATTAAAGGGATTAATTGTTCTTCCACATAAGCCGTGTGTTGGACAGGGTTGGAAAGGTAGTTGGTTAGTGACCTTCTTAAAGGGACAGCTTATTTTAATGAAATGATAGAATAGGAGATAATACAACAAACTTAGAGTTGTCAGTGTTAAGGGTAATCGTAACCCGACTCTATCTTTACATAAGCCAAGTCAATAATGGGAATTTGGATAATGCTTTATCCTGCCATAAGGGCTTAATGGGATAAATGAGGTTCTTATAACTCTGTGCGACTTCTGTGGTAAAGTCACTGGGAGTGCGCTGTGGGCCTTAGAGTAAACGAGAAATGGATCTTGGAGTGCAACTGGATACTTTAGAGAGCGAGCGAGAGGGCAATAAACGAGGCAGCTTGCATGAATCTTCACCAACACGCTGTTTATTGTATGCCTAATTGCACGAAAAGAAAAACCGCCTGCGAGGAATTTAAATTAAGCTTCAGCGTACAAGAGCCTCAGCGCGGGAATGTCCCGGGAATGAGGCGGGTTGTGGAGTTGGGGGCGTGGTAAAGTACAATTAAGGACCCCGGCGATAAATACTGGAAGACGATGGGCAAGTTGGCTGAAGACACAAATCAAACCAACTGCATGTTGTTGATGTAGTCCGAGGTCACTCCTTTTCTTGAATCTAGCTAACACTATAGATGTACAATCGGAATGTATCGATTCCCAATCTACGGTATTGGACAATAGAGTGCGGGACACTTGCCCGAAGTGACAGTCCCCCAAAGTGACACTTGCCCAGATCCACCCTTATACCTCATTCAAACTGTAATCTCAAATACCTTCCTAACTCACAAAGGGTAATATTAAAATTGCTGTCCTTCTCCATTGAAAAATGTATGCTACCTACAGCCAATTCTTGAAATCTGCTCACCGTTTTAATTCTACACCTTTTTATTTGATGGATTTGTTATTATTTATCTTTATTTCGTTATTGTTCTATTCACTTCCCGTTGTTATCGTATACTGTTACCATTATTGTCAGTAGTGGTAATAATAGCGGTGGTAGTCATCGTGTTTTGCTTTTATAAGTGCGTTACGCCCTAATTACTCTCCCCAATGGAAACAAAATTTATTGTATTTTCTTAAGTAGTCCCCAAAAGAGCTGTCAGATTTATGTGCAGTACTTATATGCAAGCATTCTTCTTCTATTTGATATTTACTGCATATTATATATGTAGGTCAATACTTTTATCAGATTATCCTGTTGTTATATAGCGGGGTAAGGCCAAAAGGTTTTGCAGCTAGATATTGAATTTAGATACCCCAGCATAAACATTGGGAGACGCAGATTCAGAGACAATGAGAGGACCAGGATCTTAGCTGCAAATTTTAGAGCAGGCGTGAGATAATTATCACAACAATACACTGGTTTTTTACATTAATACATTACCTGTGGTTTATTAAATATTAAACTTGGTGCCTTACATCGTTTACAAAAATATTAAAGTAAAAACATTCGAGGGAGATGTTCCACACTCACACGAAACACGCATGCTCATACAACACTGCCCTCAAAAGACGCACTAAAGCTGATTGGCTACTACTGACGAAACTATTAACGCTTCCCTCCCTTTCCTCTCTCCATCTTTGGTCAGGAGGTGGGGAGAGATATCACGTCGGACGAACTTCAAAACCTGAGCCGAAATAATTATACCCAACAATGTCGTCGCTATAAAGCAATAATGTCTCCGATGCAACAATGCATAGACATACACGCCACATCATCCTACTTGACCTTCAAGCTGCACTCAAAACTAGTGTTAGTAAATCACCTAAATAGTGGTTTCCCAAAATCTAAACTGGACCATCCGAGTAAACGTCTCTAAATTCCTTTTCCGTGCAAGCATCACTCCGGGCATAACC
Source organism: Deroplatys truncata (assembly GCA_030765065.1). Taxonomy (NCBI): domain Eukaryota; kingdom Metazoa; phylum Arthropoda; class Insecta; order Mantodea; family Mantidae; genus Deroplatys; species Deroplatys truncata. The sequence continues at coordinate 43,314,069 of CM060990.1, forward strand.
TCGGAGATTAGACTTTTAATTACCCGGACTTCACTATAAGTCTAAACTTTTCAGCTTCAGGAGATAACGAAGGAACAAAATATTACGTTCGAATAAATAGGTTATCTGAAACAGCTGCCTTTCTTTAGGTGAGAGCAGTACGGTGGAATTTCATATCCTTGCTGCTGGGGTATCATAGGATTTTGTTGAAAAAATGAAAAGTTTCAAAGAGGTGCAAAATTTGGGATTGTAAAATCGTTGTAAATGTGTGTGCCACGTTTACAGGAATTTGGTACAATTCTGAATCCTAAATCATGTTTTGGAAGAAAACGATGTTCGTGATCAAGTTAAATACACTGATTAGCGAGTAGTGGTCGTTTCCAATTCAACCACATCACACTTCACTAGGTGTCTACTATTCCTATCATGTAATAAATACTCAGGGAGAAACAAAGGGTATGGTTGTGAATTGGTTTAAATTTAGTTTTCATATGAAGGTAAAGAAAAACGTTAGGTATGGTTGTGTTATACAGCGAGTGCTCAATTAAAGTATATGCTATAAAGTAAATAGTGTCTGACACTTGGTGACTCATCATGTCACCCTCCGTGGTGTAGTAGTTACCATGCTAGGCTCTAGTTACCGAGGTCGTGGGTTCAAACCCAGCGGAGGGCGATGAAATTTTTCGGGCTAAAAATTCTTAGCATGGCTTCCTTCGGAACGGAAGTAAAGCCGGTGGTCCCGTGTCGTAGATTTACGCCACGTAAAAGAACCTCAAACCTGATAAAGAGACCTCTGAGCAAAATTTCCGGTCTTTCACGCCCGATATAGAATGGGACGCTGAGAACCAGTGCAGTTAAAAAGCGTACATAAATAAAATTCAGTTTAATTTAATTTAATTTTGACTAAGTAAGCAAGTAAGAACCACAATGCTTGAGCATATTTAATAGTAGTACCAATTTGTATAGCAAAACTTCTCCTAAAGGTGGGCTGAAATTTATTTATCAATTCCAAAATATGTGGAAGTTACGATCTTTTTCTGCGAAATGGTGCATGCGTTACGAATTTAAAAATATATTTTAAGTATAAGTATTGTGCCTAAATTATAAAATGTGTACCAAATTAAAGAGAAAATTCCAATTTATAAGACTGCATAAAAACTAAATGCGTTATTTTTAGCAACTTTTGCCACTTAGTCTCCTCTAGACAGGTTGTTTTAACGTGTTAACCATCCATGCATCATGCTGTAATTCTCAAACGCAAGAGGTCAACGGTATAGAAAGTAATTTAAAATACTTAGGACATGGTTATCACATCTACGACGCAAATTAAAATACACTATTATGTTATCATTGTAATTAAAATATAAAATCTTCGAATATCAAGCCATTGTTGAAATGAGCTCTTCCTCTAAAGGTAACAAAGCTCCCAACCTATTTAAAAGCAGCATGGCTTGTTTTGCTTTAGGTTTTAGGAAGGAAAAGTACGGCGTAACAATATAGAAGCGTTCATTAAGTTATTCGCCACTGCTCTCTAGATCTTCACTGATTTTATTGATACAAAACTAATTCCTGTGCACAATTGGTGCAGCGGTAGATTACATGCCCCATTGAGCCACGGCCCATTGTAAGAGCTATGCCATCTATAGCGTAATCTCCCCTGCCTCTCCACCTGCGTGTGACCTCTATGGACCAATAATTAGCGGCGCTCCGAGAAAGCTGGTTTGGGAGGGGGTGGTAGAGTGCAGGCGAGGTGATTAGGCATGAGCTAATAGCTTCCCACCCTCCTCGTATTCTTTCTCTGGCAACGACTATTTCCTTGTTTCCGCGAACTCAGTCCTTTGCCATATCCTGTGTGTCGATTTGCCTAAATGCTTAATCACTTCAGGAAAATATTTACCTATATAATAAACCACAATTTCATTATCTAAAAGCTTTCAGTGTGATAAACATTTGCACTTCGATATATTAAGCTATCAACAGCTCCACGCTTTAGGATTCATAACAAGAGCATACGTTAAAAAGTCCGATACCAAAACATCTCCAAGAGTTAAATATGTGGCATAGAGTCCTTGTGGGCCTTGGCCTACCAACCCTTATACTTATCTCGTGCCCACATGGCAAACCAATCCAGCTAATACGGGGAGATAATGTGGTCGGCATCATACTTCCCCCAGCCGGAATACTGGCTTTCGTGGCCTACAAATCGCTACCTATCGTAGCTCCTAAAATGCGTCAAGATGCTGAGTGGGGACCGATCCTATAAGTGGCCCAAAAATCCGCACCCATATGGGTAGCCTCGCATTTGGTGACTAGGAATCAGAGCACCATTACGTCATAGCGCAGGACATAAGTCTTAAATTTGTGATACTAGCCGAAAAAACAGTCGGAGAGGTAGGTTGATTTATCTTGTGACATTTCTCGAAGAAATAAGACTTACCACCTAACTTGAAGCTAAGTATTTGCTGTAGGGAGCTGCAACTTGATTAAAATTTTAAACAAAATTTCATTTACAGACCAGGTTTAGAGGGGACACGAGATTTAATCCATCCCCTTGTGTTTTTCTTCGGTTTGCCTATCGTCCAAGAAGCTTCTAGTCTTTTAGCATTAAGTCGCCGCTAAGTCCAACCACCACAACAGGCAAAATTGGAGGGAGAAAGGAGGAGAATGACAGCCATAGTCATAAAATGGCATTACTGGGTATATACTGTCAGCTGTTTGTATGATATCAGCCTCTGTTTCTTCTTGCCTGCAGCTTTTATGTTCTTAAAGCTGGGTGTTTGTCTATCTGCCGTCATTTGTAATGGAAAATAAGCTTTTGTTAAACAAACGCCGCATTTTGTCAGAAATAATGTAAAGATAGTTAATGGTTACTTTAAAAACGAGTATCTCATGTGTGAAATAAATGCCCTAATAATAGAAGATCGATAGATCTGTATAGCATCTTTGTATATGTGGAGAAGTTTGCGCTGTGATCAGTTGTTTACTTCAATGAATTCTTCCCATTAACTTATTAAGTTTAACAATTGCGAGATACGTCTTTTTAAACTTGCTTAAACTTTTCCAAATACAATACCGTAATAATAAGCCCAAATTTGCATTTTACATTTTCAATCCATTTGCAAAGATACTACAAAGTTAGGAATTAGCCCTTTGAGCTGGTATCTTAACTTTGCGGTATTTTTTAAAATAACTGGATAGTTTAAAAAAAGAAATTAGGTCCAAAACCACAGTAGGGTCAAAGCCACCCTTTAGGACCAAAATCTTAGGGATCAAACCTAAATGCAGGTATGTTACAAAGAGGATTGAACCAGACCTTTATCTATCGTGTTTTGTTGTGTTAGAAAATGCACTTTCATATACCTGAGAAATGAATGGCTTGTTAATAAAGGTAGGAATTTCTAAGCATTAAAGCCAAGACAAAATGAAGTGAAGCTGAACTGTTACGGGACTTTACGCAGTGACATCGCAGGTTACAAACCACCCCATCCCTCGTACAGCCTGTTGGTGTTTGCAGACAGCACTCATCAGACCGTGTTTACCTGTCCGACAGTAACTCAGTGAAGGAAAACGTAAAGGTACTGACGAACGGAGGGGGCCCCCGAGGCCGGGGCAGAGCACCGCACGCAGGCCATACGACACCTTCTACCATGACCCCTGGGAGGGAGAGATCAGGGGAGAGAAACGAAGGGCGACCAGATCGGATGATGAAGGACGCAAGCATGGACAGAGTCCCTAATGATTCCAGATTAAACACATCCAACGTCTCCCGGCAACCCATGGGCCACGAGCCTCCCGGGGAAGTCTCCGAAACAGCGTCTGCCCGAAAGCACTCAGAGGCGGGTCCTAACCAAACTGTCCCTGGAATGACCCAGGAAGAATCCTCCGTAGAGCGCACAGTCACCGCCCAGCCGCAACCCGCCGAACACCGTCGCCTGGACCTACAAACCTGAAACAGACGACAAGGAAGATGATGGGTACAGGAAATAAGGGACTGAAGAGTCGTGGTAGAAGATGGAGAACAGTATTCACCTGCCGACCAGGGAAAATCACGAAAATCCCATGGGTCAGAGTGGGCGGACGCCGAGGACCGAACTCGGAATCTCCCGAATGCGAGTCGCACAGCGTTACCTAGGCGCCACCTCGCTCGGTGAATATTGAAGGAAACAGTAAAAGGCTTTGTTGTTGGATGTTATATCAATAACTTTAGTTATTTGAGTTCCTGATGACGCTAGTTTTGTTCAATTATTCATCACAATTTTTAGGATTTCATCAATGTTAAGGTCAGTTGTTTTCAGAAAAACATTTAATTTCATCAGAGGTATTCATTACACTTCTCTTTTGGTTTTAGCTTACACACTTTTACACCATCTATAGCTTTGTCTCTTCCAACAAACAACCCCTACACTTCTAGCTCCAGCCCTTCGTGTTCAGATTCACTATTCTTTTTTTTCTGACTCATTATTCTCCTCATTGTGGCGGCGCCATGGCCGAGTGGTTAGACCTCTCGCCTCTCACCGAGGCGGCCCGGGTTCAATCCCTGGGATACTAATGTGGGATTTATGGTGGACAAAGCGGCGTCTGGGCGGGTTTTCTCCGGGTTCTCCGGTTTCCCCCACCATTCATTCCACCAACTGCTCCATCATCACCTTTCCTTTCACCCATTTCACCATCATTTCGTTTCATTTACTTCCTTCCTCCCATACCAGGATATTCTGTCTGATCCATGAGTGTGTGCTCCTCGACGGACCTCTGACCCCAGGCACCCGCCTGTAAGTCCTACATAAGAGGAGGTTAAACCGAGAATGAATGAAAGAATTATTCTCGTCATTCAAATCTGCATTAATGTCCTCCAGAGCTGTAAAATCCGCAAGTTTCATTAAATGTTTCTTCAAATAGTTTGCGAAACTATAAAGGCTAAAGCGATAAAGGCTTTGAGCTGAAAAGAAATAATAAAAATAGCACTAAATACACGCTCACACAGCCAGATTTACAAATTAAGAGTGCAAATATTCGGAAAACAGACAGTAACTGTACCTATCTTACTAATTATTGCACATACCTCTGTATATTGCTGACTTCTAGATGTATATTGCTTATTCATACAAGCATATCATTGCGCTTAAAAGAACACCCAAGTCGCCATAAGTATCCAGAGTGACCCATGCGTGCACTAACGAATGTCGATCAATACCTCTCTGATTAGAATGCACCCCGTCATATTACTTAAGCCCCACATACTTTAGAACTGCCCCACCAACGTTACTTCCTGCGCTGAGCCAATCGTACAATTTTTAAGTGTGCGTCTGTTACCTTGATGCTATGGAGGCCTGGCTAAACTCTCAGAAATACCTTTCACTTCTTATAACCTAACTGAATTCCAAAAATCTATAAGCTAATGTATTCTATCCTCGGCTGTTACTAATGACTTTAATTAACTGACCACGCTAATTACCTTCTTCTTTCTGGAAAAATATTTCAGCTCAAGCTTATTACATTATACATTGGTTTAATACACGGAAATTATTTAATGAAATTTTTCTTATTTTGCTGTTATTTCTTTATTTAATTATTTATATCTTCCAGTCAATAATGATGGAATCACATTATTTCGGAAGGTGCTGATGATATCAAACAGTGTTTTTATATAGATTGTGTGTTTAAAATTTATGTTTATAGTTATCAACAGTCTAAGGATCCGGGACAACCTAAGAGTGAGTGCAAAGTTTATTGTACATCGAGTAGAGTGGAATGAAGTAGCATATTGAGGTGTTATTTACCTGTGCATCTGTGCACAATCCACTTCATGACTAGAGGTATAATATTGTGACGCAGTAGTTATGGTTCAAGGTTATCGGAAGGTCGGCGTCGGGCAGTCGGAGATATACAAAAATAAATGGTGCTCGCAGCGGAAACACTGGAAGCGCTTTCGGCACATAACCAGAATTTTCTAAAGGTTTCTTCCCCAAGTCCAAAACGTGTGTCGAGACAGTTCTAAAATGTTCTGTAGTAGATTCCACTCGCTATATAAGCGAGCGTTCTCGCAGTGAGTCAGCAAGTGCACTTCTGGTGCAGCATCAAGTGGGATTCTCCGAGCGAGTTTTTGACGACTGCTGTGACATGTAGTGAGTGTTGATGCAGGACAGATTGAAGAAGTCTAGTGTTCAATTCCTCTGCGAGTGAACTGTCCGGAAGAAGAGGCTACGTCAGGAAGAAGTGAAGTAACGGGAAAGTTGAACTAGTTCACGTTAGTGAAGTGACAGTATGGACTAAGTGAAGTCCCAGTGAATGTTGAACCAGATCAAAACAGTGACAGTGAGAACTGAGACAAGTGACAGCTGAATATCTGGACAAAGGCACAATATAACGCTATCTCTCATTCCGATGTATGTGTTCTATTTCATTTCCCATCATCACTAGAGTGTACTGATTATAATAGTAACTAAGGCAGCGCATTGGCGTCTTTGTTTACATCAACAGTACTGTATTTACGGAACTCTATAGTAAGGTTACACATACATTGGTTGCTAACTTGTCCCAGATTCTTAGCCTGGTAATCAGGAAGCGAAACAGGATATCGGCACTTTGAACCGTACCTCAAGGTTTATTGTACTTCTGGTAATCTCCTGGAGGAAAGAGTGAAACGAAGGATATAGAGGGCGACCAGATCCGGTGTGGCAGGCTCGGACACAGGCAGGCTCCTTAATGTCTGCAGATATTGCATCCTGACGCCAGCGGGACGGACACACCACAACCCTGCAGCTCCTCATCGATAGGTCTCTCTGAGGGCCCGCCACGCATCGAATGCCAGGGTTCCCTAACGCAAACTGCACCTCCATAAGCCTCAACGCCGTCCACTCGCCTGATCCTTCTGCCCTTAAACTTAATTATATGATTTGACACGAAATGGGAGACAGGAAAATTCGTGGCATTACATAATCAACTCCTGCATTCGCCTACCAACCACGCAAAACCGCGAAAAAGAAACCAAGGATGTTTGATATTTACATGCTGGATTAAGTATTCGTCCAATGTGTATGGTTTTTCAGCTGTATCAAATTTCGTAAGAAGGTGAACAACTTTTCAGGGATTCTACAGCAAATGTATTAGGTTTAGTCAAGCTTTCATCTTAAACGTATATTTCAATCAAAATTGCTAGAGCCAACTTTCGACGTCGAATTCTAGGGTGAACCACATGCTTCCTCTATTCTAAACGGGGGTAAATAGAGTTCAAGGTTAATACACATTACACTTTTTTCGATAATTTTTAACATACTAGTGAACTTTTGAAATTGATGTTAGGTTTAGCGAATTTGCTCTAAAAATAAATCATCGGCGTCTTAATTTCCTACAGATTTGGTTAGGAGAAACTTATTTTTTCTCTTAAGTTGATCTGATCCTCTGAAGTGTTCGAACAAACTTCCGCAACGAAGAGAGATTACAAAGTCAACCTCTTAAAATATTCAGAGCCCTTAAGTTTGCTCAGAGATCGTCGAACTTTCCTTGGTATTCATGACATTATTGACTAAAGCCAATTGGAATGTTCAGAAGTAAAACAATTGTTTTAAACTAATGTACGCCATAGAAAAATAGCTTCAGCGAGGGCATTTATTACGTTTTGAAATAAGCTTTACCGAAAGTAAAGAAAATAAAATAAAACACTTGAAGTGAGTAATATTATTAAATCCTTCTGCTTTATTTTCGGTATAATTTTGTTGTAAGACTTCCACGCTACTCAAAAAGTCCGTTTTTTAGTATTTCTAATCCCACTAAACGTTATGGCTCCGCATTAATCTGATAGGCTCACATTCTGAAGGTTCCGGATTCGATTCCCACTGGACTAGCCACTCTTAACTTGGGTTTTTCGCTGTTTTCCCTGGTTCGTAGACGAATGTGGGGTAGGTTATAAGACACGAATTTTTTTGCCCCCCTTTCCATGTAATTTAATTTCTGTATCATGCTTCAGAATCAAAGGATCAGGCAAGTGGACCCCGCTGGTGTCAGGATTATCTGGAGACATTACGGACCCCACCTGTTCCTGAGCCTGCCGCCCATGATCTGGTTACCCTCTGTGTCCTTCGCTCTACCCCTTCCTCCCGGAGGTTTCCAGAAGCACAATACGCGACTGTGCACTTAAGTGTCGAAAGCCTCCTCCGCTTCCTGACAACCAGCAAGGAATTTCCAAGCATTAAGGCCAGGACGAAAGAAAATTAGGATGTACTGTTACTAACTTTACGCAGTAACGTCGCAGATAACAACCCAACCCCCATCCCTTGTGCAGTCTGTTGGCATTTGAAGACAGCATAGACCAGAGTATGCCTTAGCTGCCAAAAGTGACCCTCAGCCTCTGTTTGGTTTTATTCTATAGAGGTAGAGGTAATTCAACGGAGGGGAACAGTCGCGCACTGTGCCTACAGAGATCTATTGCGGCTACCGTCCCCCAGGAGGAAAGGATGAAGTGAAGGATTCACAGGAGACTACACACCGTAGGCAGACAGGCCACAGAGACGCGCGGATATCCCTAAGATTTCCAAGCTAATAGACCCGTTTCTCTGCTGAGCCTCACCCACCATTCAAACCATAATATGCCACAAAACCTAGAAGCGGTGTGCTAGATGAGAAGGAAAAGGAACAAAAGGGAAATGTTGGAAAGGAAATCGTGGTAGAGCAGAAACCACTACAACATTCGCCTGCCGACCCAGGGGAAACCACAAAAAAAAACCATAGGTCAGAGTGAGCGGTCGCCGGTGATCGACCGTGCTTTGCTGCCTTATGTTTCCCGCATACATAATTGCCAAAGAAGTTGCCGCGTCACTGATTTTCAAAGGGGCAGTACAGGTCACTGAGGTAACTGAGGTAGTGCTTGCTCTCTTCATGTGTTTACTTTGTGGTTTCGTACTGATAAGTGTCGCGTGGTCGCCTGCTCGCAGTTCGAGCCAGGTCATTAACACGTATGCTCAGGCTTTTCACCAGTGCCAATCCTAAATTCTTGTTTATGGGCGAACTGGTTATTAAATAACCGATAAAACACACATGCACACACACACTCAAATCCCATGTCCTGAGCACACCGTGAAACGAAAAAACTTTCTCGAGTCCCGCCGGGAATCGAATCCGGGACCCCTCACACAACAGCAGATGCTCCAAAGACTGAGCAACGGGACCAGTGATTCCACTTAGTCTTTGTTTTCAAGCATTGGTCTTTCATTTAACAAGGTCTCCTCTCTGTATGGAGTCCCCTTTACAGTTCTGCTTAGGCAAACCTTTTGGCATCCGCGCTAATCGAGTTAAACTAACTTCAAAGAACAACGGCTTGTGTGGGCCATCGGTATATTTATATACGAATTTTTTAGTGTAGCTTGAAGAAATCTGCTTAGGACTTCCTATGCCTACCAGTAAATATAACCATCTCTAAGCGTTCACAACCTATAAACTTGAAAATAAAACCACATAGATTTAAAAAGAAATGTGTGTCAGTATTGTCCGAAGGAAAATTATGGAAATGGTAGTTAAGCTTGGACACGGAATAATACTAACCCTCACACCATGCTTTGTTGATAGTGCTAATAATGATGATGATGATACACTTTTATTTCACAGTAAAGTCATATTAAGATCTTGAAAATTGAGAAATCTAAAGTTAGTAAATGCCGGTAGTAGAAGCCAAACGAATGAATTTTGCTTTCAGTGGCATTCGACATTTCCACACACGTTGCTGGTGAGGTAGGAAGTAACTGGGATGAATTCTTTATACACAGGCAAAGAGTAACTTCATTATTAAGCTTTTAACGTCGGTTGCCGACTACCAGGGCCTTCGTGACGTAGAAAGTAAAGTACCTCGAAGAAGCTAACGTTTGATATTCCGTTTACAGCATGTGGTCGTTTATTTGCTTCTTTTTCTGCCTGTACATCCGCGAGCACGCTTTTACCTTATGTTTGTAAATAATGTTTATTAACATAGGTAGTTGATTAAATGCGCGAGCGAAGAGGAAAGCAAGCCCGAACATATAAATAATCATCTCAAAATGCACACAAGTTCTCTGTAGTTACATTCCGGCACAGACAGAGCACAAAAAGCATTACATATAACATTAAATTAATTAGTAGATTCCCTGAGCATTAATACACTCCTGCCTAATGGCAATTCCCATAACGATCGAATGTTAAAGTTCATCATTCAGGAAGACATATTGCAATGCGATTTGCTCGACCAAGTTGATACAGCGAACAGTATTCTACTTCATTAAAAGTGACCGGGTAGTGGACATGGCGTCACAAAAACCCAATTAAGGTACTAGGAAAAGCTCTCTGCAAGTAGCCGTTTATTAAGGGGATAAATACACTTTCCAAGGGTCAAAACATTACGTACAGTTGAAAGAAACATAAGCTATATGCTGATAAAATAGAATTACATACGTATAAAATTAGTGAAGTTCCTTAAGGGCTCTCAACAGATAAATGTATCCCTCATTTTATCCAAATTGTATTTTAAAGGTAATTATATCGCATTTTCTTAGCTTAACTCAACAGACATAAATCCAATTGCTGACTTATCTCGAATAGGAAAAACTTTGAGGATGTAATATAAAAAGGGGGCGTGGCTGAGTGGTTAGTCCGCTCGCCTCCCCACAAGACAGCCCGAGTTCGGCCACAGGGAATGGGATTTGTAGTGGATGAAGTGGAGTTTGGGCGGGTTTGCTACATCACGTTTCCTTTCATCCATTTCTCCGTCATTTCACATCATCTACTCACGCATCTTGGTTTTTCTATCCGATCCAATATTTTAGCTGCTCCCCGACGGGCGTCTGACCCCAGGCTTTGGCTTGTAAGTTCTCCAAACGGGGAAGGTAAATCGACAAAGAATATCAGAAAAAATTAATTCACACACACATAAGTTCAAATACACACTTACATAAGCTTTTTTTATAACAGAAGTCTTAGTTATCAATAATCTCCATATAAAAATTCTTCTGTTCATAGATATTGACAAAACATCATCCTCAAAGCTTAAGATCTATTGTTTTGAATATTATATCACATTTTGATGAATTTTGTTCTCAAATCCATGCAGTGTATAATACTGGATGGAGCTTTTAAATTTCTTCATAATAAATAAAATATTTATTAGTGTAATACCACTGCAATTTGGCATTTCAACTGTAGTTAATAACACCAATATTTATTTTAAGCCTTTTAGGCTCCTGGGTTAAAAACCTGAGGGCTGAACCGGCCAAATAAGGTTTGTTTTGGTACACTACCGCTCAAAAGTGTTTGAACACACCTCATTTTTAGGATTTATTGAAACAATGGAATAAAACACACATAATGTGTAGTCACAACAGTATATTTAATGAAAATCAGCAATACATGTTAGATTTTGCTTTCTTCAAAGTAACCTCCCCTTGCTTTAATTACAGCTTCGCAAACTTTGGGCTTTCTTTCTATTAAGTGCGCCGGTGTATCTTCAGAAATATCCCTCCATATGTTTTGCAGAGGACTCCACAATACATTTATATTAGTGGGTTGTTTCTTTCTTACCTCTCTGTCCACATGATCCCAAAGTAGTTCAATAGGATTGCAGTCAGGTCTTTGAGGGGGGCCAAACCATGTTCATTAAGACCTGTGTCTCTTCCAATCGTTCAACGTATCTTCTACAGAGTATAGATGTATGCTTGGGATCATTGTCCTGCTGCAGAATGAACCCCTTGCCAATTACCTGCATCCCAGATGGTTTGTAATGGCGTTGGAGAATATTGTGATAATGCTCCTTCTTCATAATTCCTTCTATTTTCACAATATCGCCTGTCCTATTGCCACCAAAATAACCCCATACCAGCACCAAACCACCTCCATGCTTGACTGTAGGGGATATGCACTGAGGTGCCATGCGTTCACCGTTTGCACGTCGAACAAACTGGCGACGTTTTGAGCCAAATAGCTCAAACTTAGATTCATCAGTAAATAATACCTTTTTCCACTGATCAACAGTCCAGCTTACATGTCGCTTGGCCCATTGCAATCTTTTCCGTTTATTGACAGCTCTCAATAGGGGTTTCTTTGCCGCAATGCAACCTTTCAGATGTGCATCCTAAAGTCGTCTCTTCACTGTAGAAACACTCACAGATTCATCCCTCCACTGGTTTAGTTCTGCTGTCAGCATGGGTGCTGTTTTGAAACGAGCACGTTTGCTGGTCACTATTAAATGTTTATCCTCACTTTTCTAGGTCACCCTAGGCCTCCCCTTTCGATAACGATCCTTATTGCTATTTGTAGTTACATACCTCTTTAGTGGACACTTCCCAAAGAAACGTGTTCTTGTGTGGCAATTTGACGCAAGGTGTGGCCTGCTTTATGTAAGCTTACTATTGCAGCACGTTTTTCTGCTGAAAGATCCCTTCTTTTACCCATTTCAGACTTTTCAACTGCACAATAACAATGTATAGCATTCACCTGGTTATGAAGCACTGAAGTGCTGTTCGCAGCCAATACCTATGTACAGATGCCTGTGAACATCTAGAAAATCACAGACATACTATGACATCCAAAACAACATTAGGGTAATTGTTCCTATAAGGGCCAACAAATGCTACATTTTCAAAATGCACGTAATTGACAAACAAAAGGTAGCATAGTGAATTTCAATTATGTCTCCATGGATTTCTACCATTTATAATATGACATTGGCTTGTTTGGCGTTATAACTTGTTAATTGCAGCAAAACAGGCTGAAACTTTTGAGTGGTAGTGTAGGTTTCGATAATTTCTTATACGAAAGCTGTTTTGGCCTCTCTTAAATTTGAGTGTAACATATATAAATGTTTAAAGTTCATCTTTGTTATCACAAGCTTCGGTTATAGTAAACAGAAGTGTTCGAAACTCATGGATCACTAATATTTGTTCTTATTTAGCTTGGTTCGTTATTCATCACCAGGGTACAACAGCGATAAAGCACGGTTTCGAATAATACAAACAACAAACTTATATAAGCTCATTAATGCAATTTTGGTCTAGCATTTGGTTTAATAATACAATGCGTCTAAATTGATTGAAAACAAACGCATAAACAGTTTTTCTGCTCACCATAATACATACTGTTTAAATGTTTGTTTAAGCGTCACATAATCAAAAATACATAACTTCCATTCACAATGTATATTTAGAGTATTCGAGACTTAATTATTTAAACATACCAAACATGGACGAATAAAGTGTGAAAATATGAACTCGCGGCCAGTGTTACTACGGATCAACCTGCATTGCTAATGTCGATAATTTATTGGGAGTCATATTTTAGTTGGAAGTTATTCTAATCGCATATTAATTTCTTAAATTTTATATTACTTCAGAGATTACAAGTAAGGCTAACCGTCTTATTGACGTTTATATTGTCACGAACAAGGGTGTTGTGACTGGGGGAATAGCTTTGGGGAATTAGAAGAATTGTAGAGACAACTCAAAGCTTGGCTTAAATGAGAATATTATATTTTATATTACTTCAAAGCCTTCAGTTACGAGGTTTGGCTTACAAACGATACAATATTATTAAAAGTACGTGGTATCCGTAGGTCTTACCTTAAGAGATGTGTCGAGGATGTGTCAGGGCAACTACGTGGTAAGATGTCCGCAGCGCCGCACCGAGATGCGCCGAGACGCAGCGACAAGAGCTACAACCAACAATCAAGAACCAAGAGCTCCCAAATCGGGGTTTGCATCTCCTTATATAACCTAACGGCTACCCAAGAAGGGGTTTCCATTATGGTGGCAATACACAAATGTTCTAGAACTTCCTAGTGACGCATGGCGATCAGGAAGCAGCGCTCCATATGTGCAAATGTGCACGTACGCCAAAGGAAGCTGATGTCATGGTAAAGTTTTTTAGGATTGTCATAGGAAGTGGTTACTCTTGCTGTTCCTGTTACATATTATAAGTACTAAGCTTCACAAAGAAGAAAGAATGTTAATTTATGATTTTACCAGAAAATATAAGAATTCTATTGTCTACCCAAACATCCAAAATATACCGTAATTAACGCATCCCACATTAGTATACGTGACAATATCAGAACACACACCTGCTTTGAAATCATTAACAGCTAATGCAATGCAAGATAAACCACCTTGCAGACCAGTACTGAACACGGCCGAACAGCAATATGGGTAGCATCTTCAAAGTTAGTTTTATTAGTTAATGTACGGTATATGAGTAGGCCGCATTCGCTATACATGGCACACACAGGATTATATTTGCTACTTTCATAACATTGTTTAACATATGGGACACTACTGGGCGTTGTGGTTTCAAAACTTAAACTATATTCACTCTTAGGTTGATCTGCGGCAAAACAAACCACATGGCCAGTGCACTGTGGTGCAACACGGTAGCAGCGCGCCCAGGAAAGTAGTCCCATGCTAATCCCTGAATTTTAGAATGAATTTATCCTTAAATAGTATAATATTCTATACAAATACCTAAGGTTTTATTTAACGCTGATTTATACCGTAAAAAGTCCCATGAATAAATTCGTATGAGTCACCTGACATCCGAGTAGGCGCAAGTAGTATTAGTCCCGGATGAGCCAATTGTTTTAACGATAATCCTGCCGCTAGTGTCGCTGCGTGCGACGGCGGCGGCGGTAAGTTTGAAAAGCGCCCTGAGCGGTAGGATTATCGTTAAACCGATTGGCTCATCCGGGACGAGTTGAAAGAATTGAGGAAGTGACGTGGAGTGTTTTGATTGGTTCGTTAATTCGGGTGGAAGATGAAGGAAGGAAGATGGAAGAGTATGGAGGTCGCGTGATGGAGAGGAGCTGGGGTGGCGAGGTGTTGTCTGTGCGGAGGTCGGTACTGAAAGAGGGAAAAGATGGGGGCGAGGGATAAAAAGTGTAACAGAAAGTGACGTGTGAAGTTGTGATTGGTGGGAATAAGAAGTGATGTTATTGGTGGAAAGGAACAAATGAGAGTTGTTGATTGGTAAGAATAAGAGAGATTATGATTGGTTGAAAGAAATAGGTGTGGGAGTGGGGTATGTTGGAGGTGATGGGGAAGGTAAGTTTTGCTAGCAGCAAGATTTGCAAAAGCCTGTCGTGAACTGATCAGCAATTTTTTGAACGTTGGATGGTAGTTTTCTTGAGTGGATAGAGAGATGGGGCGATATGAGATGCGGTGGCGAAAATGGGAACTAAACAAGGTGGTTGAGACAAGAGGTTTAAGGACGAGGAAATTTGGAGGTTAGTGGTGAACATGGCGGTCGCAAGAGGTGGGGGTAAGGAGACGCGGTGGTGAGAATGGGAACTAAAAGAAGATGGCGGTAGCAAGAGCTTAGAAGAGTAGATTTTGAGGTTAAAATAGTGGGAACTAAAAATGGCGGAGGGTCTGCGACAAGGAGATGCGGTGAGAACTAAACAAGATGGCGGACGCAAGAGGTGGGTAAGGAGGTTTGAGGTTACAGTACCAAAACACGAAAGGATATATTCCTACGCCAAGCAGGTCCGAAAAATAATTATGCGTGTGGTACTTACCTGTTACCGGTGTGGATGCGTCACCAAAAGCGCGGCACGCGACGCGAAAAAATAAAAGCAAACTGTTTTTGAAAATGCTTAACCAGCTTTAAGATCAACCAACATCACTACGCACTGATATACCTAGGTTTTTAAAGCGGTACGGACACCCTTTGCAGAGGCGTAATTTAACTATACCAAAAACCTGGTACTGGACCATCGTGATGGTCGCTAGCGTACGTAGGAGCAGGGTTCTCATGGCCGGTCGAAAGCGGTCAAAACGTGTACGACGTAGGTGTTCACAGTAGCTGCTGCCGAGTCAACCGTCGAGGTGCGAATGAACGAGATCTGTTCTTGCCGGCAATCTGGTTGGGAGATGAGAGGCGCGGTGGTAAAAATGGGAACTAAATAAGATGGCGGAGGCATGAAGTTGAGGTTAAGGAGCGGTGAGGTGTTGTCTGTGCGGAGGTTGGGGCTGAAAGAGGGGAAAGATGGCGAACGAGGGATAAAAAGTATAACAGAAAGTGACGTGTGAAGTTGTGATTGGTGGGAATAAGAAGTGATGTTATTGGTGGAAAGGAACAAATGAAAGTTGTTGATTGGTGAGAATAAGAGAGATTATGATTGGTGGAAAGAAAAAAGGTGTGGGAGTGGGGTATGTTGGAGGTGATGGAAAAGGTAAGTTGTGCTACCAACAACATTTGCAAAAGCCTATCCAGAACTCATCAGCAATTTTAAATAACTAGTGTTTCGGGGTTTTCTCTGGTTGGTAGACGAATGCAAGCTGTTTCTGCCATACTTATATTATTCGTCTTTTCCTTTTTTTTCTTTTTTTTTCTTTTTGTTTTTTCGTTTTTTTTTTTTTTTTGTTTTTTTTTGTTTTTTTTTAAAATAACTAGTTTTTTGGGGGTTTCTGCGGATGGTAAACGAATGCAAGCTCTTTCTGCTCTTTCATAGGTTTTCCCTGGTTGGTAGGCGTTTTCTGTACTGGTTGACGAAGGCGTTTCTAATTTTCGAGGTTTTCTCAGGTTTTTTAGCGGTTGTCCCTGCCCGGTAGGCAAATGATGAAGTTTTACCTTGTCGGCGCACGGATACTAGGCACATACTCGCGCACACACACACACGGACATGTTTTCAAAAATGCTTTTTTTGGATTCAGGAGGTCTCAAAACATGTATTTCCGGTGAAATCTCGGTATCGAATTTTTGGGTGGAATGCAATACTTCCCCTACTTACTATACGTAGTAGAGAAAGTGAAAAAGTATAAGTATTGGAAAATTTAAGGAAATAACAAGCAATATCTCGAAAACGGTTCACTCAACAAAAGAAATGTATATGGCATAAGTTGTGTATTTTAACGCGATCTACATTTTTTGTGTAGTAAAATTTTGTCTATCTCTTACGGTTTACCAGTTATGCAAAAGGCGTTCACAATGAAGAATACTTTTGGAGACATTCCCAGAAAATTTGAGATATACATTTCATTTCTCATGACATTATCTTAAACATATGATATTTTCCAGATCGGTAAGCGTTAGAATACTCTTAGAGCTTTTTTCAGGTTTTTCGCGGTTATCCCTGTCCGGTAGGCAGATGATAAAGTTTTTCTATAATGTCATCGTTTTGGCTTGTGGCGCACGGATACTAGGCACATACTCGCACACACACACACACACAAACACACACACACAGACACACACACGGACATGTTTCCAAAAATGCTTTTTTTTAGGATTCAGGAGGTCTCAAAACGTGTATTTCCGGTGAAATCTCGGTATCGAATTTTTGGGTGGAATGCAATACTTCCCCTACTTACTATACGTAGTAGAGAAAGTAAAAAGTATAAGTATTGGAAAATTTAAGGAAATAACAAGCAATATCTCGAAAACGGTTCACTCGACAAAAGAAATGTATATGACATAAGTTGTGTATTTTAACGCGATCTACATTTTTTGTGTAGTAAAATTTTGTCTATATCATGACATTATCTTAAACATATGATATTTTCATCAAAATCGTTATAGGCATTTTTGAGAAAATTAAAAAAGTGTACTATCTTGTTTTCATGGGTTTTCCAGATCGGTAAGCGTTAGAATACTCTTAGAGCTTTTTTCAGGTTTTTCGCGGTTATCCCTGTCCGGTAGGCAGATGATAAAGTTTTTCTATAATGTCATCGTTTTGGCTTGTGGCGCACGGATACTAGGCACATACTCGCACACACACACAAACACACGCAAACACACACACACTAAAATAGTAGCGTATAAAAAAATTTAACAAACCGTAGATTTTCAAGAAAATTCCCACACCGCAAACTACCCGTTTAGCGGAAGAAAGTTCGTTATTTTTATTGTCTTAAAAATGGCTCTAACCCCTTTTGATTACGGTACGGTATGTTTAAGATATCTGCATGACAAATAAAATGTATAACTTCAATTTTCTGGGAATAGCTGTGAAGTAGTCTCATTGTGAATGTCTTTTGTACAACTGTTAAACCGTAGGAAACGAAGCCTTACTGTACAAGAACGTTAAAGCACACAATTTATGTGTATTATTATTATTATTATTATTATTATTACTTTGTGGCGTTGTCTATTTACAAAGTTTCCATGTTGATTTTAATGTTTAAAAGCTTTAGACCTTTCTCACTAAAACTCGTCATTCTTTTAACTTTTCTTTTTTCATTTTCATACAAAGAGAACGGAATTTCACAAGTGAAACAGCACTGTAATAACGATACCAACAAACTAATTATTATTCACCCACTGAAACACATAAAAACAATAAGTAATAATCACAGACCCAGTTTGTGGGTATTTAAATGAAACATCGTGCACAATATAAGCCAATTATGTAATAAGTTGAAATGTGCAAATCTATAGATGTATTTCTGGCGAAAATCCCGGTATGGAATTTTTGAGTGCAATGCAATTTCTCCTGTATCTGCTATGTACGTCAGACTCAACTTTCGCGCCATTCTCCGAATATCTGAGAATATTCTTAATATGAGACAAGCATTTTACCTTAAGCAAGTAGTTTTAATCTTACTTTTATGAAAATCAGAGTTTTCTCTATATCGTTTATTTGTGACAACAACGCTAAGTTTCGAGCTAGCTATACTCACTTTCTTGCAACTATATACGTTTAAACTAATATTAACAAATTTCTCGTAATCCCAGAATTTATTAATCATAGCTGTAATATTTTTCATAACCGCATGTAATAATATTGATTTAGGGGCTTTCTCTACCACGTAAAATAGTAGGTACAGGAGGTATGCATTGCATCCAAATATTCAATATTGAGATTTCACCGGAAAAACTAAATACTTGTTTTGAGGTCCCCTGAATAAAAAACATTTTTAGAAAATTCTGTGTGTATATGTCAGAGCAGCATAACTCAAAAATGAAAAGTCGGATAAATACTAAAACTTGGTATTTAGGTTGAGTACCTTCCAAAGTTACGACACAGAGATTTTCAAGAAAGTCCCTCCACCCCAAACCACCCTTTACATGAACTATTTTCCGAAATGTTTTATTTTCTAAAACTGTCTCTGACGATTTTAATTACAACACCATATATTAAAGACATTTATATGAAAAATAAAATGTATATCTTGAATTTTGTGGAAATAGCCTGTGAAGTCCTCTTGATTCGGAAGAAATTTTCTACGATCTTGTATAACTGCTAAGGTTTGAGGAAACACACACAATTTATTTGAAATAACTTTTTTGCGACGTCAGCCATTTCCGAGATATCTGTTATAAAATGGTTCGAATTGTACAATGCTTAGCCATTCTTTTTTAAAGGCATGTCGCTTTTCAGTTCTTGCCCGCCATGTTGATGGAAAGAATTTAGAATTTTTTTAAGGCCAGTGTATAACGGATGTGTGCAATACAACCATTTCCCGAAAAGTTTATCCGGATTAAAATTAAGTGGATATGAAAATAAACTTTCGTACTCACCTATAAGAGATAGAGGGTAGAGGTCATACGAACGTAACACTTGAGAATTTTTATTCAACAGTTGGTGTTACTCCTTAGAAAGGAAGTATCTGCTGCTTTCTATTTAATTCACACATTCTACATAACACGTATGCACTGCACAACACAAAAAACACTACACACGGCACTCGTAGTTTTAAATATTGCACTGAGGCGGTGTGGAAACGTTAAAACGCTGCTCGCTCGTCATTTCCCACGCACGGCACTGCTGATGTTAAGTGTAAATCGAGCGTGAGAAAAGCATGTTCGTCAGCGTTTATGCAGCCTTACTGCCGACGGTGGCGGTCGCGCAGTGGCGGATCGTGACAGGATGACGGCGTTTTTTTTACAACTTGACAATTTTGTAGCGAAATGAGGCATTTAACTCTACGCGCATGTTGAAAACAGCAGTTGCGATAAGCGAGCTTATAAAAACCCGGCGCCAAGAGCAAACGCCCGTAGTGAGAAACGGGTACGATAGCGGATTTTTCTACAAAATCGTTCTATTTGACGAAAAATAGTTTAAAATAAAAACAAAATAGCAGCAACACTTTGCAGGGAAAGAGCGATCGGTGCATTCGGAAGATAAGATGGAGCTGCAATCCGGGGGGAAGTCGCGATGGTACCTTGCAACCTACGTTCGAAATTATAGGACACAAGCAGAGAAGGCTGCCAAAGCTTTTTTCCGGCTTTACAGAGTCTCAAATTACCGTAAACCCGGTCCCCAGAGATGTCAACCCTGAGCAATGGGTATCGCATTTGTTTAACGATATTCTAAACTTTGCGAAAGAGAACCTGTTAGAAAACGAACCCGGGTATTTAGGCATATCCATAACAGACGAAAAGGAGACGTCCAAAGCCTTCAACATGAGCGTTAGGCGCGTAGACCAATTGAATGCGGACGTCATTGTTGGAAGCATCGAAAAAGTAATGCAAAGTAACCAACAATTCTTGCTAAGCGGGCCTCTTCATGTGACGTTTGTGTGGACCAAGGAGGTCTCGGGTTCGTGCCACCAACCTTGCGATGCCTGTAGGGGCAATAAAGGCATTGTCGAAATAGCCAACAAAGACAACCTGTGTTTAGCAAGAGCCATTGTCGTAGTCAAAGCCAAAGTGGATCGCGACGTCAACTATAGAACGATGACGCGCTCCGACTATCTGCAAAAATCGAAGGCCGTAGCCTTGTGCGCGAGCATCGGTCAAGGCCACGACAGCTGCACGATAGACGACGTCAGACGCTTTGACGCAGCGTTAAAGGGCTACGCCGTGACGGTGTTTGGCGATCATACGGGGAAGCACGTGCTGTACGCGTCGGATAAGAAATGCGATAAATACATCGACGTCATGCTCCACGCCGGGCACTTTAATCTATCGTGAACCTTCACAAGTGCTTTAAATGCAAATGGTATTGCCGCCGGTGTCATCATCCCTCGGCACACAAAAAAGAATTTCATAGGTGCGACGCCAGGTGCGCTAAATGCCATCAGCTGTGCGATGCGCGATTCGACGCCTACATACGCTGCGCCGAGTGCAACAGAGATTTTAAGGGACCGACATGCTTTGCAAACCACGCAAAGAAAGGCGTTTTTTACCCAAAGGCGCTGTCGGTGTGCGATGTAGAAAAGGTGTGCACGTCTTGCAACAAGCTGGTGAATGCGAGGCACAGAAAAACCGCGCACCAGTGCGGGGAAAAGTACTGCAATCATTGCAAGGCACACGTGAATTCTAGCCACATGTGCTATATGCAGCCGTATGCCACAAAGAACAAAAGAAACCGGTACGTGTTCATGTTTATCGACTTTGAATGCACGCAAAACATTCCATATACCGGCAAAAAGGACACATACGAGCACACATACGAGCATGTACCTAACTTGTGCGTGTTGTACCAAGCCTGCCCGCACTGTATCGACGAACGCCGCAAGACGGCATACTGCACCGCATGCGGTTGCAAAGAATGGGTGTTCACGGACGATCCCGTGAAGCAGCTTTTCGAGCACATCGCGCAGGCGAGGTTCGAAGCCTGGGACGTCTACGTCATGGCGCATAACCTCAGAGCTTACGACGTGCAGTTTCTATTAAAGTACATGGTGGCGCACTTAGACTGGGTGCCGGAGCTCATCATGAACGGGAGCAAGATCTACAGGATGAGGTACGGCGACGTCACATTTCTAGACTCGCTCAACTTCATACCCATGCCACTCTTCCGCTTTTCCAAGTCCTTCGGATTGAAGGAATGCAAAGGTTATTTCCCGTACCTGTTTAACACGAAGGAAAACGAGCGGTACGTGGGTTCGATTCCCGACAAAAGCCATTACTGCCCGGAGGGCATGCCGGCGGAGGGTCGGAAAACCTTCGAGCAGTGGCACGAAGAAAAGGCGTCCTCCGGGCACGTCTTCGACATGAGGGCGGAAATGGTGGCGTATTGCAAGATGGACGTATTTCTACTCAGTCAGGGAGTTTCCAAATTCAGAAGGGAATTCTTGGACGAGAACGGAATAGACCCGTTCAGAGAATGCGTCACCATCGCGCAGGCGTGCATGTGCGTGTATAGAAAGCGCTTCATGCCGCTTAAAAAAATTGCCCTCTTGCCAGCGGGCGGGTATCGACTAGCGGACCGTCAGTCTCGCGCCGCATGCATATGGCTAACTTGGCTAGAGACGCAAAACCGCATCGTCATCCAGCACGCCGTGCGAGGACGCGAAGTCGAAATCGCGGGGCACAAGGTGGACGGGTACAGAGAGGCCGAAAAAACCGCGTACTTCTTCCACGGCTGCAAGCGGTCCTTTCACAATCGCCATGCGGCGATATACGACTCGGGACACGAAACCATGGCCTCCAGGTTAGAGAGCACCGAGAAGGTCACGGCCAAGATCAAGGCCGCCGGCTACGCCGTGGTGGAAATGTGGGAGTGCGAGTTCGACGCCGCGATGAAGGCCGACCAGGACCTCGCGCGCCACGCAAGGGACTTTCCGGTACCCGAACCCCTGAACCCCAGAGACGCCTTCTACGGAGGTCGCACCAACTGCACCAAGACGTACTGCGAGGCGAAGGGGGATAGCAAGATCTACTACTACGACGTATGCAGCCTGTACCCGCACGTGAACAAGACGAAACCCTACCCCGCGGGCCACCCCAAGATCCACGTGGATCGATTCCCGCGCTTGGAAGACGTGGGGGGCGGGTTGGTGAAGTGCGAGGTTCTACCGCCGCGACACCTGTACCACCCGGTGCAACCGGCGCGCATCGGCGGCAAGCTCATGTTCCCGCTATGCCGCGCTTGCGCGGAGGCGGAGAACCAAGACGAGTGCCACCACGGAGAGCGCGAGAGGGCGTTGTCGGGTACCTGGGTGATCGACGAGATGAAGGTCGCCCTGGAGGAGGGGTACCGCCTGCTGCGGGTCCACGAGATCTGGGAGTACGACGTGGTGCGGCACGAACCGACCACCGGAGCAAAGGGTCTCTTCGAGAACTACGTGAATCAGTTCCTGAAGATCAAGAGTGAAGCCTCCGGCTGGCCCTCGGATTGCGACGACCCTGCCGCGAAGCAGCAGTACGTGGAGTAATTCTTCGAGCACGAAGGCGTCGCCCTGGATCCCAAGGCCGTCGCCACCAACCCCGGCAGGCGGGAGCTGGCCAAGCTGATGCTCAACAGCTTCTGGGGAAAACTCGGGCAGAGGGAAAACCTCCCCACGTGCGAGCTGGTGGACCGGTACGACCGCCTCCTGGAGGTGCTCAACGTCCCGGGCGTGGAAGTGCAGACCTACGTGCCCGTCACCGACCGGATCGTGTGCGCGGTGTGGAGGTACTGCGAGGAGTGCCGCAAGGTCAACCCCGCCGCCAACGCCGTCCTGGCGGCCTACACCACGGCTCACGCGCGCCTGGTGCTCTACTCCTACCTCAAGAGGCTGGGAGAACGGGTCTGCTACTTCGACACCGATTCCGTCGTCGTCGCCGCCGCTCCGGGCGACTGGACGCCGTCCGTCGGACGCCTCCTGGGGGACATGACGGACGAGCTGGAGAAGTACGGGCGGTGCTCTTACATCGCCCGGTTCGCCTCCACGGGGCCCAAGAGCTACTGCATGGAGATCGTTTGCCCCGAGACGGGCAAGACCTTCTCGGTGTGCAAGGTGAAGGGGATCACGCTCAATTCGGGCAACCTGGAGCTGGTGAACGCGGAGGTGATTCGCGACGTGGTGCTCAGGGACAACGACCGCGCGGTGAAGCTGGCGGGCACGCAGATCTCGCGGAAACCGTCTTGGACGGTCGTCACCGAACCCAGCTCGAAGACGTTTAGGATGGTGGTCAACAAGCGCGTGCTCGCCGGCGATCACGATTCCTATCCCTACGGGTTCAAGAGGAACGCATAAATGAGACGTCCGCAGCCGCGCCAAAGCCATTTCGAACCGGGCGCCCCTGAGGAGACGATACCCGGTCCCCGAGACCTGGGGCGATTCGAGTTTCCCAGCACGATGCTCGTGGCGGGGCCGTCGCGCTGCGGCAAGTCGACCTTCGTGAAAAACCTGTTGCGCCACGCGCACCGGATGTTCGACGTGCGCCCCAGGAGGGTGCTGTGGTGCCACACTCCGGAGTATTCGCCGAGACTCGAACCCTCGGCACTGCGTTGCGAGACCCACGCGGGCATACCCGAACTTGCTTCGGTGGGCGAGAACGACCTCGTCGTCCTCGACGATCTGATGCTGGAGGGTGGCGGGAAGGACGTGTCCAATTTTTTCACCAGAGACTCCCATCACAAGCGCTTCGGCATCGTCTACATCCTGCAGAACGTGTTTCCGCAGGGTCAGAAATATCGCAACATCTCTCTGAATGCGAACTACGTCGTGGTCTTCAAGAACAACCGGGACAAGATGCAGATCGAGAGACTGTGCCAGCAGATCGAACCCAGGAACTCTAGGTTTCTCTTGGAGGCCTTCGAGAAGGCCACCGAACGCCCTCACGGGTATCTCGTGTTGGACTGCACCCAGTACACGCCCGCCCGATACAGGTATCGAACCGGCGTGCTGCCGGGGGAAAACCTCTCTTATTTCGTACCCAAATGAGACCGCCGAGAGGACTCGGGTTCGTTTCGTTCTATATCATCCCGGCAGGGTCTTGCCCGATTGAGGCCGTCGAGCCTAAATAAAAAAGTACCGCTTTCGGAGCAACGTCATTATCGCGCAAGCATGGCTAGAGGTAGGTCAAGGCTCGCGACGCTGACCAGTCCTCGCATAGCGAGACAGCACGGTAATTTGGCGGCTCTGGCCAAGGCGAAGGCCCCTCTGCGCAAAAAGTTGTTAAAAAATGCCGACGGCGATCTGATCAAGGCCATTAGCGAATGCATGCTCAACGTGTGCAGAGGTCACGTCCAACTTCCCGCAAAGTGCTTGGCTCGCCTAAAGAAGCACAAGGCTTCTTGGAGGAAGTTGACGGATAAACGAGTTCCTCTGAAGAAGAAGAAGAGCATCTTGGTTCAAAAAGGTGGTTTTTTGCCGGCATTCCTCCTACCCGTCTTGGCCTCGCTCGGCGGCGCGCTAGTGTCGAAATTAACAGGATGAAGTACGGCAGGCAGATCCTCGTTGCACCGCAACCGAAGACCGTCGACAAGCTTCACGCTGTAGACCGCACCATATCCAGATTGGCTAAAGAAATTCGGAACCTGCAGAGCGCAAAGCTCTCTGCCGACGAAAAGTGGCGGCTCGTAAAACATAAATTGGACAACTACCTCGATCTCGTGGCACAAGTCAGAAAGCCCTTCCTCGGCGACGACGACGACGACGACGACGATTACGAAGACGTGCACGAGCGCGTGCCGGTGAAGCAGGAGGTCGAACCCCGAACCATAAAGGTCAACCTCCTCTCGCCTCGCAAAAAGAAGAGGGCGAACCCTGCCACTCCGAAAAAGAAATCGAAATCGCCTTCCGCGTCGTACCATTTTCGCAAGCGCGTCTGGCAGCCCCTGTACAAGTAAAGCATGAAGGAATGGAAGGCGATAAGGCGATACTATGCCAGACCGGAACACTATGCCGGTTTGGGCACGGTCAAGCCCCTTCGAAAGGCCACGGGCGCGTCTAAGGCGAACATCGAGTCCTTCCTTCGAACCCGGGACAGTTACACTCTGCACAAACCGGTCAGAAAGCGGTTCCACACCAGATGTTATCACGTGACGAATATGGACGATCTTTGGGAGGCCGATCTAAACGTCATGAACAGCGTGAGGGAACATAACAAACCTTACGTGTACATTCTGACCGTTATCGACGTATTTTCCAAATATGCTTGGGCCGTACCCATGAAATCGAAGCTGGGTACCGAGGTCGCGCAAGCGTTTCGCTCCATATTCTCCCAGCGCGTCCCCAGGGTCCTCCAGACGGACAAGGGAACAGAGTTTACCAACAAGACTTTTCGCGACTTTCTGAAGAAACACGACGTGAAACATTACACAACCAAAAATAACGTTAAAGCCAGCGTCGTGGAGCGCTTCAACCGCACCTTAAAAACCAAGATGTGGAGGTATTTCTCGCACAAAAAAAGTTACAGATACCTGGAAGTCCTTCCGGCCTTACTCGAGTCGTACAATAGCTCGCATCACAGGTCCATAAAAATGGCTCCGAAGGACGTGAACGAATCTAACATTTTACGAGTGTACCGCAATCTCTACGGAAATAGGACCCTACCTCGCGCAGGGAAACCCACATTTTCCGTCGGCGATCACGTGCGCATCTCTAAAGAAAAAATGAAATTCGACAAGGGCTACGAGCAGAATTGGACGGACGAAATATTTCGGATAGCCGAGGTGGTACGCGGTCGGCCGGTGGTATATAAGTTGAAGGATCTGGCCGGAGAAGCCATAGACGGCACATTATACACCCAGGAGCTACAAAAGGTCGCGCTACCTCGGACGTTTAAGATCGAGCGCGTTTTACAGACCAAGGGCCGAGGGCGCCGCAAGCAGGTCTTGGTAAAGTGGAAGGGGTATCCGGCAAAGTTTAACTCGTGGGTTCTGGCTTCGACCGTCGATTCGACATGATTAAGACCGAGCCCTTCTCCATCACTCTCGTGAGCAACGCTTCCATGGAACACTTTACCGACAACACCACGGCCAGATTTTCTAACATCTTGCCCGAGAGAATCGTTCTGCAGGGAGAATGGGAGGTCGCCCTGCAAAAGGTCAGGTATCCGGTGAAATTTTATAACCTTTCGCCAGACGATGCCCGTCTGGCGGGCGCCAAGTACACCATGACGCTCCTCCCCACGCATTCCAAATTCAGTTTGCAAATGCCGCAAGGCATCGTGCACAATCCCAAAGACTTGGTGAACCTCGTCAACGCCGTTCTACTCGAACACTTGCACGTGGAAAACTTCTTCCTCTTCGACGAGCGCAAGCAGACGGTGGGCGTGAATGCCGCCGTCGCCCATCCCGAACCACTACCCGACATTCCGTTCGAAGGGTTTGTGGAAAATGTCGCGCGCACGGTCGTACCGTACGCGGTCGGCGAATACGAAGCTCTCAACGATGCGCCCCACCAGAGACCCAAGCCGAAACCGAAACCGAAGCCCCGGGCTTCGGGGCAGCAGAAACCCGCGGCGGATCGTTCCGTCAGACCCAAACGAGACGTTTCAAAATCGGAGGACCCTCCGGGACCTCTACACCGCATCCACAGTTTGCTCTTAACGCCCGTATAGCAAAAATGTTGGGTTTCGAGCCCTACGTCAACGTCGTTCTCGAAAAAGCTGCTAAACACCCCGTAGATCCTTATATGGGGTTTCCTTACGAAATGTTCGTCTATTGTAATCTAGTGTCCCCGCAAGTCGTGGGCGACACCTTCGCCCAAGTCATAGAGAGCGCGGCCGTGGAATACGAAAGAAGCAACAACACTTACATGAGCGACGAAAAGAGTTTTTTCCCCAAAATTGGGTACCCTTGATTCAGCAAGACTTCAAGACGGTCAACATAGATTTAAGGAACAGTTACGGCGATCTCTTGCCATTCGCCGACGGATTTTCCTCTACTGTAGTTCTCGCTTTTCGTCCGAAACAGGCGTAATGGACGTGCACGCCGTAACGCGGTACTACCTCAATCAGACCGGCGGAGCGTTCCACCATTGCGATTTCACTCTCTACAGGGGCAAGCGCTACCAAAGAGGCAGCGGTCTCTTTTCAGCCCTCGGAGGACTCTTCAGAAGGTTGCTACCGTTTTTAAAGAGCGGAGCAAAAGCCGTCGGAAAGGAGGCCTTAAAGGCGGGCGCTCACGTTCTGTCCGATGTGACTGTGGCGGGAGCAGCGCCGAAGCAAGCGCTCCAGCGGAGGCTCAAGGAGTCCGGATACAATTTAAAGCGAAAAGCCGACGAAAAGCTCGATGCCATGCTCGGTTCCGGCGCCAGGCGTCTCAAGAGAATAAAACCGAGCAAATCCAGAAAGAGCAAGCAGTCCAAGCTGAAACGCGGTAGGCGCAAGGTGCAAGACGTGTTTTCGTAATGGCAGACGCGACCGTCCACATGAGTTCCGAACTGGACCTCTTTACAGAGGTGCCGGTTCAGATGAGCATCGAGGAGTCACGGTTCCTATACCTAAACCCTCAAAACACTTTAATGAAAAATGCCCCCATCACCTTTCATTATTCCGGAAATGCGGACCTGACCTACGTCGTACTCGAACTCATGGTGCGCATTGTAGATGACAAAGGAGAGGCCTAAAACGCTGACGCTAACGCCACTCTGGTCAACAACGCTTTAAATTCCCTGTTTCAACAGATGGAGGTAACCCTCAATAACGTCATCGTCTCCATGCCGCAAGCCGGTTACCCCTATAGAACCTACCTCGAGACGCTTCTCAATTACTCCGAAGATGCCATGAACACCAAACTAGAATCTACCCTCTGGAGAAAGGACACGGCAGGCATCATGGACACTTTTATCGCCAATGCGGGTTTTCAGTGGCGTCAGGGGTTTACCAAAGGGAGCAACGTCGTGCAGCTCATCGGTCCTCTGTCCAACGCTCTTTTTAGACAGGAGAAGCTGCTTTTGAACAACGTTAGCATGACCGTCAAGCTCACTCCCGCCTCTCCCCAGTTTTATCTGTTTTCCGACGTAGATACCTTTAAGGGGTACGCCGACATCGTGTCTGCCACGCTGCGCTTAAAATCGGTGCGGCCCTCGCCGACCATAAAGCTCGCGCACCAGGCCGTGCTCGCAAAGGGCAACGCAAAGTACCATCTCAAAGACGTCAGCTTTCACGCTCTCAGCATCCCCAAGGAGTCCAGGGCAATGACGTTTAGCGACGTGTGCGTAGGGCAAGTTCCAAGGAGAGTGGTAGTAGCCATGGTCACCGACAAGGCCTATTCCGGCCATTTTAACTCAAATCCGTACAACTTGAAACATTTTAAAATGAACTTCTTTCAGCTCTACGTGAACGGGCAACCCGTTCCCTCCCAACCTCTGCAACCCGACCTTACAAAGGGACACTATTTGCAATGCTTTCAAACCCTGCAGGACGGCCTAGGCATTCATTTCAAGGACGAGGGACACTCCATCTCCAGAGAAACCTACCCGCAAGGGTATACGATAATGGTTTTCGATCTCACTGCAGACATGAGCGCTAACGAGTCTCACATCTCGGGTCAGCGCCACGGAACCGTCTCTATAAGCATCGGTTTTGCCGATAAATTGACAGAACCGGTCATACTTCTGCTGCTAGCGGAAATACATCGCACGGTCGAAATCGACGCCAACCGATCCATTTTGGTATCATGAACACCTTTCAAATTCAACGGTTTCTATCGACATGCCCCTCTACGCGCTCTCACTTTTTAGGCGTCTACCCCTGCGATAAACTACCCGTACTTCACGGCATTCGAACGCCTCCCTTGGCGCTAGTGGCTAACACCGACCCCAGCACCAAATCAGGGCAACACTGGGTTTGCATCTTTGTGGACAAAAACTCGCATGCAGAATATTTTGACAGTTACGGCATAGGACCGCTTTCGCCCCATTTTCTCCGGTTCTTAAATTCGGTCTGCGGGACGCGTTGGTCCACCAACGCCAGAAGGCTGCAAGGTTTCGACAGCACCACGTGCGGTCATTACGTCATCGCCTACCTCACCCACCGCTGCTCCGGCTTGCCTAAGCATACATTCTTCTCCAAATTTCACGTCAGCAATCACGCGCATAATGATGTCGTCATTCGCAAAACGTTCAAAAACGCATGCCGCGCAAAGTGCTCTGACGCTCAGCAAACTTGTCAACCCTTGAAGGTGAGTACGTGTGTGTGTGTGTGTGTGTGTGTGTGTGTCACTATTCAGCACATCTAAGCTAATCCATCGTCTTGCACGTGCTTTCAGAAGACGCTCCTGCTCATATAAAAAGCAACGTCACGATGCCGCTCGCCTCATTCAGAGTGTACCATGCAGCGCGCGGATACAGTCCTGCTGCCATGCAGCACGCCGACCAGGTAGGTCCGCACCTATGTATTAGCTTGCTTTTTCTATCCCGTTTATCTCTCTATCCCTCACATTATTATTATTGTTTTGTGTGTTCCAGTATAACCGGATGTCAAACCCCGACCACCTCAAAACCCGGGGAAAAAAGGAAACTACCCATCTTCGACCTCCAACAGCATCCCGACAGCCCTGCTCCGCCAGCACAGTTCCAACACAGTGCAGTTGTGGGTCCTCTGGCGGATATCTACTTCCTTAACCCGCAACAAACTAAATTCGTCAGTGTGGGATTCTCCCCCCGGCCGCCGCACCATCTCGTCGTCACCATTGCCAAATGTAGACAGCACAACGCAGTCGTCATGAGTTCCTCGCAGTGGCACAAACTCGTCGAAGCCATCCCCATCATTCACAAACGCTTGAATGACCCGCAGGGACGTCTACAGCAATTTCAGTTCAGCGACAGCGTCACCATCGTGTTTAAGTTTGTGTTCGGAAAGCTAAAGCTCGTTTTCAAAGAACCGCAAGGCGCATCCGTTACGCTCAACCAACAAGAATGGCACGTGTTGCATACCCTGCAGCGCATCATTACCGACATCATCTATCACAAAAAGAAGGAAGAGACGGACGTGCAAAATCAAATCATGGCATACCACAAGTACATGCTTCACAACCATGCCTCCAACGTTCCCTTACATGACATGAATTTCGCGCAGTTCACCAAGTACATACGGTGCGCCAATTTTAGAACATTCCTCGAGGTTCATCATTTCCTCAACACCCATTTCGCACTGCGCATCTCACAAAATAGTCCTTAGTGCGCATGTATTTCTACCAGCGTTCCAACCGCACCTCACCTAAACATCTCGCGCCCTTCGCTCCCGCATTTGGGTCGCAAAGCATCCTATATCATACCCGATCACATTCACGGCGTTTGCATGTTCAGCACCGTTCAAAACAGAGTTCTCCTCCAAGTCGAAAACCGTTAAATCAACGGACACAGTGTTTTTCCTGCGGATGTTGTGCAATAATCGCTAAGCGCTTCCGGCGGATGTAGTGAACCTCCAACGAACGTTTCCCCACCAGTGCTTCCCTGATGTGGTAATTCTCCAACCAACTTTTCCCCCACCAGTGATTCCCCCCTGATGTGGTCGTTTGCATGTTCAGCACCGTTCAAAACAGAGTTCTCCTCCAAGACGAAAACCGTTAAATCAACGGACACAGTGTTTTTCCTGCGGATGTTGTGCAATAATCGCTAAGCGCTTCCGGCGTATGTAGCCAACCTCCAACGAACGTTTCCCCCCCACCACTGCTTCCCCTGATGTGGTGTTTCTCCAACGAACTTTTCCCCACCAGTGCTTCCCCTGATGTGGTAAATATCCAACGAACTTTTCCCCCACCAGTGATTTCCTGCTTCCGGCAGTTGGGTTATATTTATGCACGCGCATTCTTTTCCCCTTCATTCGGTGCTAGCCAGCCGTGGGGAATGCCAGGACCGTCCTGTAAAGACTTCCACTGTTCGTTTTGCTTTCACCAAACGTGCAGCTGCGAACTTAAGCACCGTCTCACCCTCCTGTGCACGCAGTGTCAACTCGGTTTCTACGAAGACCTCGATCATCTCAACAAGCAAATTCAGCAATTCCTTCGAAGGTACTCCGCTAGAAACACCACATGAACTGCTTCATCGTGCTCTTTCGGTATCTCGATAACGGACGAAGAATCCACCTGCTACTGCCCAGGGAACGCCAAGTGCTGCTGCAGAACGGCATATACATCTTCGAACGTTATCCCCCAAGCGACGTCGACCTTGTGTGGAACCAACTTCCCACAGACGCACAGGTAGTTTGCGCGCCTTATCGCAGGTGTAAACAACACTACAACCTTCCTCATCAAACCACTCATATAGACGGTCCTCCCCCGTTTATCAAAAACTGCCATCTGTGCCCTCAGAATGTCACAGGACGTCCTTAAAGAGCTAGAAGAACTTTCCAGCAGCGCCCACACTCTCAGCGTATCTACGCTTCAACAGCACGTACCATATCGCGTCGTCGGCGTCAAAACAATCGACACCATTCACGGTACAAAGCTCGTCGTCAAACTCGACAACGACACAGAAGTTTTCCTACCAACAAGATTTGCAAAAGCCTCTCCAGAACTCATCAACAAACTCAACTCTACCTCATTCTGCATCATATACGCAGGCGAGGAAAAACTACGCAGCGGTTTCAAACGTCACATCGTCACGTTCTCCCCATATAACCCCAAATAATGTCCGACGAAACCTATCCCGTCCCCGTGGGGAACAATCTTGACCTACAACTCATTCTCAACGCAGCTTCACCTATCCGTATCCTCTGCATCTCCAACTCCTATTTCCGCAACAGCAGAGTTGTCACCATCACACTCGACGTCCAAGGGGCTCACGCCGTCCACGTCAAATGCGTACCTACCAAAGGGCACCAGCATAAACAAGACGCACTATGCGTCATATACCTCGGCAACAGCAACATTCCTGCTCTAACCAACAAAGTCACATCCGCAGGATGCTTCTCAACCAGCCATTACAACGAATTTACCATCCCCATCTATATACCAACCTTCACCGAGTTCGTCAACGAAAGTTTCTCTCACCTGCTCGTCACCTGCATCACCAAACCTATCCACCAATTTACCGCCGATAGCAGCAGCAGCGATGACGAGGACTCAAAGTGCACCACGTACTTTAAAATCATTGTTGTGCGCGAAATCTGTGTGTCCTAGTGCCTCAAACAAAAACTATGAATTTTAATGTGCTTTTTTTTTCTCCTAATATTTCTTATATTGTCCATTTATTGTATTCATATGTTAACCTCCTGTAATCAAATAATCCATTATGTTATTCTCAAACTATGTATTCATATGTTAAGCAAATAATACATCATGTTAATCAAAAAACTATGTATACATATCTTTATCCAATGTACTGTATTCAAATTATAAATAAAGAAAACAGTCCCGGATGAGCCAATTGCAATAACGATAATCCTACCGCTCAGGGCGCTTTTCAAACTTACCGCCGCCGCCGTCGCACGCAGCGACACTAGCGACACGAGCGCCCCTAGCGGCAGGATTATCGTTAAAACAATTGGCTCATCCGGGACTAATACTACTGGCGCAGAATATTGTTTACAGCGAGAAACCAGCAGTTGTGTTCAGTATCATGGAGGACGGTGAATTCGCTCTTGTGTTTTGAATTACGTAAAGCATAAGCCGCGCAAACCATTGAATAGTGATGACATAACAATAGTGTTGAATCTTTATTATAAGTTATGTGAGAAATATCCAACACTTTCCGCGAAAGAAATGGCGAAATTAACTTCCGAGTTCACGGTGTTTCGAGTACAAGTATAAACAGTGCTTGTGCAGAAAAATCTGAAACGGAAAAAGTGGTTACACCCGGAAAAAAGAAGAAGAAAAGAAAGCACGCGATGCAAGAATGTAGTGATTTTGAGAAGAATGGAATTCGCGTAACAGTGCACAATTTCTTTTTTAAAATGAGCCGCCAACAATTAATATAAAGTGCCGCTTCCAGAGAAATAATAAATTAGTTTATCGCATACCTGTTACTTTATTTTTCGCTCATTTATTTTAGAATTAACTATTATTATATGTGTAAACGTTTGTTTTATCAATCTTATCACCCTTAACAGAACATGCTAGTCACTGTTTCAGTTGTCGAAATAAGGACTCTGTTCTTTTTTGCACTACGTGCCGCTTGTACTCACCACATGGTCAGTATTTCTAGTGCGAATGGCGGAAGGATACATTATAGCGGTGCACTGGTCACCTGGGGTTTGTTTTGACGCGTATCAACCTAAGAGTGAATACAGAGTAATTATATTTTGTCACGTTTGTCCCATATTAACACGTTCCACAACTCCCATCACATGCATCCCACCCGAGGCATTATGGGAGCGTTGCTTGTGTTGTGCTGCTGCCAACATTGAGGGCCCTAAGCCGTAAAGTGCAGCAGAGGAATGTTTTTTATAAGCAGAGGAGTGGAGCACTTGCGGCAAAGACGGAGCGACGACAGGTCGTTGCTCCAGAATCTATGAGGCTAAACCCGCAATGAACCTTCTAAGGCAGCAATCCTTTAGTGACATTGTTTTCAACACAAAATGTCACCAGTACCCGCTATATAAGAACGGCAGATAAAAAGGGTCGGTGGATGGGCAATATGATTACGTTCCGGCAACAACCTGCATAAAACACAATCCCCATTGTCTACTGACAACTCTGGACATCAAAACATATTGTTTTCGTAAATATTTACACTGCATTATGCTCTTACTCACATACCATACTAGTGCGTTTCACTCACATAACTTTCTCAACGCAGTATCTTTGCACAAATAGATTCATTACACATTTCATTGCAGATACAAGGGGTGTAGAGGAAACCGAATCGAAAGTCAGATGTTTAAAGCCTAGTTGCTATACGCTGATCTTGAAATTTTATACTATTTCCATGTTATCGCGAGAAACAACTGAATAGTTGCAGCAGTTTAAAATGATAAAGCATTGATAAATTCAAACCAGTAATAACGGATATCTCGGAAATGGCTAATTCCACAAGGACGTTGTATAATATAAATTGTGTGCTTAAGGAGATTTACATTTTCTGTGTAGTAACCTTTGAGATAGAAATTGTATTGAAGGAGGAGCCGAAATTGAAGTAGTTGCAACCGCACGTATGGTAAAAAGTTTCCGGTAGCCTTCGCCCCAAGTTTAAAAATATTAACTTTGTAATTTGACTGTTTCTTTAAATATTATATATTTATGTTTGCCTCAGCTGCGTCAGTATTATTGTTAGAGACATGGATTTCTTAGCAGAGATTGGTGCGGCTAAGAACGTAGACTTACACAGATTATAATTTTTACTTCACTCCTTTTATTAATTCTTGACACGATTTAAATACTTTTTAAAACACGTAAATTATTTTCGTCTCACACTGAATACGTATTAAACTTCTCGAGGACGCGTTCGCGTCTGGTTAGGAACACTGTTTACTAGCAACTGACTTCTGAATTTGTACAATTTGCCCTATTTCAGTTTCTGATTGGCTAATCCTACTCCAATAGAATACTTTCGTTTAACTTAAGCTTTTTTCTGGTTGTTGTTTGGCTATTTATAAACTGTCTCAAAATTTACATTATTGTTGCTCCAATAATTACAAATAGCATTATTAAACTTTCTTACTCATTGTTGCCTCAAGGCTACCTCATTGTTAGCAACTTTTGACCTATTCTCACAGCTCCTACATTATTAAATTACGTAATACATTCACATAACATTATTTAACATGTACATAATAATATGAACATTAACACAATGACTGTTACAGTTATACAAAATTATACAAAATTCTTTCCTAATGAAGGGGATTTAATAGACGATTCCCATAAAGTTAAATATATACATTTTATTTACCATGTAAACATCTTAAAGATATGGTATTTTAATCAAACTCGTTAGTGGCATTTTTGAGAAAACAACAAATATCAAATATTTTTCCATGTACAGGGTAATTTGGTGTGTGGCATTTTGTTGGAAATATTTTTGTCGCATCTTTGGAAGATACTGAACTTAAATACCAAGTTTGATATTCATCGAACTGTTCGTTTTAGAGTTATACTGTTCACAGACGGACACACAGATATAAACTCGAACCTTCTTCTAAAATGCCATGTTTTTGGGTTCATGGGCTCCAAAGCATATATTTCTTTTGAAATCTCGAAGCGTATTTTAGTACTTACACTGCTTACTGTAAGTACGTAGTAGAGAAAGTAAAAACAAAAATTTGGGTTTGCTCCAAATTCATGATGCGATAATATTTGTTGCTATAAATGCAGAAAAATATTAGCTCATTCACACAAACACCATGATCCACTGAATTGAATTTTTTTTATATTCTAGTAATACAAGGGTGGTCAAAATGTCTTTCTCTCTCTAGTCATCAAATATGAACACGCACTGCACCACTCAGCAGCACATGGAAAACAAATGAATAGACGGCTAGAAAAGGAGCTGCTCCTACGAGTCACACTGCCTCACGAGTCCCGCTTTCGCCACCAATGTAGTAATATATTTTCTGATCGAGTGAGGTGGCGCCACAGTAGCATGTGCGACTCGCATTCGGGAATCCCCGGGTTCGATCTCCGGTGATCTTACACTCTTACCCATGGATTTTTCGTGGTTTCCCCGGGACGACAGGGAATACTGGGGTGCTTTTTTATCTACCAACTTTTCCCTTTCACTCTGTTTCCTTCTCGTCTTCCAGGTGTGCTTCTAGGCTTCGTGGCGTATGGCAGTGCCGAACAGATAGCGTGGGTGAATGCTCAATTTTCATGTGAACTTTTAGGCCATCCTCCCAGCAGGTAGCATTTTTTTACACATAACTGAGTTGGCTGACTCTACCTTAGCAGAATATAGCGAAGAAAGCAAGAAACATGCCCAAAATGTAGGTCCCTGAATCCGTCATTTGTGTGACGAAAAGATTAAACGTGCTATGTATCACTATCCAAGTGTCTATACATTATTAGTTATGAAAAATTTCATGAACCAAGTTGTTAAGTGATGCTTTTATTACAAAAAATTAAACAGATATACTTTTTCATTGAAAACGAAGGAAACTCCACCGACATTTTACAAAAAAATGCAGGATACCTGTTCAATTTTATTCCGTATGCCAATATATCCAATTTATTGTATTTTAATTAAAGTCGTTAGAACTACTTTAAAGAAAATCAAAACCTACAGAAACATTTCCATATAAAGGGTTGTTTGAGATGGATAGTGCCATATCTAGATATCAAAATTGCAATTTCATTAAATTGTTTTAGTCCTTTAGGGGTGGAGTAATGCATTGCTTTGTTTAACTTAGGTAAAGGGTAATGAAGTAAAAATCCGATTAAATCACAAAGTTAAAGCAAAATGTGAAAAACAAAGAAAATAAAGGAATAAAATGTTTCATGATGAAACAAGAACACTGTATCAAACAGCCCCAATCAAGTCAGGTTGTTTCAAATCAAGATCCTCGAGTATGGTGGTAAAGGAGTTAAGTTGATAACAAAATAAGCCGCAGCGTACTGCAGTCTCTCGTCTATTTGGTTACATAGGGGCATTAAATCACACCGCCACAAAACTAATCAAACTATTTCCAAAGTCTAGTCTGCCCAAGTTTCTCGAAATGCGGTGGAAGAGCGACCTCAAACCTGTATCTGTTTGTGCAATTATACAGATAATAAGAATACACCACCTTTAATCACTTGGTAAAGCGTTACGTCGAAGCAGCCTACCACAGGTGGGCAGACAGACAGACAAATAGCGGTTTCAGCGGAGTTCAGTTTGTTGGTAGTTCAGTCCTACTTTTGTCTCATCTAGCTGCAGTATCTAGCGGTCATTTTCCCCCGCTGTTGCGAAGCGCGTGGCCTCAGTTGTCCTTTGATTTTTCAAATGGAGTTTTCTTTGGAGTGAGCGATTTACTGTGTTATTGTTTTTACAGCGAGTATATTTTAAGCATGGGTAAAGGGCCATACTGTGGTAAAGGTAAGGTACCGACGAATGTAAGGGGCCCCAGAAACCGAGACAGAGCACCACAAGTAGGCCATCCGGCCCCTTATGCTTCTACCGTGACCCCTGGGAGGGAGGGATGATGGGGAGAGACCTGAAAGGCGACCGATGACGACGGGGGCAAGCGGACGGGGTCCCTAATTTGTCCATATTGAAGGCCTCCAACGCCGCCCGAGCCCACACATTGGGCCCCAAGTCTCCTGGGGTCATTGAAGCAGCGACTGTCCGAAAGCACCCAGAAGTGGGTATCCAACTGAGCGGTCCCCGGACGACGTCAGGAAGAAGCCTCCACAGAGCGCACAGCCACACCCGCCGAACACCATCATCTGGTCCTACAGCCCTGAAACAGTGACAAGGAGATGATGACGTCCAGGAGAGTCTTGGTAGATGAATCACCTTAGTATTTGCCTACCGATCGGGAAAACCACGAAAAACTTACGGGCCGTAGTGTCCGGTCCCGGGATCCAATCCACGATCTCCCGAATGCGGGCCACAGATGTTTCTGCCTGAGCCATCCCGGTCGATGATGGGGAAGGTACTTCTCGTTTATATCGCTAACAAACACTAATATAATATTACAGCTGGTTTTATAGTTGTTGGTGTTATTATAATAATATAAGTATTAATTAGAATAAAGTATAAAATGTAATGCCTTATAAGAACCAATTTTATGAATTATTTATAACCACACTACGGGAATATTTTGTAGCGGAGCGAAACAACGGATGACCTAATCCGGCTCTTATTAAAGCGATATAGTTTGTGACTCTTTTAAATGTGGGAAGGAAGTCAAAAGACCCAACCCTAAGACGACAACGGTTGTTTTTCAGAGGGACGCGGCAAGCCAGCATACTAGGTGGCCCAACAACACCGTATTTCACATGTGCAGATATCTCTTCGTAAGTTAAAAGAGTTGCAGAACTCAACGGGGCAATTCCAAGTAAACACAGGTCAGTGGGGAACTGCCGCATTAGTCTGAGCGACCTTGTTCTACTCCTCTTGCTTATTAGCGAAGACGATGATAGGATCGCGCTCATTGAGAGGCAGTTCCCAGACTTGCACTAGAGTGTACAGTCCATAATATTAGTCAAGAACAATGTAAACTGAATTTAAAAGATAGCTATGGGCGCATACTGATAGAGCCAATTTAATTATTTGTCAGCCTAAAATGTGGGTTTATTCTCTCGAAAACAAAGTGTCTGTAACTGAAGTGGAAAAGCTTAAGAAGTTATTGTCTTTACGTTATTTGTCCCACGTTTTGGGAGCCAATTTGAAGAAGGTTTGTTGCTGCTACGTATGGTAAAAAGTTTCCGGTAGCCTTCGCCCCAAATGTACTTTCCGGTGGCCTTTGCCCTAAATGTACTTTTCGGTGGCCTTTCCCCCCAAAAAAATCTTTAAAGAAATATTAACTTTGTAATAATTTTGACTGTTTCTTATATATTATATATTTATGTTTGCCTCGGCTGCGTCAGTATTTACATTTTTGTCTAGAGACATGAATGTCTTAGCAGGGAGTGGTGCGACTGAAGAATGTAGGCTTACACAGATTATAATTTTACTTCACTCCTTTTATTAATGCTTGACACGATTTAAATAACATTTCACTGATATAGGGAGCTGTGAGATTTTGTTGTTGTTGTTGTTAAATACTTGCACTTTTTAATACGTAAAACAATTTTCGTCTCACACGAATACGTATTAAACTTCTCGAGGACACATCTCGCGTCCGGTTAGGAACGCTGTCTATTAGCAACTGACTTCTGAATTTGTAAATTTTGCTTCATTTTAGTTTCTGATTGGTTAATCCTAGTCCAATAGAAGACCTTCATTTAACTAAAGCTTTTTCTGGTCGTTGATTGGCTATTTTATAAACTATCACAAAAATTACATTATTGCTTCCAAGAATCACAAGTAGCATTAAACTTTCAAATTCATTATTGCCTCAAGGTTACCTCATTGTTACCTCATTGTTAGCAACTTTTAACCTATTATTCTCACAGCTCCTACATTATTAAATTACGTAATTCATTCGCATAACATTATTACACATGTATACAATAATATAAACATATACAATGACTGCCATATACACTTTTTATATATTGTTACATACACATATTGCTTTAAAGCGGGCTGTTATTGAATTTATGTATTATATAATTAGACTGAAATCATTTAAATGTTAAAAATACTGCCTCAAAGATTGTATGACCTTTTTGGTCTGTTTATACTGTTCTTGTCTATCATCACGGGTTGTATACTCTAGTGTAAGCCCGGGAACTGCCTCTCAATGAGCGCGATCATCGTCTTAGCTGATAAGCAAGAGGAGTAGAAGGTCGCTCACGTTACTGTGCCATTTCCCTACTGACCTGTGTTTAGCTGGAATTAGTTCTGCAACTCTTACCAGAAGGAAATGAGCAACCCGTGAGAAGCTCCTCGAAGCTACCATTATTGGATGATGTTAAATCCAGTTTAAGTAAAATGCTAAATTAAACCGGGTTTTTTATTCAAGCATATTATAGGAAAAAAGGTTTTATGAAAAGAACCTATATTTTAGCATGAATGGCAGATTTTAGGTAACCCTCAAAACTCAATAAAATCACATATTTAAGATTGTACAGTCGAGTGCGTGGAACCCTGCAGACATAATGACCCGTGGTGCATGTTGATAAGGAAAGTAAACCGACTCTTCCACTCCCAGGCCCCACTCCTTACCTGCCTCTAGCACTCCACTTAAGGTTGGTCTTACTCCCCCCTTTTCGTTCGCTTATGAGCCTTAAACTGACCTGTGCTAATGTTTGAGTGTCTGACATTTGATATAAAATAAATACGAGACGGACTCGTCCAGAGGCTGGTGTGGGTGGCCGTGGCGAAGCATGACTTCCAGCCACTCAGGTGAAATGTTTCCGTAATCCGCTGCTCTCCATTGTTCATAGGCTAATGTCGGTCTTAAATTGAAACTAATTGGCACAACCAGGTCTCAACTAGAACACAAATCATAAGGCGATTCCACCAAAATTAAATAAGGAATCGGCAGGTTTCCGTGTATTCGATATTATCGAAGGCTGTATGTACACACAACGCACGCGTACATGGTAGCGGTATAAAACAGGTCGGAGTGAATCTATATATGTGGCAACACCGCCGTAGGGCCGATTCTGGAGTATATGTTTTTGCTGCAATGACGACTCTCGACGTAACATAAACAACAGTGTGACAATATCATTATAATTAGCAATGCATTTAATGTACACCACAAGAAAGAAAACAAATAAAGTCATAATTAAATTGAGTTACTATTTTGCTGAATACTACATGCTACTACATTTTTTCTGTGTTCTTAGTTATTGTAAACTTAAAGTCCTCGTTCTTATAAAATAGTATTTTTATTTTTAATTGTGTTTGTCTTGATATCAACGCCTTCTCTAGGCAGCTGCAGGTGTGGGAGGGGTCTTCGAGCCTGGAACTGTTACGGATTATGCGCGTCTCTGTGGCGTGTAGCCTTCTGTGGTTACTTCACTCCATCCCTTCTTCCTGGGGGTGGTAGCCACAACAGATCGATGTAGGTCGCGGTGCGGGTTGTGTCACCCTCCGTTGTATAACCTATACCTATGCCTATAGCTTTGTCTGGGAACAGCAAAAGTAGTTTTCATTTTCTGGCTTAGTAAGTCCATGATTTATATGGTTATGAAATATTATACC
The DNA here is from genome assembly GCA_030765065.1 of Deroplatys truncata. Lineage (NCBI taxonomy): Eukaryota > Metazoa > Arthropoda > Insecta > Mantodea > Mantidae > Deroplatys > Deroplatys truncata. The sequence continues at coordinate 43,355,267 of CM060990.1, forward strand.
TTGAATAACTTAAATAATATGCCTGTTTATTAATACCACAGTTCTTTTATTTTATTGTTTTTATCTTGCCTTCTCTCTGTTCTTCAGGGATTCAAAGGCAATACCAGGAAGGAAGGGAAGGGCTGGGCAGGTATTATGTCTTACAATCACATGCGCACAAATGGCAATGTGCATTCCCCTCATCCCCCTAGTCCTTCACTAATAATAACTTTACCTCACTTCCCACTGTTCCTAGCTGAGGCCTGGTAGCAAGAAGAGACTTGCTCGCTGACGTCACAGAGCATTCACTTGACTGACACTGGTGTAGACCAGTCAACGCAATATGCCTCTTTTGTGGCGAGTTTAGTAGTTATTTTCTTGCTGTGAATCAAAATAAGGCTGTAATAAATACTTCTTATAACTAGGGACGACACCCTTTTCCCAGTTCGCTGAGAGGTTCACTGGTATTGGAGTATAGAGTAACTATGTTTACTAGTAGGTAACCCGTCGACAGCCCGTTGCCCTTTCCTTTGATGGTGCAGTACCTTTGAACCCATGGCCTCCGTGACGTCAATTTAGGCAAGTAACCACCAACCTAAAATACGTCTACACTAGAACAAAAAATTATCCTTGCTTATAATACTTTATTGTATTCCCAAATATCTCAGCTGCATAATACTAATCTTTAAACGCAAAAATTAATGTTTTGATCAGTTTAAGTTCTGTAAATAGATGTTAAACAATAGGTCAGAGGTTGTAAAACAACCTACTCGAAAAACTTCTTCACCCTGAAATTCCATTTGTCAATTTATGGTTTGACATACTTAGCTTATACATCTTGCGCAAACCAATAATGGAAACATATTAACAGTACAAGTATTAATGTTGATTTTTCGCTTTTATCCTTAGATCAATCTGGGTTTCCCATAGGATTTTTAGTCACAAATATTCCTAAAACAGTTCAACCAGCCCTACGTTGCGTATACTGGTGGGAGGGCTACCTCCTCGGAACCTTTAGATTTGTTCTTCCCTACATTAATCTCCAATTACAGGGATGCCTGTTCCACCCTTTATACATGCGTTGAGGGCTCCGTTCTGTTTCCCCATGCATGGGCCACACGTTTAAATCCCCGGTGATTGAGCATTCTAACAGTAATCCTTTGTAAGTGGAACCTTAACCAGGGAACATCTTCCTGGCCAGAGGAACCTGGTGCTCGTGTCGGTAGCGAGGGAATTTACAAAGAGTCCTCACCAAGTCCATGGAATCATGGATGTTCCCAAAAGATGTGAAACTAGGCATCAGAGAGAAGAAAGCGAAGTCTTGGAGCGAGATAGTTAAGGACGCAATGCGCAGAAGGGACGTGAACGAAGGAGATTTTTGTTAGAAGATATGGAAACCAGGAATTGACGGACGTTTCCAGCCGTAATAAACCCAAGTGATAATAATATAATGGCTTTATATTTACTCGGTTTACAAGATCACTTAAGAACCCTGGCCGGTCATGGAAATTGGCCTGTGATTTTCGCTCAAACCAACATTTGCTAGTTCTTTACTAACGTTATGTTCCTTATACAATCACTCTACCCACCTTCCACTATCACCTTCTTATCATTAGTAAAGTACAAAAAGTAGCCAAGCAGAAATCTTCAGTTGTAAGGCAGGGCAGGGATTTACATTTATTTGACTTCATCTAAAACGACCTCAAGAGTATTGTCTCAAAATGGCATTAAAGCAAAGATGGTTGTTTTATGGAATAAGGAATGACAGCTTACCGATATGTGCTGGCGTATTGGGAATAAAGCAATAATAACCACTATAAACACCAGTCAGGAGGTATGTCGATTATCAAGAAGGGTAAAAATTGTGATTCTTACAATGAATTCGATAGAAAATGTATGGGCTCAGACGCAAAAGTCACTGAAATGCTCTTACATAGATTAATATCCGTACAAGTGGTAAGCTTTGGAACCTGGTGGTGTGGCATCACTGGCTCACAGAGTTATAATGAATGCCTTATTCACCGAAAATTCAAGTGATTAAATATTAAAACAGGCGTTAAGTATTAGGCACTTTTATACTATGACTCATTCTTTAAATTTTCAACTAAAATACCTTTATGAAACGCTAATTCTATGTATTAAATAACCAAACCTTATTTCCTTTAGCAATATTTGCTTTTATTTTAGATTGCACTGGGGAGTATTAATTTTGTAAATGTTATTTTTAAATGCACTAAATGTTTTGAATAATTGTAAACAAATTTAACATAAAAAAGATAATACACATTATTCAAGATGAGCCAAGAGGTGGTTAAAACGCTCCGTGCTACGGTAGTAAAAAATGGCAGTAGTGCTAAAAATAAGATAACGTGAAAACGGTCTCGTCCTCTCTACCATATAAACGTTGTATTTTCTTCGCCCATGTTTTGTCATTTTAATACCAGCCAAAATAATCCCTGAAATCACAGTGGTCAACTTTTTGTGACCGACAATGTACATATGCATCCAAGATAGAGGTTTATATAGTGGTTATGTACGGTCATCATAGCTACACCTAGAAAGAAATTACAGTTATCTTGCCTAGAAGTGCTTACTTTACCGTTATTCCCTTTTTCGTGCCATGAGGAACAGGCAGGCCAGGAGAAAATTAATTACCCGAGCATACTGGTACCATCTCCTGAAGCCGAAACTAATATTTGGAACTTAAGACCACATATGTAAGACGCTGGTTCAAGGAGCAGAGTGGGGGCAATAGATTGTAAGACGTAAATCGCATTCCCTCCTTCTTAACAATTTAAAGTAACGTACACCCAAATTCTATCCATAAACGTTCAAAACGGGAGCAGTATGTTCATGGCAGATTTTGGGGATTAGCATCGATTTTAATGTGCCGCTTATATCGACTTATGAAAGGGGATAATTAATTACACTTCTGTTCACATTAGCGGTGTGCTTATTATCATGGATAGTGATAGATAATTACATAACCCTCTGGTACAGTTATGTTGATGATGGAGGTTCATTCACAAACATTAAACTGTAGAGCTCGTTCGCATTTAGATTTTAAATATGTTACCTGAATTAATGCATGCCTGCTTGAGATTCAGCTCAACTCTATATCACCTACACGTATACGAAGCTTATGCCAGAAAATACATCTATGTTTAATAAGACATTGCTTTGATTGAGCTTGTTGTTCCTCTTAAATCCACAATGTCTTTGATTAGTATATTTTTAAAGGAGCTGAAGGTGTACAGTGTTTAGCCCTTTCTGTGGTACCTCAGTCGCGCCGAATTAGTTTTCAGTGTCGAAAGCTTTCCGCGCGAATTAGGATAACACACTTCTATTACTTCTTTCCTTTACAGGTCACTGGGAGTGTGCTATACACGCTTTGCTTGCCGAGCCCTGCCTTCACAGAAAGCGAACTGTAACTATTACAGCTTTCAGTACAGACAGCAAGTTTATCGACAACTTAAACAGGACAAATAATACCTTTACAAACTGAGTAAAAATTATGTTACCGCTGAGACGGAAGGAATGAGTCAGATGTTATGAGCAATTTACATGTGGTGTGAACCTGTTCTCCATCATGCTCAACACATAGAAACCCGAAATTAACAGTAGCATTTAAAGCCCGCGCACTCGTTTTTTGTGGGGAATGGATGATACCACATCCCTTCAGTTCATTGATGTCCAGCACTTTCCTCTATACACGCGCTGCCTACTACACCCCATAACCAGAAATCACAGGCAGTCAAGTTCTGGGAATTTTGGTGGCCAGCGCAACGGTCCACCACGACCAAGAACTGTGTGGTCGAGTTAGGCACAAACAGTACGGGCAAAATGTGATAACGCACCACGATTTGTAGTGGTAGTTCATCAATAGCGTACTGCTGCAACATCATTAGGTATAACTCTGAAGTCACTGTTGGAATGTCAAAAAATAGGTTCCAATTACCCCAACGACGGTCTCAGCGCACCACACCTTTGGGACACCTTTTGGAAGTCACTTTCATGCTTCCGATGACTTGGAGATGTTGAGTTTCCCGGTAATTCGTGTTCCATCGGTTGATAAGTCCACGTGTGTGAAGAGTAAATTCACTGCCGAATGCTACTGTGAACAATAGAAGCTAACTGATGACAAAATATCGACGTAATATATGTTTTTATATGCTTCATGGCCACATATTTATACCATTTCAGTGGCAGCATAATTTGGACTTACTCTGTAAATACGTACATTATGTTGTATAATAGCTAAATCCAAGATAGTATCCACGTCCAAAATAAAAACGCTCCCAAATAAAATAAATATAATTCAGTACACAGTACACCCCAGAGCACAAATATGTTACAACGTAAGCTACCAAGCATGACTGCAAGACGACCTCAAAAAGGCACAGTACTCTAACAAATATATACACCGTTAGCAGTGAAAATGTTAAAAGGTGCGTTACATAGTCACAGTTTGGTGTATTCCCCAAAAAGACTTTGCCCAGAAGTTCTCCTACGCGTATTCACTTGTGACATGCATTTGACAACTTCCACGTTGAGATTCCTGGGGCCAGCCAATCTGATGGTGAAATTCCTGTCTTAGACGAATGATGGTTTGAATTATATAGTGTCAGAGTGAACAAATAGATGCATAATCCTTTATATTACACTGCCACCCAGACAAGGTGGTATCTCCGACGTATGACGCTCCTATTTCTCCTATAGGCATTTGAGAAACTTTTGAAGCCGAAATTATGAAGTCAATAATTATCATAATACTCTAAGAAGGATAGCGATATAAAATAAGTAATAATATATTTAAAATCAGTGTATGTATAAAAAGGAGAAGCATTGTGAAAATTGTTGACTGTAAAAGCGACAGAAAGACCAGACAGGCACAGTTTAGCTAATTAGGGACCAGCCCCAGGTATAAAGGGTAAAATAGCTGAAGCCAGTTTCTCTTGGAATTCATGGGTGCAGCTGCACTTAGCCTGGTGAAGGCCACTCTAGGCTTCAGGACGCCGTGTTGTGACGAGCGTTTGAGGGGAGAGTAGGGGAAGTAATTTGCTTGCTTTTCCTTGTGCAGCGTGGGTGAAATTCAGTCTGTCCTGAACGATTGGTGAGTGCGGGACAACATTCTCGTCGAGTTGTGAACATTGGCGGCGAACATGCTAGAGGGTAGAACGCTTAGCTATAGTTAATATTCTTCGGTCTTGATAAAGACAAAGTATCATCGTATGCATTTACAAGTGATCGGCAAACCGCAGTATTATTTTAAATAGTGAAAATAAAAGTGTTCCAAGAAAGCGTTCGTGTTTCTCTGTACATACACTCACGCATACCCAGTGATTAAGACCTCATGCTCGAGCAGCCGTGGCAAAGTATAAAAAATTAACTAGGAGGAGAAACGCAGCAATCGTGAGGCAAAGGTAGTGCTTCATTGTTGGAGAACGTAGTGTGGCTGCGTCAATTTTTACAGAAACCATTCATGCTCATGCTCATTAACATTTCGCCTAAAGGCCCAGCAGTAATGTGGAAGTTAAACTACTGAAATTAGAGGAAACGATCATGAACTATTTTAGAAAAGCTCAAATTATCATCGGCCTAAGCAAGTAATAGAAACCATGAAAAAGTGTAACTCAGGCTGGATGTAACCGAGGACAAGTCATTATCTCCACCGCCGTGGTTCAATAAGTGTATACCTAGTAATTTAGTATTCCATAACGAAAAGTCCATAACGTAACCTGCGACTTTCATAAAGATACAATATTGTCTCTGCAATTCTCAAAAGTAAGCGTTTGAACACTTTTTCCCAGGGCAACACGTATTCATAAAGATCTGCTTATAGTTGTTGTTCAGCAGTCAGAAAGAGTTTTCTCAAAGGAGGAAGTTATAAGGGATTTCCGATATTTTTATTCGCACAATGCTAAGCCGCTTCTGAGACTGCAAAGGGCGAAGATTATATTTCTCTGAAAATCGCTTTGTGCACGTAGCAGACATAAAGTAAGTTCTTTCGTAACAAGGAAAGGGCTTGAAATTTTACAAGGAACAGCTTTGCCCTGAGGCTTACGACAGAAGAGATTCCCACGCTACTCAGTCTCGATGCTATTAGTGTGTATGTGTAAAGGGCAAGTAGACTGAATGGGTCCCCAGTAGGCACAGACTGGGCTTAACAAAAGAATCCTTATGCATGGTATGAGAAGTAACTTTCGACAGCTTGGCAGAATGCCTTGCCTTTTCTACGCAATTTGTTAATTCAACTATCTTTCCTATAAGAAAAAGATCTCACTTTACAAAAGGTCATTTAGTTTTAAGGAACTGGAGATTTCCGGGACTCTATTAGGAAAGATATTGTTCCTCGCCTTCATATAAGAAATAACTAGGAAAATATGAGCTATTAATTTTAAACGCGTATCCAATAATTCTCATAGAATTTTAGGCATTTCTATTGAAACGCTCAGCAGCTTTCTTGGAAGTATGCGGTGTGTACACTCGTTTAAACTAAAAGTGGCCGGTCTTTTCTAAGCCCCTTCGACGGAGCGCGCGGTTCATAACTGTCAACTTCTATGTGCCTCTTTGGCTAACTCTATATTTCAAGGCACTGGTTTGGGCTACATCCACACTGTGCTTGGCGTGGAGCGGTGGTTAAACTACATAACGTTTGTGCAAGCAGCTCGAGTTCAATTCGCCGTATGGATTGTTATCTTTTATTTTTTACAACTCGTTTTAATGTAGACATTTATCTTAAATCTAAATTAGGGTGGAAATCCCACATAGACTACATCTCAGAGAAACTGAGTAAATGACTGTTCATGATACGTGCACTGAGCCAATCAATAAATAAAAAGTCATAACTGTCAGTGTATTACAGTAATATATACTCCATTTTAAATTATGGTGTCTTACTATGGGGCAACCATACCTATGCTAATAAGATTTTTATTTTACAAAAAAGAGCGATGAGAATACTATGTGAAGTTCCGCCAAAAACACGTAAACTACATTTTATTGAACTTGGAATCCTCACTCTTCCTTGTATTTTTTTTAATTGTCTATTGTACATAAGAGGAATCTACAACAGTATAATCTGTGTGAAACTGTTCATAATTATCCGACACGAAGTAGCAAGAATATTTATTTTGGTAAATGTAAGTATAGTAAAACACAAAATAGCTTTGAAGTATCATCCATTAATCTATTCAATAGTTTACCGGATAAAATCAAGACACTTACATACATTTTTAAAAGACTGATTTTAATGATATTGAATATAAATCCTCTCTATAAGGTCCAGGAATTTTATAAGATTGAATTATTGTAATATTTAACATCTGACGTTGCTATACATGTGTAAATGTTTTAGTAATAAATATCTATCTAATATAGCCAAATAATATTGCTTGTGTTACTCGTTTATTTAAAATGAAAAGATAAGAGAATATGTGTAACTCCACGAAGATTTGAAGTAGCAACCTCAGGATCAATAAGCTAATTCCCTACTACCGAGCTAAGAGCGCTGCAATTAGCATAGTAATGTAACGAGCTTTAGTCATACCCAACTTGAGAACCATAAATCAATAAATTGTGTTTTGGTTACAGATACGCAGTATTGAAATACTCTAAAAGATGTCTATTTGAAATATCGTATATGAATTATTTTATTCGGAGACTTTCGTGATTATAGTTGTGTTCCCCATTTTAACTACTACAAGGATATACGCAGTCTTGTGAACAAAGCCTGTCAGTTCCGAGCGCTCACGGAAGTATCCGATTCGAGCCAGTTTTAAACAGATTGAGTGTACAGCTGAAAGAAATGCAACGCTTTATTAAAGCGTGGCTGTGTTTATCATCGCCGCACAGAAGATAATGTTGTGAATATAAGAAATATTGATACGAACAAGCTGGGGAAAACAACACTATATCTTCAGTAATTTCTAAACATACATGTCTTTGGATACGTTGCACTACACATTACGATGAGATGTAGAATCCTGTGCTCACACTGTCATGGAAAGCATTAGGAAAGCATAAACTTACAACAGTTAATATGCAAAAATTTCATTTCGGATCACGAAATTCTTCCTCCATTGCAAACCTTCTCCAGTCACAGAAATCGACCGGATTATTAAAACACTTGAGATATGAAATATGTTAAAATGGAATTCTTCAAGGGGATTAAAAATGAACAGACTTGCCACTAAACAGGGAGTCTACGGTTCAACAACGAATCATCTTTGAATACCCGTTACAATAATTCAGACCATGGTATTGACATAAGCGCATAGTAAGTTTTACATACACGTTTGGGTAATCTTTCTCTTTAAAGCGGGCATTATACCTGATTTACAATTCCATACACATGGAGGAAGGAATCGTATGAGTGAAATGTTGCAGCTCTTTCTGCGCTGAGAAACATCGCAAAGTATCATCTGGCAGGCACCGTTTTTGGTGGAATATTCATCTAATTCTACAATTCATGGCTTCTAATTACATTTCAGTATAAACGCTATGCTAATGCAGTATGGAGGAATATCTCGTAGTAGTTAGTTTCGATTTACCCAAATAACCTTTGCTTCGAAGGTTGTTTATCATGGTTCTTTTACTTTGATTCATCCCTAAATAGCACTAAGAAGTGCTCTTCTTTTAGCTTTTTTGGCTTGGGAAGCATGCCAAGATAAAGATTATAAGAATATTAAAGATAGAGTTGATATACAAACAATTCCAAGGAAAACTGCAGTAGCCTTGTTTAGGATGGCAACTGGCCACGATTGCCTCGCAGAAGATCTCTACAAAATACGATGCCTACCTACACCCAAGTGCACTCTCTGTGAAGATGTCATTCTGAACAAACGGCATTTCGCCAAATGCAAAGGCCTTAAAAGTGATAACTTACAGACTTTATATTGGGAAGCCAGAGGGAAAATGATGCAGATCAATTAATCCCCAGTGTCATTGTTGAACAACAAAAACCTTTGCTTCGAAGGTATTCGAGAACGTCCCTTTCTTAGGAATACTTGATACCTCATCTTGTCCGATGAGTTTTCCGCCATTTACTCCGGACGTACTTCAGCCTATAGGTTTATTGCGCTGCCTGTATCGTTTTAATGTCAATTCGTGATGCCTGTATCCTTTACCAAGGAATACAATCACATAGCAGATATTGTTTTAAAATCGTCTGCTATTAAAATAATTTTTCCAAAAGTAATATTAGGTGCATTGTGTGAGCAAAGGCCACACAGGAACATATAATATGGTCAGCTGTTTCAGCCCTTTCTTACATAATCTGCAATCAACGTTACCCTGAAGCAGTCCCATCGTAATTAAGGCCCTCTTTCACAGGAGCGTGTCCTGTAAAAAAGAAATAGCCTCTCTTAACAAACAACGAGGTACATCTAAAACCGGCTCTCGTCCATTAAATTGGAAAGCTGCCCCTTTTTGTGCTAGTTCATCAGTTTTTTTTCATTTCCCTCAATGCCACACAGACCTGCAACCCGGGCTGTTCTGTTCTTCTAGGCTTATGAGCATATTTAAGCAATTTAAAGCTAGTCATATCTTATGACCACTAGAGTCTTAGGTGCTAGCTGGCTATCTGAGAAAATAAGGATCTATTAACCAATACAGCCTCCTCTTATATTTTCACATATGAGTTAAATAATAGAATTAATTTTCTGTTTCAATAGTAGCTGTAGCGGGAAATCGATGATCCTTGGGTTGTTGTTGCCTGTTGCAGTGTTCCTCTTCCTCGGCTATTGGTGCTCGTCGGTAGCTGTGTATTCCATTCCTACCTATCTCTAATTATTAAATGTTAGGTTCGAGTGGGTGAGGCAAGTTAAAAATACACTGTAAGTTTCCCTTAAGCAATGAAGTTTATTTCACAGTTTGAAATGAGTATGGGCGGCTAGCTTTTCCCATTATTATAATAATCCCACCACTTTAAGTTAGACAGGAGCCTAGCTATATCCACACGCACCCCACCCTTGTGCACCCACGTGCATCTGTAGCACCTCGTGTCGACGTGACTTCTCGATGAGTTAGATTTAGAATAAGAGCGGGCTCTGAGGCTTTGTCTGCCCTTATATACGGGAGCCTAGTGACGCTCACCTCCGCGTTTGAAAATGTAATGACGTTTCCTATTCGCCCTCAGGCCGCGTTACCCTGACATATATGAGACTGTGTGGTTCCAGATCCGTGCGCTCAGGCGCCATCATAAAGCGTTGTACCGCTCGGTGACAGGTACGGTCTTTATGATTTCTTGTAATTCTTGCTAGCTCGCCCGTGTCTTACAATCAGCTCTGTACAAATGTTATATGTTGAATATTTTAACATGTTAGTGAATTAAATTATTACTGTACAAGTCTTATATGTATGATTCCCCTTTCATACGTACAATTCCTCTATATAGGTATAATATATCCCCTTTCATAGCATTTAGGTTTATGCCATGCACTCCAGATCCAGTTACTGAGACTTCCCTTGAGTCATCCGTGAACCGCAACAAAGTAGAACATTTGAGGTATTAAGTGTCCCTTCTTCACCAAATGTTACATTATTAGTATTGTGACTAGTCCAATTTTTCAACTGCCACTTCACTAATGTAAACTAGTTCAATTTCCCCGTCACTTTCCGAGCGGTTCACTTTACTCGGGAGTCGAGCACAAGTCCTGCACAATCCCTCGCTGAGCAGCAGCACCCGCCACATCAGTCACCATAAACTCGCTCGGAGAATCGCACTTGATGTTGCAGGGGAAACTCGCCCGCTCACTGACTGACCGACTTCAACTGACTCACTCAACTCAACTGACTGCTCTTGCGAGAACGCTCGCTTATATAGCCAGTGGAATCTTCCACAGAACATTTTAGAATTATTTCGACACACGTTTTGGAGGAGGAACAAAGAAACCTCCAGAAGGTTCTGATTATCTGCCGATAGCGCGCCCGGTGTTTACGCTGGCGAGCGGTACTTATCGTTGTTTATTCCAACTGTCCGTGCCGACCTCCCGATAACCATAGGCCATAGCCGCTGCGTCACAGTGTTATGTTTTTCTTCAGCCTCCATTACATCATACTTACAATCCTTCACATGTTACCCTACTTAAATTTTCTTGTTTATGCACACGGTTCTTCGACATAATAATTACATTTTCTGTTTGTTACTGTTTGAAGTCGTGTATACAGAAGTAGAACACTATTATTCTCTAGGCCAGAAGTCATCTGTCATTGCCAACACTTCTTCAATTCTCAAGATCAGAAAAGGCTCACTTTTTTAAGTAATACAACGATAAATTTAACTGCACAGGGAGAATTATTTCCATCCACTGCTTCTTTTCTTTTGAATTCTGTATCCTTGTTTTAATTCAGCAGCAACTGGTGTGTACACTGACTTCTTAGTGCTAGTGTGTCCTACCCTGCTGGGATTTCAGCACTTAAACATTTTGGGTGAACCTAAAATATGAAAAATTAAAATAAGTAGACTCATTTTAGGGTATCACTGTCCCTGTTTCATAAAATGCACCAAGTCTTAAAGGTGGAAGGAGAACAGTATAAGCTCTTGTCTTGAAACTAAAGGAGACAATAGTAGTTTTAATTCCATTGCAGCAACTATCACGAAGCAAGCGGGTCTTGCGTTTCTGTTCTGCAGACACTTCTTTTTTCAGCTTTTACGGGTACAAGAAAGGTGGCACGGACTTCTTTGTGTAAGGCTCTATCTGATTCACAAAGGATGGCACTCATTATGACTACAAAGGGTGCTGTTTTATTAATCCTCCGTGCTGAATTACTAATTCGCAATGGAGAACACTTACTGTGTCTTGTTTGCCGCCGTGAAGTGATACCTGTGTTCATATCTCTCTAAACTTTGTTACTTGGACTTTTATCTCGCCCACTTCTTGTTCCTCTAAACAATTACGGCACGCAAAATTTCAGCTTGATTCCGTTTCTCTCAAACAATGGTTAAACGGATTATGTGCACCTTACCTCTACAGTGCAGGATTTAATTTTGTCAAGTATCTAGTTTGCACAGCAGAGTCCAAACTTTCAAAGAGATGTTACTGCACACCATAGCTGATACATTTTTATGCCAATCACCAATCCCAGCGAAATACTATGGTTAAGTTATTCATATTATTCTTTTAAAAGTAAGATTAGAACGCAGTCCCTATGTTTCATACCTTGCACCTGATTGAGGTTATCACTAGGGACAGGAATTTTATACTCTAATAATCCCTTTAATAGGTATTTATTTATGCATTGAAAACTTCTTGAATACCCCCACTTAATAGTATATTATGTAACAAGGCTATAATGGAAGTAGATAAGATGCGGTAGCGAGTTTCATAATATACACACGAGCGTCTTAATTATCATATAGCCAAGTTGCATAAGAAAAATTGAGGTATTATTTATGGACGCTCTTTAAATGCTATGGTCGTTACGGTCCCATTCTATATTGGGCGTGAAAGACCCATAATTTTGTTCAGGGGCCTCTATCAGGCTTGAGGTTCTTTTACGTGCCGTAAATCTACGACACGGGAACACCGGCTTTATTTCCCTTCCGAAGGATCTTTACGCCCGAAAACATCCATCGCCCTCCGTCGGGTTTGAACCCGCGACCTCGGGAGCACGAGGCTAGCATGATAACCACTACACCACGGAGGACGCCTAAAAGTTGCATACGACTGCTTTTGGTCGACCGCACTATAATTTCGAAACTTTTGAGTTTTTTACACAAAATGCTAATTGGATGGCAGCACTGATGGCAGAACCTTGAGCGTGTTTGTGAGTAGTGCTACAGGTGGCAATACTGTTGAGTCCATGCCGTATTTGTTGATTTTTTGCAGATAACGTGAAAGCAACACATTGAAGCAAAGGAAATGAACTCAGTTTATTAAAATATTAAAATTACAGTGAACAGAATTTATTTTATTTTAGATATGCATATTTCATTTTTATAAGCTGAATGGATCCCAGTGGGCTGCTGGTTTAAAGATTTTAAAAGGTATGGGGGAGCTGCGTGCGCCGTCGAGTAAGATCATAATGGATCGCTGAAATATTATGATTGGTTCAGATACGTCACATCTAATCAGGGTATTATAGTGTGATCGACCAAAAACGTATTAAGACATCATATAAGCAACTTTATATAATCTCTCCGTGAATAAAGCTATTATAAGAGTTAGGATATGCCCTTGTTATAGTTTTGTTGCTCACGTTTACATATGGCATTACATGAAAACATGGCCTTCGCTATATACAAGTAACAACAACACTAAAATGAATCACCTGTAGATTTAACTGGAATGCATTATAAACCTGAAGGAATATTTTCGGAATTGAATTACTAAAATAATTATCGGTTGAATATTCTAAACTGCTTTCCTTTCTGTAAATTAGCAGCTTACACTTTTACAAATCTTAAGAGATACTAAGAAATGAATTTAACATTATATGTAACTATGCCCAGCAACTTGAATCCAATTCTGAGAACTCCGTGACAAGCCATCTTTATACCGTGAGGGAACGGCTAACACCAGATAAAGCGGGAATTCACCGATGTGACGTGAGCCATTGATTGCTTTGCATGTGAGCTACCATCAGTGTTGCCAAGTTTCAACACTGACTCGATGGCACATAGTGTTCAGAAGATAAAATGGAAAAAAATAAAAATATAGTTATATAGAGATGGGACCTCGATACCTTCGATACTCTGTGGTATCGAAGTATGTCTAATACTTTGAGCTAAGCATTCGATACTTTTAAATGTTTAGGTTTTGCATTATTGAAAGTAGTTACGCTTAACGTTATGCTACTAAAGGAATCGAAACTTCACTTTGTTGCCTCACGCGTGTATCCAAAGACTTCGCTGGACCCTTGATAGACCTTGACTGGGTTTCCTATGAATGAAAGAATGCAACTCTGTGATTTCTAATTACACGAACCTTGAGATAATGGTTTTCTGTTGACTGAGTTCACCGTAACACCTAATTTCCTTAGCTACTCTGACTTCCAACTAATTGCTTTGCCTTAACTTCTTATCCACTGGCAGAATTGTAACCCCTTCTTCTTGCATTATGCATTTATTTTAATATATGGAAATTATTTATTGCAATTATTTATCTTTCCCCTATCATGTCTTTATAAAATAATTATTAATTTGACAAGTCAATAATTTCGATATCAGTTATGAAGCATAAATGCCCTTTGTTGTCACAAAATTGTGGGAAAAAATGAAAAGCACTTAACTCAAAATACTGTCCACAAGCTCCTTTTGTGTAATCGCAAGGACTGTTTAATCATTACATATAACTCGTTGTTTTAGTGAAAATAAGAACAGAATATATATCAGGAAAAAAGTGGATATAATCGATACAATTTAGTGCAGCTACACTGATAAGTTGTCATTTAGTCCAGTCAGCGGCAGCAGGGGAAGTGTGAAGAATAGGGAATCCCCTCGTGAGAATTGCTGTGCCTACAACTAAGTAAGGTGCAAGCAATACAATGTAAACAAACTCATTCTTGAAGATGATCAAAAAGGAATTTTTAATGTTTTAAATTTCCCTTTCTATAGAATGGGCATTCTTCTTTGATTATGTAACTTTCTCATTGTACAAATTAGGCCTCTATTTGTACACTTGTCATTATTCCAGTACATAGATGGTGGCAACCTTGGCCTGCTGACAACAATAAATACATATTAACCTGTATTGCTTTATGTATAGAGTCGTGCAATCTCCGCTAACCGAACTGTTATTTCATGCGAACGGCAAACTCTGACTATGTTGGAATCGTTTCGGCAAACGTTTTGAGGCTCTAGTCACTAATGTCCTTAGATTGCTTAAATTGTTCATATCCCTTGGAATAAGACGCAAAGTTTCGCATATTCAAACAGTTTTTATGTAGTTCTGAGGGCTCGAGGTCATATTGTGGCATATTAATATTATTGCTATCACCAGACGCACTGTTGTGTTGAATTGTTGCTACCTGACGTAGTATTATAGGGTCTCCTTGGTTATATTTCGGCTTAACGGTCTTTCCTTTTGGCGCGGACCACGACAAAGGGAGAGATCTGTTTGAAATTGTCTGGTGTGACGTCAGCCCTGTCTGGCTTTGGCTAGACACGGTTGAGGGGGCAAAATAGCGTCTCTCGAGAGTAAGTAGTCGTTGGAACCAGTCGTGTGTGGCCGGTCTTTGGTCTGTGGCATCATCCTGTTTCCTTTGTTAAGTATATAGAGAAGCCAAACGTTTTTGTTAATACATCCCAGGTAATGTGTGTTATGCAATATTTCAATGTAACATAAAACCCACGCCTTCCTCTTAATTCTACACACCAAGGCCCCGGACTTTTGCAGCCAACGAGTTGCGTCCCCCATGTGCGTGTTGGGATGACCTAAATTAATAATTTTCTGGTAACCTTTTGGCCTTCATCCCAACATGTAACAATATGTATAGTTTGTAAACGTATATTAATCTAGGAAAGCTTTTCTTACGATTTATGCCTTAGTCCTATTCGTTTGGATGAATAATAAATTTCTTATGTCTGAGGTAAGAAATGCCACATATATTTGAAACTTGAAAGAATAAAGCGAATTGAGTCAGATTCGTAACAAAATGAGAGTAATTTCCAACACGCGACGGGAGCAGGTATTAAATGTTTATTAAACGCATATATGAGAACTAGTGCTTGCTGCTAGACTTGCATAGATACAAGATACTATAGAAGAAGTGTAGGAAATAAAGGCAGTTTTACCTAACACTTTGGATCTGTTTAGGCAACTTATATCCTCAAGCACATCCCCGGATATTTAGGCAACTTCTCTGTCATGCCTGCGTGACGTATAATGACTATCTAAGGCGCGGAGTTTAGCTTCGACCGAAAAAGTACGCTATGCTATGCGCGCTCAGTGGAAACAGACAAAACAGAATGCGGGAATATTTCCAAAGGAAACGTAGGTGTATTAGAAGCGCGTTACTACCAAACAAATTTATTGGAGGGTCGCAGTTCTGTAATGAATGTTTCTACTGGTATTGGGTTTATTTACCGCATTATTAGATTGTATGAGATTGTTTTTCAACAAAGTAGGAACCAGTTATATATTTACTGTTGATAACCATGAGATGCACTTACAAACATTGTAGTATTCTTAACAAGGGTTTATTTATTTTATGCAAAATAAATGGAATTTAATACCTCTAAAATGTGCTTATGCTTCTAGTATATAAATGTTACAATGCATAATCAATTTTAATCCGTAGAGCTTGAAAGTAGTAAATATAAAATTCTCTTGACGACTAGAATGCCTGAAATAAATTATTTTATGTAACACGCTACAATAAATTGATTTTATCAGAATAATTACCACGGTTTAGCTAATTTGTAGCTCTTGAGCTTTGAAGCGTTTGCAGGAGTCTCAGGCATTAAATGAATGTTGAAATAATTTTAATTGCTTCAAACAGACACTCGATTAGGTTCTATGCTATAAACTTTTCTGTTTATGACTTAGCTTCGTATTTCCATGTTTATTATATGTCTGAAAAATCACCGAGAAGCTACAGCAAAAGAAAAGCAGAGAATAAGAGCAAAGGTCAGCAACGGTACATGCCCTGCAGGGTTTGTGAAATCCTACCACTGCTATTGCACTCTAACATTTCAAAGGAGGGGATGAAATACGCTGCTGTAGCAAGATAAGGGAAAGACCTTCTGTGTTCCTTGAAATCCGAGTACGAACACAAAATTTTCTTATTAAACCTGCAACATTCAAAGAAGAAAGGAGGAGAGGGAGAAACATATAATTCAAAAGCACGTGTTCAAAAGTGTAACAAAATCCGCCATTGGCAGACAAAGGAAAGAAAGAGAAAAATGGAAATAGGTTATCATGTATAAGGAAGCAGGGTTTTAGATAGAGGCGAACTTCCCAGTCCTTCTGTTGGCGGCACTATCCCTCCTATAAAACAGCCACAGTATTAATCAAGAAATGTACATGTATTAATGTCACTCGTTTAAGATGCACCTATCTTGTTAGAAGTTTTCGATCACTTAGTTATAACTCAAAGGACATTGCTTTCTCAACATGCTTGCAAACTAGCCCAGAGGAGTTCAAGTTGCTGCCAATATCAACTACAGAAAGCATACAGTAATACAGAAGCCCAAACCGCAGTCCCGTTCGCGTTATTACTTAAACTGCATCGATTCTTCTCTCACTGTCACTCCCTCTTCCCTTAACCTCTCAAACTCTCTCTCTCTTTCAACATCCCTTCCATCCTCATCCCTACTCTCCTTTTATCTCCCTTTCTATCACACCCTCTCTCACTTGCTCTCACTCTACCCCTCCGTCTCTTTTTTACCTCTCTCTCTCTCTGTGCAATCTACACTTGGTTGCAAATAAAATGACACATACACTACGTGATCAAAAGTATCCGGACACCTGGCTGAAAAGGACGTACAAGTTCGTGGAAGTCAATATGGTGTTGGCCCACCTTTAGCCTTGATGACAGCGTTCACTCTCACAGGCATACCTTCAGCTGCTGGAAGGTTTCTTGGGGAATGGCAGCCAATTCTTCACGGAGTGTGGAACTGAGGAGAAGTATCGATGTGGGTCGGTGAGGCCTGGCACGAAGTCGGCGTTCCAAAACATCCCAAAGGTGTTCTATAGGATTCAAGTCAGGACAGTCCATTACAGGGATGTTATTATCGTGTAACTACTCCGCCACAGCCCGTGCAGTATGAACAGGTGCTCGATCGTGTTGAAAGATGCAATCGCCATCCCCGAATTGCTCTTCAGCAGTGGGAAGCAAGAAGGTGCTTAAAATATCAATGTAGGTCTGCGCTGTGATCGTGCCACGCAAAACAAAAAGGGTGCAAGCCCCCTCCAGGAAAAACACGACTACATTATAACACCATCACCTCCAAATTTCACTGTTGGCATTACACACGCTGGCAGATGACGTTCACCGGGCATTCGCCATACCCACACCCTGCCATCGGATCGCCACATTGTGTACCGTGATTCGTCACTCCACAAAACGTTTTGCCACTGTTCAATCGTGTAATGTTGTCACTCCTTACACCAAACAAGGCGTCATTTGGCATTTTCCTGCGTGATGTGTGGCTTATGAGCAATCTCACCTCACGCTTAACTGTCATAGTACTTGGAGTGGATCCTGATGCAGTTTGGAATTCCTGTGTGATGGTCTCGATAGATGTCTGCCTATTTCTGTTTAAGACCCTTTTCAAATGTCGGCGGTCTCTGTCAGTCAACAGACGAGGTCGGCCTGTACGCTTTTGTGCTGTGCATGTCCCTTCACGTTTCCACTTCGCTATCACATCAGAAACAGTGGACCTAGGGATGTTTAGGAGTGTGGAAATCTCGCGTACAGACTTCTGACACAAGTGACACCCAATCACCTGACGACGTTCGAAGTCCGTGAGTTCCACGGAGCGACCCATTCTGCTGTTTCACGGTGTCTAATGACTACTGAGGTCGCGGATAATGAGTCGCAGGCAGTAGGTGGCAGCACAATGCACCTAAGATGAAAAGCGTATGTTTGTGGGGTTTCCGGATAGTTTTGATCACATAGTGTATAAGAACGGAGTGATTTAGATTGGTAATGAAAAATGTAGCTCTACCTTTCTAAGCTTCAGCTTTCCACCTCCTCTGAAGCATATTTCTGGTCACTTGAATGACCAGTTGCTCATGTCATCGGAGAGTAAGCGGAGAATGACACTACTAATGACTGTCTGTGTTCCTACTCGTTGAGTACCTTTAATGTATTGTTAATATTAATAATAATATAATTTTATTTACATACAGAACTACAATGATTACACACCTTTCTGTCCTTAAAGTTTTATTTTTCATCTCCACTCATTCCTCCCATTCCATTCCTCCTCATCATCCTCTAGTCCTTTTGCTTTCACCCCCATCCCTGCTTCCTGCATCCAAGTATTTTTGGGTCTAATCCTTCCTCTTCTCCCAGGTGGACACCATTTATAAACTTTTCTAGGTATTCTTTCCACTGGCATTCTTCTGGTGTGTCCATACCATTTTATTTGTTCATATCTTACATATTCTAGCACGCAATTCTTAACCTTTATTTCCTCCTTATTTCATTCATTCATTCATTATCTGTTTACCCTCCTCTTATGTAGGAATTACACCCCCAGGACTTACAAGCGGATGCCTGGGGTCAGAGGCCCGTCGAGGAGCAGAAACTCATGGATCAGACAGAGCATCCAGGATGGGTGATCAGCCCGATGCCTGGTATGGGATGAAGGAAGTAGATGAAACGAAATGTCGGTGAAATGGATGAAAGGAAAGGTGATGATGGAGCAGTTGGTGGAATGAATGGCGGGGGAAACCGGAGAACCCGGAGAAAACCCGCCCAGACGCCGCTTCGTCCACCACAAATCCCACATGCAGGTCGCTGGGATTGAACCCGGGCCGCCTCGGTCGGAGGCGAGCCGTCTAACCACTTGGCCACGCGCCGCTTCTTCTTATTTCAGTGTTCCTATTTTTTTCTGATTTTGAATGCCTTGTTGGTTTTCCTAAAATGTCCATTTCCATAGATAATAATTCTCAACTTTCAGCCACATATGTGACAGCCTTTCTCACCATTCATTTGTAAACCTGCAGTTTAGTTTCTGTGGTTATATTTCTGTCCCATAAAGTACTATTTCTCATTGTGGTTGTTGAATGATGATAATAATAATAATAATAATAATAATAATAATAATATAATAGTTTGGACCCGAGCTGTTACTGCGATTGACAAACAGCGAAATAATAGCCTCTTTATCGATAAGTTTTCCACCAACGGGCTCAGATTCTTCAAAGCATGCCACACAATTTAGTAACGCTTACAGCGTTATGTTCCTATTCCATCGTGGCCATAATTTCAAACTTAGTTTCTTTGTCAAGTTCTATCCTACCCTTCCGTTAGAAGGTTGAGTCACCAATCATGGGCTAACCTATCTCTGTTTGTTTACACCAATCAGAGTAGAATTAAGAAAGTCACTCCTAGCCCCTTTTGGGTTGCACATGGAATATAACTTTGCTAACAGCTTAATTTTTGTTTCTTGGAAGTTGTTTGAAGTCAGTCACACTGGGAAGTGACAAGAATTAGGTGGAATCTAGTGTTAGATTGATGTGTAAACTTTACAGCAAGAAACATTAATTCGATCTAGTGGAGAGCGCTCGTTTATTGCACCCAAGTATGCATACCATGCGGCTACTTGAAAACTTGTAAGTAGAACAGCTTTTTGGGGGTTTCAATGATAATTAAAACGTAACTAAGAGTTTTAATAGTACAAAAACCTGTGCCAGTTCCTTATGTTTGTTTATCAATAGCAACTATACTGTTACCCATTGTAACCGACAATAAAGCATCCAAAATTATAATTTTAGTACACCTTTATTACATTTATAGATCACAATTCACATCATTTCAATCTATAAATCCCATAATCAGTTTACCCAACTCTAAAAGATATAGTTTGGTTCTACAATTGAGATTAGTTAGAAATGTACATTTCATGAAACAGACATACACAGTTTTATAACGCTTCTAAATTAGGTGTGGAGTTTGTCAGCTATTGTTATTATTTACACCAATTACATTCGGATAACCGAGAGGGCTCGGTTTCGAGTCCCTTTGGACCCGCCACACTAACTTTTGGTTTTTTCTTGGTGTTCCCAGGTTGTTGGCAAGTTCTGGGGTGGATTATTTACCACCAAGAATTTTTCTGTCCCTTATTTACTCTCAGTTCGTTACCTTTCAACTTTCAGGATGTCAGGGCCTTACACAGTTGTTGGTATTGTGCGGCGTATGCGGTAAATGTCTCTTCGCTGTCACAGAACAACTATCAATAATGCATTATGAATACTTTAAAAGTATGGAATGTTATTTCAAAGTATTAGATCACGGTATGGACAGTATCCAGATCACATCCCTACTTTTTACAGCACAAATGCGGCATTGAGCATCAGACACATCTAGTAACAGTGACTAGAGCTGTACAAGAGTGTTTTTTATTTGTAACTGACACGCCACGAACAGGTTTCACAATCGGAGAGCGATGTACAGTAGTATAGGTTTTGAAGTGACATTTGTAAGACCCATGTAATTACTAGTAGAGGTTACTCTAGCGTGTTTGGGTGTTTCTGAAACACCTGAAAGTGTGCAAGTTTGAGCAATACAATACGCAATCTGATCGTGCATTCAGGTTAGCTTACTTATGAAAGGTCCTTTGGTAGAGAATAAGCCCGAATATTGGAATATTGGCTGGTGTGGCCTGGATAGGAACAGCAGAACTATGTCACTATAACATAGCCATGAATATTCGATGAAAGCTGTATTATGTATGCCTTTATGCAAATTTGAGGGCACGCATACCGACTATTGGAAAACGGGTGGCAGAAGTATTGTAACAGAATTGAATTATAGACTAAACTATTAAAATGACCCTTTGGACGTTCGTTTTCTATGACGTTGCTTTAATTAATAATCACGCCTTACATATTTCCGGAAGCTCACTAACAGAGGGGTTTAGACCTTTTAAATCAACAGTGCAGTGGCTATGGAGCCTTCAGCTTTAGAAACTGCGAAAATGTTGGTTATTTTGCTTCAGTGGATAGAAAGTAATAATTAAATCGGATGTGTTACTTCACATGACTCTCTCTACCCACTATCATTTATTGTTATAGAGAAATTCTACGCGTAACAGACTGGCATTCACGATACATTTTTTCGGATAAATCTAAGTCTCACACGGATGAAGGGATTGGAATACGAGTTTTGAACACATTCGATAGAGGGAATACAGAGAATTAAAATGAGCACAAAAGATACGCTTTAAGAGGAAGGGACAAGGTGAAGGAACGGGAGGCTCCAGGCCGCAGACATACAGGCCAATAGAGACGCGCGGAACTTCCTAACAATTTCTAGCTCGAACACCCGTCCCAATACTGGAGATGCCAGAGAGGGAGGTGAACGACCCGTCGAACCAGGCAGCTAGTGTTCACGGGGAACACTCTTTTCTTCGAGCAAACCTCCCGGCCATCTGTCCGGCACTATCTATCTGTCTGTAGGTCCGCCGTCTGTCTGTCTGTCACCTGAAAATCGTTGTTTTAGTTAATTACACCAATTTTCCACAAAGATCGTAGAAAATTTAAGGTTCTCGTGAACCCAAAAGAAGCAAACAAACACAATGAAAAAGGGAGAAAATAAATTTGCTATGTAAATACAAAAAGTGCCCAAAGCCGATACAGGAGTTGAGGCATAAGCCACGTGACTAATTAATTATCTCAAAGTTAACAATGGTACAGCAATATGATCATATGTTCTGGAGAACATGACATTGTGGACATATCACTAGATGGCGGTGTGATATATGGTTATCGCTCGTAAGCCAATGGTAAGCCAGTGCTAAGTTAACCCCAGGCAGACTGGTTTAAGTACACAGCGCCCTCTATTCTCGCCTATCAGTGCATGACACCCTTTCAATAACCAAAATGAGAGCTCTTTGTTTTTGAGGGTTTTAGGACTGTGAAAAGTATGATTCGTAAGAGCTCCATCCCTTAAATGTCCTTGGTGTCTCTATGAACACGCATGTAATGAATTTCTTTATTTACCAGCTATTATTTAATGGTTCCATAAATTACGTTTTTGTAGTTGCTGATTTCAAGAGGAAGATCTGGCCTTATTATCGGCAGCATTTTAAAGATTTCTTGATAAGGATCCCTTTTGTTGTATTACTTCCAAATGACAGTGTTGTACTTTCAGTAATAAATATGTATATGGATTTAGAATAAGATAGATTTGCCAATAGTATAGTTTAAGTTGTTAGCAAACAAATTATTAAAATTTTACGACACCAAAATGTTATTGAATGTTGCATATTTAAGTTCCGATGTGCATATTTTCCAAAGTGTATAACAGCTGATGTGATGCATAACGGACTAACAAATTCAACGGTGGAAGTTTTAGAAAATCTGCACAATTTGTGAGAAAGAGCTTTTATTTTCAATATTTATTCACTGTAAGATTAAAAAGGTTCCATTTGAGGTCACTCTGTAAGTCCTTTTACAAATATAAAACTCAAAACTAAATGAATATCATTATTTAATTTGACATTAGCACTGATTTAAAATGGTGTAGAGTCCCACAGGCGAGGTAGATTAGCACATCATATATGAAAGTTTGGATTTATATTCAATAATAAAAGCGAAGCTGAAATTGAAATTTAGGTAAAAGTACTTACATTTCTGTAGAGACAAAAAGTGCGGCAATGAAATGGCGTATAGGAGTGAACCATTTAAGTTGAGACTGTACAATATCTCCAAAACTAAGCGTTGTATAAAGAAATGTCTTGAATAAAAGTTGCTTGATATTATGGGGGGAAAGTAAATGCCATTGGCCGTGTTTTGCTTGGAGGACGTTGTGAAGGTCATTTTAGGGATAATTTAATTTTTTTTAAATTGGAATCTACCTCTTTTATGTTGTTTTCTTACTCCTCATAAAGAAACTAAATAACATTTATATAAGCACCTTGCAATTGTTCTTACACCAAGGGAAATAGCAACGAAAACTCTGAATGGCTGTGTACGAAGAGCGCAATGAATGGTTGGACCATCGATGGATGGTCATTTGAGGGTCAAGTTAGGTTTCGTAATTGGGAATCGATATTTTTTATTTTGTTTCCTTATTCCTCATCACAAAATAAACAGTTTTTTATAAACCATTTTCTAATGAGAAACCAACATACTCCTTGAGCGCTCTCCAGCTGGGTGGGCAAGCTTGTAACTGTTAGGGACCTCTGCGCGTCTCTGTCGCCTGCGTGGGCCGGTCCCGTAGCCCATACGTCACCTCTGGTTCCTTCATCTTATCCGTTCCTCCCGGGGGTGTATGCGCAAAAGATCCCTGTGTTTTCGAGGTGCTAGTTGTCTCTACCGTAGCGTAATCCTACTACTAATACTAATAATAATAATAATAATAATAATAATAATAATAATAATAATAATAATTAATAATAGTGGTGGTGGTGGTGGTGGCGGTGGTTGTAATTAAAATGACAGCCTTAACAAGCCATTGCCCAAAAAAAATCCGACTGCTGGAGCATCCAACCTATACGGGGCGTTGTAGTCAGCATAACACTTTCCTCAACCGGAATGTAGTTTGAAGGTTTCACTACAGAAGGTATTTTTTTCATATGCAGCTCTAGCGAGAGAAGCGTGAGCTACGCAATAAAGATGGCTCGCATGTTACTGTCGTCCTCGTGTGAAGAGCAGAGAGATGTGGTTCGATATTTGTGGGCCAAAGGGCATAAACCGAGTGATATTCACAGGGACATGCGTGATGTGTATGGGGATGATTGTATGGACCGTAGCAATGTCTCCAGGTGGTGTGCATTCTTTCTAGAGGGCCGTGTGAACCTTAGTGATTTGCCACGCTCCGGGAGGCCGGTAATAACTGCAACGCCGCAGAATTTCAGAGGCATTGAGGCGGCAATTTTGAACGACCGGCGTGTGCAACCTTATTGCAACAGTTCAACATTCCCTATGGTGTAGTGTACGATATTGTTCATGACACGTGAAATTTCGTAAATTTTGTGCTCGCTGGGTGCCTAAGAGCCTGACAGACAACCACAAGGGCCAGCGAATGATGACGAACTTGGATCACCTAACGCGGTACACCGCAGAAGGGCATGACTTTCTGAAAGAAATCGTCACTGGTGATGAGTAGTGGGCATACCACTACACGCCCGTAACCAAACAGGCAAGTATGGAGTGGAAACATGCTGGTTCCCCACTGAAGAAAAATTCAAAGTGACTCAATCTGCTAGGAAAGTGCTTGTGACGGTGTTCTGGGATATGTATGTGTTGTATTGGTGAACTTTGCTGAACACAGGACCGCTGTGAATGCTGCACCCTACATGAAAACTTTGGTGAAGTTGCGTCGTGCCCTTCGTGACAAACACCACAACACGACGATGTCAAAATTCTTTATGACAATGCCGCCCCATGTTGCTGCTGCTGTTCGTCAGAAGATCACCAAAATTTTGGGAGGTGCTTCAGCATCTACCATACCGTCCGGACCTGCACCGTTGGTCTTTCATCTGTTTGGTCGCATGAAGAAATTCCTGGCCGGCCAACGCTTTGCGACAGATGCGGAAGTGAAATCAGCAGTCCGCAGATGGCTATACTCCAAGGAAACGGACTTCTACGAACAGGGCATATTGAAACCGGTATCACGATTGGAGAAATGTGTTTAGAAACTTAGTGACTATGTGGAAAAGTAGGTAAAAGATGTAAGTTCATTTGTGATTTTTGTTGTTGTTTTAACTATTAAAGTTTTTTGTAAAAAAAATATTGTGCGTTAGTTTTCGATCCGCCCTCGTATATTTAAATTAAATTAAATGTACCTACCCATTACTATGAACAAATGTTGTCAGAACAGTTCACACCAACATAATGTCGTCACCGCCAGCAAATTAGTAACTAAAGGTCCTGAAATTTCTTCCAAATCATACAGTTAGAGATGATGACCACATCCCATGTTTCCATCGTACTTTCTTTGTAGCCTGAACTTGATGTGATAGAAAAAAGGAACAATAAAGATCAGCCAAAGCAGCAAAGAAGGAAATAAGCTCACTGAAATGTATCATCCGTTTGGTGTATACAAACAACAGGAGTATGTTTGCACAAATCATCTTATTGACAAAACAAGCCGGTTAGACGCACTGGTGCTTTTCTGCGATTTCTTCCCACGTGGCTCAGAGTTTCTCTGTCGACTGCAAGGAAACTTACGGTTTTAATCTGCCGCAAGTAGCTTCCGTTCATTCATTCACTCCACTTGCTGCAGTTTCTCAGTTCACCACCCCTTCTTATGTCTGCATTGTCTTCCTCCATTCCCGTTTTATACCTTCAGTTTTCTCTGCGTAAAGTCTTGCCATTTTCTTCGCTTTTTTTACATTTTATTCTTTCAACACTACGTAGACCTTTATAATCTACGAAATACAACTCAGTAATAGTTGGAAGCGTATACGGGGTCTTCAGATTCATTCGGCCGTTGCCGCCAGTCTGTTGTCTGCGCATTAAAGGTGAGTGGAAGGAGTGTATGTCAACAGTTTTGAGGTCACCTTAGTGAAACGGGACTTGTGTCGTATCTTTCCAGTATTTACATATTTTTGGAAACA
This sequence comes from Deroplatys truncata, assembly GCA_030765065.1. Taxonomy (NCBI): domain Eukaryota; kingdom Metazoa; phylum Arthropoda; class Insecta; order Mantodea; family Mantidae; genus Deroplatys; species Deroplatys truncata. Next base: position 43,381,425 of record CM060990.1, read on the forward strand.
TCTTTCGCTTGCGTCTCGTAAACTCGCAATGCACGTATGCTGAAAGGTGACACAAACAATTGGATGGTTTTTGTAGTGTAGAGTAGCTTCAATGACACAACTTTTCTTTACAAAACAAAATTGCTCATACTCTTTGCTGCAGTAAATGAAAACAGAATTGTGCACAATAAATTAAGAAGACAACACACAAACAAATCAACCAGATTGCGAAGCAGGAAACGCTGTAGTCCGAGGTTCAATTCAGCGCCTCTCCTTTGAGACAAGGAACTCGTTGAAGTAATAATGACGTTATTCATTTAAACCGACCGACGGTATACGTCGAATAAATCGGAAGACCCGTTATATTGTTTAAAAATTGAGTAACATACAAAATACTTACTTTAAAAGAATGCGAGAGACACCGGGTGCTACACGGGGGATGTAACTTAGAGGTAGAACAATTGCCTAGAGGAAGCGCTCGGGAAGCGAGTGCGAGTTCCGTGACAATGAGAACTACAGATGAATTTACTGCCCGTGCCTTGAGCAGTTTATTCCATTCTAAAGGCCTAAGGCCCCGTCTGCAAGTACCTCAGCTTATTACATACCTGGCTGAAGGTGTTACCTCGTTGTTACCACGACCGGCGTGGCGAAGTTCTGTAACGTGTCGTGGTGAACAGCCCCTGGTGACTTCAATTCCATGAGCTTAAATACTCTACACTGTGAGGTATCAGCGGTCTGTTAATCTAAATTCACCACATAACCTAATTTCAACGCTGTCCCGAGTGTTGCCTTAGTTTGATTCCAGGAGTTCGTTCCCAGCTCTGGGACGCTACACTATTTTTGTAAAAAGCTTAAGTAAATATTTAAAATAATAATAATAATAATAATAATAATAATAATAATAATAATACTCTGAGACAGGATCACCCTTCCAGGGCCAGGGCCATCTTCATTTACGTAGTCAAACAAGAACCGTGGATAGAGCGACCCAAGTAGTTTGGAAGGCTGCGAATGTCAGGTACTAAAAGTACTATACATTTATGCAATTTTCAGAGTAGGAAAGTTCCCATTTAATAAGCTCTAACTTGGTTTAATGGGATGAGATGGTTCAAGTATTCAGATTAATCAATTCATCATGCGCGCTCTTCAGTCGCCCAGTCTGCAGTTTCTGTAGTTAGCAGGAAACATTATCTCTCTGCGCTCTGTACCCTCTCGTCTTTCATACACAGAAGTGCTTGTGCTGGTGTTCTTTAGGTCGACAAACACATGTCGCCAACTATATCCATTTATTCTTTTCGCAGAAGTCAGTGGTGTAATCCGAGTCTTACCTTGCCACCTTCAAACAATATCAGCGAACGGAAGGACGTTCGCCCCGACCCAATACGGATTGGTTTTCACTCACCACATCAAAGGGATGTTTGTGCTGCATTTCCCACACGCCTGGACCGTATAGAACAGGCCGCTTTCTGTGTCACTTCGTGAACTAGTAGAATGCTCAAGTGTTCACCCAATGGTGATCGGCTTGGACTGAAAGCAGCTTGAACAGTTCGCGAATGTATATCCTTTTGATTCCTAGTAACCGAGGCATCTTTGGACGAGCTTCGCTCGCATTTCTGTACAGGTCGATTTTTTCGTCGTGACACGGCAGTAACGCAGAGGAGGATAATGTAGTCTATGGTGGGAGGGAACGGCTGGTATTATTCCCGTTGCATGGAACACACACTCGGAACGCGTGATGATGTCGACTTATTTCACGTAGTGTACGCGCCTGCTACTCTGTTACTACTGATCCAACATCCCCCCACAGAATATAAATGAACTTGTCCAGTTCTGCGCATACAGATAAGCTTGTCACGACGAAAACATCAAACTGTACACACGCACCGTTGCTGGAGGACTGAGGGCTAATCCGAGTGAGTTTACTGTCTGCCCGCCCTAAACAGGGTTTAACCGCAGGATGTGTAGTAGGAATGAGGTTTGTATGTTAATAGTTTTTGTTTTACTGTAGGTTTTAAGGATGGATAGGACGTAGCTTTGTATATCTTCAGCTGTCGGTTAGGATTCAACGACCCTATCTGCACCTCTGGTGGAAATTTATGTTGGTTTACCTGAATTATAACTTTGAAGCGGCTGCTGATGAGTTAAATATTAAACAATTAATGAAAGCATTGCTTCATCACTCTGAGAAATCGCGCTACTGTATAATTTCGGTATCTTCCTTTCCCTTCAGTCCTTTGTGGTTATCTGAGCGAGGTGAAACATTGCTTTTAGTAAAATTAATTCGTTTTGCATAACTTAAAAGTGAAAAAAGTGCTTTAATTTGCCATGAGTCTAGGTCAGATACTGCAATGATCATGGTTATCAGGAAGCAGAGGAGGATTTCGGCAGAGTAAGAGATGAAGCGAAACACAGGGGGCAACCAGATCAGTTCTGGCAGGTTCGGAAGCAGTCGGAGACCCTAACATGACCCTCCGAAAACCCGTCTCTCACAACGGAGAGGTCTCTCTGAGGGCTTGTCACAACCACCCGTCCACAAAGCAAACTCCACCCCAATAGGTCTGGCCCGCCATCAACTCGCCTGATCCTTCGATCTTTAAACATGATAAGAAAATGAAATGATAGGAAATGGGGACAGCGAACTTCGCGGCATTATAAGATCCACCTCTGCTTTCACCCACCAACCAGAGAATACCGTTAAAAAACCCAATGTCAGAATGGCCGGCCCAAAGGGAATCGAACCGGAACATCCGAATGCGAGTCTCTCACGTTACCGCATCTCCCTCGGTTCAAGTACTGTGATAAAAAGCGCAATTCCGTATGTAGTTTTAAAGCGCCGGTTGACTTTTATCGGGAAAATATGTGATAATAACAGTGATAAATAGCATGTTTACAAAATTCTCAATCCTGAAAACACTTTTAAAGACGTGATTGTTTTGATAGAGATTATAAGAGAAATGTAGGCGATAACACTTAGGATGAAGATAGCGACACTTTGTGAACATCCTTTTTTGAAATTTGATTACCCTACCTAATTAATACATAGTAGTTGCACATGTATTTTCAGCAAACTAATTTATTCGCTTATATAATGATTTAGAAAGACCTGGCTGGCACGGGCGCTAACGTCTGTGGCCTGCATTCAGGAAGTGTTCAAACCCCGGGGTCGACCAATCCGACCGGAGGTTTTTTTACGCGGTTTTCCTTGGTCGCTAGGCGAATGCGGGGTTGGATGACCTGATCCGCAAATTTTCCTATCATGCCCTTCATCACTACATTTCATTTCTTTCTTCACCGCCATACCAGATCACCCATCCTGGATATGCTGTGATCCAGAGTTTTCTTGCTCCTCGACAAGCTACTGACCCAAGGTATAGGGCTGATCGCCCATCCTGGATACGCTATTGTCCAAAATTTGCTTGCTCCTCGACAGGCTACTGACCCAAGGCATTGGCCTGATCACCCATCCTGGATATAGTGTTTGCTTGCTTCTCGGCAGGCTACTGACGCAAGAAATTGGGCTGAACACCCATCCTGGATATGCTATGATCCAGAGTTTGCTTGCTCCTCGACAGGCTACTGACCCAAGAAATTGGGCTGTTCACCCATCCTGGATATGCTATGATCCAGAGTTTGCTTGCTCCTGGAAGGCTACTGACCCAAGGCATTGGGCTGATCACCGATCCTGGATATGCTATGATCCAGAGTTTGCTTGCTCCTCGACAGCCTACTGACCCAAGGCATTGGGCTGATCATTCACCCTGGATATGCTATGATCCAGAGCTTGCTTGCTTCTCGACAGCGTACTGACCCAAGGCATTGGGCTGATCATTCACCCTGGATATGCTATAATCCAGAGCTTGCTTGCTTCTCGACAGCCTACTGACCCAAGGCATTGGGCTGATAATCCACCCTGGATATGCTATGATCTAGAATTTGCTCGCTCCTCGACAACCTACTGACCCAAGGCATTGGGCTGAAAATCCACCCTGGATATGCTATGCTCCAAAATTTGCTCGCCCCTCGACAGCCTACTGACCCCAAGCATTGGGCTGATAATCCACCCTGGATATGCTATGATCTAGAATTTGCTTGCTCCTCGACAGCCTACTGACCCAAGGCATTGGGCTGATAATCCACCCTGGATATGCTAGATCCAAAGTTTGCTTGTTCCTCGACAGACCACTGGCCAAGGCATTAAGCTTATCATCCATCCTGGGTATTCTATGATTCAGAATTTGCTTGCTCCTCAACAGGCTACAGATCGAAGGCATTTACTCGCAATTCCTACAAAGAGAAGGATGTTCCGTTATTGTAATGATTTATGTTTAAAAAAATTCGTGGCAATTTACATATACCCATATAACTAATTATTTAGTTTTAGTTTTCATTTATGGACGCTCTTTATCTGCTATGGTTCTTAGCGTCCCATTCTATATTGGGTGTGAAAGATCGGAAATTTTGATCAGAGGTCTCTTTATCTGACTTGAGGTTGTTTACGTGCGTAAATCTACGACACGGGACCACTGGCTTTACTTCCCTTCCGAAGGAAGCCATGCTAAGGATTTTTACGCCCGAAAAAACCCATCTTACTCCGCCGGGTTTTGAACCCGCGACTTCGGGAACTAGAGGCTAGCATGGTACCCCCAGACCACGGAAGAGACACCGCTAGTTAAGTAGTGAGCTAATTAGGAAATATTAATTACGAAGGGGTCACTCATGCCGTTCGCTACATTTGCAAAACGTACATTTCTGATTCTTGTGGAATAAATACATGGGCAGGTAGGGTGATTTATACATAGGATCTTGTGACACTTTGCGGAAGTGTTGTTGCAAATGTTTTATCTCTCTATCTGCTTTAGTCTGATCGAGATAAACGTTTGTAGTTTGTAGAGATCTAGTTCCGGCGGAGGGCTATGGATTTTTTCGGGGTAAAAATCCTTGGTGTGGCTTCCTTCGGAAGGGAAATAAAGCTGGTGGTCCCGTGTCCTAGATTTATGGCACGTAAAAGAACCTCAAGCCTGATAAAGAGGCCTCTGAGCAAAGTTACCAGTCTTTCACGCCCAATATACAACGGGACGCTAAGGACCACAGCAGTTAAAGAGCGTCCATAAATAAAACTAAATTTAATTTTGTATTTAATTTGTTTGCAGAATTGGTTTCATTGCACTTTTTGCTGTAGACTCAAAGAGGTTATAAGAGGCACAATAGAAAAATGCTTTAAAAGGGTCACTATATTGTTATACACCGGGGTGAGGCCGAAAGGTCTGCAGCTAAAATATTAAATTTAGTTACCCCGGTATAAACATTGAGGAACGTAGCTATAGAGGCAAGCGAAAGCTGCACAAAGCTAAAGCGGGCGTGGAATATTTATAAATAATTATATTTAAATTCACATTTTGCTCAGGTTTATTATAAATTAAGGTGCTCTACATGGTACTCGAAAGGTTGCAGACAAAACACTGCGGGAGATGCCCCACGCACACACATGTCAACACACATTCCTACACACCCATGCTAACACATACGACTCTCACACAGTCTCTGGCTACAACTGGCGCCCAAGCCACGCCACCACACAAAGAGAGCTATTCCCTCAATTGCCTTCACCCCCATAGTTTCGAAATAGTAGAGCTTTCAGTGTTTATCGCCTGTTCTTATTGCATACGGCCAGAGTGCCGTCTATGTGATATAAAGAGGCAGAAAATAGAATCTTAATGTAGACAAAGATCAACATTAGAGCTACAAAATGAAATAAAGACTAGGTGGGGTGAGGAAACATATATTTTGGAATTGGGTATAAGACAGAGGACGGGATTAGCATGGCTTAGTTTGGGAGGGTGGAAAGCTCGCAAGATTGTTGATGATGATGGCAGGAGGATTTGCCCATTATGCGGGGAAGAAGAAGACTGGACCCATATTTTGGCAGCATGCGTGCAGACGGAGGGTATCAGGAAAAAATTATTACCGGAAGTATTTTTGGCTTCCAACAGACGGAGGACAGCATGCTGGGACTTGATTCTGAACAGTCAAAACTGGCCAAGCTTGGGCACATACTTAATGGAAGTACGTGTACTAAGAGATAAGGTGTTTATATAAATTTTCTTAAAATATATGTGGTGCCTGAGCACTTGTGTGCGTGAGTGTGTGTGTGTGGGTGTGTTTGCGTGTGTGATTCAGAGTGTTTTTCAATTTTATATGTTTGTATATAGTGTGGTGATTATAAAAATACTTGTTTTCTGGTCGATTCTGCAAGTCATGTATACAGACCAGATATTTTTCTAGAGAACATGTACGGCCTTATGACCCATGCGACTGTGTTATACACTTAATGTAATACTAAGTACTCAATAAATATCTCTATTACTACTACTATTGCATACGGCACCACAGACGGTGGACACTAATAATACATGAAATGAAATGGAAAAGCAAATTTCGGAAGGAGTCGTTCCAGGCCTAGGTTTAGGGTACCTCTCTGGTATTTGCCGAGTATGAGGACTGAGAAAAACACGAAAAAAGCTGTTAGGAAGGACAGTCGTAGCGGGATTTGAACCGCAGAACTCCCGTTCACGAGCCTTTGCCTTAACGACCTCGGCTATCCGCGTCGGTATGAAACTTTCGGTGTATATAACTTTCAGTAGTTTAAAATTTTTTGAGTTGGAAAATGTAAATTCCCATCACATATATGCGCTAGATGTTATCGCAGGAGCGCTTTCGAGAGATGTTTCTCCCATCTTCAGCTGAGAATCCAACTGACGGATCTCCCTCTCCCCTCTCCCCAAGAAGCTTTTCATTAAACGTTATTTCTGCCCTCTTTTGGGAAACCTTGGAACCTAAAGCTGTTGCTGCCCCCTGTGTTGTCTGTTGGTCACTCATCATGCTTCTTTCTTCTCTCTTGTGATGTAATTGGTCTGCATTCTGTTGAAAAGTCTTGAAAACACTTGATCTTGAATTTGCTGCCATCTGTAGAGAACCTTGGGAACTTCTATTTTTTCTCTTGTTGTTTAAATGCATCAACTGCATTAAGTGGTCTGTCGGTGGCATCTCAAAATTCAAAACATTCTCAATGTTGAAGTGAATGAAGATCTTTTCCCATATTTCCAAATGTGATGGTATCTGAATAAATTTGAGTAGTTTTATCTCTTGTCCAATCTCATGGTTGCTATTCCAAAATGATTAGCTACTGCTGATCTGTCTGTTTGTTTCAATTGTTTCTTTGATGTTCACTTAATCTAATTTTTAAATTTCTTTTAGTTCTTCCTATGTATAAGCCTTGACAGTCTTGACATGGTATCTTGTAAATTCCTGATTTTTTGAATTTGTCAGTTGTATTACTTAAAGGTGTATTTAACATATTTTTCAAACTGAAAGCATTCTGAGGTGCTAATTGAATTTGGTATTTTCTGAATAACTTTTCAAACTTTTTGAACATGACTGGATGATATGTGAACCTCTTATATATCACATCCTTTTTATTTGGGTTTTGTAAAGTGCTACTACTATGTAAGTTTTGTTTCTTTTTGTATTTAGTAAGTAAGTTATTAATAAGTTGAGGTTTAAAACCATTTTCAATGGCTACATTTTTTATATAATTTAATTCCATAATGTACTCTTCTTTGTCTAAAGGTACCCTCATCAATCTATAAATCAAACTTCTGAACACAGCATGTTGGTGTGACACAGGGTTGTAGAAATTATTTTTAATGTAATTATCCACATGCGTTGGTTTCTTATAAATGCCAAATTTAAGACAGTTTTCTTTTCTTTTTACAAGTATATCCAGAAATGGTAGAGAATTATTACTTTCAATTTCCATGGTAAATTTAATGTGTATATCTTGTTCATTTAAAATATCCAGTGATGAATTCATACAATTATGAGGTACCATTGCGAAAATATCATCTACATATCTATACCATATTTTAAAAATATGTGGATGTGAAGAGGTGACAGTTTTTTCCAAAGAGCTCATATAGAGGTCAGCCAGTAAAGGAGATAAAGGATTACCCATTGCTAAGCCATGTGTCTGCTTGTAAAAGTTCTTATTGAAGGAAAAATAATTCTGATTGATACAACTAATTGTAAGTGCAATCATCTCTTGGATGTAGTTATCCTGTAAATTCAGTGATTCCATCCAATTTCTTAACAAATCTGGTATATTATCTGTAGGTACATTTGTAAAAAGTGATGTTACGTCAGTAGTTGTTGAAAGTTCCAAAATAAGGATGTTAATTACCTTCAACTTGGCTGAGAGAGGAAAGCGCAACCTATTTGACGAGTCCTTCTGCAAATGGACACTCGTTTAGCCAACCGGCATACTTTCCGCAAGTGCCACAACCCCTTCTAAGCGAAATCCATTAAATATCAATTAAGGAGTATCGCTGCGCAAATGTGCCGCTACGCATCTGTTAGTTTCCCCACCTGCAGCGACACCTGGCATTCCCTGAAAGACAAACAAACAGAACTGAGTTGCTAATGGATTCGACATGCTCGCATTTGAAAGGATCAGTTTGTAACTTACTGCAGCTAAAGATAAATATGTGTTTTCAGAAATCTGTCGCTAACTTGTAGTATCCAGAATAATCGCAAAAAATTGCGTAATACGACGGTCGTAAAATAAGTAAGTTTCCCTATTTTATAAAAACATTACACACAATTGATCATGTTGAATTTATTTTATTCAAGTTTTTCCAAGCCAGTGTTTTACCAGGTCGGGTCCTGTGCTCGCAACCAGCTGTTCACTGATTTGACTTCATCATCGGTGTTAAAAGTGCTTACCTTTGAGTTGGAGGAACATGAGAAAATCACTTGGGGCAGGCTGCGGTGAATACGGAGGATACGAGAAAACTTCCAAGTTGAATCTTGACCCAGGCGGAGCTCAGAAGATTCAACTGGGAAGTTTTCTCGCATCCTCCATATTCACCAGATCTTTTCGCATGTGATTTTCACATGTTCCCTGACTCAAAGGTCATCTTGGAGGTATGCACTTTAACATCGTGACAAAGATCAATCAGAAGTGAACACCTGGTTACGAGCACAGGAACCGACCTTGTACAACACTGGCTCGGAAAAACTTGTCACGTCCCCAAAAATGCTTGGAATAACATGTTGACTATGTAGAAAAGTAACAAAAGAATCGTACAATTTAAACAAAATTAATTCAACAGAGTTAATTGTGTGTAATGCTTTTTTATATAAAATAGATAACCTTACCTATTAGACGCTCCTTGTACTAATGTAAAACTCCAAATATTTACACCGTTTGCTCAATTTACTATAAAACATAAACCGAGTGAGCTGGCGCCGCGGTAACGTGTGCGAGTCGCATTCGGGAAGTCCCAGGTTCGATTCCCGGTGACCATCCACTCAGACCAATGGGTTTTTCGTGGTTTCCCCGGGTCGGCAGGCGAATGCTTGGATGGTTCATCTTTTAACACGACTCTCCTACCACTCAATTCCTATACCCATCATCAGTTTCAGGGTCGTAGGACCAGGCCACAATGTTCGGCGGGTTGCGCCTGGGTGGTGGCTGTCTAGAGCTTTCTGACATCGTACAGGGACCGCTCGGTAGGATATCCGCCTCTGGATGCTCTCAGGCAGGCGCGGGCGGCATTGGAGGCATTCAGTCTCCAAACATTAATGACCCCGTCGGTGTTTGCACCCGTCGTTATCCGGATCTGGTCGCCCATCGGGTCTTTCTCCTTCCCTCTTTCCCAGGGGACGCGGTAAAATCAGAATAGGCCGGATGGCCTGAGTGCGGTGCCAATTAAATTGAGCTTTATTTATGGACGCTCTTTAACTATTATGGTCCTTAGCGTCCCGTTCTATATTGGGCGTGAAAGATCCGAAATTTTGCTCAGAGGCCTCTTTATCAGGCTTGAGGTTTTTTACGTGCCGTAAATCTACGACAGGAACCACCGGCTTTACTTCCCTTCCGAAGGAAGCCATGCTAAGGATTTTTACGCCCGAAAAAATTCCATCGCCTCGTCGGGTTTGAACCCGCGACCTCGGTAACCACTACACCAGGGAGGACGACAGTACGGTGCCTGTCCCGGTTTCGGAGGCTCCTTCTATTCGTCAGTACCTTTACCTTTTATCATTTATGTTAGTGTGCTTAAATTACTACTATGGGTAATCATTTATGTATGTTCTGACGTCTACAGCCCAGTTTACTTTCCAGAAAAATCGCACTTACACATAAATACAAACAATTTTGTAAGCCAAAAATTTGAGAAATACATCACATTTAAAGTAATGCAAATATATTGGAAACTAAACCAAAATATCACTTCTGATTGAAAGTTTAGATTTATTCTATTACGCATTCGATTTGTGTGCAGCAATTTGTTCAGGTTTGCTGAGTTTTACGTATCTCATTGTTGAATTTTAATGGGTTATTTCTTAGTTTTACTACCTTTTATCTGTTTTATATAATTTTAATACCTACCGCGTGGAAATACTCTAGCTGTCATCTTTAAACCAGAGATAGATATCAACGTACACATTCAAAATGTTTATGAGCACCTTGTTTATTTTCCGAAATCGCTGCGAAGTTGTTGCTATATTACGGGAAAAATGTTATCTTTGCTGTTGGCGTTTAATTCCCAAGACAATTGTTTCTATATTTTTAGCAAAATTTTTAGCATTTAATAAAAGAAAGTTAACCACAACAAAAACTTATTTTAAATATTAACCAAACAGTGAGTGAAAATAAATTTTTAAGTTAATTTAGCATAAAAACGAAATAAGTACAATGCTAACTCTAAAATACAAAAAATGTATCGAATCTTTCAGTGGGATTAAATAAAACATACTTTTATTTCACAGTTTAAAGACATACCAAAGAAAGTAAATTAGTATATTTAAACTTTCAATTGCAGGAAATAAAAACGATTTGCAATATTGATAACGATGTTTACACTGAAGATATGAACGCCTGATACCAAGCAGGAAAGAGATAACCACAGCATTGTGAGGCGTGCGTATGATGAGTCATTGAGCCGCTGTTGCAACGTCGATACTACAGAATAGTTTACGATTTGTACTAAAACTTCTAAATTCTGACGAAATGTAGATTAATCGTTTTTCTATCCTATACTACGATAAGGCTATCTACCTACTGTGGTAGGTAATAGGATTTAGTAAGAACAATGTGTAGAAGCTACATAAAAATAAAAGATAGTGGGAAGCGAAAATCACGTGAATGTGGTGCATAATTTTTTTCAAGGCTTCTAAATGTTATATTTCTATAGGTGACTTATTGAAGCATAATATCCTCATGTTATACCGGATGGGCATATACCTTCTGAGCAGCAAAACAGTGAAACTGAGAAATGGAAATATCACACCCTTCCATGCCCTGCACACAAAACCACAACTTAGCACACTTTACTACTTGTTTACTGGAAAACTCGTATAAAGAAGACCATTAGAAGGAAGTAGAGAGTAGAAGGATGACGTTAATGGATGTTTGGAAGATTGGTTCTGATGATGGGGAGGGCGGATGACTCTGGCAGAGATCCAACCGAGCATTTTAGTGGTCTGGCGGTTACCACTTGCAACTCTTCAGATGTAAACAAACCCGCGTGTTTGCCTGATCACCCTTGATTGGCTCATGGCAACGAGAAAAGTACAAACCAAATAGAAATAAGGTTCTAGAAGCGCTTATCCGCTACAAGCTCTAGCAGCACCATTTAACCAGCAGCATTAACTCTGATCTCTTTGCCAATAGCTGGGGGGGGGGTGGATTTATACTGGGTCGAAGGTGTAGAGATGTCATCTTCTCAGGAAGGGATTCTCTGTACAAGGAAAAAAAATCTGATGTGTTACACTCACATGACTTTCTCTACTCTTGTACAAGCTATTTCTACAAACGCTTATTCTCCATCTACTTCATGTTAATCGAGATAAACATTTGCAGACTCTATCTTATTGCTAATTTTCTTGTAGATGTAAGAGGAATATATATTTACAAGGCAATATACAAATATAGTAGCCTTTAAGCACATACATATCTCTTATTAGCTGGTTGCTAGGTGCAGCACCATTCGCTTTGCCACAGATTAATATTCTTTGCATATCGAAGACAAAAAAATGAATAACGAATTCCCATTTGAGAAAATAAGTATTGAAAATTTTAAGGGAATAACAAGTAATATCTCGAAAATGGTTCACTCAACAAAAAAAATGTATATGACCCAAATTGTGTATTTTAACGCGATCTACATTTTTTGTGTAGTAAAATTTTGTCTATCTCTTATGGTTTACCCGTTATGCAAAAGTCGTTCACAATAAAGAATACTTTTGGAGACATTCCCAGGATATTCAAGATATACATTTTATTTGTCATAGAAATATCTTAAACATATGATATTTTAATCAAAATCGTTAGAGCCATTTTTGAGAAAATTAAAATTTTAGAAAAATCTTCCATGTAAACGGTACTCTGTGGTGGGGGGATTTTCTTGAAAACCTTCGTGTCGCATCCTTGGAAGATACTGAACCCAAATACCAAGTTTGGTGTTTATCTGACTGTTCGTTTCTGAGTTATGCTGTTCACAGACACACACACAGACACACACACAGACACACACACGGACAGGTTTCCAAAAATGCTTTTTTTTTATTCAGGGGGTCTCAAAACATGTATTTCCGGTGAAATCTCGGTATCAAAATTTTGGGTGGAATACAATACTTCCCCTACTTACTATACGTAGTAGAGAAAGTAATAAAATCTTATAACTACATCTTAGTCTGTGGACGCTTATTACAGGAGAAAAAAAATCTGATGACTTTCTCTACTCTTGTATAAACTATTTCTACAAACGCTTATTCTGAATATGCTTCATTTTAACTGAGATATCGAGATGTTAATCTTATTGCTAGTTTTCTTGTAAGTGCAAAGAGAATAAGCGATAGTCAAACATTTTAAGAGCTGTTTGCTATGTGGAGCATTCCATTCTCTTTGCATGTCCAGGACATAAAAAGACTCCCATTTGAGAAAATGTATAAGTATTGGAAAATTGAAACAAATAACAACGAATATCTTGGAAATGACTGACTCGACATAAAATATGTATATGACATTAATTATGTGTTTTAAAGAGATCTACATGTTTTGTGTAGTAAACGTTTGTCTATCTCTTACGGTTTACCAGTTATGCAAAATTCATTCAGTATAAAGAGGGCTTTTGGGGACATTCCCAGAAAATTCATCATATACATTTAATTTGCCATGAGAGTACCTTAAACATATGATATCTTAATCGAAATCGTTAGAGCCATTTTTGAGAAAATCAAAATTTTCGAAAAATGTTCCATGTAAAGGGTAGTCTGGGGTGGGAGTATTTTCTTAAAAATCTTTGTGTCGTATCTTTGAAATATATTGAACCTAAATACCAAGATTGGTGTTTATTCGACTTTTCGTTTTTGAGTTATGCTATGACACACAGACACACACACGGACCTTTTTCTAAAAATGCTCTTTTTTGGATTCAGGGGGCCTCAAACATGTATTTCCGGTAAAATCTCGAAATCTAATTTTTGGGTGGAATGCAATACTTCCCCTGCTTACTATACGTAGTGGAGAAAGTAATAATGAAATGTTATTTGGTTTATGTCCAACAACATGTTAACCCTCTTAAGGCGTAGATATTTTACGTTTTCAATAAAACCTGACGACGCTCAGATATTTGACTAAAACATGAACGGTGCCAGTAATTATACACAAACGTATTTACGTGACTTCTGCTAACACAAAAAGGGGCTTTTTAATGCTAAAGACTTTATTTACGGTAATACTTAGGAGTTCCTGCACAAAACCGTTGATAAGATACAATAGTAGTGGTTAAGCAATGGAGAACACTCTGTTTAACACTGTGCCAAAGGAAACTGCGAGAAAAGACTCCTTCAAAAACCATGACAACGCTTCCGTTAAGAAACGTTTGGTATTTCACCTTATTCTTTTCATTTGTTCCTTTTCCTTTACACCCACTTTCTTTATAAGAAACAGCGCTTTGAACTCATAATGAGGTAGAAATCCTTCACAAAGAAACAAAACAAGGCATTGTAGCTTTATCTTGAAGCACCTTCCGTTGGAACCATGCGGGATGGCTTAAGCGGCAACGTCTGTGGTTCGCATTCGGGAGGTCCCGGGTTCGATTTCCCCTGATCGCCTAGGCGAATGGCGGGGTTGTGTATTGTACCACGATTTCTCCTTTTCCTCTCATTTCATCTCTCCCCTTCACGTTTCAGGTGTGTTTTCAGGTCCTGCGTTGCTGGGAAAATCGGTAAAATGACGTCGTTGTTTTCGCATTGGAAAGATTTGTCCCCTTAAACACGAAGATGCGTTGTCTCATCCGTTAGCCGCTTCGTCGCCCTCTCTCGGTGTTTTTCGCCTCTGCTAGTGCGCGGGTGTTTAAACTGGAAATATTAGCGACTTCTGCGCGTCTCTGTGGACCTGTCTGCCTGCGGACTTGAGACCTCCTACGGCTCTTGCACCTCATCCCTGCCTGCTGGGGGGATGTAGCCACATTAGATCACGCAGGTCGCAGTGAGCGAAGTGTCCCCTCTCCGATAAACTCATCCTAACTTCAGTTGAACAAAAAACTGCTACAATTTGAGAAAGAGAAAACAGACAATTGCTGCATTTTTTGTAGCACCTACCAGCTCTACCCAATGAACACTTAGTGCTGCGTTCTTCACGTAAACGCTATTATGGAACTCAAAAGATGTTTTTGAAAACAAGGTTCACAGAATCCTATTCACAGATCTGAATTTAGTCTCGAAATTCTTAGATCGTGCAAGTAAGCACTTCTCCCACGTAGTAAAACATAGTGATTACTTTATGTGAAACATAACGTTTATAAAATCCTAAAACAATTTTGGAGTTAGTGTATAAATACCAGTCCTGCGCCGTGGCGTAGCGGGCTGGAGCGTGGCACTCTAGTTCCCAGCCACGGAATGCGCCCGGATTCGATCCCACCCTTGGAATTGTGGATTTTAAATTCCGAGTATAGGACCGGTGCTCACTCAGCATCGTGAGGAAAGTGAGAAGCTGCGATAGGCAGCGACCCCGGCCTCGAGAGTCAACATTCCGGCTGGGGGATGCGTGAAGCTGGCCACATCCCCTCCCCGTATCCGTTGGATGATCGCCCACCTCTGCAGTGAGTTTGTGGACGTGAGGCCGGCAGTCGGGTTGACAGGCAAAGGTCCTGCATAGGACGCAGCGCCATGGGGCTTAGTTTCAGTATAAATATGATGTGAATTTGCGTCTAAGGCTAACACCAAAGTGTTAATCTTCGATTCATGCCGTTTTGTGACACTCGATGTCATTCTCCTCCTTTCTCCCTCCAACTTACTGTTTTGGTGGTGGCTAGACTTTACGGCGACACGGTACTACTAGAACAGAAGCTCCTTGGACGGTAGACAAATCGAAGAACAAAACAGAGGGGTGGGATAATCCTTGGGTCCCCCCAGTACAAACCCTGCTCTATATGCTGATATCCTATGCGTTGCCTACACTATGCCCTGGGCTTCAGCAAGCCAGGCAGTCCAGCTAAGGTAACAATATGTTGTGTGGAGGGGTCAAAATTTTCCAGAATTTGCACTCGCAATTTCTGCTGCTCAGTTATCGACGCTTTCTTTTTATTCAGTACATCTTTTATTGATATGCACCGATTCATTAGCACCACTGGAACTATTTCACGCAACGAACAACAAATAATATCAGGCCACGCACAATAATTAATTATTCTTTCACCATGCCGTGCGTAGATTAAAGGTGGAACGGTAGAACCAGACTAAAAAATTCAATGCCATAGCCGGAATTTAAGCCACGAATTTTCTTTGAGATTTAATGTCGTGCCGCAATATTGCTATGGCAGCTCAGTTGGTTACAGCAATGGCATGGAAATTTCAATCAGTCTAGTTCTACGTTTCCAACTTTAACCTACACATGTCATGTGTGCCAGAAGAATTAATTATCACTGATTAACCTAATAGTGTTTAACTATGAAACTCGGGAATTAAGTGTTTACGAAATCCTAAGTCGCCATTAAGGTATGCTATCTGAAAATAATTTGAGAACGCTTGTAGTTTACAGGATAAATTCGAGTCAAAGTTAAAGTTTATGTCTGAGAATGCAGAATATGTGTTCCGGAAACTTCACACCGAGCAAAAAGCAAACTTGTGCTGCGATTGAAAGTTTTCCAGGAAAATATGTTTTTATGCGCAGTAAAAATAAACACTGGTGTTACTTTTTGTTCTCTTCGCGCGCAAACTTTAAATAGACGACGCCATTGCTTTCCAGCGAGTCTACATTGCATGCCGGCTCGGGTTTCTGCGTATTTTATCAAGAGACGTGGAGAGAGAGCACGCAGGTCGAATTTCTCCGGACGGTTGAGCATTCCAGAAGGTAGCATCACGTTCAAAAATCCCTCTTCAGGGCCCCCTAAGGAATTTACAGTTTGCACACTACCAGTGATTCTACCTGTGTCGATGCCTCAACTGCCTGGAGACCTGTGCCATCTATTTTTCTTTGAACTGGCTTGCAATGTAGACTCGCCACACTGCGATGTCCGATGGCGTCATAAATGTAAAGTGTGCTCCGCGAAAGGAACAAATAAAAAAATCTGATGTGTTACACTCACATGACTTTATCTACTCTTGTACAAAATATTTTTACAAACGCTTATTCTCCATATGCATCATGTTAATCGAGATATCGAGATGTTAATCTTATTGCTAATTTTCTTGTAAATGCAAGGGGAATTGGTAGGCTTTAAGCGACAGTCAAATATTTTAAGAGCTGGTTGCTATGTGGAGTATTCCATTCTCTTTGCATTACCAGGACAAAAAAAATGAATAACGATTTCCCATTTGAGAAAAAGTATAAGTATTGGAAAATTTAAGGGAATAACAAGCAATATCTCGAAAATGGTTCACCCAAGAAAAAAATGTATATGACATTGTGGATTTTAACGCGATCTACATTTTTTGTGTAGTAAAATTTTGTCTATCTCTTATGGTTTACCAGTTATGCAAAAGTCGTTCACAATGAAGAATACTTTTGGAGACATTCCCAGAAAATTCAAGATATACATTTTATTTGTCATGAAAGTATCTTAAATATATGATATTTTAATCAAAATCGTTAGAGCCATTTTTGAGAAAATTAAAATGTTCGAAAAATGTTCCATGTTAAGCGAAATCTGGGGTGGGGGGATTTTCTTGAAAACCTTCGTGTCGCATCTCTGGAAGATACTGAACCTAAATACCAAGTTTGGTGTTTATCCGACTGTTTCTGACTTATGCTGTTCACACACAGACACACACATGGACATGTTTCCAAAAATGCTTTTTTTGGATTCACGGGGCCTCAAAACATATATTTCCGGTGAAATCTCGGTGGTGGAATACAATACTTCCCCTACTTACTATACGTAGTAGGGAAAGTAATAATCACCCAGTAAAATACAGTTAGATATATATATATATGTATATATATATATATAATGACTTCATGAAAATATCAGTGCTTGTAGTTTTTCTTATTCTGATGATATTACTTTTATAAACAGTCACATTACTCTAACTGAACTTAGCTGATGAAATACACTTTAAACTTTAAAAGCAATTCCCTTGGTAACTTCATACTGACTATTTGTGTACTCGTTATCTAGAATACTGTGCATTTTATGCACACTTTTTAGCTTTAGCTTGCGTTAAAATTTAATATTGGGTTGTCTCATATGTTCGTTCGTTTTTCGTTACGTTTCAATCACTAAGAACGCCTTGAAACACACCTCACCCACAGCACTGCTACGGCAGCGTAGTTGCCGTGCTTTCGTTACATATTTTAAATATAAGGTCGTTTGAAAGATAAATAACTACGGTAGTTAGGTTTTGTAAACAAAGTATTTATTTCCTGCAGTATACACTATTATTGCCATTTCTCTGGAAGCTTATAAATTCCATTTCTCCAAAATGTGGGGGTTTTCTGGTTTGATGAACTCTGCAAGGTGCAGTCTGCAGTCCTCCAAGGAAGTGAGGCGTTTACCATTCAGGAAATCCAGCAGGGAACGGAACAGATGAAAGCCGGATGGGGCAATGTTTGGAGAACACGGCGGTTGGGGTAACACATCCCACTCAAAATAACGCAACTTTTGACGGGTCGCCATAGAGGTATGTGGTCTGGCGTTGTCGTGGTGAAAGACGACATCGTTTCCCAAATTACAGTCTTTCCTCTTCAATGGCTGCCTTAAGACGATCCAACCGAGAACAGTATTTCTCGGAATTGATAGCCTCATTATTCGGAAGAAGTTCATACGGGATTCCTTTGCAATCCCTCCAAATGCATAGCATAAGCTTTCTCGGATGTAGCCCTGGTTTAGGAATCGATAGTGGTGGCTGTCCTTTCTTGGCCATGATTTACTCTTTTGGGCGCTGTTTTATACAATCCACTTCTCATCTCCAGTTACCAGCCGTTCCAGAAAGGGATGATTCTGATTGCGTCTCAATAAGGAGTCACAGATGGAAACGCGCTGAATTAAATTCGCTTCACTCTGATCGTGAGGAACCCATACATCGCGAATTCTTACATAACCCAGATTTTTCTAGTTGCTGGCTAAGCAGCACGAGCTAAATTCAGCTCCAATGCTCATTCGTGGATTGTTGACTATCATTTCATGAATTCTTTCCACGTCCGTAACCACAGGCCGTCCAGATCGAGGTTTGTCTTTTAGGGAGAAATTCCCAGCTCAAAATTAATAAACCACTTTTGACATACTCGATTTGTTACTGCATCTTCTCCGTAGACAGCACAAATTTTCTGCCGGCATTGTGAGGCGGTTTTACACTTACGATAGTAAAACAGCATAAGATGTCGCAAATGTTCCTTTTTGCTTTCCATAGTTTGTGAACACAGGTTCCGCCGTTCCATCTAACGTCAGTCACAAACACACACTGGCATATCCAATAGTGAGTCTCGTTGTTGTTCTCTAAGTCGTAGGGGTGGTTAGGCAACTATGATAACTTGAGTGTACAGAGGGTTCAGGGTTTTCAGGCGCTATAGCTGGAACTTGCGAGCAAAGCGAACTTATGAGACAACTTTGCATTCTTTCAAAGTATAGTGTCTTAAGGCTTCTTACCCACAGTGTAAGGATTTTTATTTTCCAAAAGAATGTAATTGCATCCTCAGTGTTGACATGACAGTTTATTGTAGACGTTTCTACTCGCATTATCCTTGTCACATATCAGGTGTAGACCGGAAAACTCTTTAACTGCTACGATTCTTAGCGTCCCATTCTATATTGGACGTGGAAGACCGGTAATTTTGCTCAGAGACCTCTTTATCAGGCTTGAGATTCTTTTACGTGCCGTAAGTCTACGACACGGAACCACCGGCTTTACTTCCGCTTCGAAGGGAAGCCATGGTATGGATTTTTACGCCTGGAAAAAAATCCATCGCCCTCCTCCGGGGTTAAACCCGCGACCTCTGGGATGGTACCCCTAGACCACGGAGGACGACACCAGGTACAGATGCTTTCCACTTAAGGTGGCGATTTAAGACACAGAGAGGATTGAAATCTTGTAGCAGTATCTAATTTTGGAAGCTCATTTCAGCAAAACGTATGCTTTGCGCACAAATCGAGGCGATATAGGCTATGAATGTTTAAGTGTATAATAGAACAGTAGTGGATCCACTATTTGTTTGTATTTATTTCCTTTCTAAGTACTTAATTTCCCTGCAAATTAAAATTTTCTATAAATCATCAGATCTTGAAGACCTCACAGATATTTTGTAGTACTACATGCTACGAAAAGTGCCATTAATATTGTACGGAGCTTTATTACCTCTATTGTACATCCTAGTTCTTCTGTCCTGGAGTTTTAGAAACTCCATAGGTGTAAATCAGTATTTCACAGAACTAAAATTAAACGAGAGAACATGTGTATAAAGTGATTATAAACACGTTGGCTTATTGTGTAAATAACAAAATCCAAAATCGTATCCCTACCCCAAACGTAATCCAAAAAATCATCATTCAGAAGACAGAAAGTAAATTCCAGATCACAGGGATTTGTACTGAGGAAATACGAACCCAACTGAATAGAGATGACAGTCACTTGGACCCATACATCTGTCGTTACCAGTCAAAGTTATTTTTCTCTGGTTGTCCATCTTATACCGGGAAGCTTGTTTCCATTTGGTTTTGCTTTGTTTGCCTTTGATGTTTTTGTGCGCTAGGGATTACGAGACTTTCCTTCTAGATATTGCTTTTAAAACATGCAACCCGCACAGACTTACTACCACATCTACATTAAATGCCCTGTTGTGTCACATTTTTCAAATACGAAACATGTCTTGTTCCTTTGAAATGATGCCGAAGAAAAAAGGCCCTCCGTTCTTGTAGCAATATATTTTTGCCGCCAATTCGCTTATGAGTTATAAATCCCCTCTTAAGAGAAATTCGTTTACATAACTTCATTTCCAAAGAGAAAACCAAGTGCAGTATATGCAGAAGAGTAACTCAAAATCAGAAATTTAAAGAAAAGGAAAGCATATATGTTTTAGAAACTGGAGATAATCTCCCACCTACTGATTTTGTACCCAAATTATCAGTACTCACGTACTAATAGCATCTTCCAGTAGCCGTGACATTATTCTCCTCCATATAGACCTAAATTCAATCCCATGAGGCCACAGGTCCTGTCATCAGTAGGTCTCCGGATTTGTTCCGGTAATAGCGAATTTTAAACAATATACGCAGTCTTTTTAGCCACATAATATTTATTACAGTGAACTTGCTGTTATATGTTGGGGTGAAGGCCGAAAAGGTTACCAGAAAATGGCTAATTTAGGTCACCCAACACGCACATGGGGGCACAATTCGTTTGCAGCAAAAAGTCCAAAACCTTAGTGTGTAAATTTAATCGGAAGGCGTCAGGTTTTATATTACATTGAAAGATTACATAACACACATTACCTGGGATTTATTCACAAAAACGTTTGGCTTCTCTACATAGTTAACAAAGGAAACAGGATGAAGGGATATGCCACAGACTATAGACCGCACACACACGGCTGGTTCCAACGACCACTTACTTTCGAGTGAGGCTATCTTGCCCCCACCAACCGTGTCTAGCCAAAGCCAGACAGAGCTGACGTCATACCAGACAATTTCCAACAGATCTCTCCCTTTGTCGTGGTCCGCGCCAAAAGTAAAGACTGTTAAGTCGATATACAACCAAGGAGATCCAATAATGCTACGTCTGGTAGCAACAATACAGCACAACTTTGCATCTGGTAATGGCAATAAAATTAATATGCCACAATATTATGTGGCTAAAAAAGACTGCGTATATTGTTTAAAATTCGATATTACCCGAACAAATCCGGAGACCTAGTGATGACTGGAGCTCGTGGCCTCATTATTCGATTGAATTTAGGTCTACATGGAGGAGAATAATGCCACGGCTACTGGAAGAGACTATTGGTACAAAATGCCTTACTTTCTTTACGTGCGTCATTTCATTACGCCGAAGATCCGTAGTTTGAATTTCGGTGAAAGCACTGAAAATTTTTCATATTTCATTAATTAATTTTTTTGTTCTGAGGATGTAAAATAACTCCTTTCAGACTGAAATTAGAATGCTTGATTACTTTCCTAATGATTTCTAGAAAATGAACAGAAGGCCCACAAAAGTCAGGCTTTAAAATATACGAGGGGCGTCCAATAAGTAAGATTCTCTATTTTATAAAAACACATTACACAAAATTGATCATGTTGAATTAATTTTATTTATATTGTACAATGCTTCTTTTACTTTTCTACAGAGTCAACATGTTTTTGAAAGCATTTTTGGGGACGTGGCACAAGTTTTTCCAAGCCAGTGTTGTACCAGGTCGGGTTCTGTGCTCGTAACCAGCTGTTCACTTCTGATTGATCTTCGTCAGGGTGTTAAAGTGCTTACCTCCAAGATGACCTTTGAGTCAGGGGAACATGTGAAAATCACTTGGGAAAAGATCTGGTGAATATGGAGGATGCGAGAAAACTTCCCAGTTGAATCTTCTGAGCTCCGCCTGGGTAAAGATTCAACTTGGAAGTTTTCTCGTATCCTCCGTATTCACCGGAGCTTGCCCCAAGTGATTTTCACATGTTCCTCCAACTCAAAGGTAAGCCTTTTAACACCGATGATGAAGTCAAATCAGTGAAGCTGGTTGCGAGCACAGGACCCGACCTGGTGCAACACTGGCTTGGAAAAACTTGTGTCACGTCCCCAAAAATGCTTGGAAAAACATGCTGACTATGTAGAAAAGTAACAGAAGGATTTTACAATATAAATAAAATTAATTCAACATAAGCAATTGTGTGTAATGCTTTCTTATAAAATAGGGATACTTACTTATTGGACGCCCCTTGTATATATGGACTTTCTCAGAGCTCATTTGTTGTAGCGTTTAAGGCCCATTCTCACTACATGTGGCACCACAGGCTGTAGATAGTGATGATACATTAACTAAAATGACAATTGGGAAGGGAACGTTCCAGACGCAAGTTTAGTGTACCTCACCGTAATGTGCCAGTTATGAAGACCGAGGGAAACCTGGAATAAACCTCCGTCGGGGAGGACGATCCTGGGGATTTGAACTGAGCACGGCACAGTCTTCGAATCCTGTCATTTGTTGAGTAAGACATCTAACATTTATTTATGCTGTAATCTTCCAATGAGTAGTTAGTTAATATTAGAACTAAGTAAAAGGAGCTAGCTTTTTCCCCTTCAGCAGGAAGTTTACATTTAATGCAATTGTGAGAATTCCGATAAAATTAATTTAGCTGAGTGGTAGTCCCAGAGATGGATAATTTTTACCCCTTACTCTCATTCTCCCATCTTGGCTTCTACTTCTTGGTTTTGTTTTAGCTAGATTGATTATCATTTGATCTACTTTCGTTTTATCTTTCTTATTGTTTCCTTTGTTGTTCATCAATAATTTGCTGGTGGGATCGGAATGATTTTCTCATTTCTTAGCTGCCATGGATAATGCACAATCCCTTATCAGGTTCTTTTCTTATGAAGTAATTAGCAACCGTTAATGCCCAAGACCGCTTCGTTACTTTTTCTGAGTAACCCCTTAAGACTTGCTAGAGTAAAACAAAAAATTAGCCTAACTACAGTATCAGCTGTGTTCATTCAGTGACGAAAATAAGCAGATAGTACCAGATAGTACCGAGCGAAGTGGCGTGGTTCATCTTTAACCGCAACTCTACTGCCCCCATTTCCTGTAGCCATCATCTTCCTGTTATCTGTTTCAGGGTTGTAATAGGACCAGGCAACGGGTGTCGGCTCGTTGCGGCTGGACGGTGGCAGCTGTGCACTCTGTGGAAGCTTCATCCTGACGTTTTCAAGGTACTGCTCAACCCGCCTCGGGGTACTATCGGCGGGAGCTCCTTCAGGGGACCCCCCGGAGGCTCGGGTCCCAATAGAGTGGGCTCGGGCGGCGTTGGAGGCGTTTAGTCTGGAAACATTTCTGACCCCGTCTGTGCTTGCGCCCGTCGTCATCCGGGTCTCTCCCCTCATCCCTCCCTCCTGAGGGTCATGGTAGAAGCACAAGGGGCCGGCTGGCCTGCGTGCGGTGCTCTGCCCCGGTTTTAAGGGCCCCCTCCGTCCGTACCTTTAACTTTACCTTTTACTGCTAAAATGTATTCAGGCTAAGGGACAATTTAGTAACCAATGTGGGTGCAACTTTACTACAGAGTTCAGTAAGCACAGTACTGCTGATGTAAACAAAGACGCCAATGCCCTGCCCCATTTACTACTGTAAACAGTACAGTCTAGTGATGATGGAAAACGAAGTAGGACGCATACATCGAAATGAATGGCAGAAGTGTATTGTACCTCTAATCACGTAGCGGATTGTACACGGCCTCATGGGTAAACAACACCCCAATGTGCCACTCTACTCGATGTACAGTAAACTTCACTTCACTCTAAAGTTGTCCCGGACGTGATTATTATGGACGTTTTGATCCGCTCTCTATATAAACTGGTTATAATTTTTTTAGCTGATTTCAACCAAAGATTAACCTGAGTCTACAAATATTTTCGAACTCATTTATGAAAAATTCGACTCCATACTACAGCGGCTCTTCTGAAAATCGTAAACTATATGCGCCTGTACACTTACACTGCCCTTGATTTTGCACCGAATTAAACTAAATCCAAACACACAAAGGTATAAATTTTCAAACGATTGCACAGCACTTGAAGGAGCTTGATGTCAGCTTGGCGTTGTTTGTGAAATAGCTGACAAACAATTTTCAAACAATTAAAAGATTAGTTTTTTCCTCCCCAAAAAATACCTTTAACCTTTTAACTTCAATTGCATACTGTAGCTTTTGCTCTCATAGTATTTTAAAGCATCAACACGTGAAAATTTCATTACCCAAGAACTGGGGAGCCGAACTTGAAGTAGTTGCAACCGCACGTATGGTAAAAAGTTTCCGGTAGCCTTCGCCCCAAATGTACTTTCCGGTAGCCTTTGCCCTAAGTTTAAAACTATTAACTTTGTAATTTGAGTGTTTCTTTAAATATTATATTTATGTTTGCCTCGACTGCGTCAGTATTATTTTTAGATGCGGCTAAGAATGTAGGCTTACACAGATTATAATTTTTAATTCACTCCTTTTTATTAATTCTTGACACGATTTTAATAACACTTCATTGATCTAGAGAGCTGTGAGATTCTTTTGTTAATTACTTGCACTTTTTAACACGTAAACTATTTTTGTCTCACACAAAATACATATTAAATTTCTCGAGGACACATCTCGCGTCAGGAGCACTGTCTACAAGCAACTGACTTGATTTCTACCGCCTAAATTTGTAAATTTCTGTTTTTCAAGTCTCTGATTGGCTATTCCTAATCCAATATAATACCTTTATTTAACTTAAGCTTTTTTTCTGGTTGTTGATTGGCTATTTTATAAACTGTCAAAAAATTTACATTATTGTTGCTCCAACAATGACGAGTAGCATTATTAAACATTCTTACTCATTATTGCCTCAAGGTTACCTCATTGTTAGCAACTTTTAACCTATTATTCTCGGAGCTCCTACATTATTAAATTACGTAATACATTCAGATAGCATTATTACATGTATATAATAATATAAACATATACAATGAGTGTAATATACATTTTTATATATTGTTACATACACATATTATTGCTTTAAGCCGGGCTGTTATTGAATTTATATTATATAACTTGACTGAAATCATTTAAGTGTTAAAAATACTGCCTCACAAACAATTTTCAAACAATTAATACATTAGTTTTTTCTCCCCAAAAATACCTTTAACCTTTTAACTTCAATTGCATACTATAGCTTTTTCTCTCAAAGCCTTTTAAAGCATCAACACGTAAAAATTTAATTGCCCAAGAGCACACGGCCTAATTGGTGTAAATATTTCCAATGCCTTTTACTCGACTTTGATTTTTGTTGTACTTTTGGCTATTAAACATTTTCTATTCGAGTACTTTGTAACCAATCTTGTTTAGATTATCATCAGAAACTCGGAGGAAATTAACTGAGAGAATTAGCGATGAGGATAAATGGTTACCAAAATTGTATCTAATTATATAACTGTTTGGAAACAAGTTTTCATATGCCAGTTTTGTGTATTTGTATTTAAGCAATGCGGTACCATATTCTTTTTTCAAAATTACGATTTATGCATTAATTATTAATGAGTATAATAAAAGAAAAACAAAATTTTACTCTCAAAAACCACCCAAGATATATGCATGAAATGTAAAACACACTTATAGGAGGTTTGTTTTTAAATTAAGTACCATTAATCGCGATTTTCAGCATGTGCAATCCTTCTTCCATTTATTAGGAAGCCAGACGCAGTTATGAATGATCGTCACTTTGTGTTTTCCTGTTCTTAGAGCGTTTCGAAGTGGTCAAAACGATCGAACGATCCGCCGACTGTGAAGTCAGATCAGTGATTCGTTTTTTGAATGCGAGAAATGTTACACCAGCAAACATTCATCACCAATTGTGAAAGGTTTATGGGAAAACAATAATGAGTGACAATACCCGACCACACACAGCCAAACAAACTCAAGATCTGATTGCATCATTTCGTTGGGAACAATTTCCTACAGTCGCGATTTTGCACCAAGAGATTTTCATGTGTTTCTTCAACTGAAGAAATTCCTTGGTGGAAAATATTTGAACGACGATGATGTGGCGAAACAGAAGTGCAGATTTGGCTTTCACCACAGGCGGCACCGTTCTTTGACGAAGACATAGAAAAACTGGTTTACCGTTACGACCAGTATCTGAATAATAGCGATGACTGTGTGGAGAAGTAGTGTAAAGTGTGAGGTAATGAAAGAGAATAAAGTATTTGGAAAATGATCTTCTGTTATTTTTTAAAAGAAATATTGGTACTTATTTTAAAACCACGCCTTCCAATCATGATAGAACAGCATGTGAGAACATTTTGAAAACTTTAGATAAAAACTAAGATTTGTAAATGTCATATATATGGGTACCTTTAAAGAATAAACAGTTATTGGATAATTACTTGTACTTATAATGAAGACAGGACAGAAATTTATAAAACAGTTTCCTGCGACGGATCACTAGACTCGTAAAAACGTTTCCATTGAAATCATCCATACACCAATTTCTCACAACCCACGATTACGTATGCGATCGTATATAAAACTACGGTTAATTGTCAATTGTTATTTAAATTGCATGTTTTCCTGCAGAAAGCTTATGGTTAGTGCTTCATACTTCTTCATTTGCTGTGACGCTTGAGCTTTGTCATTCGCTGCGTCTTTGTTCTAGCAATTGAGTCACTACCCCATTTGCCATAACGATCCCTTTCCCTAAGGGTTATGAAAATATAATGAACGCTCTGTGATATTTTCGCTGACGTAACCATCTCTTTCATCAAGAAGTAACTTCCCGCCAGAGCACAAGGGTGGAATATATTGTACCGATAAGCATTAAATAAAGTTACTACCACTGCATCTACAAATGAAAGGTATTGTGTTTGCTTCTGAGAGAGAATCTGGAACTACTTTACCAGGATTATATACGATGACGCGACTGGCAACCTCCAAGTCTAGCTTCGAAGCTGAATGACTTTACTCTGCGGTAGCCTAGCTCTCGTGCCTACGGAGGGTCATAGCCCGAAAAACTACGGTATAACACAAAAATTTTGGGAAAAGACATTTTTATTTCTCTAAATAGTCTCCTTTCAGCTCGATACGCTTTTCCCAGCGATGTTAAATAGCTTCGATACCCTGTTTATATTGAGAACCGTCGAGTTCTGCAAAATAGCCATGAACTGCAAACTCCACCTCTTCATTGTTGGCAAATATTTTACCACCAAGCCATTTCTTCAACTTTGGAAACAGAAAATAATCAGAGGGGGCTAAGTATGGCGAATAGGGTGCATGAGGAAGCAATTCGAACTTTAATTCAGTGACTTTGGCCATGGCGATAATGGATGTGTGAACTGGTACATTGTCTTGATGAAACAGAACTTTCTTTTTCGCTAAATGCGACGGTTTTTGCTTGATTTCATCATTAAATCGCTCCAATAAGTTTGCATAATACTCGCTATTGATTGCTTTTCCTTTTTTGAAGATAATCAATGAAAATTATCCCACGCGCATCCCAAAAAAACTGACGCTATGGCCTTGCCTGTAGATGGAACTCTCTTCGTCTTCTGTGGAGCCGATTCTCCCCTTTTAATCCACTGTTTACTGTTCCTTCGTCTCAGGTGTGAATTGATTGACCCATGTTTCATCCATGGTTATGAATCGACACAAAAACTCGGTTTATTAGAGCGAAACATTGTCAAGCACTCGACTGAAACATCCTCAGGACGCTGCTTTTGTTGCATTGTGAGTAAACGCGGCACCTATCTTGCGCACAGCTTTCTCATGTCTAAATATTCAGTTAGTATGCGATTTACAGCACTTTTTGAAATACCTACGAATTCTGCTAGCTCGCGCGTTTTCAGTTGGCGGTTATTCAATAACATTTTGTGGATTTTCTTCACAATTTCTGGCGTAGTCACCTCATTTGGTCGACCACTGTGATGTTCGTCTTGGCAGCTCGTACGGCCTCGCTTAAACTCTGCCACCCAATATTTTACTTTTGACTCCCGAGTAGAATCTAGCTCGGCTTTAATATTAGTTGGACTAAGACCTTTCAAATGAAAGTATTGTATCACATAACGATGGCCAGTTTTATCCATGTTTACAATTTCGCTGAGACAGTTCATTATTAATGGCTGCCATACAATTACTAAATAACGTAGCATCGTCAAACTTCAAACTTGAGCTTTATAAGGGTGGTGCTTTCTACCATAATCATTTGTTTGAAACAACAACCGCTATATATACGTCAGGTCGGGTACTTCTGGGACTGCCCTCGTATGACTAACAAACACTGCAATCCTTTTGCAAATGATGAAAGTTGTAAATGAGAACGAATATTGCTACTCCTTCCACTTTTTATTCGCAGTAATATACATAACCATAACTTACTTCCTTTTATTCCTTTATAAGTAGAGAAGTGAAGGAGTTAAGGCCTTAATATTACTATTCCTTGTACAAGAACAACAGCAACGCGTTAAAATATCGCCAATTTAGCGGATTTGCCTAACTACGATAGGTTGGCAATTCCCTACGCGCATTCGTACTATTGACAATATAGCCAAGTTGGTGGTCCTTACGCCAGGATTTTCCTATAAACGAAAGGATCCTTAAAAGGGTAGGTGGGTGGGTTTACAGGCTCTGGAAGTGTTAACATCTACTCCAAAACACAATACTAAGTCAGTCTCAGTAAACCTTTTCACTTTTATAGCGCTTTTTAACACTATTTAAAGTGTATCGTAGTTTTACCGTCAAGGTGTTTGTAGTTCAAACATTGTTTAGCAATGAATATGGTGGTGTGAAGCTTTCTGTTGATTTTGTTTCCTGTGTGTAGTTATCATGGTGTGCACTATAGAACAGCTTGTGTTTATTGTATTAGGATTTTCTCGAACGGACCTGGTTAGAGTTTATACAGAAATTCCCGGGTTTCGCCGTTCCTAACAAATTCACGGTTTAAACAGACTGGGTCCGTATTAGGCAAAGATAAGCAGACATCCAAAATTCTAACCAAGGAAAAACTATACGAGATAGCGGCTTCTTACAAACAAGTCCAAGAAAATTGTTGGCTCGTATTACGTGTTTTGATGACAGAATAATTCAATGTTCTAGTGAAGTAAAATTATAATCTGTGTGAGCCAACATTCTTGTTGCACCACAACCCTGCTAAGAGAAACGTGTCTCTAACAATAATACTGACGCAGCCGAGGCAAACATAAATATATAATACTTAAAGAAACAGTCAAACTACAAAGTTAATATTTTTTTTTACTTGGGGCAAAGGCTACCGGAAACTGTTTACTATATGTGCGGCTGCAACTACTACAAGTTCGGCTCCCCAACAGTTGAAATATAATACAACTCCTTCAATACAAACTACTTCAAATTGACGCCCAAAGCGTGGGGCAAATAACAATACAACAATACACCTTCTTCAGTACATGTACCAGAGACAGACTAAAGGGGCATCATTTCAAACAATTTTTTTTAACGAAAGGTAAACGTAACATATTTATATTGTATCAATTGTTAATATTATCTAGGGGAGAATTAGAGGCCGATCTACCACTACTGCAAGAATACATTTGTATTGTGGGAGCGACGGGTAGCCAATCGCGCCATTCAAGAGACATCATGTATTTTGAATATTTCACGAATATAATTATAACAATAAAATAATAAGTACATAAAAACCCTTATAAAATAATAATAATTATAAAAATACATTCAATCATCAATGCCCAGTCTGTAATTCTAAATACAGCAAACATAGATCAAATTAAGGTGAATTAGAACCATATGGACAATTAATTCTAGCTTATGAAGCTAGGAAACAATACCACTTCGAAGTGCTAAATCCAAGGCGATAAAGCTGGCAACATAGCTGTGATTGCTCCAAATTTAAAGCATTTAATATTGAATGAAACAGTGTCTCTAAAGTAAGCTGATTTATGTACAAACAACATTATGCCGTGTATCGGTAGAGGACTAAAAGGCTACCGTTGTTATTCATTCCTACAGTGACATGAGATTTAAGTTGAAACATGTCCATTTTGACGCTACCTGACCGGTCTAGGAGAAGGAGGTGCTAACGACGGTCCGAATACTGAGAAACCCTGTCACAGTCCCCTTCACTGCGTAGTCTCTCAGTACAGTTGTGCTTGTTGTTTCCAGTTGTACTTTTGGCAGTGAAATGTGGAAAATATCGTGATATCTTCGGCCTTCCTTGCCTCACTGGCTTTCGTATTGCTACAAGCGGGTGCTGTTTGTTCTAAAACAGATTTTAAATACGAGGATCTGAGAATAGGCAGTTAAGGATTACCAACTGCCGTGTGGAATATAGTGCTATCTCTTTCTACTTTTTTGTTTCAACTTAAAGCTAATGCACCATAAACTGCCTGTCTCAGCCTTGTTCTTAGTGCTGTTGCAGCGGGGAGAAGGGAACCGAATTCGACCCCTGGTATTGCTTATAAAGACGGGCAATAAGTCAGCCTCGGGGAACAATATCGGGTAAAACTTTCATGAACTCTTCAAAGCAAACACTGCAAGTTCTCGACCAAGAAAACGGGTAACGGGCACAAATTTGTGGAAATAAACAGGCAGAATAAATGCTTAAAAACCATATAGTATAAAACATTAATGTTGAAAAAAAGAAATATCTAGTAGTTTATGAATCTGTTCAATAAATATAATTTAACCACTTACGGAACCGTTTCCATAAGTTCCATTAACATATTTTTACACTCTCCACCACGTACATGGTACGTAGAGAAGGTAATGCACTCCACATAAAATTTCGTTTCAGAGAATTCACCCGAAATACGTGTTTTATGTCATTTAAATCCAACAACAAAAAAAGTATTTTTAGAAAAAGGTCCGTGTGTGTTAAAGTCCTGTCGATTTTCAGTTGTTTCTCGTGATGTCGTAGAAAGAGTATGTAATTTTAAGGCCGGTGTATAGCGTCCAGTTCTTAAACATTTCACTATTGCTATTTCCTTTATATCTATAACAAAATGTGCAATGCAGCTATGTAGAAATATTTATGTCGATTAAAGTTAAGTAGATAGGAAAATAAACTTTCTTAAGAATCATTTTATAGCACTAATAACCGATAGAAGGTAAAGATAAAGGTACGCAGAGCGCCAAAGAAAACCTTCGGCGGATTTTGTATCGTTTTCTGGGGTCTTTTGAGGCGTGTCCTTCACCTTACCTATCGCAGAGCGTAGTGGCTTGATAACACAGCAATAAAGGGGAAAAGAGAGGAGGCCTTGGCTTTTTCTGGTGTTATTGAAACCAAAACATGTTTATTGCCTCAGAACCAGTCATGCCGTATACTACCGAAATTACTCGTGGACGTATCGTGGGTATGTGGGCGGCTGGTCGCACTGTTACAGCAATTGCAACGGCAGTGCATAAAAGTGTTTTTATAGTAAATTACTGGATAAAATTATTTCAGGGAAGTGGGAAAGACGGTCTACATACTCGTCAGAAAGTGGGCACTCCCCGTAATACATCCGCATATGATGATATTCGTTTACTAAATGCAAATTACTCTTTTGTTATAATTGACCGATCATGTTTAGAAACTAGATAAATATGTATATGTATATGGTTTACCGGATATGACATATATATTATGGCAAGAAAATTAGGTTATATTTTTGTCTATAATCCTTCTGTATTCCTATGATCAGCAATATGTTATTAAAGGTATATTAGTCAATTACAGTCTGAATTAGAGGGAAAAATGCTACTTTATTTATTTATTATTTAGTTATGTTTGCCTCTATGCAGCAACAAGCATTGATATCACTGTGAGAATACAGCTCTGTTTATTTTTTGTTACAAAGTGCTGCCTTGCTATGCATTCAAGCTTTAATTTGCACCCCGTGAAAATCTTCACACACTACACATACCACATTTTGCTAACCTGAGCGCTCATCAAGTTTTCCCCTTAGCTTTTAACACTTTCAAAGGCGTGTCCTGCACTAGCCGTTTAGGTATTGGCCACCAATCACGATAAGAGGTCTGTATGACAAACTGAATGCACTCACTCTACCTCTTTCTCTTTTAGCCAATACGATTGAGAGCGTAAACATATATTTCGTTTCTACGCCATTTTGTAACCTTTGTTGTGATTATTGGTGCAACTATTTAGCAGGACTGGCGCATGCTTTCACCGTGGCCTAAAACAACCAATGAAATGACCATGGCTTCGCAAGGCCACGTACAACGATAAATAATGTGACATAGCCGCGAGGTGCAGTGAGATTTTCTTTGGCGCTCTTTGTTCATATCACGGAGGGGCCCTCGGAACCGGGGCACAGCACCGCACGCATGTCAGTCGGCCCTTTATGCTTCCAACATTACCCCATGAAGGGAGGAATGAGGGAAGCGACTTGAAGGGCGATCAGATCCGGATGCTGACGGGGCAAGCATGGGCAGGGTCCCTAACGTTTCCAGATAGAACGCATCCTACTCCGCACTGTCCCTGCCCACGAGCCATCAACCTCCAGGATCCTCCGGAGCGGAGTCCCACGCTAGGAAAGAGCTAACTGAGCGGTACCACAGCGATGCCAGAGAAGAAACCTTTACAGAGCGCAAGCCACCACCTGCCGAACATCGTCGCCTGGTCCTACAACCCTCAAACAGATGAGAAGGAAGATGATGTGTACAGGAAATGAGGGGCAGGAGAGTCGTGGTAGAAGATGAACTACCCAGCAATCACCAGGCGACCCGGAGAAACCTCGAAAAACCCATGGACCAGGGTGGACGTCGCCGGGGATTGATCCCGGGACCTCCCACAGAGACGTAACCGCCTGAGCCATCCAGCGCGGTAAAAAGCAATAGAAGATAAAGTCATGTGAATGTAGCACATCAGATCTTTTAATTTATTACGCAGAAACTAGAAATACAGCGTTCATACGCATGCCAAACGAAAGAAGTACTCGGCAAGTCAGTAGACTCGGTATGAGAACTGCGAGCAGTTGACACACTCTCACACGATAACCATACTTGCGACACCTGTGTTTCAGTTGTCGCCGTGTTTGTTTATCCCTCGCTTTATGTTTTCTTTTGTGGTGAAGGTAGCACGTACGTGCCCTCTCTGATGCAGCCCCGAAGGAATAAGTCACAGAGAGTGCCATCCGGTGAACTTGTGGGTATAAACAATTCTATGGATCTCGACCAGTGTTGAAGTTATTATTGAAACAATGTGCATCCTTCTGTAAAATGAAACTATTGCAAGCCTTTCACATTTACAACAATCATCCCCGTAACACACACAAGTCTGAATTTCCGACCCTTACAAAAACGCTAATTACTGCGAATGGTTGACCGCTAGCACGGACGCACCAGGCATGAACAAGAGAGATATGTGGTTAGCATGCTAACTTCTAAATCCAGAGGTCCCGGGCTCCATTTCCGGCTGGGGATGGGGATTTTTCTTTACCCAGGATTATTCCCCATCCTGGATGTACGGGTGAGAGTGTAAATGTGTGTGAACTTAATGTTAAAGTAAACAAACCCAAATGTTAAAACTAAAAGTTAATGATTGAACCGCCGATAAGACCTTGGATGTTAAAGACGGCATATAAATGGAACATAAAAAGAAGAGTATATCATTTGTGGGTTTGTGTAAAATATGAAAGAAGTGTTGACCATTAATTAGTCTCTAACTATAAGGGTCATTCAAATGAAACCCGGTCACTTGTGTAAAGTAACGGTAACGGTTTCATTAGCTCAAAAATAGTCGCCAAAACTGTTGGCACATTTATCCCATTGCGACACTAGCCGGTCGATTCCATCTTTGAAGAAGCTAGTAGGCTGCTGTCGGATCCAGGCCTGGACCCATTCACACACTTCGTCGTCCACTGTGAATCGATGTCCGCGAATAGCTTGTTTTAGAGGTCCATAAACATGAAAGTCACACGGTGAAAGGCCTGGACTGTATGGTGGATGTTCAAGCGTTTCCCATCGAAACTGCTGCAATGTCGTCTTCACCGCATTGGCAGTGTGTGGGCGGGCATTATCATGCAGGAGAATAATGTCATTAGACAACATGCCTGGGCGTTTCGACTTAATGGCTCGTCTAAGGTTCTGTAAAGTGGTTTGATAACACTGGGCATTGATGGTGGTTCCCTGTTCCAGGAACTCGACAGCAGTGGACCCTTGTGGTCAATAAAGGACATCATGACCTTACCAGAACTGGTGCGCACGGCCTTTGATTTCTTTGGAGGTGGTGAAGTCTCATGTTTCCACTGCTTGCTCTGACTCACACCTCGTTGTTCCTGCTTACTCGCCTTCATGTTCAGTAGTGGACGATAACTTGTGTGACCACCTTCTCTTCGGCGTGAAACCACACTGTCGCTATGCAACGTCAAACGTTGCACACGCTGTAGTCGCTCTACCAATAGATGGTGCCACCATACACACAGTTACGTGGTGCCACTTTACGTCTAGTGCAAAGTTAGACGCACTGACCAGGTTTCATTTGAATGCCCCTCATATTACGAGTTTCATGAAAGAATATATACTTCGGGTAGTGCAGGTGCTGGGATACTACGTAGTGAAACTGCGTACCTGCTCTTTCTCCACACTTCATTCAACAGAAGTGGTTAAACCGGTTTTGTCCGCAGTCAAGCACTAACCTGCTGGAGCGACAATGTGCAATTGCTAGTGTAGCTTGTGAAAAACCAGTAGAAATTATCCTTCAGCGCACTGTCTAAGCCACTGATTCAAAGCCATTTGTATCTACAGCAAGAGAAAGGAGGAGATAATACGTTTCACATCTTCAGTGCCTATTATCAAGACACTGGATAAGAGGGATGACTTGTGGTTTGTCAGTGGAAAGCTACCAATTGTCGCGCTCACACGGCAGTCTACTGGTTTCTCTTGATCCTAACGTTCAGAACACCCATCCTACATTCTATCCATACTTATCTTATCAATAAAAATTCTTAAGTTCTTCTAGAAAGAGATTGGCATGTTGGGATCTACTGGCTGGCAAGAGGAACTGGCAAAACTTGGGCAATTTCCTGGCTAAAGTGCGCGAAGCTAGGTCAGATTTGTTCAGTTAGTCAAAGGTAATTTATCTCTATTTTCCTTTTTTTCCCTTGCTTTTTGTTTTGTTTCTGTTGTTTGTCTTGTCAGCGTGCCTTGTATCTTAAACATGCATGTACGGTCAATGACCTATGCACTAAATACTTGTGTAGTAACTTCAATAATTTGAAACTAATAAAGATACCTTATTTATCTATGTACTTATCTTATCCTATCTAATACTAAAACCAACCTAACAACTGTTCTTCACTTCTTTGTGATGATTTGCAATATGAACCAGGATTTTTTTGTGATTGTTACAGTACTTGTCAACAAAACAGCGCTTTGGTGTCCCTTTAATCACTGTTTAACGCAGCCGTATAGATCAATAAAGCTATACCAAGCGATTGTGTTTAGTTATGGTCACAAGTTCGAATCTGGTTCAGGTCACGAGGAGAGGGGGGATTGCCTGCAGTTTGCTTTCGTTGTTAGTCATCACCACAGTTCAAAGCGTTGAACTGTTTAGCTTAACTAACAGTAAACGAATGCCCGATTTCAAAGCTCCAATCACACGTTGAACTTTCGCTCCCCCCGCCAGTAATTTTCTGGATACGATCGGTTTTCATCGTTAAAGTGGCATAATGTCAGCAATGATTGTGATAACTAGCAGGCAATTGCTGTGCTATACGGGACGTTTAGTAGTTTGGATAAAACTTCCTCGTAGGTATTTTCCATTGAAGCACGTTTAAATTTCCTGGTGGCGTAAAAACCTCCTCTAAATTTTTAACAAATTCTATATAATACTTCAGCCTAATTCTGTCATTACCTCTCATAAAATCGTTCACAAAAATATTGAAATATGAACATAACACGGAAAAAAGAGGCTAAGGTATCGTTTCTATCAAATTCAGATATGAGGCAGTATTTTTAACACTTAAATGATTTTAGTCAAATTATATAATATATAATTCAATAACAGCCCGCTTTAAAGCAATATGTATATGTAACAATGTATAAAAAGTGTATATTACAGTCATTGTATATGTTTATATTATTGTATACATGTAATAATGTTATCTGAATGTATTACGTAATTTAATAATGTAGGAGCCGTGAGAATAATAGGTTAAAAGTTGCTAACAATGAGGTAACCTTGAGGCAGTAATGAGTAAGAAAGTGTAATAATGCTACTAGTCATTATTGGAGCAACAATAATGTAAATTTTTGTGACAGTTTATAAAATAGCCACTCAACAGCCAGAAAAAGCTTTAGTTAAATGAAGGTATTCTATTGGACTAGGATTAGCCAATCAGAGACTTGAAATACAGAAATTTACAAATTTAGACGCTAGAAATCAAGTCAGTTGCTTGTAGACAGTGCTCATAACTGGACGCGTTGCTAGCAGACAGTGTTACTAATCAGACGCGAGATGTGTCCTCGAGAAATTTAATACGTATTTTGTGTGAGAAAAATAGTTTACGTGTTTAAAAAGTGCAAGTATTTAATCAAAGAATCTTACAGCTCTCTATATCAGTGAAGTGTTATTAAAATCGTGTCAAGAATTAATAAAAAGAAGTGAAATAAAAATTATAATCTGTGTAAGCCTACATTCTTCAGTCGCACCACCTCCCTGCTAAGAAATCCATGGCTCTAACAATAATTCTGACGCAGCCGAGGCAAACATAAATATATAATATTTAAAGAAGCAGTCAAATTACAAAGTTAATATTTTTTAAATTTTTGGACGAAGGCTACCGGGTACCATACGTGCGGTTGCAACTACTTCAAGTTCGGTTCCCCAACAGTTGAAATATAATACATCTTCAAACTGACTTTCCATACGTAGAAGCAACAACCTACTCCCAAAACGTGGGCCAAATAATATACAAAAACCAACTGCTTCAGATATTGCAACTTTTAAAATAGATGTAAATCAATTTTTCAATGTAATAATGCAGATTAAAATAAATTTTAATATACAATTTTATCCCCATAATTTATTTATTTATTGTTCTGAGCATAACAGACATAAGCCCAATTACAATGTTCATTACAAAAATATAGTAACATACAATCATTTATAAATCTGACTTATACAGAAGAAACAAACAAAAATTATAAATAACAATAAAAGTTCCAAAGAAGAGGAAGAAGTAAGAAAAAACAATAAGGAATAAAAACAACTTGAAAAGAAAAGAGAAGATGGCATGGTGATTATACAATTATTTCTAATTTAAATATTTGTGTTAGTCTACGAAAAAATGATTATTGACTGCTGCATTTTTCAACTGGGTTTCAGACATATTGAAAATATCTACATCGAAATAATGTAGTTTGTTATATAAACATACAATTCTGTTTAATGCTGAATTTTTATGGATTCCTGTGTTTGCTCTTAGGGTGAAAAAAAGTTTCTTAAATATACTTACTTTATTTGATACATAAAATAATATATTTGCGACAATATTAATATCATCAACAATAGTATGTAATACGTTACACAGAAATATCAATCCCGCAATGTCTCTTTGAAATTTAAATCTAAGAGGTTTTCGTAATTTGTATACGCAGGATAACATCCAATTCTTTTAAATAGTGCACATTTTAAAAATCTCGATTGTACTTTTTCTATTAAGTTCAAATACTTTGTTGTCTTAGTATTCCAATTAATAGATGTGTATTCGAGAGTGTGTAGAACTTGTGTGTGTATAACGGAATGAACGAATTTAGCGTAGCGTATGTGTTCCGTGCAGAAAATGTATGAAGCTAAGTTTTAATTTACTATTTCTGCTGAGTAAAAATCTATAAAATTATGTCTTATTTGTAATTCTAGTTAATGGATGGTGAAATTAGATTTAGTGTAATATTAAGTGTTCGCGTGCACTGAGGGGGGGAGTGGACTTATTATTACTGTTATTATCGGATGGGACTCAGCACCGATCCAGGGAGGATATTGTACCTCTGCCCCACAAGGGACAAGGAGGTGACATAAGGCACCGGACGGCCGGAGCCAGGAGTGACGGCACAGCAATGTCATGGTTCCTACAGTCGGACAGGCAGAGCGGGGACCCCGTCCCACACAGAGAGCTCAACGCTCCTTTCTGAAGGAGCGGTTCTTATACCCCAGCAACCAGCCCAAGGCCGAGGGACGGAAAAAGTTCCACAGAGAGCATCCTTTTTCCCTGCCAGCCGCGCCACAACACTTCGAACCCTGAAACAGACCTAACCGGTGAAGGATGAATGAAATGATGAATAGAACGAAATGGAGGGGCAGGAAATTCGGGATTTACCTGGCGACTCGGGAAAACCCCCGGAAAAACCTATGGGTCGCCGGGAATCGAATTTGGTAGCTCCCGAATGCGAGGAGGGTGGACACTGGTGTCTATTAAGTTTTCTTGGAATTATTGATTAGGAAAGGCATGAGAGCTTGAGGTTAATGCTAAGGCTGCTGCTTCCGCACGTTGCTTAGACTTCTTTTGTTTATTATCTCAGGTTTTGGATTAACAGGAAATAAAACTTCCTTTTCCTGAACCTGTTTATTCTCATTTACGTAGCAAAACATCCCCAAACTGTTTTAGCCCCGGGTAATAGTATTATTTTCTCTCTCTTAATAATAATTACTCTATTTCCAGGAAGGACCCCGGTTATTAACATGCACTTCTGCTAGTTTTACCTCTCAAATTGTATCACTTCTAAATTAATTATGCGTCTTCAAACCATCTCACCAGATTACTTATAAATAGTAAGTAAGCAACAAGAAGAAGGGGCAAAAACCTCAGCATACAAAACCTTATTCTAGAAAACTCACAACAGCCTATCTCTGTGTTTCTACCTTTTTACTTACCTACAATAAGTAGAGGAAGTATTGGATTCCATCAATAAATTCGATATCGATATTTAACTGCAACTATGTAACTCAAAAACGAAAATTCAGATAAATACCAAACTTGGTGTTTAATTTCAGGATTTTCAAAGACGCCACACGAAGAAATCCGCCATTTCAAACTAACCTTCACATAGAAAAGTTTTCAAAATGAATTGTTCTCTCAAAAATGGCTCTAACGATTTCGATTAAAATACCATATGTTTGAGAAATTTATATAAAAAATTTAGTTTTATTTATGGACGCTCTTTAACTGCTGTGGTCCTTAGCGTCTCATTCTACGACACGGGACCACCGGCTTTACTTCCCTTCCGAAGGAAGCCATGCTAAGGGTTTTTACGCCCGAAAAAAATTCATCGCCCTCAGCTTCGGGAACTAGAGGCCAGCATGATAACCACTACACCACGGAGTACGACAGGAAATTTATATGACAAATAAAATGTATACATTGCATTTTCTGCATGTAAAGTCCTGTTCGTTCGGATAGAAGTTCGTATAATTCTTTATAATAGGTAAAAAAAGAGATAGACAAAGTCATGCTACACAAAAACTGTATATTTCACTAAAACACGCAGTTTATTTCAGATGTCTTTTTTGTAGTGTCAGTCATTTCCGAGATATACGTTATTATTGGTTTGAATTTTTCAACACTATCATGTCATGTCGTGTCTCTCTACTCAGTTCTTTCTCGTAGTGTCAAGAAAAGAGCAGGTATGGAATTTCAAGGACAGCATATAGTGTCCCGCTTTTAAACATCGGACAATGGATTCGGTTTCCTCTATCCACCTTGTAGGTACCTACTACGAAATGTGTTATGTAACTATTTCTGTGAAGATTTATTTCGATTAACTTGAAGAGCATAGAACAATAAGTTTTCGTATGGCTATTTTGTACAAGTTAGGTTTAGTCATACCAAAACATTTCTTTCAGATATAATTTTTAAATGTCTATTAACTCAAAAGAACCACATATGTTTGCATTACCATATTTTCAATTCTTTATAACTTGAAATCCATTTACATATGACTGTAATCGATGTCCCAATGTTATAAAAAACATTACACACAATTTATCATGTTGAAATAATTTTTGTAACATCGTACAATCCTTCTGCTTCTTTTCTACATAGTCGCTATGTTTTTCCAAGCATTTGTGGCTAC
Organism: Deroplatys truncata; assembly: GCA_030765065.1. NCBI lineage: Eukaryota > Metazoa > Arthropoda > Insecta > Mantodea > Mantidae > Deroplatys > Deroplatys truncata. Next base: position 43,421,678 of record CM060990.1, read on the forward strand.
GTGACACAAATTTTTCCAAACGACTGTTGTACCAAGACGGATCCTGTGCTCGTAACCAGCTGTTCACTTCTGATTTGACTTCGTCATCGCTTACCTCCAAGATGACCTTTGAGTTGGGGGAATGTGTGAAAATCACTTGGGGTAAGAGCCTGGTGAATATGGAAGATGCGAGAAAACATCCCAGTTGACTGGTCATTCGAGCTGTGTAAAGCGAGCATTGTTATGAAAGAAGAGAAATGTCCAGGACATTTTCTTTTGGTGGTATATATAATATTACACCGAAGATGAAGTCAAATCAGAAGTGAACAGCTGGTTACGAGCACAGGACACGACCTGGTACAACATTGGTTTGGAAAAACTTATGTCACGTTACCAAAAGTTCTTGGAAAAACATGCTAACTATGTAGAAAAGTAACAGAAGGACCGTACAATGTTAAAAAAATTATTTCAACATGATAAATTGTGTGTAATGTCTTTTATAAAACAGGGAACTTTACTTATTGGGCGCCTCTCGTACATACGTCCTGAAAACTTAATCAAAATCAAGCAGAACTTTTTCTATGAAGAATATAATTTTGAATACTGAAAAATGCTGAAAAATGAAACAACACTGGCTCTATGATCAGGGAACGCAAGGGACACGTCGTACCTAGACCCAACGCGGATCTTTCGAGCATACCGCCCCGGGAGGGACGGATGAGGTGAAACAGACAGGCTGGCCAACAGAGACGCACAGAGGTCCCTAACGATTCCAAGCTTGATTACCCGCATCGTCGGGTTGCTCAGAGAAGGCTTCCCTTTGGCGGAACCGGGGACAACTCTGCGCCATCTGTCCGACTCCGGCCAACACTACACAGCCCCTAAGCCCACAAAAAATGAAATAAAATAAAATTTGCAATACGCCATCCTGGTACCTCGTTTCCTACACCAGGACGTGTATTCCAAATTTGTTATTTATTTAAATATTTCTTTTAAGCTATACATTATTATTTTACAGATTATGAATATATTGAATAAAAGTATAAAATAAAAAAAAGAAAATAGATACAAGTAAGCTAAAAGTAATAATTAAATCAAAAATATAATCATTACATTTAAAATTCAAATCAAAATTTATATGTTCAAACTACTGTTACTGATAACCGGCAACATAAAATAACTGGTATCCAGCTATTCCAAATTTCTAAACTAAGCAAAATAAGGATAACAAGTCTCTATTCTAAATTAAACTATTTCTAACCACTGGTATCCAGTGGTTAAGGTACTGGTAACCAGTACCTTAAGCCCACACGACACATGAAGGGGGAAGCGAAATGACAGGAAATGAGGGATGGGAAATTCATGGTAGAAAAGAAACCATCTCAAAATTCGCCCTGCCAATCAGGTTAAACCACCAAAAACCCATGGTCAAAATGGCCGGCCCCAGAAATCGCATATTACCGTGGAGCCATCCTGCTCTGTATATATCTATCTACGATGGTTAATATTTAAAAAAAAAATTCTGTTTTATTTATGGACGCTCTTTAACTGCTGTGGTCCTTAGCGTCCCATTCTATATTGGGCGTGAAAGACGGGTAATTTTGCTCAGAGGCCTCTTTATCAGACTTGAGGTTCTTTTACGTGCCGCAAATCTACGACACGGGACCACCGGCTTTACTTCCCTTCCGATGGAAGCCATGCTAAGGATTTTTACGCCCTCCGCCGGGTTTGAACCCGCGACCTCGGGAACTATAGGCTAGCATGGTAACCACTACACCACGGAGGACAACTAATATTTACGACTTTTACGAATGTTGGATAAACATGCCTGCATGTAACTAAGCAGAGATCAGTAGTGTATGCAAATGTAGCCATGAGAACAATGTGTTCATCACTTTCTAAGGAACATTTCACGTATTTTAATCACACCTGAAAAAAACAAGCATTGAATTGGAGAAAGCTGGGAAGAAGGCTTTGTAGATTCGCTTTTCCCAGCGTCCGAAATACCTTTGACATTTAGCGATGACCAGAGGACTGAAAAATACGTAAAAACGCCACGCACTCAACAATGACCGTGATCAGCAAACAGAGTGCACAAATTACTGTGTGGCCCAGAATGAATCTCATAGAAATCAGGCGTAATTGTTTCAGGTAAAACTAACTTATGGTTTCGAGTTCGGCAAACATATCCACTTCAAAATTCAGTGAATCTTATTTTCTTACGGTTATTGTTTGCCTTTTGAAGCTCGTGGCTTTGCCTAAGGAAAGCATTGTATAAGGTGCAAACTGCGTAATAATTCTGCATAGTAGAGTACATGTGACGATTTTCAGAAACTTTTCAGCTCGTAAGATCAACTGCAAAAGAGGGTGTACCCATTAAAAATGTACACATATCCGTCAAGTATTACAGCACTCATACAAAAAGTTATTTTTCTATCTACGTTACTGTATTCATTATATAAAGCCTTCGTATGAACGGGTATTTTCTTGGCGCGGGGAAGCACGCTGTTTGTCAGGTATAGGTATAGGTATCACCCCGCCGTATGGGGGGGTTCCGACCCCTTCAGTTGCCGTGGTGCGGGCGCTGCGGACCCTTAGCACTCGTGGTATTTCTGACGTTACTAGAAGTACGTCGGGCCGAACGTTCGAGCCCCTCCCGTTGGGGAGCCGTTCGGATTGGGTTGGTCTCGACGGGGCAGTGGTTCCCTATACACGTGGGAGAATGGGTACGACTGTATGGTTTTCCATGCGGCCGGGGTTGTGAAACGCCTCAATGTCCTCCGGTACCGCCCTGGAGAGCCGGTAGACGGCAGCTAGATTGCTGTTGGCCCCACCGAGGTTATCGGTAGTCGCCCTTCGGGGATGACGCGCGTAAGTGGCGTATCCACTTCCATCTCCGCGTACGGGAGGGGCCTTTTTACACTCCAGATATTGACCTTATAGGAAACCCCCACGGTTGGAGAGCCACTCGGCTGGCGCTGTCCGTGGGCTTTGAAGGGGGGTTTGGGCTTTGGCTCTTACCCTGGTAGACCTTTACTTAACATGTGGATACCAACCCCAGGAGAATGTGATGAAGTAATGGAACCAAGGAGGCTACAGGCCGCAGGCAGACATGCCACAGAGATGCGCGGTAGTCCCTAATAGTTCCAGACTCTAAGGTACGTCCCACTGCTGGAAGTGAGGGCGATGAACGTCCGGCAACCAACATTCTCCTAACGACCAGAGGAAACCACAAGAAACCCAAGGTCAGAGGGTACGTTCGACGGGAATCGAACCCGAGACAACCCGAATGCGAACCTCACACGTTAAATTCAAGGGCATTCGTTATAGTAGATTTTGGACGGTGCCACCATCATCTCTCACACCTTTTAAGAAATTTTGTATTAACACTCATTATATCTTCAATATTACGTTAATAAAACCATGCTTCGTTCGTAAAAAGATTAAACGCGGGTCATTAGAGCAATCATTAACATAATTCAATAAACAGCCACGGCAATTTACTCGCGTTACCAGCGGTTGCAATTACTGAACTAAAGGTATCTTATGGAGTTTTAATGTTAAAACTTTAGTGGCATTCCAAGGCGATGCTTACGAAACTCCTGACTCCTGTGCAAGCTATCTTAGAGATTTCTTTGATCTTTGTTCTAACTTTCTCCGATGACATCGAGGTTTTGCTCTGAAAGAACATGGCGATTTAATTTCCGTTTCTTACCAGAATGGATTCCGTTTCCGTAAATCTCTTCACAGTATTACGAACTGTGTGTTTGTAAGGCGCACGAAAAACAGGGAATCTGTCAAAATGCGTCGTCTCATCTATTCTACGAGAGTCCCTTGTCACATAGGCATCATAAATGAAGATTCTGTGTGCTCTAACAGACTATAACTCTGAAACACGTGTTCTCACAACCTATCAACCTCTGCACAAATACTTCGTGTCAGTTGATTAGCCGGTACACGGAGAGGAGCGAAAAACAAAACCTGTTAGAAACAGCGCAAGGCAGGACAAGCAATTCCCCGTAATGCTGCCCGCGTCTAAACGAAAGCTCTGTATATTTTTACCGAGGAGTTATTTCATATTAAGCAATAAGTGCTTCGCATTCGGAAACAGCATTCAAACAACATTCAAACGGAAACAGCATTCGTGTTAACGAGCTTTTGCGATGGAAAGTAAAAGAAGAATCGCAAACATTCAAGGTTTTCGGCCAGATGACGTACTCAGGAAACTGTAAAAACCCAACAAAAATTTAATAAACACACGTTTTGTCCGTTTCCTATGATTTCCCACTTACACAAAATTCAGTAGTATAAAGAGGACTTGGCGGTTATTTAAGGAGAAATTCGAGACATCCTTCAGAAAATAAAAATAACGAAATGCTTCCATGTGAAGCATAGTTTGGTGTAATAGAATTTGAAAATCTTTACCTGGATGTTTAAATAGTGCAAGTCAAATATGAAATGTGGAATTTATTCGCCTTTTCATTTTTTAGTTACGCTGTTCACACAGAAACACAGGAACGTTTTCTATAAAATAATTTTTCTGGTCTCAGTAAACCTCAAAACGCATATCTCTTGATGACATTTCGCTATCGAAATTTTTAATTAGAATACTGTTCTTTCGCTACCTGTTATAGGTAATTGGTGTAGAAAATAAAGAGCTCACAAAGCAGATATCTATTAATCATATAATATTTCATATATTCATCAACATGCAAATCAGTTGATCAAAAGCTTTCCTACCATCTAAGCTTAGCAAGTATACAAAAATAATACCACAAAAAAACTGACAACATGAAGCTGCTACATTAGATCCAAAGCTTTGGCCTGAAGAGAATTTTAAATAAACATGCAACTAAGTTAATTAATTAATTCCACGCACATTAATTTGATCAGTGTATAATTGAAATTCACACTAACAGCTTTCTCATTCTTAGAAAATATTATTTCATATTATTTTACCAGGATCCATTAACAGGAGCAATAAAAGCATAGAAATTCATGCTTATATTTCCAGGAGTAAACATAAATTCCATTCTGATATCTTTAGTACTAATGTAATTCATACGTATTATTACAGTCCTGAGGCGCATTTTTTTCAGTAAAGCGCTTATAGGTATACATTTCGTATTTTAAACCGGAGATAGTCTCATTGGCTACGTTGAAAATGTTTATCGACACTTTTTCTCTACGTGCTATAGACTTATAAAGAAACAAAATTTAAGTTGACCCTAATTGTAGGTTCCCATTTGAGGCAGTATTTTTATCACTTAAATGATATCAGTCTAATTATACAATATAAAAGTAATAACAGCCCGCCTTAAAGTAATATGCTATACTATAATACACTAAAAGTGTATATTACAGTCATTGTATTATGTTTATTTTATTATGTACATGTATAATAAGGTTATGTGAATGTATTACGTAGTTTAACAATGTAGGAGCTGTGAGAATAGAAGCAAGCTGCCTTCCGTAGCAAACAGAATTACAAAGTAGAAGCTGAAAGTTGCTAACAATAAGGTAACCTTGAGACAACAATAAATTAGAAAGTTTAAAAAGGCTACTAATAATTCTTGAAACAATAATGTAATATTTAAAACAGTTAATAAATAGCCAATCAAAAACTATGAAAGCTTAAAGTTAAATAAAGATATTTATTGGAGTAGGCTTAGCCAATCAGAGACATGAAATAGAGTAAATGTACAAATTCAGGCGGTAGACGCTACAAGATAGCGTTCTCAAGCAGTTTTCGGTTTGGTACGGGTTCAGTGTGAGACATGAAAATTCATTGCGGTGAAAATAATATAAATTTTACGTGTTAAAAGTGCAATTGAACAATAATCTCACAGCTCTATAGTAGGATACATCAGTGAAGTGTTATTTAATCGTGTGAAGGATTAATAAAAAAAAGTACAATACAATTATAAGTTGTGTAAGCCTTGTACTTTAGCCTTACCAGCCCTGCTAAGAGATACGTGTTCTGCAAATTACTACTAACGCAGCCGATGTATACATGCATATATAATATATAAATAAACATTAAAATAAAAAGTAAACGTGGGGCGAAGGCCACCGGAAATTTTGTACCGTACGTGGGGCGAACACTCCCCCAAATTGGCATCCATTACGTGCGTGGTCTAAACCAACTTCAATTTGGTGCCTATACGTGGTGTAACCGCTTCAATAACATTTAAACCCTTTCGAGTTTGGCTCCCACACGTGGGGCTGTAACTACATCACATTTTAAAATATTAAATTGACCCTAAAATGACCATCATAACATCCCCCATACAAAACACGACTAATGACATTTACTTTCCCCCATAATATTTCTTTCTACAACGCTTAGTTTTGGAGATATTTACAGTCTCAACTTAAATAGTCCACTCATTATAATTCTACAACGGAGCTTATTAGATAACTTTATATCAACCCACAATATGGTGAATGAATGTTCCCCTTTAGATGTTTTAGAGAATGCATTTTCAACACCATTGCTAAAGTAAATGAACAATAAGGAGGGAGAAGAATCACCTCTTTCCAGCTTCATCAAATTAATATGATCATATCGTCAAGGAAATGAATGGTATTCTAAAAATTCATTTTTGGTCCACGTTCTCGTCAGGAAAGCGAGAGGTGGATTTCCTTTTATTTTAAAAAACGCTTACGCCATGTTGAAATCAATATTTAGACATGCAATAGGAGTGAATAGCGTGTTTATTGATTAACGTGGTACTTAAAATACCGAGATGCATTGTGGAGACGCCTCGGTAGTCCTTTTGTCCAAGCCTTCCATGGAGAGAAATTTCTATGCTCTGGATGTGAAGAGTAAGCTTTGGATGCGAGCTCAGCTGTTTTCCATTTTTTTCCTCCAAATGCAAGGACTGTCAAGCCTCGGCAGCATCGCCTGGTATGTTTAAGCATCATAAAAAAATTCAGATGATTCCTTTACAAATGCAAAAAACCATTAGGTGGCCTATAGAGCAACCATTTCCTACTTCATCATTTTGTATTTATGTCGGCCTTTCTTCTTTTTTTCCGTCGACGATTTTATACTACGTGTATTGTGTAGGTAAAATATGTTTGCTGGCAGGGAAGAAATGGGAACTGCTGTGCCCCAGCTCTTTTCGCGACCACACACGGGGTTGGTGAAGGGGAGAAAAGGCTCGGAGGTTAATGTAGCGTGATGGGACGAACATTTGGAAAATCGAACGTAAACAAGAATACAAATCGCAGCTATGACAAACAAGGAGATGCGCAGACGTTTAATTAAATTTATTTGAATGTTGTGCTTTTCCGTGGACTGCTGGTTATCCTATAACAACAAATTATATGGAGTCCACGGACGTTGTGTTGTTCCACACTGATTTTCATTATCAGTCTCGAAATTGCAAGGGAGAGAAATGACGTTCCTGGCAAATGTGGACTGCATGGGAACAATTCAACCAGATATACATACATACTGTACGCTGTGTACATTTGAGCGCATGGAGTCATGCCTATACAGGATGAATCGCCTAAAACTTGCACCGCAAATATTTCGGAAACGGAAAGTGCTATTGATGTGCAGTTTTCACAGCATTGATTGGTAGTCAGGGGCTCGTATATTTAGCCTATAAACAGATTTTAATAATACTGAGAAAATGTATTTTTTTTAGCAAACATGTATTTTTTTAAATGGACTAATGCCTAGTTACATCAACAGAATAAAGGTAGGGTACATTAGAATGTCAATGGTCTTTGTTGCAGGATTCTAGTGCAATGGTTTACGAATAATCGTATTTTGAAAAGTTTCCACCCCGACAATTGTTTGTCCCATTCAACCTGCTTAGTTGCTAGGTACGACGTTGTTATGTTTGTTTGCATTGTGACCTTCTGGTCAGTTAGTTTATGACAGTTCAAGCAGTAAGTCGTGAGTGGACTAGGAGACTAGTGCAGACGAGGAGGAACCAGTGGTACCAACATAATGGCTGTCCAGCCCATAGTGCACGAAGTACTACAGCTTGTCTTAACGGATTGTTTCCAAATCGTTGGATTGGACGAAGAGGACCTGTACCTTAGCCGGTCCGTTCACCGGAGCTGACCCCTTTAGACTGAAAGACACTGTCTACAAGGATGTACCAACTACACCAGACGATATGAAACGATGTATTACTGCTGCCTGCTCTGAAATTTCCGCTGAAATGCTAGAACGTGTGCAGCAGTCTTTCCATAGCAGACTGGAAGCGTGTATGAAAGCTGCCGGTTGTCATTTTGAACACAACCTTTGAAGGGCTATGTTCTCTTTACTTGTAGAATCCACAGAAGTATCGCAATTCCATTTTGTTTTTCTTTAGTTTGTGCTACCACAGGTTGTACAAGTGTCGGTGCGTAAAAGCTTCAAAATAAGATTTCTCGTAAATCACTTGCACTAGAATCTTGCAACAAACGCCACTGACATTCTAATTTACTCTACCTTTATTCTCTTAATGTAACTAGGCACTGTTCCATTTAAAGAATTGTATGTTTGCTCGAAAATGCACTTTCTCAGTATTATTAAAATCTGTTTATAGGCTAAATATACGAGCCCCTGACTACTAATCAATGCTGTGAAACTGCACATCAATAGCACTTTCCATTTCCGAAATATTTGCGGTGCAAGTTTTAGGTGATTCACTCTATATAGTGCACAGTGGTTTATGTTGGTAGGTTGTAATAAACCGCCTTTGTCATGCCAAGTCCCCACCCTTTATCTGGTTCTAACACTCCACTTAATGTTTGTCTTACTCCCTCCTTTTCCTTCGCTTCTAAGACGTTCATATTTTAATGTTTGGGTGTCAAGGCTTTTGACAAAACACCAATACGAGGTAGACTTATCCAGGGGCTGGTGTGGCCTGTTGTGAAGCATGTCTTCCAGCCGCTCAGGTGAAATGTTTCCGTACTCCTCTCCTTTCACCGCTCACCTAGACTTAACCTTTGTTCATAGGCTAATGCATGTGTGTGTCGTACTTGAATTCAAACCAATAAAAGATTGACTCACCCAGGGATGGTGCGGAACACAGATGATAAGAAGTTTCTGCCAGCATTAAATAAAAACTCTACAGGAAACCAAAAGCATCGGCGCGTTTCTGGCACTCGACTATATATATATATATATACAGTGTTTCCTCGACGTGATTATAAATGGACCCGTAACTGTAGAGTAAATTTGTTTCTTTATTTACGTGGCAGAGTTAAGGTCATTTGACCTTCTCTGCCACTCAACTATATAGTACAAAAGTTCTGAGCACAACATTCTGAGTACAATGATGATGCATGTAAATAATATTCATATTAATATAACAGAAATAACACAAATATTAGAAGACGAATAAACTTAAGTGGTCCAGGTACTCTGAAATGGTCAAAAATCACATTTTTTGTTTTAGGCACTAATAAAATCTCTATTATTTCCAGTTTCAGAAAATATATACTTTTGGGGGTTAGGAGGTTTTTAGGACATTTAAATACATTTAAATTCTAGTCTGCATTCCTTTAAAGCTTTCATGCAACGTCCCTTTTTAGAACATTTTTGTATCTTTCAACAACAAACGACTATATCATGCCCAGCGAGCAGTTCAGCAATCAACAAAAGAGGCCAGGACCAAGAGAAGGCAATCAGAAAAGCTGAAGCAATCCAGGAGTGAAGGTGCAGATGATTATGACCCTGAAATGTACTGAAGTGTGTCAGAATTTTCATGTTCAAACTTAAATTCAGTTTTCTCAAAACAACATTTTTTGATACTTATGTACCTTTTTCTAAGAAAGTATGAGAGATAGAGAGCTGAAATATTACGTACATGTATACAACAAACAGTTAAACTTTCTAAACCACAATCATAATTTTATAATATATATTAGTGATATTAAGAAAGCAACAACATTGCAAATTTTCCACATTGTTACTTTTTGACTTAGTAAATAATTTTTTTTCAATTTCTAGTAAACTAGTACACATAACTAAATAATTGAAGTTCAGAAGATAGCTGATTATACTAAGAACAAGCATGCAAAAGTGTGATTCTGTATTGCAAGTAGTAAATTTTATTATTTTTCTGCTGAATGAAATAATTTTTACGGACTCAACTACATAGCTACTAATGCAAACAAACCCTTGAAATAATTGCTATGAGCTGTAGAATAATTTTTAAAACTTTTAGGAAAAACCATTGAGAACTTTAAGAGCAGTGGTAATTTAACATACTTAAGATGTAGTTTCCATGTGTTCAGACTACCCTGTCCCCTTAGTTAATTAAAAATATATTGAAGATAGTTAAAAGTAATATATCATGTCTTAAGTATCTATATACAACAATGTGTAGAATGAAAATGAGTATATTGTTCCTAAATTAACAATTTTTTTGTAATTACAACGTGCAACGTACGACGAAATGCATTTAAAATCTGACAGCCTCTGGCAATGAACCTTAAAGCCTAGCAACCTTCACAGGAGAGATGTGTATAGAGATGCTCGGTGAAGTTGTATTGAAAGTATGTGACGATTTTCCGAGCGGGTTTGAAGCTTGTGAGGTGAAGACTAACTTTCAAAACAACAAGCTAGGTACATTATGTGATCAAAAGTATCCGGACACCCCCACAAACATACGTTTTTCATCTTAGGTGCATTGTGCTGTCATCTACTTCCGGGTACTCCTTATCCGCGACCTCAGTAGTCATTAGACATCGTGAAACACCAGAATGGGACGCTCCGTGGAACTCACGGACTTCGAACGTGATCAGGTGATTGGGTGTCACTTGTGTCAGAAGTCTGTACGCGAGATTTCCACACTCCTAAACATCCCTAGGTCCACTGTTTCTGATGTGATAGTGAAGTGGAAACGTGAAGGGACATGTACAGCACAAAAGCGTACAGGCCGACCTCGTCTGTTGACTGACAGAGAACGCCGACATTTCAAGAGGGTCGTAAAGAGTAATAGGCGGGCATCTATCCAGACCATCACACAGGAATTCCAAACTGCATCAGGATCCACTCCAAGTACTATTACAGTTAGGCGTGAGGTGAGAAACCTTGGATTCCATGGTCGAGCGGCTGCTCATAAGCCACGCATCACGCAGGAAAATACCAAACGACGCCTCGCTTGGTGTAAGGAGTGTCAACATTACAGGATTGAACAGTGGCAAAACGCTGTGTGGAGTGACGAATCACGGTACACAATGTGGCGATCCGATGGCAGGGTGTGGGTATGGCGAATGCCCGGTGAACATCATCTGCCAGCGCGTGTAGTGCCAACAGTGAAATTCGGAGGTGGTGGTGTTATGGTGTGGTCGTCTTTTTCCTGGAGGAGGCTTGCACCCCTTGTTGTTTTGCGTGGCACGATCACAGCGCAGACCTACATTGATATTTTAAGCACCTTCTTGCTTCCCACTGTTGAAGAGCAATTCGGGGATGGCGATTGCATCTTTCAACACGATCGAGCACCTGTTCATACTACACGGGCTGTGGTGGAGTGGTTGCACGACAATAACATCCCTGTAATGGACTGGCCTGCACAGTTTCCTGATTTGAATCCTATAGAACACCTTTGGGATGTTTTGGAACGCCGACTTCGTGCCAGGCCTCACCAACTCACATCGATACCTCTCCTCAGTTCCGCACTCCGTGAAGAATGGGCTGTCATTCCCCAAGAAACCTTCCAGCACCTGATTGAAAGTATGCCTGCGAGAGTGAACGCTATCAAGGCTAAGAGTGGGCCAACACCACATTGACTTCCAGCATTACCGATGGAGGTCGCCACGAACTTGTACGTCATTTTCAGCCAGGTGTCCGGATACTTTTGATCACGTAGTGTATGTAGAGGAAGAAATGTTAACGAGTTTAGAGAGAACTAAAAGACAACTAATGTATCTACGATCAATTATACACATCCATGACAACTCGTGGAGAGATGGTTTTATACGATCGTAACGACATATATCACAGACACAGTGTACGCACATATAATGTGTCAGCTGTAATTTACGTGACAGATCAGCTTTTAAATCCGTGAGGAGGGAAACGCAATAATCGAAGCGGGCATCACCATTGTACCAAGTCTTTCTTAAGTTTCTAGGCAGAGACGTATTTAAACTCTTAAAAGTGTGGATTAAAGAATCTACTGTCCTACAAATCTCAATAACATGTCTGTACCAACTAAGTTTACTATAAAAAATAATTGTGTTGCATTCACATTACTTCCTCTATCCTCTATCGTTTATTAGTGAGTATACAAATTATTCTTACAAAAGTTTGTTTTTTAATCTAATTCGTTTTAATTGAGATAAATCCTGGCAGAAACAGTCACTTTGCACCTTTCGTTATGGATACAAAGGGAATAGAGACAATCAAACGTTTAATAACTGAACGCTATATGCTAATCTTTATAAGTCCATACTGTTTCCATGCAATCGCGAGAAACAAATGAATGTCGAAAGGACTTTGAGAGAATGTCAATGTATTGAACATTCGAACGGATTGTTCGGAAATGGCTAATGACATAAAAAAGTTATTTTGAATAAATTGTGTGTTTTAAAGGGATCTATATTTTTTGTATAGTACTTTTTCGTCTCTCGCTTAATAGTTACCAGTTGTACAAGATTATACAAAACTCCTTCAGAATGAAGAGGATTTCATAGGCTATTCCCAGAAAATTTAAGAAATACAGTTTATTTGTCATGTAAATATATTTAATATATGATATTTTAATCAAAGTTTTTAGAGCCATTTTTGAGAAAATTAAAAATTTCGAAAAATCTTCCATGTAAAGAGTAATTTGGGGTGGGGTATTTTCTTTGAAAATCTTCGTGTCCGCATCTTTGGAAGATACTGAACTTAAATACCAATTTTCCAACTTTTCTTTTCTGAGTTATGCTGTTCATACACACAAACCTGACTTTTTTTATTCTTGGAGTCTGAAAATGTGTATTTCCCGTGCATTCTCGGTATCGAAGTTTTGGGTGGAATACAGCGCCTTCTCTGCCTACCTTGTACGTGGTAAAGAAAGTAATAAAATCTAATATTTTTGTCGATTCTGTCAAGAGTACCTGTGGGTTATACGAAGACACAGAATAAACAAGCAGAAACCGCAGCTTCGCTTGCAAAATGTATCTGTTACTCGCATTTTCTCATATACCGTATCCAAATTCTATCTATACCACGTGAATGGGCCATCCCCTAAATGTCTGCATATATGCAACCCGTAGATTGAGGCCTTATTCGATAACATCCACCCTTTTGCAAAAGCTGATATTCTTCCGCAACTATGCTGCGTGTAAGTATATTTGTTTCTTCCCGTGTACTAGGGAGCAGAAAAAGAGGCCCATATAGGAACGAGGGTGTATAAGTTAAAGCTGATAGGTTCGACCCTCTCGGGGCGTCACCTTTCCCTTCCCCTCTTGTTTATATTCCTGCTAGTTTAGTGCTGTTAAGTTTTTAATAGTAATAATAATAATAATAATAATAGGAAAGCCTGGCAATAGTTTTTCAACGACAGTATTTTACTATCAGGGCCACGTCAGAATCATTATGCAGCGATAATAATAATAATAATAATAATAATAATAATAATAATAGGAAAGCCTGGCAATAGTTTTTCAACGACAGTATTTTACTATCAGGGCCACATCAGAATCATTATGCAGCGATAATAATAATAATAATAATAATAATAATAATAATAATAATAATAATAATAATAATAATAATAATAATAATAATAATAATAATAATAATAATAATAAAACAGTCCCTTATTACAAAGGTTCTATTTTTCTGCTAGCAAAGACGCTTAGGGACAGAGGAAGACCCTTATCTAAATGGCAAGACCAGTTTTAAATCTTGAAGTCGGAACAGGCTAGAGGCCTAATCCTGGTTGCACAAGAAAAACTATGCCTACCACCACTATTAGTAGAAGTAGTAGTAGTAATATTATTGTTGTGTCTAAATTCTTATGCACAAAATGCAACTCTGAAATTGACCCGCCTTTAATTTTTTTTACGCACGAAGCACAATTTTATAAACATAGCGATATGGAGTTAATGAGTATTAATGCAAATTTTCTTAAAAGGTATGAGAGATGACCGGCAGCGCAAGAACATAATTTACAACATCCTCTAAGGCTAGTTAAGTGAATATTGAAGTTGTAATGCGTATGAGAAAGTTATGAACTTGAATTTGAGGAACTATGAACATCTGACTCCGCCGGCTTCCCTGCGGCAAGAAAATTTCCTCTAGGCCGGCCAAGCGTCCGAACGAAGGCTCTCTATTTTATACTTTAAAAAACCATTCCTTCATGTAGGGTGGAAAAACTTATCGTTTTTATGTTATCCAGTATCCATATAATGTAAGTAGGGATTATAAGCTAGTACTTACTCAAAAATAATTTTAGTGATGGTAGATTTGTTTCTTTTGTCGTATAATAAACAGTGGTTATAGTGGGAAAAGTTTTCTCAACAAGGCGTTGTTTTGGTTTTCATTTTCGTCATTTTATGGACCTTTCAAATCATAACTGATCTTTTGAGTCGCCCTGTTTAGCCTGAGTAATAGTTTTCCTGTGTGTATTTGTTGGTGACACCACTTTTGGGTCATGATGTAACACGTAGCAACATTTCTCCCCTTTTTTACGGAAAAAACGGCCACACTGGGATCGAGGCAGTTGCCACTTTATGGGAAGGAAGTACTCCACTCACTTGAACCACAGTTTGGACGTGACAATAATATCCGATATATGTGAATTGATGCTATGCAACACGAACATTCGCAGAAATATATAGCCTTCAACTTGTCTCTGACCCGAAGGGCTTCGCTTACGGGAAACAGTTTGAAAACACTGCGATATCATTTTTTGCGTTATCGAACGCTCTGATGATGTTGTTAATGTTGTTTTATCGCTCTTTGGTGCGCTAAAAGCTTGCGGCTACGTGACAGCTGTTCGGTAGGGTTGCTTTTTCCTTTCGATTGAGGGCTTTTGGCTGGGTGTCTAAAGTATGATATGCTTGTTTTGGGTTTTGGTCCACCGGTTCAGTGGCAGATATGACAACGGAGGAATTTATATGCTTTTCTGCTTTGATATATGTTGCTGTCGGGATGCTGTGCAGTTAAAATGCTAAAATCTTAATACTCAAAGATGCGATATATCCCAATGCAGTGGAAATGTTATTACAATTGCAAATGAAATCCTACCTTGAGTTGCAGATGTAACATTTCTAAATACTAACTGAATAGTTACCGTGTTATCGGCGAAAATAAATAAAATTTGTCATATTTAAGTAAAATATTAATAAATTACCATTTACTCATGGAATCGTCTATTATTGACAGAACCACAGAAAAAAATTGGAAATTTATTGTAATTATGTCCTTAATTCTAGAGTTTGAAGATATATTTTACAAAAACACATTCGCGATGCATTGTGCCTAAACCAGACATTGTTTCACTTCCCTACACTTTCATTAAATCATCTGAGATTCTGCATAAAGCTGATTAGTTGCTTAACAGATGAGGACACTCAAAAATTTGTATTTTTTTGAAATCGTTTTCATATCGTTGGAAAAATATTACTCCTGTAGTTAGAGATGGGGCTCAATTCTAGTGGAGCCCCCCCCCAAATAGAAGTTTAATGAATGTAATACAGATCATCCATTTTTAAGTCCTCTATTCTGTGTTTTCACTTAAATACTGGTAATTATTTTTGTTTGACTCCTAGAAGAAAATTGTAAAATTGCGTATGGTTACGGCAAAACGTTCTTGTAAAATAAGGGAAAAAATAACTTGCCTAATACGTATTTGATTTCAAAAACAGCCCATATACCCGACGTTGCACTTGGTCATGATTTTCTCACAGGTCCATATATTTATTTTTAAATACTATCACTGGCTTTGCTTTCCATCACAACCAAAATATTCCTTTACATAATGGTTCTTAAATTTAAATATTTTAATTGGACTAATTACAATACTTTGGATTTGCATGAAAACGAGAGAAGTTTCAAAACAAGCATGTGTCTGATGGTTTTGAATTCTCCAGATTGTTCCAGGAAGTTTAGAAACATCTAGAACATTTAAGAATGTTTTATAATGTTCCAAAATGTTCTAAGATATTCCAAGATGATTTTACTTCTATGAGAGTCCAAAATATTTCAAAATGCTCTGCTGTAATTTGTATGTTTTAGAAGGTATTTTACTGAAATCTAAAATATCTAGAATTCTCAAGAGTGTTTTAAATTGATTCATATTGTTCTAGAATTTTCTCAAGAGTATATCACTATATCCCATACTGTTTAAGAAAAATACACTATAGTTTTGTTGCAATCAATTTAGAAGTTTTGTAGAAAAGTAACAGCAAATGTGCAGTGATTTTCCTACCAAAAAAAACTTGAAAGTTTCATGTACAACATACACTAAATATTACAATCAGTTATATAAAACAGTTCTGGAACTGTTAACAAAAAGGCATTATTTTACGAAGATCGTCCCATAAGTAAGTTTCCCTGTTTTATAAAAAACATTACACACAATTGATCATGTTGAATTAATTTTATTTATATTGTACAATCCTTCTGTCACTTTTCTACATAGTCAACATGTTTTTCCAAGCCAGTATTGTACCAGGTCGGGTCCTGTGCTCGCAACCAGCTGTTCACTGACTTGACTTCATCATCGGTGTTAAAACTGCTTAACTTTGAGCTGGAGGAACATGCAAAAATCACTTGGGGCAGCTGGTTACGAGCACAAGACCCGACTTCTGATTCATCTTCGTCACGGTGTTAAAGTGCTTACCTCCATAATGACCTTTGAGTCGAGGAAACATATGAAAATAACCTGGGGCAAGCTCCGGTGAATACGGAGGATGCGAGAAAACTTCCAAGTTGAATCATCTGAGCTCCGCCTGGGTCAAGATTCAACTTGGAAGTTTTCTCGTATCCTCCGTATTCACCAGAGCTTGCCCCAAGTGATTTTCACATGTTCCTCCAACTCAAAGGTAAGCACTTTTAACACCGATGATGAAGTCAAATCAGTGAACAGCTGGTTGCGAGCACAGGACTCGACCTGGTACAACACTAGCTTGGAAAAACTTGTGTCACGTCCCCAAAAATGCTTGGAAAAACATGTTGACTATGTAGAAAAGTAACTACAGGATTGTACAATATAAGTAAAATTAATTTATCATGGTCAATTGTGTGTAATGTTTTTTTTTTTATATGAAATAGGGAAGCTTACGTATTCGTAAATACGCCATATAAAATAGACTATATTTTGTGTTTTTGCAGCACAGGCATCTAGAAAACAGTAACAAAAGTGTGGCAAAGGTTCATAATTAATTTAATTTAAATTCATATACCTCAAAGGAGATTTTCAAAAATTGTATGGCCTTTCGAGTATTTCGTTTCTTAAAGAGTTCCACAAATTAGTGACAAAAGACCTAAATGTTGCTCGTTTCCTCTTCAGTTTCTCTTTACTTTGGTCGTCAGTGTCGCACATACAATAGGTTGTTTCTGTAAGTGGCTGAATGGATAGTTAGAAATTGTTAGGGAAATGATATAACATTATCAACGAAGAGATTGCAAAGCTATTAATTTCGTCGTCGATGGTGATTAAGTACGAATGACGGCCAACCCAATAGGGAACAAACTTCCTGTTGAATGATTTTCAATACCCATCAACTGGTGTGGTTTGACCTCCTTTAATTGAAGCTTGTAATGTGGCACATCAACTGCCTATGAATGGAATCCCCCTCAATGAGTTCGGAATTTAGTGGTGTCAAAAGTTACCTGGCGAACACGTGGTGAAGCTGAAAAAAAATTATAAGATTATTACTCTGCTTAGACAAAAATAATAATGACTCCCTTGTAGAAAAAAATATTGTTTTAAAGTTCTTCCACAAATGGTATTTGTAGTATCAAGTTGGAAAGATGGAATCAGACTGCAAGAGCGAGATTTCATCCACGGATCTTCGGCTTTCTGCCGTTGCTGTTGCTGTAATTGAGCTGTCATGTCAACATGTCAACTAATTCGCATTTTTCCGTTAAACCACAAGGCTTTCTCAAAATCATTCTGAGATAACCTACCCCAATGGCGACTTACAATCTCGTAAGTACTTTAAGTCCCTGGCTACATAGTTAACGATTATTAGGTCAATATTAATTGTTGTAGACTTAAGTTGGAAAGGTAGAATCAGGCTGCGTAAGTCAATGCCGTAGCCGGGATTTGAACCACTGTGGTTGGTTATAGCAACGGCACAGAAAGCGAAGATCCGTAGTTCTAATCCTAGCTATGGTATTGAATTTTTCAGTGTGATTCTACGTTTCCAATATTTAGTTGGTAGTTTTGTTAAGGTTACAATATTAATGCACACGTGGTTCACTAAAACTCTACAAAGCGTAATACATAAGTGGTCCGAAAACTGCACCTTCCGCTTATAGGGCTGTGTATACACTTATTCTTGTAAGAGTTCCTGAAAACTACAATAAAAGACAGCGTTGTTTTTTTTTTTTTTTTTTTTTTGCTAATAGCAACATTTCATCAAACGGGATCAGTGCTGTGTCGATGTCGAAGTCGACCTCAGAGAAATCGAACAATCGCAAACGAGCATCTGGCTTAGTGTTGGAGACTTTCTGCAATAACTGGACCACAGTTTGCTAAAGAGCTGAGTTGCATACACTTATGAACTGGACACTTTTAACTTTATCTACTACCTACTTATAGTAAGTAGAGGAAGTATTACTTTCCACACAAAAATTCGATACCAATATTTCACCGAAAATACGCGCTTTGAGACTCCTGCATTGTGTGTGTATGTATGCGGTGAACAGCATAACTCAGAAACAAAAATTCGGTGAAACATCAACTTGGTATTTAAGTTCAGCGTCTTTTAAGAATTCCACACGAAGATTTACAAGAAATATCCACCTACCCAAATTACTCTTTAAGTGGAAATATTTTCGTTATTTTTTTGTTTTCTCAAAGGTGGCTCTATCGATTTAATTAAAACATATTTTAAGATATTTTCATGTCAAATCTTGAATTTTGTGAAATTATCTTTATTCTGAAACTACACAAAAATGTAGATCTCATTAAAGCACACATTTATGTCAAATAAAACGTTCTGTGACTTTGACCATTTCGAAGATATTCTTTTTATTTGGTTGGATTTGCAAATACTTCTTTGTTTTACACTGTGAAGTCCCTATTCTTTTCTTTCTCGTTATCACGCAAAGAGCATGGAATTTGAAAGCCATCACATAGAGATCGGCTTGTTAAAAATCTTACTATTGCTTAACCTACTGAATCCTTTTTATACCTTCAACGAAATGCGTAAATCTGCATTGAAAGCTTATTCCCATTAAGAAGTGACGAGAATAATAAGATTTTTTAAGAATAGTTTGTAGAAGAGTGAGTAAGAAAGTCATGTGAATGCAACACATCAGATTTTTAATATCCTTTGCAGCTATGTCAAGTTACGAGAAGTGAGCAAGAATAAAGGTCCGATTACACTGCAGCCATATAACAAACAGTTAAAAGTTACATTTTGAGAATTAATCTGAGAGACAACTTGGATGGCCATAGATACAAATTCGCCCCAAGTACGGTTATAATCTCTAATGTTAATTTGCTTATGTAAGCGTCAAGCAACTGGAAGCTCCGTGACGTCAAACATCTCTCTCTTTCTGCTGGTGCACATAGCAATAAAGTGAAATAAGTTATTTTCTGGTGCCTGTTTGTTCATTAATGTGGTCGAAATACAACTGTAATCCGTTAAAGCTTCGCAATAAATTTTAATCTTGCATGTTGCTTCATCCAATGAATTTCACGAATATATTAGTGCTAGATAGATACCAGCGGCAAGCGAATTTAACGAACACAGGTATCAGTGTTTTCCCGTTATGTGGCAATTAACTTGAGAATCAGGTGTACCGCTATGCGCAAAACCACATCGTATTTCATTACAGAATTTTGTCTCGTGTTAATTTAACACACACATAAAGCGTAGCCTTCGTAGCGCAGAAGATAAAATGGCGATTTATGGTTTTCCCAACTTGTATTCGGTTTCCGACTAAGGTTGTATGCTTTCTTTTTGTTTAAATAAATGTTTGCAGATGTTAAGAGTACATTACCGTGCTTTCTTCCTCTCACAGACCCTGCAGCCGCCAAGCTAAACAAGTCAGTAAGGAATTACATGACAGCTTTAAGCTGACCTTCATTCGGTTCTCAGGTTTAAGTGTAAACATCAGCAGTAGGCTGAGAAGTGGATTTTAGGAAGGTGCGATAGGATTTCCGCCTTCTGATTTGTTAGCTCCTTTGAAGAAGTTGTTTTGTTGTAGGAGTTGTATTATAGTTCAACTGTTGGGGAGCCGAACACTTGAAGTAGTTGCAACCGCACGTATAGTAAACAGTTTCCGGTAGCCTTCGCCCCAAATGTACTTTCAGGTGGCCTTTGCCCTAAGTTTAAAAAAATATTAACTTTGTAATTTAACTGTTTATTTGAATATTATATATTTATGTTTGCCTCGGCTGCGTCAGTATTATTGTTAATAACACTTCACTGATATAGAGAGCTGTGAGATTCTTTTATTAATTTTTTGCACTTTTTAACACGTAAACTATTTTTTGTCTCACACGAAAACATATTAATTTTTTTGAGGACACTTTTTGCGTCTGGTTAGTGTGCTGTCTGCAACCAACTGAATAGATTTCAACCGTCTAAACTTATAAATTTCTGTATTTCAAGTCTCTGATTGGCTATTCCTAATCCAATAGAATACTTTTATCTAACTAAAGCTTTTTTTGGTTGTTGATTGGCTATTTTTATAAACTGTCACTAAAATTACATTATTGCTTCCAAGAATCACAAGTAACATTTAAACTCTCAAACTCACTATTGCCTCAAGGTTACCTCATTGTTAGCAACGTTTGACCTATTTCTCACAGCTCCTACATTATTAAATTACGTAATACATTCACATAACATTATTACACATGTATACGATAATATAAACATATACAATGACTGTAATATACACTTTTTATATATTGTTACATGTTACATACACATATTGCTTTAAGGCGGGCTGTTATTGAATTTATATATTTATATAATTAGACTGAAATTATTTGTGTTAAAAATACTGCCTCACCTTACAGCTGTAACGTAATATCTGTTATAGTTAAAATATGTTATGTTTTTGTCTCAGATTTGTGCACAGAATAAGACCATTGTGGAGAAATAACGTTTATGATCCATTGTAGCTACAGGTACATATAAACACGACTATTATTAAAGCAGTAAACCGTTTTAATGTGCTTGATTATTTTCTATCATAAATTGACGTGCTTTATAAAAGTATAAATTGCTAGATTCGCTTCTTAGTTATATTTTGTGAGTGGTTATTACTAAAATTGGTAAAAGGATTTGCAATGTGACAGGGAACAAAAGGGGATGTGAACATGAAATCAGGCTGGCATGTTTCACATTTGCGATTTTCCGCAATTGACAAGAGATGAAATAACACCAATTTAAAGCAGCGCGAGTGTGCATTAGCATGGCATGTACCCAGGTGACATGGCAGGGTATTTGGAAGCACAAACCCCAACAGTTCCGTGTAACAAACCTATGCATTTTAAACAATTGTATCCGTTGTTTCATTTGCGTTACTTTATCCATCATAGGTACCCAGATGCTCCAATCCCACCTCGCGATAGATCCATCGCATGCCTCAGTGTACAAACAGCGACGGTGACACGTGTGGGGTGTTGTATGTATACAGGGTGTGCCATTTAAGTTGAGACTGTACAATATCTCCAAAACTAAGCGTTGTAGAAAGAAATGTCTTGGATAAAAGTTGCTTGATATTATGGGAGAAAGTAAATGCCATTCGTCGAAAACCTACAATTAGGGTCAAATTAAATTGACCCTAAAATGACCATCACAACGTCCTCCAAATAAAACACGACTAATGGCATTTACTTTCCCCCATAATATCAATCAACTTTTATTAAGACATTTCTTTCTACAACGCTTAGCTTTGGAGATATTATACGGTTTCAACTTAAATCGCCCACCCTGTATACTCGCCTTAAGCAGTTATGATGGGTGTCCGGTCTGCTGGCTTGGCTTCAGGGCTTTTGTCTTCTTTGCCTTTGTCTAGACGTTCTTGACGAGCTAACAATACGGTCTTAACGGGTTGGAAGTGAGAACAAATGAATAAGCCACGTGTCTGGAATTTAAGTTGGATTTATTTCAGTTGCAATAATGATTAAATCAATGAAAGTGGCTAGCCAGGTTATAGATCTGCACGGGGCGAAATTCTTAGACCCGGCCCGACCTGGCCCGGTCTAAACCGAGCCCGAAAGTAGGTTATACTGTACCACCCGGCCCGGTCCCAATTGTCTAATTTTATTTTAAATTATTAGTATTATTATTCCACGAAGCGCTGCTGCCTGCGGTACGAAGGGACTCAGGTTCGATTACCGGTACCGACATAGGAATTGTTTCCTCTGGTGGGAGACCTGGAAGAGTTGCACTCAGGTCGTTGAGAACAATTAAGGAGAGCCATTTTACAGAAATAGTGACAGTTGAGGTCCTCAAATCCGCATGTAGTAAGTGGCATGTTGATGGCCTCCTTGTGTTGTTGACCACATGCTGCGCCTATTACTGACTGTGCCCAGGATGTCCTAAGTGTGAGTGGACGAAGGGAGGCAGAGTTTACAGCCGCCGTGCTGTGGTAATGTTATCCGCAATTGCCCGAAGTGAGCCTACTGCTATGGATGTCTGCATGCTACTACAATTGCGCTATTCTGGACATCTCAACATCGCGGACCTAAAAATGTGATACATTATTTTTACTTTCTCTACTACGTATAGTAAGTAGGGGAAGTATTGTATTCCTCCCAAAAATTCGATACCGAGATTTCACCGTAAATCTGCCTGTCTGTGTGTGTGTGTGTGTGTGTGTGTGTGTGTTTGTGAACAGCATAACTCAGAAACGAACAGTCGGATAAACACCAAACTTGGTATTTAGGTTCAGTATCTTCCAAGGATGTGACACGAAGGTTTTCTAGAAAATCTAATACGTATTCGTGTGAGACGAAAATAGTTTACGTGTTAAAAAGTGCAAGTAATTAATAAAAGAATCTCACAGCTCTCTATATCAGTGAAGTGTTATTTAAATTGTGTCAAGGATTAATAAATGTAGTGAAGTAAAAATTATGCCGCACTACGCCTTGCAAAGAAATCCATGTCTCTAAAAATAATACTGACGCAGCCAAGTCAAACATAAATATATAATATAAAGAAACAGTCAAATTACAAAGTTAATATTTTTAAACTTTGGACGAAGGCTACCGGGTACAATACGTGCGGTTGCAACTACTTCAAGTTCGGCTCCCCAACATAAGAACTACAATACATCTTCAAACTGACTTTGCATACGTGAAGCAACAACCTACTTCAAATTGGCTCCCAAATGCGTGGGGCAAATAACAATACAACAAAATAACGTTCTTCAAGCTTCAGCGGAATATCATCTGCGGTATTGATGATATAGCTTTTCATACCCCAAATTTCGTTAATGTGTGAAAGTAAACATAAACAACCCCTAACAGATGACAAAGAAATTGTTTTGTATAGGAAGTGAGAGGGAGGAGAGTCGTGGTAGAAAATGAACCACCCTTGCATTCGCCTGTCGACCCGGGAAACCACGAAAAACCCATGGGCTAGAATAGCGGTCGCCGGGGATCGAACCGGGATCTCCCGAATGCTGGCCACAGATACCGCCTGAGCCATTCCGCTCTGTGTGCAATCATAACCTGCGATACGCTCGGAAGATTTCCGCATGCAATTTACGGATTTAGAAACCCGTGCCGAATTCTTGGGTTACGCTGACGGCTGCATTGTGAATGGTCTCCTTGCGCTTGCGCTCTTGCTGCGTCATGTTAGCGTTACGTGTCATCACTGTAAATGGTTCTTTGCCTCTGCAGTGACTTACTGTGTTGAACGCAATACGCATAGCTAATATATTATTTCATCGCCTCATTATTAATGCGTACTAACAGCAGGGTTTCTGAACCGAAAGCTAAACAGGCCTGATTCTTTAGATTTATCAAGTTTCGATTCCATTGAATGAAAAATGCATTGTTTCATGTCAAGCTAGTGATATGCTCTGAGTAAGACAAAGGACACCGAGGTTACTATACCAGTAATTAATTCCGGAACGTTGAGTCAATTTTCCAGGTAGCATGCAGCAGAACCTGGATTTTAGTTTATTAAATCCACGGCGTCCTCAAGATAATGTTGTCACGCTACTTTGGGACTGTGTAATAGCTGATATTTTAACAACAAACGATATGATAGCGTGACCTACAGCCTGTCTCCACAGTTCAATTACATATTAAAATAAGCAATTTGAAACAAGCTTAACAGCAATAACTGTATGGATTTAACTTACGTAAGTATACACCGTTGTGAATATCTAGAACCTCTACAGTACGTTAACCTACCCATCTGCCTTCAGTTAATTATATTCCAGCATATTCCGCTTGTTTTCCTATACTCTATTCCATGTAAGATTTCTGTACGCAAATTTAATCGTAAATACACTTCTTGAAAAAGCAGCTTCAGCAAAAGCCCTTGTGTGCAAGGATATCAGCCAAAGATTTTCAAAAAATATACAGTTATTACAGTTTATTTGCTACCAAATTTCATCAAGAATTACTGCGTAATATAGGCAAAATTGTGTTTGGCAGTTCAGAAAGGAAGATACTTTTTACAGCTTACGTGGATTATTTTAGAGAACTTTGCTTTAGTTTTAATTCTATATTTCTTCAAAATTCTATTTGGTGCACAGCTCCCATACAGATATTTAAATGTTTACATGTGTTAAAAGGATACATATACAGGGTGGACGGTTTAAGTTGAGACTGTACAATATCTCCAAAACTAAGCATTGTAGAAAGAAATGTCTTGAATAAAAGTTGCTTGATATTATGGGGAAAGTAAATGCCATTAGTCGTGTTTGATTTGGAGGACGTTGTGAGGTTCATTTAGAATCAATTTAAATTGACCCTAATTGTAGGTTATCATTTAAAATAATTAAATTGACCCTAAAATGCCCATCACAAGACATTTCTTTCTACAACGCTTAGTTTTGGAGATATTGTACAGTCTCAACTAAAATGGCCCACCCTGCGTGTATGTGTATATATTGTTCCATGCTTCCTAGATTTATTTCCCAACCGTTTGGGGTTCCAACATTATTAAATATGAAAGGTGAATGGGTGATCTCCACCGATCCAAAGGCCGGCTTGCACGCGCGATCCGCTTCTCACCGAATCCTAAGTAAGACAGACGCTATCCCCACCACTCGTGGCTAGCAAAGCTACCAGCCAGGAATGACGTCACAAAAACAACAATATGTCTGGTAATGACAATGAAAAACGACAATACGTCTGGCAATGACAATGAAACCCCCCAAATTATCAATATGCCACGTCATTAAATGTGTATCGCTACTGCAGTACTTATGATGTATAACTGCAAGTACAAATAAATTAGTGTAAATCTTAAAAGCTGGTAATGTAGAAAGATGCCCCAGAGGTAGCGTCTGAGGCTCACATTTGAGAGGTTGCGGCTTCAAACTCTGAAGTGACCGGCAATTCTAAAATGTTTTCAGTAGTTTTCCCTTGAATGCTTACATACTACGAATCTCCCTGTTCCTCATTCCCTCTGATTTCGTCTCCGTATTTCAGGATACACAATCTGGAAATGTTAGGGAGCCCTTGCACTGTGTCTGTCGTTGACAGATCTACCCAAAGTATCCCCTTACTTCATTCCCTCTGGAGCGTTTCCTTCCCAAATTTCCTTTCCAGTTATCACGAGGCGTGTTTTTAAAAAGAACAGAATATTATTTTCCAAATACTTTATCATTCATTACGTTACACCTTACACTACTTCTCCTCGTAGTCACCGCCGTTACTCAGTCACTTGTAACGGGAAACCAGTTTTTGTATGCCTTCGTCAAAGAACAATGCCGCCTGTGATGGAAACCAATTCTACACTAAGGAATTTCTTCAGTTGAAGTAAAATATAAAAAACACTTGGTGCCAAATCCGGACTGTTGGGAGGGTGGTCGAATTGTTCCCAACCAAATGATGCGATCAGATCTTGAGTTTCTTTAGCTGTGTGCGGTCGGGCACTGTCACTCATTATTGTTTCTCCATAATCCTCACACAATTGGTGATGAATGTTTTCTGGTGTAACATTTCTCGCATTCAAGAAACGAATCACTGATCTGGCTTCACAGTCGGCGGGTCGTTCGATTGTTTTGAACGCTTCGAAACGCTCTAACAACAGGAAAACACAAAGTGACGATCGCTCAGAGCTACGTCTGCCTTCCTAATGAATGGAGGAAGTGGTCGCGGCTGCAGCGGCAAAATATTGAAACTGTACTTGCTTTAAAAACACGTCTCGTATCACTGGTGGCACCGCCTGTGGTGACATACAAAGTAAGAGGGATGTTAAGTATTATGAAAGAAGTTCAAGAACTGAAATTGCCACTCATGAATGCATACATTATACGTGTGAAATGGTCCACACACTCTGGTTGCTATACTACGCTGTGAACTCGGGTAGCGCTGCTCTCAAGCTAAACGTTAGAAAAAGTTTCAAATTATTGAAGTTATTACACAAGTATTTAGTGCATGTGTCATTGACCGTACATGCATATTTAAGATACAAGTATGGTGACAAAATAAACAACAGAGAAAGAAAACACAAGAAAAAGGGAAATAGAGATAAATTACCTTTGTCTAACTGAACAAATTTGACCTAGCTTCGCGCACTTTAGCCAAAAAATTGCCCATGTTTTGCCAGTTCCTCTGGTCAGCCAGTAGATCCCAACATGCCAATCTCTTTCTTGAGGGACTTAAGAATTTTTCTTTCAGTATAATCGTTCGCTGGTTCTCCCACTGTGCACTTTCACCAAAATATGTGCCCAGTCCTCATCCAAATCACAGAATGGGTAGATTCTCTTGCCAGAATCGTCAGCCATTTTCTGTGCCCTCCAGCCCCCAGTCTAAACCATTCCATTCCTGATCTTTCCTTTCTTCCTAAATTAATTATATATGCCTCTTTACCGCAGTTCAATTTTATTTCATTTGCTAGTCTTAGAGAAGGTTTAATTTTACAATCCGATTCTATTTCCTGTTGGTTGATGTCTCTTAGTCTTCTTTTAACACCTTTCCATATGTTTCTGTCATTTGTTTCAGCTCTTAGCCATACTGACCCCATTCCTATTCTCCTCAAACCCCTAATGCTTAAACTGGTAGCATCATCCCATCCTTGCTACATATATCCACATTTAGAAGCTTCTCATCCTGAAGTCTGAAACTGGCAATCCTTTCAGCACTTCTTTTTTAGGATGAGAGACATCGTAGTAATTGCTCATTCTCGTCATCTCACTGACAGAACTATTACTATTTGTTAAATAGTTCCTTGTGCTCTGCTTTAAAACTAGAGTTGAAATATTGTGAAATATTTTGCTTTCACCAAATGAGTATACCTTATCATCGTGGTGCACAGCAAATATTCCTGTCTTCTCAAATTATGAAAATGTCATTTTCCAGAAGTTTTTCTTGAATAAACAAGAAAAACTGCTGTCTCTTTTAGCATGCATTTGGCACTGACAGTTAAATTTCCAACACTGAAGCTGATGGACGTACTGGGGGAATTCATAACTTAGCCTCGAGTGTCTTTCACTCAATTACTGCTCTAGTCAGGTTTGCCAACAATGCGTTCACGTGGTAACCTGAATCTGCCCTTTGGGCTTTTCGCTCCAATATAACCTGAAGGCGTATTCCATTCGCTCGTTTCTTGCTGTTCAGACATGTCCAAAACACTTCATTCTGTTCCCTTCAAAGCCGTCCTTTATTACTGGCAAGCCATTCTGTTCCTTTTCGAAAGCGATCAGTCTTCAAATTCCGCCCTCTTTAAAGCTTTCATCCAAGGTGTTATTATTCCACCAGGGCATCTACCATTGTTGTTCCACCTTTAAGATACCTTAGGAACATCTTGAAAAGCAGAAGGCTCCATATTTTCCCTATTTACGCATGGAGACGAACTTTCCTTGTCATTTATAAATGGCTAAATTAATACTATGGGACTTTTAGTGTGAAATGCAATAAATAATCTCAGAAATTTATCACTGCCAAGCATTCCCTTCCAGAGAGAATAATTATTCCTCTAAGTTTTCCAATTAACCATTTTCTGATCCATTGACGTATTAGTCCTTTTACCTGCAAATATTTCAGTAGTGTTGCCAGAAGTCCCGCATTTCAATCAGTCAATCCATTAATCAACATTTGGTAGAATCAGACTAAAAATTCAATACCTTAACCGGAATTTGAACTATGGATACAACAATATTTATTTATTAAAATCATCCAGAAACTTGCCATAGACAATTGTCGGGGTAAAATATGCATTCAATAAAATTAAAAAGCAAAACATTAAAATAATTTTAATGTTGTTACATACTGGGGAGGCCAAAATGTTTATAGCTAGATATTAAATTTTAGTTACCACAGCATGCACATTGGGAGGCATAGCTGTAGAGGCAGCAAGAGGACCAGAATCTTAAACAACACATTCCAGAGCAGGCGTGGGATAGTTATAACAAAATAGACAGAATTTCACATTAATCACATTACCGTGGTTTATTCAGTGCCCCTACATCACACACAAAAGATAAAACACGAAGAAATTGAGGGGAGATGCTACACACACGAGGCTACATTCACACAACTTCAGATACAACCTTTCAGACACAAAGCTCGACCAAACGTGACGCTCAACACACAAAGAAGTAACGATCACTTCCCCCACTCTCTCCACCTCTGGCTAGGATCGCCAGCCAGAAGGTGGCGAGTCGCCACGCCAGACGAACTTCAGACCCAGAGCAAAAAGAATTACTGCAAAAATACTGTCACCAACGACACAATAATGTGTCTGGCGTGACAATACACATACATACATGCTACAATATTACTTAAAAACTGATAATTGATTGTTCTTCCGTATATGCCATGTATATTCTTCACACTTTGCCCACCACACGGCTTCTCGCGTACCGGCCGTCGCAGCTCGGACTCCCGCCAACAGGTTATAATATCCTTGCAGCCGCCTCACATTCTCATATTTACAATTACAATGATAATAAGTACAAACGTTATCGTGTGGGATGTTGAAAATGTTGTCCTTCTCTACCCACACATTTCTGAGGAAATTTTCACTCACATTCGAAAGTTTAATGTCAGAAATTGAGTCGGCGGGACTCCGAACTGTACTTGCCGGCGCGCGAGACGCCGTGCCTTGACCACAGTGTAAAAGAAAACAGTACACTAGAATCAGACTTCGGCTTTTCGTGCCGTTGTACCAAACAATTGAGCTACCATAACAACACGCTGGCACGACATTTAATGCCCCAACTGACTCGCGGTTGTCGTACCGGCATGCTTGGTTGGAGCAACGGCATGGAGAGCCGAAAGTCTGTGTTTTAAATCCGGCTATGGCATGGAAGTTTTCAGTTTGATTCTACCTTTCGCCATCCATAGCAATGCTTTCATGGTTTCACGTGAACAAACGTAGAAGCAAACATTTCTGTTCCTCCCTTTTAACGCGAGATAATCACCAGTCACTCTTCATTTCTCATCGAATAACATTATATTTATCATCCTTTACATTTGCAGTGCTTCGTCTTTGGGACTCTCTACCTGTTGATTTGAGGGGTTGCCGGATATTGTATAAATTCAAAATTAAGTTTCAGAATTGAGAATTATCTCCCTCTGTCTCTCTCTATCTCCCTCTCCCTCTCTCTCAAGCGAGCGAATGGCTCAGGTGTCGGCGTCTAAGGCTCGCATTGGGGAGGACCCGGGAGCGATTCCCGTTGGATACGCCACCTTGACGTTGCACATTCTCGTTGCTTTCCCAGCTCGGTAGGCGATTACACACTACTTCTTGTGCATTTCTTCTCATTTCACTTCCAAAAAAAAAAAAACGGTTAGCTGAGGTCTTTAAGGCACGGGCTCGTGAACGAGAGGTCTGAGGTTCAAATTCCGCCAGGACCGTTCTCTCTGACAGCTTTTTCCAGGTTCTCCTCAGTCCTCATAACTGGTGCTGCACGCCTCTGCAGGAAACGTTTGCGAGGTCTGGAAGAACTCTACATAGTCAAATCCGAGAAATATTTGCTAACGTTGTTAAAATCTGTGACGACAAAAGCAAACAAAAGCAACAGGTCAATCGGTATTACTAGCAGAAGAGCGTATGTTTCTTAAGAGGCCTTAAGTCTTGTTGATATGTTGAAAAGAAAGCCGTAATCTTTCTCAGATAGCGATAGAATTTTTGATGTCAACACATTCCTTACAGACACGTTGTTGCGAGAGGAAAGCAGTAAATGCTAAAGTTAGGCTTAGAAATTTTCCTTCCTAAATTTCCTTTCCCAGTTATAATTTCATTCAAAATATTCGTTTCACTTCCGCTTTCATCGTTCACGGTTGCAGGGTCAAGCGGGATAAATGGTGGTGTGAGACGTATGCTTTGTACGCGCTTTAAGGGCAGAAATGTTTCTTCTCTAGCATAGAACGTTCTGCTCGGACCTGTCTGCTAGGATGGGGGTGGCAGTTGGTCTAGCCTTGGTTACAGTGCTGAAATTCTCCTCCATTTCTAGTGCCTATCCTCTATTCCTTCCTCTTTCTCTTTCTCTCTGCCTTCAACCTGCATAACTTTTTCGAATACTGAGGACGGTTTGTAGCTATCGTGTTTAATCATATTATCTTTAATACTTGTTTGTTTCTTTTCATTTTAGTTTCGAACCGCCAGTTAGTAGTATTATGCTAGGAATTTTGTTATATTTTTCTTAAATGTCTTAATTATTCATTACTTTTTCTGCATTGCGATATTTTCTTGCATTACTGCATTTTATTACTTCTGAATCTAGTCTGCTTTTGTTTCAAGAGGTGTAGAAGAGGTCTGGTGACCTAAATTCCGCCGAAATAAATAAATAAATAAATCTTCTCTCCTAGAACGAACTGCTAGAGACGATAAACGCGTGAATATGTACCATTATATTTGGTTTGATATTCCGCAATAAAATAAAAATTCCTCGGCCGTGAATCAATGCGGTTTGTTCGTTATTTGACACATGATACAAACCCTAATTCATGCTCTTTAAAACGCAGATGTTTACAGCAGAACAAGTACTATACTTAGCAATTTATTACAAAATATTAACGAACGGGAATTTGTGTGCAACGAAATGTAAAGGAATGTTTTTAAACACAGAGAGGGACAGTCGGTGCATATCCATAACTTTCCAGCAGGCTTCCGAAGTTGTCAGTTTAATGATCATAAATATTATTAGTTGCTGTATACACTGTTATGAGCTTGTACGTGTTTCGTTCATATGTTTTAGGGAGAAGAGACTTATTTATCTGCCATAGGTTCAAATGAATATAGAAAACGGCATATTATAGTTTATTACACTTTGTCCGTTGCAAGCAAATAAAGCGCAGAAAATCCACTACCAAATTTTCTCAACACAAGTTTCAAATGAAGAATAGATTTTATTAGATTAGTTATATTTATTTTCAAATTTATGTGGACTGGAATTGCTAATTTCTTCAAATTTCAACGAAATTATTCAACTGAAGCTTTTACTACAGATTTGCTCAATATAATTACACCAGAAAATTAATTTTCATGTTCCCATGTACCTAGTTTTCCAAGAAAACAAGCATTTTTTGAGAGTAGATGAACTGATTTAAAAAGTCTCTACTTGATATCAAGTCGGGTTTTTGGACACAAAATCGACAATTTCAGTTCGATTCTTTTAAAATCTTTATACAACAATTGGGGTTTAATTTATAGTATGTACACTAAATGTATGCACATTTTAAAATTCATTCCCTATATATTAATTTCATTACGCTTTTACTGTTCTGAAAAAATGCCCCAAACGATGCAGTTATCTTTTGAAAAATTAATATATTATAATTAAACTCTTTAATAGGGTATAATAAATTGTAGATGTGTATTTTTAATTATCAACAGTAGTAGCACTAGTACTGATAGTTTTAAGATAATTTAATTGAACCTAACGGATGCTTCTTTTCATTATAATTATTTGGAGACCGAAGGCCAAGAAATAATTATCTTATGAAAACATGCATGAGTTTGAAACCGAAATTCAATTGTCATGTAAAACTACAAGGGTCGTAGTATGGATTTCAAACTCTTTTCTAGCTGTATACTAGGGGTGGGATATAGCAAGTTTTTATCTATATTTTATGGTTTATATGTTATACAAAATTACAAAGAATTCCATCCGAATGAAGTAGACTTTACAGACTATTCCCAGAAAGTTCAATATATACATTTTATTTTTCAAGTAAATATCTTAAAGATATGGTATTTTAATAAAAAATCGTTAAGAGCCATTTTTGAGAAAAACAAAAATCTTGAACAGTTTTCCATATGAAGGGTAGTTAGGGTTGGGGAGTTTTCTTGAAAGTCTTCATGTCACATCATTGGAAGATAGTGAACTTAAATGCCAAGTTAGGTACTTGTTTGACGCTGATGTTTCCTAAAAATGCCATTATCTGGATTCAGGGATCCTCAAAACATGTATTTTCGGTGAAATCTCGACATAGAATTTTTGGCTGAAATGCAACTATTCCTCTACCTTCTAGGTACGTGGTACAAAAAGTAAAAATATGTTTTGAATTCAGGGGATATCAATTTCCGGTGAAATCTCGATACCAAATCTATGAGCCACACACAATACTTCCTCCAACAACCATAAGCAAGTGTTAGTGAGCGTAGAAATGTACGCCAATTCTGTCTATTCATACGTACACCAGAAACGATAGTTCTGTGCCGGTGACCTTGCTTCCTCGCGCACTGAAGCGAGTCTATGTCTAACGCCAGGCAGCTCTCTGTAAATGTGGTGTATGGAAACGGTAAACAAACAGTAAAACAGAAAACCCGGGAAAATAAACCGGCAAAAGAATAACTAAGTAGTATACTATCATGTGACTCACCGTATTGTTGTTCATTCCTAGAATGACGGCTGCTACGGGCGAGTGAACAATGTATTGCACTCCTCACAGAACACCAGGTTAATACAAACCATTTTAAATATTGTGGTACAGCTCGTTTCTCTTTTTTCCAACACGCACACACTCGCACACAGTTTTATC
This sequence comes from Deroplatys truncata, assembly GCA_030765065.1. Taxonomy (NCBI): domain Eukaryota; kingdom Metazoa; phylum Arthropoda; class Insecta; order Mantodea; family Mantidae; genus Deroplatys; species Deroplatys truncata. The sequence goes on from CM060990.1 coordinate 43,454,917, forward strand.
AATGAGGTATCTAATCATCTGGCAAATATTCAACACCTGACAGCTCACTATCATGTATGTTTCATCTTCATATATAATCGGCCTTCCTTCGTCTCTAAACCTTTTAATGGCACGCAAATATGACACGCGCCAATCTCTTATCTCATGTCTTTCCTATAACAAGACCTTATTGTTCCTTGTTTTCTTCCACGTGAAACCCATGTCACGTAAGATAATATTTAAACTTGTGCTTCCCCCTTTAAAGTTAATGGAATCCTTAAGCTTCAGGAGCAGATTTCTGACTGTGGGCACGGTTTTCTCCTGAATATAAAAATTGTAAATTGTTTGCCGAATCACACACCTATCAAAGTCATCAATGTCTGTGATCCATTTTGTTACACGATGTACCTTTCCAGGTGTCCCAAAGGAGGTTCCCTGTTCCTCACATGTTCCCCCTTCTTTAATTATTTTACGTATTGTCCTCTCAGATACTTTTGTTGCTGCACTCACCCTCTCTTGCACTTTCTTCAATGGAATTAGAATATCGCCAGAAGCTGATTCCCGTTTCATGAAGAAATGGACGTTATTAACAATTCACGTGTTTGGCTGTGCAGTGTTTTTCCACCAAGTTTGCTTTGAATTGGAGGCATTTTAGTCTAAATAAGCAAATACATATACACGCGCACACACAAGACACCAAACACTAATCACGAATGCGATTAACAATCACTTTCTAAAACTTGTAAAACTTAACGTGCTGGCACCGAAGCGGTAGAAGACGGATGTTGCACGGTCAAAGCTCTCCACGATACTGGCCATTTCAGTATACTGCGCATGACCGAGAATATAGGCTCGGCAACTGGGCTCTAAACGATTGCGCACCCAGTCTTCACCGGCACAAATCCATCGTTCCTGCTGTACTTTAGCCAAGCGAGGGTGTATATATGACCCTGGAGTGGTGGCGCGAGCCAGCTGGTAAAACCTGAGGTCCTAGCCTCTGGTTCCCGAAGTCGCGGGTTCAAACCCAGCGGAGGGCAATGGAGTTTTCCTGCGTACAAATCCTTAGCATGGCTTCCTTCGGAAGGGAAGTAAAGCCGGAGGTCCAGTGTCGTAGATTTACGGCACGTAAAAGAACCTCAAGGCTGATAAAGAGGCCTCTAAGCAAAATTACTGTCTTTCACGTCCAATATAGAATTGGATGCTAAGGACCACAGCAGTTAAAGAGCGTCCATAAATAAAACTCAATTTCATTTTCCTGATAAAACCGGGTTCCTTAACAGCATTCATGTGCAGAGAAGTAGGAGTGCATACCACTAAGAGGCCCTCGAAACCGGAGCAAAATACCGCAAATAGGCCAAAATGCTTCTAACGAGATTCCTGGGAGGGAGAGATCAAGGGTAGACATGGTCGGGGCCCCTCACAGTTCCAGATTGAACGCATCCTGACGCCGGCCAACCACGCCTACTAGCTCCGAGACCCCGGGGTCCCTAAAGCCCAGGGATGCCCCAGAAAGCGGACCAACCAAACGCCAAAGAGAAACCATTCCAAAGCGCTTATTCATCGCCCAGCCGCAAAACACCGGCCGGTCCTACAGCCCTGAAACACATGAAAGGGAATGATGGGGACAGGAAATTCGTAGTAGAACCACCCTAGCATTCGCCTACTGACTCGGCGAAACTACGAAAAAAATCGATGGAAATCGAAACCGGAACCTCCCGAATGTGAGATATCTTGCTGGGTAGTGATGTATAGAAGTGTTATGCCTGAGCGATTCTCGCTTGGACAGATGCCAGCCTCTCCCGCTGGCTGAAACACTAGTAAACGTGAAGCAAGTACTTTTGGAGAGGACTTCCGTCTGGGAAGTATTTCACACAGTCCTCAGGAACAACGAACGGCAGAATGATTTGCATCGTCATAAATTAATTGTATTTAGGTATTAAGAACCTGAGCAGTCGTGAAGGGAGGCTGTAAAAAATGCCGAACAAAGGAAAGCTAACAAACCGGAGAGATTAAGAACGCTTTACGAAGTAATCCGCCAGTTCTTTCCCCTCTAAAATGGAATTAGGCATCAACATTATTAAAATGCTCTTTAATTAAAAAAAGGGGAAGAGGCATCGTTGGCCAATGCTGATCAATCATATTTCAGGTTCCTATGAGAAATACGGTCACGCAAACAATCTATCGCAGTTGGATCGATATGTTTGTGACGCTGAGCACGCCATTTTCATTTGATTATATAAAATGAGCAACCCAATTTGTGATTTTACGCAGAAATTTAATGCTTCGCTATCACCAACCAGCCTAAAACGCACCTCATTAACGGCAGGTTTTGTTGTAATTAATGTTAATACGCTAAAATATGTCGTTTGATACACAAATAAAAATGTGCGTTCGATGGTAATGAATGAGATGAGATAAGCTCTACCATATAGTCCATTAAGCGAAATTAAAGCTATATCAGCGATCAGAGTTTTACAGAAGTGGGATAAATTTTCTCTTTGTTTTGGCAAACTGTCAGCTTCACGCTCAAATCGGGTGAGTTGGACGTTTTCTTTGAACTGCTTATGTATTATTAAACCGAGCGCTACTGAACTTTCACTTATTGGCTGCTTACCACAGAAATACGTGACGTCCCAGGTATCAAATGGGAGTTAAAATGGCTTATCTCGCAAATGTTAAATTCACGAATATCGTGACCTTTTTCCTCTGGAACTAACAAAAATATCTCTGGCTATAATTGTCTCTCTTCCTTTAATTCTCTGTCCACCTGTGTGTCTGCCTCTGACTGTTTCTCTATGTAACGTAATATTCACGTTATGAATAAAAAGTATCGTCCTCCGTGGTGTAGTGGTTACCATGCTAGCCTCTAGTTCCCAAGGTCGCTGGTTCAAACCCGGATTTTTTTTGCGTAAAAATCATTACCGTGGCTTCCTTCGGAAGGGAAGTAAAGCCGGTGGTCCCGTGTCGTAGATTTACGGCACATAAAAGAACCTCAAGCCTGATAAAAGGCCTCTGAGCAAAATTTCGCATCTTTCACACACAGTATAGAATGGGACGCTAAGGACCACGGTAGTTAAAGAGCGACCATAAATAAAACTCTAATTTATGAATAAAAAAGCGAGTCACATGCGAAATGTCCCAATGCTGGTTACGAGCACAGGACCTGACTTCTGGTTCACTTCTGATTCATCTTCGTCACGGTGTTAAAGTGCTTACCTCCAAGATGACCTTTGAGTCAGGGGAACATGTGAAAATCACTTGGGACAAGCTCCGGTGAATACGGAGGATGCGAGAAAACTTCCCAGTTGGATCTTCTGAGCTCCGCCTGGGTCAAGATTCAACTTGGAGGTTTTCTCGTAGCCTCCGTATTCACCGCAGCTTACTCCAAGTGATTTCCACATGTTCCTCCAACTCAAAGGTAAGCAGTTTTAACGCCGATGATGAAGTCAAATCAGTGAATAGCTGGTTGCGAGCAGAAGGACCGTACCTGGTACAACACTGGCTTGGAAAAACTTGTGTCACGTCCCCAAAAATGCTTGGAAAAACATGTTGACTATGTAGAAAACTATCAGAAGGATAGTACAATATAAATAAAATTAATTCAACAATCAACTGTGTGTAATGTTTTTTATAAAATAGGGAAACTTACTTATTGAACGACCCTCCTACCTCAGGGTACAAAGTTGCTCAGTGGTACATGCTAATTGCTTCACTGTTCCCACAGGACCTTAACTTTTTCACCCCCTTTCTTTCTTGTGTTTGAAATTTGACCTTGTTACATGACATAGTGTAAAAATTTATATTCCTAGGATTTTTAGTTACTTACGAAAGAGTTATAACCAATATTTGTATTTAGAACTAACATTAAATGAATACCCATCACTGGAAACAGTACAAATGTTAGTAATTGTGTGAATCATCATTGAACAAATAAAGATACACAAAAATGAACCATCACCCTCGCAGCCCATCTTCCTTGTTTCCGAGTGATATTTCACTACACTACGTGCAACGCTTGTGTGTTATCGTGCTTTCAAGTGTTCGCCAAGCTATTCCCTTTAAGCTCTCTCCAGCTTATTCGTATTTGTGTAATATTTGCAACTAATGCTGATTAGGTACGTTTTACAAGAAGCATAACTGCAGAAGAGTGTATTTTTGGCGTAAGAGATGGTGTTTTCAAGTAGCCCTAGGGACGGCTGGTTCTAGTGTGTGTAAATTGCAATTGTTAGATATCATAACAATGCGAATGTTGCACGACAGATTTTTATTTTCCCCATCCTATTCCACCCAAAAATTCGATACCGAGATTTAACCGGAAATTCACATTTTGAGTCTCCCACAATCCAAAAAAAGCAGCTTTACAGAAATGTTCGTGTGTATGTGTGTGTCTGTGATCAGCATAACTCTCGTTTACATGAAGGATTTTTCATTCTTTTTTATTTTCTCAAAAATGGCTCTAAAGGTTGTGTTTAAGATATTGACATGGTGATGGAAATGTATATATTGAATTTTCTGAAAATAACCTGTAAAGTCCTCTTCATTCTGAAAATGTAGATCTCGTCAAAGCACACAGTTTATATTATATACAATTTTTGTTGGCGTTAAGTATTTCCGAGATATTCTTGTTATTGGTTTGATTTTTCAAATACTTCTACTTTTCCCAAAAGGAAAGTCGCTATTCGTTCTCTCTCTCTCCCTCTCTCTCTCTCTCTCTCTCTCTCTCTCTCGTGATAATGCAAGACGCATGGAATTTCAAAGCCATCATATAACGACCCGTTTATTTAAACTTTAACTATCCCTTTAGCCTACTGTATCTTTCTTAAACCTACAACGTCGTCCTCCGTGGTGTAGTGGGTACCGTGCCTGCCCCTAGTTCGCGTTCAAACCCGGCGGAGGGCGATGGATATTTTCGGGCTTAAAAATCTTTAACGTGGCTTCCTTCGGAAGGGAAGTAAAGCCGGTGGTCTCATGTCCTAGATTTACGGCACGTAAAAGAACCTCAAGCCTGATAAAGAGGCCTCAGAGCAAAATTAGCGATCTTTCACGCCCAATATACAATGGGACGCTAAGGACTACAGCAGTTAAAGAGCGTCCATAAATAAAACTCAATTTAATTTCATTTCATTTAAGGGGCATGGAATTCAAAGTCATCATATAACGACCCGTTGATTTAAACTTTGACTATCCTTTTAGCCTACTGCATCTTTTTTAAACCTACAACATCGTCCTCCGTAGTGTAGTGGTTACCGTGCCAGCCCCTAGTTCGCGTTCAAACCCGGCGGAGGGCGATGGATATTTTCGGGCTTAAAAATCCTTAACATGTCCTAGATTTACGGCACGTAAAAGAACCTCAAGCCTGATAAAGAGGCCTCTGAGCAAAATTACCGGTCTTTCACGCCCAATATAGAATGGGACGCTAAGGACCACAGCAGTTAAAGAGCGTCCATAAATAAAACTCAATTTAATTTAACAATGAAATGCATAAATGGTAGTGAAAGTTATGTCGATTAAAGAGAAGAGAAAGAAGAATAAGCCTTTATAAGAATAGTTTGGGGGAAGAGTGATTGAGAAAGCCATGTGACGGAAAAGCATCATATTTTTACTTTTCTATCTCTCAGAACTGCCCAGAGCTTTCAGATCAATGGATATGAATTTGTTATGAACAAAGAGCCTGCATGCCCACCGGATTCTAGTTCAGTATTAATAACCCCTGGGAAACTTACACTTTGGACTGAATATACGCTATAAAGTGGCCAAAAGACTGGATTCCGAGTTCGAATCTCGGTTAGGGTGAGTTAGACGTATACGGTTTTTTTTCGAGGTTTTTCCTTTATCCTGGAAAGATTTAGAGTCGTGTAACTTTAAGCTTTATGGGTCCCGGGCTTATTCGAGCACCATTTCATTCATTAATCGTCCAAAATGACACAACCGGTTAAAGGACGCTAAAAAACAAACAAAAAGTACTGGGAATTATGTAACTCCAGATCTTATCTGAACCAGTGGGTGTACGTTGTACAATGAACTCCAAAAATACTAAGTAAAATTAATATAGTTGGTGTAAATGTGTGATTTTAAGTATTAGCAGAAAAAAGAAACACGAGAATGCCGGAATAACCGCATCATATTGTAGCGTTGTGACTAGGTGACGCTAGGATATTATTCTTGAAGAAAACACGTTTTCACTTTTTTCACTCTTTATGCTAGAAATCCTGCAAGATTCATTGGTATTCTCTAACACGTGTGATTATTTTAACACTGTCTTCCCGCAATTGTCTCTTGGAATACTAAAGTTTGCTCCGGCTGGTTGTTTAATATCTCAGTGCTGTATCTCCGTTCTTTAGATTCACGCGAACTTGAAGTAGTCACTTGACTAACACTAACTCGTTTATTAGTTTGGAATTAATTATATCGAAGAATACCATTAGTAAATTATATAAATATTTCACCTACATCACTTTATAATTGCATAATTCCGCGGCACTTAGCGTCCTTTTCTGACCCGGAGTGCTACGCGTTACCTTAACGAAGAATCATAACAAAACTGTCCTAAAACCACCCTCGCGTTCACATATATCAGTCGCTGCTCGCCTTCAAATTTTGTACATGTCACTGCGTCTTCCTATCTTTCCATTGGTTCTGATACTTATTCTCTAGGTTTATTGGTTCCCTGGTTGAAAATTCAAAGCCTAACTGTAAGAAAAGTCCGTTGCCTCATAGCGTCTGTTTACTCTTAAAACGTGCCTCATCCCCACGAAGTACAAAAGAAACTTTTGAATTTTATGGCCCCACGCTCGGAAAACATAATGGACAGTCCGAAATCTTGCAGTTTTTCTTAGGCAATTACGCCTTTATTTATTTGAGAATAGTATTTAAACTTAAAACATATTCACGGCTTCGGAAGGGCTTTCGATTGATATAGTTTCGAATCATATTGCTTTAAAATTATGGGAAATTATCAAGTTACAAGTTAATTAATTATTAATAATTCCTAAACTATAATTATTACAGAGTTACTTTTTGTGTATTCTTAACCAGGCGGAAATATCGCTACAATAAGCAATGTGTATGGTATTACCTTATTTCTTTGTTTTTACTTTCTCTGCTGTTATTGTACTCTATTTAATACATTGTATATGGGAATTTTACCGAAAATACATGTTTTGCGGTCCCCTGAGCTAAAAACTGCACGTTTAGAAAAACATTCGTGTGTGTGTTTAAAAAATATGCATTTTATAAGTTGTAAACCCCATCTATTTTATTATGAAACGAACGAACTTTGAGAGACTTTATGACTTTGTAGCAATTTTCAAAATCTTTGTGTTTTACAGATAATGCCACCGTAGACCTCTAGAAATGTTTACTGTGTTCAGGATGTTGCATTATTTATCATCGTGTGGAGCATTTCGTAATAGCTGAAAATTGCATTCCAAACAATCTTAATTAATTCTTTTATTATCTTCAAATTCTATGTGTGAACTTGCATGCATAATACATATAGTTATACAACATTTCATAACTGGATCTCTCGTAGTCGTGGTCGCGGAGCGTATAGCTCCGCCAAGCTGAGGGTCGTGAGCTCGAGTCCCATCATGGGCATGGGTGTGTTGTATATGTGTAACAGTAATTGCGGTAAACAGTAAAACAGAGGAAAAACGGTAATAAAAAATAGGGAAAATAGGGGAACGTTTAAAAAGAATAACAATGGCCTTAAATTTATATAAGTTGAGATTTGTTTACACTCCTCCTTTTACGAAAAGAGTGAGCTACTATTTCACCTTTTTATACAAAAACTCTCATTATTTGTTGCTGAAAAAGTACGATATTCTAAATTACATTTCTAAAAATATTCCTCTAGGATAAATGCTGCTCATGTTTTGGACACCATTTTTAAAGCCCTACACCGGATAAATTACCCTGCACGACAAGCTTCACTATACATTTTTATTTATTAATTATAAGAAATGTTCAAACCACCGTTCAAACCGACGAACCTGACCGAAGGTTTTTTCGCGGCTTTCCTCGGTCGATAGGCGAATGTTGGGTTAGATAATTTGATCCGCAAATTTTCATATCATACTTTTCATCATTATATTTCAATTCTTCCTTCTTCATCCTGAATTATGCTATGATCTAGAGTTTGCTTGCTCCTCGACAGGCTACTGGCCCAAGGCATTGGCTTGTAAGTCCTTGGGGGTGTAAGGACGGTAATCAGTTAAGGAGGGTAATCAATTAACGAAGAAGCAGAAGAATTATAAAAAATGATTTGCATAATCCCTTATCACTTTTGCGTATGTTTCCTACTTTGTAGACTAAAACATATATATTTATTTTTAAAAAAAGTATCTACTATCCCATAGTTTGTCACAGAGGTATTAAAATATAAATTAAAAAATTAAACTTATAGTTGAATGAGTTTGGGGGAAGATAAGCTGTGATTAACTAATTAATTAATAACGTACATATAAATTAATACTTGAAAAACATAATTACTTATTGATACGAAAATTTTAACACGTGCCCTTTTAATTACAGGTGAGGTCTCGTAAATAATTCTCAAACTTTAATACCTGAGACCCCCCTTCACTTCCCTCTTAAGGAGATCAACCTGAGAAAATTGTCGAAAATATTGAAAATAACAATTTTAGGAATTTTTGCACTTTCATAAACTTTGTTTCTTGAAGATTTATATGTGGAAGTTATTACCATCTAGTTGCATTTTAAACACTTGCCACGTGACCATTTAAATGACAGTTTTAAATGCAAACGGTCAAACTTTGAAAGTGTGCTTACAAACTTTGAAAGTCTTATTTTAAATAATGCATTTTTCCAACACATGTGAATGTTCAAATTGCTCCTTGCACTACAAATTTTAACCTATCAGTTTGATTTTTGCACCAGAGATTCATAACATCATAATAAACAAAAATTATCGGTGAAAAATTTTAAGGATGTAAAATTAATTATCTACAATAATTACACTGTTGTTACCCCTATAAATAATGTATTATTTGTTCTATAGGAGGTAATACTTTTTCCATTTAAAAGTCCTCCGATAAATTAATTTAAACTGCTATTCCAGGTGCGTAAATCTGAAGTTCTATTACAAAATTTTGAAAACTTTATCTCAAGTAGCTTATTATGTAGCGCAGTTATAAAAGCAAAAGATAATTGTTTCTGAAAAGCAATTTCATGCATTTGTCTAAAAATTAGGGAATTATCTATATACAATGGTGGTAGTATGTAGTAAAACAAATGAAGTTATTTGCTTAAGAAATACACAATTTGACATTTCCAGATGTTGGTCTCATTAAAATATGACACACTGGTATATGTACTGGGTTTTGTGTAGTAAAAATTCATATTTTTCTTTCTTTTTCATTCATTCAATTAATTCTTCCTTTTTCAGAGCCACACCATCACGAATCTGCAAATCTACACCCAGTACCGCGTGTCTCTTCAAGTCTTCAACCCTGAAGGACCTGGACCAAGCACTACAGTTTTGGTGATGACGGATGAAGGCGGTGAGTTATTGTTTCACTTCATCACCACTAGATAGCAGCGCATGGCATGCTAGCTTAGCCTGTACTCTTGCGGCAAAATGCCGAACAAACACGAGATTCCCGCCGGCCTCGCGGCTCTCTCGTGTAAAGCGAAGCGGCCGATTGATTCACTTTCCCCGGCGCTCAAGAGTTCCACTTGAAAACAGGGTTGCCACTTTCCCTATTTTGTATCTAAATGTATTTCGAGTATTGATTTCTTGTCTATAGGAGAAAATATGATAAAAGTCCAAACTTATCATATTAGTCTACGAACAGTAGCTTCTCAAAAGTGTGTTACTCATACGTAGAGCAACAAAATTGGTCATATCTGATTATACTACTGACCTAGTTTCTCCAAATCTGTGTATAGGGTACCCATATCTGAAATTTGGTAAACTTTTATAAAAATTCTAAAATTAGTTTTTATATCCAAAAACCAAAATGAACTTCCAATGCGTTATAGTTGACCTTGCTTTTTCTTACACTTCTGCGCATTAAAAATGTTCTATACAGTATAATTTGCAACCAATCTTGTTCAAATTTCAGCAGAAGCTCAGAAAGTATTAGCTTTAAAAACTGGCATATGTTTTTGCTACACTTTTTAAATTTATCATGATATAACATAATTAATTCGATCACTGAGGATAAATTGTTACAAAAATTAGATTTAAAGATTTAAGAAGTGTATCTTAAAAAACCGGAAGAGTACAAAAATGTCTATATAGCAGTTTCGTGTATCAGTATATAAATAATATAGTGTTATCTTTATATTTTCAAAATTAAGATTTATATATCGTCTCCAATGCCTAATTAATTTAAATAGTAGTAAAATAACACGATTTACTAAAACAAAGTATTAAGCATATCCGCGTGAAATTTATAAAACATTTGACAAAATTTTTAAAACAATTATATAAAACCTGAAATATTTAAAAATTTTACCTATGGGTACCCTTAAAATTAAGAAGAAATGAAGGCGACCGATCAATGAGTTTAAAAAAATAGTAGTGTCTGCAAAATATTGATTTATTTTACTTGGATTGCATGTGTTTATAGAGGCCTTGGTATAAAGTTTGGTCTAAGCAGCTTCCGTTTTAATGATGGTTTTAAATAAAATTTCAAGGATTACCTAAAAATCTTCTTATGGTGTATTTTAAATCTTCTTTTCGTTAAACTTAATATTTAGCAACATGATTAAAGGAATGTAATATATATGAACGCCGCAGAGGGAACAATTTTGCCTCTTTTCTTGATTGTTTAGTTCTTTAAAAATTGTTCACAGATTTTTAGAATTATCAGCTCAGTAAAAGATGGTATGCATCGTAGAATAAAATATTATAAAGTATATTTCGGTATTGTAGCAACTGTATGCAAAGCGTCATAGAAATAACTTAAACAGCAGTTGTCAAATTTTCCTTATTACCTTGTATAATGCCTTTTCCCCTGCCTGGTATAGCTTAGAAAGGTAATAATGTAATAAACGGTAATATAGAGTTAATTTCGCATAGTACGCCTATGGGCGTATCGCTTCCAGAAGAACAACTGATAGGTCTTCATTCAAGTATCTCAGAAAAATAAATTTGTTTTATTAAGTATTTAACAAATTTCTGGAGTAACTATCCTCTTATTAAAACAACAGAACTTCGTATACTCTCACCTCTACCCACTTTTAATTGTTTTTGTGATTTAGCTGTTTTAAAACCTCAGTATGGAAACGAACTTCAAATAGAAAATCAGTTCAGAAATTTCTCAAAAATAAAACTAAATCTCGACAGGCTCTGCACTGCAAAACAGGTGCATATTAGTCTTCAACCTATTGCTTTCGGTTGTATTATATTTTAAAATTAGGTTTTAAATTGTAATAAAAATGTTTTAAAAATAAGTGTGATATCGAAGTTCAGATAGGACAATATTAACAGTGAAGAGTCAATTGATAAAATAAATGATTCGAATGATATTAAAAGCCTTCACTCACATAATGGTGGTAAAAGATGGACGAACGTTTCGAGACTTCAAGGTCTCATCATCGGCAAGAAGACGACTACTGTGATGCCGTCTCTTATTCATTTATTTGATGCTCCAATCCCCTTCAGGCAATCCCTCCCCTTAGACTGCATTGTAGGAGCATTTTAAGATTGGCAGATGTCTAAAAATTTAAAACGAATAAAAATCAATTTAAAGTTTAAGAATAACATATTGACACACATAAGAAGTATTTAAATTGTCACATTTTGCCACATATTTAGATATATTCCAATATTACAAAAGAATTTATAATAGTTACGCAAACCAAGAATTTATTATGTACAGAACGTATTGAAGTTCACTATCTTTCAAAGATATGACACGAAGATTTCAAAAAAAAATCCCTAAACTCCATACTACCCTTTAAATGAACATTTTGCGAAATTTTTTGTTTTCTAAAATATGGCTGTAACAATTTTGATTAAAATGCTGTATGTTAAGAATATTTAGATCACAAAAAAGTATCGCTTGAATTTTCTGGGAATAGTTTGTGAAATCCTCTTCATTCGTAATGGTGTAGTGGTTACCATGTTCCCGAGGTTGCGGGTTCAAACCCGACGGAAGGCGATGGATTTTTTCGGGCGTAAAAATCCTTAGCATGGCTTCCTTCGGAAGGGAAGTAAAATCGGTAGTCCCGTGTCGTAAATTTACGGCACGAAAAAGAACCTCAAGCCTGGTAAAAAGGCATCTGAGCAAAATTACCGGTCTGTCACGCCCAATATAGAATGGAACGCTGAGTACCACAGCAGTTAAATAGCGTCCATAAATAAAACTCAATTTTTTTAAGAAAAAGAAATATATTTCATTGGAGACAATTGATTTATCATGTCTAACACACCTGAGACTAAGATTCTGTACTGCGAATAACCAGTTGTAAACATTTAGCCACTATTCTTGTCACAATGTACTTTTTATGCTGTATAAAATGAAGATAGTATCCCAAATTGTTAATTTAAAAGCTAAATTCTGAAATATACATAATAAACTACAGCGACATATGCTCTTTAGACCACAGAACAACACAGAAACCAGATAGCTGAATATTTTCCAGACTTCGGAAGCCGGCCCTGCTCCGGATCTAAATATGGCGAAAGCAATTAGCCTAATACAAAGGTTTATTGAAATCGACTAAACAAAATAATGTTATACACATAACGTAATACTTTTGTATTCTATATAATATATAACTCAAATGAAATACATTTACACAAAATTAAAATTTATCTCTGTGTAAATGTATTTGATAGAACTCAGAGAAAGCATTTTTACTTTCTCTACCGTGTATATAGTAGGTAGAGACGGCATTGCATTCCACCCAAAAATTCTATTTCGAGATTTCACCGGAAATACACGTTTTGAGACCCCCTTAATAAAAAAACGTCCGTGCAATTCCCAGAAAATTCAAGATATTGTGGCGGGAGTTCACGTTGGCTCCCGTCCCTCCTGGATCTCCGTTGTTTTCCTGACGTTCGTGCCGGCTGCCAGTCGAAGAGCTGAGGTAAGAATTCCTATCCTATCTAGTTGAATGATAGCTCTGAGATTTCTGTGGGTGAAGGCAAAATAATAACTGATTTTGCCATAACCTTAGTTTATTGAATAAAATTATGTCTATGCAGGTGGGTAGCAATTTTCCCTTATGAAATGCTTATTAAATCGCATAGCTTAAAAAACCTTCCCGCTACCATTTTATGTTATTCTGTGGGCCTAGCGAATTCGTCACACGATCTTCCCATCCACATACGCAGCATCTTCCACCTGGTTAGACAATTTAATTACATCACTGATTCTAACATCCGTTGCTACGGTAGTAGCACGCAAACTAACGCCAACAGTGTATCTGAGAGAATCATGTAAACTCACAGCCCCCGCCCCCGGTGACCATCATCCTCAGAGGCTGCATCGTCTCCCCATGCACATGTTGTTAGTGAGCTAAACATGCAAGGCAAAGGGGTGCTTGTTAGTGATGAAGCGTGCAAAGATGGGTCGGGTTCCGCATAAGCACCCCGGTTAGTAAGCTAGAGATTAGTGCTGGCATTCAGGGATGCGAGCGAATTAGACGGAATGACTTGGGTGACACACATGACACGTCCTGGATGGCGCCTAGGGATTAGTGCATGCAATGAAGATGGTTGGTTAGCGATTGAGTGGTTAGTGTGTTAGATGCGTAAGAAAAGGGGTTCGCGATGTAGGTTCGGAAATGTTGTCATGCAGTGAAGAGAAATGGCATGGTGGGACGGGATTTGATGTGAAGTAACCTGTGATTGAGTCTTTGAATCAGCGCAGCGTCGGGCTGATGGTCTAGTGGTAGGTGGTGCGTCGCGTCGGCTGGGTGGTACTGAAGCTCGGGATCGGTATTTGCGGTTACCAGTAAGTAGACCTGGAAATTAGTAAAGAATCATGAGAAACATGTCTGTAATATATGAAGTGCAGACGATGAGTTAAGGTGGCATCAACTGAAACAAGTAGGGGCTTCCCTCCCCCTTTATCTGTTTTCCTACGACGCTAGAATTCGCGGCTTTGTTACAACAATTTCCATTGGCTATTGAGTGGCGTTGCATGGCACGTTATGGCAATAAAATGTACCAAATTTCTGAAGTCTCGCGTCCTGCTGACTTATCCGACAAAACGCAATGTCTCTGTTCTCTTATGTGCATGTTTCCTGTTTCATTTTACCAACTTCCTCGAGTTCCGGAAATGGACCACTGTTTCTATCACTTACTATTCTCTGCCCTCTCTTTCTAAGTTGAATTCACATTTTAAATTATTTCCAATATTTTAACATTGATTCTTAATCTTATTTCCAATATTTTTATGCTGCTATGTCCTATGCTTATTTGTTATCGGGTATGCCCCCTTACAATATACATTTTATTTTTCGTGTGAATATCTTTAACATATGGTATTTCAAAAAAGGGTTCATGTAAAGGGTGGTTAGGGGTGGGGGAATTTCTTGAAAATCTTTATGTGGCATTTTTGGAAGATACTGAACTTAAATACCAAGTTTGGTATCCATCCGACTTTTTCGTTTTTCAGTAATGTATGCTGTACACACACACACACACACACACACACACACTTGGACATATTTTTTAAAATGCTGTCTCTGGGTTTTGGGGACCTCGAAAGATGTAGTACCATTAAAATCTCAGTATCGAATTTATGGGTAGAGTGCAATACCCTCTCTACCTCTGGATACGTGGTAGAGAAAGTAATAAAAATATAATATGAGGCTTAAGTTTATTGGCCCGTATTTAGCATAAATAATTGAATAGCATTCGCAGGAAATTCCAGTTTAAGACATTGAATTCGAGAAGTCGATAGTTATGTCACTTAAAACCGTTTAATTATGCTGCGCTTTTGTTATGGTTGCAAATAAAATCATGTTACAAACACCAACGTTCTTTCCAAATTTCTGCCAGTTACTACACACAAAAAAGTTATATTTTTGCTATTTTTTCAAAGTTCTAGCTTGCATGGTATTTATTATTTTATTATGTAAATTCACTGTCCTAATAAAGTGTTTAGCGTGATGCATTTTTAAAAATATTTACGTAAAAATCGAGTTTTACAGTAAGTGAAATTACAAAAACATCTATCCTATCAGATTGTTTTTAAAATTAGCCACCAATTATTGGAGCAAAACTATTACTTTTTGCAGTCTCCAAAATTCTTGATTTTCAAAAGTTAATAGTATATTTCTCAAAATTGGAGTATATTCTCGTTTTCGTTAGTGTACTTTTGGGAGACAGAAAAAATGTTGAAACAAATTAGTAAACATTTGCATCGTGTGTATGGAGAAATGTTGAAAAAGGTTTTGCGAGAAAATAAGGTTCAAATTTTGACGTAGCTATTAATAAGTATAAGCCTATCCATTTATAGCTTCAGTTAAATAGTATATACCTATAGGTAAATGTACATATCACGAAGGGGACCCCGAAATCTGAGTAGAGCACCGCAAGTAGGTCATAAGGGCTCCTTCTACTTCCAACCGGGCCCCTGGGATTACCGGTCTTTCACGTCCAATATAGAATGGTACGCTAAGGACTATAGCAGTTAAAGAGCGCCCATAAATAAAAAACTCAATTCAAGGGACCCCTGGGAGGGAGGGATGAGGGAATAGATCCGAAGAGCGACCAGATCCGGATGACAACGGACACAAACACGGACGGGGTCCCTAACGTTTCCAGATATGACGCATTCGACGCTGCCCCTTCCTGTGCACAAGCAACCAAATCCCGGTGTCCCCCGGGCAAAGAACCTCTACAGAATGCACAGTAACCGCCCAACCGCAACCCGCCGATCACGTCGCCTACTCCTACAACCCTGAAACAGATGACAAGGAAGATGATGGGATACGGGAGATGAGAGGAAGGAGAGTCGTGGTAGAAAAATAAAATCAAATTGAGTTTTATTTAGGGACGCTCTTTAAATGTTGTGGTTCTTAGTGTCCCATTCTACATTGGGCGTGCGTAGTTTCGGTAGCTTTTGATAAGCAGCAATCGAAATTTATAGCTTATTTTGATCAAAAACGGTCACTTACATGAGAAAAAGTGATGTAGTGGTAGTATTTTCAATCAAAACTAGACAATTCCATACCGTTACACACACGTGTTTCCATTAAAAAACAGACATTTCCTTGAGCTTGTAAAACATTTATTTTTTTACTGCGATTGTTACTGTGATGGCAACTGAAGGTTTTCTCATAGGTAAAATCTTATCAGCAGACCTCACTGCTTTTCCACCCGCGATTCCTCAACAGTTGACTCAATAATGAAAACAAACATCATGACTCAGTTGTTAATTGTATTTCAAATGTAACCCCGTCAGCATCCAAACGTGCCATCACACGTTATTCTGCTTGGGCCCTCCCCGTCCTTTGTTGTGGATTTATGACTATCATGTGTTCTACGGGTCTAATGTGACATCTATTCGAAAAGGTAAATAAATAATAAAATTTTGTACATACATTATCACAATTTCCTACGCCAGGTTGTGTTTTATCAACACGTTCTTAACACCTTCAGTACATTTAACCCCTTATAGCGTGGTGTAACATATTTAATACAACGGTTCTTTAAAGTTTTTAGTTTTAATGGTCTTTTTTCTAACTTCATATTCTAAGCTGTTTATAGCTGTTTTATGTTTAAAAAATATTAAGTTATTTTTAATAATAAGAAGCAAAATCCATGCAACTGCAGTTCAAATGTCGGACTTTCCAACCCTGTCAAACAAATGCGGACATTTTCAAAACTGTTTTGCTTATACTTAACGTACTGAGTTCTTATTACCTGAATCCTGAGCAAACGGGTTCTCGTTGACAGAGTCAACACCTAATTGCCTTAATTACTCTGGCTTCTAACTAATTGCTTCTCCCAAACACGTAATTTGCCTGGTAAATTATGCACTTACAAAATTGTAACCTTTTCTTTTTACATTATGCATTGATTTGAATATATAGAAATTATTTATTGCAACTGTTTATCTATTTCCCTATTATGTCTTTATAAATTATTAATCGTACAAGTTAATAATTACGGTATCAATATAAAATCATTGCGGAAAGGTTTAAGACAGTGGTGGTGGTGGTGGTGGTGGTGGTGGTGGCGGCGGCTGCGGCGGCGGCGGCGGCGGCGGTGGTGGTGGTGGTGGTGGTGGTGGTGGTCGTGGTGGTGGTGGTGGTGGTGGTGGTGGTGGTCGTCGTCGTCGCCGTAACAGAGCAGTGGGAAGTCCAGGCGACCGCGTGCCATGTAGAATTGCAGTGTTGTCGGACCGTACTAGCGTAAAAGCGAGTCTTTGCCGTGATGTAGGTATAGCTGGCGCAAAACTTCTGGAATCGTGACCTTGATTGCCGCCCCAGCTGCCGAGCCTAGGAACGGTTTATGTTTAGCTTAATCAACGAAAGCGATATAATACCTTTGCTTACTCACAGTGCGTAACACATACAGTCTGCATAGAAAGTGTCCGCATCTGGTTGTAATTTCAAAGAGAGCAGCACCTAAATAGTGCTTATTTTATATTTGTTATATTTATAACCATGTCTCCTACGTTTTCAAAGTTAAGTGGTAATCTATTATATAGTCAAAGCAAGGAAATAATTACAAATGTCCTCGACTTCATGAAGCACGATTCACAAATTCTATGTGGAAGAAAAAACTCTGTCAACAAGGAGCACATTGCTTATCAAGGTGAAATACCGCATAGATTTTCAAGGTGGTGCTACAAATCTCAGAAAAACTATAAAAGATTTAGGGTTCAAGTGGAAGAAAACGAAATCAAATAGAAGAGTTCTAATAGAAAAGCACGACAAACAATCTCAGCTGGATGAGTACCTTACTGAGAGGTATAAATTAGAGAGTCATACAACATCTAAAAGTTGGAGTAGCGAGTCGCAACAAAAAACAGATCTTCATCAAGAAATGAATACAGAAAACTACATGAAGTGAATCAACACCATGTTGATACCTAATATGCCTGCTGGGTCTGTTCTGGTTATTGACAATGCTTCACAATGCGGCAACATTCAAATTGACAAACCACCTACCTCAAATTCCTTGAAAGAAGAAATTAGAGCTTGGTTACTTAGGCATAATATAGCTTTTGATGAAAGCATGATTAAAACAAAGCTATATAACTTAATTAAAGCCAACAAACCGCTTCAGAAGTCTACATACTTGACCATATTTTAATACAACATGGTCATAATGTATTTAGACTGCCACCGTATCACCCAGATCTAAACCCAATAGAATTAATCTGGGCTGATGTCAAAAAATCGGTGGCCTGCAGCGATTTGCAGAAATTGGTAGGCCAGAATGGGAAAATCTATGTCGACATGTTGAATAAATTGAGACTCATTATTTTGAAAAAGATGGAATTGTAGAAAATCAAATAGAAAGAATTTTCATCTAGGATAATGGTGCAGAAAGTAGCGACAGCAGTGATGACGGCAATGAGTGAGTGATTCCAAGAGGAAGGGCTGTCAGGTGTGGAAGAATTGGAGGTCGATGATTGACAGGTTTTTATATTAACAGCTACTTACAGCGGTGGATTTAAATATACTGTATATAACTATAAATTTATCAGTGCAGTGCATAACTGGTGTGCGGATATTTGACAATGCCTGTCCCACGCACTCCTGCAGCATGCAGACGACCGGTCACTTCCTGATCTGGTAAGCAACTCGCTTCATAGCTGTCATTAAGATTTTCACGTGTCTAGAACTGTTGCGCCAATTATAAATATGTATTCCAGCATCTCTTCAACAGTATACACAAGTATGAACAATTGTGTGATTTAAAAATTCGTGATAAAAGAGTTGTCATCTGTCAGGACTACACTCCTGCTAATATATGACTATAGATGTTAGAATGATTAACTTGCTTTGAAGCTTGTTCCTGCTAGGGTCCTCCCTGGACGTAATCGAGACGGAGTTCGTTGCAGGCACGGCGACACCGAAACCTTACCCCATGTTCTCTGCTCATGCCCTCGGGGAGACTTGTTTAGGAGCGCCAGGCATCATAGAATAAGAGATAAACTTGCAGCTGTATTTTCTCAGAAAGGATATGAAGTTCAAGAGGAAATTCCATGCATAGTTGACGGAGGAGGGAGCAGAAGAATAGGCATCATTGTTGTTGATCGTAACAATAAATTCTGGACCCCACCAGTTATGTTTGAGGCCAGGACCAGTCAGCCAGAAGACGTAGATCAAGAAAAAAGAAGAATTTACAAACCAACCATTCTATTTCATGTATAAATAGAGAATATCATACATATAAGTGGCAGGTTCAAGTACAACCATTTCTCAATCCCTGGGTTTCTTCAAAACAATATTTCCTCCATATTTTATTTTCTACATAAATGTTCAAAATTATTCAATTAGCCAACTTTGTATGTTATCATTTTGTTAAGTCAGTTTCAATTTTTGAAGTTTTAGTAACTTAAATTAAGTATACTTTGTTATCCAGAGCAATCTGCAATCATAGCAAATCTGTTGTGACTCAGCGGCTATTGCCCAAGGTTATCTGGAGGTCGGCGTTGTGCAGTCGGAACACCGGAGACCTATCGTCAGATAAGTAGCATCTTCTGGAAGTTTCCTTCCTCCCGCCTCTAGAGCGTGTATCCAGAAATTTCTAGAATGTTCAGTGGAAGATTCCATTGGCTTTATAAGCGAGCGTTCTCTCGAGTGTCAGTCAGTCGGTAGTTCATTTCTGGTGCGATAGAAAGTGCCGTTCTCCGAGTGAGTTTGTGACGACTGCTGTGACGTGCAGTGAGTGCTGCTTCCGCGAGATATCACAGAAATCTTGTGTTGGACTCCCCAGCGAGTGAACCGTTCGGAAGAAGGGGCTACGTCGTGGATATTTCGTGAAGTGACAGGGGGAAATGAACTAGTTCACATTAGTGAAGTGACAGTGTGAACTGAGTGAAGTACCACTGAAGTTGAACTAGATGAAAACAGTGACGTGATAGTTTAACATTGGGCAAAGTAACAATATACAGTTTATGGTATGCTATTGCTATAGTTTATCGATTCTGTAGAACGTTCTTTAATAATACTAATCGTAATAATAATAAATACGGACAAGTAAATATTTATAGTCTTGAACACATGGCTGAACCAAAGTTACAGCCACTTCTTCTAATCAGAACTCAACAAAATAAAGAAAGAACTTTCGAGGTAGACCATTTTGCTTTAGAACATGGAGAAAAGGTTAGTGAAATACGTGATTTGTGTAGAAAACAAAAATTACAAGAAAATTCGGCACAGTTATATAAGACACTGTTGAACAATTAAGTAACAATTAGTGATGGGACGATAACACTATTTTTCGATACCGATAGTGATTTTTGAGCACCGATACTCGATATTCGCTTTATAAAAAACTATAAAGGTGATAGTTTGTTCGCTGTGTTATATTCTTATTAGCAATTTTCTGTGTATAAACGCATGTAACCAATTTTGTATCGCTGCTAATTCCGAAATTGCTCCTTCTCCAATTGGCAGTAACGCTTTTCTTTTGACAACTCCACAGGTTATATATCCCCTAGTGTTTGTCAAGGATAATAATAATATCTTTGCTTCCCCTTTTATGTAACTATATTTTGTGCGAAAACTTTCTTTTAAAGGATTTTCTATCCGTAGACAAACAAATACTACCAAATCTTTATTCCTCATTCTTGAAAATATAAACTAATATATATTTTTCATGAAATTCAAACAACAAAAAATGACAAGTGTTTCCACGTTGAAGAAGTATTTATTTATTATCCCCACGTATGGAAGCCAATTTGAAGAAGTTATTTTGTTGTAGGAGTTTGCACCACGCTTTGGGCATCAATTTAAAGTAGTTTATATTGAAGTAGTTGCAACCGCACGTATGGTACCCGGTAGCCGTTGCCCCAAATTTTAAAAATATTAATTTCGTAATTTTTGACTGTTTCTTTAAGTATTAAATACTTATGTTTGCCTCGGCTGCGTCAGTATTTTTGTTAGAGACACGTTTCTCTTAGCAGGGTTGTGATGTGAGTAAGAATGTAGGCTTACACAGATTATAATTTTACTTCACTCCTTTTATTAATGCTTGACACGATTTAAATAACACTTCACTGATATAGAGAGCGGTGAGATTCTTTTTATTAATTAATTACACTTTTTAACACGTAAACTTACTTTTCGTCTCACACCAATACATATTACATTTCTTGAGGACACTTTTTGCGTCTGGTTAGTAACGCTGTCTGCAGGCAACTGAACTCTAAATTTGTAAAATTTTCTCCTTTTCAGTTTCTGATTGGCTATTTTATAAACTGTCACTACAATTAAATTATTGCTTCCAGGAATCAGAAGTAGTATTGTTAAACTCAGTATTGCCTCAAGGTTACCTCATTGTTACCTCATTGTTAGCAACGTTTAACCTATTATTCTCACAGCTCCTGCATTATTAAATTACGTAATACATTCATACAACATTACACATGGATATAATAATATAAACATATACAATGACTGTAATATACACTTTTTATATATAGTTGCATACACGTATTGCTTTAAGGCGGGCTGTTATTGAATTATATATTATATAATTAGACTGAAATCATTTAAGTGTTAAAAATACTGCCTCAATGTTTCTTGCCTTAAAATTCTGATTTTTAAGAACTGGATTCACCGAGTAAGTAGATCTATTGCTGAGAGTGAGTCACCAAGCCAGGCTATTCCAGAAACGTGATTTAGTGCGTCAGCTAAATCAACTTCATTCACAACTCAGTTAACGCTGCATGTTGCATGAGTACCTCTACCCCTTTCATCATTGTTTAGCATGTTTTCATTTAGACACAAGAGTGTATGGAATGTTGTATTCTTTCAGCCACAGGAAACCCAATCAAGGTCTTTCAAAGAGTCCAGCAACTCCTTGGGGACACGCGCGAGGCAACATGAAGTCTCGATTCCTTTCGTAGTATAAAGTTAAGCGTAACTACTTTCAATAATGCAAAACCTAAACATTTAAAAGTATCGAATGGTTAGCTCAAAGTATTAGATATTGTGGCAGTAATTTGTATCACAATAATGTAAATGCCAGAGTGATTGTAGTGTAAATAAGCATTATTGTATGACATTGATTTGAGATGTTTGTTAATTATAAGCATTGTTAGGAAATAAGTTTACACGGCCTCACTGAAACTGACAATAGGAGCGGATAACAATGTGCGAGGGGGTGAGTTGAATATTAATTAGAAGAGACAAACAAATGACGTCAGATTGGCGCGCTTTTCTTAGAAATAGCGGGAATATTTTCCCTAGAGCATATGTTTTCGTAATTTTTGATTGGATATAAAAATAGACGCTAATGTTGGCGCGTTTTATTAAGCAATAGCAGCTCGGTTATAATCTTTAGGCATTTTGGGGTGTGGGAGTATAAAAAGCTAAAGTCAGAGGCAGATTTCGTCAGTCCAACAGAAGCATTCACGCGTTATACGTCGCACAGTTAGTTCATCAGAATCGTTCGCGGGTTACACGTCGCGTAGTTCAACGGAAGCATACATAAAGTACACGTCGCAATTCTACAGAATCTCTCGCGTCTTAAAGTTTGTTATAAATGTGAAACGCGAATTAATAATGTGCAGTAAATAAGTGATTATAGTGATATTAGAAAATATAACAGTTTCAGTTTGGCGTGTATCACGAATCAATATGTGAACTTAATTGTGACGGTAATAAAAGTGTAAAAACAAATTCTTTTATCAATGTTATCTTTGAGTAACAAATCCTTTCCGTTTACACACCTGTTCAAGAGATGTGCTCGACCGAGAAATAATAGCTAGCCGGAGCACAATGAACCCAAAATGCAAAATAATAAAACAATAACAGGCGCTCAGCAATAGATAACACGAAGTGACCGCGACAAATTGGCTTCCATACGTGGTGCATATAAACATGAAGCATCTTCCAATTACACTACCTAAAAATATTCCACTTCAATATACTTCGATACCACCGAGTATCGAGTGTATCGAGGTCCCATCCCTAGAAACGATACTCGATTATGAAAAGTGTAAATCGTATCCTGATTTCAGTATCCGACTAAGAAGGTGGTCTGTTTAGGATGTGCAAACAATCTTCTTGTAACGAATAATTACAATGCTACTTCGTTACTGTACTGATTTAAATGCACATGCATTTACAAAATTAACAAATAGAGGAAAAGAAAAACACGAGCAAAAAATGATTTAATTATTTAATGCTTGTCAAGAGTTCCGAAAGTAACAACGCTGCCATATTTATTACACACATAACTATTGTGTTTGCGGCTGCTGGCTACCTGCATACCCCCACCACTCTGTTCGTTTCCGCAGCGAATGTAAACATGCACACTTTATTGTATTAACGGGGAGTACAGAATCTATTCGTATCCAAAACAAAAGCCAAAAGTAGTCGATAAAACCGTGAACACGTAATTCAGAATACAGACAAATCATCCCAGAGCACATATAAGTCGTCGTGATATATATAAATCGTTAGCAATGACAGTGTTAGTATTTTTTCACGCATATACCTGTTATGATGTACCGACACAGGTAGCCGAGGTCGTTAAGGCATTCGTGATCTGGAGGTCTGCGATTCAAATTCCGTCAGTGCTCCCCGACTGAGGTTTTTTTCCAGGTTTTCCTCAGTCCTTATAACTGGCAAATGCCGGGGAGGTACCCTAAAGTTAGGTCTGGAACGTTTCCTTCCAAAATTTCCTTTCTCATTATCATTTCATTTTATGTTTCACGAGTTTCTCCGCCTGTGGTGCCGTGTGTAATAAGGTTTCGCTTATAAAATGCCATACTAACAATAAAAGAAAAGAATTGTCGAATTTCAACTAACCATATCTGTCTGTCGTTACCAACTTTAAGCTTTTGAATATAATTCCATTTGTAGCTTTTTTTTATAAATGGCTGGTCATAGCATTATTCCGAGGTATATTTGTGTTTAACTTGCTATGTCGTTTGATTAATACTTATTCCACAATCCTTAATTTTACAATAGACTTTCCTTTAGTTTATATAGTAAATTAATTGTGAAAATTTCAGTGTAATTGGTCAAATTTGCAGCTTCGCTTAGGATATTTATTAAGATTTTGTATATTTAATGGCATCAATAAAAATGCAAAACCACGCAGCCATTATAAAATATGCTCTCCAGCTTAAACAAAATACATATACAGAATTGAAAATGTGTGCATCAGTGTGTTCAAAATCACTCTAAAATATTTCATGCTTATACCTAATTAAATTATAGAAGTGTGAAAAAAAAATGTAGCAAAAATTAAAAACAAGAAAAAAGTAATTAATAGAGACAACGAGATGAGCTTTAAATAACATATATATTTAAATTTTTTAATTAATCACTACTTCAGAGGACACGAACTTCTGAAAATTCTCAGGAAGGTTCCCTAAGGTTTAAACAAATTTTTGAGAGCTGTTTTTTTATTTCGGTCTCCCCTTTAACATCAGAATTTCTATTTAAACGCCAATTTAAGGTTTTGTTAGTTTATTGATGTTATTAGAATAAGTTACATAGGTTATATTTAATTTATGAAATAGTGTAGTTGAATCCTTCGTCACTCGTAAATGTATGTAAGATAATAAAAACATTCAGTGCTATTAGTATGGAAAAAGTCCCTATTACTGTTTCTAAAGTTGGCCACTCCCTTTCGATAATTCTAGATATGCCACTGGATTCTTCTCACAAAGGTAGACAGCATTGTCTCTATTGGTTATATTGAATAAATAGGTTTACATTTAGAATGATATATACTTCAACCTTATGATGCAGGAGGAAAGAGAAAGGTAAACGCTTTTAATCGATGTCCACATTAGATGGGTCTCCGAGTTAGTAAACAACTGTGCTTTGTGCAAATTCAATCTGTGACAGAATGGGCAAGCAAACATAAAGCCAAATTGCAAAATTGCATTGCGTTCGATAAATCCTGAAGTATTTTCCATTCCTCCTCAAAGCCATTATCAGTAACAACCAGATCGAAGAAAATATCGTCGTCCTGTGTGGTGTAGTGGTTGCCATGCTAGCCTATAGTTCCCGAGGTCGCGGGTTCAATCCCGGCGGAGGGCCATGGGTTTTTTTGGGGCGTAAAAATCCTTCGGAAGGGAAGTCGTGTCGTAGATTTACGGCACGTAAAAGAACCTCAAGCCTGATAAAGAGGCCTCTGAGCAAAATTACCGGTCTTTCATGCTCAGTATCGAATGGGACGCTAAGGACCACAGCAGTTAAAGAGCCTCCATAAATAAAACTCAATTTAATTTAATTTAAATGTTACGCGATAGACCAAAACGCACTATATAATAAATCTGATGTGTTACACTCACATGGCTTTCTCTACTCTTGTATAAACTATTTTAGAAACGCTTCCTCCTTACAAAAGTAATTTTAACATTAAGAAACAAAAAGTCGTCCTCTTGGTGTAGTGGTTACCATCCTATCCTCTTATTCCCGAGGTCGCGGGTTTAAACCGGAGGGCGATGGCTTAGAATGGCTTCCTTCGGAAGAGACGTAAAGCTTTACGGCACGTAAAAGAACCTCAAGCCTGATAAAGAAGCTCTGAGCAAAATTACCAGTCTTTCACGTCCAATATAGAATGGGACGCTAAAGATCACAGTAGTTAAAGAGCGTCCATAAATGAAGCTCAATTCAATTTTCTTCTGTTTGGTAAAAGCGAACCTCCGCTCCTAAAGGGCTTACTACACGCCTCACAGAGAAGTTACCTAAATAACCACAATCTGTCATATCTGCTAGAGGACATATGCTTCACTCGATGCAGCAGTTGCCTAATTATAACGTCCATGCCAGGTAAATTTGGGCTTATCTTTTACTCTACGAGAAGTATCGCACACTTAGGTTTATCTTTACTTTCCCCGAAAACGTACCCGCTTTTCTCGTCGTTAATTCTGTAGGAGGTCATAATCCCCTAGCATATACATAATTAAAACAGAGCTTTGCTACAAAAAGCCCCCAGCCAGTCTCTAAGGTGTTGCTTAAATTCATTACGAGTATAATCTCTCTGCCTGTTTGCCCTTTATTCGCATTTGTGTCTCAATTTCAAAGGAAAACGAATAGTAACAGTTACATTCTGTTTCTGTAAGCAAGAGAACAAAACGTGTCTTAAGGCACCTGTATATTCCGAATGTAATCTTATCCAGACTTAAGTTAATTCAAAACAGATTAATGGGAAACTAAATGGCGAAAATTATCAAAGGATAAAACTTTTATTTGCATTCTACCCAAAAATTCGATACCAAGATTTCACCCGAAATATGTTTTGAAAACACCTGAATCAAAAAAATTATTTTTAGAAAAAGGTTCGTGTGTGTGTGTGTGTTTGTTTATTTGAGTGTGTGCGTATGTGAGTGTATGTAAACAGCATAACTCATAAACGAAATACAAAACTTGGTATTTAAGTTCAGTATCTTCCAAAGATGGAACACGAAAGTTTTCAAGAAATTCCCCTCCACCCTAACTATTGTTTTTAGAAACACTTTTCCAATTCGTTTATTTTCGCAAAAATTGCTCTAACGATTTTGTTTAAAATATCACATATTAAAAGTATTTACATGACCAATAATAGTATAGCGAGGTTAATAAATATCATAAGAGCGTTTTAATCACGGTTATTGTCAAGCTTCATACGACTGTTTATGCTCGACCATGTATCTAAATTAAAGGTTTCATAAGTATTCGTTTCTGGTTTGAGTGATGTGTTACAATCGTTATTCCTTTGTCTATGGTTACAATACAATGGCCTTGTAGCACCTGTGTCAAACAAAGTTGCTAGCGTTGTGAGACGTACTACGCAGAATAATCGATACTTGCGCTTTCACAATGTTACGTTGCCACTTCTGATTGGTCGAATATCACCACTTTAATGAGGCCCATTAAAGTACTGCTACCAGTCGTATAAATACTACATTTGAGAAAGTTAGTTTCAGCCCCACGTATGGAAAGCCAATTTTAAGTAGGAGTTGTATTATATTTCAACTATTGGGGGAGCCGAACTTGAAGTAGTTGCAACCGCACGTATAGTAAACAGTTTTCGGTAGCCTTCACCCCAAGTTTAAAAAAATATTAACTTTGTAATTTGACTGTGCGTCAGTATTATTGTTAGAGACACGTTTCTCTTAGCAGGGTAGTGATGCGACAAGAATGTAGGCTTACACAGATTATAATTTTACTTCACTCCTTTTATTAATGATTGACACGATTTAAATAACACTTGACTGATATAGAGAGCTGTGAGATTCTTTTTATTAATCAATTACACTTTTTAACACGTAAACTTATTTTTCGTCTCACACGAATAGATATTATATTTCTTGATGACACTTTTTGCGTCTGGTTAGTAACTCTGTCTGCAGGAAACTGAACTCTACATTTGTAAAATTTTCTCCTTTTCACTTTCTGATTGGCTATTCCTACTCCAATAGAGTACCTTCATTTAACTAAAGCTTTTTCTGGTTGTTGATTGGCTATTTTTATAAACTGTCACTAAAATTACATTATTGCTTCTAGAATCACAAGTAGTATTGTTAAACTCTCAGACTCATTATTGCCTCAAGGTTACCTCATTGTTAGCAACGTTTAACGTATTATTCTCACAGCTCCTACATTATTAAATTACGTAATACATTCCCATAACGTTATTAAACATGGATACAATAATATAAACATTTACAATGACTGTAATATACACTTTTTATATATAGTTACATACACATATTGCTTTAAGGCGGGCTGTTATTAAATTATATATTATATAATTAGACTGAAATCATTTATGTATTAAAAATACTGCCTCACATTTTGGCATGGTCGAGCATAAAATGTATATCTTGATTTTCTGGGAATAGCCTGTGTAGTTCCCTTCATTCTGAAGGAACTTTGTATAATCTTGTATAACTGGTAAACGTTAAGTGAGAGGCCAAAACGTACGAAACAAAAAATGTGGACCTCTTTAAAACGCACAATTTATCTTAAACAACTTTTTTGTGGCATAAGCCATTTCTGAGCTATCCGTTATTAATGGTTCGAATCCTTCAATACTATGTCATTGTTTTAAAGTCGATAATATAAGAATGTCTATAGCAATGCAGTACAATTCGGCTTGTGATGGCTCTGAAGCTATGGATGAATCATAAAGGCAAGTTTTTTCTTCTACCTTTACTAATATTTCAACATATCCCTCATATTTGTACATTGTCATCTGCTAGACCTTAACAGAGGGCTGTATTTCTCGTTTTCGGACTGTACGCTTCGCGTGGTTTGTGTGGAAGTCAACATAGACCTTGGTATACAGCTGTATAACGTCTATGCACACGCAACTTGATAAACCGCACAAATCCCTCACATTTATTTATTACTTTCTCTGCCAGTAACCTATAGTAGATAACAGGAGGCACTGCAGTCCACCCAGGAATTTGATGAGGAGATTTAACCGAAAATACATGTTTGAAGGCATCTTGAATGAAAAAAAAAAGCATTTTATAATAACGCTTAGTGTGTGTCTCTGTGTCTGTGAACATCATAACTCTAGAACAAAATGTTCAATAAGTACCAAACTTGGTATTTAAGATCAGTATGCTCCAAATATGCGATAGGAGAAAATCCCCACTCTCAAACTACCCTTCACATGCAAAAAGCTTTCAAAAAGCCTGTGCAGCCCTCTTTTTTCGGAAGAAATTTTGAGTAATTAGTAAACGTTGAGAGATAGACGAAAACGTGTCACAGAGACAAATGTATATATCTTAAAAACACACAATTTACTTCAAATAACTTTTTTATCGCATGAACTATTTACAAGGTATGCGTTATTACCGGTTTGAATTTTTAAATATTTCGTCATTTTTACTTTGTCAATATTCATTTGTTTCTCGCGAAATTATGGAAAGCGTGTGAAATTTCAAGATTAGCATATAGCCACTGGTTTTCAAACACCTGACTAACGATTAGGTTTTCTCTTGTACATAAAACTAATTGTGTAATTAACTACCTCTGTAAATGTTTTGTTTTGATTAACATGGAGTAGATAGAAAATTAAACTTTCGTAGCAATAGGCTATAGAAGGTATATAAAAATAAACTATAGCTGGTAGAGAAGACCACGTGAACGTACAACATCAGTTTTTCTCGTGGCCATGAAAAGAGCGCGGAACTTCAAAGCCATCTCATACGACCCGTTTTTTAAAAATCTGACCTTCGCTTTTGTCTACTTATACCAACAACTAAATATGTAAATGTGTAATGAACATTCATCTAAATTAACAAGTAGATAACCGGTTTGAATTTTTTAATACTTCGTCATTTTTACTTTGTCGGTATTCGTTGGTTTCTCGCGAAATTATGGAAAGAGTGTAGAATTCCAAGGTTAGCATATAGACACCGGATTTCAAACACCTGGCTAACGATTAGGTTTTCTCTTGTACATAAAACTAATTGTGTAATTAACTATTTGTGTAAATGTTTATCTTGATTAACATGGAGTAGATAAAAAATTAAACTTTCGTAGCAATAGGCTATAGAAGGTATATAAAAGTAAACTATAGCTGGTAGAGAAGATCACGTGAACGTACTTATACCAACAACTGAATATGTAAATGTGTAATGAACATTCATCTCGATTAAGAAGTAGATAGAAGAATAAGTTTCTGTAAGAATGGTTTTTAGAAGAGTGAGTAGATGAGGCAATGTGAATGCGAAAAATCATAATTTTTTTCAGTATTCAAGACAGTTTTCTAGGTTAGGTTTCTTCGTATTGTTTACTTGCTCCCAGAATGTGAATTTGAGGCAATTTTATTGGCTAAAGGTCATCCTATTCATTACTTTTTGGTCTCAAAACACATTTGTTGGCTGCGGCGACGTAAAATCACGATTATTCCGAACATATTTATTTCCATATTTCTGAATTGGAGCCAGTACCACAGTAGCGCAATAAAACCAGCCATGACAAAAAAAAACCTCTGCAA
This sequence comes from Deroplatys truncata, assembly GCA_030765065.1. Taxonomy (NCBI): domain Eukaryota; kingdom Metazoa; phylum Arthropoda; class Insecta; order Mantodea; family Mantidae; genus Deroplatys; species Deroplatys truncata. Next base: position 43,484,969 of record CM060990.1, read on the forward strand.
TTATGGAACCATTTCAGGGTATGCAGTTCAAAAGGCAATGAGCGTGCTCTTTTGGAAGGGGGATGTTTTTGGCTAGAGAGAGAGGAAAGTGCAATAAATGTGTCTGATTTAGTGGCTTGCATGGTAGGAATAAAATTGATTTTCCACATCAGTGCCTTTCTGTTTGTTGTCCGTATCATTGTGAAATCGTTCTAATAATAAGCATAAAGCTTTTCGTTTTGCTGGTTACCATAATTATTGCAGTATCTGCTTTTGTCAGATTTACTAGCCGCAGAAAGAAAGAAAGCGAGCAAAACAAGAGAGACAGCAAAGGACGGTAGGCGGGGGAGTATAGCTTGAATGAATGAATTTCACTTTTAATTTTTGCCGCTTGGAATGTCAGCGCTGCAGAAAATCGACATTGACCTCGTTGCACAGATGGCGCGCAGTCGCCACAGCATGCCTGCCATCTGCCGGCCATACCGTGAGTTAAGATTGCTAATGCTTTACTGATATCTGCCGGCAATAGTGGGAACCAGGATCGCTACTGTAGGGCTGATATCTGCCGGTTATTGTACGAACTAGCAGTGCTTACACGTGTCTGATATCTGTCGACCACAGTGAGAACTAACTTCGATACTGTAGGCGATGACATCTGCTTGTCATAGTTGAAACTAAACAGGTCACTAGTGTGTTGTGGTTTGCCGGCCACACATAGGATGTGGATAAGCTTTTCTAAAAAGAATGAAACCATTGTGCTATTTCTCACTACTGGATACCTTCTTCTTTTGAGGGTGTTTTACCCTTTATTCCCATTCTCTCTCTGCACTTATCATTCCAATTCCCGCTCATGCATCATCCGTGATTTTTCCAGCATGTTCCAGGTCGACCCTGTCGATACTGGATAGCGATAGGGATTTTCGAGCATCAATACTCCATGCTCGATAGTCTATCAAACAGTCTAAAGGCATTAGTTTGTTTACAGAATTATTATGGCATAATTCTTACTTCTCCGTGTAAAAATGTTTTATATATATTATAAATTATAGATTTTATAACCAATTCGGGCTAAATGTGATTACCTTTCACTATTCTGCTTAACCTGGCTGATGTTGAAACTACAGTACTGTATAAAAACAGAATCGCATTGGTCATTTTCAGATGCCGCACTATTTCAACGCAATGTAAGTTTATGAACTTCAGAAGGTGTATGCATGCAACATGCTGTTTTAAATTTTATGCACTGTGTAACATACCATCACAAGCTTTTGTTATTAGCTGTGTTCACTACAAAGCAGTTCCATACTTCAGTCATAGTTTATTAATAAATCAAACTAGCTTACGTATAGAGTACTACCTGTCACAAACTAACATACTGGTAGGAGAAAGTAATATTTTGCGGTATACTCGTGGTGGGACAGCGTAACTCGCAGTATGTTCGATATATTAATATATGGATTAATATATGAACTATGGTGATACTGATAATTATCTTGTGTTTAGTTGTTACTCTTAAAGTGTTATTTTTATTTCTTGCCACGGCTGCTGTTACTTGGGTTTTTGGTAGAGCTTGTTTAACTTTGCAGGGTGTGATACGGGAAGAAAGGTAAAAAGTAACAACTCTAACAATAGATTAAGTTAATGAAGAACACTATGCTTTAATGGCACACGCATTTACTGTTTTAGTAATAAGCTACACAGTTATTTAAGTTAGTTGGAGCTGTAGAACGGTCGAGCCCTACCACATTCGTCGCCTAACTTGCGGTCGCTGAGCAATCAAGTATGTTATAAGTGCTCTAGAAATAATTGTAGTATTTATCACACGTTCCTATAGTCTTTTAAATTGATAACATTTCAACGTTCCTACTACATCATGAGAAGTAACTAATAACGCCTGCTTCCTAGAGCTTACATGTATTTTATTCACATCGCAGCACTTTATACTCAAATGATGGGGTCGCTACAACTAACATTTCTGTACTTAAAGATTTTAAACATATTCTTCCTTAAAATTTCATTGTCTGTCTTCGTTCAGCTTGGAACCTTCCAGAAGACTTACCCGGCTATTGTTCGACGTTTGCAAACATGTGACCTCTCTACAAAAATATTTTGTGTTCGCTTGTCGCCTGTTCTATTTCACAAAGACTCAATGTCTGGCTTTTATGACTTTCCCGTACAAGTCCTTTTTGCCTGGGCCCTAATTCTAACACAAATATATGTTTGTCGGCTTTTAACAAGGGTTCCACAGCTCCAGCTACACTTGCACATACATAAAACTTATGCCTTAACTTCTATTTCTATAACCAGAATTTTGATTATTAATTTTATTTTACATTATAATTTGCATTAATGTATATATGGCATATATAACCATAATTACTGTCTCAATTTTCAAATACTAAATTATCCTGTCTCCCAAGTTCTGATTCCTTTCGCACTTCTCCCATTGTTTTGTATATTTTCGTTTAGATATAAGAGCCGATGGAAACTGGCACTGATTCATCTACAGGGAACGCAGTCATCGGCAGGGGACAAGACTAATGGATCGAGAAATAATATCGTACTTTGGTGAGACATGCTGGGCAACAATGTGATACCCTTCGGCGCACCTCTCCTTTCTCATGTGAAACGCAACAATTGCCAATAATGGGCTTTGGAATAGAAATGCAGAATTTAAAATTAACAAGTATTGAAAAAGTTTCGAAGAATTCTTTCAGAGTAATGGACATGCTTCGATGTAATCGGGTATCCAGAGTATCGAAGTGTCGTCTGTATCAAGTTCATATCTCTAAGTTTCCAACATCGAAAACTGAACCTACCAGGCTCCCCGCGTCCGCGCTCGTTAGACACTTGACTTTTTACTATCTCTACCACGTACATAGTAAGTGGAGAAAGTATTGCATTTCACCCAAAACTTCCATATAGATGTTTCACCGGAAATACATATTTTGAGGACCCCAGAGTACAAATTAAACATTTTTAGAAAAAGTTATTATGTGTGTGCGTGCAACTCAAAACGAAAACTCGGATGAATACCAAACTTGGTATTTGAGCTCAGGATCTTCCAAATATTCGACGCGAAGATCTTAAAAAAGTCCCCTCATCCCAAACTACCTTTACATGGAAAGGTATCCGGCATTTTGCATTTGCTCAAAAATGGCTCAAACGATTTTTATTAAAATATAATATATTTAAAATATCTATGAGGAGCATTCAAATGAAACCTGGTCAGTACGTCTAACTTTGCATTACACGCAAGGTGGCACCACGTATCTGCGTGTACAGTGGCACCATCTATTGGTAGAGAGACTGCAGCGTGCGCAACGTTTAACGTTGCATAGCGACTGTGTGGTTTCACGCCGAAGAGAAGGTGGTCACACAAGTTATCGTCCACTACATGAAGGCGAGTAAGCAGGAACAACGAAGTGATTCGATTTTTAGCAGTGGAGGGAGTTGGAGGCCGTGAAATGTATCGACGGATGAAGACTGTGTACGGTGAGTACAGTCTGTGTAGTTCAAGTGTGGTGGAATGGCGCAAAAGATTCCTTGAGGGGCGCGAGTTACTGGAAGACGATGCTCGTCCTGGACAGGCTCACCTGAAATGATTGCGGAAGTGAATGCTTTAGTCTTGGGCAACCGCAGAATCAACGTGGACGAGATCCATCGGTTATGGGTATTAGCGTGGGCACCATTCACACCATAATGCATCAACACTTGAAATTTCGAAAAGTTTGTGCGCAGTGGGTTCCCCACCAACTGACCGCCGAACAGCGCAGTCTTTGAGTCATCTGCAACGTTATCATGAGAAGGAATACGGCTTTCTGTCGCATATTGTCACTGGTGACGAAACATGGTGTCACCATTTTGAACCGGAAAGCAAGCGTCAGAGCAAGCAGTGGAAACATGCGACTTCATCACCCCTAAAGAAATCAAAGGCCGTGCACACCAGTTCTGGTAAGGTCATGATGTCCTTTTTTGACCACAAGGGCCCACTGCTTGTCGAGTTCCTGGAACAGGAAACCACCATCAATGCCCAGCGTTATCAAGCCACTTTACAGAACCTTAGACGAGCCATCAAGTCGAAACGCCCAGGCATGTTGTCCAATGGCGTTATTCTCCTGCATGATAATGCTCGCCCACACACTGCCAATGCGGTGAAGACGACATTGCAGCAGTTTCGATGGGAAACGCTGGAATATCCACCGTACAGTCCAGATCTTTCACCGTGTGACTTTCATGTTTATGGACCTCTAAAACAAGCTATTCGCGGACATCAATTCACAACGAACTATGAAGTGTGTGAATGGGTCTAGTCCTGGATCCGACAGCAGCCTACTAACTTCTAAGATGGAATCGACGGGCTTAGTGTCGCAATGGGATAAATGTACCAACAGTTTTGGCGACTATTTTTGAGTTAATAAAATCGTTACCGTTACTTTACACAAGTGACCGGGTTTCATTTGAATAACCCTTATACATGATAAATAAGTGTATGTCTTGAATTTTCTGGGAATAGCCTGTGAAGTCCTCTTCAACCTGAAGGAATTTTGTATAATTTGCATAAACGAACTGCACAAAAATTGTAGATCTCTTTAAAATGCTTAATTTATTTCAAATAACTTTTGTTGCCATCAACCATTTCCGCTCTTGAGTTGTTTCTGGTGATAATATGAAAACACTATAAGACTATCGAACTTTAAGGCCAGCATATAACGGCCACCTTTTAAACATCTGATGCCGATTGGGTTTCCCCTTTGTACCTATAATGAAATATGCAATAAAGCTATTGCTGCAAAGGTTTATCTCCTTAATATGAAGTAGATCGAAAAATCAGCTTTCGTAAAAATAGTTTGTAGAAGCTATATAACTAATCGATATTGAGTGGAGAAAATAGTGTGAATGTAACACATCACATATATTTTATCAAATAATGAATTTTACCCATGTTCTATTAACATAGGCCTACCAGTTTTTTCAAAGGCACTGATGATGCGAGCTCACAGTTCTATTAGGCCAGTTGACACAGGAGTAGTAAACACTGAACGTTTCGCACCCCTTCTCACCCCCCCCAAAAAAAAATCGCCCGCACGCGCTCAGCATTTCTTCAGACTTAAAGGCTTGCCGCTGATTTTTCCCTTAAAATGAGCTTTCAAATGTGCACATGCTAGTCGGCTACGATATGAGTGCGTGCGGTGGGAAGAGGAACAAGTGGGCGGGGCATCGGAAGGACGGTCAGGTAAAGAAAACATCCGCAATTCCGAGTTGGATTTATTAGCGAGGCTGAGGCATGTAAATGTAGTACTGTTTTATTGTGCAACTCTACATCCCCCTAACTCCCCTCTGATCCCAGGCCTTGATGACGTTACGCATTGTCAGCAAAAACAGTGGCGCCCTCCTCCAAGCGCACTTATATCGTAACCGACTATAGAACTTATAGTTTTTTTTTTACGGAGGGGCACGTATCACCTTGACCTGCAAGACACTTTATGCCTAAGCCCTAACGGTTAGCCTCCTGGTGTTAGGGGTGAGGTGAGAGGAAACAGAGGGCGGCCGGAACAGATTGGATTGCAGTTGGTGCAACCGACTCCCCTCCCCCCTGCAGACTTGCACATCCCTCAGGAGGCAGAGACCGTCCCCATTCCGGGGGACGAAGGGTTACATAGAGCATCCTTTTCCCCTGTCATACAACGCCGAGACTCCCGCCAACACTTGCAACCCTGAAACAGACCAACAGATGGAAGTGAAATGGAAGGAAATGAAATTCTGGGGATGTAATGAACCTTCCCAGCATTCGCCTAGCGACCCGGGGAAACGCCAAAAAAACCCATGGGTCAGGAATGTCAGCCACGGGAATCGAACCTGAGGCAGTATTTTTAACACGTAAATGATTTCAATCAAATTATATAATAAAAAATATAATAACAGTCCGCCTTAAAGCAATATGTATATGTAATAATATAAAAAGTGTATATTACAATCATTTTATATGTTTATATTATTATATCCATGTGTAATAATGTTATGTGAATGTATTACGTAATTTAATAATGTAGGAGCTGTGAGAATAATAGGTTAAAAGTTGCTAACAATGAGGTAACCTTGAGGCAATAATGAGTTTGAGAGTTTAACAATACTACTTGTGATTCTTGGAAGCAATAATGTAATTTTAGTGACAGTTTATAAAAATAGCCAATCAACAACCAGGAAAAGCTTTAGTTAAATGAAGGTATTCTATTGGAGTAGGAATAGCCAATCAGAAACTGAAAAGGAGAAAATTTTACAAATTTAGAGTTAAGTTGGTTGCAGACAGCGTTACTAACCAGACGCAAAAAGTGTCCTCAAGAAATGTAATATGTATTCGTGTGAGACGAAAAATAGTTTTACTTGTTAAAAAGTGTAATTAATTAATAAAAAAGAATCTCACAGCTCTCTATATCAGTGAAGTGTTATTTAAATCTTGTCAATCATTAATAAAAGGAGTGAAGTAAAGTTAAAATCTGTGTAAGCTTACATTCTTGTCGCATCACAACCCTGCTAAGAGAAACGTGTCTCTAACAATAATACTGACGCAGCCGAGGCAAACATAAATATAATATATAAAGAAACAGTCAAATTACAAAGTTAAATTTTTTTAAACTTGGGGCGAAGGCTACCGGAAACTGTTTACTATACGTGCGGTTGCTAATACTACAAGTTCGGTTCCCCAACAGTTGAACTATAATACAACTCCTTAACAATCCAACTACTTCAAATTGGCACCCAACGTGGGGCAAATGACGTAAAGATACTATCTACTTCAAATTGGCTTCCATACGTGGTGCAAATAATTTAAAGACAATAGCATCTTCAAACCCACGAGCTCCCGAATGCAGGCCACAGACGTTACCGCCTGAGCCATTTTCTCGATTATATTAACGTAAGGTTTTATTTTGTTTTTGTTTTTTTGTAATATATGAAACAATATACCTACAACAAACTCTTGAAACCGCTGCAATAATACTTAAGACAACACTGCAATCATTCGTTGTTTTAAATTCTTTAAATAGGACCTGTGATTGATTTGTGTCGTCCACTTTGTATCTTCCTTATCTTGGGGTTAAGATATAAGATATGAGCATATATTAAATACAGTGTAATCGTATATATATTATGAAAAAGAGTAACAATATTAGTTTCTAAGAAATAAGTTAAATTATTTTAAAGACACTTAAATTTAACACATAATAGCACTAACTAGCCACCGATGAATACATTTTTATCACAGTTCTCCCGGCTATAAGAACATTTTAAGGAAGCTTCTCAGAGATTTTCTACCATGAAAATATTTTGATGTATTTGAAACACGCTTGACGCAGATGGTCACAACATAAACATATTTTGTCGCAATATCTGGTGACTTTTTCCCTATTTTCCACCATCAAGGCAACGAAATTAGGAACCCTCCCTCGGTTTTCATGCAAGCTTCTCAGCTGATGTTACTCCCAACAGAATGTGCATATTATCTTAATTCAGTGGGTATTTGTTGCAATGCTGAACTTTATTTTTTTTAAGCGCAACGTCCTTTAACCTGGATGGTCATATCGGAAGATGGATGAATGAAATGGCTGAAATGATGTCCATAGAGTTTAAAGTTACCCGACATTCACCTTCTCAGGATAAGGGAAATCCTCATCCTAACCGGGATTCGGACTCGGGACCTTTTAATTGTGAGGCAGACACGTGAGGCAGTATTTTAACACTTAAATGATTTCAGTCAAATTATATAGTATAAAATATAATAACAGCCCGCCTTAAAGCAATATAGTATAATATAATATAAAAGAATGTATGTAACAGTCATTTTATTAATGTTTATATTATTGTAAACATGCGTAATAATGTTATGTGAATGTATTACGTAATTTAATAATGTAGGAGCTGTGAGAATAATAGGTTAAAAGTTGCTAACAATGAGGTAACCTTGAGGCAATAATGAGTTTGAGAGTTTAACAATACTACTTGTGATTCTTGGAAGCAATAATGTAATTTTAGTGACAGTTTATAAAAATAGCCAATCAACAACCAGAAAAAGCTTTAGTTAAATGAAGATATTCTATTGGAGTAGGATTAGCCAATCAGAAACTGAAATATAGCAAAATTTACAAACTCAGAAGTCAGTTACTTCTAGTCAGTGTTCCTAACCGTACGCGAGATGCGTTCTCCAGAAATTTAATACGTATTTTGTGTGAGACAAATATAGTTTACGTGTTAAAAAAAGCAAGTAGTTAATAAACAAATCTCACAGCTCTCTCTCTCTCTATCAGTGAAGTTTTATTTAAATCGTGTCAAGCATCAATAAATGGAGTGAAGAAAAACTTAAAATCTGTGTAAGCCTACATTCTTCAGTCGCACCACTCCCTGCTAAGGCATTCATGTCTCTAAAAAAAATATAAATACTGACGCAGCCGAGGCAAACATAAATATATAATATTTAAAGAAACAGTCAAATTTACAAAGTTAATATTTTTTTAAACTTGGGGCAAAGGCCACCGGAAAGTACATTAGGGGGGGGAGGCTACCGGAAACTTTTTACCATACATGCGGTTGCATCTACATCAAGTTCGGCTCCCCAACATTTGAACTACAATACAACTCCCACTTCCAATCGGCTTTCCATACGTGGGGCAGAAACTTCGTTCCTCACACGCTACCACTATACCACAGAGGTGGGCTAATGCAGATCTTGTACTGTATTTTATATTTATCACCTTCCAGACCAACTTCCGCAGAAATTCTGTTCTTCTCAATGGTTTACAGTTTCAGAATTTGCTAGATGCGTATGCAAAAATCCCTTCAAATGAAAATTGAAATTGAGTTTTATTTATGGACGCACTTTAACTGCTGTGATCCTTAGCGTCCCATTCTATATTGGGCGTGAAAGACCGGTAATTTTGCCCAGAGGCTTCTTGAGGTTCGTTTACGTGCCGTAAACCTACGACACGGGACCACTGGCTTTACTTCCCTTCTGAAGGAAGCCATGCTAAGGATTTTTACGCCCAAAACAATCCATCGCCCTCCGCCGGGTTTGAACCCGCGACCTCGGGAACTAGTGCATCATTCGGTAAATTGTACAAAATATCCTCTACCATTCCTGGCTGTGTATGGAAACAGCAATCATTTAATGAGTATATCTAGCTTTTATGGTGTCATAATATTTCTTCACCTATTGCAACCTTTTTTAGCAACAAAGGAATTTGATCAGCTGAGGCCTTTTCATTGGTTCAACCTTCAAGTAAGTAGATCTGAAAATACAGGTTTAAAGAGCCAGTAGAATAGTTTAAATTATGCTTTTTCTTGGTACACATTTATGTGGAGTAATTTTTTGTAAACGTGAACAATTTTTGAAATAATTAAAAAATAAAACTTATGAAACTTCTTGGATAGGATAGCCAAACGGAGGGAGGTGCCAGCCACTGGAGATTAGCATCGTAAATAGGGAATCTCGGCAGGCAATGTGTCTTACGTGATTCCTGGGAAGAAGGGATGAAGGAGAAACCCTAAGGCTGACCAAATAGGGACGACGATGTCCGCTAGCAAAAGACCGGGGTCCCTAACAATTCCAGAATGATACTAATCCCTACGCTGGCGCCAGCCTATCTGCGGCATCATCGTTCCAGGAACGTGCCCCCGGAAGGGGTACTAACCGGCCATCCAAGCGCCAGGAAGACATTTTTTACGGCGCGAATTCCATCGTCTGCCGCCACGCACCAATCGCCGGTGCCTGGTCCAGCAACCCTGAAAGATATGAAAGTGAAACAGATAGGAAACCCATGGTAGAAGACGGACCACACCAGCTCTCTCGACCCATAGTTACGTGAATAGGTGTGTGATGGGACATCTATAGCCAGATGCTTATAATTGTATTATCTGTAGGAAATTTGCATATAAATTGCCAAACATATCTAACATTGGGACTTTTAAAAAGGTTGATTATTGAGCGCCAGAAAACGAAGGGTTGGAAAGAACAATCAATACAAAAATAGGGACCACTGGATGACACATGTCTACCAGGTGCCCAATCCAGGGTTAAAACATATCCATCAGAAAAACAGAGCTAATTTCACCACGCTCATATCAATATATTGTGGCTGCTAGAGTTGCTTTGATGAAATACTACCCATAAAATACAACAAACCGGGTAAGATCCCACTGCAGCTAGACTGGGTGAAAAATCACCTAGACACTAACCATAAGAAACAATATTGTGGCGAAGCCGGGCCTCCTGCTTCGTGAACAGCGAACGTGTTCTTCAGCGCTAGACGGCGCATGATTGGCTGGGGAGAGAGAGAGAGAGGCGCGCAGGCGCCCGGCCCAAGAAACTGTGGAAGGCTGATGGAGAAGAAAGCTGAAGCTGTGAGTACTGACCTCTCGGCGGCGTAAGAAGTTTTACTAAACCTCTTGCGGGCATAAAGAGAAGCGTATTCGCTGAGCTACTACGTTATTATTGTTGTTGATACGTAGAGGCTGTGTGCTATTCTGAGAGCGTCTACGAGCGATAACGCGAGAGATGAGGAGTCTTGTGTTCGATACTCCAGTGAGAAGCCGGAAGAGAGAAGAAGAGCCCTGTGTTCGACGCTCTATTTAGCGACTGTGAGGAGAGAAGAGGCTACTTTGCACGTGGTTTAGCTACATTACGCGGAAGGAAAAACTAAATAATGACTTGGGAAAAACTGGACGAAGTCGGAATATGACGATGGAACCATCCTGAAGTATAGACTAAGAAGGTAGGAGCATACATGAAGGACGAAGTTCTACGAAGAATCGCAAAATTGTCATTACACAAAGAAGATTCATTTGCATGAAAGTCCAGTCACTGTAAATTAGAGTGGTACGATTTCTATTAGGTTTGTTTAGTAAGTAATACGTAGAAGTCATTTTCTTTAAGTTAATAACTTTTATATATTGTGAATATTATCTATGGAAAATCCAGTCGAGTTCCCAGTGTAAACAGATATATGCACAAGGCTGAATAAATAGACATTAAATGTTGAACCTCAGAATACGCAAGGAATCACTCTGCCTTCAAATAAAATTGGCCAAGCCTTGTTTTTCCTGTTACATTTAGAAACCCTCTGCTTGAATAACAAAAGCCAATGACAACTCTTTCTCTCCCTGCCAATCCCAAAAGGAATTGCCCTCTGGCAGACAATAGACTTCCACGTTTCTTCTGATGCGCCTTCGGTACTTAACCTTTTGTATTACTCTTTCAAAGCAAAACAAAACACGCTCTCAACCCATTGGAAGAAAAGTGGAGATGAAAAAATTGTCTCACTCCCAATAACCGAACTTTGAGTTTTATTTAACGACTGTAATAGAAGGTGGACGATATCAACACACCTTAACCGATGCTATTTCTAAAACACACATTTTAACGTTAATTCCTCCTCTAGCTGCAGTAAAAGTTTTCCCTGTTTTATCTATGAGCTAGATAGTTTATTTAATACTCAACAACACAACTTATAGAGCACCCAGTTCCCAAAGTGTTCGGACGTAAAAATTCTTAGCATGGCTTCCTTCGGAAGGGAAGTAAAGCCGCTGATCCCTTGTCATATATTTACGGCACGTAAAAGAACCGCAAGCCTGATAAAGAGGCCTCTGAGCAAAATTTCGGGTCTTTCACGCCCAATATAGAATAGGGCGCTAAGGAAGACAGCAGTTATAGAGCGTCAATAAATAAAACTCAATTTTTGGAGTTAATGATGTATGTAGCGCAGTAAAATAGCTTTTGTGTCCCCATGTTCCTATCCTCAAAATGCTGCCTTTCGACTCTACAATCTTTTGCAAATTGTTTTCCCGCACCGAGTATTATAATTATTCCTCTCTAGATCAATAACATGAGGTTATAAAAACATTGGCGATATAGTTAGAGAATTCCAGGCAGTGATCAAGTTAGGCTTGTCATGAAGGAAAAAGAAACCGCAGGGAGTCGAACACGTAAATAAATGGGAGTATTTTGTGTGGTCTTGGAGTAAACTGGGCGTGCCATATCGACATAGCTGCTTATAATTATTCAGGACTTGATCCTGCGGACCTTACAGAAGAAACACCTGCCTCCAGCTGTTTACTTGCTCCTTGTTCTGGCCATCGCATTAGGCACATTAAACCCTTCAGTGCATCATTTAGAATGCAAGAAACTATAAATGCTCTCTGATAGACGTTCACAAACATCAACAAACCTGGCGGATTACTGTAGAACTAAGGCTCACGTTAATGCGTTTTAAGCTCTTCTTGAAGAGTGTTTTAAAATTTGAACATTAAAACATACTGAACCTCGAAAATGTTTCTTTATATTTCTCGGCTTCAAAATTCCAGCCATTTAAGGCTAACCAGCTACAGACGAAAAGTCAGGGTTTGATCCGGGCGCAGTGGTCGAAATCTCAGCTCTAGCTGGACAAAACTCAAATTGATGTGTTATAAAACACATTTTTTTCTGTCTAGAATTAAATAATATACATCCCTCTATTTATTTACGGCAACTACAGGGAGAGCCAAAAGACTCCGAACCGGCCGCGCGGTGTTTTTCCTGTCCGCGTCCTCGGCGCTCGTTGCCGTCTGCCGCTATCATAGAAATGCGCGGATGAAACCATACACCATTTTTAAAACTACTTTTAAAGGCCTTACTTAACAACTTTATGAAACTGTGTTTGAGGACAGAATTATTAGTAGAGCTTTGTAGCATCCTCGGTCCCCCGACCTAACTCCCTGCGATTTTTATCTCTGGGGTAACTTAAAACAAAGTGTACAAGACAATCCCACACATCCAGGAAGAATTAAAACAAAATATCCCCCAGGAAATTTCTCAACGTAAACTACGGCGAGTGATGGATAAGTTTCCTAAAGAGGTGCCAAAATGTATGGACAACGAAGGTGGCCAGTTTCAGCATCTCCTTTCATAGAGTTGGTAAGTAAAGCCTTTAAACGTAGTTTTAAAAATGTTGTATGGTTTCATCCGCGACTTTCTATGATAGCGGCAGATGGCAACGAGCGCCGAGGACGCGCACAGGAAAAACACCGCGCAGCCGGTTCGTAGTTTTTTGGCTCTCTCTGTACTTTCACATGGTAACATCTGTATCGCTTCCGATTGCGCTGTCCCATCACACTGCGTGCCGAGTCAGTACTTCAGTAAGGTGACAGTGTAGTGAGAGATATGTTCCTGTATAGTTTTATCAACAATGGAGAAATCAAATAAATGTATTTGCTTTATAATTTATTGTATATATAGGTATTATTATGACCTTTATTTTTTTAAATGTTATCCTACGTTCTTACCAAAGAATTTTAAGTTAAAAATAAGCTTCTAAAAACATTCCAACTAATTCCAAACAAACTAATCACTGTTCCTTATTAACTTAATACCAATGAACATAATTAAGTAAAAATTTGCTGCAGCAACTTGCAGTCTTAGCTGTTATTTTTATTATACGAGGGCAGTCCCAGAAGTACCTGAACTGGTTGTCGTTACAAACAAATGACTGTGGTAGAAAGTACCAACCTTATAAAGCTTAAGTCTGAAGTTGGATGATGCTACGTCGTTTAGTAATTGTTTGGCAGCCGTCAATAGTGAACACTCTCAGCAAATTTGTAAACTTGAATAAAACTGGCCATCGTTATGTGATACAATACTTTCATTTGAAAGGTCTTAGTCCAACTAATATTAAAGCTGAGCTGGATTCTACTCTGGGGGAGTCTGCTCCTTCGTTTACAACAGTAAAATATTGGGTGGCAGAGTTTAAGCGAGGCCGTGCGAGCTGCTAAGACGAACATCGCAGGGGTCGACCAAATGAGGTGACCGCGCCAGAAATTGTGAAGAAAATCTACAAAATGGTATTGGATGACCGTCAACTGAAAGTGCGCGAGCTAGCAGACATCGTAGGCATTTCAAAAAGTGCTGTATATCGCATACTGACTGAAAATGTATACATGAGAAAGCTATGTGCAAGATGGGTGCTGGTTTACTCGCAATGGAACAAAAGCAGCGTCGTGAGGATGTTTCAGTCGAGTGTTTGGCCATGTTTCGCTGCAATAAAGCCGCGTTTTTGTGTCGATTCATAACCATGGATGAAACATGGGTCCATCACTTACACTTGAGACGAAGGAACAGTCAACACAATGGACTGAAAGGGGAGAATCGGATCCAAAGAAGGTGAAACAGTTCCATCTGCAGGAAGGTCATAGCGTCAGTTTTTTTGGGATGCGCGTGGGATAATTTTCATTGATTATCTTCAAAAAGATAAAGCAATCAATGGTGACTATTATGCAAACCAATTGCAGCGTTTGAATAATGAAATAAAGCAAAAACGGCCGCATTTAGTGGAAAACAAAGTTCTGTTTCATCAAGACAATGCACCAGTTCACACATCCATTATCTGATTATTTTCTATTTCCAAAGTTGAAGAAATAGCTTAGTGCTAAGAATTTACCAATATTGAAGAGGTGGGGTCTGCAGTTGATGGTTGATTTGCAGAACTCGATGGTTCTCAGTATAAACAGAGTATCGAAGCTACTGAACATCGCTGGGAAAAGTTTATCGAACTAAAAGGAGACTATGTAGAATGACGCGGTAATCTGGCTCGTGTTATCTTATTTGGTGAGCGCCTGTTATTGTTTTGTTATTTTAAATTTTGGGCTCTTTGTCCTCGGCTAGCTATTATTACTCAGTCGAGCAAGTATCTCTTAGCAAGGCGTGTAAACGGAAAGGAGTTGTTACTAAAAGATAACACTGACAAAATAATTTGTTTCTACACTTTTATTGCCGTCACACTTAACTAATAATTCACATATTTAATCTTTATACACGCCTGACTGAAACTGTGATATTTCCGAATGTAACTACTGTCGTATTAGTTGCCGCGTACTTCACATTTTGTAACTAACTTTACGACGTGTACCTCGCGAGAGATTCCTCCAAACTGTATGATGTGCACCTCAGGAGAGATTCCTTAGAACTGCGCGACACATGCTTATGGCTCGAGAATATATACTCCCTCTCCTCGAATTGCCTAAACATTATAATAGAGCTGCTATTGGTTACCAAATCGCGCCAACATTAGCGTCTGTTTTGCCAGCCAATCACTACTACTAACATACATACTCTAGGGAAGATATTCCCTCCATTTCTAAAGAAAGGCACGCTACCCTGACGTCATTTTGTTTGTCTCTTCTTAGTGTTAAACAACTCACCCCCTCGGTTTATTGTTACCCACTTCTATTGTCAGTTTCAGTGAGGCCGTGTAAACTTATTTCCTAACAATACTTTATGGCTAAAAAACATCTAAAATCCTGTACATACAATAATGTTAATTTACACTACAATCACTCTGGCATTCACAGTGTTGTGATATAAAATATTACCTCAAGAGAAACAAAGATGTTTTTTCCCAAACTTTTAGTGATTCTTTTGTTAGGTCGTGTACTTCTAGGACAGCCCTCGTATATGCATGTAGTGTCAATCACAGAACATTATTCGAAATCTGGCGTACGGAAAGCGAATAATCGTGTTTTCTCTTATGTGGTGTGCCTACAGCTTTGGAATATTCCCTCTCCATGCTTTAATTAGATTTTTGGAAATTATCCTACGGTATAGATTCGTGATAGGATAAAGGTCAGGATAAATCAAGTGTTGATGCCAGGAGACAAGCAATAAACAAAAAATGAGAAGGGAATTGGGACATCTAGTTGACATCTCAAAGCCAGGAACGGACGTGACGATGGACTTACAGCTCGGCGTTTCTTTGCTGACCCATCACTAGCAGGCGCCTCGTCCACGGTTTTTCTGTTTTTTGTGGCTATGGAATTAATGCAGATATTTTTCAGGTATTTTGCATGGGTACTGCAAGGGTGTGCACTAAGCTCTAAGCAAGTTCATGAGATATTGATCCATGGAGCAGAGTTATTGAAGAATGCTATCTTACCAATAGGTTTGCTTTCAGAAGAGGCTCAAGAAGCACGCAGTAAATACCGTAAACGATTCAGAGAGGGACACAAAAGGAAATCTTCACGCAAAGCTACAATGGAGGATCTTCTACACATGTTACTATAATAACATCGTCCAATTGTGTAATGTGATGCTACCACAAAAGAATATGAGAAGTCTCGGGACCTTAAGCCCTCGTCTGCCATCAAATCTGAAGCCACTGTCACATTTAGTTGAATCTTAACTATGACTTTAGTTCAAGCAGTGAAAGTGATAGTTCATAAAATGATTTAATTCTTCTGAAGCTGAAGTGGGTTTTTCTTTCTGTTGTATTATTGCCTATTTGTGTGATTTTAAAGACGTATAGTAAGTAGCGGAAGTATTGTATTTCCACCCAAAAATTCTATACCGAGATTTCGCCGGAAATATATGTTTTGTGACCCCTGAATTCAAAAAAGCATTTTGGAAACATGTCCGTGTGTGTGTCTGTGAACAGCATAACTCAGAAACGAACAGTCGGATAAACACCAAACTTGGTATTTAGGTTCAGTATATTCCAGAGATGCAACACGAAGGTTTTCAAGAAAATCCCCCCACCCCAGATTACCCTTTACATGGAAATTTTTCGAAAATGTTAATTTTCTCAAAAATTGCTGTAACGATTTTGATTAAAATATCATATGTTTAAGATATTTTTATAAAAAATGAAATGTATATCTCGAATTTTCTGGGAATGTCTCCAAAAGTATTCTTCATTGTGAACGACTTTTGCATAACTGGTAACCCATAAGAGAAGGACAAAATTTTACCACACAAAAAATGTAGATCGTGTTAAAATAAACAATTTATGTCATATACATTTTTTTGTTGTTGAGTGAACCATTTTCGAGATATTGCTTGTTATTCCCTTAAATTTTCCAATACTTATACTTTTTCTAAAATTCGGTTATTCATTTTTTTTGTCCTGGTAATGCAAAGAGAATGGAATACTCCACATAGCAACCAGCTCTTAAAATAGTTGACTATAGCTTAAAGCCTACCAATTCCCCTTGCATCTACAAGAAAATTAGCAATAAGATTAACAGTTCGATATCTCGATTAACATGAAGCATATGGAGAATAGGCGTAGAGCAGAGAAAGCCATGTGAGTGTAACACAGATTTTTTTTCAGTTGTTAGGAAAGAAGAAAAGTGTAAAACCTTTATACAGAGTGTATCTTTATTGGTGTCATATATTTGGAGGACGTGTTCCTGACATCAAAACAGTAAAAAAAGTTCATATGCACATGTGCCTGAAAATCATTCATTTCAGAGTTACAACACAAAATCGAAAGTTACAAAAATTGCTCGAAGTAGCTTCCTCTTGCTTCGATGCGTGCAGTAAGCCTGCGTTCCATGCTCTGGCGTACTCTGTTGAAAATTCCTGGTGTGTTTCGTATTTGGTCAAATCCAGTTTGGATACGTCCTCTTAAAATGTCAACATCAGGTACAGGAGTCGCATAAACCAAGGACTTCAAATGTACCCAGACGAAGAAGTTCACTGGAATCAAATCAGGCGTTCGAGCAGGCCATGCAATGGGTCCCTTTCGACCAATCCATCTTTGCGATTATCGATCATTCAAAACCTTACGAATATCATACTGAAATGAGCTGGAGCACCATCGTGTATAAACCACATTCGTTGGATGATGTCCAGAGGCACATTATCAGTTAAGTGATGCAACTCATTTCTGAGAAACTGGAGATAGGTTTGAACCATTCAGATGTGGAGGGAAGAAGTAGGGACCAATAAGGTGATCATGAATAAATCCACCGCAAACGTTGAGAGAGAACCTATATTGATGGTTGTCCTGTCGTACTTCATTGGAATTTTCAAATGCCCTGTTATGAGTGTTTATGCCCTCGCGAGTAAACCAGCCTCATCCGTGAATAAGATACAGGCTAGGAAATTGATGAACACAGCGCACTGCTGTAACATGCGTTGACAGAAACGTCTTCTAGGCTCAAAGTCCGCCTCATTTAATCCTTACACACGTTGAAGGTGATACGAGTACAGAAGATTTTCATGCAGAATTCTCCAGATAGTCATATGACTAACTCTTTCCCTTACAGCCATGCGTCTTGTGCTTTGTGATGGGTCTGCATCCACAGCACGAAGAACTCGTTCTTCAAGCTCAATGCCTCGTACCGCTCTTGGTCTCCCAACACCCCTAGTACTCCTCTCAAATGCGCCATTGTCTCTCAAGCGTTGGTGAATTCGTGCGAATGTTCTTGTACACGGTAACGGCCTGTTACGGTACCTTTCTGTATAAAGTTCACGTGCTCGTGCTGCGTTGCCGTCTGCACGGCCATACGTGCAGTGCATATCCGTCTGTTCACTTATGGAATACATCTTCTTTGACTTATAACAACGAAACGGTTGATTTTCAGACCCATGTACACATGAACTTGTTTTACTGTTTTGATATCAGGTACACGTCCCCCAAATATATGACACCAATAAAGATACACAGGATATCAGGCTATATAGACATAAACGTACATACTTTAAAAGTCACTGCAAGTGCTTAATGTTTCCTTAAAATTATTTCTTTGTCCTATTTTTATGATTTGATGTCAGAAAACTAATAATATGATTGTGCAATATTAATAAAATTACAGTCAGAATTAACCAATGTTTCAACATTTGCTTAAAATGTTTTAATATTCTTATTTACATAGGCTACATTGTGATTACATTTAGGTTTACTGCGAGTATGTGGTCTTAAAATATTTCAAGCCATTTTGTGTTATAAGGTTACTAAACTAACAATACCATGAATATAACACAAGTTTTCTGTAGTAATAAGTGTCAGTTTTAAATCTATGAGTGCTTTTTTTTTAAATATATCTTTCAAAACTCGCCAAGATTATAATTGTTACAAGTAAAACGATGTATAAAAATAAAATATAGCCTTAATTAATTTTCTCTATTTAGATTTCGTATTTATACGACTGTGAGGCGTGGCGAAGGAGAAAATGGTCGTCCTCCGTGGTGTAGTGGTTACCATGCTAGCCTCTAATTCCCGAGGTCGCTGGTTCAAACCCGGCGGAGGGCGATGGATTTTTTCGGGCGTAAAAATCCTTATCATGGATAGTAAAGCCGGTGGTCCCGTGTCGTAGATTTACGACACGTAAAAGAACCTCAAGCCTGACAAAGAGGCCTCTGAGCAAAATTACCGGTCTTTCACGCCCAATATAGAATGGGACGCTAAGGACCATAGTAGTTAAAGAGCGTCCATAAATAAAACTCAATTTCATTTTGTGGTGAAAATTTCTTCCTTCCTGGACTTCCAGGAGTACGTAATATCATTACATCACCTAAGAGGAAGGGGTGGCAGGAGTAGCCCAAATATAATCACTAGGGGTGGTGATTTTCGCAAACGTGATATAGCGCGAAATCCTCTTAAAGAACTGTACTTCTGCATTTTAATTTTTCACGACCTATAAGCACTTTTTGTGTTTTTAAAATGCGATAAAATGCGAAATTGACCCAAAATGTGGCATTTGTGCTAAGTACCAAATCCACGATTTTTTCAAATACAACCTTTTTTTCTCTCTTCTCTTCTGGATGCTTCAACTGAGGACCTCGGAATGTTTATGAGCATTATTGATCACGTTCTGAAACGCAGAAAGGTAATACGAAAAAGCGAGCAGTTTCCCCTTATTCAGTAAAATTAGCACAAAGCATACCGTTATGGCACTTAAAATAAATTAAATACTTTAAAATCTGAATTTTTGCGGGTAGGGAAAACAATTACAGTTGTGATCCTAATGAGGAATGTAATTATTTTGAAGTGCATATATTTGTGAGTCTGTTCTCAGTGACAATTAATAAATTAATTACCCAGTTAGAGGGCTCTTTCTACCCTTTTGCACAAAGTTGTGGGATGAGTTGTTACCTTTATGCACTATGCTGAAAAGATGTGCTGGAAGAAGGATATCTTGCAATTCATGGACTCTTTCATTCAATATAAAAAATGTAAAAAGTAAAATGAAAAACATGTTTATGCATAATTGGAATAAATCGTTGATCAGTCACATGAAAGATAATGCGACAAATCCCCCCTTCCAAGAGGTCGGTAGACTTAAGTCATTCTTGGTCGAGTATTGGCAAAATATCTGAAAGATTTAAGTGAACGTAAAAAAAAGATCCCATTTTTTCTGGTTGTTAATATGGATCGTCTTATCGAGCGAGGTGTCGCCGCGGTAACGTATGTGATTCGCATTCGGCAGGTCCCGGGTTAGATTCTCTGACCCATGGGCTTTTCGTGGTTTTTCCGGGTCGGCAGGCGAATGCTGGAGTGGTTTCATCTCTATCACGATTTCTTTTCCATCATTTTCTTTTCATTGCGTTTCTTTCAGGTGTGTTTCTAGCTTTCGTGGCGTATGACGATGTCGGACAGATGGCGCGGATGCATGCTCAATGGGAATAGTATTCCTCATGGATACTAGAGGGCTGCTGACTGGTGGGCGGCACATCGCTCTCTCTCGGCGACTCCAACAATGAGACCGGTCTGCGAGCTTAGAAATGCTAGGATCTTGCGCGCGTCTCTATGATCTGTCTATCCACGGCCTGTAGCCTCCTGTGGTTCCCTCACCTCATCCCTTCCTCCTGAGGGCGTGGTAGCTGCGGTAGATCTTTGCAGATCTTTCACTTTCACTAATTCTACTTAGCGGGAATTCAACCCGTTTTTAAACACTAACACTCAATAAAACTCCTCCCTCAGCCACTGGCCGCCATTTTGTCAATTTCCTTCCTTTCCTTGGTCGCCGCAAACCCCTACATCTCCCCGCTCTGAGCGCCGCTCCTCCTCTGCCTTATTTTCCAGCGTTCTCCATTCTTGACCCTCTTCACAGTTATCCTCCATCTTGAATTTGTGTACAAAATGTTATATGTTTCTTCTAAGTCATCGTTTATACTTTCCCTCTCTCCCTCTTCTTCTCCTCGCCCATTTTGATTTATAGTCTTTATATAATTCATGTGTCTTCTTTTGAATCTTATCCTTCTTCTTTCCACACATTCTTTATCTTCCGATTATAGTCCAATAGCATTTCTTCTTCTATTTCATCGTTACGTGCATTTTCTTCTAATTTTGTTTCCTCTTGTTCCTCTTGAATTTGGTTTACATTATTGTTTAGATTATTGTTTTGTCAATTTTCTATTTACTATCTCAAGTTCTTGGTTTTTTTTAACTGTTTAATGTTTTCTTCCCGGGCTAAGTTGCTTATTTTATGTGCTAACTTACCTAAGTTGGCGTTTCTTAAAATTAATGCTATTTGATGTACGCTTAGTTCCTCTCTTTCTTCGCGTACTTGATTTTTATGTCGTTCGCATTCAAATAATACATGTTCAGGTGTATCTGGTTTAGACGTTTCTTTATTTTAAGCCAATAGGTACCATGCGGTCCGTGTTCTGTTAAATAATGAATTGTTCCTTTGGGTGGTTTGAGATGTTTTATTTTGAGCCTTTAATTTATATTGCTAAATAGTTCATAAGTTATTTTTCCTTCATTAGACCCTCCCATTCCCGTTGCCAATCTAATTTTAGTCTTCCTTTAATTTCAATTTCGGAATTATATCTTCTTCCCATTATTTGTTGTACTTTGTTAAACTTTTTTCTTTTCACCAAAAACTTGCGCCACTTAATTTAATTAATAATCAGTTAGACAAATTCCTGTTGCTACCAATAATGCCGTCGTGGGGGTAGTATAACTGCGCCAGTGTACCTTAAAATAATTTTACGCTGCGTTCTTCCTAACTTATTTCTTAATTGTATATTTTTCATTCTCGCTGCCCATACTACTGCCCCATAAGTAATAACAGAGAGAAAAATTGCGTGATGGTACATTGTTATAGCATGTAATGAGATTTTGTGGTTTGATTGAAAGCCTTGCCAATTTTAGCATTACATTTTCGGATTTTGTTCTAACATAATATACTACACGTTTACTAAAATTCACTTTTCCATCTAAATAAACCCCAAATATTTAGCTTCTTTATTTCTCTTAATATTCTCATTTTTGTATTTAATTGTGGGATCTCTTTTCAAGTATCCTTTTAGAATTATTTAATTAGTTTTCTGGGTGCTATGTGAAGTTTTGTCAAAATACACCATTGTTCCAATGTTGTTAAGCACATTTTGCTGCGAAGGTCTACCCAGGCAAGAGCCAAAGCCCGAGCCCTCCTTCCTAACAACCCAGGGTCAGCGCCACTGAAAACGGTGACTACCCAAAACCTCGGTAGGGCCGACAGCAATCTAGCATGCCGTCTACCAACTCTCACTCATGGTTGGTGCCGGAGAACATCGGGGCGTCTCACAACCCCGCCTGGGCGGAAAAACCAGCCAGACGTACCCAATCACCCATGGGTATCGGGAACCACTGCCCCGCCGAGTCCAACCCAATCCGAACAACTCCCTATCGGAAGTGGCTCGAATGTGACCAGAGTACTTCTAGTACGTCAGAAGTACGACAATTGCTGTTCGCACTACGGCAGCTGAAGAGGTCGGAACCCCTCCCCTACGAGGTGTTGTTAAGCACACCTGAAAGATAAGAAGGAAACGGAATGAAAGGGAAATGATGGAAAGTAAATCGTGGTAAAGAAGAGACCGCCCCAGTATTCGCCTGCCGACCCGGAGAAACCACGAAAAAACCATAGGTCATAATGGACGGTCAAACCTGGGGCCTCCCGAATGCGAGTCACACAAGTTACCGTAGCGCCTCCTCGGTCGGTATAAGCTTACCATATTCATAGGTATGAAAATTGGTAGGCATTTCAAAGAATAATTTTTCTTTGTTGTACGGAAGTAAATTCATTCCAAATTATGTAAACATAGTAAGCTTTAAAAATGATCGCAAAAACTTTTTTTTTAAAACCTCACTTCTCGTCATTTAGGTACACTTTTCTGCCATAATTTTGCTTTAAGGTTCTTCATTTCTTCAAATTATGCTGAAAATATACAATTAGACGAAATTGCACTAATTTCTCACAATTTTATTTTAATCAAATTTTACGTTTCAACACTTCCATGAATCAAGTTGAATGTAATTATAATTTATTAAATCGCAATATATTCGTTTAGGGATAATCACTACATTTATTCAAGTTCTGATTTATTTGCATATGCACAGAATATTTTATGGCTATATCTTTAATAGTTACTGAGATAGATTTGTCCAAAAATGCAAAAATTGAGTTTATAGAAATATGGGGAAACCGAATATAGGCTGCATTTTTCTCACTCTAAAAGTTCCCTGCAGGGTTTTGGAGTGTTTAAATTTTAAGAATCGTATAATTCTGGTTAGGTCGAATATAGCAAGATCTTGGAAATACACGGCACTAATAAAAACAAAAACTGAGTTTTTTTGACGATTTTTCACCTTACAGTAACCTTAAATACTGGAAATGTAACACTTAATCGAATTATTTATTTTTTGTTTTATTACTTGTACTGTCTAGAATCAATTTATTAATTAAAATATTTAAGCAGAATTAAGTGCAAACAGATTTAGAATCGGTAAATATGACGATCAATAACCAAGAAATATTTTACCTTATAAATACTTTTCTTCTTTAATGGATTACCCTGCTCTTTGGACTTGCAAGCCAATGCCTTGGGTCCATATCATACCGGAATCATAGCATATCCAGAATGAATGATCACCCCAATGCCTGATATGGTAGTGAAGAAGAAGGAAATGAAATGTAGCGAGGAAAAGGATGATAGGAAAACTCGTAGATAAAATCATCCAATCAGCATTCGCCTATCGAGCAAGGGAAAACCGCGGAAAAACCTTCGGTCAGGTTGGTCGGCCCTGGCGGTTTGAACCCGGGACCTCCAAAATGCGTTACCGCGGCACCACCTCGCTCGGTCCTTACAAACACAAGAACATGAAATAACTTCTTAATAATAATAATAATAATAATAATAATAATAATAATAATAATAATAATATACACGTAATAAGCACAGACATACTAGCTCACATTCTAATTTCCTTTTAATCTGTATAATTTCAAAACTCTTTGATTTGGTAATGATGGAATGAACTCATTATTACCTTTTTCTTTGGCTTTTACTTATGTGTGATTATATTTTTTATACGAAAGCTAATTTATTAATATATATTGAGGTGGGTGCAGTGCTCTTTTTTTAATAAGTCACACTGGCGAGAGCATCTACGTCATAAAAGAACGTGACATCAGGATAACAACTTGGTGTGAAGGATACATTGACAGAGGTTCGGGTAAAGCGGGCAGTTGGCGGCAAACAATTGTAACTGTAAAGAACTAGTGTCAAATTTCGTTTTCTCGACACGAAGCGTCTCGAATGGAAGACAGCTACGTCCGAAAATGGCGAACCAATGGAACCACTTCCTGTCCGTACAGTTGTCTATTGTTTTCACTTGCGAAGTGATAGCTACAATAGGACGCTCGGGGACTCGCTGATGAGTTCACTTGCAATTGTTTCTCCTCTTGTCCACAGGTAAGGCTGTCAGCTTCCCCGTGTTTCACATCAATTGTAACACAGAGTTAGTTTCTGACTTGGTCCTCCCTCCGGCTTGGTTAACAATGCTCCTTTTGTGCACTGACAGCTTCAGGAAGCTTTCAAAGTTCTAACACTTTGTTTTAGTTTAGAAGAAGCTCGTGTTACTATCGTCATCATGGGATTTCTATTAACACAGAGCCAAGCATTTGCCTTTAGGAAAAGCGTAATAATTCGATCTGTTTCTTCAACAGTAGGAATTAGTTGTTATTTGTCAATGATGTCGTTGCATGCATAGAAAAATAATTCTGTATTTCTTTCTCATTGCAACGCCAGCTTCTGAATAACACAGATCTCTATGCGAGATTTTTCGCCACCTACTGTACAATCAAGGTGCTGTTCCATTTGGCGTGTCACACCATTTTGAATACTGACGCCATTCGCTGACCTGTTGTTTGCTTGGTACAACACTTTTAATGTCGTATTCATTTATAAATACTGGGTAAATTTCTATATTAAATATTGTTAGTTCAGTTTGAAGCTTGCGGTACGCTCGGAAGACTTCCGCATGCGGTTTACGGATCTACAGAGTGAGCCAAAAGAATCCGAACCGGCTGCGCGGTGTTTTCCTGTCCGCATCCTCGGCGCTCGTTGCCGTCTGCCGCTATCATAGAAAAGCGCGGATGAAACCATACAACATTTTTAAAGCTGCTTTTAAAGGCTTTACTTACCAGCATTACGAAAGGAGATGCTCAAACTGGCCACCGTCGTTGTCCATACATTTTTGGCACCTCTTTAGGAAACTATCCATCACTCGCCGTAGTTCACGTTTCCTGGCGGATATTTTAATTCTTCCAGGGAGTGTGGGTTTGTCTTGTACTCTTTATGTTCTAAGTTACCCCGGAGGCGTGTGCAAATATGATAACGCACTGCTGCCATAAACAAAGTCACCTGTTGTGGTTTTGCTGTGCAGTGTGAAGTGCAGTTTTGAGTTGACGGTGATGTGATGTAGTTAAGTTATTACAAGTTATTTATTATTTTGTCCTTGCTTAGTCACAAAATATATTACGGCTCAGTATATGTTTTCTACTGCCCAGCGTGTATTTATTTATGATTCGTATGTGTTAACTAGGTCAGCTCGCCAAGTGAAAGTACGATTTGCAGAAAGATTTCCAGGTGTAAAAGTTCCAGGCCGTACAACAATCCATGAACTTTACAGTAAATTTCAGGCCACAGGAAGTGTTCAGGCTAAGAAATCTAAAGGGCGGCGTTCGGTTCTTACCGAAGAAACATTAGAAAACATCGGTCATCATTTGGAAGATTCCCCCCAAAAATTCCATGATGGATAGTTTCCTAAAGAGGTGCGAAAAATTTATGGATAACGACGGTGGCCAGTTTCAGCATCTCCTTTCATAAAGTTGGTAAGTAAAGCCTTTAAAAGTAGTTTTAAAAATGTTGAATGGTTTCATCCGCGCCTTTCTATGATAGCGGCAGACGGCAACGAGCGCCGAGGACGCGGACAGGAAAAGCACCATGCCAAGTTCATGTGTTTTGCCTACTGCTGCATTGTGAACGGTCTTATCTCACGTCTGCCCTTATGCTGCGTTATGCATTCACAGGATAGCCAACTTTCAAAAATAAATTTGAAAGTAGTTACAGGTATGCAAACCTGACAATCCATTTCAAACATGAGCTGATGTTTACAGCTTAACCGCATTACTGAATGGTTTTGTTCACAAAATTTAAAAAATAATTCAGCTACACCCTATATTCATCCATTCGGTTTCCTTCTAACCACGAAATGTTTGGTTCGGGGGGGGGCATTCCAACTCTACACGAAGTTTGTGTCTGCAAAGCTAGGTGACGAGATGTCTCATTATACAATTTTAAGGTAACGTTTGCAAACCCTAAAAATATAAGCAATCCCAAACATTTAACATGAGCTCAGATTCCTGCTAAAGTAAATTCAGTCACCAATGCGTTCATATTCCCTTTAAATCTCCAGCTTTTTGATGCCTTTTGCCGCCATTAGAGATAAAAATGATGTACTCTTATTATTATTGTTATTGCTGCTGCTGCTATTGTTAATGGGATGATTCTGTGGTAGCTAAGAGGGAGTCAAGCCCCATTTCCAGACATAGTGGGCAATATGAAGCTGTTTTACTTTATTAAAATTAAGCCCCTTATCTGGTAAGTTCATCGAAAAGGTTACACGCGATTTTTGAGTCCTGAAATACTCTCCCATAATGTGCAAGCTCCGAGCATTAGCATCAGCACAGAAAGCTTCCCACTCGTGGTAATTTTAATAGCTCTTTTTTAAAATTTTTCACTCCCTCTTTCTTCGCTTTATTGTATATTTTTGGCACTATATGTAATAAAAACGGAAGATATGCGGATTTCCAGCTGGTAAAATGATTTCCATTTTTGCTCGTCTTTTTTCTCTTATGTTTTATAACACATGTTTTGAAGCCTCGAATAAAAAAAGGTCCGCGTGAATTTAGATTCAATACCTTCCAAGGATGCGACACGAAGATTTTCAAGAAAATCCCCACACCTCAAAACTACCCTTTACATGTAACTTTTTCCAAATTTTTTATTTTCTAAAAAATGGATCTAATAATTTTGATTAAAATACCTATATTAAAGATATTGTGGCGAGCATATGGGGATTTAGTTTGGTAGGCTTGACTTGGGTCGACCCTCCCGGAATAGGTTGGTAGTCCTGGACCGGAAGATTCTACTGAACTCTAGCGGGTTTTGGATCTTTCCAGTAGCTTCAAGAATCTACGGCTTTGGTGTCGCGTTGGCAGGAAGTAAGGGTGGGGGTGAGTGATGTTAAAATAAATGGTATGGCATGGCATGAATCGACCTCTTAACAGAGTTAACAGAGTATTATGCCTGTGGCGAGGCTGCGGTTGGCTTATGATCTATTTGTAAAGGATTTAAAATGTGATTTTAAGGTAACAGATCTTTTGATTATTAAAATAGTAACTTGTCAAAATTGACATAACATCTTTTTTAGACTTTCCTTAACTTTCCTACACCAATAAGTTGAAATGCTTAGTTTTACGTGCTTACCGATATCGTTATTAGTTACGTCTCCCTGTTTGCCATGGCCACAAGTATGAAAAACTTAATGAATCTTTTGAATTAGTCTATGGCCGTGACAAGATTTACATGACAAATAAAATGTATATTTTGAAGTTGCTGGAAATAGCCTGCAAAGTTTTCCTCATTCACAAAAAAATGTAGACCTAAAACACACGATTTATGTCAAATAAACTTTTTTGTAGCATCGGCCATGTCCGAGTTATTCAACATTAATGATTTGAATTGTTCCATTCTTTGTCATTCTTTTAAAGTCCTTTCGTCATTCAGTTGTTTCTCGTGGTTGTATGCAAAGAGTATGGAATTTTAAAGCCAGCATGTGGCTTCCAGTTCTTAAACATCTGACTATCGCTATTTCCCTTTGCGTTTATAAAGAAGTGTGTAACGTAGCCACTTCTGCAAAGGTTTGTCTCATTAAAATGAAATGGATACCAAAAAAGAAGAAAAAAAGGCATGTGAATGTAACATATCAGTTTTTAAGCTTAATTTACGTTTGGGTAAAACCCTTTCAACCTGGCTGTGTATAAACCAAATAGATTTTAATCGTTGATTTTATGCCCTGTTTCGATCCCTGCCGATAATTACACATGCACTTGCAAAATTATCTAATTAAGCTCCTGAACTCGAGCGATATTTATAATTGTGTTTAACAATTGAAATCGACATAAACAATGGAATTATTATCAAATATGGACAAAGCATTTTCTGCTTGCATTCTCTATAAAAGCAAATCATATCATCACGCCGTATTGTGCCATTCGTACCAACTACTGAATGATGAAATGATGCCGATTAGAGTTAAAATGTTATATTAATAGAACAAAAACGCAAAACCCACCGGAAGAATACTTACTTTTTAAAACAAACAAATTAAGTGCAGGACGTTTCAACATTTTCTAGAGCTGACAGTTTGTTTTGGATCTCTGGCAGTTGTAAACACATGAAGAATGATATTCATTGCATAAAGGTACGTTTAAACTAGTGATGGGACGATAACACTATTTCTCGATACTGGATGCTGTCGACCTCCTTGGTGTAGTGGTTACCATGCTGGCCTCTAGTTCCCGAGGTCGCGGGTTCAAACCCGGCGGAGGGCGATGAATTTTTTTTCGGCGTAAAAATTCTTAGCATGGCTTCCTTCGGAAGGGAATTAAAGCCGGTGGTCCCGTGTCGTAGATTTACGGCACGTAAGAGAACCTCAAGCCTGATAACGACGCCTCTGAGCAAAATTACCAGTCTTTCACACCCAATATAGAATGGGACGCTATGGACCACAGCAGTTAAAGAGCGTCCATAAATAAAAGTCATTTTAATTTGATACCTATATGATTTTTTAGCACGGATACTCAATAGTCTATACTCACTTTAAAAAAACTGTAAACGTGATAGCTCGTTAACTAAATTATGTCTTTCTTAGTAATTTTCTGTGTATAAACGCATGTAACCAATTTTGTATTGTTTGCTAATTCCGAAATTGTTCCTCTTCCATATTCTTCAATTGGCATCCATGTTTTCATCTTAAGAATTACACAGGCTATATATCCCCTATTCTTAGTCAAGGCTAATAATAATATATTTGCTTGCCTTTTCATGTAACTATATTTTGTGCTGAAAACTTTCTGCTTAAGGATTTTCTATTCGTAGAATAACAAATACTAGAAATTCTTCCTGATTCTGGATACAAACAAATATATATTTTATATAAAACTCGAACAACTAAAAATAACAAAGTATTTCCATGCGCTGTATTATCTCATGCCTTAAGTTCTGATTTGTTCCTGCTGGATTCACAGATTTTGGTCACCGAGAAGGTATATGTAATGGCGAGGGTCACCAGGCTAGGAAACTTCATTCACAACTCAGTTAACGCTGCATGTTACATGAGCATCTCCACTCCTTCCCCCATTGTTTTGCATGTTTTCATTTAGACACAAGAGTCTAAATGAAAACGTAGTCAAAGTCTATTAAGAACTATAGTGCAGAAACCCTTTGAGGACATGTGCGAGGCAATAACATGAAGCCTCGACTCCTTTCATTCCTTATCTATAGTCGACGCCAATCAAGAAAGGGATTGACAGTTACTAACCACATGGCGGAAAGCTTTAAATGAATGGAAGAGGATGGATACGTCACAGCGGTCGTCATAGCAACGATTAGAAGGACCAATTTGAACTAAGACGTTTTCATAACAACGATAGACGCATAAACCTTGCCGATATTGTAACACGCGATTAGCATAACGTGCCTGGCGAGCGACCGTTGCAGTAACATGAACTGTACGTCTTATCTTCTGCTGTCGCTGCAGTTATAAACAATGCTTCCTTTAGCCACAGCTCGCAATGTATTTGCATCAGTCTAGAGGTTGCCTATGTACTGACAAGTCATTTTGCATCATCCTATTTGGGGGGTTATTTGCTTTGTGTTTACGAGTGTTTGAGTCTGTGTATCTATGTGTGTGTGTTGTGAGCATTTGCTATTGTGATAACACTTTTATTGGATATTTAACAATATAGCGGCAAAGACAGCGAGCCGAACGAAAAACTGAGCGTTGGCGGTAACTGAATAAAACTGTATTTTGGTAAAGATATCTCAATTAAAGGACAAGCGCGGGAAATAATATGCTCTCTGAGAGAACCAGCGGCATTTTCCCATTAGAATAAGTATCAATATTTAGCGGGTATGTCTCTTTTGTTAACGCAGATGTTTACACTGATATATTCTTGCATGTTCTATCCTTCGTATGTATATTCATTATTTTATAATTGTCTTCATATACGAATAAAAATAATACCCGCCCTACAATGCAGATGCAACGCAATTGCCTTCCTACACAATTCTAACGCGTTCTCCACGTGGTGGCGATAAGCGGCAAGGTCGTCTGTCTCTCCGCGAAATATCAATCCCTTTCTTCTTTGACAGCGAGTTTTTTATAGCGTAAAGTTAAACGCAAAAACCTTCAATAATGCAAAACTTAAAAATTTGAAACACATACATAATTTATTAGACATACTTCGATACCACCGAGTGTCGAGAATATCGAGGTATCGACGGTGTCGAGGTCCCATCTCTAGACTTTAAACAAACCATTTATACATACATATGGATAGATGGTCATATATTTCGAACGCAAGGCTGTCGTCTGCAGCTGTCCGAGACGTTGATGGATGGTAAACAAGCTTTCTGCCACCACATTCCCTGCATATAATACAATTATCTTATAAGGGAAATCCAACATCTGGGCATACAGCATCCCGCATATGCCCCCAGCAATAAATGTAGGACTTTAATCAGCATATTATTTTACCTACTGTTTTGTTTTCCAAATTTGTTTCTTCTGAAAATATAAGGAGCGTATTTTTCCTCAACTCGATAGATACAACATTTTATGAAATTGAAATTTATGCACATACTAAGCGACATGTGAACCTTGGGCCTATCTTGAACGTCTTCTAAGGCCTCATTTACGTAACACTTTATAGAGGAGGGATAAATAACCCAGTACATAAGTGTTTTACGGGACAGAAAGCAATCGCTATGTATGTTGATTCCAAAAACATCATATCCTGACACTGGGAGTTGTAGCAACATTTTTAGCTGATTCTACAAACTTTTATTCTTTAGCATTTATTCGAACACACCTATAAAAACTTCCATTGAAGGAACAACTTATCACATGCATCTGTTGACAAAAATATTTGAAAACAAAATGACAGTTCTACGCAATGCGAACAATTAGAGGTAAGCCTTCAGTCAACAAATGACATTTTTTAATGTGGCTGTACAACGTCCAAGTATTATGTAGGTCATTTCCATTCTGGCACATCCTACGGCCCATTACCTACGGCTTGTAGAGTAGATGTAATGACTGATGCAATTTAATCATTTGAGTGATGCAAATTGTTTGTGAAGATTAGAGGTGAGGTCTAAGTTCTGCCCTTTATTCTGTACAGGAGCATTCGCTTAAAAGGTAGCAGTGATAGAGTGGTATTATGATGGTTCCTTCACCACTGGGACGCTTCAGTTCGGGTCCAAATCCTTCATATTAAGTTCAGTTTTTTATTGCCTTTTGCTGTAATTCTTTGGCACAATAAAGTGATATTATGTAACAAAACGTCATTATGATAGCATTATAAATAATAATTGTACACAAAATACAATAAAGTTCCATGTTTTCCTCTAGGAAACGGATATAAATTTATACTTTGTAGTAGGTATTTTATTGTGGTGCCCATAATTTTTGACTCATTCAACCTAGGTACAAACACTTAGAAATAAAAAGTGGCTTTTGCCATTTGCGCTT
This sequence comes from Deroplatys truncata, assembly GCA_030765065.1. Lineage (NCBI taxonomy): Eukaryota > Metazoa > Arthropoda > Insecta > Mantodea > Mantidae > Deroplatys > Deroplatys truncata. Next base: position 43,516,834 of record CM060990.1, read on the forward strand.
CCTCAATGCCTGGCGTGAATCAACTCTGCGCGGCGTGCACCAACCTAGAGTAAGCTCTACTTTCGTAGTAAACTACTATTTAAGTCAACCACTCGGAGACTTCCATACACGAGTAAACTACTTCCGAAGCGTTTTACTCCTTTCAAATATTCCCAGATTAAATTATCGCAGAAGTAAATGTCGGAAAGCACGTAGTATGTTACTACGGAATTAAACAGAGCACACATATAGGTTAGAATTTACTCTTGCGACCTGGATGGAGTAACTAACCTGTCGATTGAACTAGAATACCGTATCGTATTTGGAGACAGATATTTTGACGTTTTCATGTATTACTTAGATTACAATGATGACCTCGGTGAAGAAAACAGCGATTACTTAGGTTACGTTGATGATCCCGACGAAGAAAACGGGTATGCTATAGTGGTATGCGAGAACCATATGATACTTATACAGAGAGAGGGAGAGGGAGAAAGAGAGTTCAACGAACGTTACAGTATTAGGAAAAAGTGTTTTACATGCCTTTTTAACCTGCTGGGAGAGCATTTACAATAAAACTCAGACAGGAATTCAGCTCTATAACCCAAACTGCAATTATTGTTATGCGTCCTATGAATGTTTCGTATTTCAGATTCAGATACTTAAGCCGGCAATACGGTGAATTTAACGTAACGTGAGTTTAACAATATATTAAATTATATTTAGGATTACTTAACGCGACGTTAACTTAAGATTTGGCAATGTCAAACTTTTCCTTCCCGTTACGTCAAGTTTGATGTCACATGGTAATTAGAACCAATCGGCGTGAAGCACTAGCTCGAAGTAATAAAAGAACTATCAATCGAGTCATTCCTTTTACGTTACATGACTGTTCAAACGTACTGAATTCACCCCTTAACTGTGTTCCAAGAACTTTTATACTAACCCGTTCGCTACTTCGGCTCTTAGTACTAATGACTTTGCTTAAAATGACTCGCTAATGACCTTTTTCTTCGGACAAATCTTCTCAACTCAAACTTGTTACATTATACATTGGTTTAATATACAGAGATTATTTATGACAATTATTTCTTTATCTTACCATCACTTACATACTCCCGCTAGTAGGTAAGGTATTATATCCAAGGCGTACTTAAATGCTCTTCGTCTTGCAATGGTATAAACTATAAAAACCGGGCCTGAATATACGCCGCGTCTCATCAAGGGCTCTATTAGTGTTGGATAATTCGAATGAAAACTATCGAATTATTCGATAGTCACCAACAACTGAATTATTCGGCAGTTTCCGTCAGCTTTCGATGGTTTCATTAGCTTTACTGATTATACTGCCGTGTTAGGAAGCGATAGTAGGCTTCATTAGGTTGTTTGCCTACCCTGCCATCCACAGTCCTATATATAAAACAACAAATAACGCAATTTCCCATACGTGTGCTTTTTAACCATTCTCCAATAAACAGATAATGCTGCCACCTCTGAACTGAAGTCCAATCGACAATTAGGTGCCCAGATTAATATAGTGTAGTGGAATATATTCACTGCTAATCATAACCCAGATGCAGTTATAGCTATGAAGGAATGGGTAAATACATTAGCTCCATGAGGGATGGAGGAAATTAAGAATAGGAAATTGCTTAACTCAACTTGTGGCTGCCGTAATGCTCTGAATTACATGTTTGGATGTTGTGTGCATTTATTAATTATGCATACACTCAACTAAAAACAAAGTTAACTTGCTATTATGCTTAGCTACACCAGTTCACTTTCGAAAGTACTTCTCAGCGGAGAACATAACCTAACTCAGCACTACCATGATAGATATTACAAATAAACCGTGCAGCTAATAATTGTGTAATGTACAAACACCTTTTACTTCATTGATTACTTAACGATTACCCTTTTAGAGCCAAAATTGTGTTTCTAGACGGCATGAAAACTGCATGTTTAATTATCTGTGTTCCAAATACCATTACAAGGCAACGCAGAACCGATAACAAACGTACAATCGATTGTATGGCTATCGAATGACTACCGTAGCATTGCTACGACTATCGTTCATCGTGTTTATAAGAATCCCAAGCCGAATGAAAACTTTCAGTTACTACCAGAAACTATCGTTTACCAGATTGTATGAAACTTTCGGTTTACCCATCGCTATCTCTAGTTGAAAACAGTATAAACACGTGGTGGTGAGGCTATGGTGAGTTTGTGTGAAGACACTATTGTTGTTGTTGTTGAATAGGGAACTTTGCAGTGTATCACAAATGTTTTAACACTCCCACGGGCAAGAAGAGCAGTTTACCTCAGGCTGCTTAGATTACTCATCACAGAACCGATACTTCGGCATTTGTCGTGGGTCACTTGTTTACCTTCAGAACGCATGAATCATTTCAAATGTTTGCGGAGCTGAAGAAATGGTTTAGACAACAAACAAAAGCGTGCGTTTCCATCTTTCTCAAGGTACAAACTCTGATTTCAACAAATTGCTAGTTTACTTGACATGTTTTCACAGTTTATTCAACATGGTTATAACCATTCATTAATGTTCGTGCTCCTAGGTACCTAACTTTCCCAGAAACAATTTTCAAAAATTAAAATTGAGCCATATGTGAAATTCCCACACAATGAAAATTTGAACATTTTAAACTTAAAACTTCTCCTGATAAAACATTAACTAATAACTCTTTTAATTTTCTAAAAATCACTTATGTATTAGATTATTAAAAACTCTAAATTCAACACTATGTTTGATAACAAGAAATAGTTCTTTAGAACTCTTAATCCATTTTCAAACAGTGTATACTGAAAATCTGAAAGAAACTGAACAAATATTGCATCACGATGTGCAAAAATAGTAAAAAAGATTGCAACGAAATCAAGTTTAAACTTACACGCACCTGCATACGTGCATTTAAATGTGAAAAAGTATAAAAACGCAAACAGCTACTGATCTACAGCGTTTCAGAATTGTTTCTATGAGAAAAAAAATTAAACTGATTTTTCCTCCAAATGTCTAAAATTCGGTATGTGGTGCACTTAAATATTTGCTCCACCAGCTTGTAAAGAAATCAGGCAGGGGCTTGTGCTACGTGCGACTTAGGAAAGAAAGGGGACGACACCCTGAACGTTTTGGAGAGAATGACAAAATCGCTGTTAGCAATTTTCTTCATGGCATATTGTGTGAATGAATGCCTTTGGTAACTGATGAGATTAAACTTGACGCTTATTTGTTCCCCTTAAATATAGAAGGGTGGCAAAAGCGAATCTACTTGCTGCTGTAACGTGTTCTTAATCACCTTAAAATTGCGTCTTATAATTAAGTTTTTGGTCGTCAACCACACTATAATACGCTAATTACATGTGACGTAATTGAATTATAATGGCATCCATTATACTTCAGCGACTCGTTATGATTTTACTCGGCGGCGCGCGCAACATCACTTTAGCATCTTCAAAGCTGCAGTCTCGTGGGATCCATTCCCCAGATAAACAATGAAATATGTGTGTTTAAAATAAAATAAATTCTGCTCATTGTAATTTTAATATTCTAATAAAATTGCGTTCATTTCCTTTGCTTCAATATGTGTTGCTTTCACATTACCTGCAAAAATCTATAAATATGGCGTGGATTCAACAGTACTGTCATCTATTGCACTACTCGTAAACACGCTCAAGGTCGTGCCATCGCTACCGCTCGTTTCATAAACATACTCTAACGTACTGATAGTGAAAATGTTAGCTGAGAATACGTGGTTAAAAACAATTAGGTGCAAGTTACGAGGTTTTTAAGATAATGTTTGAGACTAGGCCATTAGCATTTGAGATACAATTTTTAAATAATTCTGAAAGCTTGAACGTTTTGCTAGCATGTTAAGATCATCTCATAAAGAAAAAATCCTTGTTGTACCTTGCGAATTCAACTAATCAACTGTAATAGAACCTTGTGTTTAACTTCCTTATGCAGTGATGATAAATCGCATGCAGCAAAATTCTGATTAAGCTACTAGTTTTTTAAATAAACAATTTACAGTTTTGTTTTGAAAAAAAAATCCCTTAAATTCGTTGATATGCATAATCATAAACATGTACTGTTATTTTCAAAATATAAAAAAACTGCTCCATAGGATCGATTATTGCAAATATTGAGAACAGGGTGCCGGGGTAGCGCAGTGATTTTGTTTCCGGCTCTGGTACTGAGGGTCCGAGGTTCATTCCAGGCTATACGCCATCCTCATCATCACCCTACCATCGGAAGTAACGGATTCCGCCCCCGCTGAGTGCCTCCACCTCAGAAATGGGTCCAGCCATCGTTTGGTAGAATGAGATATCCCTCGAAGGTCATAGACCATATGGGGAGCGTTAGGAACGATATTTTTTAGATGAAACGATATTTTCACTGCTCTGGGTTAAGTAGACACGGGTAGCCAAGATCGTTAATGTTCGGACTCGTGAATGGGAGGTCCGTGAGGATCGTTCTCCCTGTCTAAGGATTTTCCTCAGTACTCATAACTGGCAGATGTCGGGAACAGGCCTGGGACACTTTCTTCCCAAATTATCATTTAATTTCATATACCATCAGCAGGCAGACGAATTTTTAAGCATTAAAGCCAGGACAAAAGGAAACAAACTGAAGCTTAGGCAGAGTAAAGGTACGGGCGAACGTAATGGGACCCCGAAACCGAGGCAGAGGACCGCACGCAGGGCAGCCGGCCCCTTGTGCTTCTACCGTGACCCCTGGAAGGGAGGGAGGGATGAGACCCGAAGATCGATCAGCTCCGGATGAAGATGGGCGCAAGCACAGACGGGGTCCCTAATGCTTCCAGATTAAATGTCACCAATCCCGGCCGAGCCCACTCTATCGGGTCCTTGAGGCAGGTTCCAGCCGACGTCGGATGAAACTTCCACGGAGCGCATAGCCACCGCCCACCCGCAACCCGCCGTACACGACGCCTGGTCCTACAACCCTGAAACAGTTGACAAGGAAGATGGTGGGTACAGGAAATGGGGGACAGGAGTAATGGTAGAAGATGAACCACTCCCGTTTCGCCTGCCGATCCGGGGAAACCAGAAAAGCCCATGGTCCAGAGTGGGCCGTCGCCGGGGATCGAACTGGGATCTCCCAAATGCGAGTCATACACGTTACCGCGTCGCCAACTCGCTCGGTTTGACTGTGGGTAACTTGAAGCTTAAGAATTCATATGCTTGATCATCAGTGTTCACTGCCTGTGTTGCTGCATGCAGTAAGAACGGGCGTTAAACATTACTGAAAGTGAAACGGCAACTCTAGGCCGGGCCCGAGAACAGTAATTCTAGATAATTTATTAATTAACTTTTATTGATGTTAAATCGTACTATGTAAATATCTTTTTCTCAATACTGCTTGTATATTTTAAGAAGGGTGATTTAACATTATGTATCTATCTAGGTTACTAATATTAGTAGAGTTATAAATGGTTTAATGTAAATAATTTAAGCGCTATGTTAAAATACTGTCCACGATGGAATGTTTTAGCTACAGGAAGAGTGCTTTCGAAGGCAGAAAACCTAGTTTTATTACCTCTCTCCGGTCGCAGTGCTATTATTCCTACAGCGAGGGTGTAGAGCCTTTGTCCCATTATTTGATAATTCGCCGTGACCAAGTGAGTGAGAAAGACAATCTAACGGTACATGTAGGAAAAGCCGCGATTTATATTAAAATTGGACCAATGAAATCCCTGGAAGTTTATTCGAAATAGTTAGACGCGTCGAGTCGCGCTCAAAATGAACCAATAGGAAAGGAAGCAGCCTCAGAAGCCTGAGACTATAAATGGATCTGTTTGGGGAAAATTCGAGACAGTTTACGTCATGTGTGGTCAGGGAGAGATGCTGCAGGATGTGTGAGATATCGCGCCAAAAAGGGAATCAAGTCAAATTTGTCATGTCAGCGTAGTATTGCATTTATTCGGCAGTTCATGTCATGTGTGGTCAGGGAGAGATGCTGCAGGATGCGTGAGATATCGCGCCAAGAAGGGAATCAAGTCAGCTTTGTAATGTCAGCTTAGTATTGCATTTTATTCGACAGTTTATGTCATGTGTGGTCAGGGAGAGATGCTGCAGGATGTGTGAGATATCGCGCCAAAAAGGGAATCAAGTCAAATTTGTCATGTCAGCTTAGTATTGCATTTTATTCGAGAGTTTTCGTAATGTGTGGTCAGGGAGAGATGCTGCAGAATGTGTGAGATATCGCGCCAAAACAGGGAATCAAAATAGTTTTAGCAACACACCTAAGATCCGCTACTCTGAAAGCGACAATAAGAATAGTTATATTTCGTGCCATATCCACGCCATAGTTTAACAGCAGTGGACAGTATTTTACAGCGGCAATACCAGTTTTGTATACTACGAGTGTTAATTAAATAAAAAGAAACGGCAGTGTCATCTTTTCATAAACAAATCAAGTCTATGTCTTCCTATATCACCACCCGAGATCTACGTTTTCCTTTACCGAGGATAAGTCCATGCTCCCATATAATTTAAGGAAAATTACTGCAGCTAGCCGAGGATAAATAGAAGACAACCAACCCACTGAGAACTTCTGAAAGCAACGGGAGAAGCATCAAGGTAAGCCTAACAGCACGGATGAGGAGGTGATCGCCGCAAACTGGCTCCCAAACGTGGGGCTAACAAACGTTAAGATCGCCGCAAACTGGCGCCATAACGTGGAGCTCGAAGGGAAGAACGACACAAACGGAGGACTAGGAAACAACGAACGGACGAAGGATCTTCAGAGGAAAGGGGCACAGCAGAACAAAATTACAACGCGAACTTCTAGTCTACCTACGTGGGACAACAAAACAGCTGAGAGCATCGCTTCTAGAACTTCACCAGGATTCGAACCCGGAACGCATCAGTTAACATTGAAAAAAAATACAGGTTAGAACTTTTATTCAAAAACAAACAAAAAGGCATGCAGAGTAGTGACCCAGTTGTGTGAACACATGTTATTGAGAGGGGGTAAAGTCATTACTAGGGAGGTAGAACTTGCTAACGGAACCATGAGTAGGTCAAGGGAAGATTTGAAAGAACTGAATAGGGAGGCTATTGTCAGCGAAACACCAGAAGGAGAAAATATGGGTAAAGCAAAGGGAGAAGCTAGGCTGGAAAGGAGACCACCGATTAAGCAGGTCATTGACGCAGGTCAAAACCAGCTGCTAATATTGCTTCAACATTTGAGCACAAAGATAGACGAGATGGGTAAGGACATAAAGGAACGGGGTAAGATCTTAAGTGAACATAGTAAGAACTTAGAAAGAATCGTAAGTGAACATGGTAAGAATCTAGAAAGAGTCGTAAGGGAACAAGATAAGAATTTAGAAGGGGAAGTAAGGAAGCAGAGTAAAGAAGTAGAAAAAATCGTAAGTGAACAAGATAAGAATTTAGAAAGGGAATCAAATGGGCATAATAAGGACTTAGAAAGAATCGTAAGTAAGCAAAGTAAGGATTTAGAAAGAAAACTGAGTGAACAGAAAAAGGATTTCGAAAGGAAATTAAGTAAGCAGAGTAAGGACTCAGAAAGAAACTTAGGTGAACAAAATAAGAGTTTAGAGGGGAAATTAGTTGAGCTGATGAAGGGGAAGTTGATAGAAACACTTGAAGGGAAACTACTACAGATACTCGAAACTAAAGATCCGAAAACACTAACGGGAAAAGAGACGTCAAAGAAAGCTTTTGAAAGAATGTCAAAGAGGGCGCAGAAAAGAAAGCAGGAATTTAAAACCAGGAAGCGAAAGAAATGGTTGATCGAACTTGGAGAATTAGTATGGGTATAAAAAAAAAAAAAAAAAAAAAAAAGACAGAATATCATTGATCCTGACTCTACAGTGCCTGGAAAGGAGAGCTTTCACATGTGAATTAATGAATTATCTTAAGCAGTTGTGCAGAACATTTTTTTTGCATTACTAAAGAGACTTGAGTATTAAATGATCATTAGTGATAGTGAAGAAGAACAAGAAACACCTTTGCCATTAATATGTTTCAGTTTCTTTCTGTTTGAATAAGTTTGTCTTAAGGTTGAAACAGCTTTTATTGTCAGAATATTTATTATTTTTTTTGATATTTAGAAATATTTGTAAATTATTAATTGGTTGGTATGCTAGCGATATGCTGACAGTTTTCTTTAAACATATAAATTAGTTTTATCAATTATAAAAAAAAAAGAGGTATCATAGAATGGAAAATTTATTTAAAGGTCCATACCGGGTGATTAACATTTTTGGCTCGGATACATTTGAGTTACAAGAAATAAAGAATTCCAAGATCGTAGGGAGATATCATAAACAGTTGCTCAAACCATACAAATGTTTAGAAAATGAGAAGGGTGAAGAATGAAATGAAAAGAATCAGGTTAGTTTTACTCGAGATGAGGTAGCAACCCTGTGAACAAATAGTAAAGGTAATACACCCGATAAATAAGTATGTAAAGAAATAAATAAAGGCATAATAATTATGTACCAATATGTATGTAAATAGATTTAATTTTAGAACTTAAATTAGGTATTAGTGTATTTCTCTCCACCACAAGTTATTCGTGTGCGGGAAATGTATTGTGTATAAGAATGTCTCTCGAAAACCTGTTTTTAAAAGGGAGAGTGGAATCAACCATAGCAAGGGGTAAGGTGAACGACCCAAATGTAAACACCACTGGTTTGGCAGAACCCTTGTGAAGAAACAGGTATAGCGAAGGGTCTCTGTCAACAAAACAAACCTACAAAGGCCATAATCAGAGGAATTATTCTGGAAAAGAAAATTGTATCAAGTGCTGAAAAATTTATTCTTTTCCAGAACAGGGCAATTTGAAACGGCAACTCTAGGCCGGGCCCGAGAACAGTAATTCTAGATAATTTATTAATTAACTTTTATTGATGTTAAATCGTACTATGTAAATATCTTTTTCTCAATACTGCTTGTATATTTTAAGAAGGGTGATTTAACATTATGTATCTATCTAGGTTACTAATATTAGTAGAGTTATAAATGGTTTAATGTAAATAATTTAAGCGCTATGTTAAAATACTGTCCACGATGGAATGTTTTAGCTACAGGAAGAGTGCTTTCGAAGGCAGAAAACCTAGTTTTATTACCTCTCTCCGGTCGCAGTGCTATTATTCCTACAGCGAGGGTGTAGAGCCTTTGTCCCATTATTTGATAATTCGCCGTGACCAAGTGAGTGAGAAAGACAATCTAACGGTACATGTAGGAAAAGCCGCGATTTATATTAAAATTGGACCAATGAAATCCCTGGAAGTTTATTCGAAATAGTTAGACGCGTCGAGTCGCGCTCAAAATGAACCAATAGGAAAGGAAGCAGCCTCAGAAGCCTGAGACTATAAATGGATCTGTTTGGGGAAAATTCGAGACAGTTTACGTCATGTGTGGTCAGGGAGAGATGCTGCAGGATGTGTGAGATATCGCGCCAAAAAGGGAATCAAGTCAAATTTGTCATGTCAGCGTAGTATTGCATTTATTCGGCAGTTCATGTCATGTGTGGTCAGGGAGAGATGCTGCAGGATGCGTGAGATATCGCGCCAAGAAGGGAATCAAGTCAGCTTTGTAATGTCAGCTTAGTATTGCATTTTATTCGACAGTTTATGTCATGTGTGGTCAGGGAGAGATGCTGCAGGATGTGTGAGATATCGCGCCAAAAAGGGAATCAAGTCAAATTTGTCATGTCAGCTTAGTATTGCATTTTATTCGAGAGTTTTCGTAATGTGTGGTCAGGGAGAGATGCTGCAGAATGTGTGAGATATCGCGCCAAAACAGGGAATCAAAATAGTTTTAGCAACACACCTAAGATCCGCTACTCTGAAAGCGACAATAAGAATAGTTATATTTCGTGCCATATCCACGCCATAGTTTAACAGCAGTGGACAGTATTTTACAGCGGCAATACCAGTTTTGTATACTACGAGTGTTAATTAAATAAAAAGAAACGGCAGTGTCATCTTTTCATAAACAAATCAAGTCTATGTCTTCCTATATCACCACCCGAGATCTACGTTTTCCTTTACCGAGGATAAGTCCATGCTCCCATATAATTTAAGGAAAATTACTGCAGCTAGCCGAGGATAAATAGAAGACAACCAACCCACTGAGAACTTCTGAAAGCAACGGGAGAAGCATCAAGGTAAGCCTAACAGCACGGATGAGGAGGTGATCGCCGCAAAAGGAAGAAAAAAAAGTACACTATTTATGAAAATGTCGTTTTCCAGAAAAGGTGCAAAATATTTAATTTTTTTAAGTTTGGTAGTTGATGTAAATACATGAAAGTAGCATTCACTAACAGAGCAAAAAGCTCAATACAAAATACTGTCTTTAACCTTAGCCTGCAAGCATCTGCGTCATGAAATGTCACACAGTCTATGCTTTCTTTATTCGTTTTATTCTCCACACTTTATACGAGGGCCGTCCAATAAGTAAGTTTCCCTAATTTATAAAACATTACATACAATTGATCATGTTGAATTAATTTTATTTACATTGTACAATCCTTTTGTTACTTTTCTACATAGTGAACATGTTTTTCCAAGCATGACGTGACGTGACACAAGTTTTTCGAAGCCTGTGTTGTGCCAGGTCGGGTCCTGTGCTCGCAACCAACTGTTCACTGATTTGACTTCATCATCGGTGTTAAAAGTGCTTACATTTGAGTTGGAGGAACATGTGAAAATCACTTGGGGCAAGCACTGGTGAATATGGAGGATGGGAGAAAACTTCCAAGTTGAATCTTGACCCAGGTGTAGCTCAGAAGATTCAACCAGAAGTCGGGTCCTGTGCACGCAACCAGCTGTTCACTTCTGATTGATCTTCGTCAAGGGGTTAAAGTGCTTACCTCCAAGATGACCTTTGAGTCAGAGGAACATGTGAAAATCCCTTGGGAAAAGATCTGGTGAATATGGAGGATGCGAGAAAACTTCCCAGTTGAATCTTCTGAGCTCCGCCTGGGTCAAGATTCAACTTGGAAGTTTTCTCGTATCCTCCATATTCACCGGAGCTTGCCCCAAGTGATTTTCACATATTCCTCCAACTCAAAGGTAAGCACTTTTAACACCGATGATGAAGTCAAATCAGTGAACAGCTGGTTGCGAGCTCAGGACCCGACGTGGTACAACACTGGCTTGGGAAAACTTGTGTCACGTCCCCAAAAATGCTTGGAAAAAATATGTTGACTATGTAGAAAAGTAACAGAAGGATTGTAGGATGTAAATAAAATTAATTCAACATGATCAATTGTGTGTAATGTTTTTTATAAAATAGGGAAACTTACTTATTGGACACCACTAGTATGTTTACTATAGGGTTATATTATTTTAAGCAGTCCAAAGGATTGTTTATATTATTCAAATAGCAGAAATATGTACATAAGGACCGAAAATTAAAGTAGGGTTTGGAGTTTTAGGAATTCTATAATGTTTACCAAGTCCTTTAGCTCAAATGTATAAATCTGTGCCCTGATTGGCCAAACAATACAGTTTTCTCTATCAAGGTCGAAAATAAAGTGTAACGTTAATTTTTAAATTTTTCTAGGCACTGCATGATAAGGGGTGATATTTAGGAAGCTGTAAGGTCTTGTGTACAATATTTTGACCAGATATGCTAAACATTGCAGGTATAAGTGGCTGAAAATATGGTAGGGGTAGCTTTTACTTTCTCTACCATGTAGGCACATAGTAGGTAGAGAAGTTATTGCATTCCACCCAAAAATTCGATATCGAGTTTTCACCGGAAATACATGCTTTGAGGACCCCTGAATAAAAACCCAATGTTAGAAAATGGCCCATGTGTATGTGTGAACAACCTAACTCAAAAAGAAAAAATGCCTAATTTGGTGTTTAAGTTCAGTATCTTTCAAAGATGCGACATGAAGATTTTCAAGAAAATCCCCCAAATCCAATCTCCGCTTTACGTGAAAAATTTTTCGAGATTTTTTAATCTCTTTAAAATGGTGCTAACGATTTTTATTAAAATGCCATATATAAGATATTTACATAGCAAATAAGATGTATATCTTGAATTTTCGGAAAACAGACTGTGAAGTCCTCTTTATTCAGAAGGAATTTTGTATAATTTTGTATAACTGGTTAAACGATAGACAAAAAAGTATTAAACTAAAAATGTAGATCCCTTTAGAACACAGAATTTACTTCAAATAACTTCAATACTTTGTAAGTTTTTTAAAGTCATGTCGATATTCACTTGTTTCTCGCGATGTCATGATAAAAGTAAGGAATTTTAAGGCCAGCGCATAGCGACCAGTTCTTAAATATTTGACTATCGCTATTCCGTTTGTATCTATAACGAAATGTTTAGTGTAGCTGTTTCTGCAAAGTTTTATCTAGATTAAGATGAAGTAGAATAGAAAAACAAGCTTTCGTAAGAGTAGTTTGTATAAGCTACAATAAAATAAATGATAGTCAGTAGAGAAAGTCATGTGAACGTGACACAAAATATTTTTTACGGCTGTAAGGTAAACCATGATTTTCTTGTGTTCTATAGTCTGTGTACAATGTTTTTTTCCAGATAGGCCAAAGAGTATTAATTTTAATGTTAGGGGTTTAAAATAGGGATTGAGAATATATTTTTGAAAGTTGAAGGGTAGCTTATTATTATTGTCAGACCCTAAAACCCAAGTACATCAAGCTTTCCTCAAAGTCATACCGGAATTACTCGTAGATAACAAAGTTTACGAAATCGGAGAAAAAATTGTTGACGTGAATACGATATTCACCAGCCCCCTCCAATAATTCAATTTTAAAATATTTTAAGGCTTCACATTTAACCCTTTGGGTTGAAGGTCATTAAAAATCTGCCATGTTCCCATAATGTGTCAAAATATCCTTAAAAGTATATTCAAAGAAAATAACCTTCTAACCTTCTCTCACCAGGGAGTGTTTTGCATTTTTAAAGACATTTTAAAAATATTTTATAGGAACAACAGTGTTTCAGTGGTGAAAAAATTATATTTGGTTGAGTGATTTCCGAAATCCTCATACACACGCGCGTACAAAGTTTATAATAATAATAACAATAATACTATTATTATCATTGATAATGATGAAGTATGTCCGTTGTTAATATGTACACCTTTAGGCCTCTTTAGTAAATCATTTTTCATTTGTAATCATAATAGTTTCAGTACTGCGCTAACATTTAATATATCCTCTTTAAACAAGCTATCCTGCCCTTGGATTGAAGTCTTAAAGCACTGTCGTTTACAGTTTACGAAGTTGTTTTGTTTTGTATTGCGAGTACTGTAAGGCGCTCACTGCCTTGGGAGCGAAGTTGATGTTCAGGCTTTTAAACCTAGTATGGACAGCGCAAACGTGTGGAGTAAGTTCATCCGGCTGCCGATAGATGGAAGAAGCTGCAGTGGATCATTGTTGCTGTGAGTGAACAATGCTATCAACCACTTTCTCCCGCACCCTAACACAAAGTGTAGTGCTCTTCCCCCACTCCATTTTCCCGAAGCCGACTCGACCCGACCATCTTCGCTGCCATTCCCGTGATTCCGTGGGTGGAAAGGAAAACAGAGAGAGAGAGAGCTCACAGTCATGGATATAAGCTCGTAGTGTTCGTTATGTCGCGGTATTGACATCCGGCGTGGGGGTATGTTCTCGGCGCGTGGTCCGCGTGTGCAGTAGCTTTCGGTTTCGTTTGTGAACATTGGCGAGTCCCGTGGGAGATTTGTGACGGTAGTCTGCGATAATACCCACGGGAATAAACGAGAGTACACGTGATACAAGCAAGAATGTGACAAGACACTGCTCGAGTCCATGGTTTCCAAAGGCAAAGTCGTCATGGAGGACCAGCCTGTTTGGGCGGTCGTGACCCTGTGCCTGTTGCTGGGCGTTACAGCTGAGGAGCTGGTGGTGGTTAAAGGTAAATCATGATTCAACTCTTCTCTTTAGGTACGCTGTTAGGTTAAGACGGATGCGGGATGGAGTGTCTTTGTTTCATAGCTGTCATCCTCCGAGGTCTCTTGAGGTTAGTTTAGGCAGCAAGTTTTGGAGCCGTGTATGTGCCGAAGCGGGTTGGCATGAGATTCGATCAATACGTCGACGGGCTAGCACACGGCCCCGGCTCAGCTAGGCATTACATTCTGGCCTCAGCAGGGCAGTTTGTGCTTATCTCATGTCAAACACACGTGCTTCAAATACCCCACCGTTGCCGTTGACTAGCATGACAGGAACGTAGAAAATAGTGCCATACGCGCACGGCTTAACTGAGACGTAGCAACGGAAACACTATTCAAGCACACCCGTTGTGTTCTCATGAGAAAGGAAATGATTCTGTCAGAATAACTTTGTCAAGGACAAAAAAATTGCTTGTGTGTGAAATTAGGAGACCCAACTAGTTCCCACTTTGCTGCTGTAGAATTCTGAACAAGTGTCTCTGAAAATTACTCGCTACATCTCATAGACAGTTCCTATTTCTACTTCACGCGACTGTTTGTTTACACCGTCTGTTTAAACGCCATAAAGTTTCTATACAAGTGTATGTTCACTCAAGTACCGTTTAACGACTCATCACAACGGGGCTTTGGAAATCCCTTCATTCTTAGTGAGCTGCTTCCGTAGTCAAAGAACATTTCTAATAAAAATGTTATAGAATTCAGGTTGTTTATATGCTCGACATTCTGTTGTTATTCCATTGAAGCCTTTACTGTCGGTTTTTAACGAAAAATACTTCCCTTACCTCGGAGTGATTACTATGTTTCTGAATTAAGTTTATACAAATGAAGACATTTCTACTGTCAAATTATCAAGAATTTTCCTATCGCACTTTATTATGACAGCATGTTCCAATTCGCCTTGACATTCAACTTTCTCTTAGAAAAAACCAGATAAGACTAACAAAAGCAGATTCACCATCACCTGAGTCAAATGTACATGGAAGTAAACAAAGGCTAAATTGTATGTTCAGCCGTGACGTGCTAATGTTAGCGATAATGTTTATAAAAGAAGAAATCCTGAAGGCACAAGTGATACACATTATGGGTGTGATTTATTCTGCTTAATTTGTTGACGCATGTCAGTCTATGTATAACGTCGGCCTTGTACCAAAAATTACTCAAAAATAGCTCCATAGAGCAGTGCAGAGTGGTATTAAAAAGTAAGAATATACAGGGTGGACCATTTAAGTTGAGACTGTACAACATCTCCAAAACTAAGCGATGTAGAAAGAAATGCCTTGAATAATAGTTGCTTGATGTTATGCGGTAAAGTAAATGCCATTTAGTCGTGTTTTATTTGGAAGACGTTGTGATGGTCATTTTAGGGTCAATTTAAATTGACCCTAATTGTAGGTTCCCATTTAGAAGTATTAAATTGACCCTAAAATGACCGTCATAGCGTTCTCCAAACAAAACGCGACTACTGGCATTTACTTTCCCCCATAATATCAAGCAACTTTAATTAAAGACATTTCTTTCTACAACTTTTAGTTTTGGAAATATTGTACAGTCTCAACTTAATTGGTCGATGCTATATTTTGGGTTTAGAAACCCTTGTCCTTCTACCAAACATGCCCATGGTCCAGCATATTTTATAGAAAATTCTAATTCTAACATTTCTAATTTTACCAAGCAACTTGTTTGCATTCTGATTTTTAAATGTGGTTTTTTTTTCTGAACTGGGTTACGAATATGCTTTGAGCAAAATCTTAGAATCCTAAGTTGACATTCTCCTTGCCTTTGTATTCACAGAAGGTCAGCAGTTGAATAATAACAAACTTTGGAGTATTGTGCACCTTAACAGTCAAGTATTCGTTAAAAATTGCACTCTTCCACTGAATTCCCGCGAAAAACCCAGTCTCATACAAAAAGTTGACAAGCGTTACATTTAGCAGCACTTAAATCTCACTCATCTAGTGAGCACTTTCGAACAATGTGAAGTCTTTTCGTAAGGAAATGTTAAAGTGAAACTTGCCCCCCCCCAAAAAAAAAAGTTCTTTATTTTAAAGCTTATCATTAAACCTTAGCTCATGTTGCTTAAATATCA
Organism: Deroplatys truncata; assembly: GCA_030765065.1. NCBI lineage: Eukaryota > Metazoa > Arthropoda > Insecta > Mantodea > Mantidae > Deroplatys > Deroplatys truncata. The sequence continues at coordinate 43,532,865 of CM060990.1, forward strand.
CAGAGACTTTTAAACATAACCTATGACATTTTCTAAACATCGCTTGGATATGACGGTTCTATCAATTACACTTTCAGCCGTGTTAGTCATTTAATTTTCTTCAAAACTTAAATAGAAAATCAGAAATAACGAAGACAGGATTTCTCATGTAATACCACTCCAGGTTTCTCGACATGAAACTTACGGATTCCTAGTTTTTTGTTATAGATCAGTAATATTTTTATTTTATCAAATATATAAATTATTGTGTGTTCTATAAAATACATGTGATCCAAAACTTGACTGTACCTGTTATGCTGCAGTTGAAAATTGCAGGTTTTGGAAGTTGTACCTGTATACCAATTTGTTGATCTAAACAAAAGTTACAATATTTCTACGAATTTCGGCTTTTGAGAGAAACATACTCAATATTTCGTGAATCACAATTTATTTGTGGGCTATTTGGAATAGAAGCTTATCATTGGTATTGTTTTGTAACATAATTTTAACTGCAGTAGTTTTTATTTGCGTTGCAATGGTGCTACACTTCACTAATCCCTTTGGTTCTTGGCCACACAATATGTTTGATATTCAGTTAAAAGTTACCCTGCTGTACTCTTATTCATGTATATGATTTGTTCTGCATTTATCTTCATCTGCACTCGTCACAGTTATCATATATCTTCATGAGGATATTTCAGGATGTTTCCCCTTCCAGCTGTAACATACCATCAACATTTTATTCTCCTACTCCTAATGCCACTTCTTACTTGTTCTATACATAATTCTTTTGAACGTTTTCCAAACACAGTTTACATAGCGAGTTTGATAATATGTACAGATGTTCACGTTTTTAATAGGATACGTTTTCCAAATAATTTAACTGAATTTACATACATTCGTTACATTAAAAAAAGGAAAAAATTCACAAAAACCAAGTTTACAATTAATATACTTTGTGAGAAAACAATCATATGGTTTTACGGACCTCCGTTTTCCTTAATAATTGCTCTCCCATTATGTCGCTTTCGTGATGTAGGAATCTGTTTCAGACTAGAACGATTCTGTTGTAAACGTGTGGATAGAGAGATAGTGAGACGGAACAGTCAGGCCGCTGATTGGTGGAGGTAAGCTTATGGGTGTTTTCTTTTATTTGTTATCACACAATAACCGCCTTTAAGTATTTTTCCAATCACTGCTAAGTGCGAATTAGTTTCGGGGAGAGAAAAGTCTACAAATGTTTGGATACATTTCTCTGTTGCACATACACACAGATGTGTTCCAGGCTCGTTAATTCTGAAAGGAATGCTTACAACAGACATATACATAAACATAATATATGCAGCCTAACCTTGTGTTCCTAACGAAACACTTATAATAAGTTGTATTCCTAATATCAGAAAGAAAGAAAAACTCAATTTGTTGTCAAGATGTTAGTGCTGCATCAGCAAAACTTAACGTATATACAGAGTGAGCCAAAAGACATCGAACCGCCTGCACGGTGTTTTTCCTGTCGGCGTCCTCGGCGCTCGTTGCCGTCTGCCGTTATCATAGAAAGTCGCGGATGAAACCATACAACATTTTTAAAACTAATTTTAAAGGCTTTACTTACCAACTTTACGAACGGAAATGCTGAAACCGGACACCGCCGTTGTCCATACATTTTTGTACCTCTTTAGGAAACTATCCATCACTCGCCGTAGTTCACGTTGAGAAATTTCCTGGCGGATACTTTGTTTTAATTCTTCCAGTGTGTGTGAGTTTGTCTTGTATACTTTATGTTTTAAGTTACCCCGGAGGGGTATTTTACGAACAATATTACCGGCTGCGCGGTGTTTTTCCACTGGGTGTGTGGAAATATGATAAAAACATGATAATACACGGCTGCTATAAACAAAGTCACACTGTTGTGATTTTGCTGTGCAGTGTGAAGTGCAGTCGACGGTGATGTGATGTAGTTCATTTATTACGAGTTATTTATTACTTTGTCCTGTACTTAGTCACAAAATATATTACGGCTCAGTATATGTTTTCTACTGCACAGCGTGTATTTATTTATGATTCGTATCTGTTAACTGGGTCAGCTTGCCAAGTGAAAGTACGATTTGCAGAAAAATTTCCAGGTGTAAAAGTTGCAGGCCGTACAACAATCCATGAACTTTACAGTAAATTTCAGGCCACAGGAAGTGTTCAGGCTAAGAAATCTAAAAGACGGCGTTCGGTTCTTACCGAAGAAACATTAGACGACATCGGTCATGATGGATAGTTTCCTAAAGAGGTGCCATAAATGTATGGACAACGACGGTGGCCAGTTTCAGCATCTCCTTTAGTAAAGTTGGTAAGTAACGCCTTTATAAGTAGCTTTAAAAATGTATGGTTTCATCCGCACTTTTCTGTGATAGCGGCAGACGGCAACGAGCGCCGATGACGCGGACATGAAAAATACCACGCAGGCGGTTCCGAGTCTTTTGGCTCACTCTGTAATATCAAACACGTGGCGGGTTGAGTCAGCTCTGCTTTGTTTACAACAGGATCGTTCACGTCTGAGCTAGAGTATAGGTACTAACCTCGGGGTGCCCACAAATGTAACGAAGTATTCATAAATATGTTTGTTCCACGTGCATTTGGCACACTCATTGTTAAATCACCCACTGCCGCAATTAATATTCCGATCGTCTGCCTATCCACCACATGCACTTCCACATGCTGCTTGTGGAGTGGGGGAATCACTTGTCGCGAAGGAGGGAGCAGATGCGTGAACATAAAAATCGTATTCCTTACTTTCCTTTGTTCGTCTTCCACTGCTACTCACGTGGCCAAACGATGCGAGACCAAGTGACTCCCACCTGCTCTCCTACTTTACAGTGTTATTCTTTTAAAGTTGTTTGTACGTCGATATCACGAAATGGCTTAAAAACTAACTTGTGAATCATTCACGGGACCTTCTGTAGGTGGCCATAATTATTTCGCATGTACCCTATCAGCTGCTTGCTCATTTCAAACTTTATTATCTTCTCTACCACGTACCAAGTAGGTAGACGAATTTATTTGTATTTCAACAAAAAATTCTATATCGAGATTTCACCGGAAATACATGTTTTGAGGGTATTTTTAGACAACGGTGCGTGTGTAAACAGCATAACTCAAAAATGAAATGTCAGATAAATACTAAACTTGGAATTTAAGTTTATTGTCTTCCAAAAATGTTAAACTCTTTACATGGAATATTTTTCGAAACTGTTTACTTTCCCAAAATTACGTAAGATAGCATTGCGTATTTCACTGGTTCTAAATACAAAGCCCATCGTAAGCATTTGTTAATATTGAAAGCGTCTTAACTATTATCTGTCTACACATAATATGGTCTAATAAAAAGCTAAGAGTAACGTTGTCTACTAACAGTTCACATAACTAACCTATAAGGAACCAATATTTGATCGATCCGCCGAGAGTAAGACTCGCCAAAACTGAACGTTAGTTACACTCACTTGGAATACGAATGTTTGATAAATTACCCAAATCTATCTAGATTTAAGACTGTATGTATAATTGGCTAATTTTAATTCCTTTTTATATACTTTATATTTCAAGTATTATTTGGATTTTTTAATTTGTTAAGTTTTATATTGTTTGTAAGTCTTTTGCTCAATAAATATTCATTGACTGATTGATTTGGATCATGTAACTTCTCTTAACAGTGAAGTTGAAATGCTATACTGCAATTATTAGCATTAACATAAGTTGGGTGCTAAACTATATCACGCGATAGCACCCTCGCGTTCTCTGGTGGGGAATTTACATACTATGCTCCCCTATAATTTCAGCGGCATCTTTCCCTCACACGCCATTAATAAATCATATCTGATGCTTGATGTGATGGTGCAGATGCTAAAAAGTGCTCCCTCCCTTCCAGTAAGCCTGAGACCGGAAGCTTATATTTAAGGGTAGATAAATGAAATAATTTTCAGTCATTTACATGCGTACAATAAAGGCACGAATTTTCTTACAAGGAGTTGAATACAAGTTACAAAATCGTCATCTGGGAGGTGTTGAGATTCTTACAGAATCAGTTGTGTGTATCGAAAAGATTTCTTGATCATTTCTACGTATTAATCGAACACAAACACCTGCATACTCGTAGTGTTTCTTGCTTTCTCTATCACGTACCCAGAGAAACAATTGAAGACTACAAGGGAAAAACAATCGAGGACCACTTTACAAAGATTGAGTTACGGTTATATTATTCTTGGCATTGTGTACTACTACTCTAAATGTCAATTCATAGAAAGATCATTCAAAGTACACGTAAAATTGGCTTCAAAGTAAAGTGTACAAATGGAAGATCGAAAAAAGTCCCACGGTTGTGTTTTAAATCAGTCCACGTAGTTATAAACAAGAAATCTTAGAATATAACCGCTATTCTGTTTACAATGTTTCTAATCATGAATTTTAATCGAAAGGTACGCCAATGTGTTAATTTGCGAGGCAATACTGTATTGTAAAGTTTGATGTAAAACAGTAATAGTGAGAAAATCCAATGTGGTAAACAATGAAATACCAAAACAGCGGCGCAAACATGGAAGAATGAAAATTTTGAACAAATTGTTCTTGCATACAAAATGTAGAGATAGTGTTTGTATTGTTTTCATTGTTAACTGCTTTTTACAGGACGACACAAATAACAATTCTATTACAATAATAACTTATACTAACAGCGTGTGTTAGAATTTCATATTAATAATACTTTCTTTCTAAGAGGGTTTTTCGTTTTTGTTTTAAATTTACTCAGAGTGAGAAATATGCGATTTTGATTGTTTTTCCCCTTGTAGTCTTCATTTGAGCCTATCCAAAAATTCGACATCGAGATTTCATCGGAAATACATGTTTTAAACCCCCTGAAACTAAGAAAAGCGTTCTTATAAAAAGGTGCGCACGTATAACTCAAAAACGAAAACCGGGATAAATACAAAACTGAAGATTTTCAAAAAACTCCCGCATCCCCAAACTACGCCTTTACGTGGAAAGTTTTATTTTCTTTCTTTCTTCAAAAATTACATGTAAGAAGTGTATCTTGAATTTTCAGGAAATGCTCAGTGAAGTACTGTTCGTTAGGAACGAAATTTGTATAACTGCTAAACCCTGAGAGATAAACAAAAACGTATTGCACAAAAAACACACAATTTATTTTTAATAACCTGTTTTATGGCATTGGACATTTCTGAGATGTGTTATTATTGGTTTAAATTTTATAATATGTAATTTTTAAAGCGTCGTTTAGTTTTCAATGTTTGCTCTTCCCACCCAAAGCAAATAAAGGTTAAAGCCGTGGACATTCATACTTTCTTGTGGACTTTAAAAGAAAAGTGATGCTAACATGATTAGAATTACAGCTGCGAAATGAAATCCATGAAAAGATGCAGGACACACAAATGTGACCACAAGAGGAACGAGGACATCATGGCAGAAATCAAGGTGGAACCGGATACCAAAATCATTTGGCAATATCAAGAAAGCTGGAAAAGACGTCGGCGTCGAAAGAGGCGGACAATAAACAAGAATACGGGCCTTTTCGGCTCATAATGAAGATGTTTATTGTATAACTTATGGATGTTTACGAAATAACGACCCTGATCATTGTTTTCAAACCCAGAGCCTCTCGAATGTCACCTTGGTCTGTTTCTTTGACATTTATTTTCCTCTGCATTGAAAGGGCGAGCACCAAAACTCATGCGTGTCATTTGTAGTGTGCTGAAAGCCATTTTATTCATCTCGCCGAAATGACATGGCAGTCGGCGTAGGACTGTAACGGCTTGCAATAAAAACATTGCTGAAACAAGCTTTTCGCAGTGGCAGCTGTTTTATGACACATGATGGGTGGTTTTCATCTCATGAAGTGTTGCTTTTTTTTGTCACTCCAGTCCGCCTTTATGCTCACCTACTTCTCTGTTTGCTCAGTTGCATTGTTGTTTTTTGTACTGTTCCTTTTTACAGCTCTTCGTTTGAAAAATGGAGGTGGAAGAACTTTTCTATCTTTTATGATAGTGTTCAAAGGTAAGGTTATTAGACAACCCATCTGTATAAAAGGTACAAAAATTACCGAAATATAGATTTTAGTGTTAAGGTTATGTATGTGTGAAATCTGGAAAATCTACAGTACGTAGCATATCTGATTAAAATGTACGCTAAATATTACAGACAATAACAGTAATGGTTTTGCCATGTTTCAAAATTTTAGCTTCTATGTTTATCTAAGTATTAATTTGTTGTTGTGTAAATTCATTGCTGTAATAAAAATGCTCTACAGGATGAATTTTTAAAAATATTCACATAAAAAGTTCAGGTTTTGCAGTAAACGAGTTTGCGAAAATATCTTATCGTATCGGACATTTTATGTTAACCCCCAATTATTGTTTCGCCCTTCGCGGTGTAGTGGTTACCATGCTAGCCTCTAGGTTCTGAGGTCGCGGGCTCAAATCTGGCGGAGGGCGATGGAGGGCGTAAAAATACTTAGCATGGCTTCCTTCGGAAGGAAAGTAAAGCCGGTGGGCCCGTGTCGTAGATTTACGGCACGTAAAAGATCCTCAAACCTGATAAAGAGGCCTCTGAGCAAAATTACCGGTCTTTCACGCCCAATAAAGAATGGGACGCTAAGGACCACATCAGTTAAAGAGCGTCCATAAATAAAACTCAATTTAATTTCCCCAATTATTAAAGAAAAAGTTTACTTTTTACTCATCAAAGTTGTTAATTTGTCAAAAATTAATAATCTGTTTCTCAAAATTGGAGCACCATTTTAAAAACGCATATGTTCATTTTCTTTAAAACACTTTTGAGAGTCAGTACAAACATTTTGAAGCATTACATAGTGTAGAGCATTTTGAGTAAGGAGAAATGTTGAAAAAAGAAGTTTGCGAGAAAACGAGGTATAAAATTGAGCGCACCTATCAATAAATATGTGCAGTTTGGAATCCATTTTATTTGATTATGAAAAAAAAAAATTTTTCACGGTTTTGATCAAATTTCATAAAGGCATTACCTTAAACACTACAGACCTGCTTTGGTTCTATGTAGGCTTTTATAGCTGTACTTTTAAGGCACCTCATATGAAGATTCAAATGTCTGCCTGTAAGCCTGGCTTCCTATAAAAACGGCAAGTTTGCTTATGTTTAAGTGAAGAAGCATTCTAGAAAAACCTCGGGAATATTCAGATAATGAATTAGCCGTAGAGGAGCAGATAAAGAGGGAGGGGTCCCTGCACATGTATTAAATGCTTTTTAAATAGCATAAAGTCGAAAACTGATAATTTAGCGTTATAATATTTAAACTCTCTTTTCTTACGTTTTCATTTGCGTCATATTCTCAATTTCGAATCGCTCCACACGATGTAACTCTCGATATAAATGAATGAAATTGTGTATACCTCTTTATAAACTTCTTCTTTCTCTGTTTAACCTCCTCTTATGTAGGACTTACAGGCGGGTGCCTGGGGTCAGAGGCCCGTCGAGGAGCAGACACTCATGGATCAGACAGAATATCCACGATGGGTGATCAGCCCGATGCCTGGTATGGGATGAAGGAAGTAAATGAAACGAAATGATGGTGAAATGGATGAAAGGAGCCTTGATGGAGCAGTTGGTGGAATGAATGGCGGGGGAAGTCGGAGAACCCGGAGAAAACCCACCCAGACGCCGCTTTGTCCACCACAAATCCCACATGCGGGTCCCTGGGATTGAACCCGGGCCGCCTCGGTGAGACAACAGGATTAAAACTGATCAGATGAGATTTTACGTACTTCGTTGCGAAGTTATTAAACCATAATATTAGTATTTTGTAAATTTTAAGCAAAAAATATAAGCATCATATTTTACTTTATATTTTCTCCCAAACTAGGAGGATAATTAAAAATTCGGTTCAGCAGTATAATAATATACACACTGTTAATTATAAACATTCCTTAAAAACTATACACATCCTGCAGAGCAATTTTTCAAAACTGTAACAAAAAAATCTGGGAACCACTTTAAAAACATGAGCGCTGGCCCCGTAGCTCAGTCGGTAGAGCCTGCTGTGCGAGGGGTCCCGGGTTCGATTCCTGGCTGGGGGTGGGAATTTTTCTCTAGCCAATATTTTTCCCTATCCTCTCCGGGTCTGGAAGTATGAATTGAGAGTGTGATTGCGTGTGTGATCTAATAATAAAAACCCAAAAAGTGCAACAAACCCAACAACAAAAGAATACGAGTTAACACCATTGCCAATAGGCAATAAGTTTCAAAGGAAAGGCCGCCAATAAGACCAAAGTAGTTAAAGGCAGGGTATAAATGGAAGTTGAAAAAATGCATGAAATTTGATGTACATATTAAATACTAAACCCTGATTCCTATATTATAATCTCGTGTAAATCAAACTGTAATCGTAGATTTTAGAAATTTCACAGATGGGGTCTCCTTTAAACCTAAATATCTTGCCTGTCATAGATCTATAGCTTAGATGTTGTAGTCCTAAGAAAGTGTTTCGTCGTTACTATTGCAGTGATGAGCCATGGGGAGTCGAGCTATGAACCACTCGGGAACAGAAACTGGTATTTCAAATGTGGATCAGCTTTATGTGTGAGGAAAAAGCAGGGTTGATCATTAGTTTTCTGAAACCTCTCTCGGGAAAAGAAAGGAAATATTGCAAATGTGACGTGTAAATCGAGGATATTCGTCAGCAGCAGTGCAAATAAGGTAATATTCAGCCACGATATGGGTGCGTTCGGTGCGAAGAGGAACTAAACAGTTACGGAACAAGTGGGCGGGGTATGGGGAAGACGGGCAAAGAAAACCTCTGCGGTTCCGAGTTTCATTTGCTAGCGAGGTTGAGGCGTGGTTTTCATTGTGCGACTATATTCCTATCGCTTTGCTTCTCGCTCCACTCTGATCCTTAGCCTTGATGACGCTACGCATTGTCAACAAAACAGTGGCGCTCTCTGCCAAGTGTTTTCATATCGTGGCCGACTAGTAAGCATATGTTGAGATTAAACGTCTACCAAGCAAGTTTTCTTATGCCACACTACTGGCAGTTACAGGAATTATTAATTTATCTACTACACTACATATAAGTAAGCAGAGGAAGTATGGCGTTCGACCCAAGAATTCGTATCGATATTTCACCGCAAATACATGATTTGAGCTCCCCTGAACCCAACAAAGAATTTTTACAAAAAGGGCCGCGTGTGTACGTGTGAACAGCATAACACTAAAACAAATAATCCGATAAATGCCAAACTTGGTGTTTAAATTCAGTATCGTCCAAAAATGTGATACGAAGATATTCAAGAAATTCCCCCCACTCAAAACTACTGTTAACATGTAAAAAATTATAGATCTTTTTTAATTTTTTAAAAAAATGGCTCCAAATATTTTGATTAAAATACCATATATTCAAGATATTTATATGAGAAATAATATGAATATGTTGAATTTTCTGAAAATAGCTTATGAAGTCTTCATTAGGAAAGAGCTTACTATTCTGATGTAGAACTCTTTAAAAAACACAATTTATTTCAAATAACTTTTTTGTAGCATCAGCTACAGGATAATCGTTATTGTTGGCTTGAATTTTTCACTACATCTCGTTTTTTAAAGTCTGTCAGCTGTTTCTTGCCATGTCATGGAAAGGTTATAGAATTTCAAGCTTTAAAACATCCAGCTATCGATTCGTTTCTTCTATCCCTCTTGCATCTACAACGAAGTGTACAATAAAACTATTTTTGCAAGGCTTTATCTCGGTCAATATGAAAAAAGCAGAAAAATTAATCTCGTTAGTATAGTTATAGTTTGTAGAAGCTATATAAATTAAATGATTGTGAGTAGAGAAAGACGTGTGAATGTAAACCATCAGGGTGGCTTTTTTTGTCCCCGGTAACTATGCTCAATGACACATTTTTTATTGACTGCCACTTATTACTTTACTAGGTATATATGGTAAGCAGGGGAAGTATTGTATTCCACGCTAAAATGTTGATGTCGAGGTTTCACCAGAAGTATATGTTTTGAGGCTCCCCAAAACCTTAAAAAAGAATTTTTAGAAAAATATCCCTGTGCGCGTCTGTGAACAGCGTAACTCAAAAATGAAAAGTCGGAAAAATACCAAATTTGGTATTTAAGTTCAGTATTTTACAAAAATGAAGATTTTCAAGAAAATCACCAAGCCGGTGGAGCATTTTTTTTATTTTACGAAAATAAAAAACGAATTTTATTAAAATACAATATATCAAAGATTATTTACATGACAAATAAAATGTATATATTGAATTTTCTGAGAATAGCCGTGAAATCCTTTTTATTCAGAAGGAACTTTGTATAATAACTAGTAAACGATAGACGGAAACGTGCTACACGCAAAAAAAGTAGATCTCCTTAAAACACACAGTTTATTTCAAATAACCCTTTTTGTGGCCTAAGCCGTTTCCAAGACAACCTATATTAATAGTTCGAATTGTTCAAGACCTTGTCATGCTTTTAAAGTCCTGTCAAAATTCAGTTGTGTCTCGCGATTGCATGGAAACAGCATGGAGATTTAAGGCCAGCGTATAGCGTCTAGTTCTTAAACATTTGGCTATCGCTATTCCCTTTGTATCTATAACGAAATGTGTAATGTAGCTGTTTCTGCAAAGGTTTGTCTCAATTAAAATGAAGTACAGAGTGAGTTAGAAGACTCCGAACAGCCTGCACGGTGTGTTTCCTGTCCGCGTCCTCGGCGCTCGTTGCCGTCTGTGCCAACATAGAAAGGCGCGGATGAATCCATACAACATTTTTAAACCTACTTTTAAAGGCTTTACTTACCAACTAACACTTCCTGTGGCCTGAAATTTACTGTTAAGTTCATGGATTGTTGTACGGTCTGGAACTTTTACACCTGGAAATCTTTCTGCAAATCGTACTTGCACTTGCTGAGCTAATCGAGTTAACACATACGAATCATAAATAAATACACGCGGTGCCGTAAAAAACATATACTGAGGCATAATATACTCTGCGATTAAGTACAGGACAAAATGATAAATAACTCCTAATAACTGAACTACATCACATCACACTGCACAGCAAAATCACAACAGCGTGACTTTGTTTATAGCAGCAGCCCGTTATGATGTTTTTATCATATTTCCACACGTCCAGTGGAAAAACACCGCGCAGCCGGTAATATTGTTCATAAAATACCCCTCCGGGGTAACTTAAAACAAAGTGTACAAGGCAAACCCACACACCCTGGAAGAATTAAAACAAAATATCCGCCAGCAAATTTCTCAACGTGAACTACGGCGAGTGATGGATAGTTTCCTAAAGAGGTGCCAAAAATGTATGGACAATGGCAGAGGCCAGTTTCAGCATTTTCTTCCATAAAATTGGTAAGTGAAGCCTTTAAAAGTAGTTTTAAAAATGTTGTATCGTTTCATTCGCGCCTTTCTATGATAGCGGCAGACGGCAACGAGCGCCGAGGACGCGGACAGGAAAAACACCGCGCAGGCGGTTCGGAGTCTTTTGGCTCACTCTATAGATAAAAAATAAGCTTTCGTAAGATTAAATCCATTAATAAATAATAGAGGCTAGAGCAAGTCATGTGAATATAACACGTGATATTTTATTTTTGCGATTAACCCTTTTTAACACGATTAGATGCAGAATCGTATGAAATGCTAATGTGTAGCAACTCTTTCATTCTCTATACATTCTGCTATTCGTTGCCTCGCCTGCTGTACATATTTTGTGGACGACAGTATGCTAGAGTGTGTTAACTAGCGAGTTTGTCTGGCCGAGGAAAGGTTAATGTTCCGTGCGATGTTTCAAGGCTTCCTTATGTTTGCCTCGAGTAGTTCATCTTTATCTAGTTTCTCTCTCAAAGTAACGTTTGGTTCGCTTTGTCGCTTCTTCACAAAAAGCATTATTCTCGTTTTAGAGCATCGCTACGACAAAAGTACTGCATTGCAGCACTTAAAGAAATGTTCTGGTTAGCAAAGCCAAGTCCATTCAGGGAAGGATATCTTGATTCATAGGAACTGTAAATCGGAACAGTATTTTTATAAATTGTTGTTAAACCTGACCGCAGTGGATTCACCAGATTGTGTTTCTTTATAACACAGGTTTCCATTTAATGAAGTGCATTACAAAACAAAGCCGATATGTTACACATGGCTTTCTATACACACTATAGTTTTTTATCCCTTCTACCACGTACATAGCACTCCACCCACAAATTCCATACCGAGATTTCAATGGAAATGTATGCTTTGAGACCCCCTGAATCCAAAACAAAGCATTTTTTGAAAAACGTCCGTGTGTGTCTGTGAACAGCATAACTAAAAAACGAAAATTCGAATAAATATTAAACTTGGCATTTAAGTTCAGCATCTTCCGAAGATTTTCAAGAAAATCTCCCACCCCAACTACCCCTTACATAGAAATGTTTTCGAAATTTGCGATTTTCTAAAAAACGACTCAAACGATTCTGGTTTAAATATCATATATTAAAGATATTTACGTGACAAATAAAATGTATATCTTGAATTTCCTGGGAATAGCCTGTGAAGTCCTCTTCATTCCGAAGGAATGTTGTATAATCTTTTACAGAGAGAGCCAAAAAACTACGAACCGGCTGCTCGGTGTTTTTCCTATCCGCGTCCTCGGCACTCGTTACCGTCTGCCGTTAACATAGAGAGGCGCGGATGAAACCATACAACATTTTTAAAACTACTTTTAAAGGCTTTACTTACCAACTTTATGAAAGGAGATACTGAAACTGGTCACCGTCGTTGTCCATACATTTTTGGCACCTCTTTAGGAAACTATCCATTACTCGCCGTAGTTCACGTTGAGAAATGCTGGTAATTTCCTGGCGGATACTTTGTTTTAATTCTTCCAGGGTGTGTGGGTTTGTTTTGTATACTTTCTTTTAAATTACCCCAGAGATAGAAATCGCAGGGGGTTAGGTCGGGGGACCGATGGGGCCACAAATCTCAATCTTTTTTCCTGTCAGTAGTTGAAGCCCGTGCATACTTGAATACAATTTTGCTCCCTGTTTTTAGAGAATTAACAGACAGGGAGCGTGATTTTGCCTTTTTTTCAACAAGACTCTGCAACAGCTCATACGGCCAATGTTTCGATGAGAACAATTGAAAGTGTGTTTGAGGACAGAATTATTAGTAGAGATTTGTGGCTCCCTCGGTCCCCCGACCTAACCCCCTGCGATTTATCTAGTGGCGGCTCATGATTTGCAAATTTGGGAGGGCGGCAGTTGATGTTTTCGTGTTAAACACGCCTTGCACGGCAGGTTTTTTTTCTACAGTTTACCGAAAAACATAGGTACACAGAAAACAATCATACAACCCAAAATATTCTGCATGTTTTTCAGCTCGTACAAAATCCTATGCATTAATGCAATTCAGGAACAAAATGCTCAATAAAAAGCATCTACCAAAACACGAGCGTCAATTAAACTATATTAATAATTATTTTACTATTCTCTTCAGTAGCAGAAAGCCTTTTCCATTTATATCATACGGTGTATCCATGCATTAATATCAGTGGAGAATACGCGTTTTTATAACAAATGGATATTCTATGCTTTGTTTTCACAAAATAAATGATTTACATATCTTAGTCCCACATGCTTGCACCCCTATAAACATGTTTCCTGCACACATTTCTTCTATGTTTTAGTTCCTACCTTCTATAATATTATTTATTCAGACGTCAAAGTAAGAACATAATTTCTTAAGCGGAAACTCGAGTTCTGCTTTGCTCATTGCCCAACCTTATCTCGTGTCTTAACATGTATATGATGATACCAAGCAATCAACAGCACGCATTGCAAAAAGTTCAAGAGCATAAAATGAGCTATAGGAAATTATACACTATGTGATCAAAAGTATCCGGACAACCCCCCCAAACATACGATTTTCATCTTAGGTTCATTGTGCTGCCACCTACTCCCTGGTATTCATTATCCGCGACCTCAGTAGCCGTAAGACATCGTGAAACAGCAGAATGGGACGCTCCGTGGAACTCACGGACTTCGAATGTGGTCATGTGATTGGGTGTAACTTGTGTCAGAAGTCTGTACGCGAGATTTCTACACTCCTAAACATCCCTAGGTCCACTGTTTCTGATGTGATAGTGAAGTGGAAACGTGAAGGGACATGTACAGCACAAAAGCGTACAGACCGACCTCATCTGTTGACTGACAGAGACCGCCGATATTTGAAGAGGGTCGTAAAGTGTAATAGGCAGACATCTATCTAGACCATCACACAGGAATTCCAAACTGCATCAGTATCCACTCCAAGTGCTATGTCAGTTAGGCGTGAGGTAAGAAACCTTGGATTCCATGGTCGAGCGGCTGCTCATAAGCCACACATCACGCAGGAAAATGCCAAACGACGCCTCGCTTGGTGTAAGGAGTGTCAACATTACACGATTGAACAGTGACAAAACGTTGTGAGGAGTGACGAATCACGGTACACAATGTGGCGATGCGATGGCAGGGTGTGGGTATGGCGAATGCCCGGTGAAAGTCATCTGCCGGCGTGTGTAGTGCCAACAGTGAAATTCGGAGGTGGTGGTGTTATGGTGTGCTCGTGTTTTTCCTGGAGGAGGCCTGCACCCCTTGTTGTTTTGCGTGGCACGATAACGGCGCAGACCTACATTGATAGTTTAAGCACCTTCTTGCTTCCCACTGTTGAAGAGCAATTCGAGGATGGCGATTGCATCTTTCAACACGATCGAGTACCTGTTCATACTGCACGGGCTGTGGCGGAGTGGTTACACGACAATAACATCCCTGTAATGGACTGGCCTGCACAGTGTCCTGACCTGAATCCTACAGAACACCTTTGGGATGTTTTGAAACGCCGACTTCGTGCCAGGCCTCACCGACCTACATCGATACCTCTCCTAGTTCCGCACTCCGTGAAGAATGGGCTGCCATTCCCCTAGAAACCTTCCAGCACCTGATTGAAAGTATGCCTGCGAGAATGAACGCTATCATCAAGGCTAAGGGTGGGCCAACACCATATTGACTTCCAGCATTACCGATGGAGGGCGCCACGAACTTGTACGTCATTTTCAGCCAGGTATCCGGATACTTTTGATCACGTAGTGTATATCTACATGCCTTAAAAACAAACAAACAATCTTGACTATAATTAAACTAATCTAATTAATATTCTTGTAGATGAAGTCATTCTCCTCTCCATTTGTTCAGAAAATAGTTGAAATCAGGGTCTTCTCAATATAACAATATGTCTAAAGCATTGGAAAACGTTTTTATCCTCTTGAGGATTGGAAAACACCGTTCACTATCTGATAAGTTTATGGGTATCGTGCAAATGATGCGTTGCTATTTACTGTTCATTACGATCCCCTAACTAATTAACTTTGAATACACACTTCACAGACTTTTAACAGTCTCCGCTAAGACCATACCACTTGTACTGGATTTCCTGTTTAATTTAGGTATTTACACAACACGTGCTTCCGAACCCTGTACGTAATAAAATTAACACGCACGTATGTGAATTACAGCACTGCATTTGAGCGCATGCACTGTGCAGAAGATACCAACATAGATTGTAGTACAAGGGGAATTGTTTACTTTCTGCTCTGAATCGTTTTAGTACTCTACAATACTTATCGCAGTATAACTTAAGAATTTGATTAAACTTTAAATCAATTTATATAACAGAATTACATTTTAGACAGGATTGAATACATGTTCTTTTCATGTGGTGGCGGCAGTGAAATTGAATGACTCCACATGGAAAAGACTGCGTGGAGATGGAACCAATAGTGAAGCACTACGGACTCCGCCAAGTTGCTATTACCTCTCTGCACCCCTCGTCCATAATCGAAGCATTTCCCTTTGCACTCTCTCCTATAGTAGTGTCCACAAACGTGAAGATTCCCGGACCGATTTGATGTAGTCCGAAATACACTCTGCAATGAAAACATTCGCGCTATTCGCTGTATAAGCGTTGCAAAAGCATCTCAAACAAAACAGAATCTATAAACTGAATCGGGGAGTGCAGAAATTAATAGTGCATTGATATATATGTTATCCTTCCTATCCTGTGTTTATTTTTTATTCACGGGGCGTTCATTTATGGGAAGGGTGCCGCCCTACGTGTGCTCCATCGCCAGCCGCTCCTGGATTTTTCCCTGGACGACCACAGTACGATAAAACAGAGATTTCACCAAGCACCATTTTGCTCGGTTATACAGAGAGGCGATAGAAATATATAAACATACCAACAACTTAAATAAAAATGATGATCTGAAACTAAACCAAACTTGGTTTTCTATAATTTCCCAAATCTGCCAAAACTTATATATGCAAAGAACAACAACATAGCGCCTTCCCTGACTCCGCCCACTGGGCTAACTGGTTTAAATACCGGCTCTCTTTACGTGATGCTACCACCTCTGAAGATGTCCCCACAGACAGGGACGAAACGTTAGGTGACATTTTAAGCTATAGACCACGCCAAAACATCCCAGAAATTTAGAACATAAAGCTAGGACTATACTACTAACAAAAAATCTGATGTGTTACACTCACATCAGTTTCTTTACTCTTGTACAAACTATTTTTACAAACTCTTATTCTCCATCTATTTCATATTAATCGAGATAAACATTTGCAGAAACGATATTTTGACATGCAAAGAGAATTACATTTTACACATAGCGACCAGTTCTAAAAATATTTGACTATCGCTTAAGGCGTACTATGTTCCCCTTGTTTTGTATTTTCAAGGGCAATATAGAAATACAGTAGCCTTTAAGCATAGACATATCTCTTAATAGCTGGTTGCTAGGTGCAGCACCTTTCTCTTTGCCACAGATTAATACTCTTTGCATATCCAAGACAAAAAAAAATGAATAATGAATTCCCATTTGAGAAAATAAGTATTGAAAAATTTAAGGGAATAACAAGCAATATCTCGAAGATGGTTCACTCAACAACAAAACATGTATATGACATAAATTGTGTATTTTAACGCGATCTACATCTTTTGTGTAGTAAAATTTTGTCTTATCTCTTATGGTTTACCGGTTATGCAAAAGTCATTCACAATGAAGAATACTTTTGGAGTCATTCCCAGAAAATTCAAGATATACATTTGATTTGTCATGAAAATATCTTAAACATATGATATTTTAATCAAAATCGTTAGAGCCATTTTTGAGAAAATTAAAATTTTCGAAAAATGTTCCATGTAAAGGGTAATCTGGGGTGGGGGGATTTTCTTGAAAACCTTCGTGTCGCATCTCTGGAAGATACTGAACCTAAATACCAAATTTGGTGTTTATCCGACTGTTTGTTTCTGAGCTATGCTGTTCACAGTCACACATACGGACATGTTTCCAAAAATGCTTTTTTTGGATTCAGGGGGTCTAAAAAACATATATTTCCGGTGAAATCTCGATATCGGATTTTTGGGTGGAATACAATACTTCCCCTACTTACTATACGTAGTACAGAAAGTAAAAATACATCATTTTTAGTGTTAAAATCGGAACAGTTTACGTTTTGCACCAGTCTGTGGCATACGTGAAACCAAAATGTGGACTGAATAACAGTAGGTATATGGATTAAGCAGACATACGTAGACAATGACATCAAAAGCGCTTCACTGGGTTCAGCTGAGGAAAACCACACTCCCACACAATCTAAACTCGAAACCGTTGCAAAGCCTTGTTGACTAGAGAGTTACAAAGGAGCACTACTGCGGCTTTAAACAGGGAATATAGTGTGTAAACTAGTAGGTCAGGAGTATTTCAATTTGCTTGGAGACCACTAAAGCTTTGACAAGCACCGCACATGCTGGTTTTGAAGCTATAGGGTGTTTAGCACGGAATTACACCTGAAAACATGATTAAACAAATGACAGCTTCACTTTACTTATTCCTCTCACGCAGTATCCTCATGTTTTACTGGAACACCTGTTATCATTTCATATCAAAAGTGATATCTGTTAACCACTTATGGTAAACCAGGATGAATGTTTGCCTAAAATTGTCTTAAATCAGTCAATACGTAATGACATCGTACAGAATCGACGCTCAGCTGTTTATAATGAATGTCGCTATTTGTTAGTAATCATATTATGTGGATAAAGGTGTACTGCTTTTTTAAAGCATGTTACAAAAGACATATTTTTGCAAGATCTGCATTTCTCTTGTACTGAGTTTCTCTTTCACTTGATTTTCCAGTTATATACAATAAATACACTGCGAACAAAGAATACTTCACAGAATATTTACAGGAAATTCAATAACTAAATAATTTACGGGCTGTACCACTTATCTTGTGTACCTCAAATGGTTTTTATATTTGAACTGATATTGCGAATAGCTTTTGGAATTTATTTATGGAGAACGAATTAAAGCAAATATTAACGTCAAGATAAAACTGACATCACTTTTTCAATTAGACTTCACACGCCATTCTTATTGTCTGTGCATGTTAAAACCCGATTTTCGGCTTCAGGTTTACATTTGTACACATTAGTTAGTATCAGTTATTTATTAAAATCGAAAATTACGAGAAACAGCTTGGTTACAGTTTTAGTATACAGAGTGTGCCTTTATTGGTGTCATGTATTTGGGGGACGTGTTTCTGACATAAAAACAGTAAAAAAAGTCCATATGAACATGGGTCTGAAAATCCTTTATTTCAGAGTTACAATACAAAATCGAAAGTTACAAAAATTCCTCAAAGTGGCTTCCTCTTGCTTCGATGCATGCAGTAAGCCTGCGTTCCATGCTCTGGCGCACTCTGTTGAAAATTCCTGGGGTGTTTCGTATTTGGTCAAATCCAGTTTGGACATGTCCTCTCAAAATGTCAACATCAGGTACAGGAGTCGTATAAACCTAGGACTTCAGATGTCCCCAGACGAAGAAATCCATTGAATTCAAATCAGGCGATCGAGCAGGCCATGCAATGGGTCCCTCTCGACCTATCCATCTTTGTTGAAATCGATCATTCAAAAACTTACGAACTATCATAATGAAATGAGCTGAAGCACCATCGTTTAAAAACCACATTCGTTGGATGATGTCCAGAGGCACATTAGCAGTTAAGTGCTGCAACTCATTTCTCAGAAACTGGTGACAGGTTTGTCCATTCAGACGCGCAGGGAAGAAGTAGGGACCAATAAGGTGATCTTGAATGATTCCACCCCAAACGTTGACAGAGAAGCTATGCTGATGGTTGTCCTGTCGAACTTCATTAGGATTTTCAAATGCCCTGTTATGTGTTATGCCCGCGCGAGTAAACCAGCCTCATCCGTGAATAAGATACAGGCTAGGAAATTGATGAACACAGCGCACTGCTGTAACATGCGTTGACAGAAACGTCTTCTTGGCTCAAAGTCCGCCTCATTTAATCCTTGCACACGTTGAAGGTGATACGGGTACAGAAGATTGCCATGCAGAATTCTCTAGATAGTCATATGACTAACTCTTTCCCTTACAGCCATGCGTCTTGTGCCTTGTGATGGGTCTGCATCCACAGCACGAAGAACTCGTTCTTCAAGCTCAATGCCTCGTACCTTTCTTAGTCTTCCAACATCCCTAGTACACCTCTCAAATGCACCATTGTCTCTCAAGCGTTGGTGAATTCGTGCGAATGTTCTTGCACACGGTAACTGTCTGTCAGGGTACTGCATAAAGTTCACGTGATCGTGCTCCATTGCCGATACGTGCAGTGCATATCCGCCTGTTCACTCATGGAATACATCTTCTTTGACAGGGTTCTCCCGAATGACGCGACCGACTACCCGCCGCTCCCAAGTCACTGCTGTACAAGACCGTTTGTGCAATATTGGCGGACCGACCCGCTGTTTCGCGCCTGTATAATCCTAACGATGAGAAGCAGTATAAGTTACACCTACTTTTCGTTATAATAGGTGCTCGAATTTATGGCCTTTTGCGACTATACAAGCCTGGCATTTATTGAGTATAGTACAAGCGATATACAATATTTCTGCAGCTGAAATATTGGAAAACAATACAGTCTTCTAGTTGATATGGAGATTTGTTGCATAAGTTTATCATTAAGCATTTTCCTCAGATAATAATCACATGGATTTAGATCTAGAGAGAGAGAGAGAGAGAGAGAGAGAGAGAGAGAGAGAGCAGGCTACTCGATTATAGTCATCGAAAGCGAATTCCTTGGACTTATTTCCAGACACTTCTATCTCGTCTAATTCTTCCTTGGTTAGATCAGCGAGTTGGTTGTTTCCTTTTGTCTCACGCGGACTCGGTGTGGTTAAATGTTTGTAACAAACTACAACTTGTGGATTTGCTAGGAACGATAACATTAGGGAATTTCTGTATAAATTCATGCTGACAGTGCGCATGTCCCTCCGTAAGAGTGAAACTTAACACAGCTAACACCCGCTGTTCTGTAGCCTACACTACACACACATTGGTTTGGATTGACTATGGAGCGGACTCGGCACCGATCCAGATTGGATATTGTACCTACGCCCCACAAGGAGGCATCCCCGGGAGGAAGGATGATGCGGTCGGCCGGAACCAGCAATGAGAGGGTCCTTAAGCTTCCAGATAGAGACACTCTGGCAGACGGACAAGCAGACTGGGGACTCCACCCACACAGAGAGGGTTCGGATACCCCGTCGTCTTCCGTCGTGTAGTGGTTACCATGCTAGCCTCTGGTTCCCGAGGTTGCGGTTTCAAACCCGGCGGAGGGCGATGATTTTTTTCGGGGTAAAAGTCCTTAGCATGGCTTCCTACGGAAGGGAAGTAAAGCCGGTGGTCCCGTGTTGTAGATTTACGGCACGTAAAAGAACCTCAAGCCTGATAAAGAGGCCTCTGAGCAAAATTACCGGTATTTTCACGCCAATATAGAATGGGAAGCTAAGAACCACAGCAGTTAAAGAGCGTCCATAAATAACAACTCAATTCAATTCGGATACCCCGGCAGCCAGCCGAAAAGCGAGGGACGGAGAGTCACAAAGAGCATCCTTTTCCCCCGCCACGCTGCACCGAAACAGCGCCGCCGACACTTCCCACCTTGAAAAAGACCAACGGGATGAAAGATGAATGAAATGAAGAATGGAAAGAAATGAAGGGACAGGAAATTCGGGGGATGAAAAAAAAAAACATTCCAGCATTCTTCTGATGATCCGGGTCAGAGAAACCTGGGTCAGAGTGGGAGGTCGCCGGGGATTGATCCCGGGACCTGTCTAATGCGGGCTGCAGACGTAAGTGCCTGAGCATCCCGCTCGGTTACACACTTATAGTCAAACAGGTAATGCATATGGCATTATCTTCCGTAGGCCCTTGAGCGAAGCTACCGCAAAGCGAGATCATTCAACCCGAACCCGCTGCGTGTCCCGGTGACAGGTAGTCGCGTTATTCAAGATAAGCTCTGTATTTCAACTCTATATATGCAGTGGTTCGCCCTAAATGCGTGAATTTTTAGCGTCCCCGTATTACCTACAAAAACATTTGTATTAAAAAGGTGTCGGCAAGTCTTTTAGCCCTTTATATACAACATTTTTACTCTGTGTAGCGGTCCGTGGGTTGTTTCGTGTATTAGGATGGACGGAAACCGACAAGCGACGTGCTTCATAGTAGGGATTGCAACCCCCCAAAAAAATTATATTTTATGTTATATTTAAACGGCTAAAAGGTGAAGCAGTTTTTGTATTGAAGGAGTTGTATTGTTATTTGCCCCACGCTTTGGGAGCCATTTTGAAGATGTATTATATTTCAACTGTTGGGGAGCCGAACTTGAAGTAGTTGCAACCGCACGTAAGGTAAAATGTTTCCGGTAACCTTAGCCCCAAATGTTTAAAAAATATTAACTTTGTAATTTTGACTGTTTCTTTAAATATTATATATTTATGTTTGCCTCGGCTGCGTCAGTATTTATTTTTTAGAGATATGCATTCTTAGGAGGGAGTGGTGCGACTGAAGAATGTAGGCTTACACAGATTTTAAGTTTTTCTTCACTCCATTTGTTAATGATTGGCACGATTTAAATAACACTTCACTGATATAGAGAGCTGTGAGATTCTTTTGTTAATTACTTTCACTTTTTAACATTTTTGTCTCACAGTAATACGTATTACATTTCTCGAGGACGCATCTCGCGTCCGGTTAGGAACACTGTCTACAACCAACGCGTCCAGTTATGAGCGCTGTCTACAAGCAACTGACTTCTAGATTTGTAAATTTTGCTATACTTCAGTTTCTGATTGGCTAATCCTACTCCAATAGAATACCTTCATTTAACTAAAGCTTTTTCTGATTGTTGATTGGCTATTTTATAAACTGTCACTAAAATTACATTATTGCTTCCAAGAATTACAAGTACTATTTAAACTTTGTAATTCATTATTGCCTCAAGGTTACCTCATGGTTAGCAACTTTTGACCTATTTCTCACAGCTCCTACATTATTAAATTACGTAATACATTCACATAACACTATTACACATGTATACTATAATATAAACATATACAATGACTGTAATATACACTTTTATATATTGTTACATACACATTGCTTTGAGGCGGGCTGTTATTGAATTTATGTATTATATAATTAGACTGGAATCATTTAAGTGTTATAAATACTGCCTCAAAGGGAATAAAAAGTGTCAAAAATGTACCTAATGCCTTTGATATGTTGCGTTCCAAAGAGATATTAACTTAAAGTGGCGAATTTATTGTAATTACACGTAAATAATTTGGAATTTGATTTCCGTTACAAGTATACTCGCAGATTCTTCAGGATTAAGGTTCTGTTGTGAAAGAGTTTCCGTATGGTCAGATATAGCGTCCATTGGCGGCCAAAGCCAGTAGCATGTGCCAAATTATGTCTTGCTAACTTCTGTGTCATTTAAGTTTTGTGTGACTAATGTAAACTGTCCAACTTCCCCGCATTTGGCCCACATCAGCTTACAATCATCTTTCAAGAGACACTACATTTTCTTTAATTGCAAGAGGTTGTCAGTAATTCGTGATCTCACATCTGATAAGCTAAGTTTACGTAACTTGAGGAAAATTCGGGATTTTCCTCCAATTGTATGGCTGATAATGAGAATCAACAGAGCATACACACGTGAAGTTCATTGCAGATTGTTTAAAACATGTCATTAAGTTAGTTTCTAACTATCCGTTTTACTATCATGTAGATCTAAGAGTTTGCACGTGGCTGTTCCTGCACGTCTCCACGTGCACCGGTGAGCCTGAGGCCATTAAACAAATGAGGACGTCTGTAGTCAGTCCACAGTCATTAAAGAAGCGTGTGCATTCTCTGCCAACGTTTTTATTATTACGGAATTTTGTGAGTAAACTGTAATTTCTGTTACCAATTTGAAAGTTACCTAAAAGTAAACATGTTACTCTCTGCAATATTCTTCTAGAATAGGGGAACTTCTGCAATCGATAAAAATTAGATTGAAATTTCAACAGAAATGCACAATTTGAGCTCCTTTGAATAAAAATCTGATCTGTAACAGTTACACTGCAGTTTCTATTCGTATATATCCTTTATATATAGTATATCGGGTTAAATGACCTCACTCTGTGGTAGCCTAGCTCGCGCCTTCGGAGGGCAACGGTATTTGCGGCTCATCTAAAGCCGCGTCCACACTGATTAACATTTAACAAAGCTTGCCAAGTGCAACATGTTAACATTTTGCAGGTTGGCCGAATTTCGATCGCAGGATTGACATGTTAAGAGAGAGTGTTGCACTTGACACTTTTAACATATCCGCTTTCGATGGAAAACTGTTAAGTCAATTTGCTCTTCGCATGTGATCGGGCGCGCTTCGGGCGTTTCCGGACTGCCATCGTAACGGCGTACTTTCGATTTCTGCCCGCTATTTATTACGTTCTTGGTGCCCGGTAGTTCCCGTTTTCACCTGTATTGTTCTATGCTCTTATCCTTGATTTGATATGGCGAAGTTGTGGAATGGATGAAAGAAAAGACACTTTTATTAATTAATGTTATTATGCTGACGTCATCGCAATGGTTCGTTTCGTTCAACGAGTATAGGAACAACATAAAGAGGGGAATAATTATGCCGAACTAATGTAATTTATTGTTCCAGAAGCAATATCGAAAAGAAGTACAGCAAATAACTGCAAAAAAGGCACAAGTCGGGCTCTCAAGAAAATTTTAAAGTCAAAACCGCCCTCAATTTTAAATTTATTCAAAATAGTTTCACTCCTGTGCCGATTAATCAGATAAGGTTTCATCCATATTCTTCTTTCCCAACTACAGACACGAATAGCAATAACCAAATCCTCATCACTGGAGTCATTTTTGGATATAACAAATCCTCTTAGGCTCGACGGATTATAAGACAGTATCTGTATTTCCAACATTTCAGCTGCAGAAATACGTCAATTGTTTAATATTGTGTTCCAGTAAATGTAAGGCTTGTATAGTCGCAAAAGGGCATTAAGAATACTTTTATAACGCAGGGCAATCGCAACTTGTTCATATATTTTCGCATCGTTAGCATTATCTAGAGGAGAAACAGCGAGCCGGTCTATGACTGCTGAACGAACGGATTCCTATAGTAGTGTCGTGGGAGCGGCGGGCGGTTAGAAGTGTGATTCAAAAGAAGCCCAATATTCTTATACAGGGTGACTCAGTGAAACCAAATATTTACAATTGTGTAATAAAGATTGATTATATTACGTATGTAAATTAACAAACATGAGATTAATATCAATAATGTGCCATATTATGCAAAACAGAAGAACATCTATTTCTTAAATTATGATCCACAAATGAAGTAGTATGAAACTCCTTGGTGGGTCTGAAAATTATGCATGTGTCTCTTTGATCTGTGCTGTTAAAAAAATTTGTTTGGCAAATAACTTATTTATACGGAATTAATTGTTCTTTCACACAAGCCGTGTGTTGGACAGGGTTGGAAAGGTAGAATCAGATGACTGAAAAAGTACTTACAATAAATGTAAGTCGCCATTGGGGTATGGCATCTCAATACAATTTGAGATCCCCTTGTGGTTTACCGGGAAAAAATGCGAATCAGCTGGAGAATTTATGTCGTGTCGGCATGTTGCCATGGTAGCTCAGTGGTTAGAGCAACCGGACGGAGACCGGGAGATTCGTGGTTCAAATCCCGGCTATGGCATTGAATTCTTCAGTCATCTGATTCTACCTTTCCAACTTATTTATACGTTTATAAATATTTCGGTTTATTCTACAATATTTTCAATCCCAGGCATATAGATTTCATTTCAGCTTACATTTAATTTCAGCTCGTTCAGTTGCAATTGTAATTAATATTTATGGTAAGATTTATATTAAATGCCTATCTATCACCACTTCTGGTTTCCATTCGAAAGCTGTTGACGTCATAAAGGTTCTTTTAACCGGCGTATATTTATCAGATGGAAAATTTAATTTTCTGTTTAATTTTTACTAATAAAATCAAGCATTCTGGCAGATTTTGCAGGCGTTAGAGTGAAGAGACCCAGGAATGAAAATCGGTGAATAGATGATGTTGGACAAGGTTCTGTTGTTCAAAAACAAAGAAAGGTTCCACATTATCATTTTACTTCTACTTGGGAAAAAAATTATTTCATCAATAATGGCTCTCATGTTCTAATTACGATGTCATAAGCTTAAGATATTGGCATAAGTTTAATTTTATGTAAATTATATTAAGTCATTTTACTTCACTTTGAATTTAATGCAGTCGGGGAAGTATGAACAAACAAACAAACAAACAAAACTTTTATAAGAGATATGCAAATATAATCAAAATACCTAGCCAAGGCTTAAAAGCCCGACTACCGGTCTCACGCCCACAAGCATACGGCAGAAGTAGGCGATTATCCACAACTTGTACCTTTTCACAACTAGCAAATGACTACGCCCCAAGACAATAGCCATTTTCGAAGTATTCACTGCTGACCTCTTACATATTCAGATATTAAGTAATGAGTTTTGAAAGGTAAATGTAATATTTTTGTTTTATATATGTATATCCACTCACTTTGCGTGAGTGAGCAGTTTACTGTCTCCTCACTATTTTCTCAGTTTCGCTAAATATATATACACTGTGTGATCAAAAGTATCCGGATACCCCCACAAACATATGTTTTTCATCTTAGGTGCTTGTGTTGCCACCTACTGCCTGGTACTCATTATCCACGACCTCAGTAGTCATTAGACATCGTGAAACAGCAGAATGGGACGCTCCGTGGCACTCACGGACTTCGAACGTGATCAGGTGATTGGGTGTCACTTGTGTCAGAAGTCTGTACGCGAGATTTCCACACTCCTAAACATCCCTAGGTCCACTGTTTCTGATGTGATAGTGAAGTGGAAACGTGAAGGGACATGTACAGCACAAAAGCATACAGGCCGACTCGTCTGTTGACTGACAGAGGCCGCCATTTGAAGAGGGGTCGTAAATAGTAATAGGCAGACATCTATCCAGACCATCACACAGGAATTCCAAACTGCATCAGGATCCACTCCAAGTACTATGACAGTTAGGCGTGAGGTGAGAAACCTTGGATTCCATGGTCGAGCGGCTACTCATAAGCCACACATCACGCAGGAAAATGCCAAAAGACGCCTCACTTGGTGTAAGGAGCGTCAACATTACACGATTGAACAGTGGAGAAAAGTTGTGTGGAGTGACGAATCACAGTACACAATGTGGCGATGCGATGGCAGGGTGTGGGTATGGCGAATGCCCGATGAACGTCATCTGCCAGCGTGTGTAGTGCCAACAGTGAAATTCGGAGGTGGTGGTGTTGTGGTGTGGTCGTTTTTTTCCTGGAGGGGGCTTGCACCCTTTGTTGTTTTGCGTGGCATGATCACAACGCAGCTCTAACATTGATATTTTAAGCACCTTCTTGCTTACCACTGTTGAAGAGCGATTCGGGGATGGCGATTACATTTTTCAACACGATCGAGCACCTGTTCATACTGCACGGGCTGTGGCGGAGTGGTTACACGACAATAACATCCCTGTAATGGACTGGCCTGCACAGAGTCCTGACTTGAATCCTATAGAACACCTTTGGGATGTTTTGGAACGCCGACTTCGTGCCAGGCCTCACCGACCTACATCGCACACCGTGAAGAATGGGCTGCCATTCCCCAAGAGACCTTCCAGCACTTGACTGAAAGTATGCCTGCGAGAGTGAACGTTGTCATCGAGGCTAAGGGTGGGCCAACGCCATATTGACTTCCAGCATTACCGATGGAGGGCGCCACGAACTTGTACGTCATTTTCAGCCAGGTATCCGGATACTTTTGATCACGTAGTGTACTTCCTTTCTGAGCCTGAAAATACTGCCTCAGAATAGGCCATGAATCTAACTGGGATGAGACTTTAGTTAGGTAAGGGACCAATAAAGGAAGACCAAGGTAATCCTTCAAGAATCAAGAGTTGCCATTTTCCTTTTGTGTGAGTAATGACCAAGGAGTCACTCAAAGATTCTGAAAGAGAAAGTGGGAGGGAGGAACAGCTTACAGTAAAAGTGACGAAGACAAAATATTTACCCCAAACCTGCTGTCACTCTGTGGTTATGGGGTGGGGTAAAGGTAGCTATAAGGTTTTCTGCTATGTAGCGAACACTATATAACAGTTGTACAGTGCCTTCGTTTTATGCCAAGGCCACAACCGCCTTATATGTGTATCGGCCGAGACGGCAGTGACCTCGGTATTATGCCACTGCGCAGAAGTGGCGCAGGACATGTCAAGGGTACGTTTATCAGTTGTGAGCTCTCTCAGTCGTTGCTTTGTCTTCGTGTGGTGAAGTGTTTTGGCAATACGTGTGTTGTGTGTTATTTCCTTAGGAATTTTATTCTCTTATTAGTCCACGGAAATGCCTGCCAGCAAATTCACTCTTGAACAACGTATTTTTATATATGATACATACGTGAAAAATGATCATGTAGACAGGTGTGTAGACTATTTCAGCAGCAATTTCCTGGTTATCGAGTTCCGGGTAGAGGCACTGTGAGATGTTTGGTCAATAAATTTAGAACAATGGGATCGCTAAACGCTAAAAAAATAAAGTTTATAGGAACAATCCCCACACCATAGACGAACTTAAGGACAATATAAAACCAGAAATTATGAACATTACGCAAGAGGAATTTGTGCGTGTGAATGATAATTTCATCCGACGATGTCAAGAATGTCTTCGTGCAGATGGACACCACTTTCAACAACACATATAACAAGGTTAATACTCATTACATATATGTTAATAACGCTCGTTAGTAAGTAATGCGGGAGTTACGGAACGGAAAACCTCTCCGTGTAGTAGACGGTGTCGGAGCCCGCATTCTTTCGATCCGCGGCCTTAGCATAAAACGAAGGCACTGTATTAGGAACCTTTTACAATCTCAGAAAAAGAAGACAGTATTTTATCTGAACAATGTGCGGAGGCATTATGAAATAGTAATGGGTAAAGCATCGTGTCAGTGTTGCAAGCACGTTCTTTCTTTACCAAATAAAGAAACTCGGCCGATACCGCATTTAAAGCGAGGAAGCCCCAGTAATGTATTCAAGATGTAGGCTTAACGAACTGTTCTAGACAAACGATCGTTCCGTAGGATTTTCTTGCAAATAACTGTGTATTTTCAAGCGAAATAACACGCTTTGAATGCATTGGCAGGGTTTCGCAGTTGTAGCATTATGAGAGCTTAAAAGGCTAAATGGAGTGGGAGCTTACTCGAGCTTTCATTCAGGAATTGCTTTCAACTAGGTGGTCTAGTGGAAAGAGGAACTGCAAAGTTCTTACTGACAGAAGCTGAATTAAAAATGTGGAATGGTTCTGAAAACAGCCAAGCTTTTGATGTATTTAATTGAAAATTCCTAAACGTAATTTAGGTCCCAAAATAGCCAGTCAGACCTTTTAGGTTTGGAAATAACCAACCTTAACCAGGTGAAGATAATTTAGCTTGCAAAATATTCAATTAGAACCATCTTTAAATATTTTAGCTTTCAAAATAACCAACCGAATTTGCCCAACAGTGTTTAATTTATGAAACAATCCATTTTAATAGTGTTTAACACCCGCTCTTAATACGGCACCACAGGCGGCGACACTGATGATATAGAAACGAAGTAATTGGGAAAGGAAATTTGGGAAGAAAACGTTCAGGCCTAAGTTTAGGGCACCGTCGAGATTTGAACCGCAAACCTCCTAGTTACGAGTGCGTTACTTAACGACGTCGGCTACCTGTGTCGGTGAAGTGAAGTAATCTATTGAAGCCATCTATATGTATATCAGGTTTTGAAGGAGTCGATGAAAAATTCTATGAAGTTGCGAAGTGGCCAATCTAAACCTACTTAAGGTAACTTAGGTTCCTATCTAAACAACTAAAAGAATTAAAGGTAACAGAATCACATTTAAAAGCTTGTTTAAGTATCATAGGTTTCGAAATACAATCGAACGCTTCTAAAACCAACTTAGATTCCAAAGTAAACGATTGAAAACTTCTAAAATAACAGGTTTCGAAATAAACAACGCTCGGAAATAAACAATTGAAAGCAGCTAAATGTAATGGATCCCGAAATAAACAGTTGAAGGCTTCTAAAAGTATCTTAAGATTCTGAAATAAATAATCGAGAGCGTGTAAAGTAATCGATTCCGAAATAACAAATGCTATAAAAGTAGCTTTGGTTCTGAAATAGCTAATCGAAGCATTGAATTAGTAACTTAGGTTCCGAAATAAACATTTAAAATCTTGTAAAAGTTAGTTATGTTCCAAAACAACACGCTGAAGCTTTTGGACATCACCTACATTCCGAAACCTTCTAAATGAAATAGTTCAATACAAACTACCACGCATTGAGATAGTATTTTCATAAGTTCAGTAATAAAACTCAGAGTAATATAACGTTCTTTAGAGATTGGCTACACTCTCAGAACATGCATTTTTAAGATAATGAAAGGAAAAGCAGATTGTGAAATGCTAAATGACAGTTGTAGACTCAAGTGAAACCTAAGTATATAACTTTAGCTCTTGGACGACTATTCCAATATATAAATGAAAGATACCTGCATTAATTTTGAAGCAAGTGAAGTACAAAGAGAAAGGAGTAAGGAAAATACTGCAAGGATCAATATCATGGCGAGAGACAGGAAAGTTCTCTAAGAGTTCTGAGAAAGGCGGGCTGATGCACAGGAAAATGAACTCCGGCGTCTGCTTATGAATTATCTAACATGTGACAACGCAGGTAGGGAGGGAAGTTATTTCCAACAGCCTTCCAGCAAACCTAGAGTTGGGAAAAGTCGATCTTTTGATGCTACCGTTGCGGTCCAAATAACGATTCCAAAATAGCGGTTCAGGTATTAAAAAAATTGTTTATTGTTTGTGGCCTTAAAGGTATTCAGAACAACTTCACTTCCAATAAAAAAAGAAACACAACCACCTAATAGCTTCTATAGTATTAAAAGCACAGTACGCCCCCAGAAGACCCCATAAGGTTCATGTCTTTTGAGATCAATCTGCAGTCGATTCAGTCTTACAACAATAAAATTGTAGCATTCATTTACATTATGTTCTGCTTGGTAGTACAGAGTAATATTTAAGTTCAACGCCTTCAAAGAAGGAGACACGAAAATTATCAAGAAAATCCGCTCAGCTCAAACCAGAGGCGTAACTAGGGAGGAGTTTTGGAGGTTGGAACCACCACTTACTAAAATAAATAACAAAAATAGCTTAAATAATAGCCTCTTTCTACAGGGAGAGCCAAAAAACTACGAACCTCCTGCGCGGTATTTTTCCTGTCGCGTCCTCGGCGCTCGTTGTCGTCAGCCGCTATCATAGAAAGGCGCGGATGAAACAATACATTTTTAAAACTACTTTTAAAGGCTTTACTTAACAACTTTACGAAAGGAAATGCTGAAACTGGTCACCGCCGTTGTCCATACATTTTGGTACCTCTTTAGGAAGCTATCCATCACTCGCCGTAATTCAGGTTGAGAAATTTCCTGGCGGATATTTTGTTTTAATTCTTCCAGGGTGTGTGGGTTTGTCTTGTACACTTTATGTTTTAAGTCACCCCAAAGGAATATTTTATGAACAATGTTACCGGCTGCGCGGTGTTTTTCCACTGGGCGTGTGGAAATATGATAAAAACATGATAAGGCACTGCTGCTGTTTTGGTTTTGCTTTGCAGTGTGAAGTGCAGATTTGAGTTGATGGTGATTTGATGTGGTTCAGTTATTACGACTTATTTATTATTTTGTCCTGTACTTAGTCTTAAAGTATATTATGGCTCAGTATATGTTTTCTAATGCACAGCGTGTATTTATTTATGATTCGTATGTGCTAACTCGGTCAGCTCACCAAGTGAAAGTACGATTTGCAGAAAGATTTCCAGGTGTAAAAGTTCCAGACCGTACAACAATCCATGAACTTTACAGTAAATTTCAGGCCACAGGAAGTGTTCAGGCTAAGAAACATTAGAAGACATCGGTCATCGTTTGGAAAATTCCCCCCAAAAATTTGCATGATGGATAGTTTCCTAAAGAGGTCCAAAATTGTATGGACAAGGACGGTGGCCAGTTTCAGCATTTCCTTTCATAAAGTTGCTAAGTAAAGCCTTTAAAAGTAGTTTTAAAAATGTATGGTTTCATCCGCGCCTTTCTATGATAGCAGCAGACGGCAGCGAGCGCCGAGGACGCGGACAGGAAAAACACCGCACATGCGGTTCGGAGTCTTTTGGCTCACTCTGTATGTGTACTTCCATTTCACTGCAGTGACCTCGCTATTTTTCCGCTAGCGCACTAGCGGTGAATGTTCCGCTCAAGGTTACGTTTATCAGCTATGTTACACTGTGACAATTGCTGCCTTCAGTTCATTGTCCATCTCAAAAGTGAAAGTTTATTCAAGACATCTGTGTTGCGTGTGAATTACATTAGATTATTGCTTTTAGTCCTCTGAAATGCCTACCGAAGCATTCACGCTTGAACAAAGAATGTTTATGTGCGATACTTATGTAAAAACCGAATCGTGTAGACAGGCGTGTAGACAATTTCAGTAAAAATTGCCTGGTATCCCAGTTCCAGGTAGAGAAGCTGTTAGGTGTCACATGAGTCATAAGACCGTTCATGCTCTCTAGAAAAATACCTGGACTGTATACGTGACTTGCAGTATCGACCAGAAACAACTATGTTTATAATCACCACATTATATACATACATATAAAATTGAAAAAAAAAAAACACTCTGAATCACACACAAGTGCTCAAGCACCACATATGTTTAAAGAAAAATTACATAAACACCTTATCTCTTAGTACACGTACTTCCATTAAGTATGTGCCCAAGCTTGGCCAGTTTTGGCTGTTTAGAATCATGTCCCAGCATGCTGTCCTCCGTCTGTTGGAAGCCAAAAATACTTCAGGTAATCGTTTTTTCCTAATACTCTCCGTCTGCAAGCATGCTGCCAAAATATGCGTCCAGTCTTCTTGTTCCCCGCATAATGGGCAAATCCTCCTGCCATCGTTATCAACAATCTTGCGAGCTTTCCACCCTCCCAACCTAAGCCATGCTATTCCCTTCCTCTGTTTTATACTCAATTCCAAAATATATGTTTCCTTACTCCACCTAGTTTTTATTTCATTTTGTAGCTCAGTTAGTAACAACGGGATCGAACTTAAATTGAGTTATATTTATAGACGCTGTTAAACTGCTCTGGCCCTTAGCGTTCCATTGTATATTGAGCGTGAAAGACCGGTAATTTTGCTCAGAGGCCTCTTTATCACACTTGAGGTTCTTTTACGTGCCGTAGATCTACGACACGGGACCACCGGCTTTACTTCCCTTCCGAAGGAAGCCATGCTAAGGATTTTCCGCCCGAAAAAACTCCATCGCCCTCCGCCGGGTTTGAACCGGCGACCTCGGGAACTTAAGTGCATTTTTAGAGCATTTATTGTCGAGACCGTAATAACAAATTTACAATTTTACTT
Source organism: Deroplatys truncata (assembly GCA_030765065.1). Classification (NCBI taxonomy): domain Eukaryota; kingdom Metazoa; phylum Arthropoda; class Insecta; order Mantodea; family Mantidae; genus Deroplatys; species Deroplatys truncata. The sequence goes on from CM060990.1 coordinate 43,565,851, forward strand.
AGTAGGTTATAAAATAGAAACATGTCACCTTTAGAAAGGAAAGAAAAGAATGTCCTTTTCGAATTTTTAGTAGTATATTTTCTAGAAGACCATATTCGTATTATAAAGAAAGCGTGTGTTTTCCAAATTGAATTAGCCATTTTAAACTCCCCTTCGCTCTTAATACTATTATGGGGCAGGAGTTGAGTTCCCGTTAAATATTTGAGGGGACTGACTCTCCAGTCATGCGTATTTGAGTTGTGTGTATTTTGCATTCATTGATTCTTCTGTTTGCAGTTTTCACCGCTTCCATTCAAGTAAACGTTAAATACCGAATGTTTGAACAGCTCTTAAACGGGGGCTTCATTTGTGCTCGGTTGTATTATTTTTGCTGCGAGAAAGTTGTAAGTACTGCAAGTCCCGGGGTTCATACTTTCAACCACTATGGCGACATTGTAAGTCGCCATTCGGGTATGCGATTTCAATACAATTTGAGATCTCCTTGTGGTTTACCGGAAAAAAAGCCAATCAGCTGGAGAATTTAGTGTCATGCCGGCATGTTGCCATGGTAGCTGAGTGGTTATAGCAACCGGACGGAGACCGGGAGATCCGTGGTTCAAATACGGGCTATGGCATTGAATTTGTCAGTCGCGTGATTCTACCTTTCCGAATTTCCTAATAGTTGTCGAACTGTAGGCACAGTTTCATTGGAATGCTTATTACTCTCTCCAAAGCTTGAATAAAATACGTAGAGGAAGTGTTCTATTCCGCCCAAAAATGGTACTTTGATTTCAGATTAAATACAGACTTTGGGGTCCCTTGAACAGAAAGTAGAATGTTTCGTTTTCAAAGATCCAAATGTATGGTTGTGAACAGCAGAACTTAAGTCGTATACACTCTACATTATCATTAAATCCGCATTTCAAGGATACAGTGCGAAGATTTTCACGAAGTTGACCACTCCAAACTGTCCTTTATTTGGAAATTTTGTTTTATTTTATTTTCTCAAAAAAAAAAACCGTTGTAACGATAGGTATTCATTAAAATATCATATGTTTGAGATACATATCATATGTTTGAGATATTCACACGACAAATACAACGTCAGCCTATAAATCCTTAGATAGCTTCCTTCGGAAGGGAAGTAAAGTTGGTGGTCCCGTGTCGTAGATTTACGGCACGTAAAAGAACCTCAATCCTGATAAAGAGGCCTCTGAGCAAACTTACCGGTCTTTAACGCCCAATATAGAATGAAACGCTAAGGACCACAGAGTTAAAGAGCGTCCATAAATAAAACTCAATTTAATTTGACAAACAAAACATATAACTTGAGTTTTATATGAATAGCTTGTGAATTCCGCTTCTTCTTACTGGATTTTGTATAGTTCTTATAACTAAGAAACCGTAAGAGATAGACTAAAGCTTAGAAGAAATACAATTTGTGTCAAAAATAATTTTCTTCTTAAAATTAGCCCCATGATTAATTTTTCGCAAATGCATATACCGTACCTAACGAAAGGTGCATTAAAGTTTCTGATTCTTCTTTTTTACACAATATATACATTATATACACAGTAGACAGAGAAAAATTCGATATCGAAATTTCACCGGAAATAAATGTCTTTAGCTCCCCTGAATGAAAAAAAGGATTTTTAGAAAAATGTCCGCGCGCGCATGAGAGAGAGAGAGTGACAGTTAACAGCACAACTCAAAAACAAAATGGATAAGTACCAAACGTGGTATTTAGGTTCAGTACCTTCAAAAGATGCGACCCGTTCAAGAAAATCCCCCCACCGCAAAATCGCCGTTACATGGAACATTTTTCGAATTGTTTGATTTTCTGAAAAAATAGCTCTAATTATTTTGATTAAAATACCATATATTGAAGATATTTGCATGAAAAATAAAATGTATATCTTGAAGGTTTTAGGAATATTCTGCAAGGTCCTCGTCATTCGGAAGGAAATTTATATAATTGTGCATAACTGGTGAACGCTAAGCGATAGACGAAAATGTACTACGTAAAAAAGTAGATCTCTTTAAAACACAATTTATTTCAAATAATTTTTTTTGTGGCTTCAGCCATTTCCAAGATATAATTTTCGTAAGAATAATTTGTATAGCCACTAAAAAGCGATAGAGGGTAGAGGAAGTCATGTGAATGTAATCGTACTCCGTGGGCTAGTGGTACCGTACTAGCCTCTAGTTCCCAAGGTCGCGGGTTCAAACCTGGCGGAGGGTGATGGATTTTTTTGGGCGTAAAAATCCTTAGCATGGCTTCTTTCGGAAGGGAAGTAAAGCCGGTGGTCCCGTGTCGTAGATTTACGGCACGTAAAAGAGCCTCAAGCCTGATAAGAGGCCTCTGCGCAAAATTTCCGGTCTTTCACGCCCAATATAGAATGAGACGCTAAGGACCATAGTAATTAAAGAGCGTCCATAAATAAAAAACTCAATTTAATTTAATTTGTGAATGTAACACAAGATTTTTTTATTAAGTGGGTTCTCAAAACATGTATTTCCAATGAAATACCAATTTTTTTTTGTGGATTGCAATATCTTCTCTACTACTAAGTACGTGGTAGAGAAAATAAACACTGTCTGTTTCATGTATGTGTGTATGTATATATATATTTATACACATACAAAAAAATATGTATGCAAATTTGTAATGGGTAGAGAAAGTTGTATGAGAAAGTGTCCACATCAAATTTATCGAGCTTCTGGTAGGGTAGTTCTACTTCCATGCAGACTTGGTTTAGCCTGAGATGAGGGAATCTTTTTCAGTGATGTTGGTTTCTCGGATATAATGGTATGTTTTGAAAAGCAAGCAAACTGCGAGGGCCGAAGCATACGAATGCAGGCTTTAACGGGATGGGTCAGAGGGGCAATACGACGAGGGGAAGCGTTTCATCTATGATATCTGCGCAGGAGCAGGAGTTCGCAGTTCATCAGCGTTCAGGGCACCCGCCCAGTCGCTGTAATGTCCCAGATACCAGGCACAAATCCTCCACTTGGCTAATTTAACACTGAGGCAGTATTATTAACACTTAAATAATTTCAGTCTAATTATATAATATGTAAATTCAATATCAGCCCACCTTGAAGCAATATGTGTATGTAATAATTTGTAAAATGTATGGTACAGTCGTTGTATACACTTATATTATTGTAAACATGTTCAATAATGTTATGTGAATGCATTACGTAATTTAATAATATAGGAGCTGTGAGAAATAGGTCAAAAGTTGCTAACAATGAGGTAACCTTGAGGCAATAATGAATTAGTAAGCTTAAATGTTACTTGTGATCCTTTGCGAACAATAATGTAATTTTTAATGACAGTTTATAAAATAGCCAATCAACAACCAGAAAAAGCTTTAGTTAAATGAAGGTATTCTATTGGAGTAGGATTAGCCAATCAGAGACTTGAAATACAGAAATTTACAAGTTTAGACGGTTGAAATCAATTCAGTTGCCTCCAAACAGTGCTCATAGCCAGACATGTTGATTCTAGACAGTGATCATAACCAGACACGAGATGTGTCCTCGAGAAGTTAATTACGTATTCGTGTGAGACGAAAATAGTATACGTGTTAAAAAGTGCAAGCTCTCGATATCAGTGAAGTGCTATTTAATTATTTGTGTCAAGGATTAATAAAAAGGAGTGAATTAAAACTTAAAATCTGTGTAGTCGTATCACAACCCTGCCAAGACCTCCTTGTCTCTAACAATAATACTGGCGCAGCCGAGGCAAACATAAATATTTAATACTTAAAGAAAGAAACAAACAAATAACAAAGTTAGTTTTTTTTAAACTTGGGGCAAAGGCCACCTGAAAGTACATTTGGGGCGAAGGTTACCGGAAACTGTTTACTATACGTGCGGTTGCAACTACTACAAGTTCAGATCCCCAACAGTTGAAATATAATACAACTCCTTCAATACAAACTACTACAAATTGACGCCCAGAGCATGGTACAAACAACATAAATACAATATCTACTTCAACACCTAAAAGTATAGTTTTACACATATCAAGGGGATCCTTCAAGGGATACCATTGAGATATTCTTGAACATTCGGATTCCCAAGTATTTGTTGTCCTAGAATATGCCGCTTATTGATCGCATAGGGATGTCCAAAACTCCCGTATTTATTGACCATTTTTCACGTTTAATATTCTAAGTTACACATAGAGGTGCTATGTCACATTATGTAGTCATTTTTCGACGATAAGGTTTTTTTTATGCATTCCCGTTCTTGCTGTCATGGTGGAAAGCTGAATTTCTTGCATTAACCTAACCTACATGCGTGTTTTTCCTGTTTTACTACAGTTACTTGCATGAACTACATTAAATCCTGTTACTGTTCATATGTTCTTCTTGCAGAAAAGAGATATAATATTTTATAGTGAATTTGTTCTTTCTGCCACGTACCTTGTAGGTAGAGAAGGTAATGCATTCCACCCCAAAATTAGATGCCGAGATATTACCAGAAATATATGTTTTGAGGCCCCGTTAATCCCAAAAAAAATAATTTTTAGAAAAAGGTTCGTGTTCATGTGTGTGTGAACAGAATAACTCCTTTACGAAATAAGATGCTGAAACTGGCCACCGTCGTTGTCCATACATTTTTGGTACCTCTTTAGGAAACTATTCATCACTCGCCGTAGTTCCCGTTGAGAAATGCTGGCCATTTCCTGGCGGATATTTTGTTTTAATTCTTCCAGGGTGTGTGGGTTTGGCTTGTACATTTTTTTAAGTTACCCCAGAGATAAAAATAATAATCTCAGGGGGTTAGGTTGGGGGACCGAGGGGAGCCACAAATCTCTACTAATAATTCTGTCCTCAAACACACTTTTATAAAGTTGGTAACTAAAGTCTTTAAAAGTAGTTTTAAAAATGTTGTATGGTTTCATCCGCGGCTTTCTATGATAGCGGCAGACGGCAACGAGCGCCGAGGACGCGGACAGGAAAAACACCGCGCAGCCGGTTCGTAGTCTTTAGGCTCTCTCTGTAGTTCCAGTTCCGAAAATACTAGGTTCCAAATAACCCTTTCGGAATAACAGTCAAGAATGTCCACGAATATTTACGAATGAACGTAGCAGCAAGATCCTTATGGTTCACTTTTACTTGCCTGACATGAGTTCTTTCACATCAAGGCGTGATTCATTTCGTTCATAAGAGAGTGGCAACACGATGACAACCTTTCTTAAATACATGCGTACATGGTGAAAGGCATCATCTTCCTATACTGTTGTCAACGAAACATAGAATCACGACTTGGTGCGTATGAACCCGAGTCAGGCAAGTAACAGCAGACGGTAGTGTCTTGTTCTTACAGTTATGCTATATTCACTCTTAGGTTGATCCGCGGCAAAACAAACCCACGTGGTCAGTGCACCGTGGTGCAACACGGTAGCAATGCGCCCAGGAAAGTACTCCCATGCTAATCTCCGAATTTTAGAATGAATTTATCCTTATAGTATATTATTCTATACAAATACCTAAGGTTTTATTTAACGCTGATTTATACCGTAAAACAGAGCTACAAGTCCCATGATGCAATTCGTATGAGTCACCTGACATCCGGGTAGGCGCAGAATATTGTTTACAACCAGAAACCAGCAGTTGTGTTTAGTATCATGGCGGACGGTGAATTTGCTCTTGTGTTTTCGTCGAATTACGTAAAGCATTAGCCGCACAAACCATCTGCTAGTGTTGAAGTTATGTGAGAAATATCCAACACTTTCCTCGAAAGAAATGGCGAAATTAACTTCTGAGTTCACCGGTGTTTCGAGTAAAAGTATAAACAGTGCTTGTGCAGAAAAATCTGAAACGGCAAAAGTGGTTACGCACGTGGGGAGGAAGCATGCGATGCAAGAATGTAGAGATTTTGAGAAGAATGCAATTCGCCTAACAGTGTACAATTTCTTTTTTAAAATGAGCCACCAACAGTTAATAAAAAGTGCCGTTTCCAGAGAAATAATAAATTAAGTTATCGCATACCTGTTACTTTATTTTTCGTTCATTTATTTTAGAATTAACTATTATTATATGTGCAAAGGTTTGTTTTGTTGCAACTATCAATCTTATCATCTTTAACCCTTAACAGAATAGGCTAGTCGCCGTTTCAGTTGTCGAAATAAGGACTCTGTTCTTGTTTGCACTACGTGCCGCTTGTACTCGCCACATGGTCTGAAAGTGTGACAGTATTTCTAGTGCGAATGGCGGAAGGATACATTATAGCGGTGCACTGGCCACCTGGGGTTTGTTTTGACGCGGATCAACCTAAGAGTGAATACGGAGTAGACGTACATGAGAGGTCGTAACTGTTAGTGAAAAATAGCCATTTTTCCCCACCTCTACATAGCAATAGTATCGGTCATTCTTGTGTGAAAATGTAACATATACAAACAGGAGCTTCATTTTAATTTCTGCTTGGGGCGGGCAAGATTGCCTTAAGCAGTCGTCCGAATTTTCATGTGAATTTTAAAGACACATTTAGCATAAGACAAAATCATTTTTATTTATTAAATGTGAAATATTTGTATTAAAAGTACACTTCTCATAAGTTTTATTTTGGTAGAGCAATAGTAACCAGTAGCCTAATTATTTCTCATAACTTGGGGGGGGCAGTTAACCCCCCTGTACCCCGAAATGACGCCCCTTCATACAGAATGTTTAAATTTTGCCCATTATCTATAAGAAACTGAGAGAAAATGTTCAGAAATGGTTTGTAATTAACAGGGCCCGGATAGTTAGGTTTTAACCTATATTTTTCCTCGCTATTTAATTAACACATTACAAGATATGTACTCGTTTCACACTTCCTGGAGCAGAATATGCGAATTTCATTACACCTAAAAAAGCCTAAATGAGGGGTTGACAGCTAAAATAACCTAAATAGCTGTTTTTCCTTTTTCGAAATGAAGAATGTTATTTTCGGATTCAAACTTATTGTAAAATTATTTCCGCCACTTATAGCCAGTAGATAGTTCAAGCTACATGCTCCAGCGACCACGGCTACGAGGTCCGGCTTGAATTGGATGAAACAGAAGCTTCCTGCATTGCCAAGGCTAAGAAATCACTCGAGGGCCCCACTCTTGTCGCTTCCCTTGCATACATTAAGACACATTTTTGTTTTATACCAGAAGCTACTCTCCGTTGGAAAGTACAACTTTGCCACTGAAAGATGCTCTAGATATCATTGGCAATGTTTCCAGTAAAGGAATACCTGTACCAGTGGGAGTTGCATGTTCTTCGAAGTTGCAGAAGATACTTTAACGAAATCCTGCTTTTGAAGATATGAAAATCATCAATTTAGCAATGCAGGGAGAAAAGTATACAGTAGAACTACACCGCACTGGCATCTATGTTCTACGCTCCAATGACGTCATGTGAGGCAGTATTTTTAACACTCAAATGTTTCAGTCTAATTATATAATATATAAATTCAATAACAGCCCGCCTTAAAGCAATATGTGTATGTAACGATATATAAAAAGTGTATATTACAGTCATTGTATATGTTATATCATTGTATCCATGTGTAATAATATTGTGAATGTATTACATAATTTAATAATGTAGGAGCTGTGAGAATAATACGTTAAAAGTTGCTAATAATGAGGTAACCTTGCAATAATAAATTTGAAATTTTAACAATACTACTTGTAAATCTTAGAAGCAATAATGTAATTGTTGTGACAGTTTATAAAATAGCCAATCAACAACCAGAAAAAGCTTTAGTTAAATGAAGGTATTCTATTAGACTAGGATTAACCAATCAGAAACTAAAATGGAGCAAAATTTACAATTTCAGAAGTCAGTTAAGTAGACGGCGCTTCTAACCGGACGCGTTACTTGTAGACAGTGTTCCTAACCGGACGCGAGATGCGTCCTCGAGAAATTCAATACTTATTCGTGTGAGACAAAAATAGTTTACGTGTTAAAAAGTGCAAGTAATTAATAAAAAAACATCTCACAGTTCTCTCTCTCTCTCTATATCAGTGAAGTGTTATTTAAATAGTGTCAAGCATTAATAAAAAAGGAGTGAAGTAAAATTATAATCTGTGTAAGCCTACATTCTTCAGTCCCACCACTCCCTGCTAAGACATTTATGTCTCTCCAAAAAATATAAATACTGACGCAGCCGAGGCAAACATAAATATATAATATTTAAAGAAACAGTCAAAAATTACAAAGTTAATATTTTTTAAACATTTTTGGGCAAAGACCACCAAAAAGTACATTTGGGGTGAAGGCTACCGAAAACTTTTTATCATACGTGTGGTTGCAGCTACTTAAATTTCGGCTCCCCAACAGTTGAAATACAATACAACAAAATAACGTTCTTCAAATTGGCGCCCAAAGCGTGGGACAAACAACGTAGAGACAATACACCTTCTTCACATGTTGCTTTGAAAGAAGTTTTTCTTCACAAAAGAACGTGTTACTGATAAGAGGAAATCGTTTACGCCAAAAAATTTGAGAATGCATGTATCTACTGCAATCCAAAAAATAAATCTTACAGCTAAGTAACAGAAATGCAAAATTATTTATACTTTATTGACCCACGAAGCAAAACATAAAAAAAAACTATTTCAAATCAGTAAAAATCTAAAAAAAAAAAAACCCCTATTTTAAGCATATAAGAAACCTAAAATGAAGGTTTAATCCACCTAAAAATCCGGGCCCTAGTTATTAACAATAGATATTGTACAATAGAAATGAATGATTATCTGCAATCTAAAGTCTTTATATTGTGGTAAAAGCACCGGTTAACTCCTAACAAACGTTATTTATTACACTAAATGCGTTACAAGTCTTGCTTTGCAGCTCTGACTTACAACAAATTGTTCGTAACTCCCTCGCAACGATCTCGTAAATCACATTTATTTTCTGCCCTCTCTTTATAGTCCCCTGTTGCTAGGGAGACACATTAAAGCAATGTTCCAAAATTTACCAGAATCGAGATGGCGAACTTTCTCGAAGAATAGACTGTCAAAGCCTCTTCCAATGCTTGTCGACAGTACCGTTTGCTTTCTCGAATCTCCAGTGTCAGGACCTTCATCGATGGCTTGTCCGACTATGACGTAGGTTTAGGCACAGCATGTGTATTGCTTGTCTCGTTTATATTCGCCAGTCTGCTGAATGTTGACCGATTCGTCTAGCATCAATGTATTTATGATTATTAATTCCGTGAGCTGCATAAGCAGCAGGAAGAATCTTTATTAGGTTCACTTATTACAATGGCCTGGTTCTCACGACGTCATCTTTTAATTGTTGCATCATAGGCATTTTAAACGTGCACATAAATCCTTATCATACGTCCCAGATTATGAAAATGTATATTTGTTAGACAATTTTCTTTGAATTTTATGCGATTTTCTATTTTAGGACACTTTTTTCGATTTTATATTATCTTGTGGTTTTATTACCATTTGCACCCTTTTTTTTAGTAATTTTCTTGCAATTACATCGAGTATACAAAAAGTTTTACATTATTGACATTTTACATGTGGATAACTTTTCAAATATCAAACAATTCACTAATCAGTTGAGAAATAAGGTTATCTTTGTACATTTTTTTACTCGCATTCTTAGAAAAAGCTCTTATTTAATGGTTAGTTTAGAAAGTGTTTCTTATGGGTGTAGGGGTGGCTTATAATTAGTATTCTAACTTATCTAATCATTTTTCTTGTACGTACTTTTTCCACTTGTATAGCAGTTATGCCCATTAATAAATGAATTTGTAACTTTCTGTACACTAATTCCATTATAAATATAAATTTTAGGTTATTTCTCAAATATGCTTGGGTTTTTATGTAATATCAAACTGATAAATATATGCAGAAATATGTAATGCAATATGCAACTATAAATGTATAATAAATAATTTAAAGTTACATTAAAAGTTCGCACTTTTAACGAAAAATTATATTTCACTCTCCGGTCACTCTTTGTATCACCACATTTGTTGCTTAAATTGATAATTAGATCACAAATTTCACTATCACAGTTTTCATAGTACTTTGCGAACACTTCAAACGTTGTTAATAAAACACGTAGACTAAATGATGCGAATAAAACAACACATAAAACCAGAGTCTTCATAAACAATAATTGAAGAAATTAAAAATGAGTCTGTAACACAGATATATTGTTTTATTTCCTGACACAGTGCGTAATAATACACTCCTCTAGTGTAAATGACATCCTTCTGCCGGATTACCTTATTGGGCTGGCCTCGTAGTGCACTCGGTAGAGCACCTGTCTGTTGTGTGAAGGGTCTCGGGTTCGATTCCAGGCTGGAGTTGGGAATTTTTTCTTTAGCCAAGATTATTTCTTATCGGCCCCAGAGTCTGGAAGCATTAACGAGAGTGTGAATATATGTGTAATGTAATGTGGAAAACCAGAAATCTAATGGCAACTGCATAGGAATTAACACCATGTACCAAGGTGTTCCATACCGATATGAACCATTGCAGTTAAAGCGGGATATAAATGGAACAAAAAAGATCTTGTATGAAGATAATGGTCTTTCAATACCGCAAGATGTTACAGGACTGTACTTTGACGAGATCACTTCCTGGTGATATGCCTTCCGGAGGCCGCAACTTATGACCACGTGTGGTTTAAGTTAGATTTTGTTCATTCATTCTCTGTTTAACCTCATCTTATGTAGGACTTACACCCCGCAGGACTTACAGGTGGGTGCCTGGGGTCAGAGGCCCGTCGAGGAGCAGACACTCACGGAGCAGACAGAAGAGCCAGGATGGGCCCGATGCCTGGTATGGGATGAAGGAAGTAGATGAAACGAAATGAAAGCGAAATGGATGAAAGGAAAGGTGATGACGGAGGAATTGGTGGAATGAATGGCGGGGAACCCGGAGAAAACCCACCCAGACGCCGCTTTGTCCACCACAAATCCCACATGCGGGTCCCTGGGATTGAACCCGGGCCGCCTCGGTGAGAGGCGAGCGATCTAGCCACTCGGCCACGGCGCCGCCAGATTTTGTTCATTGTTGATAATTATCGAGCAAATGTTTAAGCCGCCACAACTACTGTACGTCAATAATGTTCTCCATGGTCTAGGGGTACCATGCCAGCTTTTAGTTCCCGAGGTCGGGGTTCAAACCTGGTGGAGGGCGATGGATTTTTTCGGGCGTTAAAATCCTTAGCATGGGTTCCTTCGAAAGGGAAGTAAAGCCGGTGGTCCGGTGTTGTAGATTTACGGCACGTCAAAGAATCCCAAGCCTGATAAAGAGGTCCCTGAGCAAACTTTCCGGTCTTTCACGCCCAATATAGAATGGGGCGCTAAGAACCATAGTAATTAAAGAGTGTTCATGAATAAAACTGACTTTATTTATTTAACATCAATAAGATTTAGTCTTAACTTAATTGTTAATTAATTACTAGCAATAATTATTAAAAGACATGGGAAAATATTTATTTTATGTAAGATAGTGCAATGTATATAAGCTGAAATGTGTAAAATGAAGCTTTACCTATAGCAATGTCTATGCTTCAATTCGTAGATGTTTTCTGTTTCCGCGTGTCCACATATAAAGGAATAATAATAATAATAATCCCCTGGCGTTACAGTCCATACACCTGCCAACCTGATTGCCGGCCTCACGCTCACGTATGCACGGCAGAGGTGGGCGATCATCAAACCAATACGGAGAGGTGATGTTGCAAGCATCAGGCATCCCCCAGCCAGAATGCTGGCCTAAGAGGCCGGGATCACCGCCTATTGCAGCTCCTCGCTTTCCTCACAATGCTGAATGGGCACCGATTCTATACCCGGCGCAGGAGACAAATAAAACAATAGAACATGTAATTCCACAAGAGTCTGAGCTCTATTTAATACTTTGGCGCCTAAAATTGCTGAAGCTAAAGTTGAAAAGATCCAGGCAAGTAGGTTATAGTAACCCTCCTGGGCAGGACTGGACTGGACTAGACAACGGACCCCCAAAGGATCTATTGTGTGTACACCCCCAGGATTGCAGAGCGAAGCCTGCGCAAGTGGACAGAGATGTGTAGAGTTCCCTAACAGTTCCAGTCTTGACCACCCGGCCACGGGAGAGTCACTTGGAGACCTCCCTCCAGTGGGGCTGGGGAAAAATTTTCCAAAGAACAAGCCTCTGTGCCATCTACCCGACACCGAACGAACCACAGCCCTGGAGTCCACCAAAACATGAAAGGGAAATAAAATGAGACGATGCCGGGAATCGATCCCGGAACCTCCCGAATGCCAGGCTCACACGTTACCGCAGCCATCTCGCTCGGTAGTAGCCTTTCCTTCTTGAAATCATTTTAAATATACCTACTATATTCTTCCTCTGAAAATGACACTTGCGGGAAAACTTCTGTGTGACCGTGTCGTATCACACATCATTAAACACGGCACCAGATCCTCGTGACTGCGTATTCACCAGATGTGAGGTAATCCTGTTCAGAGTCGAAGTCGGTCTTCCATTAGACTGAGAGCAAAATCATGTAAATTATAAAACAGCGTCTGGGAAATAAACAAGGTTAGTGAATGCTTCGCGTAAGGCGAGAGGAATCAGGAGCGGTTTTGCACTTTACAGCCTACAAATGCCACCGCAGCTGTAAAAGTTTGAGAGCTTAATATGGCGTCAATAAACAGAGTTTGAAGGACGGTTGTTCCATCTTTCGTCTTCCTCTAATGCTGTTGAATTAAGAGTTTCTGGTGGCAAACGAAACAACAAATGTCTAATAGTGTTTACGTTGCGAATATTACTGCGTACAGGAAGACTAAAACGTTATACGAGGGGCGTCCAATAAGCAAGTTTCCCTATTTTATAAAAAACATTACACACAATTGATCATGTTGAATTAATTTTATTTATATTCTACAATCCTTCTGTTACTTTTCTCTTCCAAGTTGAATCTTGACCCAGGCGGAGCTCAGAAGATTCAACTGGGAAGTTTTCTCGCATCCTCCATATTCACCAGGTCTTTTCCCAAGTGATTTTCACATGTTCCCCTGACTCAAGGGGTCATCATGGAGGTAAGCACTTTAACACCTTGACGAAGATAAATCAGAAGTGAACCAGAAGTCGGGTCCTGTGCTCGTAACCAGCTGTTCACTTCTGATTGATCTTCGTCACGGTGTTAAAAGTGCTTACCTACAAGATGAACTTTGAGTCAGGGGAACATGTGAAAATCACTTGGGAAAAGATCTGGTAAATATGGAGGTTGCGAGTCGCCCTCCGTGATGTAATGGTTACCATGCTAGCCTCTAGTTCTCGAGGTCGCGGGTTCAAACCCGGCGGAGGGCGATGGATTTTTTCGGACGTAAAAATCTTTAGCATGACCTCCTTCGGAAGGGAAGTAAAGCCGGTGGTCCCGTGTCGTAAATTTACGGCACGTAAAAGAACCTCAAGCCTGATAAACAGCTACTGAGCAAAATTTCCGGTCTTTCACGCCCAATAGAAAATGGGACGCTAAGGAACATAGCAGTTAAAGGGCGTCCATAAATAAAACTCAATTTAATTTAATTTTGGATGATGCGAGAAAACTTCCCAGTTGAATCTTCTGAACTCCGCCTCGGTCATGATTCAATTTGGAAGTTTTCTCGTATCCCCCGTATTCACCGGAGCTTGCCTCGAGTGATTTTCACATGTCCCTTCAACTCAAGGGTAAGCCCTTTTAACCGATGATGAAGTCAAATCAGTGAACAGCCGGTTGCGAGGACAGGACCCGACGTGGTACAACACTGTCTTGGAAAAACTTGTGTCACGTCCCCAAAAATGCTTGGAAAAAGCATGTTGACTATGTAGAAAAGTAACAGAATATAAATAATATAAATTCAACATATAGCAATTGTATGTAATATTTTTTTATAAAATAGGGAAACTTACCTATTGGACGACCCTCGTGCAAATGTATCATGATGCCGCTGGGATTGCTTTTATCATCCTAAACTTTCATTTAGTTATCCTCAATAGTTTAGGGAAATTGGGTCATTTATACCACAAAATGTCAATTACAGAAAAGTCTGTTCCGATTAAATGGAGAAAACACACTCGCATGGGTGTATTTGCAAAACAAGGAAACTCATCGCTTGAGCACAGAAGCTGCCATATTTAACAGTGGTGCCAAGATGCGCTAATGCTATTCTCTATTCCAAAGTACCGAGTCTTGGGTATCAAACCGGACCGCTCGCACTGTGTTGTTTGTCAGAGTCAATGCCGGCTGCCTTACCCACCCATCTTCCCCTGCAACAACGTATATTTGTATGTAAATGTTATTTTAAATATGAATCGGCTCGTCGCGTTCGTGAAGAATTCATCCTGAAGCCCCTGTACAATTACCTCCTTCCAGAACTTCAATTCACAATCGTGTGAATAAATTGGAGACTACTGGTTCAGCGCAAAACAAGCGACACTTGCGACGCAGTGTTAGCAAAAGAAACACTAGACAAAACTGGCGAAAATATACATTTTTTCTCGGAAGTGTGCGGAATTCACAATACCAATTGACATCTGCACTGCACTTTTATAAGTATATTTAAAAATATAAGTATTATGTCTGCAATTATAAAATAAGGAGGAAATCCCAATTAAACACTGTACAAAAAAAGGAAAACTAAAAATGTCATGTTTTGTCTATTTTTGCCGTTTAGTCTCCCTTTAGTTTCTTTCGAATTTTCAGTATGCGTTCATGTAGATGTATGAAGAGAGTTATGCACTCCCTTTTAGTTATCAGGTATAGATTTGGGTTTAGGTTTTTAATAACATCATTAGTCATTAGAAAATTAAAAGTGTTACATACTTTATTTTTCTAGGAACAATTTTAATGACATTTTGATGGTATAGAACTATATTCGAGAATTGCTATACAACATTTAAAATCTTAATATTTTCAAAATTTCCTGTAGGGAATTTCGCATGTGTCTATTCTAATGTAATGAAAAGTATTTTATTGGAAAACTAGCATAGCATAGCACCACGAAAATTAATTTAAGGGTAACAATTATTTTGAAAATATATGTGATAAAGATTTCAGTTAAATTAGTTGAAATTTGTTTACATTAGGAATTAGAATTACAGAACCCTTAAGTGAACCAAGGGGAATGACTCAAACGGTGGCGTCTGAAAGTTCCGGGTTCCATTCTCGTTAGACTGGCCACGCAGACTTTGCATGGTTTTCCTGGTCAGCTGAGTGAAATGTCCCTCATTTCCTCATCTTTGCTGGCAGACGGCCTGGATGTGCTCTGAGGACAGTAATGTTTCTTCCCTGACATGGGACCTGAGCAAACGTGCCCGTGAGGATAGCGGGAGCATCGAAGCGTCTGCCAGGGATTTTCAAGCGATAAACGTTAGGAATCCCGCTGCGCTGTGCCTTTCGTCATCAGAACAGACCGCCTTTCGTACTCTCTCGGCTCAATCCTTTCTTCCGGGGTTTAGTAGGCGCAATAGGTGCAGTACTGAAATCCTTCTTCGTTTCTAGTCCCTATCCCCTACCCTTATGCGATTTCAATGTGTAAATTTACCCCCAAAATTCCTATATTCTAAGAAATGCATTTGGTTTCCGCACGGGGCATGAAAATGCTCTGCGGCTAAAAGTACGTGCTAAATAGAGAATTTATGTGACCGTTTTCAAATTAAAGAATTATTATTTTATTTGGATAATGGTTATAGTTCAAAGGCACTTAAATTTAAAAGACGTGCCACAATTGCTGTAGTTTTCAACAAACTGAGATTGGTTCATAGTATTGTTCAGTTTTAATGACTCACGTTTATTTATAGCGAAACCAAGCAGATGAAGAATAAATTGTTAACATAACTTTTCATATAGAAAACCCCCCAGGTGCTATAATGATGAAGTTAAATTTTCCCCCTCAAGGCCAGTTATTCTGGAATGTCTGAACTGTAGTTCTCCTAGTTTTGAACCAGAAACAAGTTTCTTGAGATGAGTAATAGAGTTTAATCGATTGTCAACTTTCTTGCCGCAAAACTCTACACCTTAGGTCAGGGATATCAAGCTTAGCGCTCACAAGACTTGTTGGCGAGTATGCCTGCTTACATACACACATGGATATATCCAGTTTACCGCCATTGGGAGCATAATCATGCACGATAGCTTAAGGTAAGCGGTATAGGGATTCGTCCACGTTGTCAGCGATATTGCATTAAAATAAATGGAGAAAATAATAATAATGATAATAATAAATAAATGACTGGGATAAACTTGCTAGGAAATATTTGGAAGATTTTGGGGTTAGATGCTAATTGGGAATACCTATTATGAGCCAGGTAAAAGCAATTGATGGAGGCAATTTAAATACTTGTGTCAAATTCAATGAGGATTAATTAGCTCTTTATCCAAATGTTAGAGTGCCTTAACATCTTTAAGCTACGAAGGAGAAAGCGATGTACCGGCTGGTCCCGTGGCTCAATCGATAGAGTACCTGCCTGTTGTGCGAGGGGTTCAGGGTTCAATTCCCGGCTGGGGAGTGGGAATTTTTCTCTAGCCAAGATTAATCCTTTTCCTCCCCAGGGTCTGGAAGTATGAATGAGAGTGTGAATGTGTGTATGATCTAATGATTAAAAACCAAAGTGCAAGAAACCCAAAGACAGGAGATTGCCAATAAGCAATAGGTTCCAAAGGAAAGGCAGTGTATAAATGGAACCCCCCCTGAAAAAAAGCCATGTATGGAAAGCTGCCGCATTCATTTATACTAAAAAAATAATTTTAAAAAACCTGCAAGAAATTTTAAAAAGGATCATATGTGTTACAATCGCAGGACTTTCGGTACCCATTTTCGTTTATTTTAATAGAAATGGTGCACACTATTGTTACGAAAACTTATGTTTCTGTCTATTTCATGTTAATCGAAATAAACATTTGGAAAAATAGTTTCATTACACATTTCGATGTAGATATAAGGGGTATAGAGGATACAAGTGTCGACAGTGAGGTCCTTAATAGCGGCTCGCTATATGCTGGCCTTTAAATTCCATACCGTTTCGATGACATCGCGAGAAACAACCGAATAACGACAGCTCTTGAAAGAATAAAAGTATTGAAAAATTCGAAGGAATAGCTGGGAAATTACTGATGTCACCAAGTTCTTTGAAATAAATGTGTTTTAAAGTTATACATTTTTTGTGTAGTATGTTTTTCCCTATCTCTTAACAACATTTCTTCCGAATGAAGAGGACTTCACAGGCTATCCCCAGAAAATTCAAGATATACATGTTATTTCTCATGGAAAGATCTTGAATCAAATTTTTTTAGAAAATCAAAAATATTGAAAACGTTTCCATGTAAAGGACATTTCCTTGAAAATCTTCATGTCACAGAAGACGCTGAACTTAAATGTCAACTTTGGTATTTATCGGACTTCTCGGGCCTTTTTCCAAAAATGCCTCAAAACATGCATTGCCAGTGAAAGTTCGGCATCGAATTTTTGGGTGGAATACAATGTTTCCTCTACTTACTGTAACTACATACTAGAGAAAGTAAAGATCCACATCAACAATAAGGGCGTTTCCTTCTACTGACACTGTTGTGTACATTGTTTCTTTGAGGACATTGGGGAATTCTAAATGGTAGTTAGTGATACAAAGAGGATATGTCTTGCAACTCTTCAGAATGTTTTCCTTGCAGACAGATTTGCAGTAGTTTAATCTTAGACACATTTGAATGTCTTGAATTATGCAAAAGGCTCAAGGTGAGACTAATGACGGGTTGAAAATCAAATCAGATTGCTGGAAGTCAAAGCTGCTGAATGCTTAAGCGTCCATCTTATTGTTTACTAATATTGTAAGGCAACTGCATTATGGAATAGCTCTAGTCGTGTGAATGCGCATATTACAGACGCTGCCGTTGTGGGTCAAGAGAACTGTGAAGTTATGCTTCTGAAACAAAGCGACTCTTGTCGAGGAAGGAGTTCTTTTTCATACGTTGCCTTGTGAAGATTGTTAAAATTAAATTGAGTTTTATTTATGGACGCTCTTTAACTGCTGTGGTCCTTAGCGCCCCATTCTATATTGGGCGTCAAAGACCGGAAATTTTGCTCAGAGGCAGGCTTGAGGTTCTTTTAAGTGCCATAAATCTACGACACGGGACTACCGGCTTTACTTCCCTTCCGAAGGAAGCCATGCTAAGGATTTCTACGCCCGAAAAAATCCATCGCCCTCCACCGGGTTTGAACCCGCGACCTCGGGAACTAGAGGCTAGCATAGTAACCACTACACCACGGAGGACGACCTGTGAAGATTGTGGTGTCATTTTTGGAGTTCATGTACAAATTTAACAGCGGGTACCAACGCTGGAGGTCAGCGATTGCATCCAAATAGCTTTTTTCGTCATAATACCTTTCTTCTTATTGGGATATTTGTTTTTGCTTTATAGTTTTTATTTTTGAGCCCACACATGTCAACAAAAATAAACGTATCACCCCCAACTTACCTCACGACCACAGAGTAAAAGTTATATTTGGGGAACATATTTCCAGCTGTTGCCTTTCTTCCCTTCCCCTTTCTTAGACCGCATTCACAAAGAAAATTAAGCTCACGAAAACAAAAACAAGCATTGAATTAAACATAAACTTAGAAGTTTGCAGGGTCCAAACATAAGAAACTACACAATCAGAGAGCGATTCTCCTCATGTCGCCATGGGTTGACTTGCTAACTGCCTTTCTGTGCAAAATCACGGACCAGAAATCACTGGGATATCAAAAAATCTCAGGAAACAAATTGTGATGGTAGATTGTGCTTTTGTGAGTTTATGCTTTAGCCGGGTAGTTACTTCTTGTTCAGTTTGATGCGTGTACATACCTCTTTTGCCGTGTGTACTCTCGGTGGTCTCTTCGCAGGCTACCATATTAGCTCAGCTGTTTCACGCTCTCTTGTAAGTGAATACTGTTTCTGTTTCCATTTGTGGTTGTGAATGACATGTCTCATTAAATTTAGGCTTAATTTTTATTTTTAATGACGCTTTACAATGTTTCCTTTGAAATTGATTGTAAGAGCCAAAACCAACAACGCTGATTCTTGAAGGATCGGCTTTGACTTTGTTGGACCTTCTTTAATTGAGAGCATATGCCATTTAAATTTCAAGATAAGAAACAAGGTATACACGTGAAATCTTTACGTACACTACGTGATCAAAAGTATCCGGACACGTGGCTGAAAATGACGTACAAGTTCGTGGCGCCCTCCATCGGTAATGCTGGAGGTCAATATGGTGTTGGCCCACCCTTAGCCTTGATGACAGCGTTCACTCTCGCAGGCATACTTTCAATCAGGTGCTGGAAGGTTTCTTGGGGAATGGCACGGAGTGCAGAGCTGGGGAGAGGTATCGATGTAGGGAACTGAGGAGAGGTATCGATGTAGGTCGGTGAGGCCTGGCACGAAATCGGCGGTCCAAAACATCCCAAAGGTGTTCTATAGGATTCAAGTCAGGACTCTGTGCAGGCCAGTCCATTACAGGGATGTTTTGTCGTCTAACCACTCCGCCACAGCCCGTTCAGTATGAACAGGTGCTGGATTGTTGAAAGATGCAATCGCCATCCCCGAATTGCTCTTCAACAGTGGGAAGCAAGAAGGTGCTTAAAATATCAATGCAGGTCTGCGCTGTGATCGTGCCACGCAAAACAACAAGGGGTGCAAGCCCCCTTCAGGAAAAACACGACCACACCATAACACCACCACCTTCAAATTTCACTGTTGGCACTACACACGCTGGCAGATGACGTTCACCGGGCATTCTCCATACCCACACCCTGCCATCGGATCGCTACATTGTGTACCGTGATTCGTCACTCCACACAACGTTTTGCCACTGTTCAATCGTGTCATGTTAATGCTCCTTACACCAAGCGAGGCGTCGTTTGGCATTTTCCTGCGTGATGTGTGGCTTATGAGCAGCCGCTCGACCATGGAATTCAAGGTTTCTCACCTCACGCCTAACTGTCATAGCACTTGGAGTGGATCCTGATGCAGTTTGGAATTCCTGTGTGATGGTCTGGATAGATGTCTGCCTATTACTCTTTACGACCCTCTTCAAATGTCAGCGGTCTCTATCAGTCAACAGACGAGGTCGGCCTGTACGCTTTTGTGCTGTAGATGTCCCTTCACGTTTCCACTTCACTATCACATCAGAAACAGTGGACCTAGGGATGTTTAGGAGTGTGGAAATATCGCGTACAGACTTCTGACACAAGTGACACCCAATCACCTGATCACGTTCGAAGTCCGTGAGTTCCACGGAGCGTCCCATTCTGCTGTTTCACGATGTCTAATGACCAGGGTTAGGAAGTTCATGCATTTGCATACTTTTTTCAAACCATGTTATTGATATGCTGATAAATTATTTTCATGAACTATGAATTTTCTAGTGCTGTGAGTGATTTTTATTGGGCATATAATTGCATATTTATGCTGTTTTAAATAACTGCATCATATTTAGTAAATAGAATATTTTTTGGCATATTTTAGCACTTAAACGGGAAATATTTTTTTAAAATGAGTTATTTTGGTTAAATGGTCAACTTGTTTTTCTGTGAACTGATGCTAACAACAGGATCCCGTTTCACCCTCTGTCAATATCACTGATGCAAGTGATTCATGATCATTAATCACTGAAGAGTGAGTGATGCAATTCTGGTAAGAATCATGTGATGGCTTGCCTTTAAGAAAGGGAAATCCCAGCTCTACTGGGAAATAAATTAAGCAATAAGGCAGTGTGTTGATCGAGTAGCCACTGCAGCCAGTTTGTTCGTGAAATTGACAAGGTGTTATGAATATATACAGTATTAAAAATGCCGAACGTGAAACCAAGTAATGCGAGGAACTAAGAGTTTACAAAGTGAATTTTGTAGTGATCTTATTAGTACAGATGGTAGTCTTATACTGTAAGGCATGTGAAAAAAGTGAAAAACTGTTTCAGTTCGTTTAACATATTAATACTGCAAAGCACAGTGTTTGTGAAAAAAAGTGACAAATGTGAAAGTGTCCAAACGTCTACTAGTCGAATGTACGGGAAGTAGAGTTACACAATTTTCATATGACCTTTGTGAACCATTCCTAGCAGCTGACATACCTTTATGGAAAATAAATAACCCAATTTTGCGTAATTGTTTTAGAAAAGTACACCAAACATGTGCCTGACCAAAGTACTTACGTAAAACATAAATCCCTCGTTGTTACAACAATGTACCGTCTACCTTGCAAACTAAGTTAGCAAATGAGTTTTTCTGGATCTCAGCAGATGAAACAACTCATGTAGAAGGACGTTTCATTGCAAATGTAAGAGTGGGTGTTCTAAATCAGCAAGAGACAGGTGTGCCCTATCTCTTAACTTGCTCTCAGTTAGAAGTTACTAACAGTGCATCAGTGAGTCAACTTGTGATTGACTATTAAATTAATATGGCCTGGTGATATAAAATATGACAATGTACTTTTATTTTTAACTGGTGTAGTAAGCTATATGATCAAAGCAGGGAAAACACTAAGAGAAATTTTTCCTAAGAGCATTCATTTAACTTATCTTATTCATGCCCATCATGCATTGCAGACATAATTAGGTTATTTTTCCTAAAGTAGACAAGTTAATCTCTAATGTGAAAAAAGTGTTTCTTAAATCTGCGTCTGGGATCCAGCTGTTCAAAAAGATGGTGCCTAATATTCCACTACCACCTGAACCTGTTTTAACCCGTTGGGGGAGCTGGATAACAGCTGCATTGTAGTATGCTAAACATTTAGCGTCAGTCAGAAGAGTTATTAATTCATTAGAATCAGATGATGCTATTTCAATTAATATAGCACAGAATGTTCTCTCAGATGAAGAGCTTGAAGGAAATCTTGCCTTTATATTAACACATTTTTCCAACATGCCTGCAGCAATTAAATCCCTAGAAACAACAGGTCTTCCCTTAAATCAGTCATTAAATGTATTTAATACTACCATTTCTAGTTTGGTGTCAATTCCGGGTAATGTAGGGCAGAAAATAAAAGTCAAATTAATCCATATTCTTTTAAGAAACCCTGGGTATAAACAAATTTCCAAAATACGAGACATTCTTGAAGGAAAGCCCTGTAATTCATCCCTCATTTTGGATGTGGAGTCATAGGGCATATTTTGGTGCATATTTCGTACATTTTAAGGGCATATTTGCATGCATATTACAAGAGTTTTTAGAGCATGAACTTCCTAACCCTGGTAATGACTACTGAGGTCGCGGATAAGGAGTACCAGGCAGTAGGTGGCAGCACAATGCACCTAAGATGAAAAACGTATGTTTGTGGGGGTGTCCGGATACTTTTGATCACATAGTGTATATCTAAAAGTGGTTTAATTTAAAACGAATGTGAAGTTACAAGAAAACAAATGGAGCAAATCAATTAAAAATTAAACTAGAAGTCATTTCAGGCTAAGGAGCCGTGTTTTACTGGAAGTTTTCTGCCCAGTAAACCACGGCTCCCAACCCCGAAAATCACTTATAGCTGTAATTGTGACTCCGACTATGGAAGTCTACACTTACTAGAACCAGTGCAAAATCAGGAAATACAGAACATATTTCTCACGGCCAACGTATCCTCCCGGCATTTCCACCTGACATTGTTTGAATTCTCTCTTCCTTTACAACTTTGGTCCTTTGACTGCACAATCAACCACATTCTCATAGTTCCCTTGTTATTGATTTCTTCAAAATTTCAATCCTGGATTATAAACAAATCATAAGGCTTTAGTTTTTTGAAATCGTTTACTCTTTCGTTCCCTTATCATTAAAACCAATGCAACTTGCACACAGCTGTAATACAATTAAGCCTTCAAATCAGCTGTATTGATTATCAAACACTTCAAATGCAAAATTGGTTCGTGGGGGTGGCTCTTTAAAAATACATATATAGCTATTCAATTAGAATTTCTAGTATGTGTAGCTAAGGCGATGTATTGAAAACCATATTTGACAGAAAATACTCTCAAAAGAATTGAGAGTTCTGTTGAACACTGGCACTAAATATTTATTTGGTTGAGTCTATCCCCTGTAGCACCGAAATTGAACACCTATTTTGTTGTTTTTTTCCTTTGTTTTGAAGCGTGAAATGCAATAATTTCGAACACTATGCAGGGTGGGAGGATTAGAATACACTACACTACCAAGGGACAGTTCTTGGCGATAAAGGGAACAGAAAAATTATGGTTTACTTTTTATGTTAAGTTGCAATTATGCAATGCTTATAGCCCTACTTTTTCCAAGATGATAATGGCCAATTCATTCAAAGAACGTTTCCGCTTACGTTTCTTATTTCCACAAAATCATTATAAAACGGATAATTTGGGGGTACAGCTCGAGAATGCTCTTGGCAACATTGTACGACCGTCTGGATGGAATCCAGTATTAAATGCGTGTCAATGTGCTGCAAGTCTCATGCTGTGCAAGCTCCAGTAGGTTAACGGTCAAATAGTGGTGATTTTTACCATGAGAGACTTTACTACTGGCGGTTTTCTGCCATAGCCGGTGTCTGATATAATCTCATATATTATAGTTCAAAACTGAAGCCTCCAATTTGAGGTAGGCTCTGTATGGCAGTCGCAGAGAATGCTGGGAGTAACAGAGAGTAAGAGTGTGAAGTCAAGGCGACCGCGTGCCAGGTGGATTTGCAGTGTTGTCAGATTGCATTGGCGTACAAGTGATTCTCGAGTTTTCTCTGCCGCGTTGTAGGCAAACGTGAACCTCTACTTCACTATCTACGATAGTACAGGTGAGCCAAAAGACTACGAACCGGCTGTGCGGTGTTTTTCCTGTCCGCGTCCTCGGCGCTCGCTGCCGTCTGCCGCTTCATAGAAAGGCGCGGATGAGACTATACAACATTTTTAAAACTACTTTTAAAGGCTTTACTTACAAACTTTATGAAAGGAGATGTCACCGTCGTTGTCCATACATTTTTGGCACCTCTTTAGGAAACTATCCATCACTCGCCGTAGTTCACGTTGAGAAATGCTGGCAGTTTCCTGGCGGATATTTTGTTTTAATTCCTCCAGGGTGAGTGGGTTTGTCTTGTATATTTTGTTTTAAGTTACCCCAGAGATAGAAATCGCAGGGGGTTAGGTCGGGCTACCGAGGGGGCCACAAATCTGTACTAATAATTCTGTACTCAAACAATTTTCAATTTTTCTCAACGAAATATCGGCCGTATTAGCTGTTGCAGGGTCTTGTTGAAAAACGGCAAAATCACGCTCCCTGTCTGTTAATTCTCTAAAAAAGGGGGCAAAATTGTATTCACATATGTACGGGCTTCAACTGTTGTCTCGAAAAAAATTGGCGAGTAATGGATAGTTTGACGGCACAGCGCTTCGAATTTAAAGATTATATGATAGGCAGTTTCGTCCTATTCATTACATAATTTACATAGTGGTTCTTCTTGTTATGTTTCTGATTAAATCTTTTTGAAAGTGATTTCTAAATCGGCAACGTTCGAATTAACGGCAAGCTGGTAGTAGATACATAATTTGGTGAATACAAGTAAGATATGCAGTTTGAATTTACGATACATTTACTTAAAATGTAAGGTACACACTTGATTAGCTTCAGTAGCTTCATGAGGAATTTTACTATGCTCTATTATGTTTAAAAGTATACAAGAATGTATGTAAAATTGACGTTTGAAATTAAGAAAATATTTAGCGAACGCTAGTGGGGTTTCTCTGTTTGAAGGCAAGAGCGCTTCCCTTGTATCTACTCTGGCTGGAGAGAAGCCTTTCCAGCGGTTATGCCAGAGCCTGACTCTTCTCTTAACAGCTCTAGATCGATAAAGACATCCACACCCCCCGAAAAGAAGTGTTTCCATAGCCGGAAACATAATGCGCTACCTCCTGCTGGCAGAAACCAGCTGTACATAGTATTAAAACACCTACAGTTTTGTCTCGAAAAATACCTTCACCTCTGCTTTTTCCATGTTTATAAAGGGCTGTAGTGGGAACTTGCACCATTCTGTGCTTC
The DNA here is from genome assembly GCA_030765065.1 of Deroplatys truncata. Taxonomy (NCBI): domain Eukaryota; kingdom Metazoa; phylum Arthropoda; class Insecta; order Mantodea; family Mantidae; genus Deroplatys; species Deroplatys truncata. The sequence continues at coordinate 43,590,821 of CM060990.1, forward strand.
AACCCCAATAGTTGGGTGCAGGAGTATACTGTAAACGCTTTCCACAGTATCTAACATTAGATGAAACGTCAAACCACTATGATGGAGAATTAACAGCTATAAAAGCAGCATTACAGAACAATTTATATTGACCATACATAAAACAAAAAATGGTCATCTTATCAGACTAAATCAGCCATAAATGGAATAGTAAATTACAATAACCAAACAACGAGAAATATTAAAGAAATAAGAAGCCTAATTAAAGCAGTTGAAGCTAGAAATCGTGTCACTCTACAATGGATCCCAGCTCATGTTGGACTTTTGGACAATGAAATGCGGATCAATTAGCAAAGAAAGGTGCAATACAACAAATAAAAGCTGTTGGACAAATAGAAATAAATAAATAATTAAATAACATTAAACAGCAATTCAAAAGACAGCAGAGACTTGATGAAGATTAACTAAAATAAGAATATTAAAGATAGAGTTGATATACAACAAATGACAAGGAACACTGCAGTGGCCTTATTTAGGATGGCAACTGGCCACGATTGCCTCGCAGAACACCTCTACAAGATACGATGCCTACCTACACCCAAGTGCACTCTCTGTGAAGAAGATGTCATCCTGAACAAACAGCATCTCGCCAAATATAAATGCCTTAAACGTGATAATTTACAGACTTTATATTGGGAAGCCAGAGGGAAAATGATGCAGATCAATTAATCCCCAGTGCCATTGGTGAACAACAACAAAAACAACCCCATTAGCTGGACAGGCTTCTTCCCTGTCTCAACTAGAGTTGGAAATGCTTCTCAAATATTTGAGTATCAGTTACTTACGGATCTGAAATTTGAGTAGTTTGAATGACAGATACTTTGGCTGAATCGAATACACAGCATAACTTGAGCATTTGAATGATTCGGATATTTCTGCCCAAGTTCCTATTGTTGACACTGTTACAAGAATACATGATTTCTGTATATGTACAGTCTACCTCAGTGATGCACGCGGGTAACCGAAGTCGTTAAGGCACGGACTGAACGGGAGGTCTGTGGTTCAAATCCTGCAAGGACCGTCCTCCTTGACAGCCTTTCTTTTAGGTTTTCCTTAGTTTGGCAAATGCCGGGCGAGTATCATACTTAGGCCTAGAACGTTTCCTTCTCAAATTTCCCTTCCCAATTATCATTTCCTGTACCGCTAGTGTCACTGCCTGTGGTTAAAATTAAATTGAGTTTTATTTATGGACGCTCTTTAATTACTGTGGTCCTTAGCGTCCCATTCTATATTGGGCGTGAAAGACGGGTAATTTTGTTCAGAGACCTCTTTATCAAGCTTGAGGTTCTTTTACGTGCCGCTTTACTTCCCTTCCGATCGAAGCCTAACTAAGGGTTTTTACGCCCGAAAAAATCCATCGCCCTCCGCCGGTTTGAACCCGCGACCTCGGGAACTAGAGGCTATATGGTAACCACTACAGCACGGAGGACGACCCGCCTGTGGTGCCGTATGTAGAAAGAGCGAGCGTTAAATGCTATTAAAGGAAATTCGGTGTAGTAAGTAATAATACACGAGCTCGAATCTTTATTCAAGATTCAAATCTTACTAAGTAAGGCAAATCTTGTTATCAGCAAGTATCAATGTCTCGTCAGAAATCAGCAGCTACACTGCGAGTGAGGTCTTGAAACTTCTACCAATGTATTTACGCCATCTTCAACGCCAAATACGCTATGAATCACCCCAATAATATTTGTTTCGGTTTTCTTGGCGACAGCGGAATACAGTATATAACATTCTTATTCGTACACATCAGGTTTTCAATAAAAAGTCATTCTATACTTGCTTAAAACTTTGTGTTTTTCTGTGAGTCGTTTATACGTGCTTGATGAATCTAAGAAAAATAGGACAAAAAGTAAATAAACCGCATTCTACAATTCAGTACGTAGTCAAAAAATTTATGGAGCCAGGTTCCACAAAGAATTTACCAAGAAAACCTAAAGAAACTAGGCCGAATGCACGAGAGGAAGCCGAATCCAAGAAAATCCAAAATTAAGTGTTCCTAAATTACGACCATTAGTAGGAAATGTGTCTGGAAAGAAGATATCTGACCAAACAGTTCGTCGTGTCTTATGGAAGTAAGGATACCATGGCCGAACACCATGGAAGAAGCCTTATGTAAGTGCAGCTAACAGGAAGAAACAAGTTGCATTTGCTAAAGATCACATTCATAAGGATCAGAACTTTTGGGACAGCGTGATATGGTCAGACGAGACTAAGATAAACCTCTTCGGGTCAGATGGGATAAACAGAGTCTGGAGAAAAGGAAATTCAGACAATGACCCCAGAAACACTCTTCCCACAGTTATTGGTTCCATTATGCTCTGGGCCTGCGTGTCATCCAACGGTGTTGGTAATATACAATTTTTTGATGACACAATGGAGAAATATGTGTATTTTGGCATTTTAAAGAACAATGTAAAGCAGAGTGCCCAGAAAATGGGCATGGCACCTGGTTATAGGTTTCAGCAGGATAATGATAGTAAACACAAGGCAAGATTGAACATGAATTGGTTGATATGGCATGTACCCAAACTACTACAATCACATCCTCAGAGTCCAGACTTGAATCCAATCCAGCATCTGTGGACAATTCTGAAAAAACGAATCCGTAAAAGCAGAGTAAAGTTTGAACAAGAGCTTAAACGCGTTGTGGAAGAAGAATGGAATAAGATTAGCCCAGTAGAATGCAAAAACTTGGTTACTTCTATGAAGAGAAGGTGTGAGGCAGTTATTAAGCCAAAGGGTACCCAACAAAATATTAGATTACCAGTGGTGTATTTGTTATTAAACTATTACTTCTAATGTACGAATAGAAAAGTTGTACAAATATGGTCATGTTTCTTTTACAATTTTATTTTATTTAGTTTGTAAGTTCATAAGTTAATATTTAGTTAATTCCCAAAAGAGCACGTGTTATATTGTTCAACACGTATGGAAAAAATATTAATTTGACTGTGTTTTCTAACAAATATTAAAGTATTTTCTTAGAAAATTGAAGTGTAATAAGAATGTTATATACTGTACATGTTTGTATCGACCAAGTCACCCTTCATCAACTCCAGATGGCGTCGACACATAAGGAATGGAAAAAGCATTCTATGAGGTCCAACCACTTCTATGAATGAACATCGTTCCCCCCTTTCTATTCTAACCAACAAAGCAAGACTTGCATAATGTGTAGTAATAGTTTTCATAATTCTTCTCCAATCTGCAACACGCCCAAACTCTGGAATACCACATCGGATCACGAACTCGCCAGTGAACTGCACTGAAACGCAAGCCATCCCAGGACATCCTTCTCAATAATAAAACCATTTCACTTTCAGACATTGGCTATAAATACGTTCGCTGAGTGACTTTTACGTTAATTATTTATTGTTTCCATTCCCCTACACGTGATCACGAAACCATAATGGTCATGCACAGTATTGCTAAGTCTATAATTTATTTCTAGAAAAAAAGGCATTTCCTCCGCTGTTAATGCATAAACAATTAAGATCTCTGGATAAGTTTTAAGTTACATGCTTAAGATTTTCGGGGCCTTTTTCTTATCCTACAAAGAAAAGTCATGTAAAACTTAGACCGAACCCTGGACAGATTCAATTCATCATAAATTTACAGAGAACGAAACTCACAGGGAATGGCACCTAGCGAGATGGTGTATTCTACCACGATTTCTCCTTTCCTATATTTCCTGTGATTCCATCTCTCCATCTCTCTCTCTCTCTCATCTTTTAGGAAGTATCTTCGGGCTCCGTAGTGTGGCTAGCGTCGGGCTGATGGCATGATTGCTGCGCTTTGTAAAGGATTTCTCCCCGTAAAACGCCAGGGTGCGTTGGCATGCTTGCTAGGGTCACTGCGTCGCCCTCTTGCGGGACTTCACCTCTGCTGGTGCCAGCGGGTGTTTCAACTTGGACTTCCGTGCGTCTCTCTGGATCTGTCAGCCTGCAGTCCTGCGACCTCCTGCGGCTCCTTCACTTCATCCTTGCCTTGTGTAATCACAATAGTTCTATACCTTTTTCATTATAAGCTGAAAGAAGTAAACAAAACCACGTGACAAGACAGCACCTTATTGGTTGGTGGGCAAACAACCTCCCCGCTTATCATGTCGTCTCTTCCTCTATAAAATACAGTTCGGTTCAGATGGTAACATTTTGTGGTTATTCTCGTGCAGAGAAATTTAAAAAACTCATTACTGTAACAGTTAAATTTATGAAACTAAATCTGTTTGTTCAGATTCACCTATAACTAAATGAACCGTTATAGCAGAGAGTTTAAGAGGCTATGCACAGGCGCTGCAGTTCGTTTCCGGTTTGCGGCTGAGAATCTTCTGTCATTGTAGAAAACATAAACGAGGGAAATGGAAAGAAGACAGTTATGTTAAATGCTTTCAACAAATTCTGTGAAAAGTACCCACCTTTAATCGACAATGAATATGGTTGGTCATTGTTTAGCAATAATTGAACTTCTTTGTTAGTGCTGCAGAATTGTGACTCGGATAGGTTGGTTTGCATTTGTTTTCTGTCGTGTTTTAACCTATAGTGCTAATCGTTATTTAACTTGTTTTCTCATAAAAGGTTAAAGCAAAGGTGGTATATTGATGTTAGTCATTAAAGCCTGAAGTTAAGAACAGTTTAATCCAGTACCTTTAATCACAGAAGCCGAAATGTTCAGGTACAACTTTTATTTGTCTACTCTTAGTATTATGTGTTAGAAGTTTAGGATGTAAAGCAAAATATAGGAATAAGATATGCAATATTTAAAAGCTGCACAATATACTGTATTCACATTCTATCTGAAGCAATTTCCCCTCACGGGTACTTAGTTCCCGTCATCCTCCACGTGGTGCTGCCATGTGCTCGGCGGAGTGACACATTTAAGTTTTGTTTACTTCTCCTTTCACCTTATAGTGGGAAAAGTTATAGTGGTCGCAGTGGCGAGATGTCCCCTTCCGAGCTCTGAACCCTCCGAGTCCCCAAGAGCTACAACAAAGATAGGAGACCCTTACACTTTAGGGAGTTCATGGGTTTATCTTATCATAACTTCATTCATTGTCTTTGTAGACATAGATGACTTTAAATCGACCAAACATACGCATAGCGACCGTAAAGGATCTAATGGCATTGAGGGGCACTTAGAAATCAATATTCATTTTGAACAGTAGTTTTTTATTTTATTTTACTAAGGAATTTTATAGACATCTAGGCACGTTTTATTAACATACAAGCCGTCATTGCTATTTTTTATCGACAGGTGATTAATCTTATCAATAATGAGCGACTCCGACGCGAGAGCTGTTATCTAAAGAGATTAAAGCTCGCATGGCAATTAAAACGACTATTTAACAACTGTATTGATAAATAAGTGATTACATTGTGCAGTGGTGTCTACTACAGGGTGAGCCAAAAGACTCCGAACCGCCTGCGCGGTGTTTTCCTGTCCGCGTTTTCGGCGCTCGTTGCCGTCTGCCGCTATCGTAGAAAGGCGCATTTTTAAAACAACTTTTAAAGGCTTTAATTGCCAACTTTATGAAAGGGGATGCTGAATTTGGCCACCGCCGTTGTCCATACATTTTTGGCACCTCTTTAGGAAACTATCCATCATGACCGATGTCGTCTAATGTTTCTTCGGTAACAACCGAACGCCGTCTTTTAGATTTCTTATCCTGAACACTTCCTGTGGCCTGAAATTTACTGTAAAGTTCATGGATTGTTGTACGGCCTGGAACTTTTACACCTGGAAATCTTTCTGCAAATCGTACTTTCACTTGGCGAGCTGACCGAGTTAACACATAGAGTAGTGTGGGGCAAGTGTACGCACTTAAACTTTCAAGACCTCTGCAACGGTATCTATTCAACCAGTATATCTGAAATTTTTATTATGCAATCTTTATTCTATTGTCCATCACAAACAGTGGTTAAAACCTATTTTTACATGCGAAAAATAGTTTTATAAATGTTCAATTAAAATGTGACCCATGCGAACTTTTGCCCCATAGATGGGGGTAAGAGTACGCATAAGGTGGGGTAAAAGTACGCAGAAAACACAAATGTTTAATTTTAATGCTTGGTGCTGTAACTTTTATTACACTATAAGAATACACCGAGGACCTTAGTCTGACTAATATTGAACATCATTCTAAGAATAAGATGAAAACCGAAATATAAAAATATTTGAATAAAGAAAAGATTGAAATATTCTCATTGTCTGTCATTTTTAACAATAGTCGCAGATAAATTTGCTGCCTCCCTCATGGGTGGAACAAGCTACATGCCACCATTCTGCACACTTTTGGCACTGAATCCAGTCCTCTTCTGGTGGTTCAACATACTCCCCGTCGCATCCTGGACAGTGGATTTTCTCATTTGAAGTTGAATTTGACGCTTTGGGTAGGACTGAATGGTATTTGGTCCTTTGGGGTCTCATATAGTTTTGTGCATATTTTGATACATCACGCTTGACGTGTTTTGAAGCACTGGATGATTTAAGGCTTGATTCATTTCCAATCTTCTTTTAAAGGGTGAGCTAGTCAGTACTTCCAATTTTTTACTTCTCTTACTTCTTTCCTCTGCAATTGAAATTGTGTTATTACACGTCCTGGGTTATTTAGTAACCGTTTGTCACACATTGCAGAATATAGATCTTTTAACGGCTTGAAAAATGATCTGTCAAGGGGCTGCAACCTATGTGAAGTATCGGGAGGAATCGATATTAGATGAATACCATTGTGTCTGCAGTAGACAATTGCTTCCAAGTTTATATGGGATATGTGGTTATCTAGCACCAGAAGTATTGGATTCTCCATGCTTCCTCTTACATGCTTCTGAAAATGCTTCAGCCACTCAGAAAATAGCTCACTGTTGATGTAGTCACTGTCTGAGCACATCATGATTGAACCTGGTGGAGTTCCGTGCATGAGTTCTTGTTTAGCTCTTTTTCTTGCAAATATTATGGCTGGAGGAACATAATTTCCACTGCGCTGACTGCCAAACAACAGTTGTTAAATTTCCTCTTTCTGTAGAAACAATTGTTCCAACTGCTTTCTTACCAGTAGGTGATACAATCTTAGGAATCTTACTAGGGACAGTGCTTATTCTGATTCATCCATATTATATATTCTTGATAGACAGAACTTGTATTGATCCATCATTTGTTCAAGATTATCAAAAAACAAAGAAACTTGAGCTTTATTAAAGCCCATAACTCGAGCAAGACTTGTTTTTGGTGGAAACACGGAATGATAGTTTGTGCAGCTTCATAAATTTTAGTGCCCAGTCTCTGCCAGCTAATTTGCTGTACTTGTTAAATGGATGGATTACCTTGTTAATGTCAGCAAACTAAAATGCCAGTTCTACGCAAATCCTTCAATGTTAAAGTATACAAGTGAGAGTCAAGGAGTCTGCAAAGCTCTGCCAATTCCTTCGCATGCTGTTTAGTGCGTACTTTTGCCCCACTCCACAGTTCGTACTCTTGCCCCGTTGTCGTCTTTAACATTTCCCAGACCGTACTGCCATCTGTGGCCAGTTTCACACAATGGCCAAGCCACCACACGTTATTACAGAAATTTGTCTGAGAAATGACATAATGCTAAAATACCTGTCCCACATTCCTAATAGCTCAATCACGTTTCCAAAACCACGAAAAATAACATCAAGATGAATGATTTTCAATCTTACCTCATAGTTTAAAGACGAAACACACCAGCACAACGAAACTATGTAGAGAGGCTATCGGCCATGTAATTCTTCCAACAGCATACAGTACTGCCAATTGCACGGCCGTCTTCATATAAATATCCCTTGTGCGTACTCTTACCCGCCGCGTACTTTTGCCCCGCACTACTATACGAATCATAAATAAATACACGCGGTGCAGTAGAAAGCACATAATATACTTAGTGAATAAGTACAGGACAAAATTAAATAAATCGTAATAACTGAACTACATCACATCACCGTCAACTCAATACTGCACTTCACACTGCACAGCAGCGTGACTTTGTTTATAGCAGCAGTGCGTTATCATGTTTTTATCATATTTCCACACACCCAGTGGAAAAACACCGCGTAGCCGGTAATATTGTTGATAAAATACCTCTCCGGGGTAACTTAAACCCACACACCCTGGAAGAATTAAAACAAAATATCCGCCAGGAAATTTCTCAACGTGAACTACGACGATAGTTTCCTAAAGAGGTGCCAAAAATGTATGGACAACGACAGTGACCAATTTCAGCATCTCCTTTCATAAAGTTGGTAAGTAAAGCACTTAAAAGTAGTTTTAAAAATGTATGGTTTCATCCGCGCCTTTCTACGATAGCGGCAAACGGCAACCAGTGCTGAGGACGCGGACAGGAAAAACACCGCGCAGGCAGTTCGGAGTCTTTTGGCTCACTCTGTATAATAAGTAGCGCATACTAGATACAGTTGCTGTAGTGTGATATATCATTTAATGCCACCCATGTTATTTCACTGCGTTGTGAATAATTATTAGAAACGACATATAGGGAGGGATAGCTTGACCAGCTGACTACAAAGAAAAGACCAGGAAATCTGTTTCCCAATTAGCTTTTATTTATTAATTAAAAGTACAATTATGAAATTGTCGCCCAGTGAAAGTTAATGTGAATCCACTAAGTGTAGGGTTACCACTATTTCTCAGTTGGAAAGTTAGAATCAGACTGAAAAATTCAATGCCATAGCCGGGATTTGAACCACGGATCGGCTTTCCGTGCCGTTGCTGTAACTGAGCTACCATGGCAACGTTACATTCCCCAACTGACTCACATATTTCCCCGTAAACTACAAGGCGTTCTCAATGGCGACTTACAATTGTATTAACAATTTGGCCGACAATAGAGATTCGGTATTTCAAGAATATAAAGTCGGATTATAAAGACATAGGTATTCAAGAGGCATGGGAAATAGCGTGGGCATCATTGATTCCTGAAAAATTAGAATAATGTTTGAAATATTCATTTAGCTTTGATTACAATTAATTAGTTTTAAATAATGTTTGAAATAACAAGGTATTCTGCTCGAAGTCTGCCATTATCTCTAATCTGTTAGGGTAGGATAGCACTAGAAGCGGAGGGGGACATAGCAGCTCGACCTAAGCAGATCTTTTGTGCCTAGGCCCCTGCCGAGACGCCCCCGGAAGGGAGGGAGGAAGTGAGAGGAGACAGAAGGCGGTCCGATCAGGAGGCACGACAGCCAAACTATAGGGTCCCTACCATTTACGTATTTGAGCTCCCCGTGTACTGGCTGGCAGCCGGCCTCCCTCCCCCTGTGGGCTTACATATCCCCTTGGAAGGCCCGGGACCCGGAGAGCGCTCGCAGTCCGGGGACGAAGGTTTACTCACATACGCCGAGACCTCCAGCCGACACTTGCAACTCTGAAAGAAACCAAACAGATGAAAGGTGAAGTGAAATGAGAATGGAGATGAAATGGAGGGACAGGAAATTCGGGGGATATAATGAACCTTCCCAGCATTCGCCTGGCGAATGGGTCAGGAATGTCTACCACGGGAATCGAACCCACGACCTCCCGAATGCGGACCATATACGTTACCGCCTGAGCCATTTATGGACGCTGTTTAACTGCTGTGGTCCATAGCGTCCCATTCTATATTGGGCGTGAAAAACCGGTAATTTTGCTCAGAGGCCTCTTTAACATGCTTGAGGTTCTTTTACGTGCTGTAAATCTACGACACGGGACCACCGGTTTTACTTCCCTTCCGAAGGAAGCCATGCTAAGGATTTTTACACCCGAAAAAATCCATCGCCCTCCGCCGGGTTTGAACCCACGACCTCGGGAACTAGATTATTTAAAATATTTAATTAGGGCTATATTATTTCCCGTCTTAGTGTATATTGTATTTATTACAGCCACAACATTTATGTTGTTAGTTATGGGTTTACTTAATATCACAGGAAGACGTAGAAAGCACGATCGTGCTAAAACAATATTGTGACTCTTGATATTTCTTGTAAGTAGTGTATAATGGTTCCAATTACTCCTAAGTTGATCATTCTTTAACCTTTCTTTTCCCTCGTTCTCGGAATAGTTGAAAGAACGTCGTTCTGAATTTAACATCTGGCAGTTTCCTAAGTTGTTTTTTTTTTTTTTTTTTTTTTACAAACGCACACACAAAGCTGCACAATTTAATGTTACGATAGCGCTATACGTACCTGTAAGTGAATTACCTTCGCTCTGAATGCAAAATCCGTTTCATCGGTCGTATACGTTTAAGGACGCCGAGTTCCTTTTTATCGCTAGAACGGCGCTTGTGCCACCTAAAGGTTAACCCAATAATCAGGTGTCTCTCTCGCGGGCCGCATTTCTGTCTTTATTCGCTGAAAATAACCTGAGATGTTTATTTTCAATGTTGAAAGTAAAGCGGGGGTTACTAAATAAGTCACGGCAACTATCTTGTTTCACACCGCGGATACATATTGAACACTGAGACAGTAACTATGGTTATATGCCATATATACATTAATGTAAATTATAATGTAAAATGAAGTGTTGAGCTGGAGCTGTGGAACCCTTGTTAAAAGCCGACAAACATAGCTTTGTGTTAGAATTAGGGCCCAGGCAAAAAGGACTTATACGGGAAAGTCAAAAAGCCAGACATTGAGTCTTTCTGAAATAGAAAAGGCGACAAGCGATCACAACATATTTTTGTAGAGAGGTCACATGTTTGCAAACGTCGAACCAATAGCCGGGTAAGTCATCTGGAAGGTTCCAAGCTGAACGAAGACAGACAATGAAATTTTAAGGAAGAATATGTTTTAAATCTTTAAGTACAGAAATGTTAGCTGTAGCGTCCCCATCAGGCAGGGCGGTTGAGTATAAAGTGCTGCGATGTGAATAACATACATGCAAACACTCAGAAGCAGGCGTTATTAGTTACTTCTTATAATGTAGTAGGAACGTTGAAATGTTATCAATTTAAAAGTCCATAGGAACGTGTGATAAATACTACCAGTATTTCTAGAGCACTTATAAAATACTTGATTGCTCAGCGACCGCAAGTTTGGCGCACGAACGTGGTAGGGCTCGACCGTTCTACAGCTCCAACTAACCTAAGTAACTGTGTAGCTTATTACTAAGACAGTAAATGCGTGTACCATTAAAGCATAGTGTTCTTCATTAACTTAATCTATTGTTAGAGTTGTTGCTTTTTACCTTCCTTCCCGTATCACACCCTGCAAAGTTAAACAAGCTCTACCAAAAACCCAAATAACAGCAGCCGTGGCAAGAAATAAAAATAGCACTTTAAGAGTAACAACTTAAACACAAGATAATTATCAGTATCACCATAGTTCATATATTAATTCATATATTAATATATCGGACATACTGCGAGTTATGCTCACCCACCACGAGTATACCGCAACACAACATAATGTAGCAGCCTATGTTATTTTCAAAAGTTTTTATGAAATTGTTTAGTCAATGGAACCATTGTAAATTAACATTACTTTAAAGTGTGGTTGCAATTGTTATTCCTGCAACACTTAAGATTAATAATTTGGAACACATTTGGTACGTAACGTTATCAAACATCGAAGTAATCTCCGCTGATATAACTACTTGCTCGCCATTAAGCAGGAAATCAATGAATACCATTCAGTTAATATCTCCCATGTGGAAATGTTTCCCAACAATGTGAGTTTCAGATTACTTACAAAGTCATCATCAGAAGCCAAAATGGGTGGTATTATGGTGTGTGCTCTTAGTGTTGAGGAAGTAGTTATTAGCTCCACGTATGGACGACAATTTGCAGTAGGTGGTTTGTTACGTTATTTTTACCACGCTTTGGGCGTCAATTTGAAGTAGTTGTATTGAAGGAGTTGTATTATATTTCAACTGTTGGGGAGCCGAACTTGAAATTCGTTGCAATCGCACGTATAGTACCCGGTTTCCGGTAGCCTTCGCCCCAAGTTTAAAAATATTAGCTTTGTTATTTGACTGTTTCTTTAGATATTATATTTATGTTTGCCTCGGCTGCGTCAGTATTTATTTTAGAGACATGGATGTGGTGCGACAAGAATGTAGGCTTACGATTATAATTTTACTTCACTCATTTTATTAATGCTTGATACGATTTTAAATAGCATTTCACTGATAGAGCTGTGAGATAATTTAATTAATTAATTAATTAATTACACTTTTTAACCCGTAAACTTATTTCTCTTCTCACACGAATACGCATTAAATCTCTCGAGGACGCATCTTGAATCCGGTTATGAGCACTGTCTGCAGGCAACTGAACTGTTTTCCACCTCTTAAATTTGTAAATTTCTGTATTTCAAGTCTCTGATTGGCTAATCCTACTCCAATAGAATACCTTCATTTAACTAAAGCTTTTTCTGGTTGTTGATGGCTATTTTTAAACTGTCTCAAAATTTACTTTATTGCTGCTCTAATAATGACTGGTAGCATTTAAACTTCCTTTCTCATTTCCTCAACGTTACCTCATTGTTACCTCATTGTTATCAACTTTAAACCTATTTCTCACAGCTCCTACATTATTAAATTACGTAATATATTCACATAACATTATTACACATGGATACAATAATATAAACATATACAATGACTGTAATATACACTTTTTAGATATTGTTACATACACACATTGTTTTAAGGCGGGCTGTTATTGAATTTACATATTTATATAATTAGGCTGAAATTGTTCAAGTGTTAAAAATACTGCCTCAGTGTTCGCGTTAACTCCCCTACCATTCGATGCCCTAAAATGTATTTGCTATGTAGCAGCGTCAGTAAATACCAGAGTTTTATTTATGTACGCTCTTTAGCTGCTATAGTCCTTAGCGTCCCATTCTATATTGGGCGTGAAAGACTGGTAATTTTACTCAGAAGCCTGTTTATCAGGCTTGAGGTTCTTTTACGTGCCGTAAATCTACGACTAGGGACCACCGGCTTTACTTCCCTTCCGAAGGAAGCCATGCTAAGAAAAAATCCATCGCCCTTCGCCGGGTTTGAACCTGCGACCTCGGGAACAGGCTAGCATGGTAACCACTACACCACGGAGGACGACGTAAATACCAGAGGTATCCATGCTCAGCCACATGTGGCAAAATTCCGACAAAGGCCAAGATTTCGTCTGAAAAAAAGTCAATAATTTGTAACTAACCCTTGTATTACTCGCATCTGTTGTTTCAGAACTCGAATTCAATAACCTGTCAAGCTAATCAAACATGCACGAACCACACCAGTATTATTTCGCTTTTTTTGCTTGGCAACAGTGGCATTCTGTCTGTAATGAACTCTCCATTCGGGTATGCGACCAATTCTTTACGTCTCGTTAGGCCATACAACAGCTCTTATTCACCCTTCTACAACCCTCGTAGCGCGTTAACACTTAACGAATGGAAAAAGCGTTCACTGGGGTTCAGGCGTGCTTATTTCTCCACTAGGACTAGCAAAGCAAATGTTGTAGTTTGTGTAATAATTTTCATGTATTCTTAAAACTACAAATAACTTTCATTTTACGTTTCTTGCGTTATATAGTTTTAATTCATAAGATACACGATGCACCTGTAAATAGCATATAACAATTAAATGCGGTATTAGCCACGTCCTAGGCGAGCTTATGCGCATCATTTGCGAATAATAATTTTCTCCCAAATCTAAGGTGTAATTAGACATCACTTTAGCTATTCACTTCACTTATACTTAAAAATACTTCTCGCCTAACCGGCTATAAATTGAAAGTGAGTTTTATTTATGTACGCTCTTTAACTACTGTGGTCCTTAGCGTCCCATTCTATATTGGGCGTGAAAGACCGGTAATTTTGCTCAGAGGCCTCTTATCAGGCTTGAAGTTCTTTTACGTGCCGTAAATCTACGACACGGGACCATCGGCTTTACTTCCCTTCCGAAGGAAGCCATGCTAAGGATTTTTTCGCCCGAAAAAATCCATCGCCCTCCGACAGGTTTGAACTCGCGACCTTGGGAACTACAGGCTAGCACGGTACCACTAGTCCACGGAGGACGACTAACGGGCTATGAACTATCCTCTTATCAAATATATAATTTTCTTCCTGTCTTTCTTTATACTCTGTATAAAGCCGTCAAATGAATATTTTCAAATCAATAGGCAATAAAAACACGTTATTGGTTAAATAATTAGCGTTTCCTCGGACAAGATAATGCAAGATTTAGTAACAGAAGTACATTACTTAAAATAGAGATCTGAGAAATAAGCGCGGTTTTGCAGGTTTAACGGACTTGAGTAATGCCTTGGACATTTTCTCACGGTTAAAATTGCAAGAGCTTAAATTCACTGTCCGACAAAGAAGTTAAGCAGCTGGAGGAAATAGTCCAATGTCGATGCAATGTCGCACACGTGCACGCTATCGTTGGGTATGTAGATGATTAAGAGTTGCAATGCTCTGTGACAGCCTACCAGATTGCATTTGTGTTGTCATCATGTGACAATGTTGACAGGCCTGATAAGATATATAAGGGGCGTAACTACCGTGCAGAGGTTACTGATTACTGTGAAGGACACGAAGAATGCCCGTACTCGTGTTAGACCACGTTACCTGCATCTGACGGAGATTGAACGGGGCCTCATTGTGGGTCTCCATGTGGCCGGCTGATCCAGGCATGTCGGGCATTCGGATGTGACAGTAGTCCGGTGTTGGATTGAATGGGTACGTGAGAACAATAACGCTCGTCGTGAACGTTCCGGTCGATCACGTCTAACCACCACAAGGGAGGATTGCCGTATTCTGTCCCAGGCCCATCATAACCCCTTCAGATCCGCTCCTGCCATCCGGGAACTTGTAATCGACCCCGTGTCTTCCCGCACCATTGGAAGGAGACTAGCATTAGCCGGACTACGGAATTACCGTCCCATGCTAACATGCCGTTAAACATCACGACAGGAGCGGCTACGTTTGGAGTGTTGCCGTGCCCGTGAAGGATGGACTGCTGATAGAGTGGCGTCGCATTGTGTTTAGTGATGAATCCCGGTTCTGCATTACTTCGGATGACCGTCGTATAAGAGTATGGTAGCGGCCTGGGGAGAGGTACCAGTTTGCCTATGTTTTGGAGAGGCACTGCGGTGTTACTCCTGGCTTCATGGTGTGGGGAGCCATTGAATATGGTTTAGGTCACTGCTGTTAGTGATTCTGGGAACAGCGGCACAACGGTACGAAACAGAAATCCTGCTTTCTGTGTTACCTCTCATTCAGTTTCTTGGTACAATCTATCAGCAGGACAATGCTCGTCCACACACGGCACGTACCTCTATGAACTGCCTGAATGAAGTTGAGCTACTCCCGTGGCCAGCAACATCCCCAGATTTGTCCCCAATAGAACATGTGTGGGACAGCTTGGACATCAACTCCGTTGCAGTGCCCCTATCCAGAATATCGAGGACCAGTTACAACAGTTGTGGGCCAACTAGCATCACGAGAGTATACGCTGGCTCTATGAGACCCTTTCCAACCAAATTCGTGCATGCATCCAGGCCAGAGGAGGTGCAACATCATACTGATAAGTGGGCGTGTACTGCCAACATTGTTGAACGTATCACTCTATTTTGTAATCATTGAAATATAGTCACGTAACCCTTCAACACGTGAAGCTTCATTTCATTTTCTCCACTCCTTCTAGGTGCAACTTCTTTTGTCTGATAGTGTATATACATATAGGGTCTTTCAACAAGAGTGTCCTATCTTTGAACTTAAATAAAATGATAGAGGTTTATTTCTTTTTTTATTTTGGAACATAATTAATGTCATTACGTGTGGAAGAGAACATCAGTTAAGTGACCGCCGCAACTTCGTTGGGTTGCGCGTATACGGTTGACCCAATTTTCAATGACAGAAGAACGTAAATTAGGTCCAACTTCACGAATAACACGCGTGATGTTATTCATAAGATCATTTACTGTTTCTGGCTTGTTGACATAAACTCGAGATTTAACATAACCTCACAAGAAGTAATTCAACGGCGTTAAATCACGTGACCTCGAGGGGCCAGTTAACATCACCACCACGGGAAATGATGAAACCTCTGAACTTCTCCTTCAAAAGATTGATTGTTTCGAGAGCAGTATGACATGTGGCACCATCTTGCTGGAAACATGTTTCTGAGATTCATAATACCATCCAATTGAGGACAAAAATAGCCCTTATAAGAGCCCGGTATCTTTCTCCATTGACAGAGCTTCTCCATCTTCATCTTGGAAAAAATATGGACCAATGATTGCACCATACCAAAATCCACACCACACAGTAACCTTTTGGTGATGAAGTGGTCGTTCTTGAATCTGCAATGTATTGTGATTGCTCCAATAGAGGAAATTTTGTTTGTTAAGACAACCATCCATCCAAAAGTGGGCTTCGTCGCTGAAGATTTTTCGACAAAATCCGGGTCAGCTTCCAATTGCCCCATAGCCCAGTCAGCGAATACACGGCACAACCTATGGTCATTGGGCTTTACTTCTTAAGTTAACACCATTTTGTAAGCGTGAAACTTCAAGTCCAGATGCAGAATTCGCCAAGTTGTGGTCGGCGAAAGCCCCAATTCTTGCGCTCGACGAGCAATTGATTTGTTTCTGTTCTCCCGTAACTCTCACGAACGGTGCCTATGTTTTCGTTGGAGAGCTTACGTCGATTACGTACAGGCGTTCTTTGATCGCTGACAGAACTACTTCTTTCAAATTTATCGATCAAACGCCGAATCGTTCTCTCGCAGGAACGATTATGCACACCTTAAACTCCATGCAATACATGGAAGGTTTGGCAAACAGATGATCCATTTTGATAATAAATGTTCACAATTTCTACGCGTTACTGAATGCTGTAACGTTCCATGGCTATTTGTCGATAACAACTGTAACCACATGAAAAAAATGACTACTGTAACGGCAACTATCACATGTTAAAGACAGGATACTCTTGTTGAAAGACCCTATATGTGTAAGCGTTCTAGAACAGCGACTTCTTTATTTAGATTCTGCTGGTGGAAAAAAAAGCGGTTATTGTGTACAACAATGGGAAATCTGAGTTTTCAAAAGTTAAAAGAGGAATACCTCAAGGCGGAGTCCTTACGCCATACATAATTATGTTTTTTATAAATTACTTTACAAATTACTTCCCTACAAATCAATTCTATATCATTTGTTACAACGAACAGAACAATGTGTATTTAAAATGGAACTGGTGAAAAAGGCCGTCAGGATTTTATATGCTTATGTGTTTAAGAGTATGATTAATGTAATGTTAAATATAGATTTACAGGCTGTATGCAATATTTTTATAGTGGTAATCTCCAAAAAGGCAACAACTTTTAATAACTATTGCTCTTGTTATACATGCTTCATAAATATGCACCTAAAATGTTATTTTTGTTCGGTAATTGCAGAGAATCAAGTTGTTATATTTGCATTATATGCATTTTAAAACTTTTATCCAGTTCATACTTTCTACATATGGCACTGAAATATCCACAATGAATACTACACAAACTTCGGAAGTGTTACATTGACATTAGTTTCTCTACCCATAATCGTTTATTTTTGTATAGCTTCTACAAACTATACTTACGAAAGCTTTTTATTCGATCTACCTCATGTTAATCGAGATTAACCTTTGCAGAATAGCTTCGTTTTACATCTTGTAATAGGTACAAGGAGAATGGCAATAGTCAAATGTTTAAAAGCGCGTCGCAAAATGCTGGCCTCGAATGTCATGCTCTCTCTATGACATCGCAAGAAACAACTGAATAGCGACAGAACTTGAAAAACTGAAATAATAATAGATATCTCAAAATAGCTGGTGACACATATAGTTTATTTGAAATAAAATGTGTGTTTTTAAACAGATCTAAACTTTTATATCGTGAGTTTATGTCTATCTTATATGGTTTACCCATTATACAGAATTTCTTCTGAATGCAGAGGACTTCACAGGGTATTCTCAGAACATTCAAAATATGCATTTTATTTGCCATGCAGGTATCTTAAATGTATAGTATTTTAATCAAAATTATAAGAGCCATTTTGTCGTCCTCCGTGTTGTAGTAGTTACCATGCTAGCATCTAGTTCTCAAGGTTGCGGGTTCAAAACCGGCGGAGGGCGAGGGATTTTTATTTTGGGGGGCGTAAAAATCCTTAGCATGGCTTCCTTCGGAAGGGAAGTAAAGCCGGTGGTCCCGTGTCGTAGATTTACGGCACGTAAAAGAATTCAAGCCTGATAAAGATGCCTGTGAGCAAACTTTCTGGTCTTTCACGCCCAGTATAGAATGGGACGCTAAGGGCCACAGCAGTGAAAGAGCGTTCATAAATAAAACTTTGATATGATTACTATTATTATTAAGAGGCATTTTTGAGAGAGTAAAAAATATTAAACATTTTTCATGTAGGGTAGGATAGGACTAGGAGCGGAAGGGGCACTTAGCACCTCGACCTACGCATTTTTTTGTGCCTAGGGCCCTGACGGGAGAGATGATGCGTGAGGAGATAGAGGGCGGCCGGATCAGGAGGCACGACAGGCATAGGGCAGGGTCCCTATCATTTAAATTTAAACTCCCCGGATGGCAGCTAGTGGAGCCGGCTCCCCTGGGTAGCCCGAGACCCGGAAACCGCCTCCATTCCGGAGGACGAAGGTTTACTCAGAGCATCCTTTCCCCCGGCATTGCACACCCGAGACCTCTCGCCGACACTGAAATAGACCAAGCAGATAAAAGTTCAAGTGAAATGGAGGGACAGGAAATTCCGGGGATGTAATCATTCTTCCCAGCATTCGCCTAGCGACCCTGGGAAACCTCCGAAAAAGCTATGGGTCAGTAAGGTCCTTCGCGGGAATTGAACCCATGACCTCCCGAATGTGAACCACAGACGTTACCCCCTGAGCCATGTTTTCCGTAGTTTTTGAAAATCTTCGTAACGCAGCTTTAAAAGAGACTTAATTTAAATACCAAATTACGTTTTTCACACACATATACACACCGGCCTTTTTTAAAAGTGCTTGTTTTAGTCACGTAGCCTCAAAACATATATTTCGGTATCAAATTTCAGGGTGGTATGCAATACTTCCTCTACCAATTAGGTACATGGTAGCAAAAGTAAAAAGCCACTATATTCAGTAACATTTGCAGCAAATTTCGAAGCAATTGCTCTACAACATTTGCACCTCATGATAATGTTTTAAAGAATGCTAAACCTTGAACAAACCGGTAAAAACAGGAAATAAACAAACCACGCCCACTTTTCTACAGGCTTCTAGTAGTGTGAATGAGTCAGGGATCTTTAAACACTTGAAGAAGAATTGAGGTGTGTTCCTAAACTAAGACGTGAAATGAATTTCGGACGAAAAATCTGATGTGTTACACTCACATGACTTTCTCTACTCTTTTTACAAACTCTTATTCTCCATCTATTTCATATTAATCGAGATAAACATTTGCAGAAACGATCTTTTGACATGCAAAGAGAATTACATTTTACACATAGCGACCAGTTCTAAAAATATTTGACTTTCGGTTAAGGCGTACCATGTTCCCCTTGTTTTGTATTTGCAAGGGCAATATAGAAATACAGTAGCCTTTAAGCATAGACATATCTCTTAATAGCTGGTTGCAGCACCATTCTCTTTGCCACAGATTAATGCTCTTTGCATATCCAAGACAAAAAAATGAATAACCCGTTTGAGAAAATAAGTATTGAAAATTTAAGGGAATAACAAGCAATATCTCGAAAATGGTTCATTCAACAAAAAATGTATATGACGTAAATTGTGTATTTTAACGCGATCTACATTTTTTGTGTAGTAAAATTTTGTCTATCTCTTATGGTTTACCAGTTATGCAAAAGTCGTTCACAATGAACAATACTTTTGGAGGCATTCCCAGAAAATTCAAGATATACATTTTATTTGTCATGAAAATATCTTAAACATATGACATTTTAATCAAAATCGTTAGAGCCATTTTTGAGAAAATTAAAATTTTCGAAAAATGTTCCATGTAAAGGGTAATCTGGGGTGGGGGGATTTTCTTGAAAACCTTCGTGTCGCATCTCTGGAAGATACTGAACCTAAATACCAAGTTTGGTGTTTATCCGACTGTTCGTTTATGAGTTCTGCTGTTCACAGACACAGTATCGAATTTTTGGGTGGAATACAATACTTCCCCTACTTACTCTACGTAGTAGAGAAAGTAAAAATAAGGAAGTCGATCTTTTTCGCAGTTTTAACCATTCTGTTACCTTAAATACTCGACTCTGGGCTTATATAGAAAACTAAAACTTGTTTGACAATAGGAATGTTTACGTTGTCAGATATACCTCTAAGAGGTACATAATTAAAATCGATGAAGATGTCAGTCTTATTCTCCCCCCCTCCAAGTTAAGACAAGGGTTGTCACTTTGCTTTATATGACAGAAGTACACAATGGGAATGGCTTGTCGACGCTACAGAATGGCTGTAAAGGGAAAGCGAATACGTTAAGCTGTTCATAAGCAGTTACATTCTATACTGCTAATAATTTCAGTGTAAACATTCCTGTGGCGTAAGTGATAACATTCGGATTTAACGTGCGGCCTTCAACGCAGTAAAACAGCATATCAGTGTGAATACGCAGATTGCAGTTCCACTATTTTAACACGTTAAAGTGATATCTTATCTCAGATTTACTAATAACTTACATTAAATATCACTGTTGCTCGGAAAATTGATAGTATAAAGCTTTAAAATATTTATGCTTAGTGCTACCTTACTTTTTAACTGTCCTTAAAATACTCCAATTTTACTAACAGCAAAGCAAATCTGTCTTAACCCATTTAAGGGGAAACAAAATTGCGAAAACTGCCCAACATATTACATTTTCAATCTTTTGTGAGGTCTAATTAATTGGAATTTCATATTTAATTTTACATACAGTATCTGTCCAGGTTTCACTAAGTTCTTACTGTCACTTCATTAATCTAATCTAACTAGTCACTTCACTAATGTGAACTAGTTCAATTTTCCCTGTCACTACACTTTCCTTCGCGACGTAGCGGCATAAAGAAATACACGCGAATCAGCCCCTTCTCGCTGGGGAGTCGAACATAAGACGTCTCTAATCTCTCGCAGTAGCAGCACTTACTGTACTTCACAGCTGTCGTCATTAATGCACTCCTAGAACCGCCCTTGATGTCGCACTCGCCAACTCACTATCTCCCTCAATGGAATTTTCCACTGATTCCAGAACGTTCGAGAAGGAAAAAGGGTAACTTCCAGAAGATTCTGGTTATCTGTATATTTTTGAAAATGGCACTGCATCTGTCACGTTGTACTGTGAATTCTGCACAACTTCACCCCTCAAAAAAAGAACGCCTATACATTCTGGAGTAAAGAGGTAAACTTAAGCCCATATTTTAAAGGAAGTTTTGCTCTACAAATTGGTATTATTGTTCAGTATGGCAGCTTCCGTGTGCCCAAGACATGTGGGTAGATATATGCGAGTTGTTTTCTCCGCTTTTGATTTGAACAGCTTTCTCTGTGAATGACATTTTCTTGTATAAATACCGGTTTTCTCAGAAACTATTGAAGAGAGAAATTAAATTTTAGGATGACAAAAACAACCTCTAAATGTTGTTCTGAATCTACTTTAGCATTAATAACATGGTTATTTAAACAAGTAATTGTCGATAAATTATTCAAAAGATGGTATAACTAAGTAAATAATCGTATCTTCCTTAATAAACAATATTATTGGATAAAAGTAGAGCAGCGAACTTAGAAAGCATACATCTACATCTTGTAAAAAATTCAGTCTGTTATCTTAAATGGTTTCTGAGATAATGGGTCATGAATTCAGGAGATTTTGGCATTGACGGGATAGGCCTTTTGATCTCCGCTTAAATGTAATTGAAAACTTGTATCTCGTTAAATCTATTACGTAGAAGGGTCAATATTCACATAAGTTTCTATACCTATAGTAATCAGTGCTGCTAAGTATTAGATTGCAGAGTGCATGTGCCAAGAATCATGACATATGATCTAAGTGTCAAACATAAAAAGATAAATAAACGGTGTTGAAGTATGAGAAACTTCCAAATCGTAGAGTATTTTTAGTTCAATTTATACCCCGCCTACATTGGGCTTATAAGCGGCCTTTCCTTCGGAACTTATTGCCTATTGACGATGGTGTTAACTCGTATAGGGAATAATCTTGGCTAGAGAAAAATTTCCACCCCGCAGCCGTGAATCGAACCTTGGACCCCTTGCACAGCAGGCAGGTGCTCTATCGACTGAGCCACGGGCCAGCCTCGTAGTAGTTATTCCTGTTAATTACTTTTAAATAAAAGTATAAACTATTATAATGGGTGGAAAGGCCATAGATGTCATCCCCTAAAGGAGGTGAATCTACGCACAAAGACAAATGAAAAGGTTAATACAGGTTAATTTGTGAACGCTTACTTCAGCAGAGAAATGTAAGCTTTTCAAACTTTTCTTCACATTAAAATTCAAATGTGGACGTTAAGGCTAGTCATATTTAAGTGTAGTTAGAAGAGGGATATACCTACATTTTTATTATCATTACTTTCTCTCTAAAGGGCCTTGTTTAGCCAGCTTTTGTACGCATCGTAATTTGTTCTGAACGTTGGAACAGCGGCCGATTAACTGACAACGCGCACTCCTGTCTCTCGCCCGTTCCCTTCTCCACGATCATATCTTCGATATAAATACTGTACGTTCGTTTATATTTGTTTTTATTGGATGTATAAATAAAATAGCAATGTTAACTTATTAGTCTCGTTCATTAAGTGTTTAAATAAAATTATTTAGTTTGTTTTCTGCATTTCTTAAAATAGTCAGTTTTCAGATTTGGTCTCGCTGAATGCTTCGATACGCACATAAATTTCATTGGATCTAATAATAATAATAATAATAATAATAATAATAATAATAATAATAATAATGTGTTATACGTATTTTATTTTTACCTTAGTTGCATAATAAGTGAACGTTTAAGTTAAAACGTTATTTTATTTTTTGGAGTAACACTTGCGTGTGTTTGAACCCATTTTCTGCATGTTAAGGAACTATTCAGGAAGTCCTTAACCTTCATGGGCTCGTAGTGAAACATTATGAAAAAGGAATTCTGGATGAGTTCATTGTATCGTCTCCTAATTTAATGCATTGCCTACATTTCTCAAAAGCTATAAAATCGAATTGAATTGGCACTAAACTATTGGAATATCCACTTGGATTATAGGAAAGAATGTCTGAGATCCCGGTTTGCCCATCTCTGGATACGAAAGGAAGGCAATAAAAGTCTCCAGGTTACGTGGCATGTTAGTTTCCTGAATTGGGGCGCCGCATTTATGAGTTTCACAGAAAACACTCCACTGGCGCCACCAAACGACCAGAAATTGCTTTAGCTTCGTATGCTGGCTTTTTTCATGCGGACCAAATTCCACGGTCATATCGAAATATCGCCTGTACTTTCCTCACAACCTTCACATGTAAAAATTCACAAAGAAGATTATATCCACTTACTCCCAGTATTCCTTAAATGTGAGCTTACAAACGGCAAATGCAATCTAGTTGACACCAACATTTAAAATGCAAGAATAAGATAAAGAAATTTGTTAGGAAGTACTAAAGACACACTAATAGTCTCTGGTTTGAATTTAGTTAATAATTTTTCATCTATAAGTGTGCAAGCAATATTGATTCACGTATACTGCTCAAAACTTTTTAGTAACTATTATTCTCAACAGTATATCAAGTGTATTATGGTTTCGGAATCGGTAATAAACCATTTGCTATCTTGCAGTATTAGTTCTCTGTGTTTTGAAATACAGTGACATCTAATTTCAAATAATATCAGGTTCGCGTCTATGTATCTCACTAAATGTTGTTTTCAAAGTACCTACTTCTTGATTACTTTAAATATTTTTGTTATTTCAAAATTAAGGTGTTATAATAAAATAATGTTTCTCCTTGTTCCATTTATTATTAGGCTCTCAAGATATCCTTAACAATTAAAACCTCCAAAGTTTTCCTTTCGATAAGATTCAAGAACTCTGATAAAATAACGGTTTTGCAAGACTTATTTTGAAGAGTAAGATGGAAGATGTGGGAGTATTTAAGACATGAATATGAAGTTTGTGAAACATTTTTAGCAGCTGTAATGAAATAGACAATTCAGAATTCCTAAAGAGATCAAAATATTTTCTGAATAGCAGAAAAATAATCGACCACAAATAAAATGGAAATAACATATATAATGTTAGAAGCAGAAAACCCGAAAATAGCCTTTCAATATTATACGATTGCAGGCAGGAGACACGAGAAGACCATATAAGAGGTGAAACTAAGGCCGAACAGGTCGAAATGCCTAAACCTTGAAAGGTAAAAGAAGAAGAACCAGAATATGAGACTGGCCTTAATGGCTACTAAAGCGGTTCATTTGTTCTTTGTGATAGTGGCGCTGCGTGATATTCTAAGCAGTCGTAAACTAACCTCTAGAAGGACTTTAAAGTAAAAATTGTCCTATTGTCTTTGTGTAGCTATTCTGAATAAAGTATCTTCCCCGTACATACCCACTGTATTACTTCAGACATCTATGTATCACGATCGTGTTTGAAACACGGTCTATTTACTACCTGTCTGTACACCAGTTCATTTCAAACATTGATCGAAGAAGAAATATTGGCATGGAACTTTAAAATAAGAAAGACAGTTATGTTGTTCACTTACACTCAAAATCATAAATGTTTTTGTGCCAAATAATCTCTTGTTAAAGAAAATCAAATAATATAAATTAGTTACTGAAGTAAACATGAACCATATAAAGTGAGGTTAGAAATAGTTAACAAAGCTTAAATACGATTACTTCTCAGAAGTAAACAGTAATTTAATTTGTTTGTTTTAGTTTCCAAGATTTTTATCTCGTTTTTATTTGGTTTTTGGATATTTTTCTCATTGAAGGAGCTTAAACCCTGTGATAAGAGGCAGCATTTAGAATTTACATCATAAAATGAAAGTCAATGACATGCTTGGTTTCCGCAACCGAGTCGAGGCATTTTGGGATCGTCAAGTTGGTGACGGTTCGTTAAAACCGAAGTTCTGTTTCACCAAGGTGCGTCATCATTTTGACTTTTGAAGTTCGGGTCAACTTTTGCGGATCTCTTCAAACCGTTGCGGTCCATTGCTTGTTGCTTTAAGGTTATAAATGTAAATACAAGCAGTTATTATTAACTCTCATATTTCGTCACGTCATTGCATATTGTTCGTCGTGCGCCGTGGCTCTAGCGTGGAGCTCTGTTTCCCGGCCACGGAATGCGCCCGGTTCGATTCCACCCATGTGGGTGCGGATTGTAAGTCTCGGCTATAGGACTGATGCCCTACCCCGCGTTGGTAGGTTTAGGCCCTTCATGGATTGTAGCGCCACGGGATTATTATTTTTTTGCGTACTGTTCACGATGATCGCAACGGAGTTTAAAAAAATCATGGTGTCCAAATACGTGAAAAGGAGTATACGGAGCAAATGCTTCCTTAAGCCCATCCTTTTTTAAGTTTCTGGAAGATGAAGTTGCATTGAATTGAGTTTTATTTATGGACGCTCTTGAACTGCTGTGGTCCTTAGCGTCCCATTCTATATTGGGCATGAAAAACCGGTAATTTTGCTCAGAGGCCTGAGATTCTTTTAGTGTCATAAATCTACGACACGGGAGCACCGGCTTTACTCCCGAAGGAAGCCATGCTGAGGATGTTTACGCCCGAAGAAATCCATCGCCCTCCGCCGGGAACTAGAGGCTAGCATGGTAACCACTACGCCACTGGAGGACGACTGGAAGATGAAGTGTCCACTGCAGATTTTTTTATGTGAAATCTTTGCGATAGGAAATTTTGTGGTGTTCATGCACCGTATACTCATTTCAGTAGGAAAACAATGCAGAAGCATACAGAAGCAGAAAGTCATATTTCCCCTGAATATCAAGGCAGTTGTTAATGCAAGTTTACTAATTACAAATTTGTAGCACATAGTTGAGTTAACGACAGTTTAATGTTAAAACAGTCAACTAACAATATAGTTCTAAATAGGAACACCACATAACATTCTGCTAGTTGACAAGGATGTTCTTAATTGCATATACTGGGTGCGGAAAAAACAAGTGCAGAAAATGTTAGTGTAGTAAGGGAGTACCAAAATAAGCACTTTGAGGATAGGAATAAGGAATTGCCGAATCTTTTCTACTGCGCTACATGCGCAACATTAAATCCGTCAGTTAAGGCTGGTTCACAACCAAAGAGAACGAGAAAGTTAAAATACATGTATTCAAATAGGAATGTTCACAACCGACGGGAAGGCTTCCCGGGCCCCGGGAACGGGAAAGAAGAGTTGCCCAACTTTTAACTTTCTCATTCTCGTTCCCGGGCACGGCATATTAGATCCCTATTGTGCATATTAGACTCTTCACTCTAGAGGTTATTCTAAGCGGCCGTGACACGAAAAAGCCCTAATGCACTCTATAGTCGCAAGCTGGAAACATAAAACTGGAAGGAATTAGTAGTAAATGTGCTTCCTAACATCCCGACACCCGCAAATCTAATCAGCATTGGTTCCTCTGGCGAAGGGATCATTTGTAGTTTGTTTATATGCAACTCAAAAGTGGTTATTACCTAAAAACAATGGCAAAAGCTACAAAGAACAGCTGAAACCGGTGGAAATGAAAAAAGAACAACAAACAATTTTAATGTATGGATATTAAATAAAGGAATGAAAGTTTGGCATAAGTAGAGGGATTGGAAATGTAATGAATATGCATTTAGATAATGTTTACTCTATCGAATTTTGACGTTGGCTTGGCTAAATTGGAAGTAGGTGAAAAAATGTCATTGGTCAGTTAAAAACAAATGAAATCCCAATGCGCAAAATCGACTTTCACTTTGTGATCGATATGCATTCCCGTTCTCGTTACCGGGCTGTTGTGAATCAAAATTTCTTGCTTCCCGTTCTCGTTTCCGTTCTGGTTACCGTTACCGGGTGGTTGTGAACCAGCCTTTAGAGTCTCCGATTGTGAAACCTGTTTGTGGCATCTCAGATGTAAACATAAGCACTCTTTTACAGTACTAGTCACTGTCACTAAGGTGTGTCTGAAGTTGAATGGCACATTTGTGTGGCGAAGTCTACTGGATATGGCAATACCGAGCAAGTGATTTCAAGTGATTTATAAAGTTATTTACAATGCCCAGTAAGAAAGGAAGAACTCTACACAGTCAAGCCCGAGGAATAGTTGCTAACGTTGTTAAAATCTGTGCTGAAAAGGCAAACAAAAGCAACTGGTCATTCAGCATTACTAGCAGAAGAGCGTATGTTTTCTAAGAGGCCTTAAGTCTTAGTTGATATGTTAAAGTAAAACGTAATGTTTCTCAGATAGCGATAGAATTGTTGATGTCAACACATTCCTTACACACACATGTAATGGTTAGTTTTTCATTGTGTACCAGTACTCATTATTGAGACAGTACTACATTTTTGTCATGTGGGTTGCATTTCATTTTGACTGACAAATGAAGATATTTCAGGAAGTCAGATTTCAATTATGTTCATGCAGTGCTCCCGTTATTATACTGCATCTGCGACCCCATGCTCCTAACCTCAACATGCTTAGTCTGATACTGCCTTTCTACTCTACAATTTTCAGCACATTGTTTTCCCGTAACCTGTATATAATTGCGCTTTTCCTGAATTGCATATACCACAGTGCCTGCTAGAAAAAAATCTTCAGATCAGCAGTGCAACGTAAGATCTGGTGAACGGTACTCGGTGCTGAAGTGTTGATTTCTAAAAATCACATACTTACTCGAAATAATTATAACATAAAGCTATTTTTCACGGAACCGTGGACATAACTAACCTTTTCAAAAATTAAAATTAATGTTCTGTAAAATGTCCCAGGCAATGAAAAATTTTAGAGTTTAAAACTTTTAAATTCTGCATATTATTTCTCGAATAATAATCCTTACAATCAAAGATTAAAATGTGTGTAACTATATTTGGTGCCAAGAAAATGTTTTATTAGATCTCATCAACCTTCAAAGAACGTAACTGAAAATATGAAGGAAATTGAACAAACATTGCTCTAATGGGGAACACTCAAAATGGCAAACTCGTAAAGAACACAACATTTCGAGAAAATCAAGCTTTAAAATTTCACGCGCTATTTGCACACACTTATGCACGATTGGGCATTTAAATGGCCAGGAAAAATACGCAATTGAATCCCTATTATTCAGTGTTTCAGAATTTTTTTCATAAACATTTTTAAAAAAGTATTTTTTCTCGAAATTTCAGTAACAAGTTTACTTATGAGCACAAGCTAGCGTTTCGTGTGCAGGAGAAAAACGTACCCACCACACTTTTCTTTTGTTTTCGAAGGCACAGCCTTACCAATATTGCAAAAAAAAAAAAAAAAATTTGCCAACCTTCACATTTATCTTACCAGTTGACGCACCATTAAATTGACGTGATTGGCGTTGATGACACGACTTAAGTTAACGATCCGTTAATTTAACGTTTCTCAAGATAGATTTGTCGATGGTTGCGAAAACAAGGATTAACATTTCAGAGCTGTTTGTGTTGTGAATCGATTGTATGCCTGCACATCAGTGTTATAAAACATTCGAAGACTTAGCTGTAGCATTTGCTTACCAATCGATGAGCTAATCGGATATATACGTTACCGTTCGGTCCTTTTCGGAATCGATGTGTTTTTGTTTTACTTTTCCTAGCGTGCCAAACACTGCAGTTAACTTCAGCAACGTCAAAGCTCAATGAAAATACGAGCCAGAAGGAGAAAGTGGAGACCGACGTTGTTTGTAAATATTGCTTATGTTTTTTTCGCCACTTCTATTCTGCAATCCGGCTCCCCACATCTTGCCCCCTTGTTTGCTATGTAAACGTAACCGCGTAAGTTCTTTTTACTCAAACATAACATTTTACAATTCACACTCTGATAGTGCTGTTCTGTACTAAGTCCTTCTTCCTCAAGGTGCTAGACACGCAATTCTTTTTCAATCAATTCAGCATTTGTTGATCGAATTAAGTTTAGAGAAGAGCAGGCTTTTCTTAGGATAAGCTAAGAAGAACATACGTCCACTCACATAACTTGCTTTACTCATTACCAGCCATAGAAGTTTCTAACCATTAAAGCCAGGAGAGAAGGCAATAGTATTTACAAGCAGTGGCGTTGCAGATAACAAACCACCCCGAATCCCTCGCAGTCTTTTGGCGTTAACAGACAGCTTTCGGACCGGTGTTTTCCTGCCTGTCAGCGCAGTAAAGCTTCCATTATTGAGCACTTCATACGTTGTATGTGTCATATAGTCAAATGCGGGATAAGAGCCTCTATTGAAACTTGAAGCACTAAAGAAGTGACGGTTACTAGGTCTGGCGCACTTGGAATCGTAATGTTGTAACGTGTTATTTTTGGAACTGGTTATAAAAAAATATTTGAATCATCGCATTCTGTACTATTTTTTGAAACGATTACGTCTTTTTTTAAATTTCGTTAATTCTAGAAAACTTATTAAACGTTTGGTTTACTCTGTATGTTTGTCGTGTCTTATACTACTAGCTTTTAAGCCTGTCGTTTCATTTCTTAAAGTAGTTTTGCAAATACTTGAACTAGGCGGAAATACAAATATTTTTACATAATGCATTAAGTGCTTTTGATATCAAATTGGTACACTGGGGTTTAAAGAAGTGAAAATATATGGGTTTAACACGCTCCAGCCTTTCAGAATCTCTCAGAAGACTGGCTTAGATGAATGTGCACACGTGGCGCTTTTCCTTGAAGGTTTTTCACCCTTCTTTTTCTCCCCCGGTCCTCCTATTTAAAGTAATACGCTGTCGGAATGAAATCCTTCCCCCCTTCTCCTGCTCATTGTTGGTTCTTTTGAGCTTTCGCCTCCTGTGTTTTGAATGGAGAAGAAAGGGGAAGCAGGGTTTGCATTTAAAATATGCCTCTGATACAAGACGATGCATTCCCGCTTTAATGAGACTCTAGGACGCTATATTTTAAGTTAAGAGTTGTTGGAGACGTTTTCGCGCACGATTCGTAATATTTATAAGTACTAGCAGTGCGAAGCTTTTATTACTCTTTGCTCTTCGCTATTCAGGCTCGAAGAAAGTGCAAGTACCGCGAAGCAAACAAACCTGCAAATGAGACGGCAAAGTTGCCACGCGCTGCAGATGTTTAAACATACCTACCCCCATCCTTCGTACAGTCTCTTGGCGTTTCCATTTTGACCAGTTTTAACCTGCCTGTTACTGACACTTGGCTTCTTTGTAGTGCATATAACTTGAAGCCAACTGCTTAAGAATTCCCATGCCTGGTGGTTTTTTTTTGTTGTTGTTTTAGTTGCATTTAACTACTTCGGTCTTATCGGCGGCCTTTCCTTTGGAGCTTATTGCCCTTTGGGGCCCCTTCAAAGTATAATAAGAACTTAATTGAATATATAAGATCTTATCAAAAAAGGATTTATTTATATTATTCGTATAAATTAACATCTATATTTATATAAGGTATAATAACCTATAGGAGGAAAAATAGAAAGGTCTAAATAATAAATACATATGTACGTGTATTCCAATTATTCTTAGTTAACTCAATAAAATATATAAATTTATTATTATATACTAAAGTATTTTTTTTTCAAGTAGACAGATTCCATTCATAAGGTACTTCTTGTCCTGGGTTCTTTAAGTATTACATCATACACACATTCACACACTAATTCATACTTCCAGAATATGGAGGATAGGAATTAATCTTGGCCATTTAAAAACTCCCACCCCCAGCCGGGAATCGAACCCGAGACCCCTCGCACAGCAGTCAGTTGCTCTGCCGACTGAGCTATGGGGACAACCTGCTTAGCACACTTGCTTATGAGCTGGCAACTTAATGCAGGGGTGTGGCCAACCATAACGAAAGACTGGAGCTGCAGATCAGTCACAGTTTAAGCTATTTAAGCTTCCATAATCGAGGGTTAGCAACAAATTCAGTAAACGATGTCCAATACATAAGTCTCCATGGTATTTGATATTTACTCTTCTTTAACAAACAAGATTTGTGCTACCCTAAAGAATTTAACGAATGACCTTTATGCAATCCTACCGTTATAAACAGGTAGTTGCTGTATTTAGTATCGCGCATTGTTTGCACATTATGGCTCTCGTGCCTATAATAGCAATGACGATTCCAAATTGCCGTGATTTCAATAGAGAAGATGAAACCATGTTGTAATATTCTTTTTTGTGAGCAACGAAGGTGCAAAGATCTCCGTACATTATTAAATATATAATAATCAAGATCTAAATTTATAATTACTTACCATGCTGTGACGATAATAGGCTAAATCACAGTCCGTAACACCTGCTCATGAGCTCAACACGCCAGGAAATGAAATGCAAGGAGATAAGCTAGCGTCTCATAACCAGGCAGAAGGGTTTTAGTAAGTAAACAGAGCAATCGCGTTACCGCAAGGAGTATAGGTGATGTCAGGTATTATGAGGGGCAATTTCCTCAACTCAACAGACGGAACGTTGCGACTGTTTCACTGTGTTTCACCACAGTGGTATCGAATTCCCATCAACATCCACGCACGCCAATCATCGTTTATTTTACTTGGGCCCACCGCAGCGCGGTGCTAACCCTAGCCATTGATACTCAGTGCTCTAGCCATTTACACTACAAACCCAAAGAGTTTAAGAGCGCAAATATTTACGATATGCTGTCAAGTTTGAGAAATATGCTTTGGCCCAAAATAAATCCGGTTTGGGAGTGCTTGTATACCACGTTGAAATCAGCGTGCTATTTGAAATTTCTGTAGCAGGAGTAGCATTAAAGAAACTGTAAAACTAGCTTTAAAATGCTTGTTAGAAGTAAAGTTAAACCTCCCTATAAATTTACTTTTAAAAATAGAGGGGTTGTGTTCCAAAAAATGTATTAGAATTTATTAGTCGCATTTGCATTTAAGTAAAAAATATGAGACAAGAAAGCCCTTACTTCGCTTCATAGACATGAATGGCGTTTTTAAATAATTTAACAGCATTTTATTGAGCTATAAAGCCATTCTAGCCTTTCCTCACTAGGGAAAAGGAACTTCTGCTTCTCTAATCGCATCCCATTATACAGCAGAAGTTAATTATTGTTTCTACCTTGTGCTGTACACGTTTATTACCTCCTCAAGATGTTCCATATTTCAATAACAGAAACAACGGACTAACGCTTCCGTTAGAGATGTTCAAATGTTAACAGCCGGAAGCACTCTTGGAGAAACAAGGGTGACATCGATTGATAAAGACCGTGGTGTGTCTCCTTTGTTTTCTTAATGCATCCAGCATGTTTAGGTTAAGATGCTTGTTTCAAGGACAGTCGTTCCAGGGTCCACAAATCCATTAAAACACCGCGTGTTTCTGTTTTAATTGGATGGGTGACGACGCACTAAATCTGTGCAAGTGTTCCATCCGAATGATAATGTCAAGGAACAGGTGACAATGTAATGAAAGGCTTCTTTCCCCCGCTCGTTTAATGCAACGCAGACAAACCTGTGGATGTTTACAAATAGGGCTAATTAAAACGTCAAATATTGCAGAGAGGCGGAGCGGGCATTCGCTTCCTTCAAGAGACCGTTTCATGGATATCAGGTCTGCATGTCTTGAGTTCCTGAATTTAGGTAAGTTTAATATATGTATTTATTTAGATACTAACGGAATCCACAACTCTGCTCGCGTTATTACATCAAATGCGGAGATTATTCTTCCCTCTCTGCTTCTCTATCCCTTTCCCTTCTCTTTCCCCCCACAAGTCCTCCCTCTCACTTTCTCCTCTTTCCGCTTTCTTCCCCACTCTCCCTTTCAACTGTACCTTCCGTTCCCTCACTCTCTCCCCCTCTGTCGCCTTCTCTCATCGTCTCTCCTCTTTGTGCATTCTACACGTCATGTGAGGTTTTTAAAGCCGGTATGTAATAAATAATAACATTACTTTTTATGAGATGTTAAAAAAATTAAAAACTGAATAAAAGATTTAACATCACAATATATTGACCAACGGCTTTTTGTACAATACTTCTTAAATAGCCATTATATTGAAATTGTGTATGCAACAAAACCTGCCACAAACATTATCTGATAAAGTTTTCTTATGTAACAAAAAAAAACCTTCATAATAAGCGACACTTTGATTTAGCGCCCCTTAAGAACACCTACACCCTTTGGAGCAAGTAATTAAGATACCCACGTGCGGCCTATTTGCTATGTGAATCCCAAGAAATACATGGAAAAGCAACACACACACATATAGATGTTTGCAAAAGCGAATTTTGACTTCAGGGTGGTCCATCATACACGTTAGTATCCGCCATTCATCTAAAACTACCAGAAAATGTGTGTTACTGCATTATTTTAGAACGTACACACCT
The DNA here is from genome assembly GCA_030765065.1 of Deroplatys truncata. Taxonomy (NCBI): domain Eukaryota; kingdom Metazoa; phylum Arthropoda; class Insecta; order Mantodea; family Mantidae; genus Deroplatys; species Deroplatys truncata. The sequence continues at coordinate 43,624,330 of CM060990.1, forward strand.
AGTTGTTTTTGTTTTTCTACGTGTGAAATGTTGACTTAAAAGGAGTGTTTATTCAGGTTCATTCCGAGGTACGTGATCAATTTTGGTCATAGTTGCGTGCCATGATTACACCAAATTAACTGTTCTAGGTCATATAAGTGTCGCCGGTATTTTGTTCCACAGGAGTTTTCTAAATACCCGAAACATCCAGACAGGGTTTGCACATTTGAACACATGAAGGAAGTATGAAAATTTTGCGCAAGCTGAAGGAGTTATCAGAACGGTATAATAAACCAAGAAAAATCTCAGTAAATGAACTGACAGTTGGACACTTGCAAATTTATGGTCCTAGCCATCACTGCCTAAATAGCTTCTAAACATTGTTCTGCTTGAGCTTAAGCGGTCCGAGGTTTGTTTCCTTGTTTAAATAACTAGATATTGCGTAGAGGTGGAGTTGTAACCTAATTATGCTTATTGTACTGGACGGATACAGAACACAGTCCTAAAACATCTTCCAAACACATAACTTGTATGAGTGTCAATTGTTTTGTACTGTGGCCAAAATGTAAATATCTTACAACAATGAAGAATGTGTCCACGTGTATTAAAGAGTCAGTAAGGGCTAGTAACTATACAATTGCAGTTCTCTTGCAGACATATGTTTGCTGACATATTTTCCTTTTATATCGTGAACTTGCAACGCATTTAAAACACTTCCCTGTGAAAAGGACCCTGGGATTGGGAAAGCTTTTCAGTGTGTTTATTTGTGCACAAAATCTTCCAGTAGACTCCTTGAATCAATCTGGCTCAAACGTTTTCTTGTCCTGACATTTTTAAAGGCCAAAAAATATTTCTGGAACTCCCAAACAAGTCCCGTGTCTTTTTTAGGCATAGACCTTTACATTTTAGAATTTTACACGTAGAAAATATGACTTCAATATCAGTTTGGCAATGATTTGTGCGTAGATTTTAATGCATGAACTTAGATGTGAACTCTAATGAATTACATATTTTGTGATAACTGAGGCAGTATTTTTAACACTTAAATGCTTTCAGTCAAATTATGTAATATAGAATTCAATAACAGCTCGCCTTAAAGCAATATGTATATGTCACAATATATAAAAAGTGTATATTACAGTCGTATGTGTTTTATATTATTGTATACATGTGTAATAATGTTATGTGAATGTATTACGTAATTTAATAATGTAGGAGCTGTGAGAATAATAGGTTAAAAGTGGCTAACAATGAGGTAACCTTGAGGCAATAATGAGTAAGAAAGTGTAATAATGCTACTAGTCATTCTTGGAGCAACAATAATGTAATTTTTGTGACAGTTTATAAAATAGCCAATCAACAACCAGAAAAAAGCTTAAGTTAAATAAAAGTATTCTATTGGATTAGGTTTAGCCAATCAGAGACGTGAAATACAGAAATTTACAAATTTAGGTGCTAGCCTACATTCTTCAGTCGCACCACTCCCTACTAAGACATTCATGTCTCTAAAAATAATACTGACGCAGCCGAGGCAAACATAAATATATATTTAAAGAAACAGTCAAAATTACAAAGTTAACATTTTCTGGGGGGCGAAGGCTACCGGAAGCTTTTTACCATACGTGCGGTTGCAACTACTTTAAGTTCGGCTCCCCAACAGTCGAAATATAATACATCTTCTTCAAACTGGCTTACCATACGTAGCAGCAACAGCCTACTTCAAATTGGCTCCCAAAGCGTGGGGCAAATAACAAGACAACAAAATAAGCTTCTACAGGATGTTCAACGAAATCACTTTTAAACTCACTATGAGAGAATCTCTTCTGTCGAGCTTTCCATTTCAAATATCTATGTGGCGAATATAGAACTTGTGTTAACAATATAATATTGGAAGGTGATAGCTCGGCACTCATGCGTTATTATGTTTTTATCATATTTCCACGCCACCAATGGAAAAATACCGCGCAGCCGGTAATATTGTTCATAAAATACCCCACCGGTGTAATTTAAAACATAAAGTGTATAAGACAAACACACACACCCTGGAATAATTAAAACAAAATATCCGCCAGGAAATTTCTCAGCGTGAACTACGGCGAGTGATGGATAGTTTCCTAAAGAGGTGCCAAAAATGTATTGACAACGACGGTGGCCAGATTCAGCATCTCCTTTCGTAAAGTTGATAAGTGAAACCTTTAAAAGTAGTTTTAAAAATGTTGTATGGTTTTATCCGTGCCTTTCTATGATAGTGGCAGACGGCAACGAGCGTCGAGGACGCGGACAGGAAAAACACCGCGCAGGCGGTTCGGAGTCTTTTGGCTCACCCTGTATAATGGGACGCTAAGAACAATAACAGTTATCACTGGCGCAACTGGTGGCGCACGACGCGTTCAAGGTTGTCTTTATCAGCTGTGCTTTAGTCGCTGCTTTGTTTTTGTGCTGTAAGGAGAGTTGTGCATGTCAAAAGACATGTGTTCTTTGTGATTTGCTTGTTAATTGTCTTGTTATTAGCCCACTGCAATGCCTGCCGACAAATTCACGCTTGAGCAACGAACTTTTATGTACGATACATATGTAAAACTGCAGCATGTAGACAGTTTCAGGAGAAATTTCCTGGTATTCCCAGTTTCCAGGTAGAGAAATTGTTAGACATCTGGTTAAGAAGTTTAGGACAACGGGATCGCTAAACTTAAGAAGTGAAAATAAAATATTCTAACGGAGGAAAAAATGGACGAAATTGGTGCATCTATTTGTGGGGGAACCCTAATAAAAGTTTATAGGAACAATCCCCACACCATAGACGAACTAAAGGGCAAAATAAAAACAGAATTTATGAACATTACGCAAAAAGAACTTAGGAATGGAAAGGAAATTTCATTCGAAGATGTCAGGAATTTCTTCACGCAGATGGACACCACTTCCAGCACCACTTATAACAAGATTAGTACTCAATGGGTGGTATTAATAAAAGTGAGTCGTGACTCATGAGCGATGGCTTGTAGCAAAACCGAGTCGTCGGTAGCAGCGAGTCAGGAGTCACAGATTTGGTATTAATAAAATCTTCCCCTCCGTGCTGAGCCTTGGCTCTATGATTGCGAGTCTCTGACTCGTGTTTCCCCTCTTCCTGATTGCAAATGCATTATTGTGGAGCGGCAGTAAACATTCGATTCAGTTTAGGTATTTTTGTGGCAGTATATCCATCAGAAATGACCGAAGAAAGCAATCAGTTAGTACCTTCTTTTGTGAACTTAACCACCAAAAGAGATAATGAGCAAATCTCAGCTCTCTGCGGACAAGTGGAGAAGATTTCTGCTATGACCGAAGTGCAGCGAAAACTAAGACGATCTGAATCTTCGCCTAACAGAAGACCAGACAGTGAAGAAAATAAGAAATATGAAAAGTCGCCTAAAAGTGAAGACTGATCTGCGACGGACAGGCAACCAGCCCATAGCCCTGAAAAACTGGAAAACAAGTTTTTAGACCTTATTCAAGGGGAATCAAATCCATCTATAGTTTCGTTAAGAATACTAAGGACAACTTTCGATTATTCTCCATTTATTGATGCTACTAGTAAAGCTCTGTTTTATGAAATAATTCAAGGTTACAAAACTTTTTGCTGTTTTTGAGAGGTTGCAATAACGTAAAATAACGCTGCCATTCAAATTTAGCAGCTTGTAGTGCTGCAGTGGTTGCTGGAAATTTGATCCGATTTTTGTTTAATGCCAAACTTTCTAAAATATATTTAAACTGTACCTTGTGAAACGCCCAAGTCCTCTGTCACGCCAGACTGGGATCCGGGGTCCCCAATGCAGCGTAGAAATATTATTTTTCCCTAGTACATAAGGGCCTTGTCTGCACAGTTTCCGGAAGGAAATGCCGGGCGAGCCACCTCACGTTTTCTTTCTCAAACCTATTAAGTTGTTTAAAATTGTAGTCTTCAGAATCCCGGAGCATTTTATAATGTTTTTCCTTTCTCAGTTGACGTTCACTTGCAACTGAGCCATCGCCTTCAAGTTTGAGACAGCTACTGAGGTGGCTTAAGAAATCGTAAGCCATAGCTCTTAAAGTGAAGTCACAGTTCCGTTTTATTAATACCACGGTTAGAGCCGTGACTCGTTAGGAGGAGGGGTTGAGTCGAAGGTCACGCTAAGCTTGAGTTGTTGCGTTTTATTAATACGGAAGTGAGCCATGGCTCAGAAATTGCGAGTTTTAAGTCATGGCTCGCTTTTATTAATAACACCCATTATAGTGCTTGCTACTATTACTCGTGAGTCAGTAACGCGGGATTTGCGGAACGAAAAACCCCCCAGTGTAGTAGACAGTATGCGGACCACGCGTACGCGTGATCTGCGGCCTCACTATAAAACGCACTGTATTTTTGCTAACTTAGTGAATAATAGATACAGAACTTACACGAAAACCAAATTAATATTTTACTGAATAACAGTTATTATACATGGAGTTCCATTAGCAAGGTCACCAACATTAAACATGGTGGCGAACTGGAGATCGATTATCAACGCCAGGTTCTTGAGTTTAAAAAACCCCAAAACTTGTAGCTCAAACTTTGCTACTACATGAATTAAATCGTAAGTAAATATTAACAAATAAAAAGAAAGTAAAGACCCAGGTTATATTTAAATGATAAAATGAAACTATTAAATGTAATATGCAATAATAAATATATCGGAAGTTAGATAATTTAATATAGTTCATGCATACACGTGTATTAAAATAGTTAAAACACGCAGGTAGGTTAGGTTACCAGCTTTGAATGGCGGAAATTTAACTTTATATCATGGAAGGATGAAAGGGAATTAGATTAAAAAGCAGTAGCATCGAAAACAAATATTTGGAAATAGAGCTGGTCTTCTGAGTTCCATACGCTGTAACTTTGCCAGCAGCAGTGGCAGACTGAGACAGGCATTTCAGTGCCCCTGGAGAAGCGCATGTGGCGATCAGCTTCCAGAGCATAAAGGGGATCCTCGTCTTGCCCCAGCATTTTATTTTTATCGTCTACTCCTGCGAAGAACCCTGGCCCTGTACGAAAAAGTCAAGCTGTTCTGTAGAGGATTCCTACAGAGAACTGGGGACTATATTCCAACTTCTTATGCATTTATACTCGTGGATATAATTATTAACTCATTCTTCTGCAATCCAGGTCAGAAGTGGATGCTGATGATCGTGTTTGACATTATCATGACTAGAGCCCGGATGTTTATACATTTATAACATTCAAAATAGGCAGGCAAAAAAGGCAATAAAAATAATAATTGTATATATATATTCAATAACAGCCCGCCTTAAAGCAATATGTGTATATAACAATATATAAAAAGTGTATATTACAGTCATTGTATATGTTTATATTATTGTATCCATGTTCAATAATGTTATATGAATGTATTACGGAATTTAATAATGTAGGAGCTATGAGAATAATAGGATTAAAGTTGCTAACAATGAGGTAACCATGAGGCAATAATGAGTTTGAGACTTTAATAATACTACTTGTAATTCTTGGAAGCAATAATGTAATTTTTGTGACAGTTTATAAAATAGCCAATCAACAACCAGAAAAAGCTTTAGTTAAATGAAGGTATTCTATTGGAGTAGGATTAGCCAATCAGAAACTGAAAAGGAGAAAATGTTACAAATTTAGAGTTAGACGCGAGATGCGTCCTCGAGAGATTTAATACGTATTCGTGTAAGACGAAAATAGTTTACGTGTTAAAAAGTGCAAGTAATTAATTAAAGAATCTCACAGCTCTCTATATCAATGAAGTGTTATTTAAATCGTGTCAAGCATTAATAAAAGGAGTGAAGTAAAATTATAATCTTTTTCTGGTTGTTGATTGACTGTTTTATAAACTGTCACTAAAATTACATTATTGCTTCCAAGAATCATAAGTAATATTTAAACACTTAAACTCATTATTGCCTCCAGGTTACCTCATTGTTAGCAACTTTTAACTTATTGTTCTCACAGCTCCTACATTATTAAATTACGTAATACATTCATATAACATTATTGAACATGTATACAATAGTATACAATAATATAAACATATATAATGAGTGTAATATACACTTTTTTATACATTGTTACATACACATATGACTTTAAGGCGGGCTGTTATTGAATTTATATATTATATAATTAGATTGAAATTATTTAAGTGTTAAAAATACTGTCTCAACAATATGAACCATTAATAACGGATATCTCGGAAACGGTTGATGCCACAAAAAAAATGTTACTTGAAATAAATTGTTTTAAACAGATATACATTTTTGTGTAGTTCCTCTTCGCCTATCGCTTAACGTTTACCAGTTATACAAAAAGTCCTTCCAGGTGAAGATTTTTAGGCTATTTCCAGAACATTCAAGATATACATTTTATTTGTCATGTAAATATCTTTAATATATGGTATTTTAATCAAAATCCTTAGCTGGGTTTTAAAAAATAAAACATTTAAAAAAATGTACCATGTAAAGTGTAGTTTGGGTTGGGGATTATTTTGAAATCTTCATATTGCATCTTCGGAAGATGCCGAATTTAAATACCAAGTTTGGTATCTATCCAACGTTTCGTTTTTGTGTTATGCTGTTCACGCGTGCGCGGAACTTTTTCTAAAAATGTAAAAGTTATTATAATATATAATAAACAGTGTTTGGTTTAAAAATGATGTAGGTATATATTTTTATTGTTGCATATTACAGCAATATATTGTAAATATTGTGTCAGACTCTGCCGACATCAACTAATTTAGAGTATTTATAATTTAGGCATCCTAAGTAAATGATCAGACCATCACAATTTCTAAAAATGTTTTCCCTACAATACCTTCTGATACTGGGGAAACTACTTTCAGAGAGAAATTCTGAACCCTTAGGAGGTAATAAACATTACAAGATGGTTACTGTCCAATTGGTGTCCATCATCTACAGTTCCTTGAATGTAATATAAGAATGGAAAATTAATTGAAAAAGTTTGTTGATTTAAAAAAACAAAAATTGGAGTTTATAATTAAACTAGGCAGGGATACCTTAAAAGGGCAAAATATACAAAATAAAAGCGGGCTCTGTAACTTACAAACACCTCAGAACACAAGTATATTTACATCTCTTTCTGTTTATTATCACCCAATATAAAAGGAAATTTGCTTGCGGATGTAATTTTACATCTAGAAATGAGAAGATACCACAGAAGAGCAAACTACACAAAAGTTTGTCTTCTGTGTTAATTAGTGGCAACAAAAGTCGATCGTACCGCTGCACTGTTCCAACAGGGAACTAAACGCATGGAATATTTGCGTTCCAGAATGCTTACATACACAACGGGTTGATAGAACTGTATTTTTACTTCCTCTACCCTTACCTAAGAGATTTTACCGAAAATGGGCATTTTGAGGTCGGCTTGAGGATACGAGCCTAAGATTTTTGTGGAATTGCTATTGAAATGAGAAAAAAATGCTTAGATTGAGTTGTCTGTAAGTAAACGGCGAAGCCTTTGTTTTTGTTGAATTTTCTATAAATGGCAAACCATAAGAGACGTGCAACAATTTACCACAGGAAAATGTAGGACTTAATAAAATGTATAGATGATATTGTGGCGTATCATTAAGCATTGACTCATTATTGTGTCGCATTGTCGACAGTATTATTGGGCGACTTTGATTATTTCTTTGGGTTGAATGAGCCTTCTCCTTTGGCGCGGAAAACGACAGAGAGAGAAGGCTTTGTTTGAATCCCGCTTGGTATAACGCCAGCTAGCTTGCCTAGGCAGGGTTGGAGAGTGGGATATATAGTTAGGGTCACCTTGTGTGTGTGTGTGTGTGTGTGTGTGTGTGTGTGTGTGTGTGTGTGTGTGTGTAAGAAGCAGATCGCGTGTGGCCAGTCCTCGACTGCGAGGTATCTCCCCTAATCCTTTGTTTTCCTAAGTGTAATGTAGAGCCTCCAAGTGTTTTATCAATAAATTACAGGCAATGTGCGTCACGTGATATTTGTGTATTTTGTCAAAAAACCTCACGCCTTCTTCTGAATGTAGACACCAAGGTCCCGGTCCTCTCGCCGTTTATAAGCTATGCTCCCCCATGTGCGTGTTGGGGTGATCAAAATTTAGTAATTTGCTGGGAAGCTTTTGGCCCTCACTCCAGCATGTAACATTTTTGTTGGAGTCACCGGGTATCGATCCCGGTACGTTTTGCCGTTTATAAGCTACGCTCCCCCATGTGCGTGTTGGGGTGATCAAAATTTAGTAATTTGCTGGGAACCTTTTGGCCCTAACCCCAACATGTAACAATATCAATAACAATTCTTGGTAACAAGTAACAAGTTGGTAAAAATTTGCGATTCCTGAGATTTTATATAAATTTATTAATGCCAAAAATGGACTTGTGATATACACATTTGAGTGCTGTATGTAACCCAGTCCACTTTCCCTAATATCAAACCATTTCAGGCAATGCATTTATCCTGTATAACATAATGTGTATAGCAAATTATTTTTATGAATAACCGAATTGCTCCAGATGAGATTGGAGATCTGCACGGGCCGAGGTATTTAGGCCCGACCTAGGCCCCTTTTACCAAAACGATGAATAATTCTAAATAATAATAGATAAGTCTGCTATTCTCGAAATATGTAGTGTTTCTAAAATTAATTATAGTCATGATAACTCAAGCGCACAATATAAAATAATTATCAGGAATATTTTTGCACTTATTATTTTATTCAAGAATATTAACAGTTTAACTATAGATATAACAAACCAGTGTCAATAGCACAGACGTAAAGGTCTTATAATCTGACGCAGGAATAGAATGTAATAGAGATATAAAGAAAATAACATACAAATTAACGATATGAAACACCTCGTGGTTTCATTTCCGGCTCTCTTACTGAGGGTCCGGGGCTCGATTGGCGATTTTAAGTCGATCCTATCCACACCTTCACTTCTGACTTGCACATGTGAAGTATCCCCAAGGGCCAATGTGTTTCGTAGTCCACAGTAAAAGCTGTAGGTCCCTTCATTCCACCGCCATCCTCATTACCCTACAATCGGAGGCAACTGATTCCGCCCGCTGGGTGTCTCCACCTCAGATATGGGTCCAGTCATCGCTTTGAAATGAGGATATCCCCCAAAGGTCATGTGCCATATGGGGATCGTTAGAAACGACGACTTTTTGAATTTTTTTTATTTATGGACGCTCTTTAACTTCTGTGGTCCTTAGCGTCCCATTCTATATTGGGCGTGAAAGCCTCTTTATCAGGCTTGAGGTTCTTTTACGTGCTGTAAACCTACGACATGGCACCACCGGCTTTACTTTCCTTCCGAAGGAAGCCATGCTAAGGATTTTTACGCCCGAAAAAATCCATCGCCCTCCGCCGGGTTTGAACCCGCGACCTGGGAACTAGAGGCACTACACCACGGAGGACGACTAGTTAGGCCATGTGTATAGCATAGGTGCATACTGTAATGGTTTGTCACCTTTAGAAAAGTATTGAAATTTGTGTCTAACGCGTTCTTGAAAGCGATTTTGGTAATTTGTGGCAGCAAGTACCCAGATGCTTGCCATGTATTTGGTAGTATTTTGGAGAGTTCAACTGATTGTAAATAAGGATCTGAACTTTCAAGATAAATATTCAAAATGCGGAATTGGTGCTCGTGTTTTGCACCTAATTTATTTCTCGAGCCTTCTTGTAAATAACTTGTAGTGTCGAAAGAAATACTATTACAGAAAAATGCCACGATCCTTTATATAGGTTGCCAGCGTTGCCACTGGAGGGGTCACGAGGTCATGGAGCTTCTATTAGTACTGTGTCGCCGTAAAGTCCGACCATTCGCAACACACGAAGTTGGAGGGAGAATGGAGGAGAATGACTCCGAGTGTCACAAAATGGCCTGATATATACCTCATGCCGAATCTAGAAAATTCCCGTCTCGAAATTTCGAGGCTATTTCTGCCCTTGTCGTTGTTGAATATTGTATTGCATATGTCCTGGGCGCTAGCAACGCTCCAAAGAAGTGACTTATCGATTGTCGTTGCAAACTTTTGTGAGTCTTTGGAAGCAACGTATGGGCGTTTGCTATTGGTGAATGTACCATCGTAATTTGTGAGGCGTTCCGGAGGTTCCGGGTTCGATTCCCGTTGGGCGAGTCACTATTGCGGTTTTCTCTGGTTGGTAGGCGAATGCTAGGGTAGTTATAATGCTGCAAGCTTTCCTGTGGGGTGAGGTAGACCTCGGCCGGAGTCAGGATGTCATATCTGGAGACGTTAGGGACCCCGACTGTGTCCGAGCCTGCTGCCCCGGATCTGGTCGCCCTCTGTGCCCGTTTCACCTTTCCTGGAGGTTTCCAGGACCACAATAGGCGACTGCGTTAGTGTCGAAATTATCCTCTCTCTCTGATAATTATAACCACGGGCGTTTTATATCATTCGCTCATTTTGGAAATTTCGGTGAGTTTGAAGCGGCAGTGTCACGGGGTTCCCTTGGCACCCGTCAGACTGAATGTGTTTTAAGATTCCTTTGAAAGTATATGTGTAAGTTCATAAAAAACAACTGGTAACAATGACTGGTAACTGGTAACAACTAGCGTTGAATAATGAGCTGATAATGTTATTCAAAAAGAAGGAACAGTTTTTACATATTTATTTCTAATGAACGACAATAGATGGCGACACATGCGATACATCACTGAATAGAGAAAAGTTCAACATTTCAGTTTATGTGTTCAAAACGAGCACCATTTGTTATGCGAGGACGACCAGTGTTTTTCCGTTTGCACACGCAACCACCTTCTACAAATTTATTGTATCAATTGTAAATTTTTTATGACGAGGCGGCTCGTTGTTGAGTTTACAACGAAATGCACGCTGCAACGAAACAATGGATTCATTGTTTGCATAAAGCAGCACAGAAAACGACTTTTCCTGTGGCGTCGCCATTTTCTCGTAAACAAACAGCGCTGTAGGCACTGAATGGAAGTAAACTTTTAACTTTCCGCTATTCAATTATGTTTCGTATGTGTCGCTGTCTGTTGTTGTTCGTTAGAAATAAATATGTATATTCTGTTCCTTATTTTTGAATAACCCTTTATTGCTGACTGGAGAATTTGGGCTGTCAATACTCCTCCCTTTGTCCCCTTGCGGTAACTATGATTCCATTCCGAAATAGTCTCAAATTCGCTTTACGCTCGTGAAACTATCGGCAGGATGAAACTCGCTCTTCGTTTTAATTAATGAAAGTCATTTATCGGCTTCTGTGTAACAAACCTTTTTTGTCACCATGCAGCGCTGCGAATAAATCTCCACCTAGCATCTGTGCATGAAATAAAAGAAGCGCGTTATTTGCTGCAACGTAAGGCAACATAAAAACTAGGAGTATTTACGACGTACAAGCTAATAAAATGCACTAGGAGCAGATTCTCCAGTAGAAGAAGTGTTTTTGAATCACTTGCTCTGTTATTCTTCCCTTTTCACTGCATCTCATAAAGTGTAGGTGAAATCCAAAGATTATAGTGAACATAAAAGTAATGCAAGATTATGCAAATACCGTTGTTTGTCGACAGCGTAAGGCGGTCAAGATTTTCCGTGCATGTAATTGTAATGTGAAACATATTAGAATACAATGGGGAAAAATCTGATGTGGTAGAGTCACACGGCTTTGTCTACCCATTACACTTTTAAAGGTATACTATATTATTCATGTAAGGAGCACGCTTTCCAACATTTATGATTTGCCCGTAAAATGTACGGGAGTGGAGGACTTTTTACGACTTCACGGTAAAGGAGGGATTTTAACGGCTTTGTGAGCAGATAAAAAGTGTTACAGATTTTCACTAGGAAATAACAAAGGATTAAATTTTATTGCATTATGTTGTAACTTAAGAATGCATCGCACTATTGGGTATACAGTGTTGTGATAGGCCAGAGCTTATCTGTGTGTCCATCTTTCAACCCTCACAGTGCTGTAACAAAATGCATAGCGTCGGACTTGAAATTTCATTACATCACTAGTGACCGCTAGTAACCGATGAACAGTGTGTGGGCGCGAACATTCAGTAATGGACGACGTAAAGTAATCTCCCTCATGTAAATTGCTTGTCTTATTAGTGGTATGTATAGCTGCGGGATTAAAGTTTCACATGTTTGTGAGTTTTTGTTTATAGTTAATATTATGAAGCATAAAATATGGACTAAAAATTTGTGAATAGCCAAAGAAGTGTTTTAATGCGTGTCTGTCTGTGGTACTAGGAAGAATTTCTGAATGTGTGACAGAAAGAGGCTACTAACAGGTTTTCAGGGATTCTAATAAAACTGAATTCCCGTTTGTTTTACATGTAATTTTTGTACATTTTCTGCAATGAATATTTTACGCATTTTCTAACGATTTTAATTTAATAAATGTAAACACGTTCTCCCAAAATTATTAAAACGTTGACTCTCCATCGAAAGGCAGAAACGTAAGCCACCTTTTCTCAGAAAGTATAAAGCAACTCCATACTATTTGATTTTCGGCTTGAATTCATTTGAAAAAAGAAAGAAAATTGTAAAGAAAAAGGAGTAACGCTCAGTTTCAAACGTTCATATATGACTAGTAGGGGAAAGGTCCCTAATTTGAACCGCCTCTTCAGTTGTATGAAGTGTTTTGTGTTTTTGGTGCTTCAGAAGTAATATTTGACTAATCTAGCTAAGCTTATACGACCAATTAGATAAGTTTGAGATGAGCTATATATATTACATGTTATGGAGTGTTTATTTAGCAACGATATTCATGCATACGTTTATTCAAGCAGCGTCTCTCCTTGTCACATAGATGCTAAAGCTTCCAAAATGGCGTGGCTCTAAATTTAACCACTGTTTGAACCCTATATTGAACTGGTCCAATTTAGGAAACCTATTGAAGTTCTATGATTGCTCAACTGCGAATAGTATATCTTGTGAATAAATATCGATATAATATGCTAAGTTAAAAAAAATCATGCTAAAAACATTGGATGACATGAATTTGTGAATTGTGAATTGTTTGAAATGATGGACATGATCCAGTGTATGAGTGTAGGATATGACTTCACCAAAAGTGTGCAAAAGTTAGTGCCAAGAAGAAAGTGTTTTATTGTGAAGACTGTGTTTAATTGGACTCTTTTGTATGGGAGTAAAAATTAGTAAAAACTATATTTGTAAATAATACCTATTCCAAAAACCAAGTGATTTTGATTATATAAAAATTCAAAACGTTCAAGGAAATTTATACTCTTATCAGAATTTTAGATTCTACTTTTGTTGCTGATAGCATATTTGTTTTGAATTCACAATAAAATATGGGTATTTTCTATTAATAAAAGTGCTTTTAAACTTGAAAGTATGTGGTTCATTTTAAGACACGGGTGGTTCAATTTAAGGACCACTTCCTAATTTGAACCGATTTACACCATCTCACTTTTTAAATGATATTTAGTTGATAATTGTATTAATTTTAAATTGTGTTGAAGATATTTATAGCGCAAGGATTTGTCACTTTAACGCTTGTGTTTCTGAAAATTTTGATTTGAAATTATAATTATTATTTACTATTTAGATGTAAGTGGTTCAATATAGGGACCTTTCCCCTACCTTATGCTTCAGCCTGGGAATTTAAAGTATAAAGCAACGAAAATTCCAAAATTGGGTTGATAATAAATAATGTTACCTGGGCTCGTATATTTTTTTAACAAGTTTTCACCCATCTTTTATGCTGTCTTATTTTGTACCAAATTATACGAAATTCAGACAGAATGAAAATATTTCAGAGGGTTTAATATATAAATTATATTTTTCACAACTCAAAGTTATATTATTATAATTAAAATCGTTAGAGGTATTTTTTAATTAAAAACTAGGGGTTTTTCCACTTAAGAGTTGTATGGGGCGGAGAAATTTTCCTTTGCACTATGAAAGATTCTGTACTTGAATTTTCTGGTACTGTTTGGAGCATTGCTGGTGCAATACGACATACTTCCTCTGCCTAGGGCAAATTGATAAAAATGTATTTACTATTTTCACATATGCCTTGCGTAGCCAAAACTTGAAAAGTAGAATCAGACGAAAATATTGTCGTACCGGCATGTTGCCATGGTAGCTCAGTTGGTTAGAGCAGTAGCACGGTAAGCCGAAGATCGTGATTCAGATCCCGAATATGGCATTGAACTTTTCATTTGATTCTACCTTTCCAATGATAATATTGCGTTATATCGCAGTTTGTATTGAAAATTACATAATAATTGTTTAGTAAATTGATTGCAAAACTTTGTATTTCGTTTTGTTGTACCCCTTATCAGTACTATTCCGAAACTTCAAGTGCGAAAAAATTGATGCGCTAGACATCGAAAATGAGTAACAACATTATTATATTAGGCACTAAATCGGATAGTATGTTTAATAATATTGCTTAACTTTTTTTTAATTGTAGTATGCCTCTTACAATCATAGCACGTTATTCGTTATTAGCAGCACAGTACGTTATCAAGATTTACTTGAAATTTCTCCACAGTTATGCTGTCTTTCCTCTCCCCCCCCCCCCGCCCTCAGGGGCTCACCTTGGTGAGTACGGGAGTGCGACCCCGAGGTAGCTGAGCCACCCAGTGTCTGGGGGTATAACAAGTCCACCCTGTTTCCTGGGGTCTCAGATAAGGAGACCTGGTCCTCCAGGTTGGGGGTTAAGCATGGGGCTCTCAACCCCACTTGTAAAAACCTTGTTAAGACGGATGGTTTGTTGTTGGCGATTTGGAATGTTCAAACTATGTTATGGCCTGGAAAAATGGAAGAAATGGCAATTAACTCTTAAGGTATTGGCTGGACAGTAGTGTTGCAAGAAAAAAGTTGTAGTGGCAAAGGAAGAATGGATAAACAGGATTACACATTATTGTATTGTGGACAACCGAGCCTGGACTACACAAGATAGGATTTATTATCGCAAAGGCAATAAAGAAGAGCCTAATAGAGTTGGACCCAGTTAATGAAGGATTATGTAAAATAGACGTAAGGTCCAATTTCGAAATGTGACTATACTTTCTGTGTACGCATCTGTGGAGGAAAGAACGAGTTGGCAGGGAAGAATTTTCGTGAGAGTTTGGAAGGAGAGTGTGGTGAAGGAGTTTATGGATACGCTGATGTTCTTGGGTGATTTTGGTGCTGGAGTGACGGGGAGGCAAGTGTTGCATGAACTAGGTGTCGAGGTTAGTGCCTTGCATGGGCAGTTTGTGATTGGAATTAATTGGATTATTAAGGAAGGAAGTTTCTCGTGTGTTAATGTTTTTTTATAACTGTGTAGAATTGCATTGTATGTTTACATTTGCTCAGGGTTAGTTCTTATTTACCATATTCTGTGAGATGTCTGTTGCTTAATTTTTGCATTTGTTGATTTACTATTTCTATTTTTTGTAATCCTGGTGTTTCTCTCTGTGAATGCTCTGACTGTATTGGTTTTGTACCAGAATGTGATTATATAACCAGAGCTGCTTCTGTAATCTGAGTTGACTTGTACTTGTTTTGTTTTTATTGTATTGATGTGCTGACTTGAATAAATTTATAGCCAGAGGGTGGCGCTGGTGACCGCCGCAGTTTTGCGCCACTCAAACTGCTACTACTACTATTCATTTTTTTCCGTGCCCTATTCTTCTAAAACTTTCTTCCACACATCCCTCCTAATTCGCCAAACAACGTCGTCTTAGTCTTAATTTTAAACGTGAAAGTACGAAGTACGGTATTTCAATAATTTTTCCACATTCCTTCACCATTCCCTCGTTAATTTACCTAATCCCACTATGTTTTGTTACCTTTAAAATTAGTTATGTTACCATAACGAACAGAAATGTTTAATTCTTATCCGTTAGGTTCACAAACAGCAAGGCATGACTTTCTTGTCTTGAAATAAGGAGTTTGCCGAGCGGGATATCTCCGGCGGTAACTTTTGTGGTCCGCATTCGGGAGGTCCCGGGTTCAAACCCCCCGGGGCCGACCAATCTCTTCGAAGGTTTTTTTTTTCGCAGTTTTCCTCGGTCGCTAGGCGAATGCTGGATTAGATCATTTGATCCGCGAACTTTCCTATCATCTCTTTCGTCATTACATTTAATTTCCTCCTTCACCGCCATACCAGGCATTGGGATGATCACCCATTCTGGATATACAGAGAGAGCCAAAAAACTACGAACCAGCTGCGCTGTGTTTTTCCTGTCCGCGTCCTCGGCGCTCGTTGCCGTCTGCCGCTATCATAGAAAGGCGCGGATGAAACCATACAACATTTTTAAAACTACTTTTAAAGGCTTTATGAAAGATGCTGAAACGGCCACCGTCGTTGTCCATACATTTTTGGCATCTCTTTAGAAATGTATCCATCACTCGCCGTAGTTCACGTTGAGAAATGCTGTCAATTTCCTGGCGGATATTTTGTTTTAATTCTTCCAGGGTGTGTGGGTTTGTCTTGTACACTTTGTTTTAAGTTACCCCAGAGATAGAAATCGCTGGGGGTTAGGTCGGGGGACTGAGGGGACCACAATCTCTACTAATAATTCTATCCTCAAACACACTTTCAATTGTTCTCATCGAAATATTGGTCGTATGAACTGTTGCGGGATCTTGTTGAAAAAAAGCAAAATCACGCTCCCTGTCTGTTAATTCTCTAAAACAAAGGGCGAAATTGTATTCACGTATGCACGGGCTTCAACTATTGACTCGAGGAAAAAAAATTGGCCCTATAACTCTTTCGCCGTGTTTTAGATTTCTTATCCTAAACGCTTCATGTGGCCTGAAAATTATTGTGAAGTTCATGAATTGTTGTACGGCCTGGTACTGTTACACCTGGAAATCTTTCTGCAAATCGTACTTTCACTTGGCGAGCTAACTGAGTTAACACATACGAATCATAAATAAATATATGCTGTGCAGTAGAAAACATATACTGAGCCATAATATACTTTGTGACTAAAGTACAGGACAAAATAATAAATAACTCGCAATAACTGAACTACATCACATCACCGTCAACTCAATACTGCACTTCACACTGCAGAGCACAACCACGTCAACAGCGTGACCTTGTTTATAGGAACAGTGCGTTTTCATAGTCCTTCCGTAACATCACGAGAAACAACCGAATGGGGACACTTTAAAAACACGATAAAGTACTGATTAATTCAAACCAATAATAACGGGTGTCCAGGGAATGGCTAATGTAACAAAAAAGTTATTTGAAATATATTATGCGTTTTAAAGGGAGTGTCTATCTCTTACTGTTTACCCTAATACAAAATTTCTTCCGAATGAAGAGGACTTCACAGGGTGTTCCAAGAGATAAACCTTTTATGTGCAGTGTAGATATCTTCAATATGTGGCATTTTAATAATTGTTAAGAGCCATTTTAAATGTACAGTTAAAATTGATATAGAATTGATGTAGAATATTTGTTATTTATTATGTTAACTATAATATTTACGTTAAAAGAGTTATGTATAAATATTTATATTATAATATTTATGTTAAAGAATTTACGTATAAATCATATAATGTTACTCAGTGTAATAGGGCATGATAATGAAACAAAATTGAAATAAATAAGCGCCATTTTTGAGAAAATAAAAAATGTCGAACATCTTTCTTTGTAAAGGGAGTTTGGGGTGGGAGATTTTCTTGAAAATCTTCGTGTTGCACGGAAGACACGGAGGTTAAATATCAAGTTTGCTATATCGGACTTTCGTTTTTGTGTTACTGTTCACGGACACATACACGGACCTTGTTCTAAAAGTGTTTTGTTGAATTCAGGTGCCTCAAAACATGTATTTCCACTGAAACCTCTGTAAGTATCGAAATTTTGGATTGAATGCAATATTTCTTGTAGGCATCTACTAGGGATGCGGTATACAAGGTAAACACTACTGCTTCAGGTAGCTTTAGGCAAGGTGTATGCATTAAAATTGAAGTTAACCCCACTTTAAGTCCTTTTTCGACCTAGAATTATTTATTTTAGTTAGTAGACTTGATTTTTCACGATTCCAGAAAACCTGTAGCTAATTATTGTCCACGTTCTATTAAGAGAACTAAATAGGAATTTGTCTAAAATATCTGGTTGAAAGGTAGAAACAGACGATGCCATAGCCGGAGTTTGAACCACAGATCTTACAGTTTCCGTAGCCAACTGAGCTATCATGACAACATGCCGTTAAGACATTAAAGTCCCCAACTAACACGGATTTTTCCCAGTAAACCAGAAGGAAATCTCAAATTATTTTGAGATGACATACCCCAGTTTCAAACTAAGTTTTATTTATGGACGCTCTTTAACTGCTGTGATCCTTAACGTCCCATTCTATATTGGGCATGAAAGACCGGTAATTTTGCTCAGAAGCCTCTTTATCAGGCTTGAGGTTCTTTTACGTGCCGTCACCGGCCTTACTTCCCTTCCGAAGGAAGCCATGCTAAGGATTTTCACGCCTGAAAAAATCATCAACCGCCGCCGGGATTGAACCCGCGACCTCGGGAACCAGAGGTAACCACTACACCACGGAGCACGACACATACCTCAATGCTGTAAGTACTTAAAGTCCCGGGCTTCATAGTTTAACCAACTACTAAGTCAAGTGATGGTAATCAACCTTTTCAACCTTGTCCTACACGCGGCTTGTTTGGAAGAAGAATTAATTACGTCTAAAATATCCAATTTGCTTTCTGTTAACTTTGGGCCCTAAGTTATACGCAATGTGATACCAAATGAGAGCCGAAAATACTTTGCAAGGGCAAATTGCTTCGTCATAAACTGCGCCTGTCGATTGGTAATGAATAACGACTAATGATACTGCTTATAGCGAAGCTATTTACTTTGAACACAGTTTTTGCCTGTACCATACGGAAGCCTGATTAAGGCACAAGCAGCGCTATATTTATAACGAGATGAAAGGAGAAAACATGAAAGCTCTAAAGGCAGTAACCTCGCATTTCATTAGTATTGATTACTAAAACCACTGCATACCGCCTTTACTCCCCTACCAGTGCTCTGCAGACTTCGTATTAGACCAATCCATATCATTTTAAATAATTATCATGGCGTCAGTTGTTCTGCGGGTTTCGAGAGACAAAGCAAGATAGATTAAGTTCTAATATTAACATCTCAAGAGAGACGTGAACATGTCAGAACAAAAGTGATAATGGAATTTTGTCTTTCATGTTAGATATTGTTCCTCTTGGTCAGGAGTTGCCAAATTTTTCATAACGAGGGCCACATTAACCACCAAGAGAATGAATCGCGGGCGAAGCCCGTAAGTTTAAGATACGAACAACAAACTCGTAGGTACGAGACGCACAGGTCACATTAGTTTTCAAACACAGTATTTTATTAAACTAAAATCTATACTTACAGAATATTAATAACTGGTGTAATTAAATACCGAGAGAGCCAAAAAACTACGAACCGGCTGCGCAGTGTTTTTCCTGTCCGCGTCCTCGGCGCTCGTTGCAGTCTGCCGCTTTCATAGAAAGGCGCGAATGAAACCATACAACATTTTTAAAACTACTTTTAAAGGCTTTACTTACCAACAGGAGATACTGAAATTGGCCATCGTCGTTATCTATACATTTCTGGTACCAAATTTTTTCGAGTCAATAATTGGAGCCCGTGATACGTGAATACAATTTTGCCCCCTTTTCTTAGAGAATTAACAGACAGGGAGCGTGATTTTGCCTTTTTTCAACAAGACTCTACAACAGCTCATACGGCCAATATTTCGATGAGAACAATTGAAAGTGCGTTTGAGGACGGAATTGTTAGTAGAGATTTGTGGTCCCCTCGGTCTCCCGACCTAACCCCCTGCGCTTTCTATCTCTGGGGTAACTTAAAACAAAGTGTACAAGACAAACCCACACACCCTGGAAGAATTATAACAAAATATCCGCCAGGAAATTGCCAGCATTTCTCAACGTGAACTACGGCGAGTGATGGATAGTTTCCTAAAGAGGTGCCAAAAATGTTTGGACAACGACGGTGGCCAGTTTCAGCATCTCCTTTCATAAAGTTGGTAAGTAAAGCCTTTAAAAGTAGTTCTAAAAATGTTGTATGGTTACATCCGCGCCTTTCTATCATAGCGGCAGACGGCAACGAGCGCCCAGGACGCGGACAGGAAAAACACCGCGCAGCCGGTTCGTAGTTTTTTGGCTCTCTCTGTACTTAACAAATGATCAGTATTTCACCCATAGCCCCATGACAATGTAACCCATAGGCAATATATATATATATTAACACATCTTACATTAAGTTGTAGGTAGAGAAGGTATTGCAATCCACCCAACAATCTGATACTGAGATACATGTTTTGAGGCCTCCTGAGTCTAGAAAAAAGCCTTTTTAGAATAAAGGTTCGTACGTGTGTGCCTGAGGAC
The DNA here is from genome assembly GCA_030765065.1 of Deroplatys truncata. Classification (NCBI taxonomy): domain Eukaryota; kingdom Metazoa; phylum Arthropoda; class Insecta; order Mantodea; family Mantidae; genus Deroplatys; species Deroplatys truncata. The sequence continues at coordinate 43,644,718 of CM060990.1, forward strand.
ACTATAACTGAGAAACAAAAAGTCGAATTAATCCCCCACCACAAACTAAACTTTACACGGAATACTTTTCGAAATTTGATTTTTAAAGAATGGCTCTAACGACGTTTTATTAAAATACCATATGGGTATTATAGGATAGTTATCTGAAAAATAAAATGAATATCTGGAAGTCACCTTCATTCGGAAGGAATTTTGTATAATCTTGTATAACTGTTAAACGTTAAGTGATAGACAAAAACGTACTACGCAGTAGGTGTAGATCTCTTTAAAACATACAATTATTTCCAAATAACTTTTGTCGTAGTATCAGCCATTTCCGAGATATCCGTTGTTAATGGTTCGAATTGTTCAATACTTAGACATTCCTTTCACGTCCTGCCGATTTTAGCTGGTACTCGCGAGGTCATTGAAAGAGAGTGGAATTTCAATAGCGTCCAGTTGTAAAACATTTGACTATCGCTATTCCCTTTGTATCTATAACGAAATGTGTAACGCAGCTATTTCCGGAAAATATGTAAACGTGATCAACAGACAGTTTCGGCAACTTTCATGTCCCAGCATATCACACGCGACAAACATCTTGGTGCTATCGAGAATGAAGCCAACTGGAAATAATCTGTCTAACCGTTTCTGACAACTGCAGTAATAAGTTATAGCATATAAAATTATTCAGACAAATGTACCTTTCTGTAAACTAGCACGAAAGAGGCAGCGGGAAAAAATTGTTGTCATAGCATAAAGGTTAATTAACTTTGTGTGGTTTTTAAATCATTCTGGGCAAACATAATTCGGTCATCAGCATCCGAGTCCTGATTGTTGCGGATTAGATGAACAAATATCTCAGCCATTTGCTAAACAAGGAAGGAATTTCGGTGTTGTTCCAAATACTGAAGTCTTTAGTTACCCTTAGGGTTTAAGAAAATGAAACATACATAGCTTATGTTAATCCAAATGTGTCGTATTCACGCGCATGTCGACTTCTTACAGATCAAACCAGACATAATTGCACCTGCTAATTATCCGTCCAAGTAGAAGACATTCTGCAGTGTTGAATGTCATGGCGAAAATAATTCTTTCCATGTGATAGTGAATACTTTGTCTTGCACATATATCTTTACATTAATCTGAAAAAAATGACTGCCCTCGTACCTTGGCTCATCATGGTTTGCACATTGCAATAGTAAATTGCAAACCCATGCAAGTACCTTAGATCCGAATATTAGATATATTCTGCACAAACACGTCCCTATGGTGAGAAAAGCCATGCAAGTAAATAAAAGCCCTATACTCAATAGTATCTCGGTTTATCTGTTTGTAAAGTATGTTAAAAGGGTATTAAACATGTTTAAACAATGATCTCAATTTTGGGAAGCACAGAAATGTATACATGCCCCGTAATGTTTGTAAAAAAAATTTCCGATTTATTTGCGTCATTTTTTTTAACACACTAATAAGGTACGAGGACAGTTCCAGAAGTACCCGACCTGATGTACAGATAACGGTTGTTGTTTCAAACAAATGACTATAGTAGAAAGTACCACCCTTATAAAGCTTAAGTTTGAAGTTTGACTATGCTACGTTGTTTAGTAATTGTTTGGCAGCCATTAATAGTGAACTCTCTCAGCGAATTTGTAAACATGGATAAAACTGGCATCGTTAAGTGATTTAATACTTTCATTTGAAAGGTCATAGTCCAACTAATATTAAAGCTGAGCTTGATTCTAGTCTGGGGGAGTCTGCTCCTTCGTTTACAACCCTAAAATATTGGGTGGTAGAGTTTAAGCGAGTCCGTACGACATGCCAAGATGAACATCGCAGTGGTCGACCAAATGAGGTGACCACGCCAGAAATTGTGAAGAAACTCCACAAAATGGTATTGAATGACCGTCGACTGAAAGTCGTAGGCATTTCAAAAAGTGCGTACATCGCATACTGACTGAAAATTTGGACATGAGAAAGCTGTGCACAAGATGGGTGCAGCGTTTACTCACAATGGAACAAAAGCAGCGTCGCGAGGATGTTTCAGTCGAGTGTTTGGCGATATTTCGCCGCAATAAAGCCGAGTTTTTGCGTCGATTCATAACCATGGATGAAACATGGGTCCATCACTTCACACCTGAGACGAAGGAACAGTCAAAACGGTGGATTGAAACGGGAGAATCAGCTCCAAAGTAGGCGAAGACAGTTCCATCTGCAGGCAAGGTCATGGCGTCAATTTTTTGGGATGTGCGTGGGATAATTTTCATTGATTATCTTCAAAAAGAAAAAGCAATCAATGGCGAGTATTATGCGAACTTATTGCAGCGTTTGAATGATGAAATCAAGCAAAAAACGGCCGCATTTATCGAAAAAGAAAGTTTTGTTTCATCAAGGCAATGCACAAGTTCACACCCATTATCGCCATGGCCAAAATCAATGAGTTAAAGTTCAAATTGCTTCCTCATGCACCCTCTTTGCCAGATTTAGCCCCCTCTGATTATTTTGCGTTTTCAGAGTTCACGAAATGGCTTGGTGGTAAAAGATTTGCCAACAATGAAGAGGTGGAGTTTGCAGCTGATGGCTATTTTGCACAACTCGACGGTTCTCACTATAAACAGGGTATCGAAGCGATTGAACATCGCTGGGAAAAGTGTATCGAGCTGAAAAGAGACTATGTAGAGAAATAAAGATGTTTTTTCCCAAAATTGTTGTGTTTTCTTTGTTAGGTCGGGTACTTCTGGGACAGCCCTCGTATTTCTCTCCTGCTCGCTTATCACGTAGACGTATGTTTAGTATGAGGTCGTTACCAACAACTCGTTTTATTTAACGTTTAAATAAAAATCAGATATTAATTTTGAAAATTGCACTTTCTCACTGGGCCTTTGTAGGCAGTAGGTTGAAAAGATGCAATATCTCGACTGGCAGTCGAACCGCGGATCTTCGGTTCTCCGGTTTTGTGTTTTGTTTGTTTTTTGTTAGGGGAATTTCCATAAAACCCTATGCATTACAGATGGTTTTATTTTACACAATATTGGCTTTCTAATCATATTTGCTGATTTATTCTCGTAGTTAAAGGTTACTATATAATCTATAATGATTATAATATCAGGAGTAAATTGTTCGATATTGAAGCCTTCAGCACCAGCCGATAATTGGTGTCCTTGTGTTACTGTAAAAACCAAACAGTGGACCATATTTAACACACAGTTAAAAAATATATAACTCGAACAATTCTGTGCATTTCATTGATGAAGATGTATATAATTAACATGCGTTTAATGTAATTTATAGAAATTGTAAGAGAATTTCTGTCGTAGTTATAATGGTATATTATTATTATTATCACCATCAATGTATCTGTTGAACAGATGTTATTCACGAATGCCCCCTGTAGAGCTCTCACGCTTTTAGAACCACTGGTGTAAAGTGTCCTCCAGGAGTTACGACTAGGTTGCAAGAGAAGTAGGAAAATGCAGCGGATGCGGGCTTGAAATGCATTTACTCAGCATCCCGAGAAGCTGTAGAGAGCTTCCTCCCCTCTCTCTACACACACATACACGCTACGTCGTGCAGTTCATTGCACGATGTTCACAGAATTGCCCGCTCCTACTCTTGCGAGACCAGCAGCGGACAAAAAGTAGCATCGAATCACTTGGCGTCTCCGGTTCAACACCAGCCTCTTCCTCCCGCTATCAGACAGGGTTCAAATTTCTGGGTTGGTGGCGGATATGCATACATCTGGTGTAGACTCGCCAACTTTCTTGTAACACTCGAGCGTGCTTCCGGTATAAAAACACTTCTTGCTGCCATGTGAGACATTATAAAGATAGAAAATGTGTATTTTTGTCTATATTAGGGCTGAGGTTTTAAAAATGTCTGGTATATTGCCTTGTTTCTTTCTTTACCTTCCTTATAGTACGAGGGGCGCCCAATAAGTAAGTTTCCCTATATGTACAATCCTTCTGTTACTTTTCTACATAGTCAACATATTTTTCCAAGCATTTTGGGGACGTGACACAAGGTTTTCCAAGACAGTGTTGTGCCAGGTCGGGTCCTGTGCTCGCAACCAGCTGCTCACTGATTTGACTTCATCATCGGTGTTAAAAGTACTTACCTTTGAGTTGGAGGAACATATGAAAATCACTTGGGGCAAGCTCCGGTGAATACGGAGGATACGAGAAAACTGCCAAGTTGAATCTTGACCCTGGTGGAGCTCAGAAGATTCAACTGGGAAGTTTTCTTGCATCCTCCATATTCACCAGATCTTTTCCCAAGTTATTTTCACATGTTCCCCTGACTCAAAGGTCATCTTGGAGGTAAGCACTTTTAACACCGTGATGAAGATCAATCAGAAGTGTACAGCTGGTTACGAGCACAGAACCCGACTTCTGCGATATATCGTATATTACAGTATAATATTACGATATTCGATTGGTTATCACGCTGGGCCTGCGGCCTCGTTTGTCAATCTTCTAATCTCTATTGTAATATGATACATTACGATATTCGTATCGTAAATTACTACTACCCTACCGCTTTGGCAGCACGTCTGTGAAATTCGCCTTTTATAGATGATGCCATTACCAGCTTCGATTATCCAGGTGAAGTAAGTTTTAATTTTAAATTTGTGGACTACTACAGCCGCTTTATAATAAGCTCAAGCACAGAAACTAAGAAATCTGGCAAGTGTTAAATTAATAAAAAAATCAAAACTGGAAGTACTGAAGCGAAATGAAAACCTTCCTAATTAGTATTTTGAATCATCATTATACACTTGTTTTCTTCACTGAAGCAATTAATAGGTTCAGTGAGGCAAATAAGCTCATTTTCAACGCTAATTAGGAACGCTATAAGCACTACAATGCTCATTTCATACGATTTTGGTGCAAAATATGAACTGCATATTTATTTTCTATTATTTGTCTATGAGCCCTGGTTGAAAATAAGGAAGGTTTCTTGAAAGTTGTGATTGGCCTTCAGCAGTAAAGGCAACCTCTTCTCTTAAGAGCTAAGGTTCAAAGTCCATAGTTCACCCCACCTACTGTATTTGAAGAGATTTGACTAGCTAAACCAATCAAGTTTCAGTCCTTGGCAGCACGAGTGGAAATGAGTGGCAAGGGAATCTCCCTTTCTCCCCTCTTTCTGTAAGGTTGGGTATCTCTGGTCTTCAGTTTTCATTCATGCCTAAGGCGTAATGTCAATTTTTTTGGCTACACTGGTAAAATATGCACGTAAAGGTTTGAAGTGTCTAGGAGTAGTGTTTTTTAAGTTATAAGGTAACAATGTTTGCTCAAGTGTAGAAATTTCCGCCCTGGTTAGCGTAGTTTCGTCTATAAGGGGTTGAAAATAAAGGATAAGGATAGATTTTAAAAAAAAAAATCGTACCCTGTGGTTCAAAATAACGGCTCGGTAGTTTTTGGAAATCGTAAAGTAACCTATAATTTTTGCCAGGTGCTACACTATAATTGTACATTATTTTGACTAGATGGGTTAAACTATAGATTTCTATATAAGGGTTTAAAAATGTGGATAGCTTTTAAGAGTTGTAAGGTAGTCTATAATTTGTCTTAGGTCGTATAGTAGAAGTATACCAAGTATTGTCTAGAAAGGCCAAAGTATGGCCAAAGAACATTTTCTGAAAAGATGCCAGAAATGTGTGGGTAGAGGACATTTACAACATATCTAATAACAAGATCATTTTGAGGCGGCTGCACGGATGTCATAATTCATAA